>CAXIVR010000011.1:34639528-37039528 GCA_964035755.1 Teleogryllus oceanicus | reverse complement strand
ACTATTGCGTTGATAATTTTTTGCAATTTTTGAAAATTCAGGGAGTTCGCTGCAAATGGGGCTAGCACTAGTTTTTTTACTGAACTCTAGCGCGAGTAGACGTCTCTCTCCACAGTCACATAATCTGCACCGAACACACACACCGCTAGAATGCGTTCATGGTATTTCCCTAACATTCTACTCGTATAACATACATGTCCACATCTAGGTAAATATAAAACATTTCAATAACATTTTCAAAATATTCACAGTAAATATTTAGTTAATGCCTTATTATTTAAATTGTTATTGCCTTAATATTTATTTTATTGAACCAAAATTTGTAAACTTCCCTCATTTCATTAGTCTTACAATTAGAGAAGAAATGCTGAACAATGTTTTTGGAGTTTTCGATTTTCTGAATACTGATTTCGTAGAACTTTCGTAAGTTTTCTATAGCTCCGCAAGGTTTAGTATAATAACACAACAATGGGTTCCACCAAAGATGTTGAAAGGTCAAATAACTGTAATTAGCACCGCTGCAGCGCGCGACCGTCGGCTCGCACCGCCAATCAAATCCACGCTCGGAGACCTCCGCAACTTGGAGTTTCCGGGCGCGCGCTGTTAGACCTTCATCTCTCTCATTGCCAGACTGTTCGCCTACCTTTGCAACACCCTGATTAATTGAATTTTGACTTGCACTGGGTTAAAATGAAAAATCTTTAAATAACAAAGCGATACCAGTGTATTTGTATTGTTTTTTTTATTTATTTAATAAGAGGATTACATTTTTTAAAATTTATTCTACTTTATCACACTTAAAGCAAAATTTTAATTTATTTTTTAAAACTGACATAATAGATTGAGGAAACCTATCGAGGTACCTCTATTTCATTCCCGAGAACATTTTGAGGAATACATGAAATAGATATTTGTTTTTAATTCTTATATTGTGGATTGGTTTTCTGAACAGTGTGAAATTCGTTGAGAATGGTATTTGCGTAAGGCTTGTACGTATATAAAAGTTTGAGGAGAAGCATTTGGTGTGATGGGCTAATTGCTCTAAGTTAAATTCTTTATGTACCTTATTGTAACATTAAAGGTGCATTTGTTATTGTCCTGAGATATTGATTTTGAATGATTTGCATTTATTTAGGTTTGTTTTGGATGCATTTACCCATATTGGACAATTGTACACAGCTGCCGAGCTCTTACAATAGATTTGAATAATATCAGAACAGTGTTGTATGGTAGATGGCTATTTCTGATTATAAGCAGACTTGGTGTAATTTTTAGTTTATTCGGTTATCGAATTTTGTACTATATTTTTGTCTTGGTCCTCTGCTTTGGTTATCTAATAAAGCTGTCGGAATCCTGCTGTCGCGAGTCATGCTAAAAATCGAAATAATATAAAATAAATAAAAAAAAAACGAAAGCGCAAGGCGCGTACCCGTCAAGGGATTGCTAAGGGACAATGAACAAATGACAGCGATTCGTAGTGATCGATCTAATACGAGGGCAAGTCAATACGTCTCTGCAATCGATATTTATAATTCATTACAACAGTACAAATTTTAACATGAGACTATTTTTCATTATGATCACCATTCTTTTCAATTTACTTGGTCCATCATAGCTTCAGCTTTCCGATAACTTCAGGAAAATATTTTCGATTGAGCAACAAGTCATGTATGTATTGCTTCCTCAGCAGTAAGTCGGAGGCAAATCTTTGGTCTTTTAAAGCATCTTTATTTGGTCCAAACAAGCAGTAATTAGACATGATAAGATCAGAACTGTATCCTCTGACTCCTCGATGTACCTATTTTTGAAGATCTTGGGCGGCGGTATGTAGATGCGCGGTGTTTTGAAACAAAAAGTCTTACGACAACCCACCTTGGCGTTCTCTTATGCAGAACTTGACTAAGATGCATAAGTTTCGTCACTTCATCAAAGTTAGTTAATGCGTTGTTTTACGTGGCGAGGCTTGTCATCAGGCCCGCTCTTCCGTCTGACCACGCAAATTTCGCTACAGCCCTTTCACCATCTAGCGGAGAAAGAAGGTCTCATGTCGGGCGATGAAACAGGCAATTTGAATTTAGCTAAGAAACTTCATTTAGACTTGAGGAGCTTTTCCATGCAGTAAATCTACTGCAAGGGACAGCCGGCTTTACTTCCCCTCCGAAGTAAGGCGTACGTCGGATATTCAGAATCAGGGCATGGACTTGCTCAATATTGAAATCAGTAGTGGGGGCGGCTGGACACCTTACTCTTTCCTCGACCTGCATGCGTTTTTAACGTGTTTTTGAGTAGTTCAGTTCACTTGTGAACTCTTCGCCAACGAAAAATATTACACACGCATTGTGCTGAAAGTCTTCTATAGATTTAAGCTTTTCATGCACAGATAGATCATAAAAACGGATTACGAAAGCCTTTATGGTAAAAAGGAGAGTAGTTTAGCAAGGTGTAAGTCGAAACAAGTCAAGCGAACATTATGTGATAAGTGATAACGCTGAAACTTACCATATGCCTAGTGAACGATATCATCTTAAGGCTAGTAAGTGAATACCACACATTAAAACAAGAGTAGATATTTATTGACCTTCCCTCGTTTTATAAGTAGAATTTTTAACTTAATTTTATTTGATTATTTCTTTTGCATAGACATAGGAGTATTTATTTGAAACTTCTTTATGGTTGTTTTATCAATCTCTTTTGCAGATGTATTCAAGGCAAGTGCCAGAGTCCACCAAGTATCCTGATCCAATTTTAGTTATCACTGCTACAGATGGCGACAATGATTCTAATTCCACTGGGTTTGGAAGCATAAGATATTCCCTATCAGGAGAGAACGCGAGGTTTTTCGTCATCAACAGCACTTCAGGGGCGATCTCCGTGGCACCCAACGCGTCCCTGGACCACGAGCGCCACTCGTCGCTGCGCTTCACCGTGGTGGCCGCGGACACGCCCCAGGGCGGCGCCAACCAGCGCCGCTCCACCGCAGAGGTACTCCACCGCCTCTCCCGCTCGAGCGCTGATGAAGGCGCATTTTCCCTAATAATTGCAGAAAGGTCCGTCTCCCCTCGCCGATGAAGGCGCATTTTCCCTACAATACATTGTCAGAAATGTCCGCCTCTCCCGCTCGAGCGCCGATGAAGGCGCATTTTCCCTACAATACATTGTCAGAAAGGTCCGCCTCTCCTGCTCGAGCGTCGATGAAGGCGCATGTTCCTACAATACATTGTCAGAAATGTCCGCCTCTCCGCTCGAGCGCCGATGAAGGCGCATTTTCCCTACAATATACTGCCAGAAATGCCCGCCTCTACCGCTCGAGCGCCGATGAAGGCGTATTTTTCCTAATATACCTTGTCCGAAAGGTCCGCCTCTCCCGCTCGAGCGCCGATAGAAGCGCATTTTCCCTACAATACATTGTCAGAAATGTCCGCCTCTCCCGCCCGAGCGCCGATGAAGGCGCATTTTCCCTAATATACATTGCCAGAAAGGTCCGTCTCTCCTGCTCGAGCGCCGATGAAGGCGCATTTTCCTAATACATTGTCAGAAATGTCCGCCTCTCCGCTCGAGCGCCGATGAAGGCGCATTTTCCTAATATACATTGCCAGAAAGGTCCGTCTCTCCTGCTCGAGCGCCGATGAAGGCGCATTTTCCCTACAATACATTGTCAGAAATGTCCGCCTCTCCCGCTCGAGCGCCGATGAAGGCGCATTTTCCTAATATACATTGCCAGAAAGGTCCGTCTCTCTTGCTCGAGCGCCGATGAAGGCGCATTTTCCCTACAATACATTGCCAGAAATGCCCGCCTCTACCGCTCGAGCGCCGATGAGGCGTATTTTCCTAATATACATTGTCCGAAAGGTCCGCCTCTCCGCTCGAGCGCCGATGAAGGCGCATTTTCCTACTGTAAACTACATAACTCGATCAAATGGATTGATCACGGTCTGATGGATTGATTCCGGGCGCGTCAATTGCTAAGGTCATTAGTCTTATACAGGTACTGCATGTTTTCCTCATCAGAAGCTGGTGTTGATCTTCCGCGCTAGGTGGTGAGATCCGGCGTCCACCTACCTGTCGGCTTGCGGAGTTTTACCCAACCAGGTATCTCCCACCAGCGGGGCACTGCCCCAGTCGGAACAAGTTCTAACCCCTCGACTGCTCTCCTGACATGTGTGGTAGTGTAGTGCGTGTAAGTAAGGGGGAAGACCAGACGAGGAAGAGGAAGGAAAGATCGCACGCTATCCTTGGTCTTTTTTGGGGGATACTGCTCCGACATTCGCCTGGTGTTGAGCGGCAAAACCACGGAATACCACGGAGCGGCAAAACCACGGAATCAGAGCAGTCGGCCGCTAGAATTATCCTGCAGACAGCGGTTGAATTCGCCCTAGCTGTCTAGCTAAAGTCGAAAATCCTGCCACCGTCAGGAGTGGAACCCTAGGCCCTCCCGGTCAGAGGCACTGCAGTGACATCAGTTGATGCCCTGAGCCACCTACATTGGTACGGTCTGATGTAGAATTCTAGTGGCCAGCTGCTCCGACCAATAGATTTCCGTAATTTCTCTGATCATCTCCAGGCGAATGCGGGATCAGTACCCTGAAAAAAGGGCTTTGGACCGTGCGCAATCTTTCCTTACTTACCCTTGTCCCCTCCACTTTCTTCACATACACACACAGACACACTTGCATACACTATATTGCTGCACGTGTTGGACGTGCAGAGCTTCCCCTGGGTGGAGCGGTGTCTGGCTGGTGGGAGATACCTAGAGGAGCTCTACCAGCTAGCCGTCGGCGATGGTTCCCACGTTCCCGCGTGGGAGGAACATCCCCACCCCACCCCATTACGGTTCTAACATGCCTGTACTCATTGGACTAATGCCCAAAGAAGTAGACGGAAACAGGCGTTAATTAAACTCATTGCATCCCGCCCTCAACTTTTCCTAAGTCATTTACCTCCCCAAATAGGCATAACCCGACTGCATGCCATTCCGTTTTCCTTCCTAGTGTAAGGATTGACTTCTACATTTACTATGGTATGCTTAGCATTATATTTATTAACATTGATCCACTTGTCTGTTTTCAAGAAACATTTCGGCCCGTGTTTCTAAACCTCTGCCAGGGGCCTGCCAGGCCTGGCAGGCTGCCTGTGTTCGGTTTTGCGATTTATGAACGGCCTCCAGCCAATTCCAGTCGCCCCTTCAGCTCCTACAAGCCCCCAGATGGCAGGCTCCTAAGAGGCAGAGCTACATAAATATGACCCTTCATGTCCTGCTTCAGCACTGGCCACGTTGAAATCCACAAAAATGTTTGTCCAAACAAAACTTGAAACCACCTATCACGAGCATCTTCTTGCCCCGCTGACTTATCTTAAGGCGGCTCCCCACATTCGTTATTCGGCGAACACTGAGCCACCGCTCGCCGAATCCCGAGTAGTGTGAATGCGTTGCTTGCTATTTGCTGAGTGACGAACATTCGGGGTTCGCCCTACCCACCGCGTGTCGGTCTTTTGGACGCATCAAAGGGAGCGAACATTCGCCGAACGCGTCAGCTGCTCGGGATTGGGCGAGCACTAGCTCGCTGTTCGGCGAATGCCGAATGTGTGGAGCCGTCTTTTCACAATTCCGAAGATTCTTCCATGTTCACCTTTGTTCGACGACCGGTACGAGAATATTTATTTGCGCTACTTCTGAATGGAAACTTGACAAAATATTTACCCTTCGAAGCATTGAATAAACGAAACGGGATGGAATCGAGCTGTCCTTCTCGGTAACGAAGAGTGAAAGATCATTAGCTGAGAAGCGGGGTGAGGAAATCTGACTACGGATGCAGTCGGCGCCACTGGACGGAAACACCATACTCACTGATTCAAGCGAGCACTTCCTCCAGTATGCGACCGCGGCGTTGAAGGAAACGGACAGCTGATAAGCGAGCCTTGCATTCGGGTCGAATGCGGTCGGAATCACCTGGTTGCATCCGCGGTCGGTTTTCTTTCCTCCCTCTTCCCGGTTAATCCCTTTCACATTGGGTTACCTGAAGCCATAGCCCGATTGCATCCTGGTCAACGTTTCGGGAGGAGAAAGCAGAAAACAATGTAGTTAAGTTTTCGTTCAGCGTAAATAGATGTTCTGGCACCAATTGAGAGAAAACAACAAACAGGTGTTGTGGAAGAATTATCGGAACTGTGTATATTATCTAGTAACTAAAATATAATTATTTCAATTCTGCTTATTTTAAAGGAAGACCATGACCCATGACCCTCCTCCTTGGAGCAACCACGATATTCATGGACATCAGTTTCATTAAATTAAGAATATTGATAATACTTTAATTTCAAAATATGCTTTCCTTACTCTTTCTATCTGTCCAGTAAAATACAAAAGTGCAAGAAAATGAACGTTAAAGGACCATTTATGAAAGAGCAGTCTTGAAGCACATAGCCAGGCTCTTCCTTGTACTCATGAGGAAAACTGAATGGGACACAATTGGGATATGCCTTTTTGGAGAGGTACTAGGTAAAAGGCTTAGAAGATGTTCACCGCAGGATGCAATTGAGGCACATCAATACAATGCAGTCCAGTGAGGGCAGGAGGGCACAAGAGTCTTATGCAAAACTTCATTTGCGACTATAAAATTAATCATTTTAGTATAAAAACATTAATTAATGCAAAATTATAGTATTGTAAACTACATGACTTATCAGTTGGTTTTTCATTAGTTATAATTCAATATACTGAATGCTAAATTAGCATTTGGGCCTAAATGAAATCAATTGCACTGTACTACATTATACATTGCAATACATTAGTATTTAGAATTGCAAACTAAATGTACAATATTGATTTCATGTGTCAGAATAACTGGTTCAAACTTGTAGAGGACATAGGGGATTGAAGATTCTAACTTCTGCAAATTAATAGGTGATGGGGAAATCTCAAATGACCAAGTCATACACATGACATATGTCTCTAATTGGTAGGCAACTACTCTTGCACCAATGTTTGCAGGTACACAAAATCTGCATTAGAACAATCATCCTTTATGAAGCAGCAAATTATGTGCCGGTTTTGCCCTTAATGTAACACAATAGTGATGATTAAATCATAACTTTCAACACAATTCTAATTTTGATTGTGAATGTATCTCGTACATCTTTTTAAAGCTAAATTTCTAATATTGAAATTTTATGACAGAATTAATAAATGAAATTACTTTTTAAGAAATGGACATGAAATAATGACAAATTAACACACACCAGTACCTATGCAATTGTTAATGTACATTTTTTACGTTGTAGGTATTTGTAGATGTTCTTGATGTCAATGACAATGCTCCATCTTTTGGACAAGAATCCTATTCTGCAGTGATACCAGAAAATGTACCTGTTAATACAGTAGTGCTAACAGTGAGCGCAACTGACCCTGATGAAGGAATGGGTGGTGTGGTCAGCTATGAATTTTTGGATGAAGGAGAAGCTAATGGTAAAAATTATTTCTAGAAAACTATTTTAAAGTACCTTAAAATCACAAAGGAGGATTTGTCTCTCAGTCACATCTTTATTCCAAGATTTTCACATAACTTTGATTTGTAGAGGGAACTTAATGAAATGAATACCTCCCAGATCAGTCAGGTACTGTTACTGACCTGTAAAGTTACAGTCACTGATGATTCTGATTATTATTACTCTCCCAAAACTTATTCTGTGGAATTCAGAACTAAATGTTTTACAAAACTGTTCAAAATTACATTGAGCCATTTTTCATCTTCATTATATTTTATTATAATTATTATGATCTTTCTTCATCTTCATACAGGACAAAAACCAATGGAAACAAAAGGTTTCTAAATCTAACTAAGGGTGTACAATACATTTGGTGTTAAATGTCAAAACACAATGTTTCTGTTATTGTTTGTTTGTTTGTTTCTCTCATAATCCTCTCAAAAATTAAAATGGAAAACTAATTTTAACTTACTTTTATTACTGTATTTGTTGTTGAAGGGAAACGAAATTTTTAACTGAAAAAATATGGAGCCGTGTTGAGGAAATTATTTTCTTGACCCAAACTACTCTCAAAGAATTCTCTCAAAAACAAACATTATTTTTATTATTGGTCCTATGCCTCATGTATATGATAACATTTATTGTTTAAATTGCAATTTTTCATTTTTTTGTTTCCTTTTCAACTAATATATATGGCAAAACTTGATTCTTTTGTTATTGTTTTTAGGTTTATTTGCCATTAATAAGACTACTGGCCAAATAATCACCCAGAAACCTTTAACTGGGAAAGGGAGAAATGAACCGTATAATTTGCTACTGCATGCTCAAGATGCTGGAGAACCTTCTTTATCCACTGATGTATCTCTGAGCATATATATTGGAGATGTTTTCAGTAATGATGGAGTTCCAACCTTCATTCGCCCTTCTCTGACTGACATTGCTCAAATATCTGAGGTAATAAAAATGGGTCTTATCCCTTATAGTAACAAATCAATTCTGATATTGCAAGACGCCACGGTGCAAGAAATATCCCTTACATCGTGGAAGGAGCAGTGAGAACGAAAGCATTCTACTTCATAGTTCAAATGAGAATGGCGCATTTTTATTGATTAAAATTTTATATTGGTATCTACTGTGTTAAAAAGTATATGTTGGACAGTCATTAGGATTTTTATGTTAATCGTGAAGGCTAATTGCTGAAGATTTGTCAGAAACTTCAATACTCATAACAAAGCATCAAACTAAAAGCATATGTGTATTTTTTTTCTTTTGTTTCTTAATTTGTTACATCTCTTTCACACATATCCCCTAGCCCTTCTTGTGCATTGAACATATAATCTCTGGACTTATCCTTCGTTTAGTTTTCATTGTTTTGTGTCATCAGGTCACAATCAATCAGGGCTTTTTAACCCTTTGACCAAGGGCTCAGCACCATTAGTGAGTGGGACTTCCACCCAGTCCCCTGCTCAGGAATCTGTGGTGTCTCATGTTGCTTCACTTCACAGAGCGTGGTTAAACAATTTGTCTAAAGACACCAGCCATTATTCAGAAAAGAACGCACTTTGGAAAAAAGTGCATTGGAAATTATGCTATCTTTTATGTTACTCGCATTGCCTGAAGGCAAAGCCTTGTAATGAAATTGAGCATATGTAGCAAAGCGTCTTCGCAGCATGAAATTTTAAATACAATGCCATTTCACTTGTGGGCTCAAGTGATCGTTTGCCATGTCATTGGGGAAGTGTACTGATATATAGTTCATTATGATAAGGGAGAAGAGTTGAAAGAAAATTATAATTTGGAAAAAACATTGACATTCCTGAAATTTCAGAAAAACCTCACTTGATGAAACTAATATGTATTATTCCAATGTGTTTTACTACAAAATAATATGTGATCAGAAAGAATTATAGATTCTATTCTTTTAACTCGTTTGTTTTTTGACTTGAAGATTTTTTAAAGCTAAAGAAATGAATTGCTAAAAACTCTGAGACTAAGTACAATATTTGTCATTTTCATTAACATATTATTAGATTTTAATTTTTGACCTTTACATAATTTAATTTTTATTTTTTATATCACTTTTTAGAATTCATCTATTGGTTCTCCCGTTTTTCAAGTTGTAGCTGTTGACCCTGATGCTCCAAATACTCCAAATGGAAAAATTATGTACAAATTTCTTGAAGACGGGACAGATGCTCTTGCATTTAATATTGGTAAAAAATTGAATTAATATTCTTCTTGTTTTAATTTTCATTCTTAATATTGAAATATGGGATTAATAATACAAATTTGTATGTTAACTGCTTCAAAAAATGTCAAAAAGTGTAAACATTTTTTACTTACTCTCAACCCTTCTGCTATCTTCACTCTAGAACTTCTATTTTCCGTTATTATTCTTACTTAAACTTTTTATTATGTGGTTTTATATTTTTATTGCTTGTTGTAAAAGGTATTTCACATGTGTTTATGCAACATTGTTCTGTGATGTTTAATGATCATTAGATGAGGATTCTGGACTTATTAGCACAAAAAAATTACTGGATCGAGAAGAGCGTGAAAATTACACTTTAATAATTGTGGCTGAAGATAAAGGCTCGCCTCCACAACGAGCCACCCGTCTTTTGAATGTGAGAGTGCTGGATGTGGACGACCACACCCCCCTCTTCCAGAGATCATTGGTATGTCTGCATAACTTATTCACACTTTTCAGCAAACACAAGTTAATGATTGGCTGGATTCAACTCAGAATGCTATCGTTTCATGTTTCTTTTGCGGCTTTCATACACAACCAATCTTTATAAATGAGAAAATCTCCAAAGAAAGAGAATTTCATAGAGATGTGATAAAATTGCAATTTGACTTTAAAAATATGAAGAACTTGTTTTAAAAAATGCATTTAAATATTCATATAAAATGTATCCCACAAAAAGCTAAAATTTTGAGGCCAAAGGCCTCAAAGAAACGTTTCTCACCCCATAATCTACAGGATGAGATCTTGAACATTGTATTACATCTTTGCTGGTTCGATGCTTCTCGATTCTACCCCATCTCTTTAGAGCCTATAGCATCTGCAACTATATGTGAAATTATTCTAATTATTTGATATTCTACGTGATTGAGTTACATAGGTGTACCTCTCTGCCCAGTAATAAAGTTAAATAAGAATAGTTGTTATTGATAAAGGTGTATATTATTGTAATCAATTACAAGGAGACGTATGGAACAAGTGACTGAGGATAAGCAGGTCTTGAAGAAAAAGATATATATATATATATATATATATATATATATATATATATATATATATATATATATATATATATATATATATATATATATATATATATATATATATATATATATATATATATATATTATATATATATATATATATATATATATATATATATATATATATATATATATATATATATATATATATATATATATATATATATATATATATATATATATATATATATATATATATATAAATTAATATGGAAATGAAAAAATGGGGAAGAGGGTGGGGTTTAACATTCGAGAGTTCTTGCACAGGTAGGATAGTTCAGATATAGTTGTAGTCATCTAAGGCACATGGCACCCTCATGATTTTAAGGCCTTCAATAATCCACCAGCACCAGCCAACTTTGAACCTGCAGACTTAGGTTTTAGAAGCCAAGGGAATTAACCCCGTACTGCTAGAGAGCGCTTGATTTTCAGACTTCAAATTTGTGAAACCATAACAGTTAGAGGAAGAATAAAAGTCTGATAAATAGTACACTAGTATATATTGAGATCTGTACTACTACAACTTTATAAAATTATTAATCACATTAATTTACATGCCTCACTCCCTTTCTCACATTAATTACTAATGAAATCTTCTGTATTGGAAAGATGTATTTAATTGGCCTGAGAAACTTTATAATTGTTGGTTGATAGAAGTCTGCCCAACAGCAATTCAGATTGTGAATCCCTTGTAAAAGTTCTTGGAAATATTCTAATTTGAAATTTATTTTCCAAAATGACCTTTTTTTCTTGAATTTTGTGATTATTCAAATTTTTGTCTCTCCATAATTTATAAACTAAAATTTTGCTTGCTCTCAAAACTATCATAGCAACCAATTTTTCATAAATTTAGACTTTCTCGTCTCTATGCTAACAATATAAAAACAAATACAACAAAATAAATCCAATTTTCAAATACAAATAATTACTATTCACACTTGTATACATTAATATTCTTTCATCCATCATTCTGTTATTCTATGCATTTATTCTTATACTCTTTCATTTTATAATCTATGTAAACTTATTTACATTACTTCACTATCCTACAAATTTAAAATAAAAACTGTCCTGAACCAAAGCAATTGTTGAAAACGTTCATGTATTTTTAATTCCTTACAGGATGATGGACCTCTCCTAATGGCCCTGGAAGAAGAAGTAGATATAGGAACAAAAGTAGGATATATAGAAGCTATTGATAAAGACAGTGGTGAAAATGCACTCATTGACTACTCTATTATCTGTAAGATGTTTTATTCATTTTGTGGAGAGATACTTTGTTGCCAAAGAACATTTGAATATAATTGGAAATGATTCTTTTTAGATGGAAATGAACTTGGACTTTTTAATATAAGTCGCACAGAAGACAACAAAGGCTTGTTAACTGTAGCAAAGCGTGTAGATAGGGAAGCTGCAGCAGAGCACATTCTCACTGTGAAGTGTTTTAAGAAAAATTTGCATCTTTCTGGACTTCGCAAAGCATACAATCGTCAGGTAAAATATAAATTATTCTTGTTTTATAAATCCTTTTTTAAAGAATTGCTTCAAGAGAACATTTTTAATTTCAACCTTCAGATTATCAAAAAAAAAAAAAACAAACAATGTTTGTTGCTTGTTGCTCTTTCATACGGAGTAATCTCAGAATAAGATGTTATGAAAAATGTACAAATTTTCATTTATAATTTATTCCCCTTTTGGAGGTAAGATCTCTCTTGTTCGACTTGTGACTAGAATGTAGCTTAAAGCATTTAGTACGTCAAGAATATATATTTACAGATTGTTGACTACCTTATTCTTTTCTCTATTGAAAAGACAAATGGGTAGTATTTTATAATAGAATAGGGAGAAAAGGATCAGAAAAGATTATTAAAGTAAAACAACAGAGATGCTAAACAATTCTATCGTACAAAAAAAGGCCAAATTTTGAAAACTTTGAATTTTTAAAGAAGAAAGTAAAAATTAAACAATATCCAATAATGCAAACATCTTAAAAATAAAAATAAATGTTCGTAAATAATTGATTTACAAATTAACTATTTAAAGAGTATTAATAAAGAAAAGTTGCCTGAATCATTGCCATTGAACTGAATGTGTTCCTGTTTGGAATATTTATGGATTCA
Organism: Teleogryllus oceanicus; assembly: GCA_964035755.1. NCBI lineage: Eukaryota > Metazoa > Arthropoda > Insecta > Orthoptera > Gryllidae > Teleogryllus > Teleogryllus oceanicus. Next base: position 37,026,635 of record CAXIVR010000011.1, on the reverse strand, counting down.
TCACATTTAGTGAGAAAAAATTTAAGCATCAACTGTCTTGCAATTGTAAACAAAGCATTCTTAGTCGTAATGTATTTAAATACATTCAAGGGCATTTAGAAGAGATATATCTCTCCCATGTTAAACTAGGGATGCATTGCGGAATGTTTTCTCAGAAATTTTTAAAGCAGCCTCCATCAATATTTTCCCTCAAATCAACATTTTTAACTGATCACCCCTTGTGAATACCCTTAAGAAAACATAATTAAGTATATTTTATTAAAAAATATAACTAATGTTCATACTTTGCTAAAATAATTTTTTTCAAAGAGCTAATTAACAATGGGGGGAAAAAAACAACACTTTATATGAGACCTTGGGAATCTGCAAATTCTTCTTCTTGAGAAATCTGGAATTGTATTTAAGATTGGATTGTTCTTACACAGATTTAACTGAGCCAAATTTGTAGTGCTTCAAAAGTTCAAAGACAATTAAGTACTTAATTTATATGTTTGTAAGTAATAGGAGGTTGATTACACTGATCAAATGCCAGTGTATATTTGGCTAACGACTCTCAGTCAAACTCTTGATCATCACTGATGGCCTTAAAAAAATTCATCGACCCCCAGGAGGTTGATATCGACTCTGTTGGGAATACTCCACTAAACAACATTTTCCTATTTTTACATAACAGTTTAATGCTGTTTCAAACTCCCTTCTCCGCACTACAATATTACTTAATTTATGCACAACCCCATATCCTATCTCCATACAAGCTTATGGCAAGAATATGTGAACTCAACATGTGCATCTCGACTTCCATGGGGCATTTCGTTAGCTGGTGCTTCTGAATGCAGTATGACCCAACTAAAGTTAAAGGTTTTGAGTTATAACATTCTTTCCCCAAGCTGTTGGGGAGTTAATACTGAGCAGTTGCTTCACATTTTAAAACATAACTTTTGTCCATTAGTATATATCAGCTCTGAAATGCCATGTAAATGGAATCTTAGTAGGATTGCTCATTACTTTATGAAGATTTCAAGAGAAACAATATATAATCTTTACTATGCTCACTACCAGGATATAATAATTCAAATTAATTTCTCTTAAATTTAATTTGGAAAAGTTAATGTGTACATATGTACTTAACTGATGAAAATTGTTTCAGGATCCATCTGAAATACAAGTTCATATTAAACTGGAGGACATTGATGATAATAAACCAACTTTTCTGCAGGATAACATAACAATTGGTGAGTGTTTTGTAATTATTTATGAGAAAGATTTTCCTTAAAAAAAAAAAGAACTTGCAAGTCTTTTACAAGAGATTACTGGAGATCTTCATACAGCATTATGCTGATGGTTATTTCAAGCTTCTGTGCATTAGTATTCACATGTTAATTTAGATCCATCGAGACCAAACTGTTATATTGATTTACATCTTCATAGTAGACAATTGTTCATTATTGTGCAATTGAAAGTAAGTAATAAATACAACATTGCATGGATAAAGAAATTATTCAGAACACATTGATTCATAAGATGAAGTCCTAAGCATGTCAACACTATCATCTTCAGGTCTTGAGCCATTTCCTTTTTAAAGAAAGCTTCATTTTAATTTTTATGAATATATAATATTGCTAACGATCCCAATTCAAAGTATTCAATTTTTTGTACCACTTAATAATTTAAGATGTTTAATTACCAGTATATTTGGATGAATATTTTTGAATTATGTACATTATTTTATTATCTCTTTAATTATTATTTCTTATCTATTTATTTTCTTATCTCTAATTTTTTTTAAACAAATTGTCATGAATTTTATGATCATTCAGAAGTGAAGATTTTCTTGATATGAACTTAAATTTCTAATAATCATAAGGTTAGTAAACCATCTCTTTGGTTTTTAATTTTCACTCCCTCCATTTTGTTTGTTGAACAGTTTACCTCTCTTAAATACTTTCTACTTCCATTAAATGGTATAATTAGTCTGAAATGTTTTCAAATTTTTTCCATTCTGAGCAATTTTTGATGTCTCAAGATTGTTCTTTTTGTGTTACGACATTCATGTGTTTTTAATGTAAGCTTTGATATTACCGCAGGTGTGAGGCTGAATGTCCCAGTAGATACATCTCTACTGAAATTGGAAGCTGTCGATGTAGATGAAGATCCTGCACAAATTATGTACCATTTGTTGAATACAACTTTCTATTCTCTTGCTGTATCTGTCATGGATATTGTTAGTGTGCCTGCAGATCATGAGGGAGCCTTTCAATTGAACAATATTACTGGAGATCTTCACACAGCAGGCAGTATGTTGCCTTATGCTGATGGTTATTTTGACCTTCATATAATGGCAAACAATACAGACATTCCAGGAATGGAGGTTTATGCTTTAGTGAAGGTAAATTTGTGCAAATAATCGTCTTTTGAAATGAAATTTTGTATTTCAAATACCAATATAACCCGAAAATGTAAATGGTTGATTGACATATATGTAGTTTTGATTCATGTCAGATTCATAGAAATGTTTCAAATTGTAACAATGTTAAATATTGGCATTTTTGATCATGATATAAACAAACCTAAAGTCCTGTACAAAGAAGGCCCCAATTCAAAAGAAAGTGCAGGTTAATGCTAAAAATCATCAGGTGACAATCTAAAAACAATAACTCCAAAAGTAGTTTAATTATATATAGAGATATGTTAACTTTCACGACAACTTACTATTGAGAAGCTGATTGTTACACAAGAAACAATCGTGCAAAAAGTACAAAGAAAAGTGTTTACTTACATCAAAAAATTATGGGAACAGGGAATCATTTATTAACATTATTTTTAGTGACTAGCAAGTCATTATGAATACAACAAAGCTGTTAAATTTAGTTCTGACTGATCAGAAGCTTAGATATGAAGCATGTGAACAATTATTAGAATCCACACTAGATTCCATGGATCCACGATTCAATGGTTGCATTGTAATGGTCATCAAATTCACAGATATTTATTACAGATTGTATCAATTGTTTGTATCCTTGTTGTCCAACCATGCCTTCAATTCCATAAGAATACCAATCGTAAAAATTATGCACCCATTGTTTCTATTCATTCATTCCATCCACTTACCCATTCCATTCATTCATTTGTTCATTCATGTTGTAGGTATTTGTGCTGCGTGATCGTGATTTACTAAAGTTCGTGTTCAGCAAACCACCCACAGATGTGCAACGTGATATATCGGAGTTCCAAAGAGAAGTTGAAAAAGCACTTTTGCTCCCAGTTTCATTGAATATTTATGATACTCAATTTTATGCAAAGGAAGATGGTAGCCTAGATTTCAGTAGTACCAGGTATGTATTTATCTAGAGCAAAAGAGACCTACAGAAAATCTTTAAAGTATTTTTGAAGCAATTCAATATAATGGGAAAATGGCAATAATGGTGAAAATTGGCCTTTGTTTGGAATCAATTGCAAGAGGACAAACCATGAAAGCAGATTGTTGTTTTTTATTATTAAGGGCATCAGAAGCCTTTGCTTCTGCTGTGTATGCATAGAAATGACACAGAACAGACCCAAGAAGTCTCACCCTCTGGTCCTACCTGCCACTTGTAGGGGTATAATGCTGCCTATGCTGCCTATGAGGCTACACTATGCTGCCATTTGTAGGGGTATAATGATACTATTAGTTAAAATTTAATTTTTGATTAAGATTTTTTTTTATTGATTGCCTATGTTTCATCATATCAACATGGAAAAAACATATTGAATAGCTTCCTATAAAACTTCTTATCTTTTCTTAAGGTCGCATTAATAGCAAGGTTATTAGTGACCACTATTGGCATTAACGTTATGGTAACTATGAGGGTGAAACGAAATGGTGATGATAAGGGGTGAAAGGACGAACACAAATACAACCATGCCTGAGGCGGGACTCGAACCCGCGACCCTTTGGTCCGAGATCACTACGATACTACTACCTTAGCAATCTCGGCCACCGGGCCGACACTTCTTATCTTTGTTAATTGCACATTTTAAAAAAAATTAAGCATAACTTATATCTTGTTGTGGCTAGGGTGAAATCTTCAATATAAAGTAAATCACACTTTGTGGGAAGTACTAATATCACTATATTGCAAAGAATGTTTTATATCAAAATGGCATTAAACATTTTGAACTGCTGCACCCATCTTCCGTTTATACATTTTTTAGTGATTTTTGTTGTAGCTATGATTCAATATTCACATAATAATTGTTGCATATCAAGGTGTTACAAATAACAATAATCCAAACTCAGTGATTCTGGTTTATTGAATGTGAACGTGGACCTAACACAATACCTATATCTCATGTAACCATTACACTTCAACTGTAGGTAAACTATATTGTGTGTTCTCAAATCTCCCAGAGCTCAAGATGCATTCTCAACACTCCCTGATGATGTGCATAATATCTCAGATACCCTGGTGTGTTGCAAACTCTAGTCAATCATCTAGGACCCAATTGAATGAGTGTCTCTTCTTCTAAAATCCTTTTGTCAGGACTTTGAATACATTCTTGTAGCTCTCCGACTTCTGCTTGAACAATTTCGTCCTGGTTCAGCTCTGGGACACTTTGGAAATTCTGGACTTTCTCTTCTTCTGGGCTATGTTGATCTTGCTCTCTAACTTATATCTTACTTGGACTTGGTTGGACTTGTCAACTTTCAAGTCAGAATTCTTTTGATTTATTCAGCAAAACTTGGTCAATGTGGATTAAGTTTTGCTGGATGGATGAATTTCTTTTGGTACACCAACCATCAGATTCCTTGTTCCAGCCACTTCTATCACACCTGATTTCCATTTCTACTCTTTCCTATAATTTTGATAGAGGACCAGTGTACCTATCTCAAACTTCCGAGCTGGAATAGGTTTCACTGCAGGCAATGACTCTGGATGGAGCCTGTCCAATAGCATAAAAAACCACCTTCCCATAATTTCGACTGGAGACTTCCCCATAGATTTGCATGGAGTCGTTCTCAAAGCCAGGAGCTTGTTGTTGATTTCAAACATCCACTTTTGAACTGGGACTTTCTTCAATAAATGTTTAACTGTTTGGACCATCCTCTCTGCTAATCCATTTATTGCTGGATGGAAAGGTGCTGACTGGATGAATTCAATTCCGTGACTTCTGAGATATTCATTTACCTCCACAGCAATGAACCTGGTTCCATTGCCTGAAAGTATGGTGTCAGGTAACCAAAGCCTCCCAAAGATTTCTCTTAAGTTTTTGATGACTGCTTTTGCCAAAAAGAATATCCACTGTTCTCAGTTATCTCTGGACCCTTTGAAGATGAATCCACTGCAATCAGGAACGTATGATTGTGTATTGATCTGAAAAAATCAATGCGAAACCTTGATCCTAATTTATCAGTTTTGAACCAAGTCACTGGTTTACATTTTTTCGAAAGTTTACACTCTTCTCTGAACTTCCGAATATCTGCAATCATTGGCAAGTTTAATAATTCCTGACCACTAGACGTAACTATGGCAGCTTTAGTACAAGTCATCCCTTGATGAACCTTCTGTAACTGACTGCACATTTGTGATCTGAGTTTTCGAGGCAATATTACTTGACTTCCCCACAAAATGTTCTGATCATCTCTTCTGGTTTTTATTGCTATGAACGGCTCAGTATTTGGAAGACCTTCAACTATGCATTTTATTCTGCTCAATTTTGTGTCTTTGTCTCTTCTTCTATGCTCCTGTCAGTGGAAAATCCTCTGGAACTTCTTTTAGCAATAACACTCTTGCTGGTTCCAGAATATCCTCTTTATTTAATAATAATAATAATAATAATAATAATAATAATAATAATAATAATAATAATAATAATAATAATAATAATAATAATAATAATAATAATAATAATAATAATAATAATAATAATAATAATAATAATAATAATAATAATAATAATAATAATAATAATAATAATAATAATAATAATAATAATAATAATAATAATAATAATAATAATAATAATAATAATAATAATAATAATAATAATAATAATAATAATAATAATAATAATAATAATAATAATAATAATAATAATAATAATAATAATAATAATAATAATAATAATAATAATAATAATAATAATAATAATAATAATAATAATAATAATAATAATAATAATAATAATAATAATAATAATAATAATAATAATAATAATAATAATAATAATAATAATAATAATAATAATAATAATAATAATAATAATAATAATAATAATAATAATAATAATAATAATAATAATAAATAATAATACTCTTTCCTGCTAGGCAACAGAAGCTTGACTACAAGCTTCAGCGTTTTGGTGGTATTTTCCGGTTCTGTATTCCAATTTACAATTATATCCCCCAAGTACCAATAATCAATGAAGAATTCTCAATGACTAAGTGTCAGATGTCAGTGCCCCTTCCTGAAAAATTTTCGAGTAACCGCCAACGGTCTGCAACTATTGTCACACTACGATCCCAGATGTATCTATGAAATTTCTTCACTCCAATGTACGCATAGAGCTTCTTTGTCCAACTGATTATAGTTCTTTTCTGCAGCCTTCAGTGTTCTTGATTGAACAGTTTTTGGTGCTTCTAATCCATCTGGCATCGAGTGTGACAGAACTGTTCCTATCCCATATGATGATGCATCATATGCTAACATCAACGGTTTCTCTGGGGTTGTAATGTGTCAAAATCTGAAACCTTCTTTTCTGTTGTATAACCATCTGAATGTAATAACTGTTTCAGAGGTTGTAGCAACTCTGATTTGTTGGGAATGAATGTTCATAAAAATTGGAAAGGCCCAAGAATGATTCCAGCTGAATTTTATCTATTGTCACCTAGTGAATATCCTGTAGTTTATCTTCAGTAGGGTGAACTCTCTGTTGATCCAACCAAAATTCCAAATATGTTACTGAGCCTTTTGCAAATCATGTTTTCTGAGTTTTACCTGCAGGCCATTCCTTTGAAGTTGTACAAAAACTGCCATCTTTCTCTGCTGTTGTTCTCTTCCATCCTGTCAGTTATTAATATATCATTGAGATAAACCACAACTCAAGGATTCCCCTTCAACAAGAACTGCATCAACTATTGAAACAATATCAGAGCCCATGAGATCCCAAATGGCAGTCTTTTTTCCTTGGCCATGTCCCTTTGTTGTGTTCATGGTGAGGATCATAGAAGATTCTTCATCCACACTTTTCCTGGATGCGAGTCCTTGTACATGGATGTGAGTCCTGTCTAAATCTATTTTTGTGAACAGCTCACCTTTTGCCAAAGTTGCCAGCACTTCAGTAATACTCAATAGGGGATATAATTAGGTGTGGATTACTAAATTTATTGCCCCTTTGTAGTCTCCACAGATGCACATGCATTCTGATATTTTCAGAACTGGAACCACAGGTGTGGCCCATCACTGATTCCAAGACACCTTCCTGGATTACTCTTTCAATCTACTCTTCAACCATGCTTTGTAACACAAAAGGAATCTGACAATGTTAATGAAACTTGATCATGTCTTGTCCTCAATATGTAGGATCCCTGAAATATTTACTTAGTTCTTCTGTAAAAACTTCAGCAAATCTATGCAACTGTAGTTAAAGTCCATCTATGTCCATTCTATGCATGTCAAACAAATTCTTCAACTCCTTAAACCAGTTCAAAGGATAATAGTATTATTTGCATTTGGTTTTCAATTTAACATTTATTCTAAAAAATGATAATTTTCTTTGTTTCCAGTTCTTGCTTTCAACTTGTTGGCCGAGAAAATTATGATCTCAAAGACATGGAATCACTAATGACAGATGACAATAATTCAGAATTAAAGCAGGTATACAAGAGATATGGTGTGCAAAATGTTAAGGTAAGTGAAGACTACTATTAGAAGGTAAAAACTTAGTGAATTTCTCTTTGAAAGAGTAAAATATATTATTTTGTTCTTTCGAACAGGTGTCTTCATACAGAAAATTGATCAGGGCTGGTTGGGCTGGTTGGGCTGGTTGGGCTGGTTGGGCTGGTTGGGCTGGTTGGACTGGTTGGGCTGGTTGGGCTGGTTGGGCTGGTTGGGCTGGTTGGGCTGGCTAGATGAGTGCAATTTCTTTGATCTTCTACGTTAATTGTTTGCAAAAGAATTTGGGGAAAATGGTTTGTGGGACTAGTACAATCCATGCTCTTAGGAGTACTAGAATTTGAAGATCTTCTCTGAGAAAATACCTTTTTGTGGGATGGGATTTTATGTTCTCCCCATTTAGCAGAGGTTTTGTTGTATGAAAACTTTGTAAAGTGAAATTGATGTTAATTAGTTCTGCAAAAAATTGGAAAAATTATAGAATTAGCTCCTAGAGGAAATAGTAGTTTTGGGTATTGTTGGTGAGAGCAATGTTATTCTGATATAAATTAGGCATGATTCAGAGGATGCAGTGAATAGATTTAATATTGGACTGTATGGAGAGATTTACTTTCAAAATAATATTATGTCAGTTGTGTTGCGCATCACTATAATAGAACTTAGACACTAATAGATAGGCAGACTAAAATAACATGTAACATCGAATGGAGATTACTTGCTTAATTTCAAATTCATTATTTCAGCATTGCACTCCTCGGATAATGACAGCCGAAGCTTCATGGGTTCAGCTGTGGGTTTTGGCAATTGCAGCATTCATTGCAATTGGAGCTTTCCTGTCAGGAATTACTGTGTGTTGTCTGTATTCAAGGTAATGAAAATGTATAAATTTAAAAATGCAAGTTTTCCGATCCAAATTTCTCAAATAAGGATTTATTTCATGAAAATCTTTAATTTTTTAAAATTTATTTATGTATATTCTCGTCTTTTCCTTTCCTTTCTCCTTCATTTGTATTTCCCTTTCATTTTGCACTTGTTTCATTTCCTTCCTGATCACCCTCTATCTCATTTCTATGCTTCTCCCTTTACTTTCCCCTTTAACTAGCTCCAGTTTTTTTCTCCTTCCTTCCCCTTTCTTTTGACGCTTTCCCGACCGCTCTCATTCCCCATTTCTACTTGCACTATACATACTACACATTATTGTATAACAAGGGACGTGATATTACTAGTAAAGGCAGTAAAGCATTGTTAATATTTATATTTTCTATATGTTTTTAAAATTACACAAAAAATCTCAAGCTTGTGTCAGTTGACAATATTTCATTCATTTGGAATAAATACCTAAAAATCTAGTCCTAGAAACATGTTTTGATCAGGTATATTTGCAGTAAGTAATCAGTAATATAATCTTTGCAATTTTGAGTTTTGTTATTAATTATGTGCTTCTGTTAATCAAGTTCACTAGTATTGCTTTCTTTTATCAAATTTACAGATACAAAAGGATATCAAGAAAGCAACTTTTGCAGGAAATGCCTCGTGCAACTATTTCAAATGTTGGATATTTGACTAGTGGTCCCAACAGCTCTCCAATGGTTGTTGCTCCTTTACCAGATGGGCCTCGAATGTATGATGGACTCACATTGCCAATCAATCATGACAATATGTCCTACCATAGTTTTCCTAGTTAGTGAATTGTAATGATATTAATTTAAATTGTAAAATAAGACAGTATGCTGTAGTAATTGTAAAAAGTATTAAAGAAGGTTGGCATACTAATTTTTAAAATGAAATTCCCTTGGCATGTGCATCATTTCTGAGCCTGAAGATTTAAAGACAAGAACTTCATAACATTATATCAATATGTTTCAACTTCACATTCACACATCATTTAACCATTTTATTAAGTTGGAAAAAGCAAAGCCTAGGTGTTTTGTAGAGTCTTTTAGATAAAATGTCATTACTGAAATACCAAAAGTTTCTATAAAAAAATGTTTGCATGCTCCATTGATTAACTTTTTATTTCTAATAAAGTTGGAAGATGGTGTGTCACAAGTAGATCAAGAGATTTTGCAGTGCTCAAAAAGTGCATATTAGTGTTTGCACGTGCAGCCTAAAATGACAGAGGGGAGGGGACTGCATATGTGGGTCCCTCTGGGACCCCATGTATATTTAACTTTTTTATTTAAGTATGGCCTATTTTACTAGGAAATAAAACAATACAAAAAGAATGTCACTACAACTTTAATAATACCCCCTCCCCCAGTGCACACACCTCTGTGTGTGTATAACGAAATGTAAGAAATGTGTTTAAACACATTCTTCTATATCAACAATTAATCTACTCAACATTTATTTTTCAAAAATCAATTTCTTTTTTGTAAAGATAATATATTTATTGATATGTAACGACAGAAATAAAATATATTTTCTGAATTTTATTGTACATTTTAAAAATAATTTTGAAATGACCCTTAATGATAAATGAAAAACTAGGCATTAGGCATTTACATAAAAGATCTTGAACATGACTTTAATATGCTGACAAGACAATTTTTGAAATTTTTCCTTCATGAATATATGGGGAAACAAAAGCGTTCTCACTGCCTTTTGCAGCTTGTTCCTCTGCTGAACTTCCTTTTTTATGTACAACAGACCTGCAAAATATTTTCCTGCATCCAGCTAAACAGGTAATGTTTTATTCAAATTTGCTAATTCTTCTATAATAGAAAGCCTTTATAAGAAAATGTGAGGACAGATTTTTGTCTTTTGTAGTGGAGAACCCAAGTTCATTCATCTTCGCGTGAGGTTTTCTTAAAGTTTGGGCATTCTCAAGATGTGAGATATGATGTAAAGAGTTTTGATATGATATTAACTTCTTCTTCAGAGCAATCACAAATTGGGGTGATAAAAGAAAATTTTAAAGTAAATGACACCTTCATGCAAATTTGTTTACCAGATGATCAACAAAATTAGAATTTGTAATTTTCTTTCCCTCATTCCATTAAAAAAGTCTTCACCCTACTATTGAACCAAAAATCAAAAAAATAACTTTAAAGCTATTAAACCAAAGAATCTATCATCACAATATTGTAGTTTTGCAATGTTGAATTTTGGCAATTTTCAAAATTACAGTGAGTTGGGGGGACCAGAACCATGTTCTTTACCATTCTTTACTTCATACAAGAGAAAAATAAAAAAACAAAAAACAAAAACAATTTATGTCTTTTTATTGACAAATAGTTGTTTTAAAATTTCTTATGTTTCATGGAAAATTATTCATATTTTCAAAAAATTGTATATGACCTTATTTTATGAACTGTTTGATTAACAGATTTCATTAAAGAAAAAAACTCTTCAATTCTGTAGTTGTAGGAAGACACTAAAAAAAGTTCAAACTTTTGCAATTTTCAAAAAATCATAATTTCAACAAAATGAGATCCATGCCATTTCCCTAAGGATTTTTCACGCTATCCAAGGGCAAAGTTTAATCAAAAGATTTGGAAACATTTGAGAAAATTTTGAAAATATCTTTAAGGCTTCAAGTACAAAAAGCTTCCAGAATGAAAATATCATCAATCTCACAGGATGTCGAGCTTGTTCAAATCGATTGGGGAAAATCAATTTTGGAGAAAATCGGGGTAACCATTTAAGCACTGGGGATGACCACACACAGATGGAGAGGCAAGTGCGGAGAAGCAAGGTGGCTGAGCATTGAAAATACTATTTGGTAGTAAAGAACAAAGAAGTATAATTAAATGCCACAAGTTCCAGTTGGACAGTGCTAAAATATAGTAGTAATTAAAGATATTTTATGAACGAGTGGATTTTGTGGATTTAAGAACTACAGGTATCGGCCACACGATCATGTGAAGGATGTTGTATTAGCGATCTACCAAGGCGGATCGCTAACAGCCAGCTGCATGCTGCAGCGAGCTTTGTGTGGTGCCCTTAGACACCCAAGGGGCCTTCGAGGGGTGGCAGAGCGACAGGCTGCCATGATGCGGAACTGGGAGTCGATGACGCTGGGGGGAGGCGGTGTCAAGGCCTCTAAATCAGCTGAGGGGAAATTGCAATTCCAGAGACTATTTTGTAATGTATAGAAAATATTGCTTTTTGTGAAAGGGAGGTAACATGTTTGGGAGGACAGCAGGGCCATTTGACTATCCTACTCCATTCTGCCAAATTTGAAATGTTGTAAAATTTCCATGGGTGTTAAAATATTTTCATTTGTGTTTACATTGTGTAATGGTAAAGTGTAGTTTTAAATATCAGAAGTAATGGTTGTTTCATGTCATTAGATCTCAAAGGTAAAGAGGATCCTCGAATTAGGGAATTTTATTCACTGTTTGAAAAAAGTGTTCAATTAGGAGACTATGTTCTTCACTTTTAAAACACTTTCTATACTAAATGATGTTTCAATTAAGGAGAATGTTCTCATTTGCAGTGTAGTCCTTGATCTGACAGGAAATTTTTATTCTATTAAATTGTTAGGTTGTTACCCGACACTACATCATGTCTTGAGTTAAGTGAGTCAACACGAATTAGGGAATTTTATTCACCGTTTGAAAAAAGTGTTCAATTAGGAGACTATGTTCTTCACTTTTAAAACACTTTCTATACTAAATGATGTTTCAATTAAGGAGAATGTTCTCATTTGCAGTGTAGTCCTTGATCTGACAGGAAATTTTTATTCTATTAAATTGTTAGGTTGTTACCCGACACTACATCATGTCTTGAGTTAAGTAAGTCAACACGAAGAAGACTGTTTTAGTCCCTCCTATTTAGGGGTATAAATATCTCGCACCTTTGTTGTGATCTTGCGTGTGGCGCGCCTCACTGAATACATATTAAATTTTCATTAGTATCTGTTTACAGTATCCTTTTATTTAAGGTTTATTCAGTTTCTTTGGGGTTTTGAGAAAAAAGTATTGTTAAACTTTCTATTCAAATTCAGTTTATCTAATTTCCAATGAAAAATGAATATAGTAGTTTCAGCAAGAGAGTTCAATGCACTGGTTTTGAATACAATTGTTTCATTGATGTAAGGAGATAACTTCCCCTTTTAATTTGAAGCTTCTACGTGGGTGCTCCTCTGAAACAAAAATTGAAGGTCTAAGAAATTCATTTTCATTTACGTCAAGCATTAATGTCACAATAAAACTAACCATCTTAATATTTTAATTTTGGTATGTTTAAATTGTGAAAAATCTTCTAGACTACATTCATATGACTTTGTAATAAAATTCCTGTTTAACACTACAGTCACTTCTGATTATCTCACTACCATTTTCTGTCACAAAGTCAAAAGAATGTGCAAACGCTTAATATTGAAATTGTTCAATCCTGAACTTACCCTTTCCCAAATATTATCCTCTAGTCACATTTTTCATGAGTATAATTTGAGTATAATTTACGGTTTAAGCAATTTCGTTGCAAATTTAACACATTGCTTACATTGATCACCTTTGCCTATTCATAAGATGTCTATCACAAATATTTTACTGCAACATGAAAGGAAACGAAACTTACAATGTAGAGTATAGTTCATTGTATTGCTTCAGACTTGGAAAATGTAGTGAGATGAAAATCTTTGCTCATTAACATGTGATAAAAAAACCTCGTTTAACGAAGTTACGAGACAAGCAACAACAATATCGAGTGTTCAGCGTTGACCGAATTAGCACGTGAATAATTGTCATAACTCTTGCATCAATCTGTACGGACGTTCGAATAGAAAATTTGTGCACAAATTGAGCAATTAAGATAAACCTATGTCACTACGAATGGGCAGATCGAACCCTGTGTTTGTGTACTAAAGGAGTTTAGTTCTCAAGTGCTATGACAATTTTTTTAAACGAAGTTTCTCGCCGTATGTAAAAAGTGACCTTTTATTTCCTACATTCTTTATTTTACCTTTATTTTGATCTACCTGTATGTCCGAGTTTTTCAATAAATCCTGGCGACCAGGGATTTTGTTCGAAAACTGATATAATCAACAAAATCTAAGCTATCTTTCGAACTTTCCCGACCTTTTTAACTTATTGGCTTCAGTAATAGACTAGGGTACAAAACTTGGGAGTTGATAATGAAAAAAAGTGTGTCTTTTTAGACCAGAAAATTATTTAAGTGCTTATATTTTTGTGCCCAAGTGGTCGATAAATATAGAAAAAAATTACAATCATATTTTACTAGAAATACAAAAAAGGGCTAAAAAACTTCGCAGACTTACAGTTAACATTTGAACGATAAAAAGCTAAAATTGGTAAAATCCTCTCCAACACAGTTATACATTTATTCTCCTGAGAGCTAAAAGGTTCGCAGACGGTTAGTTTTCAAGCATTTCGACAGATTTTACAGTGGGCCATTGCCTGTGTTTCAGGCAACATGAGAGACCAGTTATGCCCATTAATTTTCTTTCGATTTGGGAAGAAATGTTTCTTTTTGTAGATACCGTAACAATTGCGAAGTGCTTAGCGTTTTCGGAAGAACTGCAGCATGTTTAAAAGTCCAACCTACAGAGGCATTACGCAACTTCGCAAGCCAGAGAAACCCGCGGCTGAAAATTTCTGAGAATTGACAGAGCCTTCAATCATGAACGTAGTAAAGGATTTTGCAGATAGACGATTATAGCAAAGGTACTGAAAATCACTATGATTACAACATTCTGAAACAAGTACATGACATAAATCAAGCTTGGAGTCCAAATTCTCCCACGTGACCCCTCCCGGATATCTATTGAAATCTATTTGTTATCATTAATAAATGATTCGGGACGAACTAAAATTGTTATATTATTGTATAAAATATTGTACTAGAATGTTAAAAATTGTCTTCACCAAAAATGTTATGTTTAGAAGAATGGAAGTAGAATTACTATTACAGTACTGGTTACGATAAACAGTCGAATATTGCTTCCAGTTATGTAATCTATATTCTATTTTTTAATTTTTCTTATTTTTAACGAATCGAATATTTGCATACTATTTACCATTTAAAAACTGAATTATAGACCGAACCTTCTCCCCCCACTTTCGTCTCCCCACTAATTCGTTCAAACAAGCTAGTACATTGAAATGGGCGTAACATGGGCGAAACAAGCTAGTAAATTGAAACCGGAACGACCTCTTTTGACGGCTCCGGAAACAGGCTGTCGGGCGAAGTTCTGCTTCTTTTAATTCTGTGTGTTCCATTCGGTCGAAATTAGCTGAGAGTTAAAGCCATCTATAATACAAGACTACCCGGAATGCATGTATGTGGTCCTAAGTGCTTCTTGCAAGGTTTCAAATTGCGAGCAATGGAATTATGGGAAATCCGGCCGATTTTGGTACAACAGTCTGGTGTTTTGTAGTGAAATAAGTCAACAATTTCGCTTGTAGCCGGTATCGATAGCAAGCGATCGATATTTTGACTGCACCGAGACCTTACTCTAAGACCCTCTGAGCTACTGGTGCGAGTGATAGCAAGAGCTGCGACGTTCAATGGAAAGGGAGTGATGTCAAGAGCTTCTAACGGGTCGCTCACCAGTTTCTAGCCGAACAACCCACGTGCCAATTTTACTAAGCCATGACGCTTTTACATTTAATTACTACTTATTTCAAAATAGAAAACGTTGCCTTTTCCCTTACCTAAAAATTTATCTTTTATACAGGATACTTTTCTAAATCTTAATTTTTATGATTGAATTGTGGTATAACTCTTAACTAGTAGTGTTCCTCAGGATAAAATCACAATACATTTATAGTTTCACATTCCTCTTATGTGGATGGTAAATACAGAAAATGGTTATTGCACATTTCATGATCTAACTTGCTCGTGTTTAGACATTAATGATATTTCAGCAATTTTCAGTCACGTAGAATTTTAGAGTACTGATCTTCAGCCATGGAAGAATACTGGTCCAACCACGACTTAATTTTCTGTATTTTTCATGATCAACTGATTTGAAATGTGAAATTTGTCGTTAAAGCAAATTAAAATCGTGAAAAATCTTGCAAAATTTTATAATGCATTCCGAAATTAGTGAAAGAGCAAGATTTTAAAACTCAATGGTAACCTGAAAATATATGCATTTCTTTTACACAATTTCTATTGTGAACTGGAACTAACACAGGAGTCTTAAATAATTCTTTCGTTTTGAGGTATGTGTATAAAGTCAGCTCTCACAGCTAAACGATCCACTTTTCTTTTAAAGACTTCGGATGAGACGTGATGCAACACTAAATACCAAATCGCTGCTCAGCATCTTATTTCCTCTCGTCTATTCGGGCCGCAGATTTTCACAGCCAGTCTCCACCTACGCGAAGCAACGAGGGCGCCGCTGATGTCTCCAGGAAAATCCACCTCCTCCTCTGACGTTTTGTGCCCTCTGACGCCGAGTCTGGCAGCAGTAATCCCTCCCTCCCACCCTTTAACGTGGATCCGGAAATTACGGAATATATGGAAGCATTTAGTCTAAAACATTGCTAAAAAGGCTTCACTGGTTACAATTTAATATCAACTTTTCATTTCGGCATGAGAAGACTGCCATTTTGTATAGTTACGTCGTTTGGTATGGTCATAAGAAAAATATTACCTTCATATTTTAGAGTACTCGTATGTATGTGCTGTACACATTTACACATTAAAATTGCACTTTAGCAAAATAATCTTAAGTTTTGAGATTCACTTTCCCGTATCTTAAGTTGTTAAGTTTCCCGTATCTTCTACTTATTACAAGAAAAAACAATGCATTCATTTACTTGCCTACCTACTGCTTCCCACTGAATTATCATCACCATTAAACTGTAAGGATATTCTGTAATCTAACTACAATTTTCGCCACATTTCATGCAATGAAACAGAATTTGATTAGTATTTTTACGCATGCTTATTTCATTCCATGAAGTTTGGTAGAAACTAAAGAATTTGGCTTCATCAGTTACTGTAGTATGTAGAATTAGTTTCCTGTAAAAAACCGAAAAGTTAATATTCCTGAAAGAAAAAAATAGCATTTCAACTTCAACGCTCATTTTCAACGGGTGATGTTCCACAAAAGTTCACACCGTTCTTCCAAGAGCCTTCTATTCGAATCGAATGTCCGTTTCATAAATTCCTGAAAGAAAATACAAGTCAAATTGTACGGAAAATGAGTTCACTTCTGTTTAGAAGTTATCAGCTTTGCGCCTATAACTAAGGGATAGATAAAAATATAGGTTTCTATTAGGTTTTTGCAGCCTATTGGCATAAAAATGTTCATATTTTAGAATTAGACCTTTAATATATCTTGTTCTTCCTTGACAAAGGTTCGGAGCCAATGGCCCGTTCTGAGACTCACAACCGCTCTTTTCCGAGTCTTTTGAGTAAAAAAAGTTCCCTAGTACAGGCTACCGACCTACAGCTAGGTATCCTGATGGTCGGGCTACCTTTGTGCCTCCAGGCTTGCATTGTCTTTATTTCAAGGTGTACTTCCTGTAGGTAGGTTGCCGGACAAGGCTGCTGATCCCTACCTGACCCATTGCATGTACTAGCCCCGTGAATAGGGTTGCTTCTTCCGCTCTCTGCAACAGCCTCGTCTGCTGATGTTTCGACCGTTGAAATCTTCACACGTAATCCTGTGCAAGGGACCTCGGAACACCCCGAGGTAGGTAATTAATATTGAATATATTTATACATTAATATATTAACATATAAAAATAATTTACAGGTTGATATATATACACAATTATCGTTATGAAACTAATCGCGTGATTTTCTAGTTTCACTGCACTGCTTCATACTACACTCCCCATCTCTACACTCCCCATCCCTACACTCCCCATCTCTACACTCCTCATCACTACGCTCCCCATCACTACACTTCCCATCACTACACTTCCCATCATTACACTTCCCATCACTACACGAAACCGCACATCCTATTCCTCAATCTATTTCGCACTCAACAACCTAACACCCATTTAATGAGAGCAGGGCATTTAAAAAATGTAAAGTGATTAATAATGAAAGAAAAATAATTTTATAATATAAGCCAAACCAATGAGTTTACAAAACAATAATACATTACTTTTTAGTTATGAACTTCAAAAGAGTTCGAAGATGTCTAAGAGGGTGCCTATTCCATTTAGTTTTGTGACAAACTGTTCTAACAAGATTTTGAGTTTACAATATTAGAACAAGTTAGATCATTTCGCTCTCCTCTGACCTCTGCGGATTTATTTTGCGTTCTTATCTCGATTCTTTCTTAATTTTAGAATGAAGTCGAAATTTAAATTCTTGAATTTTTGTATCCAAACTTTTTCTCTTTTGATAAATTTATCCAAGTTTAGATCTGATTGTTTCTTACGTTTCAGTTCACTGACCTCCTGAATGTTTTTTTTCTTACTGTTATTGACGATAGAAGGAATGGTTTCTCTCTTCGTTTTAAAATTAATTTAAAACTCATCGTAATTTTACTACACGAGTAGTAAAATTTTCAAGTTATTTTCTGTCTTGTTATTTACCGTTTGTGATATTACTAATTCACTTTTTACCTGAAGTGAAATAATTATTAAATTTCTGCACATTATGAATATCTATATTTCGGTAAAGAATTTTTATTAATCTTGCTGGTAGTGAAGTACACAAATTTATAAAATAGTGGAGCACTGTTAAATCCGGTTGATTTATTTTGTCGGAGTTCTCCTGAATAATTTAATATCTACCTAGCGAAATTAATTCGCGACTTTCTTCATCTTTCATTCTCCATTCTGAAATGTGTTTTCGCAATTTATTAATTTCTTGTAGATCTTTATGGTGCGTCCTGAACATTGATGAACATTAATATCATCCATTATTACTTATGTTTGACCCTTATAGAAAATTGAAGTTTTGTAACATACTACATGAATTCTTTGAAGATCGCGCTAATATTTTAGTTTAGTCACTTGTACATTTGATGGTCTGGAAAATGTTATGTTTTAAATATTGTTCCAGTATTGTTAAGATTGGAACAGGATTATTATGGTCTAGCAATTACATTACTAATGGAAAATACAGAAAGGTCATTTGTTTTGCCTTTATGTATTCCACATTTTCACTGTAAATTTTATTTTTCACCGATTAATAATGGCCAATCCGCGTTGATATTTTGCTGTAAATTCGTAAATTGTATAGAACGTCGCTTTTAAACATTAAGAAAGGCCAACAATCCTTTCAGTGGTTGCGTGAATTAATATTGTAATCCAGTGGAATTCATTCGCCGTTTACAACGAGAGTTAAACTTTTGGCATGGGCTTTTCAGTACCTTTTGTAGAAGGTCTCGACTTTCGAATTACAGCAAAATATGACTGAAGTGATAACTGTTGAACTAGTGATAAGCGCCAGAAACAGCTTGGATTACAGTAGTAATCCATGCGATCACTCGTGGTTCTGTTTCTGACCTAAGTTGACAACATGAATATTGCTGTAATCGATGCACGGAATGTTTATGCAATGTACAACAATGGTGAAAGGTTGACCAGAAGACTATTTGTAAAGGATCTTGATTTGTTCTTTGTGAAACCAGAAATGCAAAAGGAGATCGAGAAAAAAATCTGTGCCGACAGTTATAAGAACACGCGGGAGACTTCTTTCAGGAATCCGAGAAGGGGCCGTGGGTTCATCGGAGTCACCAAAGGGCAACGTGGGTTGTTGTTATCTCTGTGGACGTCAACGAAACAAGAGCACTCGACAATACTGCGAAAATTGTGTCCAGTGGATGTGCCACATTACGAAAATCTGTGAGATATTTATCTGATATCTATCTTTTTTGTTTGTTGACACAAACACCTTCAGAATAGAGGCTCCAGATGTTTAAATAATTTGGTCAAACTGCTTCATTTAATAAACGTAACGCAAACTATAACAAATGTACCCGTTTGTTAAACTCGTTTATTACTTTTTACTTATTTGTACTTTTCCGCATGCGCGCGAATGTACCACGTCCAATATATCAAAGAATATGCATCAAATATGGGAAAAACCTGCGAGGAAGCCGACATAAGGAATCATTCAATAACTGAAAAATATACCACACCTGATAGTAAAAGTAGGGGAGATACTTCAAGGTAGGAGAAAGGTTAAACAAGGCTAAAAAGGTACCTTATCATCCTCTGACCTTTTAAATCGATGAACCTTAATTTTTCGTACAGGAACAGTATTTTATTTGGCCCGACTTTAAAAACAACTTCTAATTTTTAAGATCTCTCTACTATTCATTTTTATTTAATAGGAGAAAGTTTATTCTCAAGTCTAAAATTGAAACTTATAGAAAATGCTTATTAACCATAATAAATTGCTCTGTAATAACAGTATGTATAACGTATGTATGTAACTCTATTGTTACCGGATATTTTTAAAGTTCTAATTCAAATTCCTGTAAAGAAAAAACGAGTCCCTGATTATTCATATTCTTATTTAGGTTCAGGCACGACAGTATAATCCAAATATTATAAAGAAATAAAAACAATTTAACGGTTCATGGGATAAGACGTTTCTATTCTTATTCTTTTTCGGAAGGAAAAGTAAAAACCTGATGAAATAATTAATTTTTTTTAATGTTTTTGACTTTGTTAACAGCTAATTCTAAGAGTAAATGTTTCAATTCAGATCTATACCACAAAGAAAAAATTTAAAACTTAGTGAGGCGAGTACCTTAACTTTGGATCAGTAGCAGTCTTCAAGTTGCTATAGGCAACAGTTGGTTCCTAGTGGTAATTAAATTATGCATTTAGGATGGATAGTTGAGGGTAAAGTCAGCCGCTGGCTGCTCCCTTCATTCATTCAAAGACACTTCATTCATTGAGGAAAACTGAATTGGTTAATTGAGGAAAACTGAATTGGTTAAGGGATCCTTCGAGCTGCTGACTCCACCCTTTGGAACCTGAAGATGATTAACATCCTGTAGATGTGAAGGACAATCTAAAAAAAATTACAAATCATTCAGAACCAATTTCTCAGAACCATTACCAATGCACCGTGGTTTGTCACCAATCATCAGCTTCACAAAGAACTCAACTTAGAACTCATTGAACATCACATCACATACTTAGCCACCAACTTTTATTATTATTTACCTCAAATCCCTTACTTTGCAACCTTTAGACTCGCTAAAAACCCGAACCATGTACAACCAACAAAATCAATAAAATAAAAAAAAAATAAAAAAAAGATGTAAAGGACGGATATTGTCGTGGAAGTAGGGATTTAGACGCCTCACAACTGGGAAGGAAGGTCCCTTGGTGATATTCTAAATCTGGTCCAAACCTAAGGGCGTAGTAAATCACGAATTTCTCACAGAACTGTTGGAATGTAGAAAGAAATTCTCTGAAGTATAGAAACAAAGTTACATGAAGAATGGAAGAATTTCCTTAAAAATATGTGATCTGCAAGTTTCCATGTATATTAGATATCAATGTAATATAAAAAGATCCATGGATATAATATTAAGGAGAGTTTAGTATTGAGGAGATAATTTAGATGAACCGGAGACAAATCTATCTTAAATGGCACGAAATGATCCCTGTTCTTCGAGACTAAGAATGATGAAGCAATAGTATAACCTTTGAACACTCGTCTGAAATTTAAACCTGATTGTTATACTACTTCCTTCACACAATAGGAACACAAGATGAACCCGAAGATTGGAAACCGGTTCTGAAGCGTATATTTAAAGAATAATGTAGGTCAAACTCTACAAAATATAGATGGATCTTCACCGTACGTCTTACAAAATATAGAAAAAATTTAAATCAGAAGAATAATAGACTTAAAAATTTGAAGTTTCACTGCCAATACGTACTTCAGAAATCTTTTAAACTGAATCAAATAGAAATTCATACATCCAACATTTGATGTAGTAAACTGAATTCTTATGGGAGACAAGGAAGAGGGGTGTAAGAGTACATCTAGAAGAAATCAGAAATCGGTATGAACATTGAGATTTGTCAAAGAACAGGACGTTATTAACGAGTTTAACAATGCTGCATAATTTCACCACCAACATGGAGATTTTTTAGACAATTTAATAAGAGTATTGAGAATATTAAAATAAAACTTAATACTTTTGTTTAATCAATGACTCCTGCTTTTCGCAGGCGAGTAAGTCAATCCCTAATAATAGAGATTGACTCCAGATGGCAATGCAAGTCCTGTAATAAGGCAACCTCTTATATAAGTACATTGACGAAATTGTGGAGAAAACGATGTAAGATCTAAAGTCAAAATCAAAAATAAAACAATACAGCAAGTAAATTAAAATTTTTAAGAGTCCACTAACTTATATGAGGATGGGGACATCAATTAGAAAAATCGAAATAGCCACCAATATTTGGTTTAAACGCTCCCCATCACTACACTTCCCATCACTACACTTCCCATCATTACACTTCCCATCACTACACGAAACCGCACATCAGGCGTATTTGTCAGTTGTAAGGACAGCATTTAAAATTTACGAAGCAATATAAATTCTACTGATGAAGCAAAGTGAACATTCTATGACAATTTTATCAAGCATAAGTATACATTTTTAGAAAGTCCTAGTAGTGGAAGTTTAAGTTTAAAAAACAATTTGCTATGACAACTAGAAAGATTGCTTTTGAGGTTTGCAAAAGGGAAAAGGTAGAACGAAATTCATTATGAAATAGTTTGCTTCTAAGTGCCGTTCTTAAAATTTCAATTTAAAAATAGTGGAATTAAAAGATTAAATTTCATCGACAATGAGAAAATATTTTCCTCAAGACTTATTTTAAAATTTCTCGTTTCCGGTTTCATTTGAAAATCGTGCTGTCCCGAGAATCGATTAGAAGTTGTGTGAATACCGAATAATAAGTTAATGCAACTTTTTTTAATTGTATACTGGTCTATATGGATTACAAGTTGAGAAATCGTGGCTCAAGATTAAGCAGGTAGAAGTCCATGAGAGCAACATGGCCGGCCCCGTAGGCCGTTGCAACAAGGAACCTGTAATAAAAAAGTATTAATGCGCATACCTTCATTTTTCACTTTAATTTTTAATAAATGAATCAATTCTGATTGGATTTACCATCCTTTCAGAATTAACGTTATCAGTAAAATACAATATATTTAAAGAATGTATTATATGACTTTTGCAAAGAGATCAAATTCTCTACCACTTTCTAAATTTTCTCCAAACAAGGCTTCATTGCACTTATTACCTATTACCATGCATACTTCAATCTTTTCACATTTCCTCTTATATATTTATTTTTTTATTTTACGTCAAAAACAGTTAAAAACTGCGTATGACGTCCTATGGGAAAAGTGAATTGTGTGCACATTTTCAAAATTCTGTGATCCCTACACCAAGTCATATACTACTTAAATTTTGAATTTTGAAAGGAGAAAAAACAAAAACTCCCATGTAGTAAAATCTATTTTAAAAATAAATAAGCAATAAATTTTGAATTTTGAAAGGGAGAAAAAACTCCCATGTAGTAAAATCTATTTTCAAAAATAAATAAGCAATGTAATTATATTTTTAATAATTTTTATAATTAATTTATCTTATAATTTTAAGAGCATACTTATCATTTCAACCTTTCTTTTGGATCTGAATGAAGATCAAACAAAAGTGCCTTTGAAGATCTTTTATGTCTATACTCTCAGATGGTTGGCTGAATACCTGACACATAAGAAAGATCGGTAGACATCTGTTCACAAAAATCAGCACATCTACAGAGCTAAAAATGTTTAACTCTGAAGCATGTATTGATGTATTATCGCCTGCGCAGGAGTAGGAAATAAGCGACTCGTGTGAATTCAATATTTTTTTACTTTTTACTTTATTGGAAAAGCTTACATTTCTTACATTTAATTTTTACTAATTCTGAAAAAAAAATTAAGTAAAGACTTATTAATGAACTGTGAAAAAATGCTGAAAGAGAAAGTTGGCGAGTCCTAAAAAATAAGCAGAATTAAAATTAAACAAGTCTACAAGAATTGCATAGTGACCATTTAATTTTATTTGGTATATTTCTCAAAGTCCGATCATTTGTAAAAATAGCTATTCCCTTAAACTATCTATTATGCCACATGCATACATTGGCTTAAGAATTTATATTTGCCACTCAAGTGACAAACGAACGCAGCCGTCGTGAAGACTGAAAGCCATAGAAACTGTGCAGCTAAGAAGCAGGAAAAGGACGTCACCACATCAACAATCTTTAATATCTTGCAAGCACTCGTTTCACTAAGAATCCACTCTGATCACATCGTGATTAATGTCGGGGTTGAAGTCTAGAACACGGTACAACCTAAGAAGCCGTTTAAACCGGCACTTCGCGCCGCTCCGGCGAGGGAGAAATCCACGGTGGAGAGCCGAGGGGTGGTTATGTGATAATAATAATAATAATAATAATAATTATTATTATATTTATTATTATATTTATTATTATTATTTTATTATTTTTTATTATTATTATTATTATTATTTTATTATTATTATTATTATTATTATTATTATTATTATTATCCTCCCAATCTTCCTCCTGCAGATCTCGTTCCTTCATCGCCTTTTCTATCTCTTTTTCCCATGTATTTCTTGGTCTGCCGTGCTTCCTGTTTCTTTGAGGGAACCATTTAAAAATTTTCTTAGGCCATCAATTTTCCGTCATCCTTTGAATATGACCATACCATCTCAATCGTTTTGCATCAATGACATCCATTATATCAATGTCAATACCCATTTGATTTTTTGTGTCAACATTGGGTACTTTTCCAGTAATGTAAGGCCATAACAGCGTCTCCAATAGTTCCATACCGGTAGTGGTAGCTCAGTGCATCAACTGATGTCACTGCAGCGCCTCTGACCGGGAGGTCCTAGGTTCGAGTCCTGGCGGCGGCAGGATTTTTCGACACTAGCTTTTCAGCTAGGTCGAATTCAGTCGCTGTCTGGAGGAGAATTCTAGCGGCCGGCTGCTCTGATCGGTAGTTTTCCGTGGTTTCTCCGATCAACACCAGGCGAATGCCGGAGCAGTACTCTAACACGAACCGCACGCGATCTTTCCTTACTCTTCCTTGACCAATCATCTCCCCTTACACACGCACTTACACTAACATGCACCTCACTATCTCATATTCCGGGAGACCGGTCGGGAGTTTAGAGCTTGTCTCGGCTGGGGTGGTGCCCCGCTGGTGGGAGAGTCCTGGTCAGGGGGAAACCTCACTAGCCGACGGTAGGTCGGTGCTGGATCTCGCTATCCAGTGGGGGAAGATCACCGCCATCTCTCGAGGAAAAAGAACATGCACTACACTAACGGGATTAATGACCGAAGCAGTTGACGCGCCCGAAAACACAAAAAATCAATCAATCGTTCCTTATTTCCATTGATTGTAATTTTGGCTCCACTTTGTAATATAATTAATTTCTTCGTGTGTTCACATATTCAGATACTACTCGCGCAACTTTTCTTGAACGATGATCTTGCTTCCCCTCCCTTGAACAATAAAAAGTTAAAGGCGAAAGCTCGCAGCGAGCACTGATGACAACTTTCCAAACATTAAAACTTTGTTGGCGTGAAACAAGCTAGTCACAGCTAGTTGCTTTCATAATCGAGAACTTCTGTTCAGCTTTATTACCATTATCTAAATAAATGGCTGAGAGAAGTCCAGGTTCTTCAAGGGGGGCACCTAAATCTTCTACATAGTGTCCCTGCTGTTGACTACCCAGTGACGACCTGGCCACACGTAGCAGGTTTGACTTTGATTTTCCAGAGGTTGGCATTACTGTACATACTCTAGTGGTCGACTTTGTAACCAATTCCTCCACTCCGCCCCCATTTCTTCAATCCATCGTTCAAGAAAAGTTGCACGAGTAGTATACCTTCTCTCGTTTCCAAGGCAACATTTTAATGTAGTTCCTATGGTAACAAATATTTTAGAAGCTTTACTTACCTTTTTGAGGTTGTCGTTTACCGACAAATGCGATAGATTTTTGAAAGAAATATATTTAACATTTATTTATGTCTTTATACGAAGCATCTGCTTGTTATTTCCTGCTAGACAACTAACATTTCCAACGGAAGCGGAGAATACCTGTGTTCTGAAATCTTTGAAAAACCCATCTGATCAGAATGGGAATAGACTATTACGGAGTTCTCAGTCTGAAACGGACTTGCACCTCGCATGACATCAAACGAGCGTAAGCGCACTCTACGACCTCATTCACAATGCAAACTTAAACATAAACATAACGTGGCCTCAAAACCTAGAAATGAGTTATTATGCTAGACCATTCACAACGCCTTGACGAAACCGTAGACGTAAATCCGTAAACTTGAGAGTTCACAAGCACCAAGCATTTACGTTAAGTGTATTTCGGAATTCTACCGAAGACCAATCAGAGAGCACCATGGTGGATTTCCAATTGTATTCAGATATTTTGTGGTTATGTCATTTCATTACTGTTATGTACTGAAATAGTTTGGAAACGGTTTTGATGCGGGTAGTAAATTTAACGCAAGAATTTGCGTGAATAAAATAATTACTTTCAACGTATTACTCGTGAATTTGTTTAAAGAATCCTTGTTTATAAATTAAAGGAAATGCGAGCACTAATACAGCAGCTACTCACATTTATATATAAATACAAACCGAAAGTAAAATTAAAGAAAAGGCTAGAAACCATGGTGAAAAGATCTTTCCACTATGCTAGAAACGAATCAATCAAGCTCCAATACTTTGAAATCTGATTGGTTCAGGTAAAAGCTCATCGTTGACAATGCTTGTTTTACGTACGCATTTTACTGCTAAGTTAACGGCATTACGTTACGTTTAATTATTTAGGCTTTCCGGGGTGTGCCGCGTCTTTCTAGTGGTGGTTGATGTTTCGGTCAGCAGGTTGTGACCTTACTCAGAGGGTACTGCGGGAGCGTACAGAGGAAGGTCACAACATGTTGGCCGAAACGTCAGCCACCACTACAGAGACGCGGCTCGTCCCGGACAGACTAGATAATACAAATTCCGGCCGCAGCCAAACCCACGCAATCACGTTACGTTTAAATTTGCATTGTGAATGAGGTCAATGGATTGTTTGGCTTCGTTTCCGCGTTCAGTCGACGGCAATGGCGTTCGCTTGCAGGTTCCGGCGAGTGATCCTGCAGTACAACCGGGAGCGGCAGACCGACCCTTCGGTTCAGGTGATTTTCGCGACTGTGGCCGAGGCGTACGATGTGCTGAGCGACCCGTTCCGAAGGGCCGTCTTCGACCAATATGGCGAGGAAGGGCTCAAGCGCGGCATGCCGGGCCCCGAAGGTTTCATCCAGCCCTACGTCTTTCACGGCGACCCCATGAGGACCTTCAGGCAAGCCCTCGAGGACTTTCAGTAGGGCCCTCGAGGGCCTTCAGGCAAGCCCAATAGGACTTTCAGGCATAGTCCACAAGGACTTTCAGTAGGGTCCTCAAGGGCCTTCAGGAAAGCCCATGAGAACTGATGAATTGCATTGGCCATTGTAAGGGTGAAGCAGAGGCGGTTAAACGTAAGAGAGGAATTTCGTCCTCGTGTAGAGGGGCTCTGGTCGTGCCCTCGTCGCAACCAGCAGCGCCCTTCAATTTTTCCCAATTTTGGGGGCTGCATTGCAGAGAACGGACGAATGGAAGCAACTTTACAGTTTCATTGAGTAACCCTGCAATGCGGATGGCAGGTGCAAGAACATGAGAATAATTTATATTTAATATGGTGAGATATAATGCATGACACATTAGTTGCAATGACAAAGTACATGGATTATAACCATTATGCACTTAAATGATAAACTTATATTAACAGAAAACATATGAGTCACAATCTTGAATGCGCGTGAATGATAGCACTTGTATTAATTTGATAACACATGAAACATAACCTTTGAATGCGCATGAATGATAGAACTTCATTTGTTAAAACATCTCTCACGTCTTTAATATTTAAATTACGGGCATCTGTGTGTACCGTACATTATTGCATCTGTGACCTGAAGTGCTTCGAATGATTTTTAATGACGTTTCTCAAAACCTTAAAAGTTTCCTGTGAAAATAAGTTCAAAAAGGGAATTTTCAGAAACAAAAAACACACATCTTCACAAACAACATGACATTTTCGTAAAAATGGCTCAAAAATTTTCAATGAAAATTTGCACACGAGGACCATGGTTTATTGTTTTATAATATTCTGAAAGTCGTATTCTGAATTTGTATCTTGGGAACCTATAAATTCCTTAATCTTCTATTCTCACTCAGCCCCGTTTGGCGTTCACCTGCCGCAAATGTCGGTTTACAAAATGGGACTAGAAATGTGTCTCGTTGGCCGAGAGAGAAACTGTAAGAGGCAGTGGCGTATACTGCCCTGAGCGACCGCTGATCTTAGAAATAAACTTTGACTATATAACTATACATAATCTTCGATTACGTAGTTTGTCTAGTTTGTACTACTTTTATTATACAATTATTTATTGATTATATATAAGGTGTGTCCGGAATATATATTATACAATTATATGGAAAGTAATGCAATTATTTTAAAACCACAATATTGATTGGAGATATTGTTACAAACGTTTAATACTGTTCGAAGTGGTTCCCTTGGGCATCCACACTCGTTTTCCAGCTACTGTGTCACGCACGGTACGCTTCCTGGACGATTTCAACGGGGACCGCCGCAAATGTCTTGGATGACATCTATCGATGCAAACGGATGCCGTTCAGGGCACTTTTGATCCTCGGGAAGAGAAAGAAGTCGGCCGGAGCCATGTTGATTTGATTTGATTTGATTTTTTCGTGTTTCCGGGCGTGTCAACTGCTTTGGTCATTAGCCCTGTTAGTGTAGTGTATGTTTTTTCTCGGGAGATGCCAGTAATCTTCCCCCGCTGGATGGCGAGATCCGGCGCCGACCTTCCGTCGGCTAGCGGGGTTTCCCCCTAACCAGGACTCTCCCACTAGCGGGGCACCGCCCCAGCCGTGACAAGCTCTAAGCTCCCGACCGATCTCCCAGAATATGTGGTAGTGTAATGCATGTTCGTGTAAGTGTGTGTGTAAGGGGAGAGGATAGGACAAGGAAGAGGAAGGACAGATCGCGCGCGGTCCGTGGCCCGTTTGGTAGGGTACTGCTCCGGCATTCGCCTGGTGTTGATCGGAGA
This sequence comes from Teleogryllus oceanicus, assembly GCA_964035755.1. NCBI lineage: Eukaryota > Metazoa > Arthropoda > Insecta > Orthoptera > Gryllidae > Teleogryllus > Teleogryllus oceanicus. The sequence continues at coordinate 36,997,639 of CAXIVR010000011.1, read as the reverse complement.
AACCACGGAAAACTACCGATCAGAGCAGCCGGCCTCTTGAATTCTCCTCCAGACAGTGTCTGAATTCGACCTCGCTGAAAAGCTAGTGTCGAAAATCCTGCCGCCGTCCGGACTCGAACCTAGGACCTCCCGGTCAGAGGCGTTACAGTGACATCAGTTGTTGCACTGAGCTACCGCAGCCATGTTCGGACTGTAGAGAAGTTGAGGCAGTGTTATCAAGTTGTGTTTCATCTGATACGAACGCGATGGTGATTCTTCTGATCGTCCGTTAGCAGCTTGGGAACAGCTTGGCACACTCCTTAATCATGTCCCATTTATCGGTCACCAGTTTGTGTACAATTGTTTTGGGAATGTTGAGATTTTCTGCAATCATCCGGACACTTAATCGACCAGAATCAGCAGATCCCTCACACGGGCAATCCCTCACAAATTGTCATCGCTTGTGCTGGTTGAAGGTCGTCCAGCGCGGGGTTCGTCCACCGCCTCTTCCCGGTCTTTCTTCCGGCTTTCAACCAATCGAAACTTGCGAATACGATAAAGCATTGATCCCATAAACTTCAACAATCAATTCGTGGGTCTTCACAAGAGATTTGTTGAATTTCAAACAAACGTTTATGGCATAACATTGTTCGAGTGACGATTCCATCGCGATTCGTGACACAAGAACAAAACATGGGTACGCGGAGTCAGCAATCCTGACGCTTCAAATACTCGGAGCAGACTGCCAAAAGCATCGTTTTGAAGCTGAGAGTCCCCGCACATAACCCAACCAATGGGAACACTCTGCGGCCATTTTAAGTACCCGCACAAAAAATTGCGTTACTTTCTGGACACACTTTGTATATGTATATTCATGAAACACATTCATTTTTACAATTTCTCGTTTTACGACCGACGACGAAAAGGTTCCACTAATAAACGCCGTTCAATACAATCATTGTCAACAGACACACTTCGGGAAGTTTTCTGTGACATTTTTTCAAAATATCTTGCCGCATATCTGACAATAGTTAACTTTGACACTATATCACTCTATCTCTATCTAACTCTAACTCTCTCTCACTCTATCTCTATCTAACTCTCACTCTTTCTCTCTCTCTAACCCTCACTTTCTCTTTCGTTCTTTGCAACATATTATACTTAATATGTTGCAATTTTATCACTTAAAACATGATTAAAATGGTCTATTATGTATGTGAGAAGAAATAAAGAGGGGTTCGTGGTTGGGTGACCGGCCAGGAACCCGGGATCTAACGTCGTCGAGCCCTGGCCGAAGGATAAAAGGCACTGACTGACTGCGACGTGACGAGACTTGACTTAATAATTAACGGAGGATTACTCAAGAAATGCGCTCAACGCCCCTTAAGGGGCTTGGAGACGCGTTGCGTCAAGGAGTGGACGCAACAAATTAAAAAAAAAAAAAAACAATCAGAATTCCCACTATTATGTATGTGTACACTCACCACCTATCGTGTGTGTCATGCACAAAAGTGCACATCTAATTTATTCCGTCCGTTTACTACACACTGCCTCCGAACTGCTCCGAGCGTGTCAAGAAACCGCTCGGCATATCGGCAACCGGAGCCTGCCCTTTTACACCAGTAGGAGGGGGATGAGTCTTGCAACGAACGCACGCTGTGTGGATGCCGCTGACTGCCAGCGGTTTCTTCTGCGTAGACGCCTTTTCAGAGGACTGATGCGCCGACTAGCGAGCGATTTAATACACATCTCAACAGAACAGATTATATGGAATTTTGAAAACTATATATCACTGAAAAAGAATGTGAACTATAATTATTATTTTTAATATAATATATCTCGTCCAATATCTTTCTTCTAATTTTGTCGGGCTACCGCCGGTAGCCTCGGAGGCCCACAGTATACGCCACTGGTGAGAGGCGAAGGCTGAGAGGCTAGGGTTTGTGTGTGTGTGTGCGGGCAGGGACTTCTTCGGGACCGACAACCCGTTCCCCAACCTGCTGGACGCGCTGCTGAAGCCGGTGCCCACCTACAAGCTGCCCGGCGGCGCGCAGGGCTTCCGCGAGAAGGACGCGCCGCTCGTGCGCCCGCTGCTGCTCACGCTGCACGAGGTGCGCCCGCACCACTCTCTCTCCCTCCCTCCCACTCTTTCCTTCGCTCACTCTCTCTCTCTAACTCTCGCTTCCACTCTCTCTCTAACTCTCGCTTCCACTCTCTCTCTAACTCTCGCTTCCACTCTCTCTCTCAACTCTCGCTTCCACTCTCTCTCTAACTCTCGCTTCCACTCTCTCTCTAACTCTCGCTTCCACTCTCTCTCTAACTCTCGCTTCCACTCTCTATCTAATTCTCCTTTCACTACTCTCTCTCTAACTCTCCTTCCACTCTCTCTCAAACTCTCCTTCTACTTTCTCTCTCTAATTCTCGTTTTCACTCTCTCTCTAACTCTCCTTCCACTTTCTCTCTCTAACTCTCGCTTTCACTCTCTCTCTCTCTATCTCTCACTCTCTCTAACTCTCACTTTCTCTCTTTTTCTCTCAAATTCTCGTTTTCTCTCTCTGCAACTTTCGGTTTCTCTAACTCTCTCTCTCTCTCTCTCTCTCACACACACACACACACACACACCCCCCCCCTCTCTCTGCCACTTTAAGATATGTCTACTCAAAGCAAAATTTCTTAATAATCTACTTTCAGCTCTTGGTTGGTTGGTTGGTTGGTTGTGATTCCGGGCGCGTCAACTACTGAGATCATAAGTCCCGTAAGAGTAGCGCAAGCTCTTTCCTAGGAAGGTGGCGGTGGTCTTCCCCCGCTGGTTGGCGAGATCCGGCGCCGACTTACCGTCGGCTATCGGGGTTCCCCTCAATCTCCCATAAGCGATGCACCGCCCCAGTGGGGCAAGCTCTGAGCTCCGGTCTCCCGGCATCAGTGTAGTGCATGTTAGTGCGCGCGCGCGCGTGTGTGTGTGTGTGTAGAGGATAGGACAAGGAAGATGAAGGAAAGATTGCGCACTGCCCATTGCCCGTTTGTTAGGGTACTGCTCCGGCATTCGCCTGGTGATGATCGGAGAAACCACGGAAAACTATCGATCAGAGCAGCCGGCCGCTAGAATTCTCCTCCAGACAGCGACTGAATTTGACCTATCTGACAAGCTAGTGTCGAAAATCCTGCCGCTGTCTGGACTCGAACCCAGGTCCGCCCGGTCAGAGGGACTCAGTTGATGCTCTGAGCCATCTTTCTCGGTTTTCAGCTCTTAATTTTATGACTTTAATGTAGATATACATGCAGGAAACCTAAAATAACCTCCCAATTTTTATTTTCTCGCCTTAAGAATTCTTCGTAAGAAGGGAAAGTTATGTAATCGAGCGCCAGAAAATGGCGAAGTTTCGCCAAAAAACCCTTATAGCTGGGCTGTGGTAACGAAAAAGCGGATAAATCCTATTGCTAAATTTCCGGAAAAAATCCTCTGACTTTGGGTGTAGCCAAAATCCATGTTTTGTTGCTTCTTGACATCAAAAACTCGATTGACGACAAAACGTCCGGCTGTCCACCTGTCTGTCCGTCTGTGGTCATTGCTAGCACCTAAATCGTTCAAACTGTGGCGTCATACAGTCGCCATATACAGTAAATATTGGCTACGTGCATTTCATGCACAAGGAAGTAGGCTGCGACAGCGGGCAGCATGCAAGGGACGCCTCCCTGAACAAAGGGAGGCTATGTTGGGACGGGAAACCCGGCTCTCGCATAGGGCGAAGGGCAGAAAACCCCAGGAAGCCGTGACGTGCGTTGCCACGCGGGCAGATTTGTGAACTCTGTGTTCGGCTGTCTGGTCAACGCGGCTGGCGGAAGCGGCTAGATGACGCAGTTCCGTCAGGCGGGCCAGAGGGTATAAAGCGCGCTCGCACCCACTCTTTCTTCTGATTCTCGAGCTCTTCGTGGGATGTCGTGTGAGGGTGCGCGGCACGTTGCACGTCGGGTAGGCTACGGGGGCAAAGGGTCTGGAGCCGGCGTGAATTCGTTTAGTTCGATTTAGAGAAGGGTGCATCACACCGCGGGAGTGAATTTAATCAGGCAAGTGGTTGTGGTGACCAGGTGAAGTTCCTCTTAGAAACAGACTGTAGATATTGTAAATAGTAGATTCGGGAATATCTTTAATAAATATCAATATTACACTGTTCACGTCTGTTATTCATTGTTGCGGCAATGACGCCACAAAACGATTTTCTTCAAAATTGATATTCCAAAATCGTTTTGGCTGATGTCGCGGCTCCTGGAAGTTGAATTCATATTTTAATTTCGAGGGGTACTTTACATGAAGCCCCTCAGGTCATGTATAATTTTTTGAAAAGACGAGTCGTTTTGGGGTAATTTGGGCTTGAAATTTGCGAAAATTTTGTTTCTCAAAAACTGCTCAAAATTTTTCTTTAAATTTTCTCCACTGATATAATAAGAGACGGTCAAAATATGACTTTAGTCCCGTTTTCAGGTATCGCTGTTTTTTTTCGAAAATTGTGAAAAACAATTTCAAAACTACCAAATTGAGGATAGAGATTTTTGCTTCAGAGAGAAGATAGAGATTTTGCATGAACATAGCTCTTTATGAAAGGTCATGTACGATTTTTTGAAAAAAACTAGTAGTTTTTGCATAATTTACGCTTGAAATTTATAGAATTTTTTTCTCAAAAACCGTTCCAAGTTTTTCTTTCATTCTTTAAATTTTCTTCACATATGTAATAAAGGATGGTAAAACATATGGCGCTGGTCCCTATTTCGGGTGTTGCTCGTGTTGGAATGAGTGCAAATTAAGATGGTGAGATCGGGTATCGGAGAGGAAAAAAATGCTTGTTGAAAACACTTTTGATGGTTTATGTAGAAGTATAATATTGTGGAGCATTTAGAAACAATGCGAGAAAGTATATGCTTTGGTAGCACCACTAGTTTTAATAATAATTGCATTTTGAGTTATACGAGTTTCATTTGTGACATCTCAATTAATATTTAATATATGTTCATAATTCTTCTTCCAGAATAGAAAGAAATAACTGCTACATTATGTAAATCTCAATGTTTTGTGAGAAGTAAAATTTTAAAGGGTTAAACAAATTCTGAAATCAAAAAATTAATTTTAAAATAATTTTCTTTTACTTTCTTTTGAATGCATTTCTTGAACTATTGCATAGTGCAATGTTATATATGGCTCACGTAACAACCTGAGAAACAACCTGTAAATACAGAAATAATCATTTCAATATCTCTATTAGTTCCCGAGCTATGATGCATTTTGTTAATCAATACGCAAGGAAAATGAATTTTTCAGGAGAAGTATTTAAAGTTTGTACACTTACAGTGTCACTGCAGCATAAATTACACCTTCTCCTTCCACTTCATCTTGCCTCTTTCTTTTCCTATTAATTTCCTACTAATTTTATGGCTATAATATATGTTTGAACTTCAGTTAATAACACATTCTAATATACTGCATTTGCCTTTGTGTGCGAGATGTGTTTCCATCATGAAGATATTATTCAAGTTCTGGAATATGTGAATGAAGTAAATTGCAAGATGGTAACAGCAAAAATGTCTTTATCAAGGCTAAGAGATGGGACTGTACGAACAATATTTCCAACGTACCAGCATATTAGTTTTCTGATCATGAGAAGACCTCAGTGATCGAGAAGAAATTTTCTTAATTGGAAGCTGCAATCGCTGCGAGTGTGAACACTGTCTTGTTTTGAAAACACATCAATTTTGGTGATCTTTAATTTTGGTGATGATTTTTAAGCTTTGCATCATTATTTAATAAAATGGATATCTTACTTTTATTCTAATATTTAATAAACATATGCCAAGGACTTGAACAATTTTAAAACTGTAAGTTTTATTATTAATTTTCTGAAATGCTCATAATTTATTTTAATTTGAAGCAAAATTTTTGTCATAGTAATACATAATTTATTCCGTTATTTTTAATTTGACCATGTTTATAAATAATATGTGAGAAAAGTGGAGTTGAGTTCTTCTATCTTACAACAGTGCTACTCCTTGTGAAGATGTTAGAGATTTCCAAATAAATTTGTAGATAATCCGCAAGTAGTAGTATGTTCTGCTCAATCATTTAAGAGGACACCGTCTTGTTTCGACTGAATAACGGTGAACCTGCGAGTTTTACCTGAAATCAGAAGAAATGTCCTAAAAATGTTCAGTTATCGTGTATTTTTCAATTAACATGGTAGTTGTTGAAAATACACAAGTTATATCTAAATTTTATTTACATTCAGTTTCTTCTATTAGGTAGAGCGAGGTATTTTATAGTAAGCTAAACGTGCTTTAGTTTAATTACGAAAGGCAGATTTCACTCACAGCTTATTAAATATGTTTAATAACAATAAATGACATTTTCTGTAGTATTATACTTATATTTCTTTGCATTGAACATGGAAAAAATTGCATCCAAACACTAATGCGACGTAGGCAAACATCGATGCAGCAATCGGTCTAAATGTGCTGACGTCATTGACTTGTTTCGATGCCTTCTCTGGAGGTGGTGTTGTACTAGCTGTCCAGGAGAGCAGCGGAACCGAATTAAAGGGTCAAATACGTCGGGACGAATCTCTACTCAATTACCCATAAGAATTTGGTACCACGACGACGAAGCCACCGGGGGAGGTGGCTCAGTGCATCAACTGATGTCACTGCAGCGCCTCTGACCGGGAGGTCCCAGGTTCGAGTCCCGACGGTGACAGGATTTTCGACACTAACTTGTCAGCCAGGGCCAATTAAGTCACTGTCTGGAAGAGAATTCTAGTGGCCGGCTGCTCTGATTGGTAGTTTTCCGTGGTTTCTCCGATCAACACCAGGCGAATGCCGGAGCAGCACCCAAGCACACGTGCCACGGACCGCGCGCCATCTTTCCTTTTCCTTGTCCTATCCTCACCCCTTACACACACACTTACATTAACATGCACTACACTACCACATATTCCGGGAGACGGGTCGGGAGCTTAGAGCCTGTCCTGACTAAGGCGGTTTCCCGCTGGTGGGAGACATGGTTTGGGGAAATCCCTGTTAACCGACGGTAGATCGGCACCGGATATTGCCATCCACCGGGAATCACCGCCACCTCACGATGAAATCACATGCACTACACTTACGGGACTTATGAGTTCAGTAGTTGACGCGCCCGGAATCACGAACAATCAATCAATCAACGACGAAGCCAAGAGCCCAACTAGGGGCCGCCGGGACCGAAGCCTCCGACCCGTCTCCTCCCTGCATCGCCCTTGACGCTATCGTCGTACCACCGCAATCTAGGCAGCCTGACGGGAGATTCATACTCCATTTCGGACTTCTCTGTGGCTTAGGAAACACATCCTGTCTCTAATCTTGCCCTAAGGTCGGCGAGTAGGGGGCCCTCCTGATGGGTTACCTTTTCACTGTACGCCACCTTATCCCGCTATCGCTATCGACGTGAGTACCGCCCGATAATTCGGGTCCGGGTAGAAGTTCCCGCCTCTACCAAGAGCTTCAGGCCTTTTGGCGTTCTGCCCCCTCCTCCACATTGCAGGGACAACATGGGAGAGCGGAATTTTCTTCCCCTTCCCCGAAGGGGATTCCCCTTCCCATCTCGATCAGGTTTTTCGTCCAGTTTCCCTGATCCATTGAGCAAATGCTGAGATGGCCCCTTGTTTTGCTTCTGAACATAAATGTAACTTCATTATCTGTGCACGTCTTCTAGAATTCAGTGGGAAATATAGTTATTGAAATTATCGTTTCCATGTTTGCGTTCCTTGACAAAGGACACCAATGATGAGCCCAAAATTTATTGCTTATTTATCCTCGAAAATAGATTTTATAACATGAGAGCTTTTTTTTCAAAAATGCATGTAGTATATGACTTAGTGTAGGGATCATAGAATTTTGAAAATGTGCAAAGAATTCACTTCTCCCCATAGCACGTCATAGGCAGTTTCAACTGTTTTTTACGTAAAATAAATAAATAAAAAAGGAGGGGCCTTTAAAAACCCGCTGTTTCGGTAAGGTTTGAACCCGTGAACTTAGATATAATAGCCCGGTACGCCAAATGAATTATTACTTACTCATTCATAGCATATAGAAAAAACATTAATGATACGATGTTTAATACAAAAATTATATTATGTTAGTTCTAAATGCTTCAGGCATCTTAATAAAAGTATCGTAATTGGTAGAACATCGCCCATATTCACATATTGGTTTGTTCAAATAGATTTTTCACGGAGGTGTAAAGAAACTGAAGATCAATCGTTTAGAGCTGACTGGTAAAAACTCCACGACGACAGAAATGAAGGAAAAAGTGCTTAGTGTTCCCATTCAACCTGGAATACCTTCTGGCACACAGATCACGTTTCCTGAAGAAGGGGACCAGGGGCCAACCATTATTCCAGGTAACTCATTAAAATAAGTAGAATATTTAAATACTAGGAAAATGAAATTTCAAACACATAGATTATTGTAATCATCTTGGAGCCAAGTAGAATTTTTGCACTTTGTCACAATCTATTTTCAATATGTTTATGTGATGCATTAGTAGTCTCATAATCATGACAAAATGATATCTATAGTAAAACAATACCTGACTCAGTATTCAAGTCATTCCATTATGTTGATCTAAACCAGATTCCCAACCTTTTTCTTTCATGAATTTCTGATCTTCATTGTTGTGCAATGGTTACAGAATGTTCAGCGTTTTTAACTTGCCATAATATTTTCCAATGCGTATTGCAGGGAGTATTTTCTTCTCCAATAGAGTAACGTTGTGAATACATAGTTATAATTTGTGGACAATACATAGTTATGATTTGTCTAAACATCCCAAGGAGTTGAGAAGCCATGATGTCCTGGGGCACATACTCGAAAAGGACCTTACTGCAAACAATGTGAAGAGTTTTAAATCTGATATAAGAACACTAGCGTACCCGTGCGAGAACTCTCGCATGTTAAACCCCACCCTCTTCCCTATTCTCCCATTTCCACCCATTCCCCATTCACCCATTCCCATTAAACCTATAATATATATCTTTCTTCAAGACCCTCGTACCCTCCGTCACTTGGTCTATTTGTCTCCTTGAAAATGATAACAATACAATACACACTTGTCAATAGAAACTATTCTTATTTAATTTTATTACGGAGCGGAAGTACACCCATGTAATTCACTCGCGTAGAATATAAAGTAATTAGTTTAATTTCACATACAGTTGCAGATTCTGCAGGTTCTGAACAGGTGAGGTAGAATCGAGGAGCGTCAAATGAGCAAAAATATAATAGAATGTTCTAGAAGATTTCATCCTGTATATTATGGCGTGAGGAACGTTTCTTTGAGGCCTAAAGCCTCAACATTTTAGATCTTAAGGTCCTAAAATACTTCGTCTACAAGTTATTTAACGATATAGATAAAAATTCGGCGAGGTTTTGCGGGTTACATTTGACGTAATACTCGTATTTAAATGCGTTTTCAAAACTAATCCTTCATATTTTTAAAATCAAAGTGCAATTCGTCACGTCTCCATGAAGTTTTTCTTTCTTTAGAGACATGATTTATAAGATTGGTGGCGAGTGAGAGCCGCAAAAGGTATGTACACAACTGAAAGAAAACGATGGCTTTTGCAAAGGAGAAAATAAGCGTGGAGTGCGATTTTATTCCTTGCGCGGTGGACCTTAATTCGGGGGTGCAGTGCTGTGGATCGGTTGTATCAGATTTGGCATTACTTCCCCGATTCTAAGGATGAACGGCGGAAACGAAAAAAGAGTAAATTTGTAATTTATTACATGTTTTGTTTCTTTAAATCAGGAAATAATTACTGATCATATTCGTTGTAATCAGTGGAATCTTGAATACAGCTATCAATTGCCAGTTCATATTCGTCTATAGACCCCCAATGGACCCCTTGATCATCATTGATCCCCTTCAAAATTTCATCGAGCCTAGGATGTTCCCCATCCCGTTGGGAATTCCTAATCTAAACCATTTATGGCAATAGTACCGTATGTAAAATGGATTTATGTTTTATAGAACGTGTAAAATTGGTGGAGATAATTCTACATGAATACAGATATGTGTATCAGACGTATTTAAAGAGTAGTGTAATGTAACTAAACCTGACTTTGTAACTATATTGCACTATTGATCTATGATCATGTAAGATAGTTTTCAGAATATATAGTTTATGAATATACCATTGAATAAATATACTATGTTGTTTTAATAATTGCTAATTGATTCTTCTCCAACACTATTTCTGTTATTTTATTTTTCATTTTGCCTGCAAACACTGGATTACGTGATATTAAGGATGTTACTATCTACACTGGATGCCCAAAATGTAGATTTGGTACCAACTGCTCCAATAATCAAGAAGTATTTTGTCCACTGAGTGCAGAGCTGTCCAGTGACGTAGCTTAAGTTGGTGTCACCCAGGGCAAAACTAATGGTGTCACCCCCCTAAATTGAATATAAAAATATCTATATCTGAATAGTTTATACATTTAATAAAAATACACTGGACACTGAAGAATTGGGGCTCACTGCTTATAGTTTCGCGTTTTTCTTTACATTACTTTTCTTTGCTTTCTTATATTTGATTTAATTGTATTACTATTACATTATGTGTGTATATCTACATAATTATATATATATATATATATATATATATATATATATATATATATATATAATTTTTAAATAAATCATTAAAATTATAGAATTCGAACATTTTATAATGGGTGTCACCCCTAAAATGGTGCCACTCGGGGCGCACCGCTCCCCCTCTCCCCTTCCCTAGAGCTGTCGATTTTCGCATAGTAGATGGTGCCATACGAGTTCCCCTTCCTATTGTAGTATATACCTCCATGCCAATAGTTTGCCAACACACGAAGCACTTGGAAGGGCTATTGTGTGGCGCTGTATTAAATTTGAATGAATATATATAACACGCCCACCTACTACCTTCCAGCCGGTGGCGATGAAGCGTGAAACTATGAATGCTCGTGAAGCGAGCTTTGAATTCTCAGGAAGCAGGATCTTTCGGGTATGAGAAAGGTCTGAACCCTTGACACAATGAATTATGTAAAATTCTGGTAAAATGAGCATATATTCAGTAAAACAAATTACACAGTGGCACAAATATACAATAAAGTATGCACTTTGCGTAGATGGTCACTGCAAAGAAAACAGAAACAAAAGAACAGAAAGAACACAACCACAAAAGAATGTATAGGCGTCACCTTGACTGCCTGAATACTTCAATAAGCACTATTCACAATACTTTTGCTTCTACTTCTTTCTCAATTATTTCGTGTACCTCATTTAGCTTTTGTTAATCTTAAGTTTTCTCCGTGCACGGCCTTTAAGTGATTCTCTACAATTATTCTATCATAGACTTCACAGAGGTCAGCCTTAAGCTGCGCATTTATTACAATGCTGTAAACTAACACAAGAATAAACGTGACACACACGTTACTAAATCGTACCCTTTACAAAAATTATAGCAACTGATTATCCCTGACATCATACAATGGAAACAATACTTTCAATAAGATTACTTTTACATTACATGAAAAATTATAATTTACTTTAGAAAAGTTGTACAAGGTATGGCATTCAAACAATTTACTGGTGCGTACAGCGAATGAAATCTAAACTGCCGCTCATACGTTCGAAATATTTTTCGGGTAATTACTTGGAACTTTCACCTATTTTAGGACGCTTCCCTGGTTTTAAAGCTGCACGGTTTCCCAACAAATTGCCGCATAGAAGTTGCCAGTTCTTTACCTCGACATTTCCTTCCCGCTCGCCGTCAGTTAACCTTGGGGTGTTCGGTCGCTCGCAGTCCTCGCCAGTCACTTGACTGGTTCGATGTCCCGCGGTTACACCACTTCCTTCGCTCGATCTCAGAATGCCGCCACACGTCCAAATTCCAAACCTTTCTCTCGATCTCGGGCTCGTACCATCCACGTATGTGGTCCAAGTCCTTCTCGCCTACGCTTGAGTCTTCACTGGAGTCGTCCTTCTGCCGCCTGCCGCGTACCCGTTGCTCGCGCTACCAGTTTTAAATAACTAACGTGCTTGAATTGACTACTTCTAGCACTCGGCCGACATACCACACTTTGAGCGTGCGTGGTCGTGGCGTACAAAATTAAATACTGGATTTCGTTCAGAGTCCTTCTGCGCGAATTTATTGCAATTATGAAGGTTCAAGCAGTCACATCGCTTGCTTACTCGCGTAATGTTAGTGCTAACACTGTACATGCACTTCACTTCTGAATTCTATCACTTATTACCGCGTTTCTTAAATCAGCTTTAACTAAGCAAGTAAAATTATACTCCTGCACTAACCAATGACGATCGCCGAAGAATTAAGTTGAGTCGCCGTCGCTGTCGAAGTTGTAAGAGAGCTCTTCCGAAGTGCGTCGCGGTATTTATGCGTCTCCGCCTGGGGAAATTTCTGGAGGGGTGAATTTTCTCCTCCTTCGCGCCCTCTCAAGAAAATATTATCCGCTAACTTTGGACATCGGAGTGCGAAAACCTGCGGGTAGATGTCGCCTTCTCGGACCATCGCTCCGCCGCGTACCCTATTCCTCGGTGTTCTGGTCTTTTCTTGTGGCTTATGGTGGCGTTACGGGTTCGTATAATCCCGTGACGTCACAATATATATATATATATATATATATATATATATATATATATGTGTGTGTGTGTGTGTATATATATAACAAATGTGTTTTTTAGACTAGTGTAATAATTAGAATATCAGATTATTACCGTGTACTGCTATATGATCATGAAAGATTGTCTGTGTACAAGAAGGTACATACTACTTACAGATAAATGAAAGAATTGAATTATGACAATGATAATATATGGAAGACGAATGGATGAAAGGAAAGTAACTGTGAGAATTAAGTTTTAGGTACTATGACTTAACGATCAGTGAAGAATATGAAAGACAATTAAATTCGTATAAGTATAATGTATCGAACATTTTCTTATCGAAACACATTACTCCTTCCGTAGTCATTTTTAATCATATTTTGTCATTAAAATATGAGCTTTTTATTTAAATACATGGCGGGTGCCAATAAAATTATCAATACGTACAATTTAAATATTATACGCGCACGTTTTTTTGAACCCCGGAATACCTATCCCCACTCCTTTGCCAACATTAGTTAAATTAAAAATAAATTATAACAACAGACTTGTAGACAAAATCTGATAATCATGAATGTTCGTCCCCGTGTAATATAAACAATTTTACATCGAAAATGACCTGCAAATTTGATATAAAATTCCTTTTGTCAGAATAAATCTACTCCCACTCTTCTCACAACTAGCGATGCGAGGGCTCAAGAAAACGCGCGGATAATAGTAAAATAGTGTAAAATGTGGTCTTTGATTATTTGGTGTTGACTTCAACGTACTGATGAGATGCACGAATGTTGACAGCCGATGTTATCTTCATCACCGAAGAAAGGCCGCATGAGCGCTTCAAGCGCGAGGGAGACAACCTGGTGATGCACTGTAACGTGAGCCTGACGGAGGCCCTGGGAGGCATCAGGGTCGTCGTGAAGACCCTCGACGAGAGAACGTTCTACGTCAACATCACCGATGTCGTGCAGTAAGTGTACCCATTACAATATTAAGCTTTGACTTACACGTTGATAGGTTGATTAGTGATTCCGGACAGCTTAGGTCGTCAGTCCCGTAAGTATTGTGCATGTTTCCCTCGGGCGGTGGCGGTGATCTTCCCCCGCTTAATGACGAGATCCGGCGCCGACCTACCGTCGGCTAGCGGGATTTCCCCCTAACCAGGACTCTCCCACCAGCGAAGCACCGCCCCAGCCGGGACAAGCTCTAAGCTCCCGAACGGTCTCCCGGAACGTGTGGTAGTGTAGTGCATGTTGGTGTAAATGTGTATGAACGTGTGTAAGAGGTGAGGATAGGACAAGGAAGAGGAAGGAAAGATCGCACGCGGCCCGTTGCCCGTTTGTTAGGGTACTGCTCCGGCATTCGCCTGGTGTTGATCAGAAAAAAAGCACGGGAAACCTACCGATCAAAGCACCCGGCCGCTAGAATTCTCCTCCAGTCAGCGACTAAATTCGTCTCAGCTGAAAAGCTAGTGTCGAAAATCCTGCCGCCGTCAGGACTCGAACCTAGGACCTTCCGGTCTAGACGCGCTGCCATGAGATCAGTTCATGTACTGAGCTGCCGCTCCCTGTTTGACTTACACGTAACATGGGCTCATACACGGTTATTTAGCATCAATAAACGTCTACATCGTCTTACATGCCATATCTCTTAAATTATTCATTACGCCTTGCACTCCAGTTTCCCTCATCCACTATCTTCCATCGTCTTCTTGTTCCTGTCTCGTGTTTGCTACGTAGTAATTAGTAGCGCAGCTTGATTTTTTCTGGGTGCGTTCCAAAACTGACGTAAGCATATTAGATACTAATTTGAGTTAAACACGATTAACTAACGTTACTATCCGAATTCTCAAATCAGAACGTGGCTCGTTACACCGTAATGTATTATGGGAGCTGGGTATTCCACAATGCGCTCTGCCCACCCCCTACATTCATTCCTGCTGATGAGGTGTGTCGACAAACCGAGTTACGGTCAAATACCTATCGTACGCACGCAATTTCAGCTTTTCAATTCTCGCCCATTAGTGTTTCCGGGCGCGACAGTCGCTAAGGTCATTATTCCTGTGAGTACAGTGCGTCTTTTTTATCATAGAGTTGGCGGAGATCTTCCATAACAGGATGACGAGATCCGGCGCCAACCTATATGTCAGCTTGCAAGTTTTTTTCCTCAATCAGGTATCTCCCACCAGCGGGTCACCGCCCCAGCTGGGACAGGTTCTAACTTTCTTACACGTGTGGTAATGTAGTGCATGTAAGTGTGTGTGTAAGTAAGGGAGTGAGGATAGACAAGGAACAGGAAGGAAAGATCGCGCGCGGTCCGTGGTCCCTTTGACACAAAAAAATATACGTTTTAGAAGCGCTGCGCAGAGTCACAGCGATCTGGATATGTCCATTTGGGGGGAAATTTTGTGAACGATTTACGGAACGGTGTTGTTCACAGACATACAGTTGTTTAAAACTCCACTTTAAAACCACTTACAATTGGTATAAGTTTGTTCATTTTGGCATTAAGATGTCCTTAAAATTTTAAATGTTTGGAAAAGCGGTACCCGTAAATTATGATCACGGATTTTCCTAATTATTATTTGATTATTTGTAAAATGTGTATGTAAACGAGGGCGAGGATAGGACAAGGAAGAGGAAGCAAAGATCGTTTGTTAAAGTACTGCTCTGGCATTCGCCTAGTATTGATCGGAGAGATCACTACTAGGCGCAACTACTATACACAAATTACAGACTTATTCTTTACAAATTCAATACATTGTCATTATATGTGACCGGGTGCGGTGGCTCAGCGCATCAACTGATGTCACTGCAGTGCCTCGGGCCGAGAGGTCTTATAGGTTAGAGTCCGGGCGGCGGCAAGATTTTCGACGTTTGTGAGCTAAGGCTAATTCAGTTGCTATCTGGAGGAGAATTCTAGCGGCCGGCTGCTCTGATGGGTGGTTTCTCCGTGGTTTCTCCGATCAACACCATACAGTTCCCTAACAAACGGGTCGCGGACCGCGTGCGATTTATTTATTTATTTAGTCAAAAACAGTCAAAAACTGTATGTGACGTATGGGGAGAAAATCATCTGCGCACGCTTTCTTGAGTTTCAGAATCCCTTCCCAACAATTTAACTATTAACAGTTTAAAGATTAATAATAATAATAATAATAAAAACAAATTTAATAAAAAAAATTTAAAATACTTCAAACGTTGCCAAATTATAGAAAACAATTTTTTGGTAAAGGAACAAACAGATTTGATTTTTCTGTATTGTTAACAAAATGGGAACTCACCCTAAGCTCTACTACCACTACAAGCAAAAGGAAAGTTCAACAAAACGTGCGCATAGTGAAGCTACATTTACGCCCAGAAGCAAATCAAGGGGCCATCTCAACATTTGCTCAATGGATAAGGGAAACTGGACAAAAACCCGATCGAGATGGGGGTCATTGACCCGGAAGTACATTATTTGTTACAGGCATATTGAGTCTTTTTTTAATTATATAATGCAAATGTAGACAAATTCATTATACTATATCTTGTTTTTGTTAAAGTAAACATTATTTTTCTTTTTGACGATCAGTATAGTCTCTAACTGTATAGAAACAGTTTTACAGCAGAAAAGATTTTACTTTTAACTTAAATTTCTGTACCAATTTTAATTGTTTAATTTCATCTGGCAATGCATTGTAAAGTAACGAACATGTATTGTATGTGGATTTCTTGTAGTGAGCTGTTGATACTGACACTTGCTGAACATGATATCTACGTCGAGTGTTCTAACTATAAATATCAGTATTACATGAAAATAAGTTCCCACCGTTAAGTAAGTCAGTTTTGACAAATACTACAGACTCGTAAATAAATAGGCAAGGCAAAGGTAAGATTCCAAGCTCAATGAAAAGAGGCTTGCACGAATCACGTGGATGGGATTTTTTCATTATTCGGATAATTTTCTTTTGCAATCTAAATGTCTGGGAACTAAAGGATGAGCTTCCCCAGAATATTATGCCATATCTCAGGCGGGAATGTAAATTTGCAAAATACACGCAACGAGCTGCATGAAGGCTGACAGATTAGAAAGAATTCTGAATGCATAACATAATGAGCTTAATTTAGTGTTTAATTCTGTTATATGTACATTCCATTTGAGGTTTGAATTGAGAGACCTAGAAATTTTGTTACCTTAACATCAGCTAATTGCATTTTGTTCATTTTCAATGGAGAATACGTTTGCCGATTTGAAACGCAAAATTGCACTGAGACAGTTTTTCCTTCGTTAACTATTAATTTGTTATTACAATACCAATTTGAAACTTCTGAAATTGTACTATTTATTGTTTCTTTTTGCAAAGAACATTCGTGTCATCGGCAAACAGAACTGTTCTTCCATTTTTAATAGATGAGGGCATATCGTTTACGTACAACAAAAAGAGGATAACCCCATGTTCAATTGGCAAAGAATTGGAGAGATAAGTAAATAATGTACTTTCGTGGCAGTACGGTATTTCTACTCTTTGAGATCGATGTTTAAGGTACGAGGTTGTCCAATCTAGGGCAATAACACGAATTCCATAAGAAGGTAATTTTGAGAGCAAAATGTTATGGTTAATAACGTCAAAAGCTTTCGAAAGATCTAAAAATATCCCAATGGGTTCTTCATTTTGGTCCATTGATGAAGCAACATTTTTAAGGAAAGAAAAAATGGCAGTTTCCGTAGATTTTGATTTCTTGAAACCGTGTTGTGAGTTTAAAAACGCTTCGTTTTTCCTAAGAAATGTTTCTATTCGCGTATAGAACAGCCTCTCTAATATTTTTGAGAAAACTGACAAAAGAGAAATTGGCCGGTAATTTTGAATTTCATTTTTGTTCCCTTTTTAAAAAGTGGCTTAATTTTTGCTGTTTTGAAAATATCTGGAAATATTCCTGTGCTCAAGGAAGCATTGAAAATGTGAGTTAATGTGTATATAATGGCAGGTGCACACATTTTTAATAAACAATTCCAAAATTCATCTAAACCTGATGAATATTTATTTTTTAATTTACTGACTATTCTGAGGATTTCGTTAGAAGAAGTTTCGTAAATAAACATCGTGCCGAAATTTTTTTGGGAAGCATATGATATTGGATTTTGTGGTTTTAGTCCCTTCGTGAGATCAACCGCAATTCTAGAAAAGTGTTGGTTGAAGAGATTCGCAACTTTTTCTGGATTTCTTGTTTCTCTTTCATTATCCTTTAAAACAACATTTTCTACGAAATGTCGTGATGACGTGGTCGAATTTTTAACGATGTTTCACATTGCTTTAGTTTTGTTTTTAGCGTTCAAAATATCCTCATTATTTTTGCCTGAACTATTATTTTCCTTAAAATTCTTTTATATTCTCGGAAGTAGACATGGAAACCGGGTGGATACGTAATGATGTTTAGAAATAAAGTAAAAGTACGGTTTTTTTGATGTTAATCTATCAGTTTATTTTTTTCACTTTGTCAATAGCGTTATAAACTGCCTCCCATGATTATTTCAGCAAGTAGTCCGTAAATAATTTTATGTTAACTGTAGTAAATACTCTGCACATGCATGTTTTATTTGTCGTATTCGTTATTAGTAATTGTAAGAATTTGTGCATCGTGGTCACTGCAATCTAGATTATTCGTTATTATTTCATATCTAGTTCTGGTTTTGTTAATTGTAATTTGATCTATTGCTGTTTGTGATTTAAGAGTATTCCGTGTAGGTACGTTCACTGTAATGTCTAAATTAAAAGAATGAATTAAATTGAGAAACTGCTCTTTTTCGTGGGATTCGCTCAGAAAATCAATATTGAAATCTCCACATACAACAATGGATTTAAAAGAGAGATTACTAATTTTGTTCAGAGTTAGCTCTAGATTTTCTAAGAAATTGAAATAATCTAAAGCTCGCTTTGTTGGAGGTCTGTAGATGCAAAGTAAGTTAATTTTGAGCATAGTAAGATGTACAACTGGTATTTCAAAAACTTTTTCAACTGCATATAAATTGACATCTGACAAGAAGGTAGAATCAATATTATTTCTTACATAAATACACGAACCTCCGTAAGCAGGGCCTTTATTTGATTCCCTTGCTCTACAATAAGATCCTGCAAGGTAAAAACTAGGAATTTGGAGTGTGTTTAGATCATTATGAGATAACCAATGTTCTGTAAAGCAAAGAACATCTATTTGATTGAGATCACACTCTAATGCTGCCTCGATAAATTCAATTTTATTTGAAAGAGATTGCACATTATGATGCATTATTTGAATCTTTTGCTTGTACCTACGCGGATGCTTTTCTACTGCATCTGACTGTAGTTGCTATTTATTTATCTCATTTTTACTTCGAGTGCGTGGTCGAAGGAAGTATCGTGTTCCAGCAGTATTAGGAGGTGAGGAAGGAGGGGTTACAGATGTAGGGGAATGAATAATGGGAGAGGTAGTACAAGGATTAGGTTCAGGGGATAAGGTAATTGGGTCCAAAGGGGTTCCGGAGGATGGAAGAGAACTAGGAGATGTCGGTGGGGATGAGTCTTGGGTAGGATACTGCTGAGGTGTAAGGATGTGTTTTGCAAGTTCGCTACCGAGTGCATATTTTCCGACAAAGTTCAAGTAAAGACCATGCCGGGTGAAGTGTTTTTCTGAGAGAAAGTTAAGCTCAAATAATTTAACATGTGTGCCTCTCAGATGCAGTTTTCATTTGTTGTTTGCGTGTCTAATTTCTTTGCACAGTGTTGGTTTGTTGTACCAGAAGGGCAGAGTCAAAATTACATTGTTCGTGTTTTGGGCGACACTTTGTAGTTTGTCAACGTGTTGCTCAGGTGTAAAGTAACCACTCAAATTGATGTCATTCTGCCCTCCTATGATGATGACTGTATCCCGTTTGGTGAGAGTTTTTGTGTGGGTGTCCAATTCACTGATCACGTCAGCAAACCTCCCGTTAGGTTTAAACACACACATGACAGAGAAATTGGATGGGAGTTTCCGATCATTCCTTTCTTTGCCTTGTCCTATCCTCAACCCTTAAACACCCTTACTCTATCAGGCATTACACTACAACACATGCCGGGAGACCGGTCGGGGACTTAGAACTTGTCCCGGCGGGGGTGGTGTCGCGCTGGTGGGAGATACCTGGTTCGGAAATACCGCTAATCGACCGTAGGTCGGCGCTGGATTTCGGCAGAGAATATCACCGCCACCTTCCGATGAAATAACACTACAATTACGGGACTAATGACCTCAGTAGTTGACGCGCCCGGAATCACTAACAATCAATCAATCAATTGATCACATGGGCATGTTTTCTGTATTTGAGTATTCTATACACGCTAATAACTCTCTTAAAGGATTTGCGACCGCGAAGCCTGCTGGTACCTGGGTTCGAGTTCTACCGAGCAAAGTACTGATGGTAACTTGATAAATTCTTCCTGATGACTATAGCGCCTAAAACCATCGATATATGAACATTTTGTTTTATTCACAACTATATAATTTAGGGGTGAACATGCAGAAAATAATTACGTGCACCGCGTAAAGTTACGTTTTTGTTGTTCTTATATTTATATAAATTATATATATATATATATATATATATATATATATATATATATATATATTACTCAAGTGATTGTTTTAATGTTCCTTACTTATCATAGGTGACTGTCTTCCTGAATTCTTAGGATGAATATCATTGACCCCATAACACTTATTATTAATTCTTATTCATCTTTCTTTTATTTTAGCCCAGACTACGAAAAGATCATCGAGGGAGAAGGAATGCCTCTTTTGGAAAATCCTACCAAACGTGGGGATTTGATCATTCGCTTCAAGGTTGATTTTCCGAAATATCTTCCGAGAGCCAGCAAGAAACTGCTTCAAGAAGCTTGGCAGACAGCTACAAACGAAAACAAAGAGGAATCAGATCAAGTGTACAAAATGGTAATGTTAGATAAAATGAAGAGGATGTCAAAGCGGGAAGACAAGCTCCTTTGATGGACAAGATATTATTTTGATTATATTACATTTTTTATTAACTGTATTGTTTTTATATGTGTTTAAGATGAATTTGCATAGTTAAGCGCGTAGATAATTTTTAAATTTTGATAATCAATAAACTTTTGATATTACGAAAATATGTTTTTCTTATTCCTTAAAATTCTTTTTTGATATCTTCAAGCGTTAGATCGGCTGAGGTGGCTCAGGACATCAACTGATGTCACTGCAGGAAGGTCTTAGAGTTCGAGTCCCGGCAGTGTCAGGGTTTGCGATGGAAGCTAGGCCGCCATCTGGAGGAGAAATTTAGCGTCTGGCTGCTTTGACCGGCTGTTTTCTGTAATTTCTTCGATCAATACTGGGAGAATGCTGGAACAGTACTTTCCTCACTCTTTATTTACACACACTACACTACCACATATGTCGGGAGACAAGTCAGGAGCTTAGAACTTGTCCCTGCTGAGGCGGTACCCAGCTCGTGGGAGATCCCGGATGGGGAAAACCACGCATGACTATAATCAATCAATCCAAGAATTAACATGCCAAGAATTCATAGTATGACTAATGCGAAGTAACTACCAACTATCGTAGAATTTGAGTCAGAATTACCAAATTTGAATTTTAGTCTTATGGGAAAACGCCAAGAGACTTCCTGAATAGGAAATACTAGGTGACGCCAATGTTAGTTCTAGGCAGGTCATGATATGAAAATCCCAAACAGTTGGCACAGGGATCCCTTCCAGTCAGGTCTATCTACAGAGCAAAATTGTTTTGGAGGTTACAGAAGAAACAATTGGGTTCGAATAAAAGGACAGGCAGAACAATCGCCTCCAATATTACTTCAGTAATATACATATCTTGGGCGGCTCTCACACGCAACAAAAAATCTTTATAAACTAGGTCGCCAAAGAAAGAGAATTTGACGGGACTGACGAATTGCACTTTGATTTTAAAAATATGAAGTATTGGTTTAAAAAAAAAACATCTAAATGTTCATGTCAAATGCAAGCTGCAACACTCGGTCGGATTTTTGAATCTATATCGATAAATGACTCGTCGACGAAGCTTTTTAAGACCGTAAAAGAACCAAGCCAAGGGCTTTTACCTTATTTCAGGGTTTCCAGCTGCCTACCTGGAGTGTGGTACTCCACTCCCAGAAAAGCTAAGAATACCACACTCAGGGACTCCCAAATCTTGTGAAGTTGTAGTATATTTTGATGTCACGTTTAAACACACATGAAACGTTCCCTTACACCGTAATCTACAGGGTGAAATCTTTTTGAACATGCTATTACATTTTTGCTGGTTCGACGTTTGTCGATTCTACCCCACCTGTTCGGAGCCAGTAGAATCTGCAACTGTATAAGAAATTAAACTAAATACTGGAAATTATACGTGATTGAATTACACGGGTGTACCTCTTTGCTTGGTAATAAGGTTAAATAAAAATAGTTTCTGTTGGCAAGGATGCATTGTATTGTTATCAATTACAAGAAGAAATATAGAACAAGTGATAACAGGGTCTTGAAGAAAAAGAGGCTTAATATGGAAATGGAAAAATAGGAAAGAGGGTGGAGCAGTGGCTAATTCTCCGATACACCGCGTATACTGCCGGCATACTTAGTAATTCGAAAGGTATAATAAATGTTTCCTAAGTTTGGCAATCCTCTAAAAAGTTATTGAGATTTTGAAAGCTTTAAAACTGATGCGAAAAAATAACTCTATTTTGCTACAGAGAGCAGTCAGTCTTCCGCATGCGTGAGCACTATGAAGTGCAAGAGTGAGCAGTTTCAATCAGTTCTTAATGCTATCGAGAGAATTCGCTAGCGCAGGTGAAGGGACCGCACACCAACCGCGATAACCTAGGGCTCCTCATGTTTCAAGGACTGGGAGAGGAGAGGATGCGCGTCGGGATGGTCGGTAGGCACCGCATTTAGGTCTCTCTCTCCGCACTGTGACCGTTTTCTTATGCTTCGAAAACGTGTCACATGAAAAACAAGAGAGCGAGAGAAAGGAGCAGTTCAAACGCGCGCCAACGCGGAAGAATACGAAAGAATGCTAACTGAAAATTAGGTCAATAGAGAACGTCACAATAGATCGTGCGAGACCGGTAGTCAGACGGAAAAAAAAGTTCTTTCTGAGGCCAGCAGCGGAACTGTGCAGACGTACCGACGACACGCCAGGGATTCGTATTGCAGCGGACTTCAGATCGGTGTCTTTTATAAAACTCTTCAGGAAGAAAAGAAGAGGTAAAAATCCCATTATAAATTAATTTGAACGTAATCTCGAGAGAAAGATAATAAGAAACGTTGTGCACTTATGATAGGAGAATGAAGGGAGAGGAGTTTTTGAACATGTGGCAGTAAATTAATAGTTGCATTCATTTCTCTTTTTTCCAGTTTTTATTATTTGCTCTCTTAAATTTTGTGTGCTCGTATAAAAGGTTGATCTCTGGATTTAATTCAACAATCTGAATATCCAGTTGGTTATTAACCGTCATAATTGGAAGTCAATTAAAATTTATATATGAGTACGAAACAAGATTAACCTTGTACGTTTAACACGTTTCTGGTGGGCGACTGAATTTCGACGAGAGCGAGCGGTTCTGCAGGGGGGCTACACACTGTTCTCAACCCGAAGCTCCGACGCTTCAAGGCCACCAACACCAGACGGCACAACGGAGTTCCCGACGCGGCCGAGAAGCAAAAGTAAGGTCGTGCCAAATGAACAGTTTTTATACGGAAAGGAGTAATTCATTTTAAACGGAAAGCTTATTCTAAATTCTTTACGTAGAAAGAGGGGAGAGTAAAGTATTTGCTATACTAAAAGATAAAGAAAGTAGAAGTACATTTGTTTTCTATCTCTAGTACGAGAAGACAGAATCAATCTTTTTTTTTAGGTTTGAAAAGAAAAATTAATTATTCTCTGAATTCTTAGAGAGAGAATTTAACTTTAAAGCAGTGTTAATTCAGAATAGCTAGTTTTGATTCTCAATTTGTTTTATTTTGTATAAAGTAATTTTTTAACGATTCTCAGTATTGCTGAAAGTGTGTCCATTGAAAGTTTGTGTTATAAATGAGAGCAAGAAGTTGTGTATTTAGTCATTAGAGTGTGTTGTGTCTTTTCTTCCAGCCAGTCATAGTTATTGTGTATTTGATTTTTTTGAGTGCCATTTCATGTAATTGTCACAACAGCATTTTTTCTAGAATATACTAAAATAAGTGAAAAGTGATTCTAACTCGAGTTTTTAGTAATTTGCATCCATTCCAAAACGTTCTTCACGACCCTGACCCCCTTATTCTTTTTTTTTATTATTTGTGTCCACACTGGGACGTCTTACTGAGCTAGCTGCCCATCCGGCGAATTGTGTTCGCCACCCCCTAGACGTCTCAGGTCGGGAGCTGGCCTTACGGCTTGAAACCGACGAGTGGGTCGCAATAGAACCGATTTCCACTGTTAACTCTAAATTTTCGAAAATTGAAAAAGTGAATTTTTTCGGCGTCTTTTTTCCATCTAAAATTTTAAGACATATTTTTCCATCATATAAAATTTGTTGTCCATAAATAGTTCTTTCAATAACGTCAGGTATATTTTTTAAAACTTTTAGTAGTTTTCGTGCAATATTTGCAATTTTAAAAGCAATTTTAAAAATAACAAAAACAAGGTTTACTAAAAAACGGCTCAAAATTTTTCTTTTAATATTTGGAAGGATTAGTGCCAAACGAACCCTATACCATGACATAAACGCCATGGCGTTTAAGCCATGGTATATTCATTTGGCACTAACCCTACCAAAAATTTAAAGAAAAAACTTAGAGCTGTTTTTGAGAAAAGTTTTTTTTCGTAATTTTTAAAAAAATGCATATATTGCACGCACTATTGCACAAAACTAATAATTTTTTTTAAAAAAATCTACATGACCTTACTGAAAGAACAATTTATGCACAACAAATTTCATTAGAAGGAGAAATATCTGTTTTCAATTTTGTAGCTGTAGGAAGACGGCGAAAAAAATCAAACTTTTGCAATTTTCGAAAATTCAGTTTCCGTGAAAATAGGACTTATGACACCTTTATAAGTGTATTTTACTCTATTCTTACAAAAATGTAAGGAAAAAATTTGGAGCCACCAAATTTTAAAGAATGTTTTAAAATTTTTTTGAGCTTCAAGTAGAACCAGATTGACAAGGGATTTTTCAATTTGGAAGAGATCGTACGTATGGTTTAGGCGCTAGTGTTCACAGACGGACGGACGTTTTGAAAAATAAACAACACTTTTTCGGTATCAGGGGACCCCAAAACGTGTATTTCTGTTGAAGTCTCGAAATCGATTTTCTGCATTACGTAACCTTTTCTATACTATGTATATTACTCCGTATAAACGTATGTATTCGAGAAAGTAAAAGTGGATGTTTTTCTTACTAGGCGGGAGATTTCTTGGATGAGGTCGATAGGCCAAGTGTGTAGTAATCCTGGCATTTCGTGGAAAGTCATTTTTCACTTATGATATACAATATTTTATTTGGGACTTCAGCTATACCACAATTTTTCTCTATGCTATATAAACTTAATTGACGATCACAAACAAATTTTCTAATAGTTTTTCTTTCAGTATTAGTAATTAGTAAAACTCCTAGGTACTATCAGTATAACTCCACGGTCAAGAGCCAGTACTTCTGATTGCCATGAATTTCGCAGCAGTTCTTTATCAATTACTCCTCAGAATGCCCGGAGGGTATGTTACATTTAATACTGATTCCTAAAAACTTACTACGAATTGAAAAAAAGAACAAAGTGCATTTACTATAGTAACTTGAAAACCTAAGCCCGCAAAAGTTTTTGCAAGTTTTTGCCTGTATTAATTTAAACTTCTTTTATTAAAACAATAGGTCGGTCTGGGCAAATTTTTGGCTTGTCTGTCCTATCGGTATATTTACATTAAGAAGCGATCTCTTTACGTTATTATATTTATGAGTACATGTGCCTAAATAATGTAAAAAAGTTTCTCGAACATTCAACATTTTCTGTAAATATTAGCTCAAAATTCCGCATTTGTAGAAACGCTCAAACGCCATTTTCTCCTAAATTACTCCAATTTTTTCTCTAAACGTTTCCAATGGATATTGCTAATTGCACTGTTTACTGTGGCATAAAGTTTGTTTCGGTGTATTAATTTGTTTTTTCAAAAATTACACTAATGTAATTATTTTGAAATAGCTCTCATGCCGTTAAATACGCACATTTCCATCGACATTATTACATTTGTAAGTGGAAGTACTGAATGACTTCAAATGAAGTTTTTCGAAAACGCAATAGATTCCTGTGAAAAAGAGCTTCAAATTTCGCTTGATTGATTGATTGATTGATTGATTGCTTTTTTCGTGTTTCCGGGCGCGTCAACTGCTTCGGTCATTAGTCCCGTTAGTGTAGTGCATGTTTTTTCTCGGGAGATGGCGGTGATCTTCCCCCGCTGGATGGCGAGATCCGGAGCCGATCTACCGTCGACTAGTGGGGTTTCCCCTGACCAGGACTCTCCACCAGCAGGGTACCGCCGCAACCGAGACAAGCTCTAAGCTCCTAACCGGGCATGTGTGGTAGTGTACTGCATGTTAGTGTAAGTGTGTGTAAGGGGAGATGACAGGGCAAGGAAGACGTAGGAAAGATTGTGCACGGTCCGTGGCCCATTTGTTAGGGTACTGCTCTGGCATTCGCCTGGTGTTAATCGGAGAAACCACGGAAAAATACAGATCAGGAGCCGGCCGCTAGAATTCTCCTCCAGACAGCGACTGAATTCGACCTCGCTGACAAGCTAGTGTCGAAAATCCTGCAACAGTTGGGACTCGAATCTATGACCTCCCGGTCCGAGGGACTGTAGTGATTCCGTTGATGCCTTGAGCCATCTCTCCCGGTAGACTGCAATCAAACTGAAACATATATCAACCATACAAAAACAAAATTAAACAAAAATTAAATTTTGCATTTTGACCGCGCGCAGTACAAAGTGTTGGTGGGATGTTTGTGTTAGGCGAGTATTTCTCCTAAAATTAAGATTTAAAATAAATCCCGATTATTGCAAAACCGGAGGAAAAGTCAGTTCAAGCATACACAGAAGCTTAAATAGAAGAGAGGTATAACGGTAATTTCTTAAAAGAAATTGGCATTACGACATTCGATTCCGCCGTGCAGCATTTAGTTGGTTAATTTTTTGTCCAATATACCCTGTGTCACTGCAGTGTCTCTGACAGGAGGCCCTAGGGTTCGAGCCCCGACAGTGGCAGCCTATTCGACACTACCTTCATAGCTAGGTCGAATTGAGCCACTGTCTGGAGAATTCTAGCGGCCGGCTGCTATGATCGTTAGATCCCGTGATTTCTCCGATCAACACCAGGCGAATGCCGGAGCAGTACTCTAAACAATGGGCCACTGACCACGCGCGATCTTTCCTTCCTCGTCATTGCCTATCCTACCCCTTACTTATACTCGCATGCACTACAATATGACACATGTTGGGAGCTTAGAACTTGCCCCGGCAGGCGGTGCCACGATGGTGGGAATACCTGGTTGAGGAAACCCTCGCAAGTCGACGTAGCTTGGTGCCGGATATCGGCGGCCAGCGGGGAAGATCACCGCCACCTCCCTGCGATAAAAACAAGAACTACACTTACAAAATCAAAAAACCCTTTGCAGTTGATGCGCTCGGAATCACAAATATATTAATTTGAATACACCCCATGTGGCCGAAGTTACACTGTTTGACAATACTTTGGTTTAGAAATTTTAAACAAAACTTTTAAGAGTAGTATACTAAATGTACGAAAGTTTCAAACTTTGTACATTATAAATGTCAGTTCTAAACAGACTTGCTCACCTTATTTCAGGGTTTCCAGCAGCCTACCTGGAGTGTGGTACTCCACTCCAAATATTCAGCAAC
The DNA here is from genome assembly GCA_964035755.1 of Teleogryllus oceanicus. Lineage (NCBI taxonomy): Eukaryota > Metazoa > Arthropoda > Insecta > Orthoptera > Gryllidae > Teleogryllus > Teleogryllus oceanicus. The sequence goes on along the minus strand of CAXIVR010000011.1, from coordinate 36,970,054 downwards.
TGCACTCCCAGAAAAGCTAAGAATACCACACTCAGGGACTCCCAAATCTTGTGAAGTTGTAGTATGTCACGTTTAAACACACATGAAGCTTTGTGCGCGTACTATAAATTACAGGTAAACCAAAATAATACAATGTTTTTAGGTTCACAGGCAGGGGAGGTTATGTAAAAATTAAATTTTGAAGTGATGTGGATGCGGAGACAACAGCAAATTAAAGATTGTGCTGTACAAATGAAGATCAAGGCCTGCCACTTCAACGCAACAAAGTTATGTTGAAAATTCAGAAATGAACTTCAAGGCGGCACCAGGAAAGAGGACCTGAGGAACTCAACATGGTATGTCGTGTTCTACCTATTTTGAGTGTTTTTGTTGGTATATCTGAAACTTTTCCACAATCCTATTTGTGACCACAACCAAGTTGAACATTCCTGCGTAAAACATATTGAACTTTTACTGCTGCAGCATAATTGCCAATACTAGTTGTATTATGGTAATTCAATATTAAATATTTATTTTATTAATATTTCATTCAATATTATTTTAAATTTTAAAACGCACGGTAAACTGTATAAAACTCGTAAACTACGGTCCTTCACACAATAGTGTTCTCTCACCATTTGCTTATGATAATCTAGTCACCCCTATTATTTCGGCCTATCGACTTAACAACGAGGATAAAACTTACCTTTAGCCCATGCGACAGCAGGGCATCTTCTAGGCACATTATAATAGTATTTTTGAAACCCATGTGATGAAGGAGAACTACCCTGTAACTTCACTGGATTAGAGAGCATGCACTGCCTTATTTATATACGAAGAGAGAAAAAACTTCATCTGGATAAAGACCCGAGTGAAATGTTTTATTTTGTCATTTTTCTTATGGAACGTACGCAAGGCTTTAATGGCGTCTCTTGTTCAGTTAGCATGGGGGCGCAGTAAGTTTTACGGATTTAAGCAAGGCAGGCTAACTACGATATCGAATCGACATCGTACTATATGTTTATGTATTCCGTATTACGATGTACATACCTACCGTATATTGTTGAACTGGTAATTTTGCATCGCTTGCTGACAATAATAAACAAAACCATAATACACAAAAATTACAGGGAAACATGAACAATACACCTAATTGTTTAGAGGTCGATTTGCCGCTATCTTCTAGCGTACTTGAAAACTCAGTAGTGTTTTTAATGTCTTTCATAGGGCATTGGGAGATTTTATTCACTGTTTCCTGCAACATGTAACTCACCCACTTCTACAAACCATGTCGCATCTTTTCGCATGAAAATTGTTGGGTTCTAATTGCTGTGTTAGACTTTCGAAACTATTATTTTTCTTTGTGGAAGAACATGTTATACTCTAGAGCAGGGTTGTTCAAGTGGCGGCCCGCGGTGCCATTTATTGTGACCCACAAACAGTAGCGAAGCGTGACCATTTCTCCGGATGGGGATTGTAACGAAGTCTATGAGATAGCCGTCTGGTAAAGCCATATTTCTGCAGTAAACAATAACACTTATATTATTCATTGCCAATTGATATGAACTAAACGCGATGAACTAACATTAATTTCTCATCTGTCAGATACAAAGAAGTGAAATCTTATATTCTTGAGCTGGGTCGTTTCACTATAATATATAAGGTCGTCCCAAATTAATATAGATTAAACCCAATATTTCAGTGTGTTCGTCAATACTGCAATAACAAGCTTCGCTCGTGGCACATAGCGAAGTCGCTAGCCTTTTACCACTAAGATCCGGGTTCGATTCCCGTCGAATCTCTTGTGAAATTTGTTCCAACAAAACGAGTTTGGCTGCTTCACAAGGGCTAGTCCAACCCCTGTGAAGTGTCCTAAACCCTCCCCTACCCTTCCCAATTCTGGCCGCTGGGTAGTGACACAGGAGCGCGTAGCAGGAGGATCGTACGCGGAGATGCTACCTGGCGGTCCTCTTGACATGTGACTACGACCTGACGTAAATGACATAAAAAGGTAATAGAGGATTACTCCCCAGAGCAAGGCGCTCAACGCCCCTTCAAGGGCTTGGAGACGCGTTGCGTCAATAGGTAGACGCAACAAATTAAAAAAAACTCAACTGAGGTCTTATTCTCTAACCGTGCATGCAGATGTCGCACACCCAGGGGTGCGGGGGTGGCGAGCGGCCATACCAGCGAGTGAGTGAGTGCCTTGGCGTGAGAGGGCCCGCCGCTGGCCCCGACTGATCTCGAGGATTACCGAAAGGCCCTTTTAGGTGGGCCTTCGGGGGAACCAAGCAAACTCGTATGAACAGAATATCTGCGTTTGCGGGCGTTCTGCGCATGCGTTCGATCTCTCGCGCGTAAGTTCGCAATTGAGCGGGAAGTACAAGATGACAAACCTACAAAGCCAGACGAATCATGCGATTGTTCATTCGAAAATTATCAATAAATACATTATAAAGCAATTTTTTTGCTTTTCATAAAATATTTGGGTAGGCTCCGCCTTGCAGCCTAATTGGAAGCTAGGTCATAGCCCTCAAATGTTGTTAGTCAAAAGTTGAAGTCCCTTGCATCAATATCGAGCGAAAGCTTAGCGCGTCTAGCACACGCTCCCTGTCAGAGCCAACGCCCCCTCAATGTAAAAATAGGTTCCAGTTTAGATATAAGAATTTTCTGGTAAATTCAGAAATTCAAAATCATCCCGTGTGATTCATTGCGTTATACATGCTACGGCCTGGTATCACGCATGGTTTCATTTCCCGCTCCCCCGTTTCAGAGCAGCCGGGCAAAGTGCCGAAACCAACAATCTGGAAAAGTTAGGTGTGGATCGCCCGAGTAATGAAAATATGGTCTGTAACCATATTAAACATTTTAGTTGCGGCCCTTGAGGCCTTGCAAGTTGGACACCCCTGGTCTATAAGCAGGTTAAGACGTCCCCATCACACTACGGAGACCAGTCATTAGCACGTGTCTATTGGGATTCACAGACCTCTACTGAAAATAGGCGCTCAAAGAAGGCGATGGGGAAGCTTTGAGAGGAGGAATACACAAGCGCCAATAAGTAGTCATAGTTGCATCAGTCAGCGTCGCATCACTGTCGCCCGAAATCTCGCATCTTGCAAACAGCACATTGTGCGAGTTGTGAGAGGTCAATGAGGCTGCCGTCTGTCCACCCACGGAGATGACAGACGCCTACCGGAAGCCGTAAGGAAAAATAATGTAAAGTACAAATGGACAGATAGAAATATATGAATAAAAAGATATTTTAAACAAAGCTTCAAAATCGCCGAAAGTCTTGGGACTGCGACACATCACTAGCATTCATTTTGCCTACGTCACTGCAAGGTGTCCAATAGCATGTCACGCCACCTTAACTCCATTCTCCGGTCATTTTGAAGAAAGGCAGGAGCACAGTGAAGACTGAGTAGCATCGACCTCGAAATGCAACACCGTGCGGTGGCTGCAGCAGGAGCGGAGCCTTCCCGCTTGATGGCAGAGCTGCCAGGCCGGCATCTTCACACTCATCGTCCCGCTCACGATCACTCTTTACATCACTCTTCTACCTTTCATCCAGTGAAAGGCAAAACGCTCATCACATCTCTCCAAAAAGGTAATGACCCTTTATCTCACGGGAAAAAGGATCAGGAAGGTACACGGGGAAGAAGCGACAGATCTTCGAGAAGGAATAAACATCACCTAGTTTTTAAAAACATTATTACTCGAATAATAAAAAATATTGCAGGTAAAGATATAGGAAGTGAAATATTCAGAAATTATAGATTTTTAACTTTCATTTTCTTTAACACTTCTACAATTCTGTACCAAGAAAATGAAGGGCACTATTTCACAGTTGTCTGATTTTACACAAGAGTTTTGTTGTACGTTTTATTCATAAATCAACATGTTCTAGATTCGTTGTTAATGATTTTTTTGCATAGTTATCTACATCTCTCAATAGAACAATGAAATAGGAACAAGTGTGTTGAAATATTCCGTTTCAGAAAAAAATGTTTAGTGCCCATACCTTCGGGGTACAGATTTATAACTGTGAAATTAGAAACACACTCACAAAGACTAATGCACGACACCATGGCATACACAGTTCACAATAGAAATGTTATGATGCAGTAACAAATGTAGAAAACAAACGAAACCAGTTCTGACGAAACAATAACTATATCTACAGATTGGCTTAATTTGATGTTAATGCATTAGAAAAAATGCAATTATTTTTCATGTAATATGTAAATAAGAGGTCAAATTAAATTACATGATTTTAGTGAAAGTTTTGAAACAATCTTCTTGATAACACTACTTGGGAGGGAATTTTTGGCAGTACGTTTATTCGACTCATAAGACCTTTCTATGAATGCGAAGTGGATGTACAGGAAATGGTACTTTGTTATAGAGTAGAAAATACCGGAATACTAGACACACTACATAAATAATTGTTCTGAATCGAAGAAAGGGTTAGTATAAAATATCGATTTGTTGAACGTTTTTCACAGGTAAACGAACATCACTGTCGGCGTTAATTGCAAATGCCTCTGGTGATGTGCAGATTGTGGTCTGTCCGTGTGTCCGCGATGGTCCAGAGCGAGGACGGGAAGTAGTCCTCGAGCACCACGTAGTTGGTGAAGCTGGCGTGCGGGTTGCAGAGGTTGGCGGGCGGCACGAAGAAGTTGTGCTGCTGCGCGTCCTGCGGGTGGGCGTGGCCGTGGGCGGGGCCCGGGCCGGGGCCGGGGCCCGGGCCGGCGGCGCCCTCGGGCTTGGTGGGGCCGAAGCGGGCGCCGGGCGGGGGCGGCGCCGGCGCGGGGGCCGGCGGCGGCGGGGGCGGGGCCGACTGGGGCAGATCGCCGGCGGCGGCGGCCGCGGCGGCGGCGGCCGCGGCAGCGGCGGCCAGGGCGGCGGCGGCCCGCTCGCGGCGCAGGTTCAGCAGCGCCTTGTCGTCGAAGGCGGCGGCGGCGGCAGCGTCGGCACGGCGGGGGCGGCTGGCGTCGAGCGGTGGCGCGTGGGCGGGGGGGGGCGGGGAGGCGTGGGCGAGGTCGCGCTGGCGCTGCCGGCGCAGCGCCAGCCGCTGGCTCTTCTCCAGCGACGTCTCCTGGCCGCGGCGCTGCGCCTCGCGCGCGCGCCGCACCGCCAGCCGCTGCGAGCGCTCGTCGGCCGTCTCCTGCCCGCGCCGCGCCGCGTCCTTGCGCCGGCGGCTGGCCAGGCGCCGCGCGCGCTCCTCCGCCGTCTCCAGGCCCCGGCGCTGCGCCTCGCGCTCCCGCCGCACCGCCAGCCGCTGCGCCTTCTCCGCCGGCGACTCCAGATCGCGCCGCTGCGCCTCGCGCTCCCGGCGCAGCGCCAGGCGCCGCGCGCGCTCCGCGGACGACTCGCGCGCCTCCAGCGGCGCGCGCCGCTTCACCTCGCACCCGTCCATGGACCCTACCCACACAGCACGCCATGAATACTGGGGTTCTTCTAGGGTGGCGGCTGAGGGTCGAATCTCCAAGATGGGATTCGGTACGACTTTTTGCGTCTTTCTTTTCCTGCCGCAACATGTCGCATGATCGCGACCGCATTAAGCAGATCAAGCGACTCTAGCGGCAGTACTGAGAATGACTCAAATAGTCGTGCCCAATTCCATCTTGGAGATACTACCCTCAGCCGCCACGCTAGAAAAACCAAAATAGTCAAAAATTGTCAGTACTACATTTACAAATATAAATGTAAAATCTGTCCTTTTTCTTGAAATTTGTTCACAATTGAGGCATTTGGATATAGGAGAATTCCCGACATTTTACGAAAGTAAAATTATTGACTTACCATGGCTTTCTTGTAAATAAGAAACGTGGGATTTCTTTATACCATCTTAGCTTTAGAATCCAGAAAATTGACAATGAAAATATTCGCACTTTATGTGTCATTAGTTATGCGCAACACATTTCCGTTAGCTAATACGATAGTTGCACTTTCGTAAGTAACGTGAATTGTCAGTTACCACTATTTCCGCCCGAACGCCTCCATTGTAATTGTGTAAATGTAAATATTTAAGTGGTTAGACGGAAGAGCAGGCCTTACGGCCTGAGCCTCGCCAGAAATAGACATTATTATTATTATTATTATTATTATTATTATTATTATTATTATTATTATTATTACTAACATTTCATACACACACATACAGTAAATCCTCGTTAGCACGAACTCGCTTAACACGAATTTCGCCGTAACACGAACAAAACGTGGCGTGCAATGGTGTACAATAATACGGACATTTATAATGATCGCATAACACCAACTCCGATTATTTCGATCCCTTTGGATTCGTGGCAATGAGGATTTACTGTATATATGTCTATGAGAGAAAGAGAGAGAGAAAGTAATTTTCATTTTTTGTAACTCGTGTTTAACGCATATTGTAACGCTCCAAGGGCGCTTTAGCTAGGAGAGCGCTGAGTGGCCTTGAGTTGCGGATTGTTACATTCAAAATACCCGTTATATACGAGTCGCAAAATAATCAGAATTACTAAAAAATGTTTATCTAACATATGACAATATGTATATCATATCAATTGTGCATCATTTTTACGCTCGTCATGATGTACTAAAAATTTGTGTATAGTTCCATTCTAATATTCTAGTAGTTCTAAACTAGCCTCATTCCCTCACGTACGTCTGTGAGAAGTGGATTGCAATAACTTCTACGGTTCAAAAATTGCAAGAGATAAAGCTACGTGACTCACCTGTGTATTCGAAGATCTAATATATATAATTAGCAAAGTAAAAACTAGTAGTTATACAGCTCACACTTTCTCGTATTAACGGAAACTTCGACTCGATTGTGTTCGGTATCACAGTCTATTACGTAAGTTACAAAATATCGGCACTTGTACCTCCAAAATATCATTCAGAGCGTTCTCGAAACCAGATCTTTCCATGTCAAAGTTTACACTGTCATCATTCCAGATAACTAAAATTTGGCGTCGCTAGCTGAATTATCCGACCACTCTCCGTGGAGGCATGGACGTTAAGCAACTCGCAACATGCCAAGTATCCTTTCGTTACCCTTTGCCACTCAAATGTCAAGCTGGGCTCGACATCGTCTCTGTGTGCCCACGCTCGAATGTCGAATCTAGCTCGACATGGTATTTAAGACGGCTCGTGCATTCTCATGTCGAACCGGACCCGACAAATTCCCCTACTGCACTTGCTGGGAGGTAGATGGTTCTTTTTGGGGGTTTCCTGCACTAAAAGAACCTAAGATAGACACGTGTTTGTGTATCATTTCGTACGGACTGTGCCCCAATGTTGTTATTTAGAGGTGCCAGCACGTCGACGAGGGTGACGGAGGAAGTTCTTCACAATGATGAGGATGGGGGAAGTATTCCGATTTGAAAGTTTTAGTAATGAACATCCTGAGATTGAGATTTTCGTACATAATTCGTACAGGGTTAGTAGGTAAAGGTAGAGCTAATACAAAGAGTGTACACAACTGCTTTTGGAAAAAATAAATAGAATCTCGACAGACAATACTTAATGTAAAACCTCATTTTGTAGATCAGTAGTTTACAAACAAACACAGACTGTGTTGTCTGTAGCAACAGAAAACTTAAGGGCATGCGCAAGAGAAAGACTTTCTTTTGCGAAACACGTTAACATACTCGTAATTCAGCACTTCATCCAGGAGTTTGTTTCAAGAGATATCACACACTATAAAATTACAAAACAATATAGTTTATAATATTTGCACTTGATTTTTTGGTTGCAAGTAAATATAAGAGGATGTATGTGATAATGAAATTGTTAAACTGATAATGAATATATTATATTACCTACAATTTTCTAAATTGTCTTAATTCTATCAATAAATTCCAGTACTCCTACTCCGGTTGCGCACTGACGAAACTCAGAAAGGACGTGAAGGGTAGGTCTGGCCATCGGTCGCAGGCACCGCAGAATGAACGTCGAGGTCACAGACAGACAATCGGAAACAAGGGCCATAACGAAATGTAGTATCGCATGAAAGGACTACCCGCGCCGTTGGCGACGCAAGGCGCGCGAGTAGACTGACAAACCTGCGGGTGAAAAGGGTTGAAGGGTCCTCGGGAGCATTCGATAGCTATGACCCTGTCTTGGAGATATTTGATTTATGAGTCAGAGATAACGTTCAATTGCGGGTGTTAAAATTCCAGCCATATTTCACAATCGCAGGGGCAGAATATGCAAACATGTACGCGCTTAATACTTGACGGCGCGGCGGGTTGCCTATCGCTACTGTTCAAGGGCGTTTAAGTAGATTAAGCGAGTCAAACTCGTCTTTAATAACGCCCCCACATGTCCGATTCAATTCAAACCAGTCTTTAAATTTCAGCGAATTCGGTCGAATAGTTTTACGTTTATATGCACAAACGCACATTCCGCACGTAATTCATTAATCAATTATTTGTGCATGTCTTGCGTAAATTGTGTTCTTCCGCTATTAAAAACGAACACAATGCGATTGCTTCAATTACGAAGCCGTCGCGCACCATAGAAAGAGACGAACTCATTCAGAAACTAGCGTAAGGGTCCGTTCCGTTCCGGTCTAGTGCGCGCGACCCACAGAAAACCTGCCGTCCGTCCGCGCCGGACAGATCCACTGGGCGTGTAACGTAAGACAGGTTTCACTGAGTATACCACAATGTCAAGGATGCAAATTTCGGATCATGTGAATGAAATCGCGCACGTTCAAGCTTAATGGGAATACTCATTTGGAATGTGATGCGATCAATACGAGGACCTTCACCGTGAAATTTATTCATCACATTATAAATGCTCGAGTGCCTTGCGGCCACTACTCGTTTGCAGGCTTGCGCCTTTTTCACCTCTGCTGCCGCCTTCTTATCCCGGAACAGACGGGAGGCTCCCGAAGACTGCGGACTTCCACTTGCTTTCAGTAAATTGAATTCAATAACAAACAACGTTGGAGTCAATATTAGTTTCCGAGTGCGTCAACTACTTAAGATTATTCGTCCCGTAAATGTATCCGCTGTCCAGGAAGGTGGAGGTATCCCCTAGCTCAGCTGCCCACGGGCGGGCACGCGGGCGCCTAAGAGCCACCGCTGTCAACACTCGCTGCCGGCGCCTGGCGAAATACAAGCCCCCGGGCCGCGAGTTGGCCTTGACCTTTGGAGAAAATTCGTCGCTGACAGCCGAAGTAGGCTGCGATTAGGTTGGGGAGCGGAGGGCACACGAGGACCCTGACTCACAAAGAAACCTTATATTTCACGTCGTTTCTATGGAAAAAGCAAGACGGGGTCTCCGTCCACCAATTTCAGCATGTCTGACTGGTCGCTGGGTAGGGACTGCTCTTGGCGCGATTATCAATATCTTTAAAAGAGAAGTGATAGAACCGCTTGAAACGTGATACTCAAATATCTTTCACCGAAGAGAGTTATATTTATACAACTTCTGACGTGTATAGTATATATACAAACAATACAAAATAAATAATCGAATGAACTGATTGCTTTCAATGGAATTGCAACATTTACATGACAATTCCCACAGAAAATGGTATTTTTTAGGAATGAAATGTTCACTACGTATTTAAGGAATTTTCCATTTAGATGAATTACGCACAATATAAGCTCCAGCAGCATCCATCAAAAGAAGTGTTTTGCTCTAAAAATAATACTAAAAAATGATATACATATTAATTATGAAAGATAAACACAACGAGAAGAGCGAATGTGTAGCTTGTCCCTTTTTAATTGAGAAAGATATCTAGGATTCTATATGAGCGGAAGAGGATTTCAAGAGGTCATTCGTAAATTTGCCACTTCAACAGGGTGGCTCAACCATATATGCTATTTCCTTCTCGCTACGGAGTAGAAAGTTATGTAATCCTGCAAGGAAAAACGGCGAATTTTCGACAGAAAAACTCTTATTACAGGGCCCTGGTAACGAAAAAGTGGATAAATCCAGGTCATAATTCAGGGAAAAAAAAAAAAAAAAAAACAAACAAACTCTAATACGTAGTGTGGCCAGAATCCATGTCTTATAGGTCCTTGGTACCGAAAAATCGAATAACGGCAAATGTTCGGTTCGTCTCTCTGCGAATAATGTTAGCGGCTAAGCCGTTTAGCCTATTTTCTCCAAAACTGATATTCCCCAATGAATCTGGCTGATGTTGCGGTCTCTTGAATTTGAGACCGAAATTTTAATTTTGGAGGGTACTTTACATGAAGCCCCAGGGACATTTTCAAAATTTCCCAAAAAAAAAAAAATGGCTCCATTATATTTGATTAAATTTTGTTGTTGGATAGTGTGAAGAACATTTTAAAAAATGGCGCAAGTCTAGTCTTGTTGATCTTTTTTTTCGGCGCCTTCTTACTACATTTGATTGAGATTTTTTATCCCTTAATGAAATATTCTTTAAAGATATAGTTTGAAATAAGGCCATGTTCAATTTTTCGAACATTTGAGTCCTTTTCGCGTAATTCTGCGTGAAAATACGGGCAAGAAAGTACGTGCTATTTTAGCACCACTAGTTCAGTAATCCACCACTAGTTAGTATCTTTAGCAGCATTTACACACATTTATGTCAAATTCATGAATGCCAATACAACGGTAACATGACAGCTCCCAAATGTCAAGCGTTTTTATTTTAGAACAAATGATATACACTTTTACGAATTTAAATCGTCTAGCATCTAAATTTATATGCGTAGCATTGTCATTGTAAGAGTGAATAGAAAAGTCTAGCGTTTCTTGATTCGTTTCTGCTTTTGGAAGTTTGACAATATTTAGAAATTCAAGTCTTGCAGAGCTGACGCGAAAAGTTCTTATGCGACGGGGAGGGTTCCCAGAAGTGATTAGCGGATGCGTTATCGCAAGAAAATGAGAGTGTAACCCCAGATGCAGAACGTGGGCATCGGGTCCGCGACTTCTGTTCGTGAGACACACACAACGAGTAGCCAGCGGCTCTGCAATTGGGCGACAGCTGTTCGGCTACGCGCTAGGAATTGTTGGGTGCGACGCTCGTCACGTCCCGCGAGATAACTTTCAACGCGTGGTTTGCTGAAACTGACAGTGGTAATGACTGCTCAGATGACTGTATTCTTGTGCTTTTGATTTTATTTTTTCGGAAAGGGTGTGTCATCTTGTAGAAGAAGCAATAATGAATGATAACCGAATACCGAATGAAATGTGAAATTATTATTTAATTTCATATTTGTTGGGTTGAATGAATTTAAGTTTTGCCGTCAAACCAAAGATTTCTAAATCAATTTCAGTTTTCTCTTAGAGAAGCCGAGAAGATATACTGAAAAGAAAATAATAACAATAATAGAAAATAAACGTGGGTTTGAGGGGAAAAACAAGAGCAAACCCTACGATACATATTGCGACCCCCTCCTCCATTGCTTCAGAAAGAAACAAGCGAACTCTGAGCGATGACCACGCAAAAATGCCACGTCTCGCCACTGGTAAATATACTTTTATGACATAATTTATTATATATATATATATATATATATATATATATATATATATATATATATATATATATATATATATATACACAAACTTGTATATATATTATTTCTGGCGGAATACGACGGAAAAACGTTCCGGAACCTAAAATTTTACAAATGAATAATAAAAAAAGATTTAAAGAAATTATGTCCCAGGAGCCTCATGTAAAGTATCCCATAAAATTAAAATTTCGGTTTCAAAATCAAGAGGCTGCGAAATCAGCCACATCGATTCGGAAACATCAATTTCGGAGAAATTCGGCTGAACGGTTTAGCCGCTACCGTTATTCACAGACGCACGAACGGACAGACACATTTTAACGTCATTCGATTTTTCGGAATCAAGAATTCACAAAACATGGGTTCTGGCTACACCACGTGTTCGAGGATATTTTCCAAATTTTTCCAAATATACGTACGTCTCCTATACAGAGTAATACACCTAGTATAGAGAAAATAATGTAATGCTGCACGAAAAAACGGCGTTTTCGGCAGAAAAAATTCATTGCCGGGCTCTGGTAGAGAAAAAGTGCATAAAACCAGTTGCTGAATTAAGAGAAAAAAATCCTCTACCACGCGGTGTAGCTAGGATCCCTGTTTTGTGGGTCCTCCATACCGAAAAACCAATTGGAAGAAAAACGTCCGTCCGTCTGTTAACACTGCTATCACCGAAACCATGCATATGATTTTTTCCAAATTGAAGAAACCCCTGTCCCTCTGGCTCTAATTGAAGCTTTGAGATTTGGAAAAACATTCTTTAAAATTAGGGGGTACTTTACATGGAGCTCCCCGGATTTTTCCAAAATTTTCTAAAAAAAGGCTCCAATTTTTTTCTTTCAATTTCTTGTAGGAATATGCTAAAATACGGTGGAATATGTCCGATTTTCACGGTTAACTCTGAATCTTCGAAAATTACAAAAGTTTGAATTTTTCCGGCGTCTTCCTACAACTACAAAACTGAAGACAGAGTATTTTCCTTCAATGAAATTTCTTGTCCATAAATGTCATGTATATTTGTTTTTAAATTTTAGAAGTTTTCGTTCAATAGTGCATGCAATGTTTGAAATTTTAAAAAATTACAAACACAAAATTTCCTCAAAAACAGCTCCAAATTTTTTCTTCAACTTTTTGGTTGGTTTGACTGAACTTTTTGGCGATAGTACCAAACAAATCCCATAGGATCCTATAAACGCCATTTTGTTATATTCTTTTGTTGTTGTTTTTTAATTACAAAAATATTTTTTTCATTTGTCTCTCATGTCGGTAATATTTGCATTAGAGGCGATTTCACGTTATGGTTATTATGAATACATGTGCTTTAAATAATGTCATACAAGGTTTCTCGAAAACTCAACAGTTTTCTGTTAAAATGAACTCAAAATTCCGCATTTTCAGAAACGTTCAAACGCCATTTTCTCAAAAATGGTTCCAAAGTTTTTCTTCAAACTTCTGCATGTGACAGTGGTAATGACACTGTTTAATACGACGTAAAGTTCATTTTGGTGTTCTCTTTTGTTTGTTTTTTAAATTGCACAAATGAATTTTTTTAAATATATCTCACGCCGCTAATACACACTTTTCAATGGATTTGTACATATTATTGCATTTGTGAATAAAAGTGCTTCGAATGACTTCAAATGAAATTTTTCGAAAACTTGATAGATTCCTGTGAAAATCTTCAAATTTTGCATTTACAGTAACGCTTAACGCTATTCCCTTAAAAATGGCTCCAAAATTTTCAATGAAAATTGATATTTAGGACAAGGTTTTGGCCTTCTTTAATATTCTTAAGTTGATATTTGGGTTCTACCACTTGGAAACCGAAAAATTGAGAAAATTTCAAAATAATGTAATTTGTGCGGCGATAGATAGCAGCAGGCAAGAATGAGGGGCAAGACTGTACAGTACCAGTCTACAAAAAGGAAATTAGAAAATTTTACTACGAGAAAGTCTGTGGCATTCTGTAGCACCTCTAGTTCTTTACTAGGGTCCTGTAATAAGTTTTTCAGACGAAAATTCGCCGTTTTTCGCGACATTACTTTCTCTCTACTGCGTAAGCGGTAGCGAGAAAGTAAAAAATAACCCATCTCACCTGTTGCAAGGTAAAATGTCTTATCGTCAGTATTTTGTGTAAGCTGAGTCAAACGTTTATGGGTGCCTCCAACCTGGTAATTTCCTTTAAAACTTCTTTTTCTTTACCTCATTAGTTAAAATGAAATAGTTACCTCATCGCACAAAAATTGATCTCTTGATTTTAACTTTTGGCCCTTGGGAGCGAAAAACACCTTTTTTAAGGGGTTCCTTCTTCCCCGTAGGTTGTTGATTAATTGTAGTTCCTACACAGTCTATTTTTTTTTCTAAAAATCATTTTGCTTACTCTTCCACCCGTCAAATTTGGAATGCGAAGTTTATTACAAGTTTTCAAGACTTTCTCCAAAACATTCCCATTTTCTTCTCATTTTGGACATGATCGATACTTCCCGAAATCACCAAAAACAAGAATTGCAGACAGAAGTGTGCATTTAATTCGTCACTTTTTCTTCTCAGATTAATACTAAAAAGTTAACCACAAAGCAAAATACGAAATTTGTTGAAGAAATTTAGACCATAAATCATCCAGAAAATATGGAAAATGCAAGAAAACAATAAAATGCAAATCACATCCATTGTGTGTTCTAATATTGCGTGTAAAATTTGTATGATTGAACTTTACCCAAACATTCTCAAATTAACATTCACCTTGTTTATTCGCTTTTTGCATTAAATGCCGGCGGCGCTAGCCGAATTCGTTTACTACGCTCCGTGAAGTGACGAAGGTTAAGCGAATTCGAGACTTGTGGGTTCCTGGTTGGGTGACCGACCAGGAAACCCGGGATCTAACGGCGTCGAGCCCCTGGCCGAAGGGATAAAAGGCACTGACTGACTGCGACGTGGCGATGAATTACATCAATTTATAATAATAATTTCAAATAAAAAAGTACTCTAGAAATGAAGTTGAGGAATAAACAGTCACTTTAATATCGAAAACTATTAGTTCATGATGTTAGAAGACAGCTATGGAAAATACTTTCTCTGGGATCTATTTTCTCCTAGGTGATCAATTACATTTGTAGAGGCACAATCTCTCAAGGGTTAATGAAGGGAATTTATTCTTAATGAAATCGACTCAGGACTTTTAAATGATAGTATATCTAAATTTTTCAAAGTCAAAAACTATTTAAAAAAATGTATTTCCCTAGTTATATATCACTTATGAATTGTGCTTCATTGGAGAAGCAATATTAATGAAAATCAGGATACTGGCGACCAAAATTGTTCTTTAGGATTGTACCGAGAAGTTTGAATAACTGACTGACAAGAAAGAACTTGTTGAATATATAATTATTCTTAAGAGGAATGCATGCATAAAACGTAGAGTTCATTAGGAGATGCAATTTTTGAATGTAAAAAATCTAATCCTTTGAATCCATTTCCTATTAACTTGCATGCATAAATTTCTATTTTTGGGCATAACAGTAATACCTGCCTACATTAATAAAGAAAATACAAATATGTTTTGAAAAAAGATCTAAATTATTTTATATAATTCTAACTCTATATATTTTGTAAATTGTAAAGTTGCATTTTGAATATACAGATTTATTTAAATCTTTGAAACCACTTAATTTACATTAACATTGACACAATTATCACACCACATTTCAATAATGACTGTTGACAATATATGTCAAGTCATAATTATAAAATATATAGAAAAACATACTTAAAGTCTAGTTATTCATCTAATCCATAAATCCAAAAAAGTTAAATTATTTTATTAAAAATGATCTGAGCAGAAATATACTGACTTTTTATTTTTCTAATTTAATGGCAAATTTTTGGAATTTAAACATTTTTGAAAATTACAACAAAACTTCCTGATTTAGGAAAACATTCCTGGAAATTTCTGGTTTCTTTCCAGGCCCCCAAAAATTTCCCCGCCTATTTCTAGTTTTCCCAGTTACTAGACATCCTATTTATGTTTCTCCCAGAGAGGGTATGAACTGCTGTCACTACAATTACTTGGTGACACAAAAAGAAATGTACTACAATTTCTATGTGCTGAGTCTGCCTGCAGCCTCATGGCGCCTCAGAGGAGTCTTTGCCGAGGCCATGGGCAGTCTCATAGCACTCGATGTGTTAAATGAACACAGAACTCATGCAAAACGAAGCTTTTACTTATTCCAATGTCCCATTTATTTAAATATATGATGCAATTTCATTTTTAGGCACCTAAAATACTTTTTCATAGACAACAAAAATTATACATTTCATAAATTTTTCAACTTTCTTACTGATAAACTAGATATTGTTTCAGAGTCAACCCCCAAGACGGTCCACACAAGGGTGTAATTAATAAGGGAATCAATAGTTTTGATAGCTTATGTGGAATTTTTTTCTCTCTGAATCATAATAAGACACTTTTAGTTGATCACTTTAGCAGCAAAATTTGAACTACAAATACACTTAAAACAAAACTTATAAGAAGTGAAAAATTCTGCCAGAAAATCTACAACAAGACATTATCTCAGTGGTGCTGAAATGAAGCAATTACATTCATTCAATTCTAAAAAAGGACAAAATATCACATGCACTTTATGCATCAATAGTGAGAGTTTTTGTAATAACTGTAAAATAGATTGCATATGAGGACTATTTCACAGTGACCACCAAAATCTTAAATATAAAGAAAAAGTGTCATTCAAAACTTTTGAGCCCTCTAAATTACTTGTACATTGAAATTTGGGAATATTTTATCACATACTTCAAAAGTTTTATGTAGTCAAATACTTCAAATGTTTTATGACAGGAAACTAATTCCATGGTTAGAATCAGTAAATTAAACTTATAGTATACATTAAATATTGCAAATTAATAAATAAACGTCTTTATTTTTTTTTAATTATTTCTGGTCACAATAGCTTACATACGACAAGCACCCTGAGCTACCCAATAGTTTCACACAACAAATCTCAAATTCAACTGGATGGCACAATCCACATAAATATCATTCAAGCCGATTGAAAAAAAAACAACGAATAAATTACAACTTAAAACAAAAACCCTTTAAAGAACGTGTAACACAATAACCAGATATTTGTTTAACTAATCGCCAATGTTTACAAATCAAGGGTATGGGATTTGAGGTTAAACACTACCAGATTACGTACAATTCGTAGATCCAGGTTGGACGTTCCGTAATGCACAAGTACTTGACTTATAGGTATTAAGCCAATAGAATTATGTTTTCAATAAAGCCAGTTGTTATAAACCAGTGAATCACAATTTCTTCATAAAATACACTTCATAACTCGGCCATTCGTGTCGCACTTATCCACATGCAGCTGTCCCAATGTCTCGTGCACTGTCGTGTAATTTACGCCACGACTGCCAACTTTAGCAAAAGTCAAACAATCATGCAATACTTTTTCAAAGCGAAAAAATCAGTAGTTTGCATGAAGGTCAAAACCACCTCCTGCATTTGCATGGTATAATCGGCGGACGTTTCATATAAGAAAAAATTGCATTAGCTGCCCTGCACGACCTTGCAGATCATTAATTACCAACTTCTGTGGAATTTAATGTTTACCTTAAATGCAAGGATATGGATTGCTTTACCAAAGGGTGGAAAGAAAATAAAAAACTCAATTTAAGTAATGTATAACAAATTTATTGCTAATATATTTATTCACATGATAAAAAATAAACTATGCACATCTTTTCTTTTTGCAGGTTGCATACTCTTGAGTAAGTATGAAGAATTTTTTTTACAAGACCATTTCAAAAAGTATTTACTGTATAATATATTCTTGTTTAAAACTAAAAAAAGGAGAAATATTAAAAAGTGCATTTTGTGACAATGTGATCAAGTAATATACTTTCATACAAGATTATTTTACAAGGGAAAGTAACTTACTGGACAAAAAACCCAACCACACATTATTTATTGTATTGTATATACAAAAAAAATTATCTCAAAATACAATATTTATTTCAAAATGACAAAGTTGCAAAACTGCATCAATTCCGTAAAACAATAAGTAATATGAACACAATGTCAGTAATGTAGTCACCAAATTGTTTTGTCACTTAGCAACAGGTTAGCTGCCTACCATCTAAAACAAAACAACACTGCCAAAAAGTACAATAGGTTAAATATTAACAGAGGAAACAATATTTAATTCAGAATTCCAAGAAAGAAGTATGCTTAATTACAAACAACATTCTTTTTGTCACATCAGTAAATAACACACACAAATGCATTCATTCCAATTTCACATTCATCCAGATGCTCAGTAGCTCATCGGCAACAAATGAGGCAGGTGTGAGATTGACTTGACAATAGACTGTTTCAACCACCTTTAACCATTTTAAAAATCCACGTTTTCTTCATTATGGTTTGAATTTCACGAGTGGTATGTTTTTGGAAGATAAACATTTGTCGCATACCCACTCCGCATAAACCTCTGCTGTCAAAAGTTGATAGGCCGCTTCTGTCAGTCCTGTGCATATTCTGCAAAACAGAAAAAATGGCAATTAGTGAAAAAATATGCATATAATTATTGCATTTACTATTAATTAATAAGAATTGTGAATGTAACCACTTTGGAAACCAAAAATGAAGTAAACAAAACTAAGATTGAAATGCAAATTAATTTCAAACAATTTAACATTTTCTTAAGATCCAAAATTCAAAGCAAAATCATTATGATTATTTGACTAATGTGATCCAATCGTTTAATTGATATGCTGTCTACACTCAAAATACTGAAACACAAGCAAATGAGATAAGAGAATGGCCATGGGAGAAGATTTTTTCATTGTCATCAATCTGAGTACTGACACGAAGAAAAAAATAAATTAAAATTTTGAAGATTAAAAACTATGGTCTCATACATTTTCATTTTCCAACACCCTATCTTTGAAAAGCTTTCTCTACAGCTTAATCGGAGCACTATTCATAATTTTCAAAACTAAGTGTTATGAAGTTTTAATGTGTGAATACCTAGAAAAAATATATTTTCCAACAGTATTTGAAACGCAAGTTCTTGGAATCCAACTCAACAGAATGACAGCAAAATTTGAATTTTCACATTTCAGGATAATAGATAATATTTACTTGAAAAACTTGTAAGATCTGACGTTAGTAACTAAGAAACAATATACAATTTGAACGAGGAAAGTAAAGCTGATAGTTGAGATATTTTGTGTAAAATAGCATATTACTGGAAATACTGTGTTTTTAGGCAAACCTAAATTACAGTAAAACCTCTATTTAATGTCACCTCAGAAGTGTGTATAATTCAAGAGTTAAATGGATGTTTGTGGTATTCTTCCAAGAAACACGTTAAACCTTTTTTTTTTTTTTGCTTGTTTTTATATCACACAGGTTGTCCACAAATTACACAACACTAATTGGGGGGGAGGGAGTTTGAGGCACTGCTAGGCTGTAATACATAAAGGTAGGAGGAGGGGGTCATTATTTAGTGTTACGTAATGCGGAAATTTATTTTTAAAATTTTTCAACATTTGCTGAAATAATTCCTTTCATTGATTCTTGTACTAAAACATTAAATTACCAAATGAAATGAAAAACTATAAATAAATTAAAAGTTAATGATGTATAAATTGTTACAATGTATGAAAATATTTTTTCATTCAAACTGATAGTTACGAAGAAAATATTTTTTTTTTAAATCCAATTTAATTGGCGCAGTAAACTCGCAGTCCATGCATCATCCTCAATGGTGGCTGCATGACATATTTTCAGAAATTCTCTCATCTAAATATCCTTCCTTCCTTCCTTCGAAAATTGTCCCCAATCTTATTGTAGGGTGCAGTTTGCATTGCCAAATAATCCTAACTTTAATTAGCATAAATTTTAATATAGTTACAAAACAAATAAAATTTATACAACTAATTGTTATGATTTTATAATTTACTTTTACATATTGTTAACTGGGGTGTCTTGTCGCAACCATTATGTAATTTAGGGGGTATTCAAGTGCACAATACAGATGCGTTATGGGGGGGAGGGGGTATGCAAAATACTATAAATTTGCATTACGTAATTTATGAGCAGTTCCATACACATTAAATCACCATATTATCACACAGAAATTCTATCTATGAATACGAAATTTATATGGAGGAGGGACACTCCCGCTATGTCGCAATCTGATTCAGATCAGCAAACTTAGTATAACACCACTTTAACACAGGTGACATTGCAGGGGTTAATGGTTTTCGTACTCTGCAATTATCTACACTGCGTAACAGATGGAGGACTTTTGGAGATGTGAAAAAATGGTGTATCTCTCTTGGTAATTGGTTTTGGAAGAAATGTTTTCTACAAATGTTGAAAAAAATTTTTATCCGATTTAAAATTGATTTGAATCATTTTTATACAGGACAAAGTTTAAGAATTATATTAACAAACAAAAAAAATCAGAAGCATACTGTTTTCTTGGGCCTCCTAAAGTTAGCACAGGGTCTGGGAGGTCGAAAACCTGGGGTTTTCACTAGCACCCGAGTACACACAACATATCCGAAGAAAAAGTTTACATGACCTTTTTCCAGTTAAAAAGTACTTGCAGACTGGACTACTAAGAGTATGTAGTAAAGATAAGGTATTGTAATAATGTGGAGGAAGTCAGAATTTTTTTTTCAATCCAGCAACTTTATTTTTATTATTTCTTCTTTTTTTTTATTGCATGCTTCGCTGTGCACAATATTGTACTGTTTTCATCAAATAAGCATTGTTCATTAGAACCACTTCCTTCACAACATAAGAGTCTAACTGAGGTCCACACAAACATTGCTGAATTGTGTGCTACTTCTGAAATGAATATGTGCAAATCTGTCTTATTGCGTTTACTTCATGCATTTCCATCCCCATGACCTTTGTCACCCTTTTGCTTGTTAGATTGGTAACACCTAGTGGAGGGGGTGTCATGCTCACTCATAACCAGAAGATTCTAGTATCTCCATAAAATGTCCCTATTTATGAATACTGTTCAGGATAGTGGTTGTTGATTTTTAAAACCTAATTTTGGAACCTTCTGATCTATTAAAACCAACTATTATACATATTATTTACATAAAGGTATGCAATAAAAACTTGTTCACAAGTACAACGAAAAAACAAACATAATATGATTCAGAAGGAAAACTTACCGATGAAACCAGAAATTACACCCAGACTCGCAAAGTATTGCCTGATCATTGTCATGGACTTCTTTGTGGCAGGTGCCACAAGGGTATATAGGGGGAGCATTAGGATTCTGAGGATTAAACACCATAGGTTGATCTGGAGGATAAACCTGAAAAAACAAAGATCATTTCAAAGTATTTGTTAAGTTGAAAAATGTGATTTATAAAAAAATGAGATACCAGAAATTGGAATAATACCTACCAAAAATTCAAAACCATATTACATTGTATATGGGAATTTAAATTGCATATTAATAATTTTATACTTATTTCTAGAAGAAACTAACAACAGAACTATAAAATGGTCTGTGAGATTTCCTTTTAAGAAAAATACTCCTATGTATAAATATTTTTTTGTAAATTATTAATAAAATAAATTGGCTCATCCCATTTTACAGACTTCACATGTGATTGTATCATGCAAACTGAGTGAAGTAATATTTAAATTCATTTTACAAAATTTACATGTCAAAACATTATGTACTGAAAAGTGAAGTGAGAAGCAACTCACCTTCCCTGCTGAGACAGGCATGGGTTTAGGACCCATCCCGGGCCCAGGGAATCCATGAGGGGGCCCGTGCATGCCCATAGGGTGCATGCCACTCATCCCACCCATGGACCCCATATTTCCCATGGGATGTGGGTGGGGTGAATGGTGATTCATAGGGCTCATGGCTCCCATGTTCATACCACCACTCATGTGGCCGCCAGTGAGAGGGGGGCCACCCATTGGCCCACACAGACTGTTGAGGGAGGGGCCTCCCATAGGGCCATTGTTAATAGGAGGGTTGCCCATGGGGCTACTGTTCATTGGAGGCCCTCCCATGGGGCTGCTGTTCACAGGAGGTGCACCCATTGGGTTTCCTAATGTATTCATGGGCGGCCCACTTAAGGGGCCACTCATCTGACTATTGGCCACTACCTATTGGCCTTTTAAAGATCCACTGTTCATCATAGGACCACCCATGCCACTCATTGGACTCCCCATAGGTCCCCCCATAGGTCCAGTGTTCATGGGACTGCCTAGCGGAGGACAACTGTTCATAGGGCTGCCCAAAGGAGGGCCACTGTTCATTGGTGGACCAGTCATAGGACCAGGATTCATAGACGGACCACCCATGCCATGGTTTCCCATATTATTCATTGGTGGTCCACCCATGTTGGACAAATGGCTGTTGTTTATTGTTGAACCAGTCATGCTGCCCATAGGACTCATTCCACCCATATGATGATGGTGATGGTTCATGTGCATATGATGTCCATGGCCCATGCTCATTGAATGAGCCATTTGCGGTGGCGAATCATCAAATGGATTAGAGGCAACAATGGTGTCCCCATAACCTACAACAATAAAATAAATCAATTACACAATTATTTTCATAGAAAGTATTTAATGCAAATAATATTATCATGTTAACAAAGGGCAAACTTATTATTATTATTATTATTATTATTATTATTATTATTTTATTATTAACTTATATTTTAATGAAATAGCCGCAATGGCAAATACATGACAATTTTCCAGCTCTACATTTACAATTTATTCCTGTTTTAATAACTTTTTATTCTTTTTTGCCTTGAAGTATTAATCAAGATTTTATAATGGTCTCAGTTAAAAACATTTAGACTGACAATCTTGGATGGCCAATATCATTACTCTTTCATTGTGTGATGTCTTGTCAATTCTTTTCTAATTTTTTACATACTCGTATTCACAAGTATACATGGAGTAATGAATAATGAAAAATTTACATAGTGTCGAGAAAGTAAATGTAATGCCAAAGAAAATTCCCTGATTGGGGCTCCTGACACCAAAAAAGGGTATTTTTCAAAACAATGTATGCTTTCACAGCTGGTTTCTACATTTATGACATTTCTGGGTTTGCAGGCCTTGGTCTAACGGAGACGTGTCCATACGTTTTGCCTGCAACTGTGGTAGGCATCCTCAGTGGCATTGCTCGCGGGAGCGAAGTGATCTACCTGGCAGCACCACGTTGACTCCAGTCCAAAACGTATGGACAAATCTCCATTAGACTACGGTCTACAAACCCAAAAATGTCAAATAATTTTTCCAAACGTTTATCCATCTGCCTGTGAACAACACTAGCATCTAAATTATTTGTAGAAATTTTTGAAAAATACTATACCCTGGCTGATACGACCACACTTAGAGCTCTGAGATTTTGAAAAAATCTTCAAATTTTGTGGGATACTGTACATGAAGCCTGTGAAACATTTTCAAATTTTTCACAAAAATGGCTCCAAATTTTTTCTTCAATTTGGTAACAATAGAGTGGAATACACTTATAAAGATGGCATAGGTCTGATTTTCACTGCTAACTCCAAATTCGAAAAAATGACAAAAGTTTAAATTTTTTTGGCATCTTCCTACCAGTAGGGATGAAGATTTTTTCTTCAAATTAAATTTGTTTCCCTCAATTCTTTCATCTAAGTCGTTTACAGTATTTTTAAATTTTAGAAGATTTCAAGCAATTTTTGAGTGAAATATGGGCAATATTAAAAAAGTATTAATGACGAGATTTTCTCTAAACGGCTGCAAATTTTTTTGCAGACTTTTTTGGAGAGATGGTGGTTTTATTTTTCCAAAAAAAATACACACTTATTTTATAACTCTCTCATCTCATTCATGTTTACATTACCAGTGATTTGTATACATTAGTATACAAATCACTGGTAATGTAAACATGAATGAGATTGCATTTGAGAGTACAAAGGCTTAAAATGATGTCATACAAAGTTTCATGAAAACTCATACAAAGTTTTCTGTGAAAATGAAAATTGTGCATTTTCACAATGCTCAAACACCAAACAACATTTTCTCAAAACCTTTTCCAAATTTTTTCAATGGACAGAAATTCACTATATAAGATGACATAAACACCATTTTGTGGTTATCTTTTTCTTTTTAAAAAAAATTACACTACAAGCACTTGGTATTTACATTACAAGCATTTCCTATACATTCTGCCATTTGTAAGTACAGTTACTTCAAATAATTTCTTATGAAGTTTCTTGAAAAATTGATTATTTTTTGGGAAAAAAACCCTTTAAAATGTGCATTTTCAGAAATGTGCAAACAACATGCAAATTTTCTTAAAAAGGGTTCTAAATTTTATAATTAAATTGTGCATACAACCTGATTCTACCATTTTAAAATACCATTCTTAATCTCACATTTCAGTTCTACTCTTAGGGATCTGAAAAATTGATAAAAAATGAACAAAAGAAAGAAAGAAAAACAAACAAACTTTTAGGTACCTACAGAAGGCAGATAGGAAGACTTTGGTGCAAAATTGAAAAGATAAGGGTACCAATTAGTAATCTGCACAATTCTGAAGCACCATTGTCTTTCTCACTTATAACATCTTAGTCAGTGTGAAATTTTACTTTCTCACAACTACTTACTCAGTATAGAAAAAGCATTGTAATGCTGTGGGAAAAGTACAGTGAATTTTTGACAGAAAATCTCTTATTGAGGAGCCCTTGTACCAAAAGTGGTTAAATCTTGTCTCAAGATATTGTAAAATACTTCCTTTAACATGTGTAGTCAGAATTCATGTTTTGAGAGTCCTTGATATCAAAAAATCAACTCGCATCAAAACATCTATCTGCCCGTCTATGGTCCAAGCAAGCATTCTGTTCAGCCAATTTTCTCCAAAATTGATATCCCATAATTTATTCGCCAATTGATCTGGTTAATGTCATGGCCCATTGAATTTGAAACAGATAATTTAATTTTGGGAGGTTCTTTACATGAAGTCCCTGGGAATGGTGCAGATCTCATTTTTGTTCAAACCCTTAATTTTTCAAAAATTGCAAAAGTTCCTTCTTGGCATCTGCCTACAACTAAAATATTAAACATAGAGTTTTTTTCCCTTAATGACATCTGGTCTTTAAAGACAGATTTTGAATCAAGGTTATACACAATTCTGAGTGGTTTTTACATAATTTTGTGTGAAATATAGGGAATTTTTATTTTTTTAAACTTTTTTTCACAAAGAAAGGCACTTATTTTTTTCTTTAAATTTTCTTGTATCCATCGAAGGATGGTAAAAAAACAGCACTATTCATATTTCCTGTGAACTCTGAATTTTTGAAAATTGGAAGAAAAAAATGGAAATTGTAAATTCAAATTTCCCTTGTGATTTCGTGCTGTCTGTTCCAAAAATAACATGGCAATATCAAGTTATAATCAAATGCTTCTTATTGTTGCCAGTCGTGATGAGATCGTCGTATGAGAGAGATAAGATTCTTACGAAAGGAAATAGATTTAAGGAAGTAAATATATTTAAGGTAGAACTAAAAAAGACATTTCTTTTACTTAAAGAAGTTTATATTCCTGATTATGGTATTCAGAAATTATGAATTCACTTCGATGTAATCAATGCAAGCTTGTGTGAAATATTATTGTTTCCTTTCAGTATTAAGTGCAAATACTGCAACAGTTAAATTTATTTATATTTATGTCATTTGTAAAAGACTGATAGGGCATTTAAGAAAATGGTGCATGACTCATGTTAGTTGAAAATCCTGATTTTTTGGAAATTGAAACAATTCAAAAGTTTTTCTGCATTTTCCTACAACTACAATTATGAAGATTAACATTTTGTCTTTAATGAAATATGTTCATAAAAAAAAAGATAAAAAATAACGTCCTGATCAATTTTTCAAAAACCGCATTTTCTGCGAAATTTAGTATTGAATACAGGAAATTTTTATTTTCTTTAAATCGTTTTTTCTTAGAAACGGCACAACATTTTTTTATTACATTTAGACCTTAGATAGCGTATCAGGTGCTCAAGAGAATGGTGCAAGTCTCATGTTCTTTGAAATAGCTGAGGTTTCAAAAATTTTTTTAAATTAAAAAATTTTGTCATCTTCTCAAAACTACAATTGTGAAGATACAATTTCTTTAATGAAATGTGTTAATCAAAAACAGATCTTCAAACAGGTCATGTTGAATTTTTGAAAATATGAGTACTTTTTTGTGTAATTTGGTAATATACATAAACACTCGCTTCAAATTTACTGCACTTTGTGAACATAATTCTAGGTAGTTGGATGTTTCATAAGTTAGAATTTGTATATTATTTCATTTTTTGTTTGTTTCTTACATTCAAACCTTTGTTACACATTTACACATTAAACTTTTAGAAATTATTTAAAACTTATTGGAAAATTATGAAATAAAAATTGCTAGCCTTCAGGAAATATCAGATTGAAATGCAACAATGACTCAGGAGATAATTTTTATGAATTACATCTTACCGCTGGGACACGATTTCCCTGAATGAGAAGCAGTTATAAGTGTCAAATTTGTGTTGATATTTGCTAGAAAATATTTAGTTTTTGCATCAAATGTTGTACGATTTGTAATGAGATTTACAAAAACTTATGAATGAGATGTTTTTCGGAGAGAAATTGTGGTCTAAATAGCATGACATAATGATTACTAAAAGCCCACAAGTACATGCGGTTTTAGCACCACTTGGTTCTTCCTCGTATACATATGAATTATGAATTTGACACATGCAGTACAGAGAAAGTTACGCAATGTCGCGGAAAATCGATTTAAACGGAAATACAGTTTTTGGGATCCCTTGATACCGAAAATGTGTTTTTATTTTCTCACTACCGCTTATGCAGAGAAAGTTATGTAATGCTGCGCAAAAAAAAGGCAAATTTTTGAAGAAAAAAACTCTTATTACAGGACCTTGGTACCGAATAAGTGGATCAATCCAGTTGCTAAATTTATAAAAAATAATAATTTGCTAACATGTGATGTGGCCAGAATCAATGTTTTGTGGGACCTTGATACCGAAAAATCGAATGACTGCAAAACGTCTATCCATCTGTGGGCGCTAGCGGCTAAACCGTTCAGCCAATTTTCTCCAAATTTGATAATCCCCAATCGATGTGGCTGATGTCGCGCCCCTTGAATGTGAAACCGATATTATAATTTTGGGGAGTACTTTACATAATGACCCGGGGACATTTTCAAAACAAATGGCTCTGTCATTCTTTATTAAATTTTTTTGTTGGTTAGTGTGAAGGATGTTTCAAAGAATGGTGCAGGTCTCATTTTCATTAAAATTCCTAATTTAAGGGAAATCGCAAAATATTTCAGTATATTGTATAAGAGTTTCAGGTATAAACCTCCCCCCACTAATGAAAATATCCGTATCAAGTTCGAAGAGCCGCAGCAACACCTATATCGATAGAATATTCATCTTTTTGAAAAAAGTGTACACTTTAGACACAACTGTTGTTCACTTATGTACAGTTTTTATAACTCGGATAGCTATCGGAAAGATGAATACGGTCCTATCCTCGGGCCTAGATGGTGTGCGTCTCCGTATATGCGGAGAAGACTACCCTGTGGTGGATCTAGGGGGCAAGGGCTAGATTGCGCCTAGATATAATCACGTACAAAACTGTATTCTCAGTATTATTTACATTTATATATTATACTTGAACATTTTGTTAAATTTCAAGCTAACAATCTAAAAAATATTTGAAATTTGTTAACAGGGTGTCCGAACTAAAACTGTCCCCTCAATTGCTTTCTGTATTCCTTTTTCAGTAACTACCTACCCTGTCGGCTCAATTGCCGACCCATGGACCCTATCCCAACCCGGCAGCCGGCCCCAGCCTCCTAAAACCCTGCCCCATCTCACACCACGTGTGTAGGAGCAGCCCCGTTGACATGTGACGTGCGTCCCACCCGGGGTAGAAGGGAGGCTTTCGCTGCTTGCCCCAGAGCGCAGCACAGAATGTGTTAGGCACTTGCAACCGTTTCAAAATTGCATTTTTTCAGAATAAATTATAATCATTTAGAGCTAAAAATTAGTAATTGAAGTAGTTTCTGCACGCTTGTGGACCACGATCAATTTAAAACCATTCCTTGGTCACTGTTGTTACTTGCTGACTATTGTCACGAAATGAACAGAAAAACCGTGCTTCCTATTGATGTATAAATGGGTTCACATAATGTAACTTACATCGCGCCAGGAAAGTCCCTCCGCACCGAGCCGAGTCAGGCTGCCGCCTCTTCACCTCCTTTTAACTCAACTTGGCTAACGCGCCACTACCCGCTCCCTCCCCCCCAGTGATACCTGGTGTGCGTGATATAGAGAAATTTATCTAAGAAGGAACCAATTTGACAGGTCAGAAAACAATTGAGTCGTGTTGATTGACGACTCTGCAGGATGTTGTGTTGCAGCATTTTGAACGTGAGACATCTACAAACGAACGCTTTCACGCAATGAGCACATGGGCATAACCTACAGTTGTTGTCAGCAGTAGACAAGCAGTAGCTGTCAAAGAGGTCCCTTCTTAGAGTAATCTTTGTATACCAACATAACTTGAGTTGATAGTACTCTCATCAGCACCGCAGAGAAACTTCCGTGACGCACCGTATAAGCCATACAATGGGGATGCAGCAAGTTTACCAGGATACAAAGACCATCCTTGGAAAATATGTAGAAAGAAAGGAACTGAACTACCTCCAAAAGCTTTAGAGGCACTTCTATCTAAAATAGTCAAATTTACAAATTTGTTAAATTTCACGTTTGGTTGGAGGTTTGGAGAGGTTTGTGACTATTAATATTGGGATTTCTATTTTTTTTATTATTATTGTTATAATCAATACTACTATTATTATTCCTTCTGTTATTAGAAGTAATGTTATTGGTACATCTACTGTGATGTGTTAAATAAAATACATATCAATGATCAATAAAATACAAAAATGTATAAATAGTTGTACCTAAATGTTATAAATGTAGCATGCACTTTCTTATAAATGCTTTGTTTCATTGTTATAAAGATATTTTTCCTTCTTGATCTTTGATGATGTTTTAAAGATAGGTTTAATACTGATTACATCAATAATATTTGAATATGCCAATGCAGTTTCTTTCATTAGGAAAATTAGTTCAGTTACACCGGAGTTCCCTTTGTGCATCAAGAGCTGCAACAAACATTTAATCTATATGTTTAATGTCAACAACAGTCAAAACTGTGTGATGTACTAGGGTAAAAGTGTCTTCTGTGCAAGTTGTCCTAAATTCTGGGATCCCTATCCTCACTAATATGCAAGTTGAATTCTGAAGTATGATAGAAACAAGCATTTTTGGCAAGAATGGATAAAATATTAGCTCCCATATAATCAAAACTATTACAAAACCAAATCAGCCACAAATTTTAGCTATTACCCCTCATCATGCCCTTTGTGAAGGAATGAACTTTCTAGCATGAGAATATGAAGAATGATACATTGAATAACTGTACTTCCAATAAACATTAGAAAATGTGCATAGATAGTGAAGTTACATTTATGCCCAGAAGCAAAAGAAGGGGCCATGTCAGCATTCGCTCGAAGGATCAGGGAAACAGGACAAAAAACCTGATCAAGATGGGGTCATTGATCCAGAAGTAGAGGTACAATACTCATCACAGGCATATTTAGAATTTTAGAATTATACTGATACAATGGTAACTAATACATTAAATATCATTGTTAAAAATCAACATTATTTCCTTTGTGAGGTTCCATATGATTTCTAATTGTATAGAAACAGTTACGCAACAGAAAATATTTTACTTTGCAGATAAACTTGCCTATCAATTTTAATCCTTTAAGATCATCTGGCAAGGTGTTGGAAAATAATGCACATAAATGTGATTTTTTTTAGTGAGCTGTTGATACTGACACCAGAGAAATATTATTACTTTCTCAAGTGTTATATGTAGTTACAGACATCTGTAATTGCTGAAAATATGTTCCCACTCTTGAAAAAGTCATTTTTGACAAAACCACCGATTTGTATATCAAGAAGCAAGGCAATGGTAGAATTTCCAGATACACCAACTGTCCTCCTAAAAGGACACTATGCTTGTCTCTAATTTTTTGGCTACAGAATAATTATAGACCTTCAGTGAGACTAGTTCTACATATTTTCTGTCAGTGAAAGAGTCACAGAACAATACTCATTGCCATCCTATGCATTTTTGGAAGTTTCAGTATCTTATTTCGAAAGACGAATTCAGGCGACTCAGAAGGCATGTCATTTTCATTGCATCGTAAATTGTGTAATGTTAGCATTTGTTTTAATTACTTAATCCAATTTATTATTATTTAAAAGCTACACATATTTACTTCTGAGAGTGGAATGTGTAATATTACAATAAATATAGACAAAATTATTTCGCAAAGTTAGGTGTCCTTCTCAAAGGACAATAGGCATATGAGGGTACATTTCGCTTACGTTCATGTAGTTAATTTAGATTCCTGATTATTTGACAATTCATTCTTCCAGAGGGTTTACTCTTAATGAATTCTCTCAACACTTGAGAAGGAATGTGATGATAACAATGACAAATTACTGCACGAGGAGAACATTGCAATAATGACCCCTGTGAACGCTACTGGAGGTATCACGAATGTGGACTCTGGAGATGAAGGCATAGTTTCACCCAATAACTTTCCAGGATCACAACAGAATGCTGAAACGGAGCTATCCAATATAACTAATTATGATGCAATTGTTGGTTGTATAGAGACACTATGCACATACAATTGTTATTCATTCTGCCTTGCAATGAATGCTAGTGCAAATTCTCAAATGAAACCTCTCAGGGTATATCACGACAACATTTTTAAATGGAATAAAGACTGATTAAAAATGTTAATTGAAAGGGAGTAGCCAGCAATTCCAGTGATTTTTAACGAAGAATTGCAAGTTGAAATATTTTGGGGCTTTTTTCTTCATGTGGTAGAACATACTAACAGGTATATGGCTAGAAAAAATTTAAATTGAATCACTGAAGAAGAAAAGAAATGCTTTTTAGGAATCCTTTTGTTGAGTGGGTACAATCAGGTTCCAAAGACTTTACTGAGAAAAATATAAAGACACCTGCAATGAAGCTGTCGCAATGGCTAGAGTTCGAATTCAAAATGTCAAATATTCATTGTTGTGATAATAAACATTTCAATTGTAATGATCGCTTTGCAAGAATTTCACTTTACTAAACATGAATTTCAAGAAATAGCTCTGCACTGTGAATGTCACTCTGTCAACGAAGCAATGGAGCCATATCATGGTCACCACGGATGTAAACAATGCATTGGTGGAAAACTAATTACATATGGGTACAAAGTCTGAAATTATGCTACATCTGTATTACATGTTTTATGGATGGAGCCATATCAGGGAGCTAAAGCTCAATTCTCAGATGTGTATAAAGAACTCAGTCTTGGACTTTGTATAGTACTTATGTATTCCTTCGAATACATAAGTACCAAGGAATGGGAAACGATCATTCTGATCAAAACATTAGCATTCATACCAACAAAAATAGTATTTTTACTTTCTCGTATACATACGTATATATGGGAGAAATATACGTAGTATAAGGAAAGTTATGTAATGCTGTGGAAAATCAATTTCGATATTTCAACATTTTGGGATCCCCTGATACCGCAAAAGTGTTTTTTTTTCCATTTTGTCCGTCTGCCTGTCTGTCTGTGAACACTACTAGCGCCTAAACCACGTACGATCTCTTTCAAATTGAAAACACCCTAGTCAATCTGGCTCTCATTGAAGCTTTGAAATTTTGAAAAACATTCTTTAAAATTTGGGGGTATTTACCCCCCCCCCCCATTTAGAACATTTTCTTGAAAACTGCTTAAAATTTTTTCCTTAAATTTCTAATAAGAATAGAGTAAAATACGCTTATAAAGGTGGCATAGGTCCAATTTTCACGGTTAATTCTGAAGTTTCAAAAATTGCCAAAATTTAAATTTTTCTGGAGTCTTCCTACAACTATAAAATTGAAGATAGAGATTTTTCCTTCAAATGAAATTTGTTGCCCATATATAGTTCTTTCATTAAGGTCAGGTAGACTTTTTTGAAAATGTTAGTACTTTCCATGCAATAGAGCGAGAAATATGTGCAATTTTAAAAAATTACAAAAACAAGATTTTCTCTAAAATGGCTCCAAATTTTTCTTTAAATTTTTGGTAAGGGTAGTACCAAATGCACCTTATCCAATGACATAAACATCATATTTCTCTATTCTTTTGTTTTCTCAAAAATTACAAAAATGTAATTTTTTGAATTGTCTCTCACGTTGGTAATATTTACATTATAGGCTATTTCTTCACATTATTAAATTTATGAGTACATGCGATTTAAATAATGTGAAATAAAGTTTCTCTAAGTCAACAGATTTCTGTAAAAAAGCTCAAAATTCTGCGTATTCAGAAATATTAAAATGCCATTTTCTCAAAAATGGCTCCAAATTTTTTCTTCAACTTTTTCGAATGGATAGTGCTAATTGCACAATTTGGTAAGACTAAAGTTCAGTTTCATGTATATTTGTTTTTTTTCCAAAAATTTCTCAAATGTAAATTTATTGAAGTATCTCTCATGCCGTTAATATGCACATTTCCATTGATTTGTACACATTATTATATTTGTGAGTGGAAGTGCTTCAAAAAACTTTAAATAACTTTTTAAAAAACTCAATAGATTTCTGTGAAAAGAGCTTCAAATTTCGCATTTACATTAATGCTTAATCGCCATTTTCTTAAAAATGGCTTCAAATTTCTCAATGAAAATTTCTATTTTGGACAGGGTTTTACCCTTCTTTAATATTCTTGAATTTCGGTTCTACTATTAAGAAACCAAAGAGCTGAGTAAATGTGCTTTCCATGATGACAGATGGCAGTTGGCCAGAGAATAGAGCAAGACCTTAAAGCCAGTCCATACCAAAGAAATTAGAAAAAATTGCTATGAGAATGTCTTTGCCATTCTGTAGCACCTCTAGTTCACTTCTTACACTATTGATACTGCACAGCAAAATGCATGGCAGATCCAGAAATTCTGAGGGTGAAAATTGGATCATCATAAGTTTCTTCGGCGAGTTGTCTTGGCACGTGGCACTAATTGAAAGTAACCAACAAACACAAATAAAAAAAGTAGTAGACCATCGAATATGCTATAGAATTGGAGATATGGTAAAAATTGTTGTTGTGTCTCAGGGAAAACAAAGCAGATACATGTTGTGTCACAAGAAGAAATCAAACAAATGTAAAAAATGTGAGCTGCTTTACGTACGAGTTTTTTGTAACCTACCACACTAAGTCTTAAAATATTAATTTAGTTTATTATTATTTATTTTAACTATTTCTTTTTGTTTTTTATTTTGTAAGGTATTTATTCAATTAAAGTACATTACTTAATAAAAATTCTACCTTTAAGACAAATATACCTTCTGGTATGAAATGTACCCCCAAATGCCTACTGTTCTTCTGTCTTACTTATTGCGAAAAAAGTTATATAATGGTCACTTTGCCCGTCACCTTGTTGGATGCACGTACGCTCGGAGAATATGTTCACGCAGACGCACAGCTATCCAAATTGTGACCGTGTTACTGGGTAACAATGTATTTTAATAATTAAATTCGTTCAAAGAATTGGTCACCCCGACCGGGATTCGAACCCGGGCCTTCTGGTTTACGCCCAGCTGCCCTAACCCCTAAGCTACCGAGACAACCAACCCTTTGAACAGTTTTCTTGAGCGCGATTATCGCTCATTCTATGTATATAATGGTCACCTTGCCCGTCACCTTGTTGGATGCACATACGCTCGGAGAATATGTTCCGCAGACGCACAGCTATCCAAATTGTGACCGTGTTACTAGGTAACAATGTATTTTAATAATTAAATTAGTTCAAAGAATTGGTCACCCCACCGGGATTCGAACCTGGGCCTTCTGGTTTACGCCCAGCTGCTCTAACCCCTAAGCTACCGAGACAACCAACCCTTTGAACAGGCCCGGGTTCGAATCCCGGTCGGGGTGACCAATTCTTTGAACTAATTTAATTATGAAAAAAGTTATATATTTGAGTTAAGGTAATTTTTCTGAATATAATAAAACATAAAAGTCGACAAAAACAAACAACACTTTTTTTTAGGCATATCTGGGATATGGTCCGCAAAGAGAACTGTGGTTCCATTTTGAATTGTCAGTGATATATTGTTTATGTTAAGTAGAATGAGAACAGTTTAAAATAGAACCCTGTGGGACCCCCATGTACAATTTGCAATGATTAGAAATGGTGAGTAAAAAATCATCACATCATGCGGACAGTCCAGATCATAAAAAATGTCCCTTCATTCCATTAAGGTATCACTACTCTGTGAGATCACTGTTTAAGGTATGAACATGTAGACGTAACATAACATGTAAATGTAGAGCGAAATCTAGAGCAATACCACACATTCCATACGAAAATAATTTTGAAAGTTAAATGTAATGATCATTGATATGAAAAGCTTTTGAAAGACCTAAAAATATTCCAATTTCTTCATTATGATCCAAGGTTGAAGTGACATCTTTAAGAAAAAAAATATGGCTATATCCATAGATTTTTTATTTTCTAAATCGAAGTTGGCAATCGGAAAATGCTTCATATTTGAGAGAGGTTTACATAGAGTCTTAGCTGTTTTGAATACATCAGGATATGTTCTGGAGCACAAGGACACATTAAATATGTGGATTAAAGGGGGTATAATGGCAGGTGCAACTAGTCTTTACCTAACAACCCAGAAATTCATCTAAACTGGCTGAATATTTATCTTGTAGTTTACCAATTATTTGGTTTACTGATTATTTTAGTTTCCTAATTAACATCAAATCTTGCCGTTACACTATGATAAACTTGAGTTACATTATTACAAATCATTGCAAGGCTTTAGTTTTGTTTTTCTTGATTTCTTTTAAAATAATGGAAAGATGAATGTTGGAATGTTTTGACAATGAGTAATGATATTTCACATTCTGAATGCATGCAATAGTGGTAATGAAAATAATCTCATTCTGGGCACAGGAGACAGGTTTTTTATGCTGTTTACATTGACAACGACAACTCTGAAATTGTAATTGAAGAACTGAAGAAAACTAATTCCATGGTTGTGGATGGTTGCAGCAATCATTCAATCAATGTCAAATCTGTTATAGAGTCAAGGAATGGTAAATTTTCCTTCCTCATTTGAATAGCATGTAGACTATCATTCTTGTGAGCTCATTGACAATGAATGTCATGAATTTGGAAAGATTTTGAAATGATGAGAATAAACTAGAGAAAATGCCAAATCCTTCCAAATAGGATCAAGGAAAATAGGATTCATTTTATCGCCAGTAATGAACTAATCTGCTTTGTTAAAAATATTGTAATTCCTGAAACTGTATGGTATGCTCCACAGAAAAGCTTTCTTTGATATATCTTGAAAAAATGGAAACTTCACTCCTTTCTGTGTTTGGATGTAGAACGCATTCTCCTATCACTGCATTTTTTCATTTTCATCTCTTGTGAAATGTAGTTTTTCACTTGCCAAGCCACAAACCCAGAGACTGTGCGGCCTTGTTAATCAGCATGTCATGTAACAAAATCTTGGTAACAATTTATATTTATTTTCACATTGCATGTCTCTTGATACAAGTCATTCAGTTGCAATTCTCTCTTTTGCAGCCCAATCAAAAATATCAGTCTGATTTATTCAGTAAATTCTGATGCCTGCCAAGAATACATCCTTGATTATAATTGCATAATATATAAGCACATGATATTTTTATCATCTTAGCAGCTTATTGTTTTGTCAACATTTATGCCGACATGTAATGACCATGTAAAAATATAATACGTAGTTGACAAGGCTTAATCTGCGAATATAAAACAACCCCTTAAGTTTTTCAATGTGATATTGAGGGGAAAAAAGTATTATATTTGGGTAAATGCAGTAAATTCACTTTCTCAGACTTCTTATACTAGTACATGAATCTGTTTTCTGAGATCTTCCTTGTTTCACAAGGCTATTGAATAGGATTTTATTCTATATTTTCAAATTATAACTTTATTTTATGACAAATGTGGGGTCAAAAAAATTTTTTTCCTCATAATACAAGCAGTCAGGATATTAAATCAGTAAGGAGTAGTGTGATTTGACTGTCAAAGAAGCTGCAGATTATTTACAGGATTTATTGAATAATGACCATGAGATTCTGGAAGAGAGTAAACTGAAAGTTCTCTCACCAAATTACATGGATAATTTCACTGATGAAGAATCAGATAAAAATAACATGAATGATAACATTACAGAAAAATGATGAAGACTGTGATGCTCCAGGAAGAGTGGTTAGGTAATTGCAGAGTTGAGGAAGAAACACTCAGGAAAATAAGTTCAAACAGCATCCTCCAAAGAAAATTTTGTCAGTAACTGACAGCAAAAATTTCCTTTTGAATCATATCCAACGTCTATTAAATTCACCCCTTTGTTGTAAAATCAAAATTAGGGAAAAATTGTTCTTAGCCCAAACCAGCCTACCTAGGAAAACACAATGCCTTCTCAATTACAAGATTCTGGCCAAAATTTTTTAATAAATAACTCAATTAATTACAATTCATAAACTTCATTTCATAAACTTATAGGTCAAAATCAAAAGATCATACTCAACCAGATTTAAAAGCAGAATGCAGTGTATATTCAAATTTAAAATGACACAAAATGTCCCTCGGTTGTGGAATATTTCGAGAATAATATCCAAATTTTTCATGCACATTCGCTTTCAAATTCATAAAAAATGTTGTATCCTAAAAGGTTTCAGTTAAGAATTTATCAGCATCTGAATGATGAATGAACAGATAAGAAATGGATAACAACTATTACAACATTTTTTTAACATCTGGAGGTTTAAAAAACACTGTGTTTGGAAATTACATCAAAAGGCCATGCCACTAGTGCAGATACTATTACAAGGCAATAATTAGATGGGTACATAGCAATACCCTGAGCACACCAAAGAACAAGGTCCAAGAACTCCTGATTGATGCCTTCACAGAACATCACTTAAGAATATTATCAACTTGTTTGCAAGCTTCTTGAAGGACTAACTCATCATAATTGGGAGGGGGACAGTGAGAGTTCATGTACTATGTTAATTTAGGATAATACCACACTTCTAGCTCTTTCATGAAACCTCTGAAGATTGCATGTGTGTGTGTGTGTGTGTAAACAAAATCACATCTAGCAAGCAAATATAAAGTTATACCAATGTCAGCTCATTTCAAATCAGGAAAATTATAAACATTGTCCATGTCTTTACTTAAGAAATCCTCCAAACTCATTACCTAAACCATGAAGACTGTACAGAAGAGATTCATCTCTGGTGGTGGAGGCATGCATCAAAAGCACTGGTAGCTAATCTGCTTACTTGAACTTCAATGACATCACATGGTCAATGGAAGAATCTTTAAACGTTTTTGGGCAATGGTTACCACACTCATGTAGGAAGTCAACACCTTCTACTCTTACATATACACAGTGAAATGTAGACGGCATTGATCATGCACTTCGTTATTTGCTGAAAACAACCAAGATAGTAGTTACTTCCTTAACTATGTGACGTTGCTGAAGTTCAGGTGTGCCAATTAGCTGTCAATGTTTTTCTTACATACCCCCACCATGCAACACTGGAGCTGAGTCTCCTTACAGTTTTCATGGGTTGATCCAACTTCATATAGAAACTAATAATTACCATTAAGATTAACAAGTAGGAAATTGTTCAGTAAAACAAATAACTAATAAAAATGGACAGCCACATAAAAAGCAATAGATAGCACTTCATTGAGTAATTAATATAAGAATTAATTATACCAATAACTCAATTCTCAATACTGCATAATGCAAGTATACAATTATCTGATTGTTAATAATGTTTTGTAAGATCCAAAACATCAAATTACCTGTCAAAGGTGGGGGAAGCAGGTCCTGCAGGGCAGGTGCAGGTTGGGAAGGTGTTGAGGCAGCACTGGACGTGCGACGCTTCTTCTTTGCCTGGATGGGGGGGTCTGGCACTCCAGCCACTGGGGGCTTGAACTCTGGACCCATACCTCCCAGTGGCAGACTGAAACAGCAGAGTTCAAACACTTTGTTAACCACAATACTATAAAAATTCAAGTGGCAAATGGGAAGAAGAGGTACTTTCACTAGCAGCAAAGAAGGATTTGTAGCAATATTTTCTCTTATAATATTAACATGTTATTTGAAAAACAGCAAATAAAATTCTATACTACATACTTTAAAATACATGCAGAGACACTACAATTATTGTATCAAGTAATTCATAACCCTATATCAACAGTTTTTTCAGAAAGTAATAGTGTAATTTTACACATGATATCACAAAAACAAATTGTCTAACTATGTTTTTTTTCCAAAAAAAAAACTAGAATTTGGAAAAACTTTGTTTGCTGTAAACCCCAAAGTAATGAAGAATCTTATGGTCAAATGGAAATGAATGTTTCAAGAACTTAAAACAATGAATTGCAATGCTTTATAAATATTCTGAATCTTTAGTACCACATAAATGCCAGCTACAATTTGAAAAGAACACATAAATCATATTTGCAACATCTTGCTGCAACATTAGTGATACACAAAGACAGTAAATTATTAACAAACCTGCAAGAATTTGCAAGATGTTTTTCACTTCGTTCATCATGGAAGCAAGGTCCACGCTGCATGTGTTGTGCATCGCCACCAGGCCCCTGGAAGTACATATGGTTCCTCCCCCTTGGCATGCTGCACAGACACAATTGATGATTAGAACACATCTTTCTCCAGATAGATTAAAAACAATTTTTCATACAAGATTATTTCCCTTCAAATTACCTAGAGTCCATACCTGACAAAGGGCGCCATCCCTGCAATGTTCTGGCTCATGTCCCTTCACTTTACCATCCCTTCACTGTCCATTAACCTCCTCTGCTATTTCTTTGATCATAACACTTTATAATTCTGAAATCATGTTTAGACGATGAGGTACACTTCATGGGGTAATATATGCATCACTAACACACATAATATTATTATTAGTTTTTGTTATTCCACACAATGGTGAGGGCTTCTCCTCTACCTAACCTTACCGTAGACGGCATATGCATCAATTTGTAGACATACTTAACATTATTCAGAACTTTTGGTCCGTTCTTAAAATTAATAGTAAATAACTCAACGAAGTTAAATGGAAACTTACTCGAGCATTTTGATCTTAAATCTGAAGCAGTCGGTTTCATTTGTCACTTTTTACGCGAGCGAGCCACAATGATATTAAAAAAATGCACACTACAATTCCAGTGTTAATATCTTCATTTTCCACAAACATATAACTTGCTTATCGATCTACCAAAAACATTTACTAATGTTCAAACTCCCTAATACAAAATACAAATAAGATATATTTGTCACTTATATTCTGAAACAGCCAAAACACACGCCACTCTCATATCGCCATTGTCTATTTTCTTCATTCACAAACAACAGATAGCGCCTTTATCGTGTAGCCGTAGACTTGCTTCTCAAGACGATTGGGAAGGCCGAGAGTGGCCGAGGCCCGAGAGTGGTTTACGATTATACACGAGGTCCAGGGGTATGTAGGCTCGGCGGAATTTCGTTTTGCTCGTCTTCTGAAGCGCAAGCATTCCTTGGTATTATACTTGCGTCATAAAGTGGCAAAGGTATTGCCACCACTGATTTATGAGCAATGAAAATAAAAGTGTTTATATCAAATAAATAATGTTGCTG
The DNA here is from genome assembly GCA_964035755.1 of Teleogryllus oceanicus. NCBI lineage: Eukaryota > Metazoa > Arthropoda > Insecta > Orthoptera > Gryllidae > Teleogryllus > Teleogryllus oceanicus. Next base: position 36,930,650 of record CAXIVR010000011.1, on the reverse strand, counting down.
CGTCCAAAAACCTAGAAATGGAGTAGGGAGTAGTCGAAGCGCGATGGACGTCGAATCATCGAAATAATAAATAGGTATTAGTTTTTTCTCGTGTTCAATGAGATTTTTTAAACATTTCTACGGATTTAATGGTGCCTTTTTCTTTGTCATTTTTAATAATGATGTCTTTTTCTTCCTATACGTGAACATTAATATTAATTATTAATACCAATTTTATCATATATAATTTTTTTTTTTTAATATAATTCTGCAACTATATATCATGATCTATTTTAAACAGTTGTTTGAATCGTAAAGTACTATAAACCAGTGAAATGTTACAAACAGCCACTAAAATTTTTTCTCAGAGTTGTTTATTTGTTTATTTTATCATCTAGAAACATAAGGACATTACAAAACATCAAAGCATTACATATCAATATCAGAATATGAAAAGATCCAGATATCAGCATTAAAGCAAAGAAAATGTGATCAACAATAAATGTAACTTCATTTTCTGTGCACGTCTTCTAGAATTCAGTGGGAAATAGAATTATTCAAATTATCGTTTCCATGTTGTCGCGGCAAGAAATTAATAAGAGCCAAAATTTATTGCTTATTTATCCTTGAAAATAGATTTTATTACATGGGAGTTTTTTTGTTTCCTTTCAAAATTCAAAATTTATTGCTTATTTATCCTTGAAAATAGATTTTATTACATGGGAGTTTTTTTTTCCTTTCAAAATTCAAAATTTATTGCTTATTTATCCTTGAAAATAGATTTTATTACATGGGAGTTTTTTTTTCTCCCTTTCAAAATTCAAAATTTAAGTAGTATATGACTTGGTGTAGGGATCACAGAATTTTGAAAATGTGCACACAATTCACTTTTCCCCATAGGACATCATACGCAGTTTTTAACTGTGTTTTTGACGTAAAATAAATAAATAAAAAAAAAAATAAACTCCACCTATGACTCAGAAATGGAGAAATAGAGAATAAATAAGAAAGAAATGGAGAATAAATAAAATGATTAAGAGCGAAAGATTTTCTTTTTTCCCTTTCGAGATCTTGTAAGTTATTTAAAAATTGAAAACTAAACATTTTTCAAAAATAATTTTATGTGTTTTATATTTGGTCCCAATTATTAATTACAATCCTCAGATTAACTTTTTAAGCTTTCGTGAAATACACAATAACAAAAGATTTTGTTTTAAAATACAACAACATAAATTGTTGTATGAACCAAAAAAGAAGCACGATTCAAAGTGATTGATTTTATCCCTTGAATCGTTGTTTAGAAAACAAAAATTAATGAATTTTATTGGTTTTGCCATTTCCTTTGAAAGGGAAAGATCTTGAGAGTCTTCAAGAAATTAACAAACCAGTGAAGTCACTAATAAATATTTTTGTGAAATCTGTATTCATATATCTAGTACCTACATTTTTTGGTTTGTTTTTTTCTATTCATGTTCTGCAACAAGAAAATTTGAAATAAATTTACCTGTTGATCACTTATATTTAGTTACAAACTACAATTTTATTTTCTCCATGTGCAAATTTCAAATCTCTTCTATTCTTCCAAATCATCATCCATAAGTAAATACAATATAATGCATCTCAATTGAACTGAAAGTAACTATTGCTAAGCCAAAATAATCTCTCTCCAAGAAGTTCCCAGTTTGAGAATTATTGATACAATCTGCATTAATATTGAACCTAACATTCAATTATTAAGCAATATAGAGCTTGAATCTCTTTCTACATTTGTTCACTTATATACCCTACCCAGCAAATTGAAATAACTTGAAAATGGTAAATTATTTTAACAATTTTTTATTAGTCCAAGACTCAAATGTTCACTTTACACCTGAAAAGGCATACAAAAATAAGAGCATGAAGCATGTTTTTAATTTCTTTACTTGTCTTCTATGGATAAATAAATATATTGCTGAAATTTGATGTTTTGACTATTTCAAAAACCCAAAAAGGATACAAAAGAATGCTATAATTTAAAATAAGACAATCACTAAAAGTATTTGTAACCGCATATCTATTATTTATATAGTTTCAAAACAACATTTACACAGTTCCAAACACAGGTAGTTTCTTTTTACAACTGTCTTTTATATATATTTGTATAATATTGATTTATAGCAATATTAGTTATGGATATGCCTCACTCCCCGTGAATGCTTATTTGAATGCTGTATTCAAAATTATCAAAAGATCAATTTTTACTTTCTCATATACAGACATATATACGGAGTAAAATATGTAGCATAGAGAAAATTATGTAATGCTGCGGAAAATCGATTTCGAGATTTCAACAGAAATACTCGTTTTGGGGTCCCGTGATACCGAAAAAGGGTTGTTTATTTTTTCTTCAAAACGTCCGTGTTTCAAAACACCCCTGATACAGAAAAAAGTTACTTTCTCGTATACGTACGTATATACAGAATAATATACGTCGTATAGAGAAAGTTATGTAATGCTGCGCGAAAAAGATGGGATTTTCGACGGAAAATCATGTTTTTTGTAATTATTTAAAATTACAAATATTGCACGCACTATAGCACAAAAACTACTAAAATTTTCCAAACAATCTACATGACCTTACCGAACGAACTATTAATGAGTAAAAAATTTCATTTCTAGGAAAAATCTGTCTTCAATTTTATAGTTGTAGGAAGACCCCCTAAAAAATTCAAATTTTTGCAATTTTCGAAAATTCACAGTTAACCGTGAAAGTGAGATCTACGTGAGATCTATTTATAAGTGTATTTTATTCTATTCGAAAAAGAAATTTAAAGAAAATATTTGGAGCCGTATCTGGGAAAATTTGAAAAAATTCCCGGGGGGGGGGGGCTTCATGTAAAGTACTCCCAAATTTCAAAGCTTCAACTAGAGCCAGATGTACAGGGGTTTCTTCAATTTTGAAAAGATCGTACGTGTAGTTTAGGCGCTAGATTTGTTCACATACGACAGACGGACGGACGTTTTGAAGAAAAAAAAAGCAAACTACTTTTTCGGTATCAGGGGACACCAAAACGTGTATTTCCGTTGAAATCTCGAAAATGATTTTCCGCACATTACATGAGTTACTCTATATTTCGTATGTTACTCCCGTATATACGTATACAGGAAAGTATAAAACTACATTTCTGTTATTTAAAAAAAAAATCGTTTATGTCATCGTAACAAGGCGTATATGTCATCGTATAAGGAACATTTAGTACTACCCCTACCAAAAATTTAAAAAATAAAATTTGAAGCCGTTTTTGATAAAATCTTATTTGTGTAATTTTTTAAAATTGCAATTATTGTGCGCAATATTGCTCGAAATCTACTAAAATTTTCAAAAAATGTGAATGACGTAATTGAAAGAACTATTTATGGACAGCCGATTTCATTTCAAGGAAAAATACCTATCTTCAATTTTATAGCTGTAGGAAGACGCCGAAAAAATTCGCACTGTTGCAATTTCCGAAAATTCTGAGTTAACCGTGAAAATCGAACCTATTCAACCATTTGAAGTGTATTTTACTCCATTGTAACAAGAAATATGAAGAAAAAAATTAGTGCTGTTTTTTAGAAAATTTTGAAAATGTCTGGGGGCTTCATGTAAAGTACCCCCAAATTTCCATATACTATTATATGCATACCTATACATTTCCAAATACCCAAAATACCATCAAAATTTCAAAGCTTCAACTAGAGCAAATGCACAGGGGTTTCTTCAACTTGGAAAAGATCGTACGTGTGCTTTAAGCGTTAGGTTTGTTCACATACGACAGACGGACAGGCAGTCGGGCAGACAGACGGGGAGACGTTTTGGTTTCAATTGGTTTTTCGGCATCAAGGACCCATGAAACAGGGATACTGGCTACTCCATGTGTCAGGGGATTTTTTCTTAATTTACCAACTGGATTTATCCACTTTCTTGTTTTCCGGATCCGGCAATGTATTTTTTTCTGTCGAAAATTGGCTGTTCTTTTGCGCAGCATTACACAATTTTGTCTATACTACGTAAATTACTCCGTATATATGTAGGTATATGAGAAAGTAACTACAGGCGCAAGAAAATGGTACATACTTTCTCGAAGTAAAGATTTCTAATATCTTGGTATAAACTGGTACTGCATAGCCTTGCTTCGTCCCTACTGCCATCTTTCGCCCCAAAGTACAGTTTTTTTGAAATTTTAATAATTTTCGGTTTCAAAATAGAAAAAATTTTAGAGAAGGCTTGTTTTAAAAAAATTTTCATTGAAAATTTTGAAAAGCTGTCTTTAAGAAAACGGCGTTACTCTAAACGCGAAATTTGAAGCTCTTTTTCACAGGAATCTATTGAGTTTTCGAAAAATTCATTGGAAGTACTTCCACTAACAAATGAAATAATGTATACATACAAATCGTTGGAAATGTTCATATTAACCGCGTGAGATATTTGAAAAAAAATTACATTTGTTAAATTTTTGACCAACAAAAGAGTACACCAAAAGGAAATTTACGTCATATTAAACAGTGCAATTAGCAGGGAATTGAAATTGTCGGGAGGGCTTCATGTAAAGTACTCCCAAATTTTAAAGAATGTTTTTCAAAGTTTCAAAGCTTCAATTACAGCCATCTTGCTGTGGCCATGTGGCTGACCGGGGTTTATTCAATTCGGAAAAAATCGTACGTGTTATTTAGGCGTAGGGTTTGTTCACACACGACGGACGGACAGACGGACGGACGAACGAACGAACGGACGGACGGACGTTTGGAAAAAAACACTTTTTCGGTATCAGGGATCCCAAAACGTGTATTTCCATTGAAATCCCGAAATAGATTTTCCGCAGCATTACATAACTTTCTCTATACTACGTATATTACTCTCGTGTATACTTATGTATACGAGAAAGCAACTATTGCTCTACCACTCTCAAAAAAAAAAAAAAAAAAAAAACTTTCACTGCGCATGCCCGAACGTGGCCTCTCCCTCCAAAGCTCCTAATATTTCTCCGCCTGCCTGCGCTCTTTGTCACAACATCCTCTCTCTCTCTCTCTCTCTCTCTCTCTCTCTCTCTCTCTCTCTGTCTTTCTCTCGTGGGTCGCGTGGTAATTCAACACTGCGAGTTTGGTGATAACAAACTGATGAGTGAGAAGGATCAGACGGAAGGCAGCTTACGTGTTTCTACAGTAGGGTTTGTCCAAACGATCAACAGAAAATAAGCCGTGTCTTGAAGAAGAGTTTCGGTCTCCAGTCCCTGTTTGACCGTGGCTAGTGAGCAGTGACAGTGTGCTTTACACAGTAACTGCTGTTATTCACAAAAACCCAATTATTACTAATAATTCAAAGTATATCCACTGAAAAACGATAGGTCGTTGATCAAATAATCATTGAACATGGACACATTCCTCTCCGTCATTCATCGTACCATCCAATATTCATCCAATATCAATCCAATAGAACTTGTTTGGGATTTATAAAAGGGCGCGTGGCAGCAGAAATAATTGGTGCATCCTAAAAAGAAAAGGAAACGTTTTGCAGAGAAGCGTTTGCACAATACAGTGCTGAACAATGGATGAAATCCTGCGAGCATGTGTAGGGAACAGAGGCGACATAATAATTCAGATAATGTGATGGACCAACAAACGATGTATTCATTTCTTTGGACACTCCTGGGAGTGCGGTTCCTCTGTTGACGAAGAGGGCAGTGATGACGAGTGACGGTCAGCGCGATCGCTGCGTCCTGCAGTCGCCTCTCCTTGTCGCCTACGCGCTTCTTAATCGTCGAGAGGGGAAATCTCAGATGCCACAGGGTGGGGGCAGCCTCCGAGACTTTTCCCAAAGGTACGTCCGCCATGATGGATTTTTTGCGAGCGGTTCAGCTATAGTGGTGCTACAGAATGGTACAGCGTTTCTCGTAGTCAATTTTTTTTAAAAAATTTCCTTGCTGTGGACTGGCTTTACGGTCTTGCCCCTTCCTCTTGCCTGCTGCATTCTATCGCTCCCCAAGTACATTTTTTGACATTTTCTCACATTTTCAGTTTCCTAATTGAAGTACCGAAATATTACTTTAAGAAAATTAAAGAAGAGTAAAATCTCGTCCTAAACGGCAAAATTCTTTGAAAAACGTAGAGGCGTTTCTATGAAAATGACGTGTAAAAAAGTGTGGCTGTAAATGCGAAATTTGAAGCCCTTTTTCATCGGAATCTTGTGAAATTTGGAAGAACTTCGTTTGAAGTAATTTGAAGAACATCAACTCACTAATTATATAATAAATACAAATTCACTGAAATGTGCATACAAACGGCGTGAAAGATATTTAAAAAAAAATTACATTTGTGTAAATTTTGAAAAACAAGAGAATACACCAAATGAAATTTATGTGTTATTAAACAGTTCAATTAGCACTACCCATTGTAAAAGTTTGAAGACAAAATTTGGAGCCACTTTTGAGAAAATAGCGATTGAGCGTTTCTGAAAATGCTGAATTTTGAGCTAATTTAACAAAAAAATGTTGAGTTTTCGAAAGCACATGTACTCATAAATGTAATAACATAAAGAGATCGACTCTACTGTAAAAAATTACTGACGTGAGAGACAAGTCAAAAAAGGAATTTTTTGTAATTTTTGGGAAAACAAAAGAATAGAGGTATATGGCGTTTATGTCATCGTATAGGAGTCGTTTGACACTAATATTATCAAAAATGTAACGAAAAAAATTGGTGCCATTTTTTAGAAATTAATGTTTTTTAATTTTAAAAAAATGCAAACATTGCTCGCACTATTGCACGAAAAATACAAAAAAAAAATGTACTTGGCCTTAATGAATGAACTATTTATGGACAACAAATTTCATTCGAAGGGAAAATATTAATTTTGAATTTAATAGTTGTAGATGTAGTAGTTGGGTTTTGTAACTTTTGCAATTTTCGACAATTCAGAGTTAACAGCGAAAATCAGACCTATGCTACCTTTATAAATAATTTTAAAGGTATTATACCCAATTCTTAGAAGAAATTTAAAGTGAGGTTTGATGTGAATTAGTGAAATTTAAAGGAAAAAGTTGGAGTTTGTTTGAGAAAATTTTGAAAATGTCCAAGGGGCTTCATGTAAAGTACCCCTAAATTTTAAAGAATGTTTTTCAAAATTCTAAATCTTCAACTAGTGAGATGGACAGGGTTTGCTTCGATTTGGAAAATATCGTACGTGTGGTTTAGGCGCTAACTGTGTTCACGGACGGACGGACGGCGGACGGACGGACGGACGGTTTGAAAAACTAGAGGTGCTACCAATTGGCACAGACTTTCTCGCGGTAAAATTTTCTAACATCCTTGGCGTGGACTGCTACTGGTACAGTCTTGCCCCTCCTCCTTGCCTGCTGCCATCTATCGCCGCCCAAAGTAGATTTTTTTGATATCTTCTTAACTTTTCGTACCGATATCGTTCTTTGCTGGCCAGCTGTCCGAGCGCAAGTGCTCTTGTTGAATCAACACGGATAGTAGTAATTTCTGTCAATAAATACTTTTTCGAACAAAAATCTTTTGGATTAAAGAAAATTTGCCGCCCCCAAACATTTGCCGCCAAGGGGCCAGTGCCCACAGTGACCGTACCTAAATTCACCACTGGATACCTCCTAATATCCAGTCGGACTTTTTGCGCGACGAAATGTAGGATCTCGACGTGATATGGACTCAACAAGTCTTTGGAAGTCACTATCAGAAATATTGAGCCATGTTGCCTCTAACAGTCCATAATTACGAAAGTGTTGTTGGTGCAGGATTTTGTGCTCAAACTGACCTCTCGATTATGTCCCATAAATAAGATAAATTTATTAAAGCTGCAATTGGGTATAACCCGGTGACAGCTAATTACATAAATAAGGTAATAGTAAAACTAACAAACAAGTTAATAATAATAATAATAATAATAATAATAATAATATAAACTTATTCATAAAACAAAAAGTTGCATTAAGGAAAAAGAAACTTCTATAATCTAACTCCTCACTCAAAATTTGCACAATTAAGATCACACTTCACTGTCACTACCCTGCACTGCACATCACATATTTAAGTTCGATGGGATTCATGTCCGGCGATCTATGTGGCCAAAACTTTCACTCGAATCGTTCAATATATTCTTCAAACCAATCGCGAACAATTGTGTTCCGGTGACATAAGGCATTGTCATCCATAAACTAGTGGTGCTACAGAATGGCTCAGACTTTCTCGTAGTAAAGATTCCTATTTACCTCACAATAGACTAGCTTTACGGTCTTGCCCCGTCCGCTTGTCAGCTGCCATCTATCGTAGCCCAAAGTACATTTTTTTTAAAAAAATTCTAAAATTTTTGATTTCTTAATAGTTGAACCAAAATATTACTTAAGAATATTAAAGAGGAGAAAAAATTACAGTTGTATAATTTAAAAAACAACAACAAAGAATACACCAAAATTAATACTTACGTCATCTTAAACAGTGCAACAAGAACTATCCGTACAAAAATTATGAGAAAAAATTTGGGCCCGTTTTTGAGTAAATCGCGTTTGAGCGTATTTAAAAAGGCCAAATTTTGAGCTCATTTTCACAAAAAGCTATTGGGTTTTCAAAAAACTTTATATTATATTATTTGACGTACGTATGAATACATTACGTAAATATTCATTAATGCAACAATGTTAACAAATTGCCGCTAATGTAAATATTAACATCGTGAGAGGCAATTAAATAATTACATTTTTCTAATTTTTGCAAAAACAAAAAAAAGCGTGAATGTCATCTCATTTTGCACTATCCGTACTAAAAGTTTAAAGACAAAATTTCGAGCCTTTTTTTAAAAAACCTTGTTTTTGTTATTTTTTAAAATAGCACGTATTACAATATTGCTCGAAAACTACTAAAATTTTCAAAATAATGTAGATGGCCTTACTGAAAGAACTGATCACGGAAAACAAATTTCTTTTGAAGGAAATATCTCTATCTTCAATTTTATAGTTGTAGGAAGACGCCGGAAATAATTCAAAATTTTGCAATTATCGAAGTTTCAGAGTTAAACGTGAAAATCGGACCTATGTCACCTTTTAAGTGTGCGTTACTCTATTATTACAAGAAATTTAAAGAAAAAAATTGGAGCCGTATTTTGAGAAAATTTTTAAAATGACCTATGGGCTTAGTGTTAAATAGCCCCCAAGTTTAAAGAATGTTTTTCAAAATTTCAAAGCTTCAACTAGAGCCAGATGGACAGGTTTTTTCAATTTGGAAAATCTCCTACTAGGCACTAGTAGAGTTCACAGATGGACAGACAGACGGACTAACAGACAAACCGATAGACGGACGGACAGACAGACATCGGACAGACGGACAGATGGACAGACGGACGGACGAACGTTTGAAAGAAAAACAACACTTTTTCGATAACAGGGGTCTCCAAAACATGTATTTCCGTTGAAATTTCAAAATCGATTTTCCGCAGCATTACGTAACTTTCTCTGTACACCTCACGGTGGTCTGAAGAGGGCCGAAACGCGCGCATAGGCACCAAATTTTATTTTGTGAAAAACGGTTATTTCTTGGTAAATGTCAATTCTACATACTTCAAATGACTAGAAACCAGGAAAAATAATAATTTTCATCAATGCTTACAGCCACACGACGCCCTCAAAGCCAAGCGTTTCAGCCGAAGAAAAATTCAGCTACCCAAGCAGTGAAAATATACCTATCTTTGTTTATAACTTTTTTCCTAATGAACTTTTCAACTTCCAGAAATTATATGAACTTTAATATACCTTTCTAAATATATTAAAGCAGTGTCAGTGTGATTTTTTTTTATTTTTCATTAAATTAATTGTTACGTAATTAAGGTATGTAAAAACTGCTCATTCTTTTGAATAAGTAAATTTTCACAGGCGATTAAAAAAAAAAACAGCCAAAAACACATCTCCAAAATTAATATATATTTTTAAGTGAACATTATTGAACAATTTTCAGTTGAGATCAGCTGCCCCGATCTGCCCCTTCCGAAATTACCACCGTTTAAAGTTTGCATTAAGTGTTTGGAAAGAGCACCATTACCTCCGGACATAATACCGAAATCGTTTACTTCTTGAAAATTTATTATCTTCTCAACTTTCAGATTTTCATTAATTACATACATTTTCAATATCTTTTCAAAATTATTCCTTCTTTCAATTTGCCAAATTTCTGTGTTTTTCAATCAATTTAAACATAGGAAATTGAGATCTGTAGAACTGAAACATACAATAAGTGAATTTTGACCGGCAATAACATTAAAACAACTGAACACATCTCGGCCAAATTAATGAATGTTATTAAGTGAATAATTGTAAATATTTTTACATTGATAACAACCGCCTTGGTCAACGTCTCTCAAAATGGCATCCATTTATAGTTTACATCACGAGGATGAAAAAAGCACCATTCCCAGAACTATGTGATCTTTGACGGACAATTACACAAAAACGATTAAAAACACTTCTTTAAAATTAATAACTATTATTAATTGGGCATTTGTTGATGTTTTTACGTTAAAAACAGCCGCCCTGACCCGCCTGTTTAACAATAGTGACCATTTAAAGACTACATGATGAGGATTGAAAGAAAGCGCCTTACCAAAAGTAAGTGATTTTTGACGCGCAATTACAAAAAAAACAACTAAAAACACTTCCATGAAATTAATGAATATTGTTAAGGGGACATTTGAGAAAATATTTTTGTTAATAACAGTCGCCTCGGCCTGCCTTTTCGAAAATGGCGAAGGTTTAAACTTTGCTTGACCAGCTTTGAAAGAATGTGCCATTTCTAATAACTAAGTGATCTTCAACGGGCAATTAAACAAAAGCAAGTAAAAACAGTTCCATGAAATTAATATTAAATGGATATGGTCCATTATTATTAAATGGACATTTGTTAATATTTTTTCGATAATATCAGCCACCTCGGCTAGCCTCTTTTAAAATGGCGACCGTTCTAATTTACATAACGCGATTTTAAAAAAAGCGCCATTCCCAAAACTAAGTGATTTTTGACGGGCAGGTATACGAAAACGACTAAACAAATTTCTGTAAAATTAATAACTATTATTTATTGGACATTTGTTGATGTTTTTTCCTTAACAAAAGCCGCCTCGGCTTGCCTGTTTTAAAATGGCGACCGTTTAAAATTTTCATAATAAGGATTGAAAGAAAGCGCCTTACCAATAGTAAGTGATTTTTGACGGGCAATTACACAAAAATAACTAAAAACACTTCCATGAAATTAATAAATGTTATTAAGGGGACATTTGATAAACTAGTTTCGTTAATAAGAGTCGCCTCAGCCTGCCTTGTGGAAAATGGCGAACGATTATACTTGAAGTGCGTTGAAAGAAAGTGCCATTTCTGTTAACTAAGTGGTCATTGACGGACCATTATAAAAATCAGAAACATCTCCGTGAAATAAATATATGACTTGAAATGAACAAGTGTAAATACTTTTTCGTTGCCCCGAATTGCCTCCCTCGGTGGACGCGCAATCAGCAGTCGAAGCGTCAGCGCTGGATGTCATGTCAGAGGTGGCGCGCAGGGTGAAATGATCCGGACAGGAAATGACCTCTGGCATATGCGTAACCGCAACTGCTAAACATAAAACTCAGAGACATGAAGATAAGTCTCACAGGAAGCCAACTCAGGCGGCCAGGTCTCTGGCATTTCCATATCATGAAACACATTACTTTCCGGCTTTTGGTCCAAAGCATCCGTGCGCCTCCTCTTGACAGGTTAAGTAACATAATAGTGAAATAATATGAAATGATTAATTCTTATTTTACATTATAAATGGCAAACGAGTAGTACAATTGTTACAGTGTAAGTCACTACTACTATTAGTGTATACTATTTATTCCTTTTACTACTTAAAGAACATTTTTACGGTTTTTCTACTTTTGAAAACTATTGTTAAAAACTTTTTATACACTATCTCTGCCTAAGTTTCAACACATATTCCCTTGAGTCACGGAATAAATGCTTATAATAACCTTTTCTTTACTTCTGAACAAATAAATGAAGGTTTTATTCATCTTCAATAATGTCTGATAAAGAATAGTACTTTTTTGACAAATAAATAAACAAAATGAATTATGAGGAATAATATTATTTTACACTTAGAACATGTTTCAATAGATTTATACTTAAAGAACCGTTTTAAATCCACTAAATAAATAGTTATTTAACTTAACATCCTATGCGCGCGTTTCGGCCCCGTTCAGACCACCGTGCGCCGTTAATATGAACATTTCCATCAATTTGTATGCATTATTACATTTGTGAGTGGGAGCACTTTAAATTAATTCAAATGAAGTTTTTCGAAAACTCAACACATTCATGTGAAAAAGAGCTTAAATTTCTCATTTACAATAATTCTTAATTGCCATTTTCTTAAAAACGACTACAAATTTTTCAATGAAAACTTCTATTTAGGACGATTTTTACTCTTCTTTAATATTCTTGAAGTAATGATTCAGTTGTACTACTAGGAAAGCAATAAGTTGAGAAATTGTCAAAAAATGAACTTTGAGCGACGATAGGTGGCAGCTGGCCAGAGAATGGAGCACGACCTTAAAGCCAGACCACACCAAGGAAATTAGAAAACTATACTACGAGAAAGTCTGTGCCATTCTGTAGCACCTATAGTTACTTTCTCGTATACATACGTATATACGAGAGTAATATACGTAGAATAGAGAAAGAAAGTTATGTAATGCTGCGGAAATCGATTTCGTAATTTTAACGGAAATACACGTCACACACTGTTAGCACATAACCATGGGTACAATCTTTTCCAAATTAAAGAAAGCCCTGTCGATTGACTCTAGTTCAAGCTTTGAGATTTTGAAAAACACTCTTTAATATTTGGGGGTACTTTACATGAAGCCACTCGGACATTTTCAAAATTTTCTCAAAAAAACAGCTCTAAATTTTTTCTTTAAATTTCGTTTAAAATACGCTTATAATCGTGGCATAAGTCCGATTTTCACGGTTTACGCTGAAGTTTCGAAAATTGGAAAAGTTTGATTTTTTCCGGTGTCTTCTTACAACTATAAAATTGAAGATAGAGATTTTTCCTACAAATAAAATTTGTTGTCCATAAATAGGTCTTTCATAACGGTCGGGTCAATTAAAAAAAAAATTAGTAGTTTTCGTGCAACAGTGCATTCAATATTCGCAATTTAAAAAAATAACAAAAACAATTTTTTTCAAAAAACGGCCCCAAATTTTTCTTTAAATTTTTGGTAGGGTTAGTTCTAAGTGAATGCTATATGATGACATAAATGCCATATAACTATACTCTTTTGTTTTTCAAAAATTACAAAAACGTAATATTTTGTGTTGTTTTGTGTCTCTCACGTCGGTAATACTTACAATAGAGGCGACTTCTTCACAGTATTATATTTGTGAGTAAATGTGCTTTAAATAATGTCAAATGAAATTTCTCTATAACTCAACCGTTTTCTGCTAAAATACTCTCAAAATCCCACATTATTAGAAACGCTCTAAAGGCATTTTCAAAAAAATCGTACCAAATTTTTTCTTCAAACTTCTGCAAGGAATAGTGGTAATGGCACTATTTAATATGATGTAATGTTCATTTTAGTGTACTCTTTTGTTTTGTTTTTTTTAAATTACACAATTTTTTTTTTCTTTTTTCTTTTTTCTTTTTTCTTTTTTTTCTCTTTTCAATATCTCTCGTGCCGTTAATATGCACATTTGAATGGATTTGTATACATTATTGCATTTGTGAGTGAATGTGCTTCAAATGACTTGGAATAATGTTTTTCGAAAACTCAATAGATTTCAGTGAAAAACAGCTTCAAATTTTGCTAAACGCCATTTTCTTAAAAAACATCTCCAAATTTTTCAATGAAAATTGGCATTTAGAACACCTTGGTTTGCTTCCAATTGGTTTTCAGCATCAATGACCTCACAAAACAGGGATTCTGGATACACCAGGTGTTAGAGAATTTTTTCTCTTAATTTAGCAAGTGGTTTTATGCACTTTTTCGTTACCAGAGCCCGACAATGAATTTTTTTCCACCGAAAATCCTTCGTTTTTTTTTGCGCAGCATTACATAACTTTCTCTTTACTATGTATATTACTCCATATGTATACGAGAAAGCAAAACCACATCCTTGTTTGGAAATGTGAAGTGCATGAATTTGACTGCAAATGATCTCTAAGTAGCTGAATAAAACCATTTCCAGTCAATAATTGTTTCAGTCGGACCAGATGACCCAGTCAATTCCCCGTAAAAACATCCCATACCATTAGAACCACCACCAACCCCACCACAGTGCTTTACTACTAATGTATTTTCCCTTCTAATGAAATTTGTTCTCTATATTTAGTTCTTTCATTAGGATCATAAACATTTTATTTGGAAAATTTTTGTGGCATTCATGCAATATTAAATGCAATTCATACATTCATGCAATTCATGCAATAGGTGCAATATTGAAGAAAGTAACAAAAATAAGATTTTCTCCAGAAGATCTTCAAAGTTTTTCATCTAACTTTTCATATGGATAGTGCTAATTGAAATGTTGAAGATAACGTAAAATTAATTTTGGTGTATTCTGTTGTGTTTTCAAAATTTACACAAATGTAATTTTGTTGAAATCTCTCACGCTGTTAATAAGCATATTTACAACATTTTGCATGCTTTTTTGTATTTGTGAGTGAATGTTTTGAAATGACTTTAAATGATGTTTTTCCAAACCACAAAAGATTTCTGTAAAAATGAGGTTCAAATTTGGATTTTACACAAGAGCTTAAAAGATTTTTTCTTAAAAGTTCTCCAAATGTTCTCCAAATGTTTCAACAAACATTTCCGTACAGGACAAGGTTTTACTTTTTTTTGAGATTTTAAAAGTGTTGTTTCTAATCTTCCATTAGGAATCTGAAAAATTGAGAAAACTTGAAAAAATGTATTTTGGGCGGAAATAGTTTGGAGCTGGCAAGGTCGTAAACCTAGCCCATCCCAAAGAAATTAGATAACTTTAGTATGAGAAAGTCTGTGCCATTCTGTAGCATCACTAGTTTTACTTGTCTCTCATCTCGTTAATATTTCCATTAGGGATGTTTTGTATAGATGAGCATTTATGAGTATATATGCTTCAAATGGTCTCTTAACCCTTTGAGTCTGTTTCTCATTTACTTACACAGACTCTATTTGGGGTCAGATTTGATCTCACACACTCTACTCAATAGTTTACCTGTATTTCATGCACAGTTTCTATTTGAAATTATTAATTAAGGAAATGATGCTATTTATTTGCTTTATTCACTATATCATACTAAAAAGCAAAGAATCATATATCCAGAAAAACATTCTAGCATATCTTCATAACTATACATAGGTGTCTACCATACTAGCATGAGAATGTGTGATACAAGGCGTGAAGGGTGATTGATTGTCATTCAGAAACAACAAAATATTATAAAACGGAAATGGACATGTTTTTAGAATTTTTCTTATAATTTAAATATGAAATGTGGATTCTATTTGAAACCATTTCTGACTGCATTCACATAAAAATCAAATTATTTCAAACCAAGAAAACTTAAAAAATTGAAAAGTTTACAACACATGTAAAACTGGACATAAATACTTATAGCATATATAAAAGGAGAAGTTGATGTGAATAATTTTCAGTCTTGCAAAACATTATTTGTGCCTGAGAGCAGAAAAGACCCCAACAAAGTTTAAGGGTTAAAAAATGTTCTCGTAACCTTAAGTATTTTGTAAAAATGAGCTCAAAATTCCGCATTTTCAGAAACCCTCAGACATCATTTTCTTGATAACATCTTCAAATTTTTTGAACGTATGGTGCTAAATGAACAATATGACAATAAAGCCACTTTCATGTAGTCTTTTGTTATTTAAAAAATTACATAAATGTATTTTTTTTTTCAAATATCTCTCACATCCTTAATATTTGTAAATACAATTACTTTAAATAATTTCTTAAGAGTTTTGAGGGAAAATGAGCTTCAAAATGTGTTTTTTGGAAACACTTAAACAACTTCTAAAAATTGCTCCTAATTTTCTAACGAAAATTTTCATAAGGGACGAAATTATACTCTTCTATAATATTCTTAAAGTCTTGTTTCAATTCTATATTCCATTAACTTCTTTCCATTAATTAGGGGACAGAAAAATTGAAAAAATGTGAAAAAAATTATGTTTGGACAGCGATAGATTGCAGCTGGGAAGAAGGTTGGGCAAAACCAAAAACCTAATTAAGACCAAATAAATTAGAAATCTAACTAGTACAAGAATGTCTATGTCATTATGTAGCACCATGAGTTTTTTCGTATTTGAAAATGTAGGAAGTAATAGATGTGGTCTAGAGAATGTTGTGTAATACTGCAGAAAATCGATTTGGAGGTTTCAACCGAAATGCAAGTTCTGTATTTCACATAAATATGCTGTATGCCAAATATATTTGAGAATTTGAAAAATGCTTTATTTAATAAACATTTCTGGCTTCTGTGTTTTTTATAGATGAGCCATCACAAACCATTGAAACTTCTATAAAATTATTTTTGAGAAGAAAACTGTTTTGAATAAATGTTCCTTTTTCTCTGAACCTTCTACTGCAATTGTTCTGAAAGTAATACGTAAGTTGCAATATAAACAGTATATGTTTTGAAAACAAAGGACATAAAGATAATCATTTTAACTTGGGCAGTACTACAGGACACATTAACTAGGTAACCTTAAAGAATTTAAAGTCTTTAAACTTGTTGGTTTCAATAACATTACATTTTATGAACATTTTTGTTTAGTTTTATTTTTATCAACATAGTAGTCTATTACTTACTTTTAGGATGTGTGGAAATGAATGAAGGTTGGTTTTGTATTTAAGTTACATTTTATTTGTCTTTTCAAGGAAGAATATTCACAATACATTTTATAGGATTTGGCCCTGATTTCTTTATCTGACATGTTCTCATTTACCATGAAATCAAATTTTACAACAATGTTGAATTTTACACATATTGTTTCATGAATATTCCGTTTTCAATATGAAGTACATTTGTTGACATGCATGAACAGCTCTTACATATGCATTCAATTCTAGTATATTAAGTTTACCTATTAGAAAATAGTTCCTGGAGTTTTTGAGCATAATTCTGAGTATAGAATGCAATAAATAAATTGATTAGTTTAAAATAAAAATAAAATATAACAAGCATTTCAAATATGAAAAGAACTGCTGTAAATAACATTTTGGAATTTATATCAACAGAGAACATTCTAAAAAAACTCATTCTGAGCTAGGAGATACAAATAGAAAAAATATTAAAATATTACAGTTTTGGGGTTTTTATGAGGCTAAGTGGAACATCAGGCACTTCTGTCATCTGTTAAGACTAGCACAATGATTAATGTCTGCAGCATTCTAACATTCTAACTTAACAATCAACATTAATATTAGTTCTACCACAAACATATTTTTCAAAACAAATTTTTTTTGGGAAAAAAATTTCCAAGTTATCTAGTACAATTCCAAACTTTGTATTGTACACAACAGTCTACATTAACAATTATTGTCATTAACATATGCATTTTTTCATATTAAAATTGAAATACTGTGCCGTTTTATTGAGGGAATTAGCAGAACATTTATTGTTTTTCACTCACTAAGAGGCTTGTGAGGTTTCTGAAGAGGACACAGGAAGTCACCAAGAATTCCAACATTACTGAATTATTTCTAAGCAACTAATGTAGCCATCTCATTTCAGTACAAACCTTTATTTCAATAGAATATCTTTGTTATTGAGTAATTCTAAAAGGATCAATATGAAATTTGTATATGAAACATTACCACTATCCTGTGCAGTGACCTGTTGTAGGTACCAAATTATTCAACCTTCACAATGCCTCATTATGCTTATATAAACATGGAAGATACATGATTGCGTCTTATTTCACAGCGTCACAAAAACTATGTACAAGTAGACTTACAGCTAATGAGTACCACCATTTTTAATTCTCTCTTTGCTATCTAAAGACAGACAATGCGTAGAGTACATGAACAACAACCACTTTTAAAAATATACAATTCTAGAAATAAACTTGACTCATTTTCAGATATGCAAGTATGTTTGCTAATGTATACGCTAGTGGTTACATTGGCTCAAACAATGTAATATAAAATTAAATGTATGTGAACATGCTTAACAAATAATTTCTACATCATAGTGTTAGTATTTAATGACTCGTAGGCCTACATTATACTGTTTGTCATTTGAACTGATCTCCTTGAGATAAAAATGTAGAACATCATTTATTCTACAGCATTGACATTTATGTAACAAAATGAAGCATATAATTTCTATAATTGGCTATTAAAATTATATTTTAGTTTTAATAAAATGTATTATTTATTAAGCATGTCATTATAGTAACATAAATCTATAATTTTTAACAATTTTGTTAGTTTTCATTTCTTTGAAAAAGATGTAGTGATAATAATCCTTTAAAATTACTTTGTGCGTTGTTTCAGGAGCTGATGACAGCTGATGTGTAAGTTCATTTCATACACTTGATATTTTCCTTCATTTCCACATTACTTAATTAACTAAAATTGTTTCTCAAGTGAGCAGTTGAAAGATTTTAGATGACTGCTTATTTTGCAAATTTGCATTGGACATTTTTGAATCTTTTCATACTCTTTGAAATACTGAATTGTTTCATTAAATTAAATCAAGGCTAGGGGCTTATAGGATACTGCAATATCTTTTACTGCAGCAAGTTAACAGATATTGAAATAACGTATTTACATTGAAAAGGAGATTGAATTTGTAAGAAACTTTTTTTATTTGAAAGAATTCAGAAAAATGCATTCATTGAGGTAAATATTACTGGTTTTTTAATCACAACTCCCTTCATTACACCATTGGAAAGAATAACTCACATAACTTAAAGCTAGACAGAAACTAAAATTTATTGATACACCTGTTTCTCTACACACAACACACACAATAAAACTCATTCTCACAACAGCATCTGAATAGTTTTTACAATTTTCCATATTGGATTTCAGTAAATTAGTTTAAAAAGTCACTTCTCAGATTCTCCAAGTTATGTGCATTGTAATAAATTTGTTAAGGTATGACACAAAACAACTACCATGTGTTAGGGGCATAGGTTCATGCTAATGCCTTATTTTACCATCATCAAAAAATAACTAAAAGCACTGACACATGTACATGTTTTTTTGGTTGTTTCATTCAGATTTCTTTCCATTTATAAAACATGAATATGTTCTCTTCAATTTAGACTTTCTATAATTGTATTTAAGTTCATGTTTTGCAAATTGTCTGATAATAAAATGATAAAGATATTTTTTGATTATACAATAAATGATTATATATTAACTTTCCTATTTAGTCTTAATTTTTATTACAATAAAATAGTTTACTTTTATTTCCAGTTACCAACATCTTGTCATTAATAATTAATATGTAAATAAGAATAAAAATCCATTCTATATTTGAGTAGTGGGTCGTGTAACATAAAACATGTTTTTATTGTCTTTATTTGGACAAATGATCTTGAGTTATCTTTGAGAAAACCCCTGTTAAACAAAATTATCTAATTACACATATTTCTTAATCTTCGTAGGACTATGTTTAATACATCAACATTTATTGTCATACTGTTTATTATGTAACAGTTCTTTATAACTACTGCAAAACTTTTACAGTTTTATGTAAACAAGAAATGAGATGCTTAAGATGTATACTGCACTTACTGCTGTGCTACAGGATTGTCTGCAGAATTTTTTAACAAGTTGCTGCTTTGGCTTAAATAATAATTATTTAGTTTGAACAACATTATTACTTTATTTAATTCACTAAATATTACAATAATTCCAGTTGAAATTTTGTTCTAATAAAATAGTGTAACAACTTTGTCACACAGTGTTTTCAAAATGACATAGCTCTATTGTACTGATCTTATTTTGTTCTATATACATTTCACAGTAATAAGAATTAAAGACAATTTTATGCCCTGAAATTATTATTGAAACCTTTGCAGCAGATTGTTAGAAGGGTCACTTCAAAAAAAAGTACAGGTCATAACATGAATTGTACCACTCAGGAGAGAATTTTCACTTACAGTACTGCACATCATATTACAAACATTATAGCATTTTAAAAAAATATTGCAGAGCACAATTCAGATATAATACATTATTTTCATGTAAAGCTTCACAATACAAATTGTTATTCATATAACATTATGTATAAGATTATTGTCAATACGCAGCTATATGAAGACATTCTTCCTTAATATCAGTAGATACAAATATAATATATAGCACCCTCTTGCTGTAAAAAAATATCAGATTAATATTTTCTTTAATACTGGGTGATTGATACATATAAAGCTCATCTTGACTATTGACTGAAGGTTTAGCTTTGTTTATCTAACTCAATATTATGTACACACTTTGATAATACCTCTACCAGCACATAACAATTCTTTGAAAATGTTAATGAATCATAAAGTGTATTACAGATTACCTCTTAAAAGCTATGAAATATTTAGAAGGCTCTTGCAAATTAGGAAACATATTTTTATAGTTAAGTTGTTCAAAGCAATTTGGCATGAAAACACAAATCTATATATTCTCATTTTTTGCTGATTCTAACAAAGACCAAAATCTACATATTTCCCAATGGAAATACACATTTTAAACTCACAACATTCATATTTCCTTTTCTTTTAGTAGGCAAATATGTAACATATTTTACAACATTTCTTCAAACCTAAACATTATTATATTTAATAGTGCTTTCACTCATCTAAATGCCACAACTTTTTCTACTACTGATGTATTTCTTTTACATAATGAGTTTCCCATACAAAATATTTAGTTAGTATATTCTGCATTTTTTCCATGAAATATTTCAACTCTATAATTTGTATTATACAGTAGAATCTTTTATTTTTGATGAAACATATTCAGTATAATACAACTGAATAAAATTCATCCATGAGCAAGGTTATAATTTAATTCATCCTTACTTGCTTCTTAAAATGAAATGATATTTTTAATACTCATTAATGTGAAACATAGACAAATTTTTCAGTAGTGTTTATCTGGTGACTATTATTACTACTACTACTACTACTACTACTGCTGCTGCTTCTACTTCTACTAGTACAACTACTACCATTATTACTACTACTACCACCTCAATACTTACTACCTCTATTACTACTAACACTACTAGGCAGGGGCAGATCCAGAAAGTATTTCAGGAGGGGGTGGGCAAATTCATTTCAGAATCCCCATAATTATTTTGAAATAATTTTGAATTGTTAGCTTGAAATAAAAAATATTAGTTTATATTTATAAAGGAAATACTGCTTTAGATGTGGTGAGATCTACATATGGAAATTATTTTGAATAAAGTGAGTAAAATTACAAACATTGCACGCTTTGGGGTGAGCCATGACCACTTTGGCCCCTCCTTGGATCCATCACCAGCCTATTACTACTACTTCCAATCCTTTTTACTGATATGACACAAATAGGAGTGGAAAGGATTACCCTAATTGCAAATATATTCTTTCCAATTTGTATTAATATACTCATGTAAGTAAAGAATTATGAAACACAAAGGTATGTAAATATGCTTTATTGTCAAGTGGAAGCATTTTCCATTATTCAATGATGATATGTTTCATAGGCGTTAAGTCTATGAGATC
Organism: Teleogryllus oceanicus; assembly: GCA_964035755.1. Lineage (NCBI taxonomy): Eukaryota > Metazoa > Arthropoda > Insecta > Orthoptera > Gryllidae > Teleogryllus > Teleogryllus oceanicus. The sequence goes on along the minus strand of CAXIVR010000011.1, from coordinate 36,908,896 downwards.
CAGGCCCCTTCAATCCCGAAAAAAAGTTTGAGAGGGGCCATTCCTCTCCTCCTCCAAAAAAATGGACAACAATAATTAAAAATTGAACATTGTAAATTCAACTTTTTGAAAACAGAGATGATACATTAGAGAGATTTGGATGACATACAATGCCTGGAGGCAGCTGATTTGACTTATGTGAACCGAAGTGACATTAAAACCCAATTTCCTCTATGCTATTTTTTTTTCCAAGGAAACTGGATCTGCAATTGTTCATGCAATCCAACACAGAATGTCAGGTATTGTCTGATACACTTATTTTCAGAGAAGATAGAGTGGCGAGTAATGACAGGGCACATGGGGATTTCCATTATTTAATGACGATGTTTCATTGGCACTAAATCTATGGGGTCCAGATCCCTTCGACCCCCCAAAAAATTGAGAGGGTCCAGTCCTCCTCTCCTCCAAAAAATTGGACAATAATAATTTAAAATCACACATTGTGAATTAAACTTGTGAAAACAGAGGGTACTTTGATGGTACATCAGGTAGATTGGGGGACTGTCATCGAAAAACAACAAAGAATATCACACTTGTCTCTCACACTTGTTTTCTGAGAAGAGAAAGGGGTGGGTAATGATAGGGCACATGGGGATTTCCATTATTTACTGACTATATGTTTGATGGGCACTAACTCTATGAGGTTAGTTTGGTTGCTTCGCCCCCCCCCCCCCCCCCCCACAAAAAATCGAGAGGGTTCGTTCCTCTTCTTCTCACAAAAATTGAACAGTAATAATTAAAAATTAACATTGTAAGTTAAACTTTTGGGAAACAGAGTATTTTGATCATAAATCAGGTAGAATAGGATGATTTACGATGTCCAAAGAGAGCCGATTTGAATTACGCATCCAGAAGTGACATAAAACCCTAGTTTGTCCATACAATTTTTTTCGATAAAACTGTATCTACAATTGTTCGAGAAATTCAACACAGAAAGTAAGATATTTTATGTCATGTTTCTTTCCAGAGAAGAGAGGGGTGGGTAACGATAGGGCACCTGGGGACTGTGACTGAAAAATCACAAGAGCAATGCCTGCTTTTGGAAATATTGAATTGCTTGTGGTGAAATGCTTGCTAGTGAATGCTGAGGGAGCCATCAATAGATAAGTTGTTGGTGTTCTCAGGGGTATCTGACTGACATGCCTGAATGCTCATCAATTATGTGAATTTTAAGTTTTTGTTCCTTTGAATATGGATGTACTACTCACACATTCATTATCTATAAGAACAACAAATCTAGAATCACTATGCACTTACATTACAAACCAATTATTTTCAATATTCTTAATTTTTTTAATTTACGAGTGTCTCGAGGCACAAGGCAATGAAGTGGCCCAAGATACACCCACTGCTCTCATGATGTAAAGATAACAGTTCTTCAGAAAAAAGAAACACAACAACTAGAAAAAACTATGAGGATTATAGTGCATATAATGCTCCTTTAAAATTTTGCTTAAAATTTCATAGAAAACCAAACTTGCAAACAGAAATTTTACTTACAACACAACCGAATAATTTCCGTAAATAACTTCTTTGAAAATGAATATGTGTGTAAATAAAGAAGTTCCAAAAAGAAGTGATAGTGATGCCATCATCTCACACTTAACATTCAATTTTTACCTCTGCTACATTTCTTCTTCTTTCAAAATCGCTGCTGCCCCATGGTACAAGGGTTTCTTCTACTGAGGTAAATGAAAACTATTTTTAAACAAGGACTCAGAACCCAAATGGGGTGTTTCTTTACAAGCCCTATTAGATGCATACTTTTCGAAACTCAAAATTTCATAAGTAGCTGTTGAATATTAAGTACCTACTATGCATTACCTCCCTAAACATCTATTGAGAAGGTATTACACTCACAATTTTGCTTACATTCCTGAGCAATTTCTTGACAGTATCAAGCCAGATATACACATGCCCAAATTGATGAATAGATTCTTGGCTTTGGTTTCTGTGCTTAACATTAAACAACCTTGAGTCTGCATAACATCACTAATGCTTAATTTCCAACACATTTCATGCCAAACTATGAATCCTCAGTCTATGGATCTATGGTCCTTTAATTTTATGGGAAATGGAATTGACTCATTTCTGGAGGTATGTTAAGGGTCACATTCCAAATCTGTAAGTGAATGCTATAGCAATGCTTGGTGCATCTACCGTCAGTGGGCCTGGTGCATCTATTGCCGATATAAAACCAACCGAGTTGGTTTCAAATATTCAGGTGCCTTGAGTGCCTTCCTGGAGCTTGGTGCCCTGCCTCTCTCTCTGTATTAAATCCAGGTTTGTTTGACAGGCACTTCATGTCAAATATTAATAACTCAATATGAATTCTGTCAAGAAGTGTGAATCATTTGTATTAATTGTAAAAAATTGTATTAATTCAATAAAACATAAAATTAGTAGAATGCAAAATATCAATTAAAGGCATTGGTAGAAATTGACTTAAACAGATAGATATTCTGAGAACACAAACTGTTCATTGTATTATTCATTTTCAATGTTCTTCTCATGTTCTTATATTTTTGTACTGACCTTATTCTTCAGGTTTGGTGTGGGCCTACACATAAGTTATTGTCATGATATTAATAAATAATTTGTTTCCAAAGTAACCATTCTATCAAAACAGCTTAAGTATAATTTGAAGACATAGCATCTGGGTGCTATGTACAGTTTCTTGTTTTTGATATAGTAGCTTAATTTTTGGGCTATTTGAGATGCCTTTTTGACTGTTTTCTTCACTTAATTCAAACACCTTTTTCTTCACTTAAAAATATTTTTTAAAAAAAAATTTTTTAAAAATTTTTTTAATTTTAAAAAATTTCATAATTTTCAAAAACAAAAATTGTTAATAAACTTTTAATATTTTGATATTAGATTGATATATTTATTAATTTCTTGATAATCTTGGTTGTATCCACTTCAAATATATACAATATTTCTGCATTTTAAAAATTTTAAATAATGAAATTATATTATTAAAATCTATTGCTCAAAATATATGAAAATAATATATGAAATATATTGTATTTATATATTGGGATTAGTATTAGTCTGTGTACATTGAGAAATGTGATAGTGAGTACTGAAGTAAAAAAAGTATTGAAAAATGACACATCTGTGATCCTCTAAAATTCATTAGAGCTCTACAGAAATATTTCTCTCAACTATAATGTACATGTGAAATATATTTTGTAATAACATTAAGGAGCTCAGAAAGGTTTAAACATAAAACATATAATACTTGGTTGTTTCAGGTACTTCAGAAGATTCTATGTTTCACAATAATGATGTAATATTTTTCTTTATGTATTGTCATTTAAAATACTGCTGTATGTTTTCCCAATATTTTATGTTTGAGCAGTAGAAGTAGTTACCTGGCAAAAACCTGGTTAAGTTCAGCATTATGCCATGTAGCTATATTGTGTTAAAATATACCATTATATTAAGGAAGTATAAATGCTCAATCTGAATAAAGAGCCATTTGTTGTTTAATCCATGGAACATATCTTGGGACATAAGCGTAGACACCAGGGAGATGGGGATGTGCACATTTAATGCCCCAACTTACAATTCCTCCCACAAACCATCTGTCTTGAAGTTTCTTGTCTTGGCAGAGCAAAGGACCTCCAGAATCACCCTAAAATTAGTAAATGAACATGAAAAGTTCATGAAAAAACATTGAATTAGATCTAATGAAAAAACGAAAAAGGTACTTATTTTTATTAGTAACTATGTGAGTATTACTAAAAATTGCTTTTAATGTATGTGTATGTGCATGTGCATGTGTATGTGTATGTGTATGTGTATGTGTATGTGTATGTGTATGTGTATGTGTATGTGTATGTGTATGTGTATGTGTATGTGCATGTGCATGTGCATGTGCATGTGCATGTGCATGCGCATGTGGCATGTGCAGGTGCAGGTGCAGGTGCATTTTGTAAAAATAAGATTGAACGTGCCCATTTAAAACTGATTTGCCTTGGATTACAAGTAAATGATCCTTAATTACTAGTCAAGTGGTATTAAAATGTAAGATATCCTTGGAAAAGATAGGGGAAGCAATGATTCCCTTGCTGCCATGGAACAAACGCCCCTGGGTGGTAGCGTTAGTTCTCCGGTGCACTTAACTTTAAACAGTATGTGAGGAGCAACTAAACAAAACGCATATTGGCGGTTTGATTAATTGCTCTTCCTTTCCCTGCTACATTTTTCACGAAAACACTTTGGGACAAATAACATGTTAGTGGCTTATCTACCGCCGGCCCTGCAGATGTAATTTACATGGGGCCACCGGACAAAAGGGGCCCTCCAAAACGGTTTTGGTTTTTCGGTCTAAATGAACACACTTTTAAGACCCCTTCAGAATGCGATTTGTTTATTACCATAAATCGACTAGTGTAAAGTTTGAATAACGTATTCTATCATCAGGACGCGAAGAAGTTTTCCGAATTTGTAATTTGACATCCCAGAACCCCAGTTATTTATTGCTTTCAAGTTTGAATTACGTATTTTATCATAAGGACGCGAATAAGTTTTTCGATTTTTTAATTTGACATATAGGGGCCCCAGTTATTTATTGCTTCATTTAAAGTTGGGCAGGGCCACAACTGAAGTTCCTGGGTTCTATTAGGTGGCCCGGCAGAAATGATTCCCTTTTGGCGATTCGGATCAGATGTGCTGATGTTTTGCTAGCTCTATCGAAAATAATTTTAACAAGCAAAAGGGCATCTGAGTGACTATATGCGTGAAACCTAAAGAAGGAAATACAGACGTTCGAGTTTGTATTCCAAGTTGTATGGCATTGAAAAATATTGATCATATTACCTTATGACTATGTATTTAAAGATGATGAATTTCTGGCATTGAATGTAACAGATAGTGAAATAGTCGATCAAAATAGAGTTCCAGACAAAGTCAAGCCTGAGAAAATATCAAGAAATGTACACAAAACTTCTATTGAAGCATGTCTTTCTTCATGTTCAAAAGTAAATACACAGTCTCCTTCAGATTGTAACCAAACAGGTTATCTTATTACACTTGATTCGGCCATATCCCAAAATTCTGCCCGAGAGAGGAAGACTGAAAGGAAGAGGTAGAATTGTAAGTCACGTCTGAAAAATATAAACGCAACTGATACCAAGCCCAAGACAAATTTAAAAATTGAAATCATAGACATGAAAAGCAACAGTGTCATACGAAATCTGATGTTCAAAGGAAATATGATTTGACTGGGTTACTCTTCATATGAAGGATAAAAGACCAGTTAAATGGCTTATCGTTACCAATTGTATTTTTTCTTTACTTGACTCGCCTCTTTGCGAGACATTGTGTTGTGTTCAACGGAATAAAAGAGGAAACAATGAATGAATTCGAGGGAAATCCTAGTTCGAGCAAAACACATCTAATATGCAGGTGGGCCAAAAGTCACTACCCTTTAATGAGAGTTATTTATTCAAGTTATCTATTCTCATAATTTATTTACATTGTTTCTAATTGTTTTTTCTCTGCATAGACACGTTTCTGAAGCCTGTGAGTAGACTTTTTAAGACTCTATACAATAGTTTGTATTACTCGAAAATTTTTCTCACTTAATGATGGCCTACCCGAGCTACCCAGCAGTCCATCTCTGCTCCATTTGCTGAAGTAAAGAGATGGAGCAGAGATAAATGTTTTGAGAAAAGTTTCCGTGAATTGATCCTTCCGTGTCGGTGGAACAGAACTGAAGTGTTCATTCCATTAATCAATTATTAACGCATAACCACCTTTATACCATCTTTGAATATAAAAAGTTCTTTCTTCTTTTGACAACATATCAACGACGGGAATGTATGTAAGCAAATCTCTATCTCATTCCGAATGAGATATGCATTCTAGTGTGTCTGTAAGTAACTAATTATTATAATGTATGAATGTCGCAGGCGGGAAATTAAAATTCATGCGAGATTAAAACCATAATACAGCAGAAGTAGTAATGGGTAGTGACGTTTGGCCCACCCAGTAGTTTCACAAAGAGGGGCCTCCTTCGGGGCCCTTGTGGTGCACCAGTCGGAGGGCCTGCGTGAGGAGTGGGGCCGAGGGGGGGGGGGCTTACCTGACACGCGTCCTTCCCGCCCTCGGGGTAGCCGGCGCAGATCATGCCCTCGGTCACGTTGAGGTCTCGATGGTCCAACCACGAGTTGCAGATGTCCCTCTTCAGCACGGGCACTTGCACCTCATTCACGGCAGGCTCGTACTCGGAGGCTGAAAGCATTACATTTTGCACTTTTCGTCTCTTGCCTTACTATGAAAGTCGTAAAAATAAATCGTGCGGGGGAATCGAGAATTTTTCGACAGAAAAATCGTCTCCTATATTATTTCAGTAGTATAATACCTTTTGCGGGTCTCACACACAACCTATATTTATAAATGAGCTTTCTAAACAAAGATAATTTCACAGAGACGGGACGAATTGCACTTTGACTTTAAAAAATATGAAGGATTGCTTTTAAAAGGCGCATCTAAATATTCATGTCAATTGCAAACCCGAATCACTATGAAAGTAGGTTAGATTTTTCAATTCCTTTTTTTGGTTTTAATCCATTGTTGTATGTGGAGATTTCAATATTGATTTTCTGAGCGAATACCACGAAAAAGAGCAGTTTCTCAATTTAATTCATTCTTTGAATTTAGATATTACAGTGAACGTACCTACACGGAATACTCTGAAATCACAAACAGCAATAGATCAAATTATAATTAACAAAACCACAACTAGATATGAAATAATAACGAATAATCTAGGTTACAGTGACCACGATGCACAAATTCCTACAATTACTAATAACATGAATACTGACACAATAGGTAAAACACGCATGTGCAGAGCATTTACTAAAGTTAACATAAAATTATTTACGGACTACTTGCTGAAAGAATCATGGGAGGGAGTTTACAACGCTATTGACACAAATGAAAAATATAATTTATTTTTCTCAAAGTTTTCATTTATCTTTAACGCGTGCTTTCCTATTAAAAAGTGAAAATTAAACATTTCACGTAAAAGTAATACTTGGATCACACAAGGAATTAGAACATCGTGTAAATATAAACGTACTCTTTACTTTATTTCTAAACATCATAACGTATCACCCGGTTTCCACGTCTGCTTCCGAGAATATAAAAGAATTTTAAGGAAAATAATAGTTCAGGTAAAAATAATGAGGATATTTTGAACGCTAGAAACAAAACTAAAGCAATGTGGAACATCGTAAAAAATACGACCACATCATCACGACATTTCGCAGAGAATGTTGTTTTAAAGGAAAAAGAAAGAGAAACAAGTAATCCAGAAAAAGTTGCACATTTTCATTCTCACATTTTCAATGCTTCCTTGTGCACAGAAATATTTCCAGATATTTTCAAAACAGCAAAAATTAAGCCCCTTTTTGAAAAAGGGAACAAAAATGAAATTCAAAATTACCGGCCAATTTCTCTTTTGTCAGTTTTCTCAAAAATATTAGAGAGGCTTTTCTATACGCGAATGGAAACTTTTGTCAGGAAAAATGAAGCGTTTTCAGACTCACCACATGGTTTCAGGAAATCAAATTCTACGGAAACTGCCATTTTTTCTTTCCTTAAAAATGTTGCTTCATCAATGGACCGAAATGAAGAACCCATTGGGATATTTTTAGATCTTTCGAAAGCTTTTGACGTTATTAACCATAACATCTAGCTCTCAAAATTACCTTCTTATGGAATTCGTGGTATTGCCCTAGATCGGATAACCTCATACTTTAAACATCGATCTCAAAGAGTAGAAATACCGTACTGGCACGAAAGGATATTATTTACTTATCTTTTCAATTCTTTGCCAATTGAACATGGGGTCCCACATGGTTCGATCTTAGGTCCTATCCTCTTTCTGTTGTACGTAAACGATATGCCCTCATCTATTAAAAATGAAAGAACAGTTCTGTTTGCCGATGACACGAATGGTCTTTGCAAAAAAGAAACAATAAATAGTACAATTTCAGAAGTTTCAAATTGGTTTTGTAATAACAAATTAATAGTTAACGAAGGAAAAACTGTCTCAATGCAATTTTGCGTTTCAAATCGGCAAACGTATTCTCCATTGAAAATGAACAATATGTAATAAGCTGATGTTAAGGTAACAAAATTTCTAGGTCTCTCAATTCAAACCTCAAATTGAATATACATATAACAGAATTAAACACTAAATTAAGCTCATTATATTATGCAATCAGAATTCTTTCTAATTGTGTCAGCCTTCATGCAGCTCGTTGCGTGTATTTTGCAAATGTACATTCCCGACTGAGATATGGTATGATGTTCTGGGTAAGCTCATCGTTTAGTGGCCAGACATTTAGATTGCAAAAGAAAATTATCCGAATAATGAAAAAATCCTATCCACGTAATCCGTGCAAGCCTCTTTTCATTGATCTTGGAATCTTATCATTGCTTTGCCTCTTTATTTATGAGTCTATAGTATTTGTCAAAACCGACTTACTTAACGGTGGGAACTTATTTTCATGTAATACTGATGTTTATAATTACAACACTCGACGTAGAAATCATGTTCATCAAATGTCAGTATCAACAGCTCACTACAAGAAATCCACATACAGTACGTTACTTTACAACGCATTTCCAGATGAAATTAAACAATTAAAATTGGTACACAAATTTAAGTTAAAAGTAAAATCTTTTCTGCTGCAAAACTGTTTCTATACAGTTGGAGACTATACTGATCGTCAAAAAGAAAACTAATGTTTACTTTAACAAAACAAAGATAGAGTATAATCAATTAGTTTACATTTGCATTGTATAATGTAAAAAAAAGACTCAATATACCTGTAACAAGTAATGTACTTCAGCTTTCGGGTCAATGACCCCCATCTCGATCTGGTTTTTGTCCAGTTTCACTGATCCATTGAGCAAATGCTGAGATGGCCCCTTGATTTGCTTCTGGACGTAAATGTAGCTTCACTATGCGCACGTTTTGTTGAACTTTCCTTTTACTTGTTGTGGTAGTAGAGCTTAGAGTGACTTTCCATTTTGTTAACAATTCAGAAAAATCAAATCTCTTCGTTCCTTTACCGTTAAAAATAAGTTTTCTATAATTTGGCAACGAAAATATCTAGTTTTTGAAATGTCTCTCGCTTTTTAAAAATTATTATTATTATTATTATTATTATTATTATTATTATAATCATTATTATTACTATTATTATTATTATTATTATTATTATAATCATTATTATTACTATTATTTTTCATCTTTCAACTATTAATAGTTGAATTGTTGGGAAGGGATTCTGAAACTCAAGAATGCGTGCGCAGATGATTTTCTCCCCTATACGTCACATACACTTTTTGACTCAATAAATAAATAAATAAATAAATAAATATATTGTTAAATAACTCCTAAACACAGCATTTTAGGGCCTTAAAACATAAAATTTTCTTCAGGACCTTTAGGGCCTTAAAACCTTCTCACATCGTAATCTATAGGATCGACATTCAATTACATTTTTTATGGTTCGACGCTTCTCGATTCTACCTCACCTGTTCAGAGCCTGTAGATCCCGCAACTGTTGGTGAATTTAACTAATTACTTGATATTTTACGCGATTGAATTACACCGCTGTACCTCTCTACTCGGTAATAATCTCCTCTCTACTCGGTAATGCCCTCGACGATTCGAAACGGAAGAACGGTTCTCTTTGCGGATGATACGATCATCCTTTGCAATAAAGAAACAGTAAATAGTACAATATCAGATGTTTCAAATTGGTTCCGAAATAACAAATTAATAGTAAACGAAAAGAAAACGGTTTTAATGCAGTTTTCCATATCAAATAAACAATTCTGTGCTCCATTGAAAATGAACGGTGTACCATTGACATTAAGGCAACAAAATTTTTAGGTCTCTCAATTCAGTCAAACCTTAAATGGAACGTCCATTTAAATGAATTGAAGACAAAATTAAGTTCATTATGCTACGCGTTCAGAATTCTTGCAAATTCAGTCAGCCTTCATACTGCTCGTTGTGTATACTTCGCGAATGTTCATTCCCGCCTGAGATATGGCATAATATTCTGGGGAAATACATCTTATAGCTCCCAGACTTTTAGATTACAAAAACGAATTGTACGAATAATAACCAAATCCCACTCACGTGATTCATGTAAGCCTCTCTTCATTAATCTAGGAATTCTACCATTACTGTGTCTTTTTATTTACGAATCAGTGGTTTTTTTAAAAAATGACTTGCTCAAGGGCGGGAATATATTTTCAGAAAATGCCGAAGTCTATTACTATAACACTCGACGTAGAAATCATATTCATCAGGTGACAGTATCAACAGCTATTACAAAAAATTCACATACAATACATGTACATTATTTTACAACACTGCCAGATGTCATTAAACGATTTAATTCAATAGAAAAGTTTAAACCCCAAGTGAAATCGTTTCTGCTGCATAACTGTTTCTATACAATTAGAGGCTATACTGAGCATCACAAGAAAAGTAACATTAATTTTAACAATGATACATAATGCATTATTTACCATTTGGACTGTATAAATGAGTATAAACAACCTGTAACAACTATTGTACTACAGCTTCCGGGTCAATGACCCCCATCTCGATCAGGTTTTTCGTCCAGTTTCCCTGATCCAGTGAGCAAATGCTGAGATGGCCCCTTGTTTTGCTTCTGGACATAAATGTAACTTCATTTTCTGTGCACGTCTTCTAGAATTCTGTGGGAAACACAATTCTTCAAATTATCGTTTCCATGTTGTCGCGGCAGGAAGTAATAAGAGCCAAAATTTATTGCTTATTTATATTTGAAAATAGATTTTATTACATGGGAGTTTTGTTTTTTTTCCTTTCAAAATTCAAAATTTATTGCTTATTTATCCTTGAAAATAGATTTTATTACATGGGAGTTTTTGTTTTTTCTCCCATTCAAAATTCAAAATTTAAGTAGCATGTGACTTAGTGTAGGGATCACAGAATTTTGAAAATGTGCACACAATTCACTTTTCCCCATAGCACGTCATACGCAGTTTTTAACTGTTTTTTGACGTAAAATAATTAAATAAATAAATAACCTTAAATATAAATAGTTTGTATTGGCAAAGGTGTATTGTATTGTTATCAATTACAAGGACGCATACAGAACGAGTGACGGAGAATAAGCGAGTCTTGAAGAAAAAGATATACTGTAAGAAATTTTTCTTTTATTAAATGTACAAATTACATTAATGTACGCATGTACATTAAATTTACTGCACATGTACATTAAACTTGATGTACCTAAGTAGTACATTACATTTACTGTAGTGTACATTAAATTTAATTTACACATGTACGTTAAATTTAATTTACACGTACTTGAAATTTACTGTGCGTGTACATTAAATTTAATTTACGTACATGATAATTACTTTCATGTACTTTTATACTAAAAGAAATGCAGAAATTTCTGACAGTGTGCTTTCTACTTCTCCTTCAAGTGCAAATTCTTCCACACCTAAAACGACGTGGCAACCAGTACAGATGAATGATGTTACATATTTACAAATTTCGTATCTTTCCTATGGAATAATGAAATGACGAATTGTAATTTAGAGAACAAATGGAGTCAAGTTAACATATCTGTGTATACCTGTAATATATTACAGGCTTAATATGGAAATAGAAAAATTGGGAAGAGCAGGGCAGATATAATACTCTCTGGGGGAAGAGGGTGAGGTTTAACAAGCGAGAGTTCTCGCACGGGTACGCTAGTACGCTAATTTAAGTAGCAATTTACTTCTTCTAACACGTTGTGTAGTCAGAATCCACGTTTAGTGGGTCCTTGTACCGAAAAAGTGGTTTACGACAAAACGTCTGTCCGTCTACCCGTCAACGTCCAGACTATTTTCTCTTCTTACGAAGTAAAGCGATAAAGTAAACATTTTTACAATTTTGCAATTTTTTAAAATTTGAAGTTTTTAACGAAAATCAACCTATTCTTATGAACTATTGCTATATTCAAGCAAAAATGAAGAAAAAGAAAGAAATTTGGAACAATTTTTGAAAAAAGCTTAATACGATATGGCCTAGGGCTTCAAGCAAAGTACTACCTTCAAAAAGTTTAGAATTCTTAGAGTCTCGAATTATGTGAAAGGGTTTTGTGAATAAATTTTGGAAAACATTTTATTAGGCCCTAGTGTTGTTCACAGACGCACAGACTGGCATTTTGAAGAAAACACATTTTCGCTATGAGTGTATCCTAAAACATGCATTTTTGTTAAAATATCTTTCCGCAGCAGTACGTAACTTTCTCTATTACGTATACTATACTCCGTAGCGACCCACCAAACTTATCCAAGGTGTAATTTAATATCTTGAAAAATCTTATTCCGTGTCGCTAATAAAATCCATGGAAATCCTATTGGGAAGAATTCGACCACCTCGCTAAAAGTCGTATATACTATTTTCGGTATAATTAGCATGAAAGGAGAAGATAAACGAAATAGAATGATACACATCCTGTCGCCCAACAATTGAATCAGACAGGGTTGGTCTTGAAAGACAGGGTTGATCTCTCAAGAAAAACCCATCTGATTCAATTGTTGGCCTACAATCCTTTTCGTTCATCTTCACCCTTCACACCAATTATATAAAATCGCTGATTGCAAAGATCGATAAATTGTCACGAATACAATGTTCGATTCCGTAGTTCAATCGGTCAGAGCATGTGCCAGAATAACAGAAGGTCTCAGGCTCAGATACCGGTGGAATAAAATATTTGCATCTCGTGACAATCCATTTTCACTTTAGGTTTTTAATTCTTGGAAGTTTGTTATACTGTGAATGTCTGCCTTAAACATTACAGGACATTGAAGGTATTAAAAAACATATCAAGAAAGGCAGTCATTTAATTAATTTCATTCAAGTAATTTAAAATGTAACCTTCGTAACGAGATATTTTCCCTTTAGGATAGTTATTTCAGCCCAATACAAGGGTCACCGCTGCGCCTCACGTTACACCTTCGCGTAGAAGCTGAAGCGGTAGAGAGCTCACCGTCCGTGTCCTCTCGCTTGCCCCAGCCGATGACGGTGCACATGGTGCCTGGCACGAGGTCGTGGTTGGGCGGCGGGAGGCACGCCGGCAGCAGGTGGTCGTGGAACCTCACCCGCGACTTCAGCTGCAACCACACACAAGGAGCCACTTGCCACTGTCTAGGAAAAAGCCCACCGGGGCGGACGTGCAAATACAATCTCAATTGCCTCTCCAGTGGGAGCAGTGGTGGCGTGGGGACTTCGTAATCGGTATCAAGTGTTAATTGTTAAGGTCTTTAAATACAGGTGTCACAAAATAAATGTTACAATCTTCTAGGGGATATAGAGGCAACGGAAATTATCACATTTTGCCCATGAGCGTAATGAAAATGTTTATATAATGGTTGATTGATTGATTTTTTCGTGTTTCCGGGCACGTCAACTGCTTTGGTCATTAGTCCCGTTAGTGTAGTGCATGCTTTTCTCGGGAGATGGCGGTGATCTTCCCCCGCTGGATGGCGAGATCCGGCGCCGACCTACCGTCGGCTAGTGGGGTTTCCCCCTAACCAGGACTCTCCCACCAGCGGGGCACCGCCCAGCCGGACAAGCTCTAAGCTCCGACCGGTCTCCCGGAACATGTGGCAGTGTAATGCATGTTAGTGTAAGTGTGTATATAAGGGAGAGGATAGGACAAGGAAGAGGAAGGACAGATCGCGCGCGGTCCGTGGCCCGTTGGTAGGATACTGCTTCGGCATTTGCCTGGTGTTGATCAGAGAAACCACGGAAAACTACCGATCAGAGCAGCCGGCCTCTTGAATTCACATCCAGACAGTGACTGAATTCGACCTAGCTGAAAAGCTAGTGTCGAAAATCCTGCCGCCGTCAGAACTCGAACCTAGGACCTCCCGGTCAGAGGCGCTGCAGTAACATCAGTTGATGCACTGAGCTACCGCTCCCGGTCTTATCTAATGGTGTTATACCTATTCATTTTCCCCTCAATATTAGACAACGCGTATAGACAAGTGTTCGACGAAAAGAAGAAATCTCGGATACCTTTGGAATAAAATATTTGCATTTGGTGGTAATTTTCAAATCAAGAGTTGAAGCGTTGAGAGAAACGAAATATATTGATAAATAACGGTAAATTATTTTATGGGCATTTAATAATAATAATAATAATAATAATAATAATAACAATAATAATAATAATCGAAATCCCAAATTTAAAGTAGTGGTCATAATCATTTCAGTTCAGGATTTTTTTCAAGTACTTAAAATAACTCTTACTCGCGTGTGGGCTTGGAAATTGCTTTATATGTTACACGTAACGTATTTTACACAACTGTCTAGTTTTCGGGTGAAGCTGGTGCTATTTTTTGAGTTATTGGAGTGAATGTTAGAGCCAACTTTGACTTGAGTTTTTTTAAAACCTTTTCCACTGTGACTTTTTTCTAACCTCTAATTTTGGGGCTCTTAACTGTAAACCGTAAGGCAAATGTTCAAAGCAGCACAGTGACATTTATGAACACTAATCTCTCTTGCTCTCGAGAATTTGTACTTTCAGTTTGTGCTTGGCCCATCAGAGACATTTTATTCTGATTTCAATGTTTTCCATTGGCGACAATGAATCAAATGTCACGGACAGATATTTTACATGTTCTTCTTCTACTTCCACTAAGTACTGCTTTAGCTGTAATAAGGTTTCTTAACTAATACGTCTACAATTAAATGCAAGTTATTCAAATTGGCTTACTACCCTAGTTGGTAAAGCGACTTACCATCCTACTTTTCTCATTCTTCAAGTCTAGGTTTGAGGAAATCTCAAAGGATGATCACAGATTGACAAAAGTCTCTAACCATGCTGGAATATTTGAAGCACTCCAATCACTCAATTCAGGTCAAGAATTTCATCAGTGGAATTGAGAAGCGTCACCTCCGAAGCTCTGATGTTATTTTTTCAATATAGACTATGATCCTGCACAACCTGACGACCTGGAAAATTTAAACTCCACCCTTTCAAATGTACTTCATTTTTCCAGCCGTGAGGAAAGCAATTTGGTAATTTTAGAAGCTGAAGTCCTGGAAAACTACTTTCTTGGGCAAGGATGATACCCTTTTTGTTCGACGTAACACGGCAAAACTCAGGAATCTCGGCATCTATTTTGGAAATTACCATAATAAACAATTTCGAGGCGAGATTGAATAGTCATGTTGCTTGTACTGTGTAAAAATTCAACTAAAAGGGGCTGCAGGTTTTCGTTGCAAAGAACCTTTTTGATTGTTTAATTGATGATTCCGGGCGCGTCAACTGCTAGCCCCTTTAAGTGTAGTGCATGTGTTTTACTCGGGAGGGGACGGTGATCCTCCCTCCCTGGTTGGTGAGATCTGGCGCCGACCTACCGCTGGCTAACGGAGTTTTCCCCCCAAACAGGTAGCGGGGCATCACCCCAGCTGGGACAAGCTCTGAGCTTCCGACTAGTCATCTGACATGCGTGTTAGTGTAGTGCATGTCAGTGTGTGTGTAAGTAAGGGGCTAGGATAGGACAAGGAAGAGGAAGGGAAGAGCGCGCGCGGTCTGTGTTCCGTTGATACTGCTCCAGCATTCGCCTGGTATTGATCGGAGGGAACACAGGAAACTACCGATTAGAGCAGCCGGCCGCTAGAATTCTCCAGACATCGGCTGAATGAGACATAGCTGTCTGGCTAGTGTCCTGCCACCAACGAGAGTGGACCCCAAGGACCTCCCGGTCAGACGCACAGCAGTGGCATCAGTTGATGCCCTGAGCCACCTCAGTCGGTAAGAATCATATCTTTTTCTTTTCTCAATGTACAACGCTCAAGCAATAACATTGCCAATTGCGCCGAAACAAAAGCTGAGGAGAGGACCGGGAGCGGTGGCTGAGTACATCAACTGGTCACAGCAGTGCCTCTGACCGGGAGGTCCTAGGTTCGAGTCCCGACGGCGGCAGGAGTTTCGACACTAGCCTTTCGGCTCGGTCGAATTCAGTCGCTGTCTGGAGGAGAAATCTAGCGACCGGCTGCTCTGATCAGTAGTTTTCCGTGGTTTTTCCGATCAATACCAGGCGAATGCCGGAGCAGTACCCAAACAAACGGGCCACGAACCGCGCGCGATCTTTCCTTCCTCTTCCTTGTCCACACTCACTCTCTCTCTCTCTCTCTCTCTCTTTCTCTTACACTGACATGTACACTGACTGACTGACTGGTAGGAGATACCTGGTTAGAGAAAACCCCGGTAGTCGACGGTAGGTCGGCGCCGGACCTCGCCATCTAGTGGGAGAAAACCACCGCCACTTCCCGATGAAAAACATGCACTACACTTACGGGACTAATGACCTGAGTTGTTGATGCGCCCGAAATCACTAACAACCAATCAATCAATCAATCAGTCTGAGGAGAGGCGTCCGCACCTGGAAGAGCGCGACGTCGTTGTCGTGCGCCACGCCGAAGTTGTACATGGGGTGCGGGACGACGCGCCGCACCTTCATCTTCTGGCCGAAGTAGGAGTGGGCGTGGCGCCGGGTGATGCCCAGTTGAATGGTCCATCCAGTCGGTTCGGACTGACTGAAACTAAGGGTGCAAAAGGGCCGGAGATTAGAATATCGAATCCAACTAAAGGAGTACCACATTAAAACGCGAAGTATACGAACTTTGGCAGTACAGGATGTGTTTTGTGTGAATAAAATAATTCGAGATCATTCTAAGATAATTTAACTTACGACCTATGAACCTAATTCAAATAGAATAATTCCACTATTAATACAAATTGGAATTGAATAACGGTAAGAAGGAATATTCAAAGAATGTCAAAGTGAAAATGAAGAAACGTTATAATGTAAGTGAAAATGGCAAATCACAGGAAATGGAAAATATGAAAGTAAGGAAGGTTCCTGATGACCATTATTTACTTTCTATTCAGGTAAGTGAACAATTTTTAGAGCGTATAACACTCCAAGGAAGAACATAAAAATTGCTCCGTTTTCGAAAAAAGTTATAAAACTGCCTATATTTCACGCAAAGTTACATAAAAACTACCCGTATGTTAGAAAAATTGAACAGGATCTTATTTTCAGTTCTCTCTTTTAAGAAAAGTTTTCATTAAGGGAAAATCTTTCTTTTAAATATTGTAGTGGTTGGAAGACGACGAAAAACGTTTCAACATTGAACAATTTCGAAAACTCGGAGAATTCAATGGAAATGTGATCTGCGAAATTTATTAAGATCCTTAACGCTCTCCCAGGTTAAAAAAATTGGAGCCAGTTTTGAGAAACTTTCATAAAAGTTGAAGCTCCATGTCAACTACTCCCAAAAATAAAAATATACTTTTCATACTCGCAGCGCATCAAGTTCCTCCAGATCGTTTGGGGAATATCAATTGTGGAGAAAATAGTTTGAACGGTTTAGGCGCTATCGTTTGCAACAGACAGACAGATTGAGAGACAGCCAGGCGCACAAATGGAAGGAGGAATGCATGGACGCGTTTAAAGGATGGACTGTCCGATAGACGAACAACGAAAACATACAAGTGGACGGACAGAAAGACAAATGAATTCCTTCAATCAATTTTTTGGTATAAAGGATCACAAAACTTGAATTCTGACTACACGAATTATAGGAAATACTTTACTATAAATAAGTACAGGATTTACCAAGTTTAATGATATCAAGACCTAACAGTACAAGCCTTTCTGTCGAAAAATCGCCGATATCTGCTGCAGCAGATCAGTGCTTTCTCTTTACTATGTTACTCAATATAACTCCATGTATTATGAGGTGTAAAGGCAGGATTAGATACAGGATACGATAAGTGAAGGGAACTGGCAAACGAAAAACTGGTATTATTTTCAAAAGTAACATTCACGTGTGATATATTCTAAATATTCATTTATTTATCACAACGTTATATCAAAAAACAACCAAGAAAACAGATTACACGGAATGATTTGCTTTATTCCCATAACTCGGTTCCAGAAGATAACAAAACAATTGTCTAATCCATTTTATGGTGTTAGGCAACAGCCAAAAGGGAGACTCAGTACTCACTTGCCAACGCAGTGGGAGGCGGTGAGTACCCATTGGTCAGCGATGAGCACGCCGGCACAGTAGAAGACCTCCTCGGGGCCGCCCAGCAGCGCGGCCAGGAAGGGCCAGTCGCCCGGCGTCGCCTCCACGCCGCCCACGATGCGCGGCGCCGGCCGCTCGGCGCTGCGCCCGCGGCCCCGCCCGCACACTGCGGCACACACCACATGCATCCCTCACATAGTGTGCATCCTGCGGACAGCCATTCGCTCTACCCTCCACAAAACGCAACCGCTCGCACACTGCGGCACACACCACATGCATCCCTCACATAGTGTGCATCCTGCGGACAGCCATTCGCTCTACCCTCCACAAAACGCAACCGCTCGCACACTGCGGCACACACCACATGCATCCCTCACATAGTGTGCATCCTGCGGACAGCCATTCGCTCTACCCTCCACAAAACGCAACCGCTCGCACACTGCGGCACACCACCACATGCATCCCTCACAACACCCACAGCATCCCCACAAGTGTGCATCCTGCGGACAGCCATTCGCTCTACCCTCCACAAAACGCAACCGCTCGCACACTGCGGCACACACCACATGCATCCCTCACATTAGTGTGCATCCTGCGGACAGCCATTCGCTCTACCCACCACAAAACGCAACCGCTCGCACACTGCGGCACACACCACATGCATCCCTCACAAGTGTGCATCCTGCGGACAGCCATTCGCTCTACCCTCCACAAAACGCAACCGCTCGCACACTGCGGCACACACCACATGCATCCCTCACATAGTGTGCATCCTGCGGACAGCCATTCGCTCTACCCTCCACAAAACGCAACCGCTCGCACACTGCGGCACACACCACATGCATCCCTCACATAGTGTGCATCCTGCGGACAGCCATTCGCTCTACCCTCCACAAAACGCAACCGCCCGCACACTGCGGCACACCACCACATGCATCCCTCACATAGTGTGCATCCTGCAGACAGCTCTACGCTCCACAATCGCTACGGTTCACACAGCGGCACACACCACATGCATCCTCACATAGTGAGCATCCTGCGACAGCTCTACACTCCACAATCGCAACCGCCCGCACACTGCGGCACACCACCACATGCATCCCTCACATAGTGAGCATCCTGCGGACAGATCTACACTCCACAATCGCAACCACTCGCACACTGCGGCACACACATGCATCCTCACATAGTGAGCATCCTGCGGACAGATCTACACTCCACAAACGCAACCGCCCGCACACTGCGGCACACACCACATGCATCCCTCACATAGTGAGCATCCTGCGGACCCACCCCCCGCCCGCACACTGCGGCACACACCACATGCATCCCTCACATAGTGAGCATCCTGCGGACAGATCTACACTCCACAATCGCAACCGCCCGCACACTGCTGTACAGGAGCACATTCATCACTCACCTAGCGGACAGCCATTCGCTCTACCCTCCACAATCGCAATTGCCCGCACACTTCTACACACGTACGCTTTCATAGTTCATGGAGCACACGCCTGGCGTGCAGTAGTTGTTCAAAGAGTTATTGGATTGCGGGAGTCGTCTCCAACCCTCCATAATGTGAGTATGGCCGGTGGTGAGATCGGTGGGAGGAGGATGAGGTCTAGGAGTATGAAGTGGAGTAGAAGTGGGAGTAGGAATAGGAATGGGTGTAGGAAGAGGAGGAGGAGTATGAAGAGGAGT
Organism: Teleogryllus oceanicus; assembly: GCA_964035755.1. Taxonomy (NCBI): domain Eukaryota; kingdom Metazoa; phylum Arthropoda; class Insecta; order Orthoptera; family Gryllidae; genus Teleogryllus; species Teleogryllus oceanicus. Next base: position 36,889,017 of record CAXIVR010000011.1, on the reverse strand, counting down.
TGGAGTATGATAATTATTTATTTTTGTCCTTCCTCTCATGATAAAAATTCCTGCTACCCTCATGCACCTAACAATTACATCATTTGTATGAATTACAAATCAACCTTTTCAAAATTCTAATGGAAATTCATACCAAAACATTAATTTTTCAATTGATAACTTACCGAAATTAGTACAGGACAGTTCCATTGGAGGGAGCTCGTTCGCAGGGCAGTTGCGAAGTTCTTTGAGCAGAGTACTTTTCTTCAATTGATGATTTCTTTTGTTTGCAGAGACGAGGGCAGCATCGCTACTCCCCAGTTTTACAGTGGAGTTGCTGTTTCTGAAAATGTAAATACTCACTTCTATTTCAAACTAAAACATCCTATAAAAAGTATTTAACTTGGAAAAGCCGGAATTAATAAGAATCATAGCATTTATAAAAGAAGTGATCGACATCAAATTTATTACAGAAATATGTAGTAAAGAACATAATCCCATCTATTGTTGCGATGTAAAAGTTTCAAATTTATGAAGTTTCTTAAGAGCCATAAAAAAGGTACTACTTTGGGGAACAAAATTTAATTGGAACCCAAATTAGGACGCAAACGGATTGAATCGTAAGACTCGTGCGAGCTTTGTAAGTAGTCCAAATAAAAATTATAATGTTTAGCCATTATGAACCGTAAAACTTTTCAAACAAGTAATCTAGTGTGAACATTTATTTGAATATAACGTGGAAGTCATCAACTTTTTCATTTAAAAGCTGTTTCCTTTCACCCGTGTCTTCCAGATGAAACCTACGATCAGTGACCTTTATTAATTATTTCTCCATTGATATTAATCATGAGATATTCAGCAGTCATAACAATAGTATGACTTTGACAACAGCAATATAGAATATTGTATAGAATACATAGGGTGGCTGACCTGTGGTTTGAATGCTCTTTATGAACGCTTACTGTACTAGGGGCAGCCATGTTTTTTTTAACAATCAAAACAGGTTTGGAACTGTTGCACTGATTGCATTGTTTGTTTGAACCAACTCCCCCCACACGTCGCATACAATTTGTATTGTGTTTTACTAAATAAATAATATTACTACTACTACTACTACTAAAATACCAGTTATTTTTAAGTTATTATCTTTTACGTTTAATTATATTAGTGAGTATATATGATACATTCAGTTTTTCGGCTTATAACTGAGTACAAGCCTTTAATTGGGCATTGTTTCATTTTTTCTGAGATTTTCGGGTATTTGTGTTCGCCTATAAGAAAGTATGATACATGTTTCTCTTTGTATAGGCCTGCTTTTTGAAAAAAAAGAGCTACAGTTATTTTAAGAGGCTTTAATTAGCCTATAGTTTTGGATGCATTTCCATTGACTTTCAATTTTGCAAAGTTGTATTTTCCAGGTAGGCGTTGCTAACTTTAGACTGAAGTTAGCAGCGCCCACGATTTTGGAGAATCCAAAAAAACCTAAAATTCGGGAATAGAGACATTAAATAACGTACAATTAACCTTTAATTTTGAATATGGTTTGACTGAGTTTGATTTTGGGGGCGCTGATAACTTTATATTGCTGAGAATTTCTATTACTCGCGGCCGATCTTAACATGATCTTAGGGATCACCCGGTCTTGACTATAAAAAGACTTGACGGTTCGGCATTCAGTTTACTGAAAATGTGGCGGCTATTCAGCCAGTTTGTGAAGTAGTATTCTAAGTCTTTTGGCCATACTATATTCTCTTCTTTTTCTAACAGGGCAAACGTCCCACGGTGGTCTGAAGAGGGCCGAAACGCGCGCATAGGCACCAAATTTTTATATTGTGAAAAACGGTTATTTCTTGGTAAATGTCAATTCTACATACTTCAAATGACTAGAAATCAGGAAAAATAATAATTTTATCAATGCTTACAGCCATACGACGCCCTCAAAGCCAAGCGTTTCAGCCGAAGAAAAATTCAGCTACCCAAGCAGTGAAAATATACCTATCTTTGATTGTTTATAACTTTTTTCCTAATCAACTTTTCAACTTCCAGAAATTATATGCACTTTCATATACCTTTCTAAATATATTAAAGCAGTTTCAGTGTCATTTTTTATTTTTCATTAAATTAATTCTTACGTAATTAAGGTATGTAAAAACTGCTCATTCTTTTGAATAAGTAAATTTTCACAGGTGATTAAAAAAAACAAACAACCAAAAACACATCCCCAAAATTAATATATATTTTTAAGTGAACATTATTGAACAATTTTCAGTTAAGATCAGCTACCCTGATCCACCCTTTCAAAATTATGACCGTTGAAAGTTTGCATGAAGTGTTTGGAAAGAGCACCATTACCTCCGGACATAATACCGAAATCGTTTACTTCTTGAAAATTTATTATCTCCTCAACTTTCAGATTTTCATTAATTACATAACATTTTCAATATCTTTTCAAAATTATTCCTTCTTTCAATTTGCCAAATTTCTGTGTTTTTCAATAAATTTAAACATAGGAAATTGAGATCTGCAGAACTGAAACATGCAATAAGTGAATTTGACGGGCAATAACATTAAAACACCTGAACACATCTCGGCCAAATTAATGAATGTTATTAAGTGAACAATTGTAAATATTTTTACATTAATAACAACCGACTTGGTCAACGTATCTCAAAATGGCGTCCATTTATAGTTTACATCACGAGGATGAACAAAGCTCCATTCCCGGAACTGTGATCTTTGATGGACAATTACACAAAAACGATTAAAACACTTCTTTGAAATTAATAACTATTATTAATTGGACATTTGTTGATGTTTTTACGTTTACAACAGCCTTACGGCCTGCCTGTTTTACAATAGTGACCATTTAAAGGCTACATGATGAGGATTGAAAGAAAGCGCCTTACCAAAAGTAAGTGATTTTTTACGGTAATTACAAAAAACAACTAAAAACACTTCCATGAAATTAATGAATATTATTAAGGGACATTTGATAAAATGTTTTTGTTAATAGAGTCGTCTCGGCCTGCCTTTTCGAAAATGGTGAAGGTTTAAACTTTACTTGACCAGTTTGAAAGAATGTGCCATTTCTAATAACTAAGTGATCTTTAGGGGCAATTTAAAAAAGCAAGTAAAAACAGTTCCATGAAATTAATAACTATTATTAAATGAACATTTGTTAATATTTTTCGATAATATCAGCCACCTCGGCTAGCCTCTTTTAAAATGGCGACCGTTCTAATTTACATAACGGGTTTAAAAAAGCGCCATTCCCAAAACTAAGTGATTTTTGACGGACAGTTACACGAAAACGACTAAACAAACTTCTGTAAAATTAATAAATATTACTTATTGGACAGTTATTGATGTTTTATCCTTAACAAAAGACGCCTCGGCTTGCCTGTTTTAAAATGGCGACCGTTTAAAATTTTCATAATAAGGATTGAAAGTAAGCGCTTTACCAATAGTAAGTGATTTTTGACAGCAATTACACAAAAATAACTAAAAGCACTTCCATGAAATTAATAAATGTTATTAAAGGGACATTTGATAAAATATTTTCGTTAATAACAGTCGCCTCAGCCTGCCTTGTGGAAAATGGCGAACGATTATACTTGAAGTACTTTGGAAGAAAGTGCCATTTCTATTAACTAAGTGGTCCTTGGCGGACTATTATAAAAAACAGAAACATTTCCGTGAAATAAATATATGACTTGAAATGAAAAATTGTAAATACTTCTTCGTTGCCCGAATTGCCTCCTTGGTGGACGCTCAGTCAGCAGTCGAAGCGTCAGCGCTGGATGTCATGTCAGAGGTGGCACGCAGGGTGATATGATCCGGACAGGAAATGACCTCTGGCGTATGCGTAACCGCGACTGCTAAAAATAAGACTCAAGGGACATGAAGATAAGTCTCACAGGAAGCCAACTCAGGCGGCCAGATCTCTGGCATTTCTATATCATGAAACATCACTTTCCGGCTTTTGGTCCAAAGCATCCATGCGCCACCTCTTGACAGGTTAAGTAACATAATAGTGAAATAATATGAAATTATTATTACTTATTTTACATTATAAATGGCAAACGAGTAGTACAATTGTTACAGTGTAAGTCACCACTACTAAAGATATATTTATTTTTTATTAAATTTTTTTTTTTTTAAAACTTAAAAAAATTTATAATAACTTTTCTTTACTCTGAACAAATAAATGGAGGTTTATTCATCTTAAAAAAAAATAGTACTTTTTTGACAAATAAATAAACAATATGAATTATGAGGAATAATATTATTTTACACTTAGAACATGTTTCAATAGATTTATACTTAAAGAACCGTTTTAAATCCACTAAATAAATAGTTATTTAACTTAACATCCTATGCGCGCGTTTCGGCCCCGTTCAGACCACCGTGCGTTGGCGTCCTTTCTATCACTCATACAAATGTTCGCTCGGACTACATTTGTTGCCCAAGCGACTTTAAAACTATCTAACGACAACGTGCTTGCTACGGATCTCGGAAACACGCTGAATGCTTAAGAGTAACATATTATCTGAAGCTACTGACAACCCCATGACCCTAAATTGAGTCAGGATAAATAAAATGGCTGACCATGCGAGTACTCCAAGGTTAAAGACAATAGACCGGCCACTTACTGAAATGTGGAATATCATAAATTATTGAAGAAAGTAAAATGACTAATACAAAAAGTGCTAAACTAATGTTTTTATAGAGATATTTATAAAAAGGATAATGAAATATCGCTATTTTAAAAATAAGAGTGATCAAACTTTTCTTCTTCCACATTCCATCCTTCAGTTCACTCATTCGAACATCAAAGGGATATATTGAAAAAATAAGGGAATTGTTTAAAACATACGTAATGAAAATTAAACGCCTTTTAATCGAAAGCATTGATTTATATATTCCATATTCACTGAAACCTCTCGACAAGATCACCTCTTTAAAAAGACCCCCCCTTTTTTGAGACCAGTTTTTAAATTATTCAACAAGACCAATGCATTTTTACCCTCTTAAAGACTACCACCCCTTTTCCCAACCAAAGATAAGAAATGTTTGTCGTAAAGTAACGTCGCATTCCCTTTAAGATGAACAGAAAACCTCACACTGAAATAATAGACCTGAGAGTTCGCGTACTACTGTAAGCCAAGGCGTATCTGGTGTGTTACATAAACAACAGGGCTCGGATGCACGATATTTCACGATAACTCCGAACGGGAGACCTTCCAGGAAATGTAGAGAAACTGTCCTTTTATGAAGTTGAAAGATAATTTCACAGAAACAAAATAATACCCCTGGATTTCAATAATGATAATTCTTAAAGTACACTGTACTATTCTTTTTTGTGTTCATATTAATTAATAAATTTGGTTAGTTAAAGTAATATAGTGATAAAACGCAATAAAGCTTTTAGTTTGAAACCCGAATATTACGCTGCTTATACCTCGATCTTTTTAACGTGGGGGTCTGAAGGTCACGCGCGAAAGAGAGAGAGAGAGAGAGAGAGAGAGAGAGAGAGAGAGAGAGAGAGAGGAGAGAGAGAGAGAGAGAGAAAGAGAGAGAGAGGGAGAGAGAGAGAGGGAGAGAGAGAGAGAGAAGGCACTTTCCAAAAGGGAGCCGTAAAAGTCGGTGCTGTAGTGACATTGCAGCTCCCCATTGGAGTCTGCCTTTCCCCTCTCTCTCTTTCGCGCGTGATCTTGAGGCGCCACGTTAAAAAAGAAGTATATAATAGCAGTCACAGTAGCAGTGGCGAGTACTATTTAATAGTGCGATGTTCTTTTAAAAAAACACCCCTCTAAAAGACAAATTTTAAGGTATTAATTACGAAGTCGACTTAAAGAAGTTTCACAGTACATTTTACGTCTATAGTTTCATATTTGCGTCTAACTTACGCGTAACCCAGGAAGTTGCAGATTGCCTGCGGTGTAATTTCCCGTATGCCGCTCTCCACGCAGGCCGGTTGCCAGCCCTTCGTCTCGGGATGGTACAGCTCAAGGGTTCCATAGCCCTCGTCTCCCTGGCGCTCGCTCAGACGGACTAAAAATGGCAACAGCAAGTTCATAATTATAACAGTCAATACCACCACTTCTAATAGAAATAATGTTTATCGCCTCTAGCAAAACAATTATTTATTATTATTATTATTATTATTATTATTATTAATACACATTTTATATTTCTTTGACCCCGGTGAATAAGCTGATAAGTCAAAAGAACTCAATTTTACAGGTGAGCAAAAACACTTTCAACAATTGCTGTAAATCAGGGTTTAATGATATTCAAACAAAACCTACACACAGTGTTTTTAATATTACTTCAGTTGACAGTTGTTTTTTGCTCTGTAAAATTACGTTTTTTTGACTTATCAGCTTATTCGCCGGGGTCAAAGATATATATTTTAGATAATTACTGATATACAGAATGTCCAGGAAGTTGAAATGCCCAGGAAACAACGAAACTTTGAAAATAAGCTCTTAAGTCAATTTTAAGCACATTTTGTCCAATAAACTCCTTTGACAATTCGAATGGTTCAGCTGCAATAAGCCCACAAAAGTTGGTTTGAAAAAAGGCTTTCTATAAAAAAATTTGCATATCAGAAACATATAACACTCCAGAAACATGTAAATTGTTTGGTATTAACAAAAGAAATTAATATGTTAGTTCACAATGAAAAAAACTAACACAGAAAGAAACAAAACACCCAATTTGCAGAATTCAATTATTTATTCATACAGTAGCTGCATTATTATCATGATGCATAGGCTTCCATTTAAACAATTTCAGCGCTAGAAAGCAATATTTTTAGTGTTAAAAGTCATTTTACGGAAAATAAGTACGTGAGAGGTTAGAACAAATATCATTTTTTAAATTATACATAAAATATTTGTCGCAATATCTTCGCAGGCTTGTGCAATTACTTGTAAATATTTATATTAAATTTGTTGCATCTTTTCCACAAGTCATCAGGATTCCCAGACGGTCAGCCGTCCAGGAATATGTGGTGTCTCGAGTTGCTTAACTCCCGCGACTTCATGGAGTGTAGTTAAGCAATTCGGCTAACGACACCGGCATTTTAATGTTTGTGATGATCAAAATTCGAAAGTAAAGGAAGAATCGCCTGCTCTCGACCGTTAGAGACCACAGGCCACATTCTCCTGGACCCAAGAGGCCCAGGCAGGCCTCCCTGTCAAGGCGCAATGAGCTTCTAACGAGGCATCTGAGGGTAGTGTCTCCAAAATGAATATGCCACGACTTTTCACGTCTTTCTCTGTCGTGCCGCTAGATTCACTTAATCTACAGCACTGCTTGGTACTGGCGCGCTCATGCGACATCTGAGGCAGGTCCGAGAAAGACGCAAAAAATCGTGCCATATTCATTTTGGAGATACTACCCTCAGATGCCACGTTAGAAAAACGCAAGTATAGAAGTATATTAGTAATGCTGCCGATGCAAGTAAAGCCAAGCGGGAGAAGATAAGATGGCGGCGCGCACAACTCATAACTTTATGTATTCGGGTATTAATAGCATTGGAAATGCAGTTTTATACTTCTTGAAGTACATTTTTTACTTGAACTTAATTTGTTTGCTAACAGCAATCCTTCTTACTTAATAAAATGAAAAGATCAGTAAATGATCATTTATTACTGACTTTGCACCGTAATATATTATGCCTTAATGACTTTGCATCGTATCATCAACTGTTGGAGAGCTAATATATATAATTTTTGATAATTAAACTATTTAATGATTGAACTAAATATATTTGCTCCAGTTGTTTTCTGCGCTGCTCAGAAATGTGTAATACGTCAGGTATTATGTTGAATACAATTGAGGTTATGTAAGTACTAAAATAGTCTAAAACCCTTATTGCAGAATCACTTCCTTATGAATACAGAGAAATATTTTAGGTGTCACTCGCCAAATGAAATCTTGAAATATTTAAAATTCAACCCATATATGAGACAATGGTTCACTTTGTTGCAATTATTACTCTAAAAAGTATGAGAATACAACTCAACTGCCTTGCACTTAAGTACAAAGCCTCAGAACGGGGTGACAGTAAGGTGGCGCGTCACGCGAAGTTTCTTGGCTTCAGTCAGCCCTAGCGTCCAGCACAGGCATTGCTAATCTATATACAGAAAAATCTGACTAAATCGGAACCTGTATAAGCCGGAAACCTGCCTTAATCTGAAAATTTCTTCGACCCGTGAAGTTAAATGGCATTTTACACAGCATGAAACGGAACCTCTCCAACGCGGAAACGAAACGGTTTTTCATGTTCTACAGGAAAAAAAATATTTATAAAACGGAATTGCTGTGAATTTAATGCAATTGGCAGAAAGATGAAAGATGATCTTTTAATTAAATGAACGCATTTAAACGCTTGTTTTAAATTCTCTATCTCTGCGCAGTTTAGTCGTGGCAGCCGGACATTGATGGGGAGGGACTTACGCTGTCAGCATAGAATTCGACCTTGGGATCGCTTGTTTCTCAATGTGTAGGCCTTAAGGAAACATTCTCTCCTAAATCTCTGAGCGTGGGAAGGTGTATGGGCGTGGCTTCTATTCACGCGTCTCCTTGCCCCGCGTTGAAAACCTTAACCATCGACCAGGTACCCATTGCCCAAGACCATGCGAGAGTATCAGAAAGTCATAGTACTGAGTTGGGAAGCATGTGCGTTGAAAGAGTCAGCAAGTAGTTCAAATACAGCCAGTAAGGTGTATATTTTTCAACACAGAAGCTGTCAATGAAGAGTGTTTAATATTCATTTATTGGTGATTTTTTCATAAATACGTTATATGTTAATGTATTTTGATAATTATAATAAAGTCATGTAATTTACTACTTTCACATCAGAAATGTCAATATTATAAGTGCCATATAAAGGCCAACCTTGGACAAAACGGAAACCTCCCTAAACCGGAATTTTTTTGTCCCGATCCATTCCGCCATAGACAGATTTTACAGTATTATGTATCTTCGGGTGCAACACTCACTGCAGTTGCGCTCGTCCTGCTCCCAGGGACAATGCACGGCACCGTCGCACACGTGAGATGGCGACATGCAGCGCTGCTCCCCGCAGTGGATCATCCCTGCAACAGAACACCCCACGAGACTGCTTTTCTTTAAGTCAATTGCCACGTAACTAGACATGATTGGCACACACATAACAGGCGGCATTTCACCGACAATTGGGGAATTCACCTCACACGTGACAAAGTTTGATCAGAGAATAGGGTTCCCTAGCGTCTTCCATTTGGGAGGACAATCCTGCATTGATGTTAATTTTCCTCTCGTCCTCCTTTGTATTTTAAATGTCCTACTTTTGTAATTTTTAAACATTTTTTGTCATTTATTTTATCACATGAGTAACATCTCCTACGTAGTATTATTCATTGTTTAATTTAGAATAGAAAGATTAAATATCATTTTTCTGAACGCTGACACACGTACGCGTTATAGTGTCTCTGTCTAGTAACTAAAATACAAAAAGACACTCAAACCTTCTTCATCTGCATTTTGTGAAGGAATCTTTTCACTTGAATCGCAAATGGAGAGAAGAAAGAAATAAGCTGATGTGAGTCTAAAGTAAATATTTATAAAAAGAAATGTGTTGATGTTTTTTTATCACGTGTCCTCTATTGTACATGAACATTGTTGACACCCTTCCCAGAGCCTGCGATTATACGAGACGAGGCCCAATTAGGCCGATGATACGAAACAAGAGGCAATGGGGTAGAATGGTTTCTGTGGGTAGAATAGCAGAGAGGCGAAAAGGCAGAAGCGGGCAGGTTCTCGGACGAGAGCATACTCGGGTGTTCGTAACAGAAGCGGGCAGGTTCTTGGAGGAGAAACACGTAGGCGGGTGTTCGTAAGAGAGCAGTCAGGTTCTCAGAGGAGAAACATGTAAACTCTCAGAAGAAAGATGTACTCGTTTTTTCGGTGGAAAGAAACACTGCGGCACTTGACCGAGAGAGGTGGCTTAGTGCATCAACTGATGTCACTGCAATGCTTCTGACCGGGAGAACCTTGGTTCGAGTCCCGACAGTGGCAGGATTTCCGACACCAGATTGTCAGCTAGATCGAACTCAGCCGCTATCTGGAGAAGAATTGTAGCTGCTAGCCGCTCTAATCCGTATACTTCCGTCGTTTCTCCGCAGTGCCCCAACAAACGGACCGCGCGAAATCTGTCCTTCCTCTTTCTAGTCCTAATCCGACCCCGTTCTTTACACACTTACACTTACAATCATTACACTACCGTAAATGTGGTGAGACCAGATGGGAGGTTTAGAGATTGCCCAAGCTGGTGCGGTACCTCTCTAGTAAGAGATAGTACTTGGTTGGGGAAAACCCCGAAAGCCTACGTGTAGATTGACGCCGGATCTTAGCATCCAGAGAGGGAAGATCACCGCCATCTCCCATGATTAAAACCATGCATTGCACTTACGGGAATAACGACTATCAGTTTTCGACGCGCCCGAAAACACAAAATAATCAGCCGCTGTTTGTAGGAGAATTCTAGTGACCGGCTGCTTTGATCGGTAGTTTTCCGTGGTTTCTCCGAACAACACCACACACGTAGTACCCTATCAAACGAGCCACGGACCGCTCTCGATCTTTCCTTCCTCTTCCTTGTCCTATCCTACCCCTTACTTATACTCTCATGCACTACAATACACACATGTCGGGAGCTTAGAACTTGTCCCGGCTAGGGCGGTGCCACGCTGGTGGAAGATACCTGGTTGCGGGAAAACCCCTCTAGTCGACGGTAAGTCGTCGCCGGATCTCGCCATCAAGCGGTAGAAGACCACCGCCACCGCCTGAGCAAAACATGCACTACACTTACGTGACTAATGACCCCGGTAGTAATGACACACCGGGAATGACTAACAATTAATCTATAAATCGTAGCAGAGAAACATTCAGGTTTCCGGATAAGAAACGGACAACTTGTGGTATAACGGACAACGGTGGTATAACGGCCAGTGTTCCGGACTGTTGTATCCGAGTTTGCGGGTTCAAACCCGATCAAAGACGTGGATTTTAAGAGCGTAATAATCCCTCGTACGCCTTCCTTCGGAGGGGAGTGAATGCTGTCCCATGTAGTAGATTTACTGCATGTAAAAGATCCTCAAGCCTAAAAGAAACCTCTGAGCAAAATTGAGATCCGCTAGTTTCGTCGCCCAAGATAATACCTCCTTTCTCCGTTAGGTGGTGAAAGGAGCGTATCAAAATTTGCGTGGTTAGACGGAAGAGCGGGTCTGATGGCCCGAGTCTCGCCACGTAAAATAAGGCATTAACTAACTTGCGTGCGCGCGACGCCGAGTGTGACGCTGTTTACCTTCTCGTATACGGGAGCAATATATGTAGTATAGAGAAAGGTATGTAATGCTGCAGAAAATTGATTTTGAGATTTCAGCGGAAATACACGTTTTGGGGTCCCCTGATACCGAAAAAGTGTTGTTTTTTTTCAAAACGCCCGTCCGTCTGTGAACACTCCTAAAGCCCAAACCACTCGTAAGATCTTTTCCAAAATTAAGATCCCCTTGTCTATCTAAAATCGTTATGAAGAGGCATAGGTCCCATTTCCACTTAAATTTATTTTAAAAACATTGTTTAAAATTTGGGGATATTTACATGAAGCCCCACGGATATTTTCAAAATTTTCTCAAAAACGGCTCCAAATTTTTCTTTAAATTTCATGTAAAATAAAGTAAAATACACTTATAAAGGGGCATAGGTCCCTTTTCACGGTTAACTCTGAATTTTCGAAAATTGCAAAAGTTTGAATTTTTTCGGCGTCTTCCTAAAACAGCAAAATTAAAGATAGAAATTTTCTTCATGAAGTTTTTGCTCATAATTACTTCCTTTAATAAGGTCATGTAGATTTTTTTGAAAATGTTAATAGTTTTCGCGAAATATGGTGTGCAATATTTGCAATTTTAAAAAATGCCAAAAACACGATTTTCTCAAAAACGACTCCAAATTTTTTCTTTAAATATTTGGGATGCATAGTAGCCAACGAACTTTATACGATGACATATACGCCATATTGCTCTATTCTTTCGTTTTCTCAAAAATTACAAAAATGTGATTTTTTCGAGTTATCTCTCACGTCCGTAATATATACATTAGAGGCGATTTCTTCACTTTATTAGATTTATGAGTACACATCCTTAAATCATTTTAAATAAATTTTCTCGAAAACTCAACAGTTTTTTGTAAAATTGAGATCTAAATTCCACAGTTACAGAAACGCTCAAACGCCATTTTCCCAAAAATGGCTCCAAATTTTTTCTCCATGCCTTTCCAACGGATATTGCTAATTGCACTGTTTAATATGTCGTAAAGTACATTTTGAAGTATTCTTCTTTAAAAAATTACACAAATGCATTTTTTGTAACTTCTCTCGCGCCATTAATATGCACATATAAAATTGATTTGTATATATTATTGCATTTGTAAGTGGAAGTATGTTAAATTACTTCAAATTAAGTTTTTTCGAAAACTCGATAGATTCCTGTGAAAAAGAGCTTAAACTTTTACATTTACTGTAACGCTTAACGCCATTTTCTTAAAGACGGCTCCAAATTTTTCATTGAAAATTGCTATTTAAGACAAGGTTTTAGCCTTCTTTAATATTCATAAAATAATATTTCGGTTCTCCTAATTGGGAAACCGAGCGGTTGAGAAAATTTAAAACAATGGGAAAATGGGCGGCGATAGATGGCAGCAGTCAAGAAGGAATGTCAAGACTGTACAGTACTAGTTAGAAAACTTTTCTACGAGAAAGTCTATGCCAATCTGTAGCACCTCTAATTACCGTATGTGACGAGGCAGTGATATGATGCTAAATGGACCAGCCGAAAGTGGGCAGTGTAAGACATTGCATAAATGCTGCATCTAATAAAGACGAAGGCGTTGGCTGAGAACGCGAACGTGACTATACTTCGGGAGGTGGAGTTTGGTATTGACAGTTACGCGGCGTCTCTACGTTTTCACGACGACGGCATGCACCAGCCCAATCGGGTGTTAGTTTCGTCAGCATCTGCCGCCCCGCGTTGCCGATGAATGGCCACGTGCACGTTTCGGTTACGAGCATGGGACGCAGCGCTGAGTGTCGGACTCGAATGAAACAAGCCCTGAAAGATTGTAAACGATGAGCAGGATTTCCGATTAAGCTTAAATTTTCAAACTGGAATTCATTCCACCAACCAAGTTGGCGAGAGCTCAGTTCATAGTCTTCCAAGGTCGTAGTGTCGCGTAGTTGTTAACGTGCGGTGAATAGCTGTTGTGAAGGCGCAAGGCATTGCACGCTTGTGAGTTTGTCAACCGCGCACCATGTGCGCGGTAGACATTCCATCTCCCGCAGTATAGAAACAGAGTATAGAAATAGGAGCCGACGGTGAGGGAAGCTTTCACAGCTGGGCAGGGCCAATGACCTCCAGATAACGTGGCGACGCCTCCAAATGTGGGATCCGACAACAACAGACTTGCGCACATGCAATATCAGTGTTCGCACGCTTTGCGGACGACGTGTTGCTGGGGTGAATAAATGTGTTCATTTCACGTAGCCTCATGGTATCATTTCAAAGTCACCTTACATTTATGAAGCCAAGCAACCCTGAAATTATGGGTTAGTGCTGCTGGTTGAACAACTCCGGCCTAGACGATGGCGCTAGCAAAGGCATCGAAGCCGCGGGCAGATAAAGTGCGGCAAAAAGGCCAGTGGTTTCAGTAGTAATGTGGACTATTAAAGTAAGTCGGTAATAATAAAAGTCGGGCACGGTGATGGACAAGAGAGGCCGGCACGTGCGACTGACGCGTGGTCGGCTACGACACCAACAATTCATTCCGTTTTGGACACAGAATCGCTACCATTTTTAACGCAAATACAGAAAATTCCGTTCAGGATCCTCATTTAATTACTTTTCTGTACACTTGAATTTGGTAGGTTTGGTTGATTGATTATGTCGTGTTTCCGGGCCCGTCAACTGATGTAGTCATTATTCCCGTAAGTGTAATGTTTCGTTTTCATCATGGGAGACGGCGGTGCTCTTCCTCCTCTGGATGCCGAGATCCGGTGAGGATCCACACCTAGGCTCTCGGGGTTTTCCCCAGGCAGCTACTATCTCCTACTAGAGAAGTACCGTCCGAGCCTGGACAATCTCTAAGCTCCGACTGATCTCCCGATTTGTAGTAGTGTAATGAATGTCAGTGTGTGTGTAAGGAAGGGGGTCAGGATTGATTGATTGTTAGTGATTCCGGACGCATCAACTAATTTGGTCATTAGACCCGTAAGTGTAGTGCATACGTTTGCTCGGGAGGTGGCGGTGTTCTTCTCCCGCTGGATGGCCAGATCCGGCGCCGACCTATCGTCGGCTCTCGGGGTTTCCTCCTAACCAGGACTCTCCCACCAGCGGGGCACCGCCCCAGCCGGGACAAGCTCTAAGCTCCCGACCGGTCTCCCGACATGTGTGGTAGTGCACTGCATGTTAATGTGTGTGTAAGGAGAGAGGATAGGACAAGGAAGAGGTAGATACGATAGGATCGCGCGCGATCCGTGGCCCGTTTGGTAGGGTACTGCTTCGGTATTCGACTGGGTTCATCGGAGAAACCACGGAAAACAACCGATGAGAGCAGCCGGCCGCGAGAATTCTCCTCCAGACAGCGACTGAATTCGACCTAGCTGACATAGTGTCGAAAATCCTACCACCGTTAGGACTCGGACCTAGGACCTCCCGGTCCGAGGGACTGCACCGATATCAGTTGATGCCCTGAGGCACCTACGTCGGTGATAATTTGTAAAGCGTTAAGCTCATTACAAGATAACCAGTTAACAGAAAAACGTTCGACATTAAACAGCTTGGATAAACTCAATTTTCTTTTAAAGAATTTGAAGTTATGGTACATGGCGTGAATCTTTGGATTGTACCTCCATAAATATTTTTTCCGGCGAATCTGACGTAAGTGAATGTTGTTAGTAACCAGGTAGCTGTTAAAAGCGTCAATATTTAATAAAAATAAACATAAGAGGGGCATTCAATGACTAAATAAAAAATTGATCTGGAGATATGAACGTTAATATTTACAAAACAGGATTTTTTCTACTTTTCAATATAATCCTCACCAACATTTATGCACCTGTCCAACGGGATACCAATTTTTTATAACGATTGCAAAGACCTATTTATCTAGTATTTGAACCAATTTCCCACAATTTTTTTTTGACATCACCGTTATCCTGGAACTTCTTTCCACGCAATACCTCCTCCAGTGGACCAAACAACTGAAAATCAGATTGTGCTATATTGGAACTGTAAGGGGAATGAGGCAGTACATCGAAACCTATTTTGTCGATGCTTTGACGGCTTTGTTAAGCCGTGCCAGGCTGTGGGTTGTTTTGCTGGAGAATCATACCTCCCTTTTGAGATCTACGACATTTCTCTCTCATGGCTGGCTTCACCTTGTTCAAAATCATATCTGACCATTATCGGTTGTTTATTATACGCCACTCTTCGAGGTAATTACAAAAATCACTCCTACAGCGTCCCCAAACACAGTCAACATGACTTTTCCTGCTAATGCGGCCAGAACGGTGTTTGTCAGACACTGAGTCTAGACCAATTGTCCTACCCACTTTTAAAAATTCTTTTGCAACTTTCACTATACACTTTAGTCATTTTAGAGTCCGTATTAGCTGGTTTTTCACCTTTAGCAAATACAAAACGAATTACAGAACGTTGTTCAACCAATGTGGAATTTTCAAGTGGACTCGCCATTGTTCAACTTAATTTTGAGGCTATGAACAAAACAATGCTGATCCTACAGAAGGTCAGAGCTCATCCCAGTGATGCTAACTTAAAGTATTAAAATTACAAAACTTTTCCTAACCACTGTTTTTTCTCCAGACCAATTTGCCTCTTTAATTATTGCATGACCTACATACAATGACCTATTGTGAAATAACACTTCGTTGAAAATGCAATTGATTGGTTGCTTGGTTGTTAGTGATTCCGGGCGCGTCAACAGCTTAGGTCATTAGTCCCGTAAGTGTAGGGCGTGATTTTTCATCGGCAGGGAGCAGTGATCTTCATCCGCTGGATGGCAAGATCCGGTCCTATCGTCGGACAGCAAGATCCGACCTATCGTCGGACAGCGGGATTTTCCCTCAACCAGCTATCTCCCACCAGCGGGGAACCGCCCCAGCCGGGACAAGCTCTAAGCTCCCGACCGGTCTCCCGGAATATGTGGTAGTGTAGTGCATGTTGGTGTAAATATGTATGTGTAAGAGGAGAGGATAGGACAGGACAAGGAAGAGGAAGGAATGATCGCGCGCGGTCCGTGGCCTATTTGTTGGAGTACAGCATTCCGGCATTCGCCTGGTGTCGATCGGAGAAAAGGTGGAAAACTACCGATCAGAGTAGCCGCCCGCTAGAATTCTCCTCCAGACAGCGACTGAATTCGACCTAGCTGAAAAGCTAGTGTCGAAAATCCTGCCGTCGTCGGGACTCAAACCTAGAAACACTGCAGTGACCTCAGTTGATGCACTGAGCCACCGCTCCCGGTGGAAATGCAATTGGGAATGGTGTGGCTCACCCGCCCGCTCGCAGCGGTCGTGGCAGTTGCGCTCGTCCGTGTGGTCCTCGCAGTCCACGAAGCCGTCGCAGCGCCAGTCGGACGGGATGCAGCGCCGCGTGTCGCACTGGAAGCCGGACGTGCACGCTGCAACACGACCACAAGGTCCCCTCACCACACGGAATACACCATACACACATCCAGGTAGTGGTGAATCATGGAACATTTTATATTACACGTCTTAGAAGTTTGTGACATTTATTCCGTATTCTTATTCCTAAGACTACGCCCTTCACCACACGGAATACACCATACACACATCCAGGGGGATGGCCAATTGTGGAACATTTTATATTACGGGCCCTAGAAGTTTGTGACATTTATTCCGTGTTCTCATTCCTAAAACTACGCTCTTCACCACACAGAATGCACCCTACACACATCTAGGGGGTGATCAATTGTGGAACATTTTATATTACAGTCCCTAGAAGTTTGTGACATTTATGCCGTGTTCTCATTCCTAAAACTACTCCCTTTACCACACGGAATACACCGTACACACTTCTTTGATTCTTTATGCCCGCGCGGACTTCTTGCATAATTTCTGCCTGCTCCTATACCACATTCTATCCCACTATATTTGTTCCTAACACAACAAATACAATATTTATATGAATTTGATTTATTAAAGTTAAGGTATTAGAAAATACAATAAATAAAAGGAATAATGCTCAAATAAGTAAAATAACTCGTTATAAACCTTATTTCGCTCAATTGATATGCGGTTTGTTATGTTTGTTCACAAGTTTTTTTTCAACCGTTACTTAGGGGCGAGAAAGTATGTGCTGTTTTAGCAACTCTATTTTTGTGTGCTATCCTCAGTTCTTTTTGGAATGGGGACTACATGTTTATTGATGACTGCCAATATTATTTCTTCTGTTTTTTAATTTTTTTTTTAACTATTTTTGTTCTGCAGTATTATTGACTTTGATGTTATCTTTATCCGTTTTGTTTAAATTTAGATATTTCATTTTTTTATCCAATAATATTTATATGTCGTAAATATGCTCAAGTTTAATTAATTATTGTAACGATGTTATTATTCCTTATCCGTAGGCCACGTTTTTATATATTTTCCCAATTTATATGTTCCCAATGCTTCAGTTGTTGTTTGGGTTATTAAATAGTTGATGTTTTCCCATTTTTTATGTTCTTACTTAGTGGTTTCATTTGTGCACTTGTGGTTCAGTGGCAATGAGTGAGATGTCTTATTCTCTCAATAGGGAGTAAATGAACTTGAATAGTTTCTTTTGATGTTTGATTTGTTCTTTGGTGTTCTTTTTCCATTTGATTGGGATGTTGATCTTTGATACCAACTAGAAGTGATCAGATCCAGCGACACAACTTTTGAAAGCTATCTTGTGTCTATGACGCTTTTTGAGATTGTCGTTCACTAACACGTAGTATATTATTGATCGATAAACATTAGCATTCCATGTATCTTTGTGTAGGAATAAAGTATTGGTTGCTCTGAATTTGTTAAAAGGTGCAACCTCTATGGGAAGGTGGCAATTTACATGAACAGTTTTTTCCATAACTTCCATTACATTTTTTATAGGAGAATTGTCAATGCGGGAACTGAAGTCTCCCGCAACTATTATTTAGTCATTTGGATTTATAGCGTTTATAGGTACAGAAATATTTTATAGAACTCTTTAAAAATGTCTCTACGTTCATATTTTGGACTGTGTTTGGATACCAGAGTTGGGCACTCTTTCATAATTTTATTCCTTAGGATTAAAAACTTTTTATTTACAAAAGTGTAACAGTGGATACTGTTCTTCAATTGGTTTTTGATCAGGACTGCTATACGTTCAGCTGTTCGTTTTCAGAGCTTAATCCACATATAATAACCTCATTCAACTTAACCTTTTAATTTCTTTATAGTTTTAGGAATTACGACAATGTATATATTTAAGTTCTCTTTGAAATTCAATCTCTTTATAAGAGAGTGCTCTTGCATACCACTCCCCAAATTTAAGATGTTACGCCACTCCAAGACATTTTTACCTGTTAATCTTAGCCACAATCGTGACATCAATATTTGGTTAGTCCCGTTTTCCTCTACCTGAGACATTATTTCACAGACATTCATCCTAAGGACTGAATAGGTAACGAGTTTCGCAGGAGAAGATGTGTGGTGAGACCATCTCGATAGACTGCACATCTTGGCTGATTTTGTCTGTTTCTTCCCGAAGGCTTGCTGACTTAAGACCCAGAGGGACCAGTCTTCACCGAAGAGCGCGTTCAGTATTGGTCTCTTCCACCTTCGTCTACGCTGGGATGGTTTCCTCTTTATCGTTTTTTGTAGCCTTCGCATTCTATCTTCACTCCTCTAGTAACAAGGGTGAGTGGTAGGATAAAAAGCAGGATTCTCCAAGCTTCTCATTCCACCTGATGACTTAAGTGGATTGCAAAGAAGTATTATTGATGGAGAGGTAAGCGGTTCACTGCACATTTAGAGAAACCAATAATGTAGGAAAATAATGATTGAGAATAAGATTCTTTTGACATGGTACTCGGAGCCTGTAAACTTCTCAGTCAACCCTACAGCACTCGAAGGTTGAGAGTGGAATGTAGATGTGAAAAGAAGGGTATGCACATTTTGATAAGAAATTAGTCACCTATGACAACAGTGGGTGAGATCTCATGGCGATACTGTACTAAAATCCCCAGAAACCATAAAATAAAAGTTCTAGGGCCTAAAAATCTGAAATCTTCATACGACTCACACGAGTAACAAGCTATAACTTTAGACAGTACATGAGTGACGAAAAAATAACTAAATAATTATAAAAATATTGCTTATTAGTCCTGCCAGAAAAGGAACGATTTCAGAGTTTTAAAAAAATAATTTAAATGGGGTATTACTTCGTTGATATTTGTGTCTACTATAATAGTTGACGTGAACATAAGAATACACACGAGTGTTCTAATAATCCTTGGCCTAACTATGTATAAAAAATGAATGTTTTCGTAATTTAGGTAATGTTCATGGCGATCTATTAACTACAACATAATGGATGAAGAGTTAAATGTAAAGGAAAATTAGAGTTGCATTGGAGTGCGCCAAGGCTGTCGCGAGATGCTCACTTGGTTTGTGCGCGCGCAGCTCCGCCTGCTGCACCTCGTGGTGGCCCACGCACACGTCGGAGTCGGGCGAGTCGGGGAAGAGGTCGCAGTCCAGGTAGTCGGGCAGCGTCAGGCTGAACACCTCCAGGAAGAATCCGCACCGCCGCTTTGTCTCTGCGCAACGCAATTGGCAACACTGCTCAGGCCACCATACTCTTGTTTTTTTTTGTACAAAGTAGGGTACCACCGTATAATCAGACCCGACTCCAGAGAATTCGCAGGTACGGGCACTATCGTGACTTCAAATTGGAAACATATTTGACAATGCTGGAAAATTATCGTAGAAAATAGTGAACCCAAATCACCCGCTAGCAAGTAGTAGATTCTTTTTTTCCTATCTACCAAACACGAAGGGGAAAAGGACAAGGAAAAGAAGTAGAACAAGAATTCGTCGATGAGCCTCGAAGTCACTCTATAGAATTGTGGTCAATTTATTGATACCATAAGTTCCAAATAGTATACTTTTTATATTAAAAACTGACCTTTAACAGATTAAGTGATTAAGTGTTCCTGATTTAATCGTGGTTGCTTAAGAGGTCAATAATTGTAAACTGAAGTTGGTAGGTTTTACGTATTGAAATGGTGGTGATTAACACCACCATTCGCGTGAGACGTGTCTTTGTCAACGTTTGCAGTGAACGAGCTGAAATAATCACACTGAAGATGATATTTTTGAGAGAATGTGTTAAATATAAAGTATGTAAGAAATTTCTTTAATTCGCAGTTACATGTTCTACAACAGGCCTGCACAACGCCTGCTCCGATGGGAATTCTGCACTTAAGAGCCTACCGTCTGCCCGAGAAGGCGCCGAAAGTGCAAGTAGTGTAACAAGCTATGCGAGGAGAGGAGAAGCCTGACGTCACGACGCGACGCGCAGATTGAATGCCGGAGCGTCTGATACAATGATCCATGCAGTGAAATCATTTTCCCACTTATTTAAATGGGTGATGCCCCTATTTCAAGCTCCAAGGGTCATAATTCACTATGTTCTTCTGTACTTTGATGCATATCCACATTTGTATCCACCACTGTATGTATTTAATTTTTTAAATTTTTATAGTTGATGCTCATTGCGACTCTTAAACAATATTTTGAAGTGCAGTGACCTTTATTAAAACTATATTACTTAATTCTCACTAACAAAATTAACAATTTAATAATTGATTATTCACCAGGAATGTTATAATCTCCAAATGATAGCCAAATGAAGAAACTTATGGAAGCAATCTCTCATATCAAGATTCACGTAAGAGTGGAATACAGGAAATTCCGAGAAGGGTAATGTTTACCAGCATGTGATCATTTCCCTCCCCATTATGAACCCGAATAATACTCGTACGAGCAAACCTCTCTGACGATATGTTACGGGCAATCGTGATATTGTCATGCATCTTGTTAAATATAATGCAAAGTGTTTAATATTTTTATACGATGTCCTAAACGGTGAATAAATGTTGTTTGTTGATTTGATATTAGAAATATACAATGTACTCTTGACAAAATTAGAGCAGAAATTAATCATGAGTTTTTGAAGAATAACATGTTTTAGCATTGATAGAACCGTTTTATTCAATAAAACATAGTAAATGAAGAAATAGTTTATTACTGTCATGATCAAACATTAATTCAGTATCATAATTTTGTGTTTAGCAAAAACAAATTTGTGATTACATCGTAGCAAGTGAATTACAATATCAGCCCTAAGCAATTATTATACTTGGTGCCAAATCAAATTGTATAATTGTTGTGTTTCATATTTCACACTGCCATATACGGTGAACAAACAATTACAAAATAATACAAACGGCAATCTTACTTGAACTGTATGTGCCTGTCATGTTCTCGCCGATTGCTCTTTCAATTTACGCGCTATGGCTCGAGTTCTAATGGGTGGTCCCCACTTCTGGAATGACTCTCACCCCCACCCTTCATCGGTTGTCGCGTTCGCATCCGAGTGGCTTGCGCGGGCTCCTGAGGTTAGTGAAAGTGCAAAATGCTGTGCAGGTCTGTTTGGTTTGGTTTGTTTTTTTCGTGTTTGCGGGCGCGTCAACTGCTTTGGTCATTAGTCCCGTTAGTGTAGTGCATGTTTTTATCGGGAGATGGCGGTGATCTTCCCCGCTGGATGGCGAGATCCGGCGCCGACCTACCGTCGGCTAGTGGGGTTTCCCCTAACCAGGACTCTCCCACCAGCGGGCACCGCCCCAGCCGGGACAAGCTCTAAGCTCCCGACCGGTCTCCCGGAATATGTGGTAGTGTAGTGCATGTTAGTGTAAGTGTGTGTGTGTAAGGGGAGAGGATAGGACAAGGAAGAGGAAGGACAGATCGCGCGCGGTCCGTGGCCCGTTTGGTAGGGTACTGCTCCGGCATTCGCCTGGTGTTGATCGGAGAAACCACGGAAAACTAACGATCAGAGCAGGTCTGTTCTACAACAAATAGATAAAGAGTAAGAAGTGCTCAAAGATATAGATAGATAACAGAATACCACCTGGTATGTTGTAGAGAAGTAATGTTCAAGTTGTGTTCATTGAAAGTCGATTGAAATATGCTGAAAAATAAACATGAACACTGTGTCTAGAAGTATAAGTTGGCATTTTATGGTATATTTAATGAACTAGAGATTGATATTCACACGCTGTAAGATACTTTAAATGAAGATGTAACAATGTAATCTTTCTAGTGATGAAGACAATGTTGACTATGATTGGGTGCCGCTGGCTCACATAATGTAAAAGAAACTCATCGACGATTCGAGATGTTCAGGAAAAAACAGGGCTGCAGTTTTATGAGTCACTTCTGATGAAAATGAACAAAATAGCATGAAGGGTTATTTACAAGGAATTTCTTACAAAAACATTTTCCCCGATGCAAGTTTTACAAATCACCAGATGGAAAGTTCTATTTACCTTGAAGTAACTAATTTTGTTCACAGTCTACCCTCTATAATGGATAAATTCTAATCTGTTTTGAAAAAAAATAATTAGGGATTAATTAATATTACTCAGAAAGATAAAGTATATAGAAAATGAAATATTCACATGTCTCATAAAAATATAAATAGTTTCGTTGCTTCAATACAAACATTTGAATATTTTAATTAATCAAACTTTTCGCATTTTGTCATGTAAATGTAAATAAAACCCCCAATATTATACACATAACTGATGTATGGTGTTTACCTTCATCATATAAGCAGAAAAAAGGTTTTTGCAGCTATAAATGAGTCAAGATTACGTTAAGGGCAGTTATGACTCTCAATAAATATTCTTTACTTACATCCTGTTTCTCGTGATTTTATGAAGTATATGAACAGAAGATAAAATATATTGGTGTAGTTCTTTTTTGTGGCTTACTTTTCACTACTGAATTCTAACATGAACAAATAAGTACTTCATAAACTATTCTCGAAAAGAGTAACTTGCAACTTTATTTTTTAACAAATATTGTTTGTCATCACTTTCTGAGTAGAGTATCAAATGTAGATATTTTCCTTCCCTAAGAAAAAATCAGCATTGAATAAAGGAATGAATTTTAAGTGCTGAAGACAGCTGCGGGGCACTCACAAGGGTTAATCCGGTACTGAGTGCGCAGAAATAAGCAAGAGAATGACCAGGAATTACTAAAGAGTGTGGTCAATGGCGATGTAAAGTGCCGAATCATTTGTCCCTGCCAATGAATGTCAGACTTAAATTACGATGGCGGGGTCTTATACGACATACGTATATTCATATATTCTAGTTAAATTCCCTTTCCTTACACGCATCCCTCACTTTACCTCTGCGTGTCAGCAACATGTGAATTTGATTGCTAGTGTAGAATCTGTATCATACCCCGACCCAGGACCACGCGATTTCCCTGAGATCCCTAAAGTCGACATAATTTGAGGGCCACTGTTACACGCGTCCAACATCTCTTCCATGCTTGGCCCTGTTCCAGTTAATAAGCTCATTATGGTGACATCACGTAAATTGGCGGCCCAACGTGGTAAGCATACGCGTTATTTATATATATATATATATATATATATATATATATATATATATATTGTAATGTTAAAAATTGTGTATGTTAAACATTTCGTTATTGCAGAATTCTTGAAGACCGTTTTGGTGAAAATAATTGATTAGTTGCAGTGTTGATTTTGTGAGGGTTTGTTGAGCAGCAGGCCCCAGTGCGTGCGTGCGCGCGTGCGTGCGTGCGTGTGTGTGTGTGCGCGTGCGTGTATGAGCGCTCACCGAAGCAGAGGCTGCGGCAGGGGCGCACCAGCTGCCCCTGGGGGCCGCACTTGGGCACGAAGACGGTGCACAGGAAGAGCGCCGCCAGCTCGTAGCAGCGTACGTCCACCACGGCGTCGTACACCTCCAGCTCCTGCGCACACCGCCAGCCCTTGCACTCATTCGTTCATTCATTCGTGCTTCCGGCGACGCCAATTGCTATATTCATTACTCTCCATTAAATAGTTTTGTTTGAATGTATTATCTCGGGAGATGACGCTTTTTCTTCTCTGCTAGATTTTCAGATTTGGCGTTAACCTACACTTCAGGTTGCAAGGATTTGCTAGATAGGAGTTTAAATTGATAAATTGAATATGAAAAACTGGAAAACTTTGAATTAGCTAAGATTGAAAATGAAAAACAGGAAAAAATAGAACTATCCAGAATATAAGCAGAAATTAAATTAAAGAACTAGAGCTTGAACGTTTAAAAAACTCGGAAAATAGTAATAATAGTAATGGTAATAGTGTCGAAGTTAAAAATTAAGAAATATTGCCATAGTATAGCAAAGCATAGTTTCCAATGGGACGTGAAAGACACTGACGTGTATTTGCAAACGTTTGACCAGATAGCTTGTATTGATAAGCTAGATCCCTTTGAGTGGGTTTATTGTATTCAATGTTTGATGCCAGGAGAGATCGCGGAATTTATTTTGCGAGAAAACGTAGAGGGAAATTTAACTTATGAGGGAATAAAAGAATTATTAGAACTTAAATATCAATTAACCTCAGATAAATTGCGACAAAAGTTTTTCGAAATTAGAAACACTGCTAACCAAACTTGGAGATGTTGCCTATGGGTTATTTTCCAAATTGAATGGCTGGATTAAAGGTATAAAAGTAGAGACTTTTGAAAATTTAATTTCACTATTGGTAAAAGACCGAATGTTCCTCCCCAAATCAAAGAACAGCTAGTCGAAAATAAACTAGTGCAAGGAAAATGTCAATGCCGACGTTTTATATCGAGCAGTACTTTGGTGAAAAAATGTTCCAAAATTGAAGTAAAACTGACTCAATCTAAAGTAATCAGTAGTATTCCTGATTAAACTATAAATATTGTAAATATACTTTAAATTGTGTTCTTTTCTTTTGTGTAGTAATATTTTATTTATATTGTTTTATTTTGCTTGTATTGTTTCTGCCAAAGAATTCCTATCAATCGGCAACATCTCAGCAGGGGAGAGGTAATTAATGATACTCTTATAAGTCTTTTCTACGAAATGAAAATTGAACGTTGTACGAGTGTATCAAATCGTAAGCGAACGAACAACTGAGTAGTATGGATTGGGTTGCTATGGAGGCAAGTATAGTTTTAAGAGACTTTGGCTAGAGTTTGAAAGAGATGGACGCATGACGATTATGTCGCGAGATTTAAAGTGAAATACTTCTTCAAATGACCAATTGAACCCCTAACTACAGAAAGGCAATTAGTCTAATTTTACATATTTTTTTACTGGCAGGGAGGGTTGTGAGTTGGCCAGTGAATTGTGTTCTGCAGAAAGGAAACTTGACCTCTCGATAGCATGAGTCTGTGTCTCCATATGAAAACCAGAGCCCGGCAATAAGAGTTTTACGGCCGAAAATTTTGACATTTTCCGGCGTACGATTACATAACTTTCTCTTCGTATAAAGTACCTTCGTAAGGCGAGAAAGTAAAATATACCGTAAAGAGAAAATTTTCTTAAAACGAATATACAGATTTTTGTTTCTTCTGTAAAATTAGGAAACACAGACTTAAAATTTTGTAAAATTAGGAAACATGGATTCTACGGCAGTTAGCGATTCAGTTAGTAGTGTCGTCAAGTATTTAGAAGATTGGCGAAACTTTGGGGATGGATTCAATTATAATTAATCGGTGGTTAAAGCATACAAAACAAAATATTCGCAGAAGCGGAGCAGGTAATAGTTTGCTGATTGATTAGCCATCCAGAACTTTCGAACAATATTTTTTCTTTTTGTTGGAAATTTAAGTTTTGATTTTTCAATCGTCAAAAGTGAGGAGAACGGAAAGCGACGTTGGGTAAGTGGAAAGCAGTGGAGCTGAAATTCTACTGGGATACTCATGAACGTGGCGCATACGGGAGCATAAACTGTTGCGGAACATAAGTCACTAAAAACGTAACATACTCATATATTTTCCAGTGTATGACATCATTTAAAGATCTAAAGTGGAGGTATAAACTGAATTAAGAAAGAAATATCTGACTTGAATATTAGAGGTGTAGGAGAGATTCGAAAAATATATGAATTTTTCAATTTTCAACATTTGACAGCTTTTTATGAAACTCGTAACTGTACCATTTTTATAAATACACTATCTTGTATTCCGTAAAAAGAATTAAAGAAAAATGTAGCCACTTTCCACAACATTTTGGAAATGTTACAGGAAGTTTCGAGTAAAGTACCTCCTAAAATTAAAATACCTTAATGATCTCTGGAACGTCGCCACTAGATCTTACTTCTGACACATTTACAAAGTTTCAACGCAAAAGCTTTTAATCTGACAAAGGTATGCGCGGCAATTTCTTCAATCTATCCAGATATCCCAATTTTGGGGAATGGCATTGCGCCTCCCTATCGGCATCAATCTTAACAATAGCTATCAATACTCAAAACAGCGGTTTCGGTAGTATAACGGTTAGCGTACCGGACTGTTATACCCAAGTTTGCGGGTTCAAATCCGATCGAAGGGCGAAAAAATCTTTCGTACGCCTTACTTCGGAAGGGAAGGAAAGCCGGCTGTCCTATGTAGTAGATTACCTGTAAAAGATCCTCAAGCCTAAAAGAAGCCTCTGGGCTAAATTCAAATCGCCTGCTACGTCGCCCAAGATAATACCTCCTTTCTCCGCAAAATGGTGGCGTAGCGAAATTTGCGTGGTCGGACAGAAGAGAGGGCCGGATGGCCTGAGTTTTACCACATAAAATAAGACATGAACTAACAAACTAACTAACAGTACTTTAATCCTGCCATGTGTGTGCGATGTTACACGTCATATGTCACGGCTTTATCGCGGATAGTTTAAATATGGATTCTACGACCGCTAATTCGAGATTGTATTGTTGAGGTGAATCCAATACTAGTCGGCGGGGTCCTCCCTATACTAGTAAAAGTGAGTATAGAGTCCAGATGCTTATTGAGTTACTCTTGTACTGATTGGG
Organism: Teleogryllus oceanicus; assembly: GCA_964035755.1. Taxonomy (NCBI): domain Eukaryota; kingdom Metazoa; phylum Arthropoda; class Insecta; order Orthoptera; family Gryllidae; genus Teleogryllus; species Teleogryllus oceanicus. Next base: position 36,861,820 of record CAXIVR010000011.1, on the reverse strand, counting down.
ATTAATGTAGTTTCTACTTAATTTTCTAAGGTAGAAATGAAGATTTTTTCTCTTTTTCTCGAATTGTATAATTTTATTACTATAATCGAATAAGTATTTATGATAACATGATAGTTAAATATAAATCAAATTTCCATTTAGCTGCATTTCACTTCCTTTCAAGCATCCGTCGTAATGAGTCACGTAACTGCACTCTGATCTGATTATTATAAGTGCTCATCAACGAGGAGGGAATTATTGGATATTACTAATTTCAACTTACCTGCTGAGCATCACGTTGCGTAAAGTGCCCCATAAAGTTAGGAAACATTGTGAAGTTGTATGGAACACGGTGGTAATGACAGAAACTGACAATCACAGGTAGACAGATTCCTGCAAAGACAATAGTTAAAATTAATTTACACTTATACATTCACACAGATAATGTTGAAAAACACGAGGATAAAAGAGTTGTGAGATATTTTTTTCTACCACAAAAAAGCTGTTTTACAGTTGTGTTACAATACTTTCTCTATACTACGCAAGTAGTATACGAGAAAGAAAGTAAAAATACCATTACCAATAATGTAATTTACGTTACAACCACAGTATATTAAGTCAAAAACTTACCAAAGTACAACATTTACTGTAGATAGAAAAAACATTTAAAGATGATAACATAACATAGAAAAAATAATTAAATTTTATGAAACTATAAATGAATTTTTAAAGTAGCAAGAGGTGTTCACTGTCAATTGGAAAAAACTGTGTTTTTGTGTATGGAGGATACTTACTGCTACCAACTGGCTGTCATTGGGATATGATTTGTGGGGTTATTGGAAATGGCCCGTTTAACCTCATTATGAATACAACTGAAAAAGTCATCACATCTTTATCATTGTTATGAGACCTGCCAATACAACCATAATTAACTTTATCTACACAAATATTATAAACAATATTGCTTTTATTACAGTTTAAGTTTGTCGAAAAATAATACAAGAAAATTATAAATAAAAATACTCTTACCAAGAATTCTCACAAAATGTCGAAATGACCTCTTGAGTAGCAAACAGAAATTATAGAAAGTTGATTCCCCTTTTGACAGTTAGCAGCGTACTAGATAGGTTTTTAAGACTTTTTACACGGTACAGTTTTCGTGCAGATTCTTAGAGAGAAACTGTACAGAACCTTCAAGATCCCAAACTAGAAGTATTCCGTATTCCTCCATACTAAAAGTATAAAAGCCAAAAGTCGTGTTTACACCACAGTATACTTATCATAAAATAGAACAGCTCCGTGTTAAATACCTTATGAAGACGTGATGGTCAGTGACTCGAGCGTTCCGCGAGGCGACAAAGGAAAACTACGCAGCCTTACTTTTCTTAATACAGCATCGTTCTGGGCCGTTCTTTACCAGTTGGGGGCATAGCGAATTCTTAAGATGTCACTAAAGGTTTGCCAACCCAACAAATGAACCTGTTCACGCTTCGTTCTACCAGCTATCTAATGTAAGTAAGCATTAGTAATATTCACTGTTGTCGACGTGAACCCGAACATGAACTGGATGGGTTTATCAAATATTGTGGGAAGTGAAATGAGTGTATAGTGATGTCGTGAACATTGACTCGTTCCCACTTAAATGCGATGTCTGGATTGCGGGGCATGCGGATCTGCGTGATGTTTGCATAGATGCTGGAGACAAAAGATATTTGCAAGCACCGAGAATCGGCGGACCTCACTCGGTCGTAGAAATTGACGAGTGTAAAATCGGACGGCGAAAGTATAATAGAGGTCCTGTAGTGGAGGGTAACTGGGTCTTTGGCCTCATTGATCGTGTCACCAAGGAAGTGAGATTGCAGATTTGCCCTGGGAGGGATTCTAATACTTTGTTGCGCATGATTCAACAACATGTGCAACTTCAAACAACTATTATCACCGATATGTGGAGAGGTTATCAAGGTCTAACCCAACATAATTTTGTTCACACGACAGTGAATCAATCGCTTAATTTTGTGGATCCAGTGACAGGCGCTACTACAAACGCCAGAGATAGTAGAGATCCATTTCTGTTTCTAGTTGAACATTGCAATATTGCATTTTGAAACTTGTGATTTCTCTAAATAAAATGTTTTATAACTTTTAACTCCGTTTTGTACGCATCCTATATAATTTTTCTTTCATATTTGCTTTAGGGTAGAGAAAATATCGTTATATTACAAGGTTAGGTTAGGTTCTTTTCACGTGAATACAAATATATGTACGTTTCCGTAAGTTGGTAGTAGGTATGACGACAAAAGATGAGTGCAATGCGTTAACCAACAGGTAAAGAATATCCTCGTTCTGCTAAATAGGACCAATAAGTGAGTTTTTTTTATATATTTTAATTTCGTTATATATACTACTAAACAACATGAGACGTAGAAATTTTGAACAATTTTAAGGAAAGAAATGATTTAAATCTAATGAATGTTGCCCATTGAAAGTGAATAGTGAAATCATGAGGAACAACAAGTATTTCTTTACTTTTCATGAATATATCTAGAAATGTAAGTAATCTAAGTAGGAAATAAGGGTATATTGGAGGTAAGAACATTTATGTCGTGCTTTTTTGAACAAATTTTAGTCTCTCCTTTCTAGTTTTTTTTAAAGTAAAAAGAAGATAACTAAGGGATTTTCCCTTTATTATTGCTGCTTTATTATTGCAGAACGGGACACCCCTTTTGTCACACGCATTCTTGTGCGTGTATAAACTAGAAAAGTATTCAGTTGGTGCATATCAAATACGTCCCGATACACATCAAACTGTAAGGATAAAACGTCGGTTATATGTAATTTTACGTGCTATTTAATGACTTAATTGCGTGTTATTAAATCCTTATAAACACGAGGTCAAGAAATAACATGAATTATTTTTTAAATTTATAACCAGCGCTTAATAAACGCAATTTCATAAACATCCATTTACTTCAGTAGCAGTTATCCATAGTTTTATTTTGTCCCCAACAGGATCGCTAGCTGTATACGCGCGCATCCCTAAGTAGCTTAAAATCTGATTGAGCTACACTACTGTATGATACGTATACTGTGTTTACTCGGTCTGCACGTTTTCCGTACGAATTTCCATTAGACGCCGCCAGGGGCTCTGCCGGCACAAAAATGAATAGCCGATTTGCATCGTCCGAGTGCATTCGTTCGCGACATTTGTATACGTGTGTTCTGATGTACTTTATTAATAGTTTTTTAAGTAATGAATCACGGGCAGAAAAAAATATAACGGCCGTGATTGTTGTCGCCACAAGCACGCCTATGACGGCTTTAGCGGGTGCGCAGAAAAAACGCTTGAAATGGAGGAAGTCGTGACTGAAAAGTGAGATTCAGTAACCTAACATTCGTAAGAGAATAAAATCAACTCACCAGAAGAGGCGAGAATTTGAATCTGCCACACCAATCCACAAAATCTCACGAATCACACCTAAACCACAAAATTCAAAACGATGGACTATTTTCGCCGCAAACAAATCCTTCTGTGAACTATTCTACCACTAGCACCGCTAGAACCAATCTGTACGTTTTCTGTATACAAATTATAAATTTGTAAATAAATTCTGTTTGTACAGGTTTACAAAATCAATCAAATCTATTTAGTAACTATTATTTTATGTTGTGATAAGCTCTAATTTATGTTTTCTATAAAGAGTATATCCCGTTGTTGAAATAAATTATATAAACAAATAATCACGAAAGGCTTAATGCAAAAACAATACAGTATGGACTGCGCGCTTTCTGTACGTCCAATTCACAAGAAAACTGTGCCATGCAAAAAGACCTTTAAAATATCACCAATTTAGAATATCAAACTCCCTGGCTAATTTTCCTGACGGCCTAACTAAACCCTCTCTACCCTACTGTAGAGCCCAAACTTCAATTATATTTCGTTCTGTAATATTGCCCCAGACGTTGAATGCCCGTGGCGCTGGCTCGTGTGCTCACCGGGGGCGGGGTTCTCCGGCGGCGGGGGCGGCGCCGTGGCGGGCGTGCTGCCGTTCACGTACCGCACCGTCGACGGGTACGCTGCGAACAGAGGTAGGCGCCATTTTGGCTCAGATGGTGCACAATACGAGTTCGCACGAGTCATCTGTGCAAGCGAGACATGCGACCAAGGAGACACTGCTAATGAGCCGTCGTTGCATACTATCGCTGTTCAGAAAACATCGGGTACGCTAATGTGAGCTAGGGATTGTTATCTCTCAGAAATTTTTACCTGCGTTAGTAATTGGTTTCATTGCTTTTCTCGTGTGCTTTCTCACACGAAATGTGAACTTAAATTTTTTATGTCGAGGCTGGCTGTCGGAAAGCTAGAGAAGATGTCTCTGAAGCATCGTCTCTGTCCTTTATACCGTCAGCCGAATGCACAGATTCGTCACGCGAACTCTACAGTGAACTTCTGGTTTTCATGAAGCTTCCAATCATACGTGAGGTAACTCAGTGTCATAACAGATGCGTACCAATGCCATTAAGACACTTAGAGCACACCAATAAAAAGGTCAACGGCGGACCCCAGAGAAAAATTCAATATAATTGAAGAAAAAACTATATTTAATAATTAATGATATATGTTAAGATATTTCAAACTTTTTCATTCATCTAACGTTGTATATACTTAGATAACGTTTGTCCTTCTCTTAGAAAACGAGTACTACCTTACGTTCAAAAATGACATGGAAATAACTATTTTTAGACAGCCAATACTGAGGGTGTTTTTCACAGCATGCTTAGCGTGATACAAGTTAGCCCGACCTCTGGGCGCCTGGGAAGTATTCAGCACCAGCGCCGCGCGCGCACTTCGGTGACTCAGCACCACAGAGGGGGGGGGGCGCAGGCGAAGACGCGTATAGAAGGATTTTCCTAAGGATGAGCCGAAGTGACAGTTCGCGAAAACAAGTGAACATCACATGTATTTCAGAGAAGTATCCCTCCGCCGCGCAAGCTGTTCAGCCAAGCCCCTTCGTAAAGTGCTAATGGCTCCTGTGACAACATCCCTATGCAGAAGTCTAAGAGTATCGCTGAAGTATATGCACGTACGTGAGTCCGGGAAAAGGAAGAGTTACAAGTTAGGCAACTGCAAACGAACGAATGAGGGAAGGGAGTGTAATGGGCTCAAGGGCTCGACGACAACAGAACCTTCAGTTATGATGTCAGCACTAGCTGTCACTTTAGCTCATCCTTAGGAAAATCGCTCTATAGCAGTCAAAGGGAGACGGGCGAGAAGACGGGGGTCTGTTTGGGGCACAAGGCGGCCAGGGGAGTGGAAGGGTCGGGTAGGGTCAGGTAGCGTCGGGTAGGGTCGGACAGGGTCGGGTAGGGTCGGGTAGGGTCGGGTAGGGTCGGGTAGGGTCGGGTAGGGTCGGGGAGGGTCGGTGAGGGTCGGTGAGGGTCGGTGAGGGTCGGTGAGGGTCGGTGAGGGACGGTGAGGGCGGTGAGGGGCGGTGAGGGGCGGTGAGGGGCGGTGAGGGGCGGTGAGGGGCGGTGAGGGTCGGTAAGGGTCGGAGGTCGGTGAGGGTCGGTGAGGGTCGGTGAGGGTCGGTGAGGGTCGGTGAGGGTCGGTGAGGTCGGTGAGGGTCGGTGAGGGTCGGTGAGGGTCGGTGAGGGTCGGTGAGGGTCGGTGAGGGTCGGTGAGGGTCGGTGAGGGTCGGGAGGGGGTGAGGGTGGGAGGGGGGGGGGGGGGGGGGGGAAGTAGGCGAGGCCGCCGGCGATGGCGAGCAGCGCGAGGGCGTTGACGAGCACTTGGGCGAAGCGGAAGCGCAGGCGCCCGCGCGTGATGTAGTGCGCGGAGGGGCGGCGCATGTCACGGATGATCTGCGCACCACACAGTTCAAAACAAAACATGGACAATAACAGTAAACTCCCTCTGGTTTGTCAGCACAACGGTCTTGCAATAGAACCGATTACTTTCTTTATTACGAAACTGGCACGTTATTTCTTCAATAATTTAAATCGTGTAGTACAAGGAGCGTTCACTTACGAAATTGGAACTGATCAACTCCCACTCTCACGCCTGAGAAACAGATTCCCATTTGACATTTTCTTTTGATTACTTAGATCATTTAATTGAACTAACATATTTGATGGCTTAACACATACATTTTAATTTAACTTATAATATTAAACTTAAAATATTAATACAAAGGTTGAAGAAACCATGAAGACACCTCATAGATTCTATTCTTGAACTGAAAAAAATTTACAAAATATATGTAATGGGTATTTGTTTTTTATGCGAATAGAGTGAGTGAGGTTTTTACAGAGGTTGAATGAAGGTACATTTTGGATGTGATGAATATTGGAGAAGACGTTATGGGATAAGTAGGCAATATGGTGAATGATGGGATCGAGGTTGGATTCTTTTTGTAATTGGTAGCTGAAAATAAACCAGAGTGCATTGGTGATGGTGCAAAGGACATGATTTTGTACTATTTGAATTTTCTTTATGTTGTTTTTTTGCAGCATTGATCCGTACTGGGAAGGTGTAAAGTAGTGCCGGTCTGATCATTGTTTTGTGTAGTATTATTGCTGTGTTGTATGGGAGGTATTGATTTCTATTTATTAGTGTTTTTAATTGATGCAGTTTGTTTTTAGTTTGTATTATTTTGGTGTCTATGTATTGTTTCCAGTTCATTTGGGTGTTCATGTGCAGTACTAAATATTTAATGGGTTTATTTGAGAGATTCGATGGGATGGGTTCATTATTTAATGTTAAAGTGGTTGATGGAGTGTATGGACTTAATGAAAAAAAATTCTGGAGTTTTATTTGGGTTTAATTTTACTTTTAATTTGGATGAATAGCTGTCTGTGATACAATTGTATGCTATTTTTAGTGCTGATTACCGAGTTGTTGGATGCAAATATAAGTGTATCATCTGCAAACTGTGTTCGTTTAACTGTTGGATGCTTGGGGATGTCTGCTACATACAGATTGAATAGTGTGGGTGAAAGGGAGATATCCTTGTGGTAAGTTTGCTTTGCTTAACTGAGTGATGATTATTTGAGTGATGATTATTGATGATTACTGCAAAGGTTCTGTTGGATAAATAGTTCTGGGTTGTTGAGGTGATGTACTGTGGATTTTCCTTTCCGTCATCGCTCTCTAAAGAAATTTCCTCAAAATAACAATGGTTGAAGGTATAACCCAATTAAATCACTATCACGGAGCATGAACATGAAATTACCCCGTTCACACTTTGCTGGCACAATGTTGCTTGATCATTCAAATGAAGCACCTCACGGCTGAGCGTTGTCATGTAAATTTCACGCACGTAAATTTAAAAAAAAAAAGACAACACACAGCACAACAAACACACAACACACAGCATTGACACAAACCAGGAAACACAAAATCACTACATCTGTTACATGTCGATATTTTTGAAGTGAGTGCTGATACTGACATGTGATTTCTACGACGTATGTTAATGATAAATCTGTCTCGTGACGTCGCAGTCAGCCGAAGCCTTTTATCCTTTCGTCTATCGGCTCGATGTCGTTCGTCACCCATCCGGGAATCCGTGGTGTCCCGAATTGCTTAACTCACCCGGTGGTGCAGCGACATGTTGGAGCCGTGGTGGAAGCGCACGATGGCCTGCAGCGACGCCGGGGTGGAGGCGCTCTTGGTGAGGAGGGCGCTGCCGTTGGCGACGCCCGCCGCCGCCGCCGCCGCCGCCGCCACCGCCGCCGCGCCGTCCGCGCCGTCCGCGCCGCCCCGCCCCGCCACCGCCCCGCCGCCCTTGATGCGTCCGGGGCCGCGCCGCCGGCCCGCGCCCTTCGCCCTGGGCGCTTCGCCCGCGGGCGGCAGCAGGGCGCCTCCATCGTCTTGCTCGTGTAGCTGGGCGACGAGTTCTGGCTGAAGCTGTCGCTCGAGACGTTCGAGTCCTGGCGCGCCGACATCTTGGAGTTGGCGGGGCGGGGACTGGGGGCCGGTGCGGGGCGGGGACGGGGGCTGCGGGCGGGCACGGGCGACGGGGCCGGGCGCGGGGCGGGCGCCGGGGCGGCGGGCGGGCGGCGAGGCGGGGCGGGGGTGGGGGCGGGCGGGCGCTGCGGGGGCGGCAGCGGGGGCGGGGGGCCCAGGCGCGTGCGTTGAGGGACCGCGGGCGGCCGCTGCGGCAGCGGCGGCGGCGCCTGCAACACACCTCTCAGCGCGTTACATCCACGTCCCAACAATTGCACATCAAGGAGGGGGAAGGCGGCAACGATGGACCCCAGCATTGTTGTTTCCTCTATCTTTGTTTAGGAAAGGTGTAATTTTTGGAGAACTGTTTCCTCTTTGATTAGGGTTACTGCTTCATAAATCTTTGTGCAGGGAAGGAGTTACTGTTTCATAGATCTTTTTTTAAGGAAGTAATTACTGATTCAGAGTCTATGAATTTTTTATTCTTACAACGTTTCTTAACCCTAAGTGACATATTTGTCTTTCAATGCTTATCGGATGAGTAATCTTTTCGTGAAAACTTCGACGTTCTCTTGCAGTAAACCTGCTCCAGAAACATGTTGCAAACTTACGTTCAATAATTTTCCAATAATTAAAGGGACAAATTGATATGGAGAAAAAACCGTTGGTAAGACAAATTGGGTAATTTTAGAACTTTAAGTTACAGCACTGGGATGAGACCTGACCATCTGAGTGATCAGTGATTGTGTTCATAACCTAAACATTAAGTTGAACGATGGCGAGTCGACCTGAAAACTCCACATTGGTTGAACGTTGTGTGAATCGTTTTTTACTTCTCTGAATGTGACAAAACGGCTAATATATTCTCTAGAATGATTAAAGTGTATGGTTAAAGTTGTATGAACCATGCAAATTTAGAAGAGAGTAGAACAGTTCAAAAGTGGTCGAGACTTACTGACTGACGAACTGTTCTGGCCGCAACAGCAGGAAAAGTCATGTCGACGATGTTTGCGGGCGCTGTAGGTTCGTTTTTTATGATTATCTCGATGAACAGCGTACAATAAACAGCCAATACTACTCAGATATGCTTTCGAACAAGGTGAAGCCAATTAATAAAGAGAAACGCCGTGTACCTCAGAGGAGAGATGTGATTCTCCAGCAAGACAACGCATGTCTTCACACTGCTCAACAAAACTGTGAAACCATCGACAAAATGGGTTGAGAGGTATTACCTCATCTTCCACATAGCCCCAATTAAGCACCACCTGATTTCCATTTGTTTGATCCACTGAAAGAGGCATTACGAGGGGTGAAGTTCTAGAGTAACGAAGATGACAAAAAATTGTGCGAAATTGGTTGAAAGAGCAAGATAAAGAGTTCTTTGCAGCCGATGTAAAAAAAAACTGGTAACCGGTTGGGACAAGTGTTATTATATTGAAAAGAAGGAAAAGTTTTGAAAAGTGGGGATTATATTGAAAAGTAGGAAAAGTCGTGTTTTGTAAAATTAAACGTTTATTTCTCCATACCAATTTGTCTCTTTAATTATTGAATGCCCCTCGTATTTGCAAACGTATTGTGCTAAAAGCGCAAAAACACATTTTTAGAATATTCTGGACGACTCCACAAACAAATCTTCAGTCTCTCACCAGAAGACTGGGACGCGTAGAATGACCTGTCATTTGTCTCGATTAGGGGATTGGAAGGGGTCTAACCTATAACAATAATTGTCTACTGGTTTGTGTTAAAATATTTTATGTTAATGTATTATTAGTTCTCAAAAATAAATAATGCCTTCAATTTTATTGCAATTTATTCTGGGGTCCGGTGTTGACTCACTTCCGCCACGCTTGGTGTTCTTTGGGCACGGGAATGGCATTGGTGTACGACTGTTAAAGTGTAGACGAGTGGCACATGTGATTGAATTTGTGTAGTACTGATTTACAAGTACTGGCAACGAATTTTCAATTACGAATCTATATTTTTAAATCATCTAATGAAAAAGAATCACATTTCACACATCGTTGAAAGAACTAAATTCCTCACAAAAATTAAAACAAAACGACAATCTTTTGCACGGTCCCTACGCCTAATACGTTTCGTTCACGTTGAGCATTCCCTCTTTTTAGAACTGCACACCTGCAATTTCACAGACTACGAAGCGTGAAATCAGAACGTGAAAATTAGTTTTGAATTTTACTTTTTGGTTTTTGAGTTGTATAAAATTTGCATTGCCAAAGCGCAGTGGCGCAGTTGTGCTCTGTCAGAATGTGAAATAAAAAGAAGAAAACGTTTACGTACAATGTCCATGTACCAGGAAGTGCCACCAGGAACATAATAGCCAAATTGGATTTTCATTGAGTAGAAAAATGACGCATGCATAATATTACTGTACACATTACTTTCAGACTCGTCGCTTTACGAACGGACGAAAATGGCCCGTGCAATGTGGGTGTAGGAGTCGAGACGAGGAGGAAAATGAAGCACAACAAAACAACGATAACAGGGTCAGATGCTGTAATGCGCGAGCGCACTGATCGCCATTGCGAAGCGAACCGCATGTTGTCAATTTCCCCATTTGGCCGGTAGAGCGTGTTTTGGGCGAGCGCGATCCGCTGTTCTGCTGTCAGCAGACTGCACCCGTATTCGAGGGTTGCGTCCAAAGACTTTAGAAACAAATAGAATTAAACTAGACTCGCTGAGAGCGCTGCTGTCGCTGAATAATTTGAAGACCGCCATTGTTTTGGAAACGTGCGTACCTACTAGACATCGTTGTGACTGTGATAGGCGCATGTTAGTTGTTTAGAATAACGATATGTTGTTTCCGGTGCGTGTATTATTGACTGTATAAAATATACGTGATTTAATATGGTTAAGAGTTGTCCAGCATATGTTAAATGCACAAACAAATTCATTATTTGAAGTTCATGTCAACTGTCATTTGATGCTTAGCCATTTACATTATCAATATCCATTCACGGCTAATATTTTGGTTATTCATGTTATATTTTTTATTTCTATTACACTCACACCAAAACAAAGATAATGATGAAAACGAGCGCAATTACAGAGTCATATTAGAAACCCGCGCATGAACCATCCACTACAATGGCGGCCACAGTCCTTTTGAATTTATGGCCCCTTGAGGCGCGGGAAGTTCCGCTCTAGCGGCGGCGACGAAATTCGCGAGTCCATTCGCGTTAGTTCCGAGTCAGCGTTTGGTGACTGATTTCCTCAATCGATAAAGAAGGGGCGCTCGTTTACATTGCTGCAGGATATAGAAAATGCAGTGTTTTAGTACGTTTACTGAGCATATGCGGTACGGTGCTTTTTCGTTCTTTATCAATGATTTTTACTCTAATTGTTAATAGTATCTTGTTAAGAATCGAAGAAATGGGGTCAGTGATTTTGACCGAGAAAGGAGTAAGTACGGTTAATTTCCTACCTGGATGCCACAAAGGACGAGAAACGCTTTTATATTTACAAGAATGACCAGTGACTGTTTTGATGAAATTATGAATCTGATCGTAGAAGAGATAAGAAATTCTTATAGTTAACAATCATGAGGCTATCTGACTTAAAGAAAGACTTATTAATGCACTAAGTTTAATGTTATTTAAAATTAATTAAATTACTGAACACGATTAGCAGAATTTTTTTGACCGTTCAGTCGAGTCAGATTCATTGGTAAACTGAAAATATTCGACACCTGACGAGTCTTTGCCATGCTTTCCACAGCGAAACGCGAGAGGCAGCAGAAAAAACTCGTCCGAGCGAATAAAAATCCGCCGCGAATAAAACGCTTCCAATCCGCTGCCGCGACGCTCGCCGGCCCTGGGGAAGGTCTGAAAGTGCTCTGAAGCCACCAGTTGATGCGAAATATCCGCAGCGGACATTCCGCGGAGGCTGCGGATATTTCGCGCCGGTCTTTGAGAGCCTGTGTCCAGAATTGTGCGTTAACGGAATTGTAGGGGTTGGTTGCGCCTTATTGGCGGGCGGGGCGGTTGCACTCACGAGGTGCGGGACGGCGATGGGCGCGACGGGCGGCGGGCCGACGGTGGCGGCGGACGAGCAGTGGGACGCGGAGTGGCGGCGCGGGAGGCGCGGCGGCGGCGGCGGCAGCGCCGGCCCCGCCCCGCGCCCGCCCCGCGGCGGCCCCGCAGCGCGCGCTCGCGGTCCCGCCCGCCAGGCAGCGCCAGGCTGCCGGTGCGCCCCATGCAGCGCCTGCAACACACCGCCCACGCCAATCACACTCCACTCAAATGCTACTCTAAAAAGGCAAGTAGCGAAAGGTTTTGGTGTTGTTTTGATATTTGGGTGTGCCGAACCGTGTCATAGTTGTGACGTTTCTGGGGGTGTCGAACACGTATATCAGGTTTGTCAACACAAACTTTGCCCGGAAATACGTTTTTTTAATCAAAATATGTGTAAAAATCGCGCGTTTTTCAATTTTTAAAAAAATTATTGAAGAAGCATCCACATGAGTCCACATTTTTTAAAATAACTCAAGAGCCATCCACATCGAAAAAGGGATGTTATTCCTTTTAATCTCAATATAACTTAAAAACTATCAACTTTTTATAATTATTTATTTTCTACCATTTTACTGGACAATAGGCCATTGTATATATCATTTTTGAAACTTTATTTTCTATCATTTGACTGGACTATAGGCTCACTCCACGGGACCTTCCATTAGAGTTGATTTGATTATTTCGTGTTTCCGGGCGCGTCCACTGTTAAGCTTATGAGCTCTTTGAGGACGTTGAGGTGATCATCGCCCGCTTGATGGTGAGATCTGGCGGCGACCTTCTCCGTCAGCTAGCGGGGGTTTCCCCAACCATATAACTCGCACCAGCGTAGCACTGCCCCAGACGGGACAAGCTCTAAGCCTCCGACTGGTCTCCGGCAAGTGTAGTGTACGTAAGCGTAAGTGAGGGCGAAGATAGGGCAAGGGAGAGGAACTAAAGATCGCGCGCGGTTCGTGGCGCGTTAGCTAGGGTACTGCTCCGGCATTCGCCTGGTGTTGATTGGAGGAACCACGGGAAACTACTGATAAGGGCAGCTGGCCGCTAGAATTCTCCTCCAGACAGAGACTGTATTCGACCTAGTTAAATAACTCGTGTGAAAAGTCTTGCGACCGTCGGGAGTAGAACCCTAGGAACTCCCGGTTAGAGGCATGGCGATGAAATCAGTTGATGCCCTGAGAGACCTAAGCCAATGGCAGGGGACCTCCGAGAATCGCTATCTCCTTCACACACTGCCACTGCCTAACGTCACTGACCGTGGGAAAGGAAGAATTCCTGTGTCACATCGCTGTGACTCACGAATTCTTCCCATAATTCACATAATTACATTTAAACGTCAATTGCTTAGGCGTGGCGTTAAGATAAATTTCAGTGTCTTCTTTATAAATGAGAGAAGAAAAAATATGAAAAAAAGAAAATTTCACAATGTGGCAATTTATTGAGAGTATTAGTATAATATAAAGAATTCTACAAAAAATACGTGAGTGTAGGTATTTTATATATTTATTTTAGATTTTTTTATTTTTAGTTATAAAGTGAGTCCGGTTTGGGCCGGGAACCCCAATTCGAAAAAAATATAAATATTTTTTAGTGGGGAAGTGAGTGAAGAAAGCTGGTAATTTCGAGTGGAGCAAGGCAGAGAGGGGCGGGTCAGGGTGGAGCGGGGATACAATAGAATAGAAGTAGGCTCCACTGCAGGGCGGGAATTGATGGAATTCCTTTTTCTATCTAATAAATTGTGATAAATAGCCCGGTAACGCAAGGGGTACTTTAGCTGATATTATATCTTATATATTTATTGCATCTCTATTTTAGTAATGTCAAAAAATGATTAACATATTAGTTATTTAGAAATAGCATTAATGTGCTTTTACTGAAAATGAATATGGTTATGATTTATATGATGCAGTCGGAACTGTGTGGATTCGCAAGTACAAAAGCGAATTTCAGTAAGACAACAACTGCGTGAACAAAAGCAGAACATACATTTCGAAGACTAGATGTTTCAGTTTGACTTCACTTTATATTGAAGAAGAACGCAATCGGATTGATGGGTTCAAGTTTGATGATCTGGGCTGTCCGAGTGACGCCGCGTCGAAGGCTGGGGTGCCGACGTTTCGACCGACATATCGCGGTCCTCTTCAGGACAGTACAGCCCTGAAGAAGAGGACCGCTATTTGTCGGTCGAAACGTCGGCACCTCAGCCTTCGATGCGGCGTCACCCGGACAGCCCGGATCATGACTCTGGCCGCGGAAGCCTACGATACGGATTCAAGTTTGATATGTTTGTAATAAAGGAAATTTATGTTATTTCATTTATCTTACAAAACAGTTTCATCAAAAAATAATTTCTTGAAGATTGAAAAATTTGAATAAATTATACAATAATTTATTACACACAAAAATAACTAATATTATTTGAAAATGATGAGGTTTGCAAAAAATAATTTGAACGTACAATAACATTTTAATAAACGAAGATAAAATTAGAATGAGTGACAGCTCTGTGTGCCTAAAGCTCTTCGTTGCAACCTGGCATTCACCAGCGCTAATCTATCTGCTATAATCCATTCCACCTCACCTGCCAGTAGAGGATCATAGAGATCCTCTACGGTCGAGCGGCAGGTGTGGTACAATGGATTGTGGAAGAAAGGTAGGTGGAAGAAACTATTTTTTGGTGAAACTATTTTGTAAGATATATGTAATAACATAAAGTTCCTTTATTACAAACATATCAAACTTGAATACTACACAATCTAATGTAATATGCTCAATTATCTTTTATATTATTTCTTATGTGTACTATTTTTATCACTGTTTATTTTTCTATAAATAAAATCTTCTTTCTTAAGAAATTTTTTATTTCCTAGATGCAAACTACTATGTGAAATACCATTCCTACATTCCCAAATTAATATTGAACAAAATTGATGTCGAAGTATTGTATGGAATTCTTAGGAAGGTAGGTACAACGAAGTGGAGTAGTAGGGGAGGGGGAGTACAAGAGAAGTGGGGGGAATGGTCTGAAGAGGAGGGAGGGGTTCGCTACTGCGTTTACGCGACATCTTGCGGAAAGTTCCGCAACTACTTGGTGCCTCCTAATGCGACCATCGATTAACACGGGAGTGGGCTCCCGCTGGACGCCCTCTCGAACATAGAGCAAATATCTCTCCTCTCTGCTCATAGCGCTATCTAGCTTTCCTCTGTGTCACTAAATGGAAAGTTTCTGCCTGCCGCCCGACGCTTAGAGGCTTGTTAACGCGCTGTGGAGATTAGGACCCGTATTTATAAACCTCTGCCAGGGGCCTGCCAAGCCTAGCAGGCTGTCAGTGTTCGGTTTTGCGATTTATGAACGGCCCCCAGCCAATTCTAGACGACCCTTGAACTCCTAGTAAGCCCCTAGATGTCAGGCCCCTAAGAGCGCTGCTGGCAAAGCTTCATAAATAAGACCCTAAGTCCGACTTTGGGCTCTGTAGCGCCAAATTTAAAGGGCGTGTGTGCATGACCTCCTGTAATGATCTACAATTGGGGGATAAATTGCAGGGAGAAAGCAATACCTGGCGCGACCCATTAACGCCCAGCGATCTACTTATATATTATATCTATAGTATTACATTTTTTGTTTATGACACTTCCCCTTATTTAATTTAATTTATATTTCGAATACAGTTTCATGAATATGTTTTGGAATGTTTTGGAATTCCTACATGCTAGATACCGATTTAGCCGAGGTCGCAAAATCATTGTAATCTCTTGGCCCAGGGGCTTCTGAAACAGTTCTCAGCTGTGCAAAATGCCTGGGATTAAGTAAGGGGGAGATGGTCACCTAGTGTACCAAACGGTGATTGGTCTGCATCGTAGTTGACGGGACATATGTTGCTAAGGTCAAACGGTTTTTCTATTTCTTCTAAAAAAAACACTTGTATTTTCAAGGAAACTATTTAAAGAAAAAATTGCTGCTACGTTTTTTAAAAAATGTTGTAAACGTCAGAGGAGCATCATGAAAATTTCCCGTCAAATTCAAACATTTAAATGACCTCCAGAACGGCATAGATTTTACTCCTGTCTTATTTTAAAAGTTTTATCTCAAAAGCTTGATTTGATTTTGATTTGATTTATTAGGTGAAACAAGTAAAAACTCTATACGACGTACGGGGAGAAGAATAACTGACAATGTGATGCGTCACAGACATTCATCCATCCCGACTTTCGGTTACTAAATTGCATGCACATTGTCGCCACCAGCACCAATCTTAATCCCCTTTAGAAGAACACCAAACGACTTAATGCTGAGGTGTGTACTAAGTTACAGACTGAAAGAGCCTTAAACGCCGATTTCGTGTCCGAAAATTTGAATCATAACGTTAAAGTAATTGCAACACTTTTTCTTCTTAGACTACAGAACAGTGAACAAAAGGAGAAAATTTCTCATATTTAATATGTGAAGAGAATACTCGATTTTAGTAGTAAAATTTCAGGAAGGTAGTTCTCAAGGCAGCCGGTTTTACAGTAAAATACGTTTTCTTTGCCCGCTCTTTTGTTGTGGGAATTCTGATTGGATGTTGTTGACGTTCTTATAAGAAGAAATAAAAGAAGTCATCTTCAAGATATCATATGATATGTTGACGAAGATGACTTCTTTTATTTCTTCTTCCGCTCTTTTGTTTTACAAATCATTCTGCTTTTTGAGTTGTAAAACGTTTCAGGTTTACCAAAGATTTATTTGATAAATAATATGTTTCATATTCGTGTTATAAACAACCTATTTAACGTTACCTAAATGGCGAATATTTGTTTTCTAAACATACCGAGATTCACTGTGCATGATACATGGCATGATACATGTCTGTTAACATTGTTCACTTACATTTAGCTAAGAGTAAAACGTCATTCTATACTGATGAAGCTACAACAAAAACCTGAAAGTAAAACAAAGAAATAAAACAACGAAACAAACGACGATATCATGGCCGACAATGGCAGATTCAGTATCATGGCAGATTTGAGAATTCAGTGCTTGTTGCACTTACAGCAAGCTTTATGGTAATAGTTGGCGCGCATCCCCCAGAAGAGACGTCACGAGGGAATGAAAGGCAGTGAAATGAAATGAAGGCCCGCACCGGAGCCCTGCATGCGCTCGTTTCGCAGTCCCGCTCCGCTGGCCACTCGACTGGCCCATTCCCCCGCGCCATTTGCATTCGAATCGCGCGCGCACAGCACGGACATCGCGGAGAATCGAGTGGGGAGCGGCGGGTGGGGGCATGGGCGGGCGCTGGCGAGCGGGGGCACTGGCGAGGGTGGGACCGGGCGTGGGAGCGGGGAAGGGACAGCGTGGGTGTGCGTGTCCGTTGCCGGGCGGGTGCGGGGGCAGGCAGGGGCGTGGGGAAGCGTGTGCGTGGGCGGGCGAGGGCGTGGGCAGGCGGGACCGGGGCCGGGCTTAGGCGTTGGCGGTCGTGGTCAAGCGTGGACGTAGACGAACTTGGGCGGTCGTGGGCGGTCGTGGGCGGTCGTGGGCGGTCGTGGGCGGACGTGTCGGTCGTGGGCGGTCGTGGGCGGTCGTGGTCGGTCGTGGTCGGTCGTGGTCGGTCGTGGTCGGTCGTGGTCGGTCGTGGTCGGTCGTGGTCGGTCGTGGTCGGTCGTGGGCGGTCGTGGGCGGTCGTGGGCGGTCGTGGGCGGTCGTGCTCGGTCGTGGGCGGTCGTGGGGGCGGGGGGGGGGGGGGGGGCGGGGGCGGAGACTGGGCGGGCGTGGGAGTGAATGGGCGGCAGAGATGGCGGCGGAGAGCGTTCATTGTAGTTCCGGAAGCGATGGGGGGCGGGCGGCGTGGCTGGTGAAGGGCGGGCGGAGGGAGAGGAGTGCTTCCGTTCTCGCATGGACGCCGAGCATCATGACGTCTCCTCCCGCCAGCCCCCCCCCTCCGCTCCCCCACCCTGAGCGCACGAGGCCTTCCGCGCCGAGCGACAACCTGCGCCCTCCCTGGCTCAAGAGCCTTACGTCTCGCTTCTCTCTCCATGCAGACTACGCAACGTTTTGACATGTCAAGTCCTCTTTACCCATCCAAGTCATAAAGTTCACTTCAGGTTTCCCTTCGAATGTGTACGGGCAGAGGTGGCTCAGGGACGTAATTGGTGTCTCAGACTCAGTGCCTCCGACAACGAGGCCCTTGAGTGCGAGTCCCGACGGTGGCAGAATTTTCGACTCTAGCTAGGTAGGATTCAGAGGTTGTCTGGAGCAGAAATCTAGCGGCCGGCTGCTCTGATCGGTAGTTTTCCGTGGTTTCTCCGATCAACACCAGGTGTATGCCGGAGCAGTCCGTAACAAATGGGCCACAGACCGCAAGCAAATTTTGCCTCTTCCTTGCCCTTTCTTTCCTCTTACATACACTTACACCTACATACACAACACTATCAGACTGTCGAGAACTTAGAGTTTGCCTGGCTGGAGCGGTGCCCCGATGATGGAACATTCGTCCTTGGGAAGAAAACCCGCAAACTGACGAGTGGGTCGTCGCCGGCTCTCGGCAACTAGCGGGGGAAGATGACTGCCACCTCTCAGGGCCGAATGTAGTTCTGCAACGGGGAAGGACAGCAGCAGTAGATGTTGGATCACATATGATGGCGGGAGGAATAAATGTCGGGGCTTCCTCACCGTCCGGCGCCGTCGTTGGCGAATGAAGTCTTGCAACTGCAAAGGACTGCGGAAAGGGCCCCTGGGCTGGAAATTACCCCAAATGGTGCTGGGGATTACTCACCGTTCGCCGTCTTCGCTGGAGAATGACATTGTGCAACCGGAAAGGACTGCAGCTGCAGATGTGGGACCGTCTGCATGAGAAATTGGTGCCGGGATTACTCACCGTAACCGGAAAGGTACTCACCGTCCGGCGGCGTCGCGGGCGTCGAGGGCCGGGGTGGATGTGGGGGCGCTGGGGCGGCGCCGCATCTGCGCGGCGCTCGGCACATCTGGCCGCGACATCCTGCGCTCCCCGCGGCTCCTGCGCACACCACAACTCACTTCACTTGTCTTGCATTTATAGGGGGGCTAAGAGGGGATGAGCTCAATTCGATACCCTTTTTATGTTTTAACAAGAAGGGTGAGACAGCATTATTGTAACGTCATAACATTTCACTCGGCCAATCGCGCACGGTTGCGCGCGGTCAGCAGGGAGACGAGATACAGTCATTTGGGGTGACTTTACACCATGTAGGGTGGCTGTAAAGCATGCAACACTATAAAAAATGTTAAAATAAATGTTGGCGTTTGTATTTCAGTTGATTTAATCATTAGAGGATACTGAATAATCGACAGAATCGACTAACAGTAAACGCAACTTAAATTATAAACGTCAACAATCAATTTGACAGTTATTAAAGTGGTACATGGTGCAAAGCCACCTTCTACGGCCTAAAGTTATCCCAAATGACTGTAATCCTTTTGGCGCCAGGAAGCGGTGACAAAGGGGCCGCCGTTTGTTAGAAACAAAAAGTGGGAAGTCAGGGCAAGGTGTACGGTTTGCAGTGCAAGTGTCCGAGAGCGGGGACGAGTCTGAATGTGTAATGCGCAGATCTCGGAACACAGGTAGCCGACGAGCCTTGTTGCACACGACCCAAACTCTGCAACGAGTGTTTCTGCTGGCCGGCGAGTCTAGAGCGGGGGAGGCACTGTCACGTGACCCGCCAGTGTATAATCTAGCGGGGAAGAAGCCTGGCGAAATTCAATCTTGAGTGGAATATCTGTGCTAATGCATTTCTTGGCTTTGCGAGGTGATAAACAAGGGGAGAAAGTAAGATCTTAGCTTCGCGTGGTGTGGCTTTCGCCACGGGACAAAAGACCGTGGGCTGCGCCCGTGTTTGTACGCTGGGGTTCTCTGAAGTCCGGTACGGGGGCGGCTTGCTTCAGGGGTTAGAGGTTGCGGAATGCAATGACAGGGGTTCCTAAGGAGTTGTTAATAATGTATGGCAAATTACTTGTAAATAAATTTTAGTATAGCAACTCAGAGTCTATATCAGAGAACTATAGTCAGAGTCAGAGAACTATAGTCTGTGTACTTACTCAATCACGACGACGTCACATTATGTTGGGTCGGTAATTTTTGAATTGCCGCCAAATATCACGAAAGGTAAGTATCAGTAAGTAGCATGTCTGTATTGCGTGAGAAATTTGGTTCATGACAGAATTGTCTGCGAGTTTTCTTGAAGTTCTTTATGAAGTTGCGACTGAAATTAGTTAAAAGATTTATGAGAAGTTTAGTCTGGAGTTAACATTTTTACCAAATGACAGTTCGATGCCCAATTTGCAGTAAGCAATTTTTTGCTTAATAATTAGTTTCCGTTTTAAATAACGTTGGTAGCAGTTCGTATTTTAATTCCTATAAGAAGGTGATACTGCAGAGCGCGTCACTGTAATGGTCTCCACCACGGTGTATAGGAGTTATAAGCCCCTGACTATACGATTCGAAGTGTTAATATGCATCAGTGAAAAGTTTAAGGATACACAGTGCGCAATTTGATTAACTCTAGAACACCCTTCAACAACACTTGTCTACACCGATGCACCGTCGATGTTTTAGCCCTGGTTTATCCAACCGAAGGGCCAAATGGAGGTAATGAAAAGCGACGGCCGTGAAATACCAGCTCCAGATGCACCAGCTTATCTACTAACTCTATCGCTACAAGCGCAGATGTTTCTTCATTCAGCACTGACAGCAAACACAATGTAGGCAACAAGTATGAAGCCACATATGCAAAATAATATTCAACTAACTCAGGTGAGTGAATATGTGCCAGCCGAAGGCGCAACTTTATCCTCAAAGTGCAGTGGTAATATTAATGCAAACTAAGTTTCAAACCTCTAACGAACAGTGGCATTTGAGGGAACAGTGATCCTAGTCAAAACCCAAATCGATATAAAAAATGTACTTACCAACTCTCTACTAATTATGCTATTCCTACTAAGAATAGATTTGATCGTCTAGCTGACCTTCCTGACGACAATGATACAAATCCCACCGGCCCTGCTATACCTGAAAATATTAGAATCTCACCCATCCACATTAATATTACAAACATTATTGAACAAAATCAGGAAATTAAATCCCCTATCAGTGTAATGCAATGTAAATCTACCCCACTCTGCCATAGCTTTCATTGTAAACATATATAATTCATCTTTAAGAACTGCCTACTATCCTACTACCTGGAAACTTTCTATATCCTCCCGATCCCCTAACCCAATAAGAATCATAGCATCCCTGATAACTATAGGCCCATAAGCTTCCTCACCATTTTTGTAAAGATTTTCGAGAAATTAATTCTAAGAAGTTCAAACAATTACCTTAAAAATACTTATACCATTCTACTAATTCGGATTCACTTAGAAAATATCGACACCACATCAACTTTGTCAAATCTCAGAACATCTCCACTTCTTTAAAAAAACAAACAATATTCAACAATCATAACTTCAATAGAAGTTTTCATGTACATCGCAAAGGGGTATGGCATCGAGAGTGTATGGCATGACGGCTTAATTTATAAACTCATCAATAGGCACCCTTAAGTACCTCTTCAAAATAATGAAAGGCTTCCTCGTCAATTGAACTTTTTCAGTTACAATAGAAAATCATAGTTCGAACCCCCTATCACTGCTGGTCTGTCTCAAGAATCACCCCTCTTAAATAATTCAAAATTATTAACTTAAGTGCCACTGTCGGAACAATTTATTTTCCTGGCGTAAGGAGGATTAAATTTTTAATTTGTTTCCTCTTTAGCTTTAAGACCTTACAAACTAAAAGGCTTAAGTGATCGGCCAAATCGTGTACTAACGTCATCTGAATTTGAAGTGCTTGAAGCAATTTTCAATGACGTTGCATACAATTTTGTCTTCCTGAAGCTACGATGAGTTATTCTCTATTCAACGCTGTTTAACCCTCGCACATTTTCCCCATCTTTTGATAATAAAGTGACAAAAATTGCTTATTTGATTCTTTATCGGAATAATTGAAGTACAAGTAATAGTTTCTCCACCTAATTTGTGTAAAACATACCAAAGCACGGCGTCGTGTACGAGCATTTCCTCCGTGGAGCTTTGGTTCCAAACATCAAATAAGACCCTACCAGAAATTGAAAGCTGCACTGGGAAAAAGTTAAAAACTCTTTAAGTGCGTAGGTATGCGAGAATGATCCTTTACGATTTCAATAGCTAAAAGAACAAGGATTAATTTCTATATAGTCGTAAATGTCAATCGTGGTAAACTTTATAATAATAGCTTAGATTTGTAGAATGGCGTGAAAATCAAATTAAAATTACTCACTTTTTCGAAACACATAACGAGCAATCAAAATCACTTTTTGCCGCTCTTGAGATACGAATGAAAAGAAGAAAACGTCGAAATCACAATTCGTGATGACTACCTTGATTGATATATGTGCAAGTGATATACACTCATCTCCAACACGAGATATTCTGAATTGCAGCTTATAGAGCCATCCGGTGGCAACATAAGATCGTGCATGTTTGCACTTGTTCTACTACGCTTCAAGCGATTTAGAAGATAATTAAAACTAATTTTCTGAACTATGGACCTTTAAAAAATAACCCTTCTGATTACTTTGGAAAACTGAATTTTTTCTAGCTAGATGGCGAAAATTACACACTGTGCGTTGTCTGGAGGAGAATCCTAGCGACTGGCAGCTCATATCGGTTGCTTTCTGCGGTTGTATTGTTTATCCGATCAACACCAGGCTAATACCGGAGCAGTTCCCGAACAAACTGGCCAAGAACAGCGCACGATCTTTCCTTCCCATTCCTAGTTCCATCCTCACCCTCTACTTACACACACATTTACATGCACTGCACTATCACATATGTCGGGAGACTAGTGTAGATTAAGGCTTTCTCGACTGGGGTGGTGTCCCGCTGGTGAGAGATACCTGGTTGGGAAAAGTCCCCGCTAGCTGACCTACAGGACGGCGCCGGATCTCGCCAATCAGCGGAGAAACATCACTGCCACCTCCCGCGACACAAACATGCACTACACTTACAGGACTAATGACCGTGGCAGTTAACGCGCCCGGAATCGCCAATCAATCAAAGAAGCCGTGCCCGCTCAGCACCGGAGGCCGTCGAGCAGCGGGGTGCCGCTTGCACTGGACGAGTCCAAAAATGGCACTGCGGCTGCGGTGGGAGTTGAAGGACAGCGATCGGCGGAACTGAGGTTCGGAGGGCTCAACCCGACCATGCAGTATACAGGAAGGAGACTCGACTCCGGTGGTGGGGGTATGTACCAAAAACGTCGGCAACTACTTGAAAAATAAAGACGTGGATACCTCTTACTTCAGTGACATCATGCGGCGAATTAAAGATCTACGAAGGAACGTTTCAAAGCAGCCAATGGTAGCAAAGCAGTTTCCGCAAGAAGCAATAATTTATTTATTTACTTTAAAAGGTGCGTGCTCTTGATAAAAATAATTGATAACAATTACACTTCGTGCCGGCGCCAACTGACCCAACCTGGACCCAATGAATTTTGGTCGATATTGGCTGAAAAAGACCAGATAAGTTCCATCTCTCACCGCGTGATGTTGCTGAAGCAAGAGAGGTTTAGATTTCTTTTATTTTGCAAGCAGCTGCCGACGTTTTCCGTACATACCCCACCCTTTCCTGCGACACCGGAGTTGAGTCTCCTTCCTGTATACTTCGTGGACACGACAGGGACAACGCGTGTTGCCTTCAGCTCTCGGCCTTCGCAGCGTGGAAAGCCGCAACGTGCGGTAGCGTGCAACGGGGCGCCCGAATAGAATTCGATAGCTACATGGCAACTTACGTGATTTTATGGCCAGAAATAGTGATTTTGGACTTTTAACAAATAAAAATTAAAACTTTATCTACATTTTATTTGATTGTCTTTGGATAAAAAGTATATGCTACTTGGTGTTTTAGACAATAAGATTTTTAAACAGACACCTGCGTAACTTTTTTTATTTTTCTTGATTTAATTGTAGAAAAAACGTTTCGGAATACCTTTTTACAATTAGTCGATAAAGTCGGATCACAATATTGCAGAAAAATTGTGAAAAAATTACAGAATTGTAATCTTCCATCCACCTTCTAACAATATTGGTTGATTCAATATTACAATATTGCTTCTAACTTGATTGGTTTCAGTGAAGTTAAAAAGCGCTTTAACGAAATATCACGCACGTTTCCTCCCCACATTTTTAGTTTGTATTGCTTCTACACTTGGCTCAGTGCATATTTGTGAGCAAATTCTTTACATGTAAATGCAAAATTCGAATTGACTAGTAGCCTACTATCGTGAATCATGGCAGGAGGCCGTGATTTCCACGCAGCATTAACGTATAATTATTGAAATAAACATTTATTTGCTTGTTCTAAAACTTTGATCTTATGACTTATTTGCCTTTTCCTTATCACTCTAGAAATCTGTGTAACGCACACTCATATTCGTTTTATGTTAAAACGTAATTGATTTTAAACCGTTTCTGGACTTTATTGAATTTTGAAGAAATTTAATCAATTTTTAATCGCATCAACAGCGAGGTTATTGGCGACTCTTCTATAAGATTACAATTCTAGGTTTTGAATTGCGCGATTACATATATTTTTACACTTTTACATTCTTGCACAATGCGTAGTCATTACAGTTACATTTGACATGTCACCAGTTGTTGAAAATATGATAATATATACAGTACATATATACAAAGCAGTATTAGAGTACCTTAGAGACATTAATTAATTTATATTTTTTTCTTGTAGGGTGGTTCAATGATGCAATGCGTCAATATTAAAGTTCTCTAAAATTGATAGGCTGGATTCGTTATACATAAGATATTCCTGAATACTATGTAATATTATTATTTGTACACAGTACATATTGCAAATTGGGGAAGTATTGTATTTATTAAGTGAAGGTGACTTAGGCTCGTGTGTTCTGATCTAATTCTGGTGATTGTAACTTAACCTTTACCGCACATTTTTTTGAAGTTTGTAGGTTGTAGAAGTTGTCTATATTTTTATGGGGACTGCTAGCCTTACAGATCTTCCAATCGTGGCTCTACTTGATTTTCATCTTTCCGTACAGATATTTATAGATATCATTCGTTGCATATGCTATATTATGCACATTTTGTACTGATTGAAGGTCGACTAATGATGTTGGTACAGGATTTTCTGATGCAGGTAGTGGTATATCTTGATGAGGGGGCGTTCCAGAAGATAGCAAGATTTTGAATAAGATGACCTTGACAGATAATTAACCTTGACAGTCATTTCAGCGTTTGCATGTTTGATGTAGCATGGTTTTATTGTAAAAAAGGGATTTTGTGAATTCAATTATATTGGAGGGCAACGATTAATGTATATTTTTAAGAAATTCAATTAAAGCATAGCCTTAAGCAGTATTATAGCTGCAGTAGTGATGTACTAGGAATTAAAATTCTTCATTCGGTGTGTACACTGCGGCTTCAGTTACTAGGTCACTTTTTTTACTAATATAAAGAAATGGGAGTATTTTTTTGTATTTCTGGACTACTTCTTTAAGTTGTGTGTTTCATTCTTTTTTTGTTAAGTTGCTATTGTAACAATCAGTAAGTGACAATTCTATTGAAAGGTTTTTTATTGTCCATTGTGGTATTAGGTATTGTGTTTCTCTGCACTAATGTTTTAATATTCAGTTCTTTCAGTTGTTGCGTTATTATACTGCTCAATGGTTTGTACGTAGGTGACTATTATGAGATATTTTGTAACTGAGGGAAAACATCATTGTATATAATTGAGTTAGCAGATGAGGCGGCTTTAGAAGCATACTTGAGACTGAAGGTTTTCCTTCGGTGGTCTAGTGAGGATTCTTGGGCTTCAATAAGTACACTTTCTAAAGACTAGTGAAGAAACATTCAGTACTCGTACATATTCTTAGCTCTTGGTTGTGTATTGATTCTATTTTCCTCAGCTCCCTTTTTATTACAATATTGATATATTAGTGAATCATAATCGACTTTTGATTGAACGATAGCTTTATACGTTAGTAACAGGTGGTTTTTATCAACTCTCCAGTTGTTACTGGAGAGGTATTTAATAATGTTAAATATGTTCCTGAATTCCATAGTTAATTCTTGTAAATGCTCTTTTCATATTTATTTTTAATGAAATTGTAGTTTAAGAATTTTCTATTTTGTTTACAAAACGAAGTGGTTGCATTTAAAGCTGAAGTTTAGGGGATACTATATCAGTTATATTAAAAAAAATGCTCTCAGTTTTCTTGGCAGAACATTTTACTTATGTGTTCATAACTATTCAAAAACTGTGTTTAGCGCTTTTTCCATGGTCATTTCAGTAGGTTTGAGTTTAGTTGTTTTTCGAATTAACGTACATGACCGTTTTTGAAGATCTGATATTTTAGAACAATTTCTATCTTCAATTTTGTAGATTTGAATGTTAACTTTTTATAATTTTCATAAATAACAATTTAATGACAAGAATTCGGCCTTATATTATTTCGTATTAATATCTCAATTCGTATTTACTCTTCCAAACGCTATATTTACTCTTCCAAATGCTGCTAATTTCTTAAGCAATTCATGCATAAAATCTTTATTCCGTGAAACCGAGAAGCCAACATTCTAGTCTCTACGAGCTCAAGAAGCATTCTTATTGTTTATAAAGTGTCTTCTAACATGATACCCCTGTGTTGGGTGGAAACATGACAGACATTTTTGTTGTTGCAATTACATTGTCATCTTTGTTGCTATTTTATTTATATCTATGACAGATCTATGGGGTGGTGTCGTTTCAATCTTCTGATGTCTCTTCACTGTTGTCCATGATGTTCACTGCAAGGTAATTTGGGTGGTTTTCAAGTCTTTTTTTGTATCTTTTGCTTAATTCTGTAATGGTCGTAATGATGGATAGATTGTAGAACTTTAGATGAAATCTTTGCAGAATTTTAATATTCGAATGTCTAGTGGTTCCCCAGAGTTGTATTCCATAAGTTCAAACTTGTTTTAATATTGCCTTGTAAGCAAGTAATTTATAATTTATTACAGAGAAAGATGATTTTCTGCCTATCATTCAATAGAGTTTTTTAGTTTGAGATCCATCTCCTTTCATTTTTTTAAGAAGTTTTTTTGGGGGGTTCTCCAAGTTAGTCTCCGTTCGAGGTGCAGACCAAGATATTTTACTACTTCAGTTTTTTTTGTTTTTTTTATTTGTTGCGTCTACACCTTGACGCAACGCGTCTCCAAGCCCCTTAAGGGGCGTTGAGCGCTTTGCACTGGGGAGTAATCCTCCATTAATGTGCGCTATTTTTTTAAAAATATTTGTCATGTCTCGTCACGTCGCAGTCAGTTAGTGCCTTTTATCCCTTCGGCCAGGGGCTCGACGCCGTTAGATCCCGGGGTTCCTGGCCGGTCACCCAACCAGGAACCCGCGAGTCTCGAATTCGCTTAACCTTCGTGACTTCACGGAGCGTAGTAAACGAATTTAGCCGCCGGCAACCGGCTAGCGCCGGTTTGTGGTAATTGTCGTTCATTTTTACGGGAGGGCAAGAATGTATTCTTAGGGTGAAGGTTATGTGAGAAGATTTGGTTTCATTTGGTGTAATTCTCCATTTCTTAAACCACTCGGAAATTTCATTCAAATCATTTTCTAGGATGTTAGATGCTTCAACAGGATCTTTGTTAGTGTGTTGTCTGCATAGGTTGCGGTTGTGATGCCGTCATGTTGCGGTACATCAGCGGTAAATAGAAAGTACAAGATCGGACCCAACACAGAAATAAACAATGATAACCAGCTACGTCTCACCCTGAATATTGTTCGGAGGTGAGAAAACGTGGGCGAAGAATGGGTTTAAAGAATAGCGAATATCATAGAAAATCTCTTCTATTACATGCTTAAAGATTTAAAGCTCGAAGAAGAAATATGAAGCTTCTCGAACATGAATGACAACAGTTTGCAGTCAGCATAATTCGGTACTCCCAAGATGCCAGAATAAAATTTACCTTATTTTTCTTTTCTTGTTATTCATTCAAGATGCAGTTTGCACTGAAGCTCTTTTTTTGAGGGGGTGGGGGTATCAGTTGCCACTGCTTTATACGAATATGTCTCCATTCTTCATTGTCCAATACAAACCAACTATAATCACTGCCACCTTCAATACTGAATGCGACCGCCAGATAGTCGCCACCAACAGTAGACTCAAGGTAGCCGTGGCATAGACGTGTATTACCTAAAATATATTATATACATAATGAAATTTAGCTATATCAATTCCCATTTTTCTTTAATGCAAACACATGATCCATTAAAATGAAACAATACATCAGTCGGATCTCAAAATCTCAATTCGGGCAAAAAATGAATCAAAAGAATCTTGATTTTGTAATGTTGTTCACTTAAGAGTGATTTCAAGCATGAACTTCCTATATCAAGGTTAGAAGGTTCAACAGACAAATATTCTTGTCAATTAAAAGCGCTGTCCTTCCGTAAGCGAGAATTGTTAACTTATAAAGACTTATTAATTTATTTCACATGATTGCTAAATACAATAAATAACTGAATAATTTAATAACTCAATACAACATGAAAACAAGGAAAGAATTTGCCATTCAAACATATTCCTTTCACTGAGTAAAGTTTTTATATAAGGGAGAATTTAGCAAGAAAATAAACATCAAACAGTAATAATTAGTGAAGAATATAAGCATAATACAACTCTCGGTTATTTTATAGAAACATTTGGCAAACATATTTTCGTTTGATGCCACTATTCACCGCCTCGTGCCGCTTCATCTTGTGCATGTGCACCCGTTTCTAGATTTCAACATTCCGTCACTCGCGCCGCCCTTCGTAACACGAATACTCGCCCGCTGGATTCCGTCAAACACGCCTATTACGAAGTTCATTTTCCTTATTAACATCATTAATACATTTTTCTTATTTATCTGTGCTAATATTATAATTGAATACACCATGGAAAGAAACGTAAATAATTAATACAAACCATATTGCACCTTTATTCTATTTCCGTCACACGCGCGGCCATTCGTAGCACGAGTACTCGCGCATTGGATTACGTCCAACGCCACATTTAGATTTCTATATCTTCTAATATTTATGTTTTTGCACACTAACGAAGAGAAACGCATGAACACAACATTTGAAATATTAAACATCATGTTACAGAAAAAATGTCATTTTTTTCAAGTACGCAAAAACACCGTCCCATACGCCAGTACTCGCATGTTGGATTCAACTAAACAAGCACAGAGATTTTACTTCGAGGTAAGACAACACAGTGTATTACAGCGATAAGAAGTTTATCGACACTCTTCCCAGATACCATTAGAGGAATAGGATCGTTGTTTTTATACGTGGAAGGCTACCATTCCTTCTTAACAAGGCCGGGAGCAGTAGCTCAGTGCATCAACTGATGTCACTGCAGCGCCTCTGACCGGGAGGTCCTGGAGGATCCGGGAGGTTCGAGTCCTGACGGCGGCAGGATTTTCAACACTAGCTTTTCAGCTAGGTGGAATTCAGTCGCTGTCTGGAGGAGAAATCTAGCGGCCAGCTGCTCTGATCGGTAGTTTTCCGTGGTTTCTCCGATCAACACCAGGCGAATTCCGGAGCAGTACCCTACGAAAACGGGCCACGGACCGCGCGCGAGCTGTCCTTCCTCTTCCTTGTCCTATCTTCTCCCCTTACATACACACACTTACACTAACATGCACTACACTACCACATGTTCCGGTTCCTCACTAAGGGTCTTCAGGCACAAAATTCAAAAACAGACAAACAAAAACAGAAAAATTTTAGACACAATGTTCGTTTCCGAAACTTCTTCCTATGAAATTCTCAAAATGATCGGTAAACTAAAAAATAAATATTCGTCCGGTTTAGATGAATTCCCGATTCTTTGTTAAAGACTTGTTCGTATGCCATTATACGCCCGTTAACTCACATATTTAATGCATCTTTATGCACTGGAATTTTCAATACAGCTAAAATTAAGCCGCTTTTCAAAAAGGCAACAAAATGAAATTCAAAATTATCGTCCCATTTCTCTTCTATCAGTCTTTTCAAAAATATTAGAGAATTTTTACATACGAATGGAAACCTTTCTCACTAAACACGACGCGCTTTCAGATTGCCAACATGGATTTAGAAAATCAAAATCAAAGAAAACAGCTATATTTTCTTTTCTTAAAGATGTCGCCTCATCATTGGATCAAAACGAGGCACCTATTGGATTATTTTAGATCTCTCAAAAGCTTTTGACGTCATTGATCATGACATTTTACTTTCCAAATTACCTTCATATGGAATCCGTGGTATTGCTCTAGATTGGTTATGTTCGTACCTTAAACAACGATCTCAGAGAGTTGAAATACCTTACTGGAATGATGGAACATTACGTACGCACCTTTCCGACTCTTTGCCCGTTGCATGTGGAGTTCCTCAAGGATCGCTTTTAGGCCCTATTATGTTCCTACTTTACGTAAACGATATACCCTCGACGATTCGAAACGGAAGAACGGTTCTCTTTGCGGATGATACGAACATCCTTTGCAATAAAGAAACCGTAAATAGTACAATATCAGATGTTTCAAATTGGTTCCGAAATAACAAATTAATAGTGAACGAAAAAAAAAGGTTTTAATGCAGTTTTCCATTTCAAATAAACAATTCTGTGCCCCATTGAAAATGAACAGTGTACCATTGACTGATGTTAAGGCAACAAAATTTTTAGGTCTCTCAATTCAGTCAAACCTTAAATGGAACGTCCATTTAAATGAATTGAACACAAAATTAAGTTCATTATGCTACGCGTTCAGAATTCTTGCAAATTCAGTCAGCCTTCATACTGCTCGTTGTGTATACTTCGCGAATGTTCATTCCCGCCTGAGCTATGGCATAATATTCTGCGAAATACGTCTTATAGCTCCCAGACTTTTAGATTACAAAATCAAATTGTACGAATAATAACCAAATCCCCCCCACGTGATTCATGTAAGCCTCTCTTCATTAATCTAGGAATTCTAGCATTACCGTGTCTTCTTATTTACGAATCAGTGGTTTTTTGTAAAAAATGACTTGCTCAAGGGCGGGAATATATTTTCAGAAAATGCCGAAGTCTATTACTATAACACTCGACGTAGAAATCATATTCATCAGGTGACAGTATCAACAGCTCATTACAAAAAATTCACATACAATACATGTACATTATTTTACAACACTTTGCCAGATGACATTAAACGATTAAATTCAATAGAAAAGTTTAAATCCCAAGTGAAATCGTTTCTGCTGCAAAACTGTTTCTATACAATTAGAGACTATACTGAGCATCACAAGAAAAGTAACATTAATTTTAACAATGATACATAATGCATTATTTACCATTTGGACTGTATAAATGAGTATAAACAACCTGTAACAACTATTGTACTACAACGTCCGGGTCAATGACCCCCATCTCGATCAGGTTTTCGTCCAGTTTCCCTGATCCATAAATGTTTTTGTTTTTTTTCGCTGAGATGGCCCCTTGTTTTCTTCTGGACATAAATGTAACTTCATTTTCTGTGCACGTCTTCTAGAATTCAGTGGGAAATACAATTATTCAAATTATCGTTTCCATGTTGTCGCGGCAGGAAGTAATAAAAGCCAAAATTTATTGCTTATTTATCCTTGAAAATAGATTTTACTACATGGGAGTTTTTTTTCTCCCTTTCAAAATTCAAAATTTATTGCTTATTTATTTTGAAAATAGATTTTACTGCATGGGAGTTTTTTTTCTCCCTTTCAAAATTCAAAATTTAAGTAGTATATGACTTAGTGTAGGGATCACAGAATTTTGAAAATGTGCACACAATTCACTTTTCCCCATAGCACGTCATACGCAGTTTTTAACTATTTTTTTGACGTAAAATAAATAAAATAAATAAAAATAAAATAATAAAAATAGACCGGTCGGGAGCTTAGAGCTTGTCCCGTCTAGGGTGGAGCCTCGTTGGTGGGAGAGTCCTGGTTGGGGGGAAACCCCATAGGCCGGATCTCGCCATCCAGCGAGGGAAGATCACCGCCATCTCCCGAGAAAAAAACATGCACTACACTACCGGGACTAATGACCAAAGCAGTTGACGCGCCCAGAAACACGAAAAAATCAATCTTAACAAGAAAAGAAACTTCTGTTTGACTCTATCCATCAGAGCGAGTGACGGAGTGTTAAGGGGAAATGAGTGTGGAGTTGCCCGTGCGCGTAGGAGCGCCGGACTGCTCAGTCGAGCAAGTAGCTCGTGCGGGCTCGTGCCGGTGTGACGTGCTTGCTTCAATAGAACGCTTTAATCAGAGTGGTGCAATTAACTGGAGCTTTTGATGATCCAATGTCCGATTTGTGGAATTTTCATGTGGACAGTTCTATGAAAAATTAATCGGACTAAAATATTTGAGGCAGGGGTAACACGGGTAAATATTTTAAAGAGGAAATACATATATATTATTATTTGAAATTGTGCATTTAGATAGACGTTTCATTATTATTTCCATTTTTAAAAAAATATTGGATACATTTTTTCTGAATAAATGTTATCTTTTATTTTTAATTGAAAGGGGTTTCATTCAATAAAAATATTTTTTATTTAAATCTATGATGTTTGCCATAAAATCATCTGCCATGAACAAATATCAAAAGAGTATTTTCATTTCTCCCACTAAGTAGATTTATTATATTTTTGATTAATGGAGAAAATGAAAACCATCTCAATATAGAGTTCCATACCGAAGGTAAAAACAGGCAATAACATATCAGTAAATATGAACAATATATATTACATTTGCATTTTCAGCGAACGTACTTAATACTGGTGGCTCGAACGTCAATTCAAGATAAAGGGAAACTGTTTTTTTTTAAGTAAGTAGCCAAGTGAGAAGCTGAGGGGTGAGCCGATGCAGGGAATTGTAAGAACCACATTTTGGATGAGTGAAGTGAAAGTCGCCCTCGCGGTTTAATTCATTGGTCAGCGTGCTCGCTTTCCATGAGGCGCAACCGGGTTCGATTCCCGGTGGGGCAAGATTAAAATGTGCGTTTTCCTTGCAATGTCCCAGTATATGTTGCTGTGTGACGATGAGAAAACTCACTTCTCCGGTTGAGAAGACCAGCATACGGCGTGGGGATGTCTTCGTGCTAACCACACGCACTCCCTCTCTTAACCTATGTCTGCGAGGCCGGGACTCTGCTGGTAGGCCATGGCCCATACGCGGGCAGTCGGGCCGAGAACAGACAGAGAGAAGTGAGAGTGACACTATGTAGTCTAAACCTCTTTAATTGATGCCACGTTGGATTAGATTAGGTGAGTCAGACCAGAGGACCAAGAATGTACGCCGTTGTGTACATGAGGTCCAGTTCAGAGTGTTGTGCGTCAGGCACTCACAGGACGTCCCGCTGAACGAGGCCCCAAGGTCTCCACGTTCTCTTCAGCGCTGCTGTAGGCGAAATGCGCTCGTCTCTTCCTTCTTAGACCCCAGCAACACCAAGGTCTAAATGTCTCCGTAGGAACCCACCTCTTCAATTTTAATTTTTTAATTTTTTTTGACGATTTTGAAAAATTGATACTACCAGTTGATACGACTAATAATGATGAACCAATGAACTACTAATATACTCATGCATTGATACAAAAATATTATTCAATTTCTTGCTATTTAAATAAAAAATGTCTTTCTTGCGTCAATATTTATACTTAATAACTAAGCGTGTTAATTTTTTATGTCAAAAACAGGCCTACGAATCCAAGTAACATAGTAATCTATGAAAATATATTATACTAACACTTAAAATACTACAAAACATCCACAATAGAATATGAAAGTTTAATCATCAAGTGGATAGTTCTGAGTTTTTATCTACAGCCATAGACCTTGCAATATTAATAATTATAACGACACATGTGGTAAATTGAATCATATTTTGATAAAAAATCATAACGTAAACCATATCAGTGATTTTAAGCTTCCTAGAGAAATTGAAATCTATAAAAAACAATCATCGGTGGGACGCTGATATCCCTGGTAAGGATTAATATCATTTCGAAGTATTTTCATGTATTAATATGGAAATGGTTATAGAAGTTACCCAAAGGTCATAAAACGTTCTGATAATTTTGAATGCATTCCAGGACAGCTTTCGTTTGTGTTGTTATTACTCATCATTATCCATTTATTCAGCTGACTTTACGATACTGCTGATACAGATTCACACACGTCATTTCAAACTACTTCCATTTCAATCTTCACTTCACTGTGAAAGATTTCTTTCCCTTTATTTCCCTGTGTTTCGTTGTCTCTTCACATTTCCATGTCTTATATAATCTCTGTAGCGGAGCATTCGATCTCCTATAATTTACTCGTCATTCATTATTCCTCCTTCACGTCTCCCTCCAGGTCCTTCATTCCTTTTGCGCTGCTTCGGCCATTTAATTCCTTTCATATCTCTCTCTCCTCAATTTTATCCTTCCCTCGCATGTCTCCCATTCCCCTTATTCTGTCCTATTCCATGGAATAATTACTATTCTTACTTCTATTCACATGTTCCTCGCCTTTCCTTATTAAAATAATAATTTTAATAGGGAAAGACGGGGAACGTGACTTTATCCTTCCGATTCATCTATTCATTTCTTTATCTTCGCCAATATTCCTTGTCCACTCTCTTCGTAACCTAATATCACTCCAACCGATTATAATGAGAATGAGGAATGGGTGACGTTTATTGAAGAAAAAGGGTCGTCATTCATCAAAAGATGAAGAATTGTTGGAGAGAGATAGAGTGTAATATCAAGAGGTAGAGGAGTAATTGCCTCCCTCTGTGTCTCGTTGGTTAGCGTGCTCGCGACCCTGGGGTCGATTCCCGGCGGAGGTAAATTATACCTGAGCGCTTTCCTTTCAAATGTCCCAGAATCTATTATTGCTGTGTGACGATGAGAAAGCCCACCGTAATGTTATAAAGACCAGAATATATGGTGAAGGTGCTGCCTTCGTGCTAACCACACGAACTTCTTATCCCATGGCCGAGAGGCTGGGTCACCCCTGGTCTCCCACGGTCCGTAGAGCGCTGTCGAACCAAAGAACAGGAACAGAGGAGAAGTAGGAAATATTATAGCAATAAATAGGATAATTATACAATCGTTTTGCGCTCTACAAATTCCTTTACACCTCTCGTTCACATGATCACATGAATTAGCATCACTTTTACAAACCCTACATCTCTCTTTCCCCCAAAACAGCCTACCTTTCATCTCGGCACCATCCCTAAACTTCGCTATATTATTTATTTTACTATTCTATTTCCTATTACTCCTCTATCTCTTGCTATTTCTCTATATCTCTCTTTAACAATTGAAGAGTACCTTCCTCCAAAGAACAATATCATTCATCCTTCCATCTATAACTTTATTACTTGGAAACATTTTGTAGCTATTTCTATCCTCTACTTCCTTTCCTTCGTGTCAGGGTTCTTATGGTTGTCGCTTCTTCCTGCACTTTAACATTTCTCTCTCTCTCTCCCTCTCTCTCTCTCTCTCCCTCTCTCTCTCTCTCTCTCTCTCTCTCTCTCTCTCTCTCTCTTCGTCTGTTTTTTTTTTTTAAGGCTGCCCCTTTTTCTTCAATTTGTAGGACACAGTTCATGCGCTCAATTTAGCCATCTATCAGCATTAATTCTTCTTTCTCTCATATCTTACGTGGCATTGGGTAATTCTTTGGGTAATTATTTCCGTAATTGGTGTTTTCACGTTTACTCTTAGTATGATACTATTTGTTATGATCCAATCTCAGCAACCTAAAAGCTCTTCTTGAGAAATCCATATTAACATTTTATAGCTTCCTCTGGTTGTTCTTTGTAACAGCCCGTGTCTCTTATGTGTGTGTGTGTGTGGTGATCGAATTTACAGTGGCTTTACACATTATGAATATCTTCCTCCTCCTCTTTCCAAAATTTCCTCGTATCCTAAACGTACCATCCTCTTAGCAGGCGTTATATTACACCATGTAATACAATTTTTGTTTCTGGGTTATCAATATCATTTTTTAATTTATTCTTAAAATACCTTACTTGTTAGCAAAAACTTTCTTTTATGGCCAGGTGAACGAAAAGTTGAAATTTGCAAATTGTCATTAAGAAAACGTTCACATTTTCGTATTTATTTTTATTTAAAGAAGAGAAAAGAAACAGATTTGAAATCAATAGTATATTTTTTAAAAAAATCTATAAATTGATGGTATGTTAGCTGTCTAGCTTTTAGAGATTTGCGAGATCATGTCATATCACTTTCACGATTAAGTTCCCGACTATGATTCCCCATCATTTGTTCATTGAAGGTTTTGGGTAGGGACGTTCAAAATGTTGCATCTCCTCTTCTTTCAAAGCACTCTTCTTGCTCATTAGAATAGGCACCCATGTTATCTTTAAAAATATCAAGGTGGGCATCAAGAATATATATTTTGAGGATATTCTGCAGCTCATATTGCTGCACTTTTCAACCAGTGTCTCAACCAATTTAACATAGTTCTCTGATTTATGGTTTCCATGGAAGCCTTTAACTACTTTAAGAAAACTGTCCCATGCCTCATTCTATTTTGCTCTGAGAAGCCTGGGAAACTCTTGACACTTAACAACTTTCTTGATATAAAGTCCAGCTTTAACTCTTGCTTCGGAAATTTTTAGAAACATATGTATATGGTTGAATGCTGAAGATTCCTTGTCCAACACTGCCACAAATTGCTCGACCATTTCCATTTTTATATGTAAAGTCATCAGTACATTTCGAGGTTCTACAAATGGCTCCCATTTCATGTTGTGATTACACCTTGTGAGTAACCCAACCCAGTGATTACCCCTAATATCATTTATGGTGCTGTATATTAGTGTCTCTTCTATCCAACAAAGATAGCATGGAAACTTAGTAATCCCTCCTTAAAGGCCCATCAAGAAGACAATAATTTTGAAGTCTCCAATAACTTTCCGAACATTTTCTTCATATTTCTTTGAATTTTGCAATAATCTTCACGTTGCGGTACTCTTATGTAATTTGTGCTGAATGGACAAGCAAACGCGTCACTGTTATGGAATAATACTGCTTTCACACTTTTTGATAAACTGTCCGTGAAGAACCGCCACTAGGATGAAAATGTATTTCTAAACTCACTAGAATGAAAAGTAATTCAATCGTTCTCAGACAGACTAGTCCTCACACCAGACATCAATCCAGTCGAAACTAGTCATCACAATAGCAGAGTTAATCTTCTTTGATGAAAAAATAGAAAATTGATTTCTTTGAATAAATCTCTTTATTAGTATCAGACTTATGAAGCACACAGTAATTTATTTTCAAAGAAAACTTTTCGACAATTAGAAAAAAATATTAACAAATTGGTACCAGAATAATAAAAAATGTATAAGTTAGTAGTTTTGTAAACATCATAGTGACAGTCACAATGCTTCAGGGGTATAACTACTATTTTCTATATACATGATGCTCAATTAAACAGAAATCAATCTTATCAAACTAGAAACAACGTTTTGTAAATTTACGTTGTTATCATTATTATAACGAAATGTTATTGAATAGTGATTTTTGAGGGGAGAAAAGGAAAAAGGGAGAACATTTTTCCTCCCGCATTTTCTTTATCTGAATGTAATTACCAGTTAATATACTTGCTTTGATGTTTGAGGGCAATTTTAGCAGTCGATATCAAAAAAGAAATTTACTTTCACCGATTTTAAACAAAGTCGACTTTTAAGAAAAGGAAAAACGATGGAAATCAATCAAAGTCGCTCTGCGGGGGAACTGTCAGCTTCTCCTCTTGTGTGTTCATCGCCATGCGGCTGGAGAACGTAACTTTTGAAATAGAACTATGTAGCACAAGGGAAGATATCCTCCTCTGTTCAGCCGATATCTACAAGCATCTTTCAACTACATCATCGCATCCCGGAAAATGGACAATGTAACATGGCAGTGAGGGCAAGAATCCGGAGCCAAGTCGCGCCCATACATGGGCAGATACGTCTACAACATGAGCTGGCGTAAGCCAGGGTAAAAAAAAACAACCTACAAATCGAACCGAACCGAAAGATCTTTTCGTGCTATCGCAGTGGCGGCTCGTGATGAGGTTGCACGGTTGCACAGCCCCCAGATAATCAAAAAATATTTTATATATTAGGAATATATATTATCCTTTTTATGACTTCCAATATTCATGATATGGCATCGATGTGTGTGAAATCATTTTGAAACCAAAGAGCGCAGAACCGGCGCTCTCTCCGGCATCTAGTGCTCTCCCAGATATTGCACTTCGCTCTTGGCTCTTGCCTCTATTACTGTGTTTACTACGTTAACTCTTTGGACCTACGCTTCAACACGCATTAACATAGGGTCTTCGGTGACGCAACTAGTACGTGTGTGAGTGTATAGGTGTGCGCCCTTTTAGGGCATTTTAGGCACTGTTAGATGCTTTCAGTAGATCTATTTTTTCATGATTCGTAAATATTTGCAATTATTTTCCACAATATCCTAAAAGAACTTAATAGACATTTTTCCTAAAATCCGAGGTCTACTCATAATATTTCAAATTTTGTAAACTACGACCAATCACGTAATTTTTCTACACTAACAGTGTTGTCATCCAATTCAACAATTTCGTGCAAAAAGTATCCTGGAGAATTAACAGGAACTTTTACAAAGAGATGAGAATTGGATTACATCAAATGAAGAACATATCATTGCCAATTTTGAATATTTTTGAGAAAATATTTGTAAAACATTTGTAAACTCTTGTGCTTTCTTTGCTTGTTCTAGAATAAAACAAGGTTTCTTCTATTAAAATATAATGTATTGGCTACACTTCCATTAACTATTAAGTCCTGACGTTGGGTCAATTTGCTCCGAAGGCATTTTTTATTTTTGCGATTTATGATGCGATTTTTGATTTATGATGCGGGTTTCTATAATCTCTTCTGATAACCATAAACTTCACATTCAGAGCGTGCAATGAAAATTACCGTTGACGTAGTACGTTTCTCTGAGTTGCCCTTTCTGACTCGACGCCAGTGTTAGTATTTCTATGCATTTCCATATGGCGTATTTGCATGCGTGGAGCCTTAAGATAACTCGCGACATCGCGACTCATTTGAGGTAAGAGGTGAATACTGCTTCCGGTGAGTGAAAGTTCCATATTTGAATCATTACGTAAGAACAAACTGGACACTTCTCTGAAATTTTTGCCAAGAAAACAGAGGTACATTCAAACGTCGTTGCCTTTACAAAAGAGGAGATCTTATGTACCAGCCATATCAGGATCTGTAGTTATTTCTATTATTCACAAGGACGAGAAGTTTGTCAAACGCTCAGGCCTTCTGCAGAGGCCAGAAATTGTAACTTTTTACAATTTTTCGAAAGGTGGAATAGACACTTGCGATCAGATGTGTAGTACTTACAGTGTAGGCAGAAGAACAAGATGGTGTG
Organism: Teleogryllus oceanicus; assembly: GCA_964035755.1. NCBI lineage: Eukaryota > Metazoa > Arthropoda > Insecta > Orthoptera > Gryllidae > Teleogryllus > Teleogryllus oceanicus. Next base: position 36,822,349 of record CAXIVR010000011.1, on the reverse strand, counting down.
CGTTAGCTGTATTCTTTCATTTTGTAATAAGCGACGATTCTTTTTACGTTTACATGTATTTCTACATTACAATACTAATTACTCTAAAAAACACATTCCTCTAAAAATCATGCGGAAGGTGCAATCCCTTTGAATCAAATTGGTCGGATAGTTATGACCCGGCGGCAAACGCCAGCGTATAGATATCACGCCAGTAGGTAAGGGTGAACATACTTTAGTTTAAAATTAACAATTAGCTAAATGAGCTAATAACATGCACCTCTCTTCAGAAATTATATCATGGGTCTTTAAGTGCCAAGGTAACAGATTTATGAAATGTGAAAGTTGAAGAAAACTGTACAATTTGGTGAGATTCCTCTTCTTCTTCTTGTAACCTGTTCTAAAAAAAATTGGTTCTACGAGTAACATCATATTCAGTTATTTGAAAAACGAGTAGTTTTCGCACAACTTTTGCTTGAAGTAAAGGTAATTTATATTTTTTCTCGAAAAAGGCTCCAATTAAAAAAAAGTTTTCCTCGTATAGAGCATGGGTCATTTTAAAAATGGCGGAGGACTAATTTTCGTTGAACTCTCTGAATTTTCGAGAATAGGAAAATTTTTAAATATCGCGCAAAGTATGTGCTTTTGTAGAATCACTCAATTCTGTTAATAGGTGACCAAAAATTGATAAAATGTGAAAATAGTCTTTCTGATGTCGATAGGTAACTGCTGGGAAGAGGGTAGGGAAAAACCGAAAAGCCAGCCCGGACGAAAGATTAGAAACTAACTAGTACGAATAAGACTACGCTATTCTGTAGTACCTCTAGTCATTTTTAATCTCCTTACCAATCACATGATTAATCACATACTTTCTGATTCTTTTCTATCCCATGAAACCTCGTCGATTCTCTCTTAAACCCCCTTTTATTTTATTCCTCCAGTCTTCTTCTCAGAATCTCAGCGAAGATTTTAAAAACTTTGGCATTAACAAAATGTTCCTGTTGCTTTCTGGTGTATCAAATCTCCCTATCATGTAAATAAGTATGATTATTTCTTCCTCCCAATCTGATGGAAATCAGTTCTTCTCCAGTACCTTATTCAACACACCTTTTAACAAATCATAAATACGTTTACAATTCGCTACTTACCCAGTATTCTTCTTTTGCTTTCCTACATTTCATTACATTTGCTTTCTTACATTCATTGTCTCAACGCTCTTCTTTATCCGATGTGATGGTTATTGGTTGAACCACGTTAATTAACTTCAGGAGGAATGAAAATGACGATGTTGATCGAAGCATTGTATATTCAACAAATTAATTTTGCTAAATTAACCACATCAGAGGATTTTTTTATTAATTGTAATATGTTATTTTCAACTGGTCACACGTGCAAAAACTTTGTAATAATTTCAGTTTGATCCGAAGGAGAGACATTTATTTTGTCGAAACCTCAGCTAATGATTACATTTACATTGCAGAGTACTATACTTCAATCCTCGTGGTCATTTTCATCCTTACCGAAGATCTTTATCTTTTAATTTGTTTCTTCTGTATTTTTCGTATCACGTCCGGTCTTCTCCTACCATACTGCCATACCATCCTCTCTGCCAGATGCGTCCCACTATTATACCGTCTAAGTGGTTCCTAGAATATTTTCTTCAGCTTTCTATATTTATACCCATCTCCTTTGTTTCGTCTATCCCTTCCCTTATTTATAATCTTGCACACTTGCGTCTCCTTTATTTGATTCCCCGCCAAGTCCATTTCTTATCGTTCTTTTCACGTTCCCTCTTTAACATGATTATGAATACCTTTTTACTTTTTTGAATATGAAAAAGTGTTGCTGAAGACAAAAATATAGGTTTTCGACAGAAAAACTCATTCTCTTGGTCCCTGATATCGACAAAGTAAATTTTTCTAGCTACTATAAGTAAAAATTACTTCCTCAAACTTGTAGTGCAGTCAGAATCAAAGTTTTGATTGCTTAAATTACGGAAAAACTGCTCTCAGAGAATTCGTCTGTATGTTTGTCTGTCCGTCCATCTTTCCATTCCTCCGTGTGCGAACAACACTAGCGTCTGAAACATTCAAAGGATTTTTTCAAATATGAATATTCGCTGATCGATATGGTTAAAGTTGAGGCTCTGAGAACTTCAAATGGATATCTGAATATTGGGGTGAACTTCACATGAAACATCGATGGAATTTTCACAATCTCAAAAGCGTCTCAATTTACGCAGTCGATTTGTTGTACAGAAAAAGTTCTGTAATGCTGCATTAAAAAAGAGGCGATTTTTCGAGAGAAAAATTCGTATTGTAGGACCTTAATACAGAAAAAATGGAAAAATCTTCTTCCAAAATATTTAGTAAACTAGCGTACCCGTGCGAGAACTCTCGCTAGTAAACCACTCTCTTCCCTATTTTCCATTTCCATAGTCAGTAATAAATATTTTTCTTCAAGATCCTCTTATCGTCTGTCACTTGTTCTATATGTGTTCTTGTAATTGATAACAATATAATACTCCCTTGTCAATACAAACTATTCTTATTTAACATTATTTCCGAGCAGAGAGGTACATCTGTGTAATTCAGTCGCGTACAATTTCAAGTAATTAGTTTACTCTCACATACAGTTGCAGATTGAACAGGCTCTGAACAGGTGGGGTAGAATCAAGAAGCATCGAATCAGCAAACATTATAGAATGTTCAAGAAGATCTCATCCTGTAGACTATGGTGTGATAAATGTTTCTTTGTGGCCTTTGACCTCAACATGTTAGTTTTTAAGGCTCTAAAACGCTTCGTTTAGGAGTTATTTAACGATATAGATTAAAAAAATCTGACCGAGTGTCGCGGGTTGCATTTGTCATGCATATTGAGATGCGTTTTTAAACAAACCCTTCATATTTTTAAAGTCAAAGTGCAATTCGGCATGTGTCCGTGAAATTCTCTTTCTATGGAGATCTCATTTATAAAGATTGGTTGCGTGTGAGAGCCGCAAAGATATGTACACTACTGAAATAATGTTCTAACACGTTGTATAGCCAGAAACCACGATTTGTGGGTCATTGATACCGAACAATTGGTTTACGGGAAAACATCCGTCCTCTCATTTGTGAACAATACTTGCGCCTAAATTATTCACTAGATTTTTTCCAAAATGAATAGTCCTCGATCAATCTGTCCCGACTCGAGGCTCTGGGATATTGAATAACATTCTATAAATTGTGGGGGTACAAGCCCCTCGGACATTTCAAATTTTTTCTCTTTAATATTCTCGAAAGAACAGAGTGATAAACACTTTCATTTGTCCGATTTCCAAAAATGTTCCGATTTGAAAAAGTTTGTAGTTTCTTTGGTTCCAACCTCTGGCTATTTCTATACATTATTTCAAGTGCGAGTGTGCGAATGTGCTTCAAATGATGTTTCAATGTTTCAAAAATTGCAAAACCTTAACAATGCAAAAGTAGAATTATGATAAATTTCTTTTCGTAAAATAAAAAAAATCTGATCTAAAAATTAAATCGTTAGGTAAGATCACGTACAATATTTTAAAAAAATAGTACTTTTTGCTGAGTTATTGCTTGAAGTTAATGCAATTTAATTGTTTTTGAAATCCGGGGCCATTTTTTCCTTGAAAAGCGGTGCAGGTATCTATTTCGTTTAACTGTCTGAATTTTCAGAAACTAAGAAAAAATGCGAGGAACAACTAATTTTTAAACGTTGGGAAACAGAGTGTGGTTTCGCGAATGGTCCAGTATCGGTGTTTGGCATGTAGTCATGAGTTCAAATGTTGGCACTGAGGAAGAATGTTTGCTGGTTGGAAACATTTTTGAAGGTTCGTGGAGAAGTATGATATTGCATTATACATTCTGCGAGAAAGTATGTATTGCTGTGGCATCTAGCTTTTCTTTAAACTATTTGTACGGATTGATTACTATGCATTACATTCCACCAGCACTAGACTTCGCCGGAAATGTGACTAGCAAAAATTTTATATCGTTTTTTAATACATAAAAGGAGAAAATTTAGAGAAAAAATTGAAGTTTATTGATGAAAAGATTCCAATTATTTGAACACAATCAGAATTTACTGGTAAAACATTCTCATTAATTTAAGTTAAAATTTTAATTAAACATACACCTTCGTTTATTTCGGAGTTAATGCGCTACGTTTCGGAGATTAATGTGTATCCATCTTCAGATACATATTCTGACTTTCATAAATAGTAATTCGAGATTTTGTTAAATATGGACGTAAAACAATACTAATTCATATATTAGTAACAGATTCTATGATTGATTAAAACCATAAATCGTCCTTAGTATTAACAACTGTTTAGGTTTCAAATTAAAACAAATTGAAGCCTGTTTGAGAAACATATGTTTAAAATTTTAATTTACTCCTAACAAAATTACGCAAAAGTTTTGAAAAAATGAAAGTTAGATTTTGAAATATGTTCATGCTAAAGTTTTTGAACAAAGAGAGTGGGATTAGCGTAATTTTTGCATGAAGTAAAGGCAATAAAAACGATTTTGAAAAACAAAAAAACTCAAAAAAGGTCAGTACGAGCTCCAGTTTGATTTCTTTTACGCTCAGATCAATTGGGATATAACATTTTAGAGAAAAATAAACGTCTGAACTGTTAGATATAGCGTTGATCACAGACGATCAGAGAGATGGCCCACGGTCAGGCAGGCGTTTTGCCGTCAATCGATTTTTCGGTTTCAACGACCCACAAAATATGGATTTGTGATTGCGCAACGTGTGAGAGGAAGTGAGTTACTAAACATTGACACACGATTTTCCTACATTTTCGTTACCAGGGCCGACAGTGTTTTTCTGTCGAAAAATCACCATGTTTTTCCAACAGCATTACAATACTTTCTCCATACTGCTTAAGCAGTAATTATGCAAGAAAGTAATACCTCTTTAGGTAAAGTAATACCTCAACCCGTACTAAAAAAGGTGACTTTTTGCCGTCTGTTTAAAACGGAAGAATATATCTCTGCGGTCCTCCTATCTCGCAGTGGCGATCAAGATTTATTGCATCATGCTCGAAAAGAACTCTTGTGAATTAAATAATGGCGAAGTTAAATGATTAACACACAAATACTGGAATAACCAGAGTCACTAAGTCCTCGCCAGTAATGTATTCAAGGCCTAATCTTTGGTAACCAAAATAAAACGGAAACAAGAAAAAATGAGTTTGATGAGAATTTATATTTTCATCAAATCATCTATATAATAAGTTCATTGGATATTTGTGCCAACTTAATCTTAGAGAGGGTTGATATTGATAAAACGCATAGTTTTGGAGATAAAACTTAAATTGAGGAAAAGTTTTAGGGTATTTATCATTTTCCCGCGAATCCGACTTTTTTATAGGTGTCAAATATTACAATTCAACATTTCCTAAAACATAGAACAATTGAGAAAAACGTCCGAACTTATTTACTAGGTGGGATACCCAGTGACTGGACTATGAATTTTTGCACCTTATGCGCTGCGCTTGGTAATGTTTTTTTACAAGTGATAGCTGAAATATAAACAGAAAGTAAGGTATTATAATACTACATATTTGTTACCAATACGAGATAGTATGGCTCTTGTTGCACTCTAGATTTAATTATTTATCACGCCGTTAATATTTATATTGTGACGTACCAAAAATGACGGACATTTTATTTAGGCAAATAAAATGGTCAAAATGTTGTAGATATTGCAAAAGACGTGGGTTTCTATTGTGCAGATACGCAGATGACATCATAGCAACGTGAGTTCGTCCTAAGATATGGGTTTCTATGGTGCAGATACGCAGACGGGAGTCCGAAGCCTTCGGGATTTATAATCTGCCTAGTGCAGTGTCATTCAGCAAGTTGCTGCAACTTCTACTAAGACGGTACACCATAGTATCGCGAAAAAAAACAAGAGAAACACATAGCGAGCTTTGAAGGGTGAACCAGATTAGGAATTAGGGCATTTCGACTTTTTGGTTGTAGGGTTGGATTTTCTTCAGGTTAAATTTAAAGAGCTTAATTAATTAGAAATTTCCCATTAGGTGTGCACGGGAATTAAAAATATGAAGAAAGTGAACTTAGAATATTTTTGCGATCGAGTTACAAGATTTGACTTAGACATTTTACCAGTGAATTGTGAATTTCCATGTTATTCCGACCTGGGAAAGTAATAAGTTTGAAATAGGTGTCCATGTGAGGCGCAAGATAAAGAGTATAGTCAGTGTTTGTGAAGTGGTTGGAGGAAGTTTCAACTTGGTCGCTGATCATCGTGGACTTGGATAAGAAAGAAGATTGGATTATTCTACGTGGCGACATGGAGCGACGTGCCCGCGAAAAGGCAAGAAAGGATAAAAGATTCTATAACGCTGTTATTGCAATAACGAGAAAAATGGACATGATCTAACAATAACTTTTAATAATCAATGATAGTCTGATAACGTTTGACATTCATAATAAATTATAATTCATAGTTTGAAAGAAAACTGATTCTTATTTGCTATTACATGCAATCCTTGAGTAGATATTTTAGAATTATTTTCAGATTCCTCGCCACTCCGTATGGGTGGCAGATTGAGTAATTGGTTGCGGAGTAAGTAGCAACAACTATTTCATAACAACCCGTCGACCAAGCTAGCGAGATTTACATATATTTGTAATATATCTGAAGACAGTAATAGATAATTATAAATTAAAGTGTAACCTTTTCCTGGCGCCCAAAGTGTTTATTAATTCGGAATTTGGTTACCATTTATATTTATTATTAGTAATTAATAGACATTTCAATATTGAAGGCATTTTTATAACTTTTAGGATTTGAAAAAATTTGAGGAGTCTAAACCATTGAATGTTTTCAAAAATCTTATTACATTTTTTTGCCCAAGCTTTCCTTTCGTTGTGGAGTTTTGTTTCTGAGTTATATCTGGAAGTATGTATTGAATTATACAATTATGCAACTTACAATTTGAGAAACTGAAGTAAATACGCATTTTTGAAGAAATTTTTTAGTTCCTCAATATAAATATAAAAAAACTAAACAATTGTGTAAAATAAGACTATCATCTTCCAATATTGCCTGAACAACATGTGTTTTTCATTCTCAATATGCCCTCTGTACTGTTCCAACCAACCAGCACTATATTGCCTCTTCACCCTCCTATTCACTCTGACCTCTATCAAAGAAACGTGCCCCCTCCAAACAGCTGAATTCCACCTTATTTTCACTATCCTTCCTCGTCTTGTTCACCTAAATCCCTCCTTCCCCTCCGAATAGCTCAGCTTCACTATGTGCCCTCATTCAGTCCCTCCATACATTGGCATCCCTTTTGTAAACTCCGTTTCCTCGCCCTGACCATCCTCGTTTTCCCTAATCCCTCCTACCCCTCCCAACGTTTCAGCTCCACCCTGTGTCTGCCGAATGCATTCTGAAATTGCCCTTCCTCGTTTCATCCCTACTCGTCCGAACGGGTCAGATCAACCCAGGTTCTTTCCTCCCTTTCCTCTTTGTGATCCCAACCAATTCTCTCTTATGTTTCATTTTTACCTCCCTCCCTTCATTTTTTCTTTGTTTTTGCCTTTTTTTTTTTCCAAAATTTCTGTAATTATTTCTATAATACTCAACGTACCATTCTCTCTCTCTCTCTCTCTCCTCTCTCTCTCTCTCTCTCTCTCTCTCTCTCTCTCTCTCAAATCATAAAAAAATCTTCTCTACAAAAAATTATTTCATCGCATTTTTAGCATCGACGCCTACATTATTCATAACATTTTATTTTGCATGATCCATCCACATATATTCCCTTACGAAAATCTCAATTATTCTTCATTTACTGCAACTGAAAAAGAAAGATTTCCTCCAGAAACAGAAAAAAACAAGCTCTATTATAACTTTTTTATTACACAAAAATCCCATTTCCAACTTACCTTTTTGAATGTCACGTGAAGAGAACCTGACACAGTCATTCTTAAATACAAGCATGGAGCAATTTCATTGGACAATTGACTATAAAATAAAAAAACACGCTTCAAAATTTTTTAAATCCTTGGTTTAAAGTATACGAAATATATATGTTAACTAAATTATGTAAAACTATTTTGAGATACTAGCAACGAATTAATTACATTACAGAAGTAACACATAATTACACAGTTTTTCTTGGTAATTACAGAACTCCAAATTAATACAATATCTAAGATTTTCTGTAAGTGACTATTACACTGTTTTGGCATACTAGACACATCGCTAATGTAGGAACTTTTTACCCCCAAAAAACACTTCTCGGGCATATTCATTATCTATAGATCTTTGAATGTCATTTGTAGTAATATTATCAACTAATTCTTCTACTACACTATTTAATCGTACTAAATGTTCCTGGCCATTTTCTCTCGTACGAAGTTTCAGTGTGGTTCCAGTCTAAACAAAATTTTGATTTCTTCTTGTTTTACCATGGCTACCTTTCATGTAGTTTTCTATTTTTTTGTATTTTTTGTAGTCTTGTATTTAATGAACTTCCTTTTTGACACTATTTTTGAACCAATGTTAGTATCATTTAAATTCTCGTCTCTCACGTCTCTTATTTTGTATTTTGATTTTAGTAATGATGAAGCCTGTATGCTTCCTGCACTCAAGAGCAATTTTGTAATTTTGGAAAAAACACATTTTGGAGAAATGTTTTGAATGACGACTATGTTATTTTTTATTCTTGACCACTCAAAACAATTCGTGCAAAATTTGGGGACCATCAGATGGTGGTTCAAATTTTTCTGTTTCTAATCAAGTGGTTCTAATTTTTTGTGGCGTATGGAAACATGTATTATCACCTTTTCCTGATAGATACACGACTAATCACAAATGCTTAAGCTAAAAGTATTAACTGTTTCAAAATTCTAAAGATTTTTCGCTTTTGAGCTTTGTTTTTGAGCTTTTTTCAAAATTATGCATTTTCAGCGTGTGGCATATTACTACGGAAACTAATGGTGTCCAATACCACTGAAATATTATTAAGCCGTGGTGGCTCCTGGGCGGCGTACTAGCTTCCCGTTGTTTGAGTCTCAGTCAGGGAAAAATATAGTTAGCTTTCTTTCAAATCGTCTCAGTTTCTGAAAATATGTGGCGAAGAAAAAGCTCGGGCAGACGCAGTTTGCTAGTTACGATGAAGGGAAATACGTTGTGTTCGTCACATGTCTCTTACCCCCCAGGCTTGGGAATTTAACTAGACCCAGGCACGGGGGGACACCATAATAAACTGGCCGGCAATTCAGATAATCGACCCCAAATGCCAAAGACATACATAACTATTAGTGTTGTTAGTGTTAAATTAATATTTTACATAATCATAAGATGGTTACAAATGCTAATATGCCTTGTGAGATAGGAGTTTGAGGCAGGTGAGTTCACGTACGTATTACTAACGAAATGAAAGGTGCGAAATGAAGTGAAATGTGTTTGAAATTAGCGTTAGAAATACATTTTTAAGTTTAGCCATATTGAAGAATTCATGATGTTATAAAATTTAGTAGTTGTATGCATTAGCAGTAATGGTGGTATAATGTACAGTGTATGAATAAAAAGACTGATGTTCAATAGAATATTTTATTGTTGTAACAACGGACTAAATACTTTCACACTTTAAATGCTGATGATGCTGCAGCATTATACACATTTTTACGTTAAAATTCACAAACTATTCAGACAATCTTATAGATTTGATAATAATTTAATAATTTAGAGAAAATTTCAAATCGCAGGAATTTTACTTAACGTTTCTTGAATATCGAGATGCTATATTTAGTGCAAGATCAAAGTTCTTCACGTCTCGTTTTTGGAACCTTCTTAGTTAAATTGAAATGGGACTTTCAAAATATTATAGGAAAGCGAACTATTTTACAATGGAATATTTTAAGAAAAAATTGGAACTATTTTTCTCAAAATCTTCTTAGACGATTCTAAAAATGGTCACGTTTTGTTTCAAAACTATGAAAAAACTATTAATATTTTGAAAAACTGCACTTTCCTTAAAATTGTGAAGAAATGGACACATTCTTATCGGCATACCCAGATATGCTTCAACAACAATAAATTTTCAAGTTTTCAAATTTTCGAAAATTCAGAGTTCGATGAAAATCCAACATATAATCGAACTTTATAAGCAAACGATGCGCTATCCCCTAAAAAAATTTAATCCAAAAACTTAGAGCCATTCTTCAGACAATTCTGAAAATGTCGTTGCATAATGTACCTCCCAGAATCCAACTATTCTTTTCAAATTCACGAGGCCGTGACATCATTCAGATTATTAAGGAAATATCAGTTTTGATAAAAATCCTGCTTACGGTTTACCTGCTATCCTTGTTCACAGACGGACAGACTGACATTTTGCCGTAAATCAATTTTTCGGTATCAAGAACTACAAAATGTGGATTGTAAATACACTACTTATTAGAGGCAGTTAATTTTTACAAATTGGAGCAAGATTTATCCGCTTTTGTGGAAGTAGGTATCTAAAAGACCTTTAAACTCAGTGTCAGGGACCTCAAATATGAGTTTTTCTGATAAAAAACACTTTCGTTTTCACAGCAGCGTAAGAAGTATGCGAGGAAGTGAAAAATTAGACCATTTTTGAGAAAATTTTACCATGTTTGCGAATGTGAAACATCCCCAACGTGGTTTGAAAAACTAAAAACATTAAAACATCTTTCAAATAATTGGAACAAAAGTTTGAAAACCTACCCGAGTTATGTGAAACAGTCACATCCAGTCGCACATACACACTCCAACAATACACACATAATTGTAAACAACAATTTATTGTAATAAACATGTAACACATATAAATTGAATTTCAAAACTATCAGAATAATTAGAGTAACATATTTTATTGAAATATATACTTACTAGTGGAAATCCGTGCCATTCAATAGCCCGGGAAGTTTAAATCCGTTCACTTGTCTGGATATTTGCCTTATTCATCTATTCAGGAGGGAAAAGGATTACACTCTGTCTATAATGTATCCTCTCCCTAGTCTGGCATGGCGTGGCCTCCTGTGGCCTGCTCTATCTTGCTCTTCTTTGCCCTAGTCTTCCATGACCTGCTCAAACCCACCCTGCTCCTTGCCGCCGTCCGCACCCTCTGCTGCCTCGCTTAACCCCGATACTACCCGCCTTACCGGCAGGTCGTGCGGGATGTCGACATCGAGAACTTTCAATTTTCAAACTACACATTTTTGCCGCGATTGAATGAGTAGTTCATTGGGAAAAGGGATGTTATATATCTACGCACACATGTAAGCTTACAGCAGCTGCTTTTTACTAACAAAATACAATGTTACTTGTATGTGCGATGGTAGGTTAGTTTATTAGTAGAAGTGGCAGAACACAAGAAATGAAATAAGAATATGAGTATCCTGCAATCATGGAAACCCGAAGCAATGATGCCCCAATTGAATTTCGCACCTGTAAAGGCAGCACAAGTAAAGTAAACACAAAACTGGTATTAGGTATTTAATTGGTTTGTTTGTATTACATTTCCCTGATCAAAGGTACATTAATCGTATGGATTCGGATTCATGGCTCAGATAGATAGACTAGGCTCATTTGATAATCTTCATGTGAATACATGTTCTACTATCTATAATGAGTATTAACACTCTATTTCAAGTAGCAGGTTGTATTTCAATTTCTTTGCCTTTTATTTCCAAAAATCTTTTTTTATTAACATATATGATGAAGACAGGGAAATTCTTCCGTGAAATGTCAGTGTTATTTTAAAATGTTTGATTTTTTCTAGGGCTTAGACAATCTAATATGTAATTTACAGGCAATGATACGAGTGCAATATGAGGGTAAGAAATATGTTAAATGACAGTCTTCTGGAACGTTTAGAGCTTCTCATTTAATTTTAATACATAGATTATTGTGATAAAATAAATACCGGACCACGCTGAGGATTTATATTTCACAATCAGCTAGTTCAAAATATTTGGGAATATTTCTGATTATCTCGCAAACGTTTTCGGATTGTGTCTCTTAAATGTGAATTTGAACATTTAAAAATATAATTATGTAATACCAAAGGTAAAAGGTAGAGAAATAATAGTTTTCATTACCCTTAAATTTCAGTAAACCAAGATTATTTTCTGAAACATCTTGAAATAACTCTCCATTTCTAGAACGTGAAATTAGAAGAACGCTACAACACTGTGACACGCTAAGTAAGCGTAAGCAATGCAATGAAAGTTCTCTTACATTACGCGGCTTAAAAATGTTTTTCTACCGTTTTCTATTTGTGGTGATTTCAAATATTCAGAAAACCACACTTATTCCTTACAAGTTTACTAAATTCAGTATTTTGTCTTCTTCACATCGTATTTGCGATTAACATTTATTATTACTATTATTATTATTATTATTATTATTATTATTATTATTATTATTGCCAATTGGAAGCATAGTCTGCTAAAACAACCCAATTATATTTCTGAGTCCTCTTGTGCATTGAACTTTCTTATTTACATATGACGTTTTTTTATCACAAATACCCTATATTTTATGTTGAAGCATTGACAGGAGGGTTTGTAGAGCCTCCTCCTAAATGCAGAATAACAATTACTCAGATTGCCAGAAAAAAAGAGGAAAAACGGCGATTGTACATATTTTAAGGAAAACATGTTTTATTATGTGAGGCTAAGGGAACGCTTCCAAAATTTTGAAGGGGGCACTGACACCAGCTCCCTCTACGCATGCCTATGTTTGGACGTTTTAATTTTAAAAAATTGACGATATCCTACTCTGATAATATGTCCGTGCATTAAAGAGAGAAAATGTCTAAAGTTTAATAAGCACACGTTAGAATAAATGGCTCCAGATAGTGACACATGTATTCCACGTGCTTTTAACATAAAATACGTGTATATATTTTTCTGAATAAAACCGTTGAATTTTTTAGAATGTTTTATTTAAAATTTTCATAACCATGAGATTGTACTTCTCAGCTTCAATTAGCGGCATTCTAAGCCAAAACAAGACACAAATGAAAATATTAAAGTAAAAAATGAAGTTTTTGGCAAATGATCGTCAACTAATTGTTATTTATCGTGGCGAATGTTTGTAAATATATCTAAAATGTTTACCAGTTAATTTAAGGTTATTACTCCACAAATCCGATCACGTTTGTTCTGAGGTGTAGTTACAGCAATACCAGTGTAGGTACTGCCACGAACGAGGCGCTAGCGCTGTTTCTCGCGAAGAGTCGAGTGGCGTTTGCGGACCCGTGACACATGAAGAGAGCTAAGAACCTTTACTACTTTTAAGAACTCACATCTGTTCATTTCCTTCGAGAAACGAAAGTAGGAGTACAGTAATGTTAAAAGTTGAAACGGTAGAACTTCTTCATACGTATAATTGCTAGCAACCGGTGTTAAATATTTCTGAAAGTAATCACTTTAACATTTATATTACAATTCTTTAGGTTTGAAACAAGACATATTTTTCTTTTGACACTGAATGCAAACGATTACGAAAAATATTAATTCGAATATAAACATATCCATAAATGTATTATGTCAATAAACTAGAACATGTGTGACACCTTCACAGAAGACATTTCGGAATAATTTCGGCAATATGGGTGGAATTTCTGGTTGCGCGGGAGGTCTTGGAACATTAGACTTTTTGCATTTCAGTTTAAGAATGTTTCTCTTCTTGATGTTTAAAGATTAAGAAATGAAAACGTAACTGACAAGAAGTAGTTTTTAAATAAATTTGGTTGTGTAAATAAATACTTAATATTAAGGACAACTAATGAATTTAAGTCGTTATGAAGTTGTTAACTACTGGAGGTAGATATTTATTTCTTAAAAGCTAGCGTTCTTCAATATCGCTGACATTTGTTTTTTCTTGCATGCAAACGTACCGAGAGGTTACCTGGAACCATCATAATTATTGATTTATTAAAGTAGGGAACATCGACGATCGAGGAATCGCGGGGAATGGGGAACCGTGTGTTTCCTCAAGATATTCGTACCTACAACGGGTGGCATTCATTTTAATACAATGAAAATAAAGCATGGAGCGTTCGCCTCCCCTCCACACACACATACACCCACACACGCACGCACACATACACACACAGGAGACACATCACTTTATTATGGTTACAGACACGAGTCGGGAGATTACTGAGGGAAGAAGCACAGAGAACGGGAGAGAGAGGCGTTCATACACAATATGACATACGAGCAGAGTTCACTGAAGAAATGCACGAGATACAACATTGCAGTTGAGACAATTCGCAGCCTTAGTATTACGCTAAGCAACAATGTTTACACAGCGCTGTTTGCAGCTACGCAAGCGAGAGGACTACGCAGGGCACTCGTAGCTGGGCAGTAGCACACGCGGCCGACGGTACGAGTGGTCTACTGGCACACGGGAGTATGTTCCTGTGGTTCTATGAGCATGCATGTGGTGTTGTGGTGCAACTTACGTGGGTGCTGTGTTGTGGTGTAGTGGTTGTAGTGGTGGCGCGCGCCGGTGGTGGTGGTGGTAGTAGTAGTGGTGCGGGTCGTAGTAGCTGCAGAAGTGTGTCGACGGCGGCGGCGGCGACGTAGCGCGCGGACGCGACCATCAACTGGCGCTGGGGCTGGTGCTGGCGCCGGCGTCGGCGCTGGCGCTGGCACAGGGGCTGCGGCTGGGCCTTGGGCTCCCGCTGGCGCTCATGGCTGCGTCGCGAGAGCGGAGCGGCGGCCTGGCGGGCGAGGCGAGGCGGGCGAGGCGGGCGAGGCGAGGCGAGGCGAGGCGGGCGGCTGCTCCGAGTGCGTTGTAGTACGGCGAGCCGGCAGCGTGGCGGCGGGGGCGGCGGCGGCGGCGGCGGCGGGGCGGCGGCGCGGGCGGCGGGCGCGACGCTGCTGCCGCCTACCGTACGCCCGGTGGAGCGCGGCTCCGTCGAAGTGCGAACTCGCTCCCGACCTCCCTCCCCCGCCACGCCCCGCTCCAGCCCGCCCCGCCCCGCCCCGCCACGCGCCAACTCGCCACGCTACACAACTCCGCGCCGCGCCGCGCCACGCCACGCAGACGGATTGGGGCCGGGCGCAAGTCCGCGCCTGCCTAAAGGACGAACTGCGACGAGTGGCGGGGAGGGGTGCGGCGGGGCGGGGAAAGAGGCGGGGCGCGGCGGGGTGGCTCGGCCCGGACCGGCCCGGGCAAGGAGACGAGAGCGCGGGTGACGACAGAAAAATCCTTTAGATGCACCCGCCGCAGCCCACTCAGCTGCTTCGCTTTTCTTTTCTAGCAATTAGTTGCTAACAAATATAATTCCCTACGTTATTAAAACGAATCTTACTTGAATTAAGCAAAAGTTTTATTAAAAATTAAAAGTCTTGTCACAATTCAAAATTACACTACATGAGGGGTAGTGAAAAATTGATCTTTCTCACTGACATATGCCAACTTAATTGCCCAAACCTGTTACATCTACATTTCGTTTAACACTGTTTTCCTCCATGCCATCAAGCAATAAAATACTTAACTTCAATAATACGTAGAAATAAAGTATTGTAATGCTCCGAGAAACAGTGCCGAGATTTTGAAAGAAACAAATTAGAGCTACGTGACACTGCAAAATGGTGTTTTTTAAAACCACCGGACTGTCTTGTTGTCTGGGACAATCCTAGCGCACCCGTTTAATTGAACTTCTGTATAATGGAAAATTTATTTGTTGATTACCTGTCACCGTAATTCGAAAAATATAATTCACTATCTAAACATTAATTGAAAATTACCAACTGCAGAAAACTCAAACCTCAACATGTGTCTGAACAGTGGCGGCTATTGCCTCAACAAACTGGAAGAAGCTGCCCCATCGAATGACGAAAATGTAATTTACAAAATGTAGAACACTAATATACAATAAAACAATTCATGCAAATTAATTAAAACTAGGTTTAATAACAGTCTATATTGAAACATTACTTAAATAATTTGATGTGTAATGTCCGTGCCAGGTACATTTCTCTCCCGCGCACGTGGCTCTGGCTTTGATTTTTATTGAGCTCTTGAGTATTTGTTATTACTTATGCAATGAGACAATTGACGGTAATATAATTCATACAAAACAGCAAAGAACTTGGTCTCGAAAATACAGTGATCGCGCTCCAGTTCTTCGCAACAAGCACTATTTCCTTGAACACGTTTGACACAAATACAATTATTTTATTTCCAAAATTTCACTACGCTGCATTATATTGCAATTATTAAAGATCTTGCTCTCACATTTGTATTAAAAATAAAAACTTCCAGAACGGCCAACCTTACATCAAGGACTCATCAAAAGTATATTTTGAATCAACAAACCTAACATGAAAATAAATGTTTTAAACATAACAAATAATGAACTCACTTCCGTCAATAATTGATTGAATTTGTGTACATTCAATAACACACAAAATTCATAAAATTAAGTTGCAGCTAGTGTTGGACGAAGGCAGAAAATTCGGACTTCGCGCCGCGCTCGGCGATCACGGTCCACTTTCCGTTGGTTTATGTAATTCAGATTTAGATAAAATGAATGGTACCGTAGAACTGAAGTAAAAAAACATTAAATAATTGTTCAGACGGTTCATTAATTCTTCTTTAAAAAATGTTAGTAGTACAATTTCACAAAATATTAAAATGTGAGTACGCGAACTATTATTATTACCGCATTCTTAAATGTTGACAGAACGTACAAATAATTCATGTGCATCATGTACTACAATTCCCTTGGTAATGGATATGTCAAGATGAAATGTCCTGACTGTGGAGTATATCAAATTTCAATCGGCAATTTCAGACCAAATAAATTAAATATATTATAAAAACTTTTAAAAATATTTTTGAAAAGCTAAATAATAATTTCTTTTACTATCTCAAAACGGTGAAATGGATGTATGTGGTTTTGTATTCGGTTTCCAAAATAACTTTTGAACATCTGAAGTGATTTCTATCACCAAATATTAAAGTAACACTTTTGAGCAGCCGATCAAAAAGATAGGGGGTTAGGGAAATTTGGTAAATGCGGGGCACTGTTACGGAGATGGGTCTTTATTGCTGTTTTACAGGCCAAGGCTGAGGGAGCAGACGGAAAATAATTACTCAGAGAATGCTGTAATTCATCAGGTACAAGATATATGACTATTTTCTTGAAGGGGTTCTTCTGAAATGAAAATTCCTCTCCCATTTTTCGGGTATTCATCACGCATAGATTGTATAAATCTTGCTCTAAAAAGTGATGTCTGTACGTATTTTTGTACACAGAACTTAACCTAAACCTGTCACTAAGCGCCTGGAAATGTTCAATATTATGCAATGCCAGCAGCACCTAAACTTTGAAAGACCTGTTGTCATCGTTCCGAATCTGTGGCGAAATGGTTTATAAAATGAACGTGCGACCCAATATTGATTAATTAATTGATCAGTAATTGCGAGCGCGTCAAGTTTTAAGGCCATTAGTCCCGTTAAGTGTAATGTATGTTTCTGTGGGAGGTGGTGATGACCCCGCTGGATGGCGAGTTCTGGCGCTGACCTACACGACTGCTAACGGGGTTTCCCCAGCCAGGTATCTCCCACCAGCGGGCACCGCCCCAGACGGGAGAAGTTCTAAGTCCCCGACTGGTCTCCCGGCATGTGTGGTAGTGTAGTGTATGTAAGAGTATGTGTTTATAGTTACAGGGTGAGGATTGAGTAAGAAAGCGAGAGAAAATATCGTGTGTGCTCAGTGGCGTTTGTTAGGGTACTGCTTCGGCACTCGTCTGGTGTTGATCGGAGAAGCCATGGAAAACTACCGATCACAGCAGCCGGGCGCTAGAATTCTCCTCCAGACAGCGACTGAACTCGAACTTGGTATGTAGCTAGTGGCCCAAATCCCCACACTGCTGGACTCGAACCCCAGAACCTCCCGGACAGAGGCACTGCAATGCCCTGAGCTACATAGGCTGTTGCGCGACTCAATAACCAACCTCTTTATGCTTCTCACCATTAAGAGACGCTTAACCCCTCAAACGTGTACGACGGCGTATGCCGTCTTTCACGGGGTCACTCTCTAGCGTGAACGAGGGCATTTGCCGCTCATGATTCTGAAAGCGTCGCCAGGATTATTCGATATATTTCCCCAAGTAAGCGCTATCTAGCAGTTCAATGTCATATCTTAGCTTCTTGTATAATGACTTTCATGTTTTTCACATTAGCTGTTGATTTTTATGAACAATATTGTGGTTGCTGACGTAAAATATATGGTAGTACTACAATGAAGGAACTGACAAAATAAATTATCCAGGTGTAAATTCAGGTACTAAAACTAGAAATTTGTATACGGAAGAGAATAGTATGCTATAACAACAACAGATAACAAACATCCAATTGTTGTAAAATTGGCCTTGGAAACATTTTGGTTCGTTATTCGCTATGAAGTTCTCCGGAAGCTCTCGGAATGATATGGTTTGTTTATTCTTTTTAGGTTAATGTGCGTATTATTTCTGATTATATAAATAAACTAGATGAAAGTACATACTTTTATCTAGATATCCCAATTTTTTAATAACTTTTGCTTTAATAATTTAGAAGATATCTAATTGTATCCTAGATGAAACTGAATTGTAACTGGAGCAAATTAAGTCACGCTCTTGTAGGTGACGGCAGGCGGCGCAAGTCACGCCTGAAGGGTTAAGAAAGAATATATTGAAACATGCCCACAAACTGCTCACAATTATTGGGCGTTTCGTCGCAAACCGTTTCCGAATTTATGTTAACATGGGTGCCAGGAAAAAGGTTACGATAATATTTTTAGCTAATATTGCTTCAAAGCTAGTTAGCTGATTTTTAGCTAAATATTGTCCCGCTAGTTAGGTCCATGGGTTTCGTCTGAAATAATCGATATTACCTGTTGATAGCCGATTACCCGATCTGACATCCATACAGACTGGCGAGGAATCTGAAAACAAATATTTTATCTAGCAGTAATTAGCTCGAATTGGCCAATGAAAATAGTTCTTTTTCCTTTCAAAAACAAACTTAGTATTTATTGCTTAATGCAACAGAAAGACTGTCCTTTGGTCATGACCTTGTTCGAACCTTTATACTGCATTATATTTCGCGCGCTCTTGATCGACGTCGCCACGAAGGACCATCTTCTCTTCTCCCCAGTGATGCGAATTCCAGAGTCGAAGTACCGCGTTCTTCTCTCCTGTTCTTCCACGCGATCGTTGCCGAGCCACTGATCCGCACGTCTTCAAATATTTGTAGTTCTAGTTCGACTAAACATGCAAAATAATACCCAGTTCTTTACGATTACACAGCGGAAATATTTTAAAGTTCCACAAATTAATTTACTCGTCCCGAATATTTCCGAGTCATCATATACTTCTCACAAGTTCTAATTTCCGCGTTTTGTAAAAATAATTAAAGTTCAAACTATTCGTGAGCTATACTTTTAACACACTGTAAATTATTCGGAGTCCAACGTTCCTCAATCTCATGAAAAATTACAAGTTCCAATTACACAAATTATCTACCCGCAAGCGACCCGCACAGCGCCACCACATATGACAGAATGTCCGTTTACTTATTACTGCTCAGCTCTCCAAACCTCGGCTTCCCTCTTCTACTGTTTTTGTCTCAAAAATTCAGATATACTTCCGCAGTAGTAGACTATCGTTGCTCTCTCCAACCAATCACCAAATCGTTTTCAAATCTCACTAGCCACGCCGTCACTTCCAATGCCAGATGAATATTTATTTATCTTGACAACAACTTGGGCGCCGTTGCTATGGCGCCATATTCCTATTTATTTACCCTAGCATTTCCACCCATTTACGACAAATAACATTTAATAAAATGACTCGCATATTAGTATGTCACAATATAGCAACTCCTCAACATCCGCGAATTCGCTATTCGCGAGTTCTGGTCATCCGCGATTAGGGAAATACTACCGGATTTAACATTCCCAACTTCAACATTTGCTAATTCGTCATTTGGCAATACTGAAACGTTATTATTACTATCAATAAATACAAATCGTAACAAATTTTCGAATTTATAAACAATTTGGATGCCAGGAAAAGGTTACACTTGAATTCTTAATTATCTATTACCGACTTCGGATATATTACAAATAAATGTAAATCCCGTTAGCCCGGTCGACGGGTTCTTATTAAAAAGTTGTTGCTACTTACTTCGCAACCAATTACTCAATCTGTCATCCCTACGGAGTGGCGAAGAATCTGAGAATAATTCTAAAATATCTACTCTCGGATTGCACGTAATGGCAAATGAGAATCAGCTTTCTTTCAAACTATGAATAATAATTTATTATCAATGCCAAAAGTTATCAACTACCATTGATTATTACAATTTATCGTTAGGTCATGACCATTATTGCAATAACAGCGTTATAGAATCTTTTATCCTTTCTTGCTTCTTCGCGCGCACGTTGCTCGATGTCGCTATGTGGAGTAGACCAATATTCCTTCTTGTTGACGTCCACGATGATAAGCGACCAAGTCGAAATTTCCTCCAACCACTTCACAAACACTGCCTATACTCTTCGTCTTGCGCCTCAGGTGGGCAGCTATTTCAAACTGATTACTTTTTCCAAGTCGGAATAATATCTTTCTAATGTTATTTTCTATCATCTAACCTGGCAATTCACAATTCTCTGGTAAAATTTCGAAGTCAAATCTTGTAACTTCACCGCGAAAATATTCTAAGTTCACTTTCCATTTCACTCTTGAACATATTACAAGTCCGGGTTTGCAATGGTACAATACCTAAATTTTACAAGTTCCAGTTGCACACCTAATGCGGAAATATTCTATGTTCAAGTTCAATGCTCACTCTCAGGAAATATCACAAGTCTCGATTTCATAATTAATCTCAAGAAAAACCGCACAAGCGATCCGCTCACCACGACACGAGTCAGAATGCCCTAATTCCCAATCCGGTCCATCCTTCAAAGCTCGCTGTGTTTTTCTCTCCATTGTTTTTTCGCGTTGCTACGGTGTCTCCTGCGCCTGTTTCCAAACGAACACGTTGTTGTTTCGCGTTGCTACGGTGTCATCTGCGTATCTGCACCATAGATTTTTTGCGTTGTTGCCCAAAACCACGTCTTTTGCAATATCTACAACATTTGACGTTTATTTGCCTAAATAAAATGTCCGTCATTTTTGGTATGTCACAATACTAACAATTATTTTCTGAAAAATTAATTTTTGGAATAATGTGCATTATATTGTCGGAAGCACAATAAAAATTGTTTAGGAAAACAAAATACTTGTATTTGTGGGTATGCAATTTCAAATTTTATGCGACGGGATTTTTATATAGCTGCGGTGATTGAATACATTTTTTGGGAAGAAGGACTGTGTGTAATAGCTGGAGAAACATAAATAATTGAGAAAGAGATAAGGTTTTTGGTAATTTAAATTCTATTTGAACACACAATATGTAAATTTTATGCACTTATCTGGCGATGTTTCTCGGTTTCTCTTTTCCAGCCTTCTCTATCCACTACATCTTCCTCTGTCAAATTTCTTGTCGCCATCTCTGTCCCTATTCCTTGTTTTAATGGTTCGATGGCCTAACACCCCGTCTTTTATAGGGTGGTATCCATTTATATACTTGTTATGGCATATACTGTTATGGCATTCTCAACAGATGTCCGTACTATTTGTTAAAATAATAATAATAATAATAATAATAATAATAATATTTTCGATTTGTTGTTTATGACTGAAAAATGTAACAATGAAATCCTTAAGTAGGCATTATGGCGGAGTTATGTCGCATATGTTTCGTATAACCGTCGCCACTTTCGGAAGTTTTCTTAAAAGCGAATTGGAATACGCACGAATACGAATACAACATACGAATTGGGACACCGTAGGGTACAGAGTTTGACCGCCATCTGGTCAACGTTTTTACCCTTTCGTATACGTACGTACCTGGTGTACGCGAACTGCGTACCTCTTTTGACCACCTACTCAAAATTGTGGTGCGCATTAGATTCGAGTGCAAATCCGCATGCATTTCGTAGAACGTCATGCAATTTTTCGTTTATTATGTTGTCACGGTCGGGGGAGGAATTATATTATTCTATTATGATAATGTGGTGAGCAAATGTATTAAGGAAGCATGTCAAATGCACCCGTCCTGTGGGAAAGTTCCGAGATATGCGCTCAACACTCACTCTGCGCTCGCCTCCGGCCTGGCACTTCGCTGTGCGACGCAAGGTTCCTCGCGGTGCCAGCGAGGAAGCACGTCATCTGCCACGCAGATTGATTGATTAATTGATTTTTCATGTTTCCGGGCCCGTCAAGTGATTTGGTCATTAGTCCCGTTAGTGTAGTGCGTGTTTTTTCTCTTGTTTTTTCGTGTTTCTGGGCCCGTCAAGTGATTTGGTCACTAGTCCCGTTAGTGTAGTGCGTGTTTTTTCTCTCGGGATATAGTGGTGGTCTTTCCCCGCTGGATGGCGAGATCCGGCGCTGATCTACCGTCAGCTAGTGGGGTGTCCCCCTAACCAGGAGTCTCCCACCAGCGGAGTACCGCTTCAGCCGGGACAAGCTCTAAGCTCCCGACTGGTCTCCCGGAACATGTGGTAGTGTAGTGCGTGTTAGTGTAAGTATGGGTGTAAGAGGAGAGGATAAGGCAAGGAAGAGGAGGGACAGATCGTGCGCGGTCCGTGGCCCGTTTGTTAGGGAACTGCTCCGGCATTCGCCTGGTGTTGATCGGAGAAACCACGGAAAACTACCGATCAGAGCAGTCGGCCGCTAGAATTCTCCTCCAGGCAGCGACTGAACTGCCGCGCAGGGAAAGGCGTGGTGTAGAAGGGAAAAGCGCTGAGAGAGGAAGGGGTGACAACGGGAGGTGAGGCAGTGGCCGGGCGCGCGGAGGTCAAGGACTAGGACGTGAGGGGGCAAGGTAACCAGACGTGTATAGAACGATTTTCCTAAGGATGAGACAAAGTGACAGCTAGAGCTGGCAACATAACAAGGTTCTCTGGTCGTTGTACCCTCAAGTCCATTAGACTCCCTTCCTGCATTCGTTCGATTGCTGTTGGCTAACTTGTAAATGGCTTCGACGCTTCGTTTTGTGATGTCCTCGTCCGACAAAAATATAGTGCGCCGCGAGAAATAATTGAAATTAGGAAGTGCAGTGTTATGTGCTCTTCAGTAAAAATTCTTTTTTCTATTAACATTACATTGAATTTACTTTTCTTGTGATAAATATTATGTTTTTCACAAGACTTGAATGTGACATATGTATTGGTGCACGTGTTTCCGTCTATTGTGCTGTTGTGTGGCGAGCTGTGATTGAGAGCTTTCTATTTACATTCTTGGCAGTTTTCTTTTACTGATTGTGAGAGCATGTTAAGAGGTTTTGCACATACGTAATTAAATTTAAATTCTTCTCGGACTCCCGTACGTGCACATACCTCAGCGAAACTCTTATATTTCTGCAAGGGGATGTTTTCACAGGAGCCATACCCTAACTCTTTACGAATAGGCGTGGCTGAACAGCTGTTGCGGCGGAGGGATACTTCTCTGAATTACATGTGTTCACTTGTTACGCGAACTGTCACTTTGGCTGATCCTTAGGAAAATCTTTCTATAGCGAGGCGAGACCTTCGCGGGGAAATCATGTTCAGGGCTGTCGGTATGCCGAGTTAGTTCGAACGCGAGCAACATTAGTTCGTTCACAATGCAAGTCTTAGGAATCAGCTTCATTTTAATTTGATTTGAGAAAATAACTCAAACGTTAACGTAGAGATTCAGGTTACGTAATGTAACTATCCAGAGTTAATAAACCAGCACAGAGAAAAGTCATGCTCTTTCATTCAACCCCACGCTCCTCAGGACGTTCCTTTGAGTGTTTCACGACCCTCCCTCTCACAGCCAAGCGAGCCGGGTGCCGGGAGAGAAGTGCAGGTAAGTAAAGAAGAAAGAGAGAGGTTTGAATGCGAAGTCCCAAAAGAATTCCGGATGATGCAGAAGCTACCAAACTGACAATGTCACAACAGATTGCTGGAGATTTCAAATTCAACTTCGTTTCATTTATCAGTGGCGTGTGTTATCGAGTTGTTTTGTTACGATATGGAGGGCAAACAGAGAAGAACGTCTTGTGTACGAGTAGCTTCATTAAAGCACAAAGCAGTTAACAGTAAAACAGTTGGCAGTAAAGCAGTTAGAACGCTAATTATGTATACGGTAAATCCATTGTTGTATTATATAAATTTAAATAAAATACTATACCTATTGTGCTGTTGTTGATGCGCATTACATTCGATGAAAACGTTTTTCATAATTTTAATATTCAAATTTGGGGCGCGCATTAGCTTCGATGGTGCATTAGATTCGTGTAAATACGGGACATACGGAATAATATATTAATATTACTTTATCGTATACGTACTTTTCGTTAGTCCTTTCAGAATTGTCCTAACATCAGTAGTGGACCATTCTGAACCAACAAAAGACTTAATGACAACTTATGACTTTGACAGCCCCCTCGGATATACGTGGCAGACTCGACAAAATTTCCAAAGACCTACAACCGAAAGAAGTACCCTTCTCCAACATTGCCCAGCGCTTCAACCGTGGGGCGGAAGAATCATGAGAGAAATTCGTCCTCAAAATATTTTTATCTTAACATGACCTCATGCAATTCGACGGAAGCTGACAGACTTGAAGATCACTCACCACTACATCACGGGGACTGAGATGATTAGGAATTTACATTGTGCAGAGAAACAAAAAAGACATGTGGGAAATTAAAAATATACTAAAATACACTGACAATTGTAGGAGCAGACTTGAAGACCACAGGACTACGAACAGAGTTCCACAGTGTAAAACTACTTAAAAGTACCACTCCAAGACCTAGTGTAGGGGTCAGATACTTTTCCCCTTTTCTTTTGTTTTTCACTCTCAGTCCTGATATTACTTCCTCTCAATATTTCGGCCTTAAGCCGACATCCTGATTGAGGTTTTGTCTGGGTTTACTCAATCGCTTAAGGCGTATGCCGGGATGGTCCCTAGTATTGCATCCCAGACGTAAAATTCCAGACGTAAATGTAAAATAACCCCCCTTTTTTGTGTATTGTTCACAGTTGAGGCATGTCGGGTAATGACAACTGACATTTCGGGCGAATTTTGAATTATTGATTCTAAGTGGAATAAGTGGGAGCTCTTTTTTATCTTATTTTTAAGAATGTTCCTTACATAATGTCTTTCCATTTTGCAAAAATTCAAGAATAAACAAAAAATGACAAATTCATTTGGCTCATACAGATAAATTGACGTAGATGGTAGTCACAAATTGATTTTTTCTTCTGCGACATGAAAAGTCAGTTAATATTAATTACATCCGAACGCCTCAACTGTAATTTTTAAAATTGTAAATTAATTAAAGTGGTTAGGCGGAAGAGCAGGCCTTAAGGCCTGAGCCTCGCCACAATTAAAGACAATTTTATTATTATTATTATTATTATTATTATTATTATTATTATTATTATTATTATTATTATACTTGCGCTTCACGCTTTATCTGACTCCACCGAACAGCGCCCCTCCCAAAACGAAAGTAATCCATACTTTATTCAAAATGTGCAAACTGTTCCCTGAACCATCCTGCCTCTTATCCAACGTGTGCCTCTGTAGTTCAAGTCAAAACCATCCACCAACAACAACTGCGGAAAATAAACACCTCCACACCCCCAAACATCTCACCTGAAAACTTCCCTGCTTTAGATCTCAACTTTCTCCTGTGCCTCTGCTACTGCCTCATCTCAGTCGACCTCTCCATCACAACTTCCCCAATCCATTGTCCCAGGCCTTAAAGAGATTTTGAACTTTCTCCCTAGCAGAAACCCCAGCATAAAGAAAATCTGTAATCCTTACTTGGGTTTTTCTAAGGTGGTGGCTGAAGGGAGTATCTCCAACATGGAATTCGACACGACTTTTGAGTTGAAGCGGTGCCGGTCCATGTGACATCTTGCGGCAGGACTGAAAATGACTCAAAACGTCGTGCCGAATTCCATCTTGGAGATATTACCCTCAGTCGTCACGTTAGAAAAAAAACAAATATAAAACCACTACTTGACATATTAAAAAGCCCAGAGGACAGAACACAAAATTAATAACCTCTGGTATCAAGCTGATGAAATTCTGAATTAGGATGGCCACTCACCTAACGTCCTAAACCTGCCCTCGTAGATTGCGCGAGGCGGTCTAATACAGAAAAAAAACTCCTTTCCCAATTCCTAAATCACGGAATCATTTTGTTACGGAAGACATGGCTGTCACCAAAAATGTCCTTCCCTGTATATTGCACTATGAGTTCTGATAGATACACTTTCACAGGAGGCATCACGGCTATCCTGACCCGACGCTCCATCCCGCACACTTTGTGTCAACTACCTTCAACAATAGCACTAAAATGTAAGACCTTACGTATTGACAGGGTTGTTATAATCTGTGTTTTTTAAAACCAACATGACTTTTTCTTACAACAAATATTAAAAAAACATATTTTTAATGGGTTGAAAAAAGACGTTTTAACCAAATGTAAAATCCGTTAATCAACTGAAATTGGTTTGAGTTTCCGTTCTAATATAGCATCAGTGAGAAACAGGGGGCTCTTGCGCATGGTATTCGACTTCAGCCAATGCGTTTCAGGCACTAGTTTGCGTCACAATATTAGTGGGAAGTTTGAATGCAGCCAGATACTAAAATTATCACTTTGTTAGAAGACATTGAAGCAGATTTATGAAGCATTTCTTTTAAATATTTCATATTATACACCTTCATCGCGTTATTTTTGATTGAAAATTGCTATTTTGAACCACTTTCAAAATGTTTCTCAACACTTCTCGCTCTCCATGCACTCTCCATGCAGGTTCTTGACGCAAAGTGGTGGTGCGCAGAACGAGCAAAAATCGGTGCCTCGGAGGAACTCTTCCATATATTTCCACCATGGTGAGTCTCGGACACTTCAACGTTTCGGCTCATTGGATGCTGACTAATATTAAGTCAGCCGAGAAAATTATTTGCTACAACACAATCTCAAAATACGTGATGTTTCTTGGCTGTGGGCAGACTGAGATTATTAAGCTGTCGTTATCTCAACAAAATGTATCTTTCATTCACGTAAATGACCATTCCATGAACTACTACTGTGCTATGCGATGTATATTGATTCAGTGGTGAGTTGTAGTTGACATTTACATAATTGAAATGATTGAAGGCGTTGCCATTGTCAACAACAGTATTTATTTCAATAATAGCAGCTTTCGATGGCTTAGCCATCATCATCAGTTTTCTGCTGTCTGGAAGCCACAAAAACGACTACATAAAAAGCAAACCACACGACCTTTGCTGATTGGATGGCACGTTTCGAAGCAGTGGTTGTTGAGTTGGTCCGTATGTTGATCAATTTTGGTGTTACATTCTTGTGTAGGCACTCGGATAGGAACCAGATGTTGAGTTCGTACTTGGAGAATTTAAGTGAAAGTTTGTAACAAAATGTAGTCGTTTTTGTGGCTCTCAGACAGCAGAAAACTGATGATAATGGCTAAGCCATCGAAAGCTGCTATTATTGAAATAAATACTATTGTTGGCAATGACAACGCCTTCAATCATTTCAACTATGCGATGTAGTCACATGCTCGCGGTACGGCACGTGTCATACGCATTCACCCAGTGACCTTGGGAGGTCATCTAAAATCGATCCAATATCGACTTCCGATTTGATAATGGTGTCCCTTCTCCAAGTGCAAAGAGGTTTTATTCGATCAATAAGAAAGAATGTTTTTGAAAGAACTTGGAAGCGTGAGTGATTGTGCAGTGGAGTTTGATCAGTTACCAGTGGCAAAATGATTGAAAGAAGAAGAGATCCAGTTTGGTCCAATTTCATTGAAGTTAAGAAGGCAATAAAAAACTGTAAGAGCAAAATTCCGGAAGAGTGATTGATTTGTTGTTGGGATAGTTACTATAATGCGTTCTCACTTGAAAAAGTGTGTTTCTAATGCTTCTATTCGTGAGATTTGCGTTAAAGACACATATTTTGAAAGTAACAGTGTCTATTCCAGCCCAACATATACTATGAGTTCTAAATCAAGTAAGTAGTATATGTGCAATATTTTCTAGACTGAATTGAACGTGTGTACTACACTGGGAGATTTATTTTTCTAAAACTGTTGGTAAAACGTTATAAATTTATTTCCACAAGAATTTCATTTTATATAATAATAATAATTATATGCTCTTGCGGGTTTTTCAATGTTATAATGTAATTTGGCAAACCAACAATGTAAAGTAAATGCTAAGCAATCTAAACAGGAGTCATTTATCACGCTAACTTCTGCTACTGATTAGAAAATGTTTGACATTCAAGTAGCCAAATATATTTATGCTACGATTATTGCAATTAAGCAAGTCGAGAATCCGGCATTTAGAAAGACGATTGAAATGTTGCATCCAAAATACACATTTCCAACATGACAACAAATTGGAAATGAATTACTTAATAAAGTTTATGAAGTCAAACTTCATCAGATCAAACAAAATTTAAGAAATTAATTTGTTTGGCTCAAGACCGTTGAAGTAACATATACAATGAACTTATCTTAAATTCTACTGCGACAGATGTACCTAATGGAAGAAAAAGTGTATCTCTGTGATAGATCAATAGTGCAGTCGATGGGATGCCAAACTTGTCTTCGTTGCAAAGGATGAGGTAGAGAACTTTATTTTTTATTTGGTTTATATTGTCATTAGTAAGAAAATCGCAAGTTCTCCGCATCGAAATACTTCCAGAAAGGTTTTGATAGCCAAGAAAAAAAAATCGTCCATATTTTGTTTTTTGCGCAATAACATTTTAATCGATAATATTAGCGCAAAAATAGTGATGTACAATTCCAAAGCTTATAAAATTCTCCACAGAACTTTTTTAAATTTTTTTCAAGAAAATAGTACAGAGCTACGAGATTTTAAAATTTCACCAAATTTTCCTTTTTATTCTGAGGTTGTCCAAAATTACTAAGAGTATCTTAATGTAGTATTTTTGAATTCCTATGGTCATTATAAATAAAAAGCGATTAAATACTAATGTTTTAATACTTATTGAAATTAAACTCGCGTTTGAAATTTCTGGTAAGAGTGACAGTAGCCTTATACGTTCTGCCAACTAACACGAGTTTCTTATATCAAAAGCATTTCAATAGAGTAAATTGACGTTTCTTTTTCTTCTTCTTCTTCTTCTTCTTCTTCATATTTATTATTATTATTATTATTATTATTATTATTATTATTATTATTATTATTATTATTATTATTGTTGTTGTCGTTTTAGAATCATTATTCACAATCACAAGAAAGACTGCCCCTATCGACAAAGAAATTTTGTGCACAATATTATAAAATTTTCCTTGTCATAAAAAAGTTACACGGCAGACCACCGTTATACGCCAGATCTGTCTGTCCGCCTGTCCCTCTGCTCCACTGTCAGCCTGTACGTCTGTGAACACCACTAACGCCTACATCATGCGTAGAATTTTTTTCAAAATTAAAGAAACCCCTGTCCATTTGGCACGAGTCGAAGCTTTGAGGTTTCGAATTTTTTTTAAAAAAAATACTTTACATGAAGTTCCTGGGACATTTTCAAAATATTTTGACAAACGGCTTCAAATTTTTTTAAGAATTAAATTTCTTCAAAGAATAGAGTAAAACACACTTATTGTGTCTACACTTTGTGGTGTCATAGGTCAGATTTTCACGGTTAACTCTGAATTTTCGAAAACTGCAAATGTTTGCATTTTATTCGGTGTCTTCCTACGACTAAAAAATTAAAGAAAGAGAATTTTCCTTCAAATGATAATTGTTTTCCTTATTTAGGTCTTTCAATGTCATGTAGTTCTTTATTTTGAAACTTGTAATAGTTTTGGCAGAATACGGATTGCGTGCAATTTATGCAATATAAAAAATAACAAAAACAAGATTCACTAAAATACGTACAATAATTTTTGTTTCAACTTTTGGTAGGGGTAGTGCTAAATAATCTCTATTAGATGACATAAATTTAATTTTGCCCCATACTTTTATTTTTTTTTTTTTTCAAAAATTACAATCATGTAATTTTTACTAGCCTCTCATGTCGTCCATTTTTACATTATCGCCGATTTCTTCACATTACTGAATATGTAAGTAAATGTGCTTCAAATAATGTGATATAAAGTTTCTCGAAAACTCTAAAGTTTTCCATAAATATGAGCTCAATATTCTGCATTTTCAGAAACGCACAAACACCATTTTCTCAATAACGGCTCAAATTTTTCTTCAAACTTCCCCAAGTCACTGCTCCCACTACCTCTCATCAACACCGCAGTCTCAATTCTGTCTCGTTCTCTCGCCTTCTATCCGTCTTCTGCCAAAAATCCGCCGCTCTCGAGCTTCCTGCGTCGCATCCCCACTCTTTTTCTTAGTTTCGCCCATCGCTCCTTCACGTGATTGGAATTTTGAATGTTATTGGCCGAAATCTTAGTTTCCAGAATATTCGACGCGAGTCGGAAGCCGATAGGGTATTTTCAAATTAACCTCATTTTCTGGGCGCCTGATTGGTGGTCTTTGTTGTGCGTGTGTTTTGGCCAGTACACCGGAGATGAACAAAGCAGTCCTTTCTGCTGTCTTCGTGATGCTTATATGGGTCCTACGGGATAACTTCAACAGTAGCCGGGATCTCTATAATTTACTTGTTCCGGTGCCTAGCCGTGCACGTGGACTGGCCGCCGTTTGCCTGAAGGGCTGTCCCCGAGAGACAATTGCACCCTAATCGTAAATCTTTTGAATCTTCTGACACGCGTTCGCGCGTCTTGCGCTGAGCCGTGTCAAATCAGGGACCTTCCTAATCGGCGTGACAGAGGGGGAAGTTTTGGGTCCGGCGACTAGCAATGACCTCATTGCAATATATATATATATATATATATATATATATATATATATGAGAGAGAGAGAGAGAGAGAGAGAGAGAGAGATAACGTGCGCCAAAGTCTTTCCGCACGGAGGGAAGCCAGGGTCTCCTAATATAAATTGCATTTATGTTGGTAGCAACCAGATCACTTGGAAACAAATGAAAGGGACAACACGTCCAACATCTGTTATGATTGTGGCCGCTCTGCTATGCAGCACAGTTCCGCGTGGCCGCTAAGTGCAATGCAGCCACACTTCCCTGCTGTGGAGTCATTCCTATGCTTTCGGAATATATGGCTGATCTGAAAAATGAAAAGAGAACATGGTCAGGAAAGACAATCGCCCTTCGGCGCGCTTGTGGCGTTGTTTACCGCAATTTTCTTGCCAGTATTGGCGTTAAGCCCGTTTTAATCTAGCATATCTCGCGGGCGTTTGTGCGTTGCCGAACTATCCGGCTCGTACAGAGCTAAATTTGCTATTAGTTGATTACTTGATTTGTCTACTTTTGAGAAGAAATTTTTAGCTGAGATTTTAAAATGCTCTTCCAAGAATGGAATATTTAATACTGAGTGAATTTCTGTATTTTTAATATAAAGTGGTGCGCAAAGAATTCTCCGAAGGCACGCATTCTGAAGTATTTGCAGCTTATTTAAATGCGTATGCGCCGCTATTCCCCAACTTGGGCAGGCGTAGTCCATAATGGGCCTAATCTTTACTTTATAAACAAGCAGGCTGTTTGCTGTGGACAATTTGCTCCGCTTATGAAGTAAGCTTCGCAGCATGCCTAGGCGTTGACACGCTTTTTTAGAGGTCGCGTCCGCGTGCTCGCGGAAAGTTAAAGCGCGATCGAGCGTAATACCGAGGTATTTAGTACTTGCGCGCCATTCAATACTAGAATTACATAGCGCGAGCGCCGGGCGTAGCGTATTTATATTTACGTGTGAAGAGCACCGCCGTGCTCTTTTCCATGTTAACTTTCACGCGCCAACGCCGCAGCCACTCCTGGATCTGAAGTAAATGATGATCCAAGTATTTAACGAGCAGGTCGACTCTTTTTGATGTGGCTATTACAGCCGTATCGTCTGCGTACATGGCGAGTTCGGTATGGGGAGAGGTTGGAATATTTCGCACATACAGGCAGTAGAGTACCGGAGAGAGAATACTCCCTGTGGCACTCCCGCCCGAATGCGGCGAGTGGTAGATTTTGCGTTCAGAATCGCCACTTGGAACGATCTGTTCGCGAGGTAGGAGTGGATGATGTGGAAAATGTAAGTTGGAAAATTAGCGGAGATTAATTTGGCGAGGAGGCCGTCGTGCCAAACCTTATCAAAGGCGCTGGCGACGTCTAGGAAAACTCCGCCAGTGAATCGCCGCTCGTTAAAGTTGCGCCGGATTCTGTCTACTATGCGCACTAGCTGATGAGTGGTGCTATGGTGCGCCCTAAAACCAAATTGCTCCTGATTAATTAAAACGTGCTTTTCGGTAAAATTTAAAATTCTCTTAAGGAGAATTTTCTCAAAGAGTTTGCCGAGCGTATTTAGAAGGCTGATAGGCCTATATGACTGCGGCAACCTCTTATCCTTTCCAGGTTTGGGAAAGTTAAGCACGTGTGCATGTTTCCATTGCGCCGGAAATATCTGAAACATGAAAATTGCGTTAAACAAGCACACGAAGTTGTTGATGGCACTACGCGGGAGCTTTTTAAGGGCATCGTTTGTGATGCCGTCTGGTCCTAGCACTTTTCCGCTCCGTAGGGCGGCGATTGTTTCCGCTACTTCCGCGGCGTCCGTGAGCTCCGGCTCGTCTGCGGGGGCGTGTAAGGCCGCTGCGACGCTGAAATGCACGGATTGTGGGGAGCATCAAGCTCTGAATATATAGAGGTGCCGTCACGAACCTCTTCCGTGTTCAGTAAATGAAGCCAATCCTCCGTTTGGTCTGTCCAAAACACGTCTGTTAAACCAGTACCTTCTGTTACTACAGGCCTAACAAAAGACATGACTTTTCTTAGGTATTGTGGAAAAGCTGGAGAATTTGATGGAACTGCAAATTCCTGCAAACGTACACACGATAAAGAAGTTCTATCAAAATCGTGTTCTTGGAAATGTTCCGAACATAACCTGCTGTAATTGCTACGCTGCCAATTGTCTCTTCGTAGAGCTCTAATCCACAATACTCTCCGCTTTGGATCTGCAGGAAATTTTTAAGAAAAAAAATCACGAAAATTAACAAATAATTCACGAAGTTACTGAATGTTCCAAATTACATGGAGTAGCTACTTACTTGTGGAAAGTAATTTCCGATTTTCCCGTGCGATTTGTACAGCCGTTAGCCTTACAAGTGA
The DNA here is from genome assembly GCA_964035755.1 of Teleogryllus oceanicus. Classification (NCBI taxonomy): domain Eukaryota; kingdom Metazoa; phylum Arthropoda; class Insecta; order Orthoptera; family Gryllidae; genus Teleogryllus; species Teleogryllus oceanicus. The sequence continues at coordinate 36,789,025 of CAXIVR010000011.1, read as the reverse complement.
CCATAACGAACTCTTACACAAAGCTAGCTATTGTAAGGCTTTTAAATATTAAAAGGGACGGTAAACAACACAACTGAACACGAGCACAGCTACAAGCCACAGGGAACTCACACGCCATTTGTCTATGCTACAAGCTTCCTGGACTAACCAATTTGGTGGAGGTGGCTTCAAGTTTGTGAAGTCATGTCATCTCCCCTATATTCATAGCTCTATGGTGGTGAGTACGCAATTTACGATTTATTTTGTTGCAAGCTGCAGGTTGTGCTACCAACCTAACTTCTGTTGCTGTAGCGCTCTCACCAGCAAGGTGCCACTGCGGAGAGACTTTCCCGACGCATTGTATAATTAGAAAAGGAGGTTCTTGCGAAAATATACTTTGACCTTTTTTCAGATTTGTTGGGGCAGCATTGCCTATCTAGCTCTAGATATCTGTGACACGTTGTTGCAGTCATAGAAGGGGAACTATTTGCAAGATATAATTTTAAAAAATTCGTTGTTACAAAATAAAAAGTAGAAAAAAAAAATTACTTTCTCACTACCACTACCGCAGTAGAGAGAAAGTTGTGTAATGCTGCGCGAAAAAAGGTTAATTTTAGACACAAAAACTCATATTACAGACCCCTGACAATGAAAAAGTATATAAATACAAATGCTGAATTTAGAAAAAATCCTCTAACGCGTGGTGTATCAACAATTCATGTTTTGTGAGCCCTTGATACCGAAAAATTTATTGTTGGAAAAACTTCTGTCCATTTGTGAACAACGCTAGCGACTAAACCGTTCATCTGATTTTCTCCAAAATTGATATTCCCCAATCGATCTGGCTGATGTCGCAGTCCTTTAAATTTGAAACCGATATTTTAATTTTCGTGGGTACTTTACATGAAAGCCCTGGGATATTGTAAAAATTAAAAAAAAATGACTTCATTTTTTTAGATGAAATTTTGTTGTTGGATAGCGTAAAGGACGTTTATCCACTTTGGTTAGGTAAAGTCAAACATTACGACATTAGGTTCAGTGTCGTAATGAAGCTCTTACCGCACCCAGTGCGGTAAAGTACTTCATTACGACACTCGTTTTGTAATGGGTTATTCCACGACTAGCTTGATTCCTACTATTAAAAATAACAACAATTGTTCAAAGAATTTTTATTGACATAACTTTTAACAGAATAAGAGTTCAAATTATAATAATAGCTATGCTTATTTGTTGTAAACATTAATTACAAATTTGCTGCAATTTGATACCGTAATTCCCGATGATGTTGAAGCTGTACAATTCATATTTGCATTTGAAATATTTGTAGATTCCACATTCGAAATATTTTCCCCCATAATTTTCATAGCTATCTCTTTTTATTTTGCACTGATGTTTCGACATAACCTTCAGCAACAGAATTTGACTTCCATCCACCGTGCCTCTTTAACACATTCATGTCAGCACCTGCATCGGCGAGTAAAGAAGCAGATGATCGACGAAAGCAATGTCCTGTAAAAGTTTCAGAATTCTTCAAACCAAGATACATTGCTATTTTTTGGAATGTTTCAAAAGTATTTATCCCAACTGGTTGCGAAGAACATTTTCCATTCTTGTAGGAGAGAAAGAAACGATCGTGCTTGACATTTTCCGGCCGAAGGCGAAAATATTGACGAAAAGTCTCCAAACAGTTGAATTCTTTGACACTTCCTTGAGTAATAACAAATTGTCTTGAAATTAATGTCTTGGTGTTTGGTATATTAATTATAATATACGTATTCTTATCCTCTATATCACTTAATTCTAAATTTTTCAATTCCTCTCTACGGCAAGCTCCAAAAACGCCAACTATTAATGTCACCTTCATCATTAAATAAATTTCATTATCTGCCTCTATTAAAAATTTATGTATGTCATCTTTCGAAAATATTTTAGATTTCTTGCTCATGTATCCTTCGCTCTTTCTATTAAGAAAGCTATCAATTGTGTGAACTTACTTATGTCCACATTATCATTAAGTAATATTGTACTCTTTAACATGGAATAATGTGACCATAGACTTGAGGGTTTCTCTTTTAGACTTACCAGAGAAGTACGCCATCATAACTTTTTCCGAAATGGTTTTAATATGTTTGGTTGCACTCCAGTCTCTAAATAAAGTGTATTCACGCTCATATTTTTCGTGATTTCTCTGGTAATAGCGTGTCTAGAGCAGCATTTGCTGTTATTTCGATGTCAGAATCACAGCTGCTGTCACTCATATTGGAAAAAAATACTCTTACACCGTGGAAAGAATACACAAAGCTTGAGGTTGACACCAAATGTGTTTCAATTGTTATCATTGTTAGAAACAGTGTCGCCACTTCTAGAAAATAAATCGTTAGTACTAAACGAACGCGTAGGACGATCTTTTAGATTCAATCTAACTAATTTTACAAAGTGGATAAACGTTGTACGATATACGTGTCGTAACATCTTATTACAATACTCGATTGGTTACAAACTCGGCCTAACGGCCTCGTTTGGCAATCTTCCAATCTCGTATTGTAATAAGATGCTTTACGACACTTATATCGTAAACTCTGTTCCTTTTTTTTTTAAAAATTGATTTTTCGAAAATTGGCAAAATTTAAAATTTTTTACTACAAATAAAATATTAAATTTTTAAAAAAAGATAGATTTTTGAAATAAGATCATGTACAATTTTTCTAAAATTTGAGAAATCGTGTAATTTTGCGTGAAATAAAGGAAATTTTAAATTTTGTTTAGACCATTTTTTTCTCAAAATCTGCTTCATCGTTTTTTTTATGAAATTTTGTTGTTAAATAGTTTGAAGAACGTTTGAAAATTGAACAAATTAAAAATAGTTTCGGCTTTTTTCTACAATTACAATTATGAAGATACAATTTGTTCTGAATAAAATGTGTTTATGAAAACCATATCTCCAAATAAGATCAAGTTGAATGTTTGGAAAATATGAACATTTTTGAGGAATTTGGCGTCAAACGTAGTCGCCCGGTCCGAAAATCCTACGCTTCGTGAATGTAATTTTAAAGTATTTTGAGGCCGTTGCATGCTACGTAAGTTAGAATTTGTGTATTATTTTATATTCTTTCTTAGTTTCTTACATTTGAGCTTTTGCCATACATTTTAAAATGAATCTTTTAAAAATTATTTAAAACCTATTTTAAATTTAATTGATGAAAACGAAGAGATGATTTTGCTTGGCATAATGAGACGCGGGAATGAAGAATAATGCGTTTGAAAGCAGAGTAACTTTGATGAATCTAAAAATATTATATATAATTATTATATTTTCCTATCCATTTTTATTTTCATGCTAGAGGTATCAGCAATGCTAATTGTCAAAATGTGTATGCCAAACAAATTAGCAGTCATTGTTGCTTGTAACCCATTGTTGTAACGCTGCACTGATAACAAGGCGATAATGATGTCTGCCTTTCGTTCGCGTTAATATAAACTAATGATTTTATTAACAGCTAAAACATGTATCGTGCATCGTTGGTATATTTATGTAGAACGTGAATACACTGAATTCATTGGCAGAACGATGTTTCCGTTTAAGCATTTGAATTAAAAACATACGTATTTTCACGTTACGTTTGTTTAAGAATATTTCATATAGTAGTTGAGGTGTAGGACAGAAATTGTTGTATTATAGTATTACATAGCCCTTAATAATATCGCGAGAAAGTTAGTGCAGGTGTAGCACCAATAGTTTTCAAACAGCGAAAGTAACTGCAGTTACATATCATTAGGATTTAATGTGGAAAATATTTGCTTAAGCTCAGTTACATTATTTTGCAATAATTATTTTCTATTTAGCTTGTAACAACTATTATCTATATTATCTCTCCTTCTATTATAGCCACCTACTGGCGACGTACGTGTGGTTGAGTAATCCTCCTTTAACCTTCCATGGAGTACCCCTGAAAGCAACAAAATCGGGCGCGCTGTATCTGTGAGATACACACCTACATATCGACTCACAAAGACATATATATATATATATATATATATATATATATATATATATATATATATATATATATATTGTGACGTCACGGGATTAGACAATTCCATAACGCCACCATCAGCTATGTAAAGAAGCCCACGAACAGAGAGGACTAGGGTACGCGGCGGAGCGATGGCTGGTAAAAGCGCCATCTGCCCACAGCTTTTCGAACTACGACGCCCGAACTAGTGCGTCATGTTTTTTTCCGAGAGGTCACGAAAGGAGGAGAATATGCACCCCTCCAAAATTTCCTCAGGCGCGAGTACCGCGATACTTATGTATCGCGGCGCGCCTCGGAGGAACTCTCTTTCACTACAGCAGCGACGGCAACTAGAAGAAACTCTCTTTGACTGCAGCAGCGACGGCGAGTACACTGATCTTCTTTTTGACTACAGCAGGGACGGCGACTAGACTGAACTTTGATTGCAGCAGCGACGACGGTTGTAAATTGATAGCATAGGAGTTATTTTAACTTGGTAGTTAAAAGTTAGCTTGAAAAGCGTATCTTCGAAAGTGAGATAATTAAGAAATAGAGTGCACAATTATTCGTCGCATTCACAATATTTGAGAGAGCAAGCGAAGTGACTGTTTGACGTCGAAATAACTTCAAAGTTGTAAAGTTCGCGTAGAAGGACATTAACTAAATCCAGCATCTCACATTGCACGCTGAGACCACACATGCCTAAAGTGTGGTAGGTCGGCGGAGCATTTAAGCATAATTTCAGGAACATTAATAATTTCGAGGCTGGAAGCGCGAACAAACGTGTACGAGGGGCGGTAGAAAAAGGACGACCCCAGGAAGAGCGAAGCGTAGTCCCCACTAGCCGACCGTAGGTCGGTGCCGGATCTGGCCATCCAGTGGGGGCAGATCACTGCTGTCTCCCAAGAAAAAAACTTGCACTACACTTATGGGACTAATATTCACGGCGGTTGACGCGTCCGGAAACATTAAAAAATCAATCAATCAATCGGCGCATGGTCTAGACCTTAATATTTTGAGCATCTTAAGCATGAATAATTGTTCAAACTTGTTTTCTTGGATTGTTGTTGACACGTGTTTCATCGCATTCGCTTTGTGTTTGGTTCTAGGACTTTACCTTCGGCCGTAGATTTTGATGTAAAAGACAAATTCTGTGGAAATCCCTTTCTTCTCTCAAGATGATAGCAGCGGAGAGACTTCATAAACAGTTTACGTGTTTTTACTTTTTTTGGTTTCCGAAGAAAATAACTTGTGCATCAATACCACATATATTTAGGTGTGTACCTAAAAAATTCATTTCTCTCTTCATTGTAGGAATAGTTGTCATCCAACTCACTCTCCGAATCACTACTTCTCCCCTCAACATAATCACGATCACTGTCTCTGGTTGCCTCTTCATCGCTGATAACGTCTATATCTTCGTCACTATCATCATGGTACAACAGGAAACGAATTTCCTCTGCATCGTCTTTTTCGATCTGGCGCATTGTATCTCACAGATATAGAGCGTCGACTAAGGCAAAACGAGACGAGGGAGCAAGAAGTTTAACATGGCGACGCATTACCAGGCTAAATATAGACAGCTATTAGTACGCAGAAATCTGTGAAGCCCTTCACTTCCGAGAAATCGAACAATATAAAGCGTATGTATCTCACAGATACAGGGCGCCCGACGGAGAGTTCTAGGGCCGTATTCTCGAACCGCTGCCAGGGGCCTGCCAAGAGTAGCAGGCTCCCAGAGTTCGAATTTGCGATTCACGAACTGCTCCCAGCGGCTGGCAGGCCCCTCGTATGCTCCCAGCAGCGGCTCTCGCTGGCAGCGGTCGCAAGTGCTGCCAGCAGCCCCTTGAAGTATATTTCTATTTTACACCGACTTTGCTACACTCCTCTTGATTTACGGAACCGAGCATACTTATGGACTACTCTATCGAATACACGCGAATTATTGCTTATTTTCGGACTATTATTTTTTCATACACTGCAACATAACCTTTCGTGCATTTTGCCAAAGTTCCGTTTGATATAATGGATAACGAATTGCTGAGAATTCTATGAATTCATGGAAGAAATGGAGGAGGAAGAAGAGCAGCGTCGACGAATGCCTCGCCGTTATATCCGGGATGAACAGAATCCTATTGAAAGATTTCAGGACCGCGAATTTCAATGTCGCTACCGATTTTTGAAATCCACTGTTGTTGATGTGTTGTTTCCTCTGATGCGGAATGTATTTGATGGGGACTTGCGGGGTTTGCCAATATCCCCAATGTTCAAGTTATTGACAGCATTACAATTTTATGCCACAGGCCTGTACCAGGTGAGTTTGTGTAATAATTTTTTTTATAAAGTCTGATCTTGGAGTGGAAATTAATTAATTTATAAGTATGGTTTGAGTGTTTCCTACTGCAAAGGTAATATGATTCAAAATAAATATTTCAGAGAGATATTGGTGACATTCATGGCCTCAGCCAGTCAAGTGTTTGCAAAGTGGTTCAAGAAGTGACAGCTATCCTCGGAAGTCAAGTGAGAAATTACGTGCTTCTGCCAAGAACTACACAGCAGCAACAAGAAGTTAAAAGAAAATTCTATGCAATTTGATGCATGAGACAATTTCCTGGTGTTATCGGGTGCATGGAACACACACAAAGATTACTTCCTCTGGAGGTATTATGGCAGAAGTGTACCGTAAGTAACATTTAAGGGAAAAAAACATTTTTCCCTTAAATGTTCAGGTAATTTTTTAGAGAAACTTTGAAACAAGTATGTAGTTAGAGAATTCTTTGGTAAACTTATCGGTGAAATCTATTTTATATCTTATCACACTCTTTACGAATGAAATAAGAGTAGTACTTCAAACCTAAGCTTTTATATGTTTGAATGCATAATTTTATAGTTCCTTTTTTTAAATTTCATTTGATGTATCTTGGCAATACTACTGTGAAAGAAATACATGTTAGTTTCTGGTAAAGTTATGGCTTATAAACTGGTCAACTTCATTTGAAATGAGCAGTAATTTGTTATGTACATTTTATTTACAATTAAATTAGCAATTAACTATTGCTTTTATTTGATTTTACCTGACAGTCTCCTGTTTAAATTTAAAAAATTAAATTGCCTATCAATTACTTAAGTAATATAAAAGATAAGGAAAAATAAGTAAATTTATACACAATTTATGTTAAATGGTGAACTTGAATGCCATCATTCAAAACTGAATTTAGAGAATTTGATCAGTTTTTTAATATCACAATGTACTGTAAGGTTTTAGAAATTATCTGATGAATTAAACATTCTGAAATTTTAATATTGTTTCTTTGGACCTGGAATAGTTAACAGTAGTATTAATTATGCATTGGAGTTATTTAATTCATTGCAATTTCACAAGAATGTGGATAGAGGTATCAAAATTTACTAGCAAGAGCAAATGTACTTAAGTCTAGAAAAAGTTTAAAAAAAAAATTGGAGTATTTTAATCATTACATTGATTTACATAACATTAAATTAATGGTATTTTCAAAAAAAAAAAATTAAAAAACAATATGGAACAATAATTATTATAATACATCATAAATTAGTATAAAACAAAGATATAAAAACTGAAGTGTGTAAAATGTTTGTATACTCCGTTTCTAACCATTTTCAGTGCTATTTAATATTTAGTTGAAATCCTCAACTTTATGATGACCTCCAATCGTCTGAGCATTGACTGAACAAGTTTAATGGGGACCTCTGGCCCAATCTTTCCCCATTCTTCCAAAATAGCAGCCTTTAGAAATTGCTTTGAAGTGATATTTCTTTTTGAGGCAACTCTATAAATGTTCAATTAGATTAATATTCAGAGACTGTGGAGGAGTTACCATGTATTTTGGTGTATTATACAATATCCACAACCTGGAATCTAGGGTCATGTAGGGTCATTATTTTGCATGAAAACATAACTGCTTGCTAGTCCCAATTTTTCAATGCTGGATGGTAAATTCTTCTTAAGTAGGTTAATATAACTTTAATGATCCACCTACTATCACCATGTTTAACTGAAGGAAGCATTTTTTCTTCCTGTTCAGAATTCTTTTCCCTCCACACTTTATTGGCGTGTTCTAGAAGAACAATGAATTTACTTTCATCAGTAACTAAAACCTTTTCCAGTACTCTATTGAACAATTCTTGTAATAGTTTGCATACCTATCTTACCAGATTAATAAAGGTTTGCTCTTGGCTTTTTTTTGACCAGTAGATGTACTAATATTAAGATTTAAATCAGTTTGCAGTTCAACACAAAATTTTGCTGCACTTATCCTAGGGTTTCTCTTAACGTTTGTGAGGACTTGTCATTTTACATGCTTGGTCAATTTAACAGGACGTCCACATCTCTTCAAATTTTTAAATTTAATGGGGTAATGGGGAAAAAAAAAAAAAACCAAAGGAACCTTAAAAAAAATTCAAAAAAAACACACCACCAACACCAGAACTCGAATGCACGTGGATCAGTTGGAACACGGAAACAATCTGCAAACGCAGATGTTATACCAACGATTACACAAAATACAATTGTGGATGTGTTATTGGTTTCAGGCTACAATTCACTGAGAATGTACACAAATTAACTGGGTAGTATACAATGTGTGTCAACGTTTGTATATTCACTTTCATGATAAAATACAGTTGAAAGTAGAAAGAAAAATAATTTCACTTAGATTTATTGTGTTGGTACACTACTTCATCTGGCGTGCGAGTCTCGCTTAATTCGTTCCACCAATCAGAGCAAGCTCGCATTCTGGGACAAAACTGGAAGTGATTTCAGAATACCATCGGCCATATTGCCGCTGGCAGCCCCCCGGCCTGGCAGCGACCCCTCGCTAGGTTGCAGGCTACCAGGAGATTGCTCGGCAGCGGTTCGAGAATACGGCCCCTAGTCGGTCAACGCTAGTCATAGACAGTCATTGTCTTTTACCACTTCGGCCAGAGGCTCCCTGCCGTTAGCTCCCAGACGGTCACCCATCCAGGAAACAGCCATGTATCGAATTGATAACCTCGTGACTTCATGACGCGAAGTTAATTCGACTAGCGACACCAGCCCTTATAGACATTATAGACGTTATAGCCGCTAAAGACATAGCGACGCCAGCCAGACATATTACTTGGTCTACAAGCTGAACACGTTGGAAAATTTCCTACATTTGAATGAAAATAGATACAGCGAAAGGTCACCCTTATTACACGACCACCAATGTCACGACCGATTTTTCTGAGAACGGACACTGAAACCCACCTATTGTATGCAAATTACAATCCTGTTATCAGATTACCCCTCTTTCCGACCAACGATCTGCCCTTTAATAGGAATTCTCATAATTGACCGCTTTTAAGAAACCACTTTCAGGAAAATTGTAGGTATATATTACACCGAATTTTCATTACATGAGCTAAAATGAAAATTGGCGACGTTGTAAAAAGCATTTAGCCGACATTGCCTGTGCCTCGGATTCATTCTCGAGGAACTTGGAGGGATGATTCCGGGAAGAAAGAAACAATAACCTGTGGCCACAAATACGAAATCACGGCTGCTCCCTTCATCTTTCTTCTAATAAGATGACGGAGGTGAAAGAGAATTAATGTGTAATTCTTTGAATTAACAGAGCATTCTTTACCTGATTTTCCTGGAAAAACAACTTGTGCGGTAGAATATCAATGTTGGTAGTATGAGTTATCAACTTGCCTCGTAAGACGCAAATATTTGGGTTGCGTTCAGAATCTGAGCCCAGCGCTAAAACTAGGCCTAGTTAAGATTTTTTATTTTATCGTCTCGATTACGGAATAATATTCGCAGTAAAGAGAAAGTTACGAAAAGATGCAGAAAATTAATGCCGAGATTTCTAAGGAAACGCGTTCTGGGTCCCTTGATATCGAAAAAGGATTTTTATAAATGTTCATCCGTTTGTTTGTCCGTCTGTGAACAATGCTAGCTTTACATCACTACTCTACTACTGACTCGAAGCTCTGCAATTTTGAAAAACTTTCTTTAAATTTTGGGGATACATAATAAAAAGCTCAAAAGAAATTTTCATTTTTTTTTTCAAATATAACTCCTTTTCCCTTAAATTTCTTTTAAGAATGGAATGTGACACACACATTAAGATGGAATAGGTAGACATATACAATTTTATAAGCGTTTTTGGTTATGACAGAAAAAATTAAACAAAGATGTTGGAGCCATTTAAAAAACTGAAAATGTCTTCCAGGAAAATGTACTTCATGTAAACTACCTCCAAAAATCCTAATATCTGTTTGCAATTGAAGGAGTTTGCGACATCAACCAGATTGACGGGAGATATTTTACTGAAAATCTTGGCTAAGGTTTATCCACTAGCATTGAATAGAGACAGACGTTTTGTTGTAAGCCAATTTTACTTCCTTGCCACACGTAACTACTAAAGAGAAAGTATTGAAATAGTGAGGCGGAAATTATCGCATTTTCTCCAGAAAAACGTTTATTGTCAATCCTAAGTGACGAACAAGAGGATAAAACTTATTCCTACATGTAACAAATCACTTCGTCTAAAACGTTGCGTAGTAAGAATCCACGTTTCGTGGGGCTGGATACCAAAAAATCGATTGATGGCCATACGTCGGCCTATTTCTCTGCCTGTCTACTGTCATAACAGCCTAAATACATTTTTTTCGGGTAGGCATTCCCAGATTCCCACAATAGGCTATATGACTGGATTATAAATATAGATCGGCTTGCTGTTATTCAAGAAGATTACTTCACATTAAAGCCTTCTTTATAATCTGATATACCAAAATGACGGACCATTTTTATTATGAAAATGTCATTTTATTTGACGTAGAATATAGGGATGTCAATAGACTATCGCGAGGGGGTCGCTATGTGACTAATAAACAAGCGGCGTTAAGGATAATTTTCGTTAAGTTGAAATGACAGAGCAGAGGCGGAATAAGCATTGTTTTGGGAGACAATAGAAAAAGATGTAGGATTCGGATGCTTCGAATTTTAGAATAACATTGATAATAAGAGCCAAAATTTATTGCTTATTTTTTTGAAAATAGATTTTATTACATGGGAGTTTTTGTTGTTTTTCTCCTTTCAAAATTCAAAATTTATTGCTTATTTATCCTTGAAAATGGATTTTATTACATGGGAGTTTTTGTTGTTTTTTTCTCCCTTAAAAAATTCAAAATTTAAGTAGTATATGAATCCTTGAAAATGGATTTTATTACATGGGAGTTTTTGTTTTTTTCTCCCTTTCAAAATTCAAAATTTATTGCTTGTTTATCCTTGAAAATAGGTTTTATTACATGGGAGTTTTTGTTGTTTTTTTCTCCCTTTAAAAAATTCAAAATTTAAGTAGTATATGACTTGGTGTAGAGATCGCAGAATTTTGAAAATGTGCACACAATTCACTTTTCCCATAGCACGTCATACGCAGTTTCAACTGTTTTTTGACGCAAATAAATAAATAAATAAATAAATAAATAGATTCGCTAAAGCAATGCGGTGATGAGCTGGTCGGCTCGTGATATATTTTACTAGGTCGAGGAAAAACTGTAATTGACAGTTGTTTAAATTAACTATCGTTTTTTTATATTAGGATAGAGCTTTCTTGTAGGAAGTAAAATTCGTGTCTATGCGTTCACACGCGACGCAAGTGAGGAAAGTCACGGATTATAATAGTATCACCGGGAGAATTTTGAACAAGATCACGAACAATTCTTCTATACAATTAGAGACTATACTGAGCATCACAAGAAAAGTAACATTAATTTTAACAATGATACATAATGCATTATTTACCATTTGGACTGTATAAATGAGTATAAACAACCTGTAACAACTATTGTACTACAGCTTCGGGTCAATGACCCCATCTCGATCAGGTTTTTCGTCCAGTTTCCTGATCCATTGAGCAAATGCTGAGATGGCCCCTTGTTTTGCTTCTGGACATAAATGTAACTTCATTTTCTGTGCACGTCTTCTAGAATTCAGTGGGAAATACAATTCTTCAATTTATCGTTTCCATGTTGTCGCGGCAGGAAGTAATAAGAGCCAAAATTTATTGCTTATTTATCTTTGAAAATAGATTTTATTACATGGGAGTTTTTTGTTGTTTTTTCTCCTTTCAAAATTCAAAATTTATTGCTTATTTATCCTTGAAAATAGATTTTAATACATGGGAGTTTTTGTTTTTCTCCTTTCAAAATTCAAAATTTATTGCTTATTTATCCTTGAAAATAGATTTTACTACATGGGAGTTTTTGTTTTTTCTCCTTTCAAAATTCAAAATTTAAGTAGTATATGACTTAGTGTAGGGATCACAGAATTTTGAAAATGTGCACACAATTCACTTTTCCCCATAGCACGTCATACGCAGTTTTAACTGTTTTTGACGTAAAATAAATAAATAAATAAATAAATAGACATTAGGGAGGACTTTATCCAGAAGCAAGATTCTGCTGCGTCGACGGAGAAGGTTCTACGGGACGCCATCGAACGAAAAAGTGGAGAGTGCGGGAAGACCCACGAAAGAATAACAAGGTTTATATCTATTGTAATACAGAGAAAACTAGTCATGACCAAAGAATGATTCATTTTTGATTATCATAATAAATTCTAATTTGTTTAGTTGAAAGAAATCTGATTATCATTGTTCATTGAGAGCAATCCAGCATATTAATAAGATTTTCATATTCCTCGCCACTCCGTATGGATGGCAGATTGAATAATTGGTTGCAGAGTAAGTAGAAACAATTATGAACTTGGAATCCCAATTAACTGAGCTAGCCCAACATAATTTTTTGTAAGGAGAGATATTTAAATTACGTAGGAATCATTAGGTTTCAAGTGTAACCTTTTCCTGGCTCCCAAAGTACATTTGTCAGTAATAATTATGTTTCAAATTGGCACCAGTCAACGTCGGGCATGTTTCAATGTTTCCGAAAAAATGTGCATTCTTTATATTAAACTATTCACTTAAATTTAATATTTTTGAGCGTTCGGTCACGTGATTAAAAACGTTCTGTGATTGGCCACATCTCGTGTAACATCACATGCATGTAAACAAATTTGGTCACCGCATAGTAAGTGCTAAGTGTGAGGAAAGGAATTTCTGTCATCGTGGTGTGAAGTGGTTAGCTTTTTAAATTTCTTATTTATCAGCCAACCTGCGTAGTTGTCGTGAATTAGATATTGGATTTCATTTTCCTAAAATGGAGAGACATTTTGTGAAAGCGGACAGAGACAAAAGGAGTTCGAGCACTATTTTATTGAATTTAGTTGACAATCAAATTCTGATGGTAGAACTTGTTCCACCATTAAATTTTTCTGGCTGAAGTCAATTTTGTATTAGGTAAAGTTTTCCATATTATTCTTCAACTTTAATGTTATGAGTTAAGATTAATAATTACACTTTTCACATCAAACATATAAAGATGACATCTAGTGAAGTTTGTATTGGTTTTCTTTAATACCCTATGTTGGCTAATAAACTGTCAATTATAAATCAATGTCTTATTTATTTACAATATTCTAATGAAGGCCATATTAATATTTATTGCAAACATAATTTGAGGTGAATTACTTAATTTTTATTAATTATTGCAAATAGTTGAATAATAATACAATAATAACTGTTAAAAAATAAAATTATGGAATCTCTTCATTAAGTACTCTCAAACAGCAGATATAAACTCCCACCCAACTAGTAACATGGATTAGATCATTATACTAATTCCTTACTTTTTGATTGACTATAATTGATCCGTTGAACTTCATTGTCTTATGCATTAAATATTTACAGATCTCAGTAAAATAATCGTTTTCGGATCCTTGTTATTCTGCACCTGACTCTCTCCTGTGAAATTGTTTCTATGTTGATGAATATTGAAACTAACCTTCATCTGAACTTTGTTGTCGACTCTTGTTGCAATTTTAGCAGTACACAGAAAATTAACGAAATCGATTGCATAGTGTGATATAATAAACAATCTAAGATGATTTTCTAAAAGTTGTCAAATAGCCTTTTGTTATTCCCAGAGCGATGTGAAAGAACTCAAGGTCCAGCGAGTTTGAAAGTGATATTTTGATTTTGGGGGATACATGTCTTGTCTCAAAAATAGCTCCACATTTTTATTAAGTTTGCCTTCAGTCAGAGTAAAGGATGCTGAAATGAATGGCGCTTTCCTCATTTTCGTGGAAATTTCTGAATTTCCCTTAATTACAGAAGTTCAATCTTTCTACAAGTTGATTGATTCTACAAGTATTGAAGAGAGATAATTTTTATGAAATGAACTCTATAGCTCAAAAGCAGATCTTGAAATTAGGTCATGTAGACGTTTTCAAAAATATTCGTAGTTCTTCGTATTTTAAGAGAAATATAGATATTTTTTTATCAAAAACGGCTGTAATTTTTTTCTTCGTATATAGTACAGGCTGGTAAAAACCTGGTGCTGGTTTCGTTTTTGACAACCTCTAAGTATTTTTGAAAATTGCAAAGAATGAACATCGCAAAAGTACAATATTGTTGATAGAGATTTTTCTTCAATAAAATCTGTTCTAAAAATTATTTCTTTAAATAAGATTAATATATTTTTATGAAGAAGAAAACAAATATCGTTCTCATAATTTCCCCTTGAAATTTAATGCAAATTACAATTTTTTTTGGAAATGGCACCATATTTTACGAAGACGCTTGTCAAAAGATGCTTAAAAGAGCGTAAACCCCATTTTGTGAATATTTCTTAATTTTTAAAAGTTGTGAAAGTTAGAAATAATACAAGAAAGTATGTGGGTGGTATCAACACTCGTTTGTATCAAGAACCCACAAAATGGATTCTGAGAAAAACCTGCAAGATAAATTAATTTAGTACATATTGTAATGAGTTTTATCCACTTGTTATGATTTAGGGACCAACAATTGAGTTTTTTGTAAAAAAAAAAAACGTGTTTCTTTTTCCGCAGGATTACAATATTTCTCTCTGCTTTGTAAGTAGTATGCGAGAGTGTAATCACATTTCTAATCGGAATCTTATACAGCTTCCTCAATTGTACAAAAAATGTT
Organism: Teleogryllus oceanicus; assembly: GCA_964035755.1. Taxonomy (NCBI): domain Eukaryota; kingdom Metazoa; phylum Arthropoda; class Insecta; order Orthoptera; family Gryllidae; genus Teleogryllus; species Teleogryllus oceanicus. The sequence goes on along the minus strand of CAXIVR010000011.1, from coordinate 36,773,961 downwards.
CAAATGAGATTTTGCCTTCACCATGAACTTCGTATTTTTACCTTCTGCATTATATATCATGAGAAAGTTTACCTGCATCTAAATAAATATATTCTCCCATATTATATGTTAATTGCAATGCTTTGACGTCTCCAAAGAAAAATTCTTTTCAATAACACACTTTTCAATATTTATACTTAATTAGCTCCAATTTCACTAATTATAACCTCAATAAATACGAATATAGGCGTTATAAAGGCCAAGAAAAAAATGTTGCGCTTTCGCAACGTTGGGATGATGAGGTATCAAATGAACCAGATAAATAAAGAAACAGTGTTATATTTTTAAATTTTATAATAATGTTTGTTAATTGACTTTTTAGTATAAACAATTGTCTTTAAAAATTTATCAGTGAGAATTCCGTAAGTTTTTTGAGAGAAATAAATGAAAACAGAAAAAATATAATGTAACATTGCATTTGATACATCTAATACAGAAGACGATTGACACTGTCTGCATCGCAGCCTCCTCAAATCAGCAGACCGTGTTATGATTAGACGGTATCTGGAAGACTCCCAGCAGCTAGTCGTGCCAATTTTGTATTTGAGGATCAACTAATCAAAACGCTCATTCTCCACTGGTGGAAAAAATGAGTTTGATATGAAATCGTGTATTTTTAATATCCTCTACATGCTCCTGCTTTCAGATTTCTTCAAATCGCATTTGAACTCATTAATTAAGTCGTTTTGAAGAAATTTTAAAGCAGGAGGGTGTATAGCATATTAAAAACTACACGATTTCATATCATACTCAATTTTTTCCAGCAGTATGCATATTGATTAGTTGCTCATTTCAGCTTGACTCAGCAATAGGTTTCTCTTTATTTCCTAGACACTGTCCTAAAAGAGTCGTTCCCTCCTTTCATCCTCAGCATTTGAGCGCCAATTGTCTTCTGTAATCAATATGTCGCTTGTTCTGTCCAGTCACCATTTGATAATTTCCATGCATTGACAACTGTAGTACATTGACAACGATAGCATTTACAATCAAAACCACAACCATTTCTTACCACTCGGTATTATTCCACAGCTAGCAGATCCAGCTAGTTACGAAGATCCACACCACCCATACCAAGATTTTAAAGACTATTGTTGGGTTCAGGTGTCGACACGAATTTTTTTGAGCTTTTTACGAGATCTTTTTGTTGGTACCAGAGGCTCTAAAAATCCATAAATGGTTGCAACAGTAAGTACTGCATTGTCCAGTCAGCGTACAAAGAAACTTACTTTCCTATTGTCAAACGCACAGCTAAAGTCTCTTTTCTTCTATTTAAAATTGTCTTTGGAAGATAGCAAGGGATATTTTCCAATTATGTTTGTTTCTTAGAGTACCCTCCTTTGACTAAGGAAACACAACAGGGTATTATTGGTGAAAATCTTATCAAAAATACTCTGCGCTGACCTGGAGTTTTTACAATCCTAAGCAAATTTAGAATGTTCCGCCAAGTTAGAATGAAATCCCTTGATATTGCTCGGAGCTCCGGCATATGGCATAAATTGATTTATGAATCAAGATGGTGAAGCCTGACACCAAACCAAAATGAATTGGCTTTTCCTTTATAAATACTTAACATGAATGGCGTTCAAAGTAAGGCACCATCTGTTCGTGTATAGATAAATCGTAGAGAAAATGTCAAATTTCAGGAAATTTTTATTCAGTTTCTCAAACATTGATCTCGGTTTGGAGGTTATGCTATTGTTGTCTGCTAAATCAATATATTAACGTATTTCATCAAATCGATTGCACAACATTGTTTCATCTGTCAGATTACATTCAAGATCAGGATTTTTCGACCAATAATGTCTTATGGCGAAAATTATTAATAAGAAGAGAATTGTAAGCATTTAAAATCAAAATTCCTGTATACTTTCTCAGCTCTGAATATGAAAATGAAACCAGATGATTATTTTGAATGTAGTATACTTGATAGAACAATCAACAACCATATTCATATTTTCTCGAACAGTTTGAAAGCATCAATTTAAGAAATATCTCCATTCATGTTCTTGATATTTATTTGAGAATGTCTTTCATTATTTTTTGGTTCATAATGATGACAAGGTTGTGAGGCACTCACCCACCTGGACTTGAAATTGTTGCATGGATAGCACTCGCGGTTTGTCATTTGGCAAATTGCGATGCAATGGCGCACGGGCGCAAGTACAGACTTGTTTATTAGCAGATAGTTCGGTTTCCTCCCAACGTTGCGAAAAAGAAACATTAATTTCAAAATGCAAGAAAACTACTTTAGAAATCGTTTATGTTTTTGTAATTATTTGAAATTGTAGCTAAAAGGGCCTTAATTAAAAAAAAAAAAGCCAATAATGGCTGTAATTGCACATGGTTAGAATTGCTAAATAAATTAGCGAATGTCCCAATTTTGTAAAATAAAATTATGTAAATATCCCTTTTCTGGATGAACTACCCAGCAAATCTCAGCAAAAAGATGTCGTTTGAAAGCTGGAGGTCTCCGATGTCTGCACGTGTAGTTAAAATTTTTGTTTATGTTACAAACATCATTAATATGAAAATTTTTGAAATGTTAAGATCACGCACAACCTGGTTGTAAAGCGGGTAGTATCGGAGTCAGGCAAGAAAGTTGGCAGTAGCAAGGAACAGGGTGCGATAGGGCAGTTCGTCGTAGGGCGGGCCATGGCAGGCTCACGACGAGCAGGGTAAAGCAGAGCAGACTAGGGAAAGATGCACCCCTTTTCCTTTCTGAATAGATGAATAGGATTAATAAATATCCGGACAAGTCAAAAGAACTGGATTTAAACTTCCTGTGCGATTTAATCGCACGGGTTTCCACTAATGGATATTAAACAATAAATATAGAAACTAAACACATTTACAAAGGTATAAACTTACTACTTGCACTGGGAATTCTCAATATTTCTTACGCTGAGGCAAACTAGTAGTTCTTAAATAATTGTCTCTCAGAATTTTCCCTGGTGTCGAGATTACAAATGAAGAAAGGCGTCTCGTCGTCAACTCGAATCATCGTCTGTTGCTCTCCGAAAACTCTGATGGAGCTGTTTTGCAGCCTTAACACTCACATTGACTATTTTTCAGACCGGGAGCGGTAGCTCAGTGCATCAACTCATGTCACTGCAGCGCTTCTGACCGGTAGGTCCTAGGTTCGAGTCCTGATGGCGGCAGGATTTTCGAAACAAGCTTTTCAGCTAGGTCGAATTTTTCAGTCGCTGTCTGGAGGAGAATTCTAGCGGCCGATCGGTAGTTTTCCAGGCGAATGCCGGAGCAGTACCCTACCAAACGGGCCATGGACCACGCACGATCTGTCCTTCCTCTTCCTTGTCATATCCTCTCCCCTTACACACTTACACTGACGTACACTACACTACCACATATTCTGGGAGGCCGGTTGGGCATATTCCGGGAGGCCGGTTGGGGCGGTGCCCCGCTAGTGGGAGAGTCCTGGTTAGGGGGAACCCCCACTAGCCGACGGTAGGTCAGCGCCGGATCTCGCCATCCAGCGGGGGAAGACCACCGCCATGTCCCGAGAAATAACATTCACCTCATTTACGGGACTAACGACCAAAGCAGTTCACGCACCCGGAAATACGAAAAAACAAACCAAACCAATTACTACTTGCATACTCCTAATGTAGAGACGACACTATCATAATGATATCATGATTGTTCATATACTTGGCGCGTCGGACCATACTTGGATATTGGTCATATACTTGGATATCATATACTTGGCGCGTCGGACCACGTACGGACCGTTGCATACCAGCAGCGTCCCGGCCTCGCGGCCATAGGTAAAGCGGGTACGTGTGGTTAGGGCCGTATTGTGTTCTTTTCGATCTGAAAAGTAAGTTTTCTCATAGTCACACAACAAAATATTCTGGGACATTGCAAGGAAAACGCACATAACAATGTAGCCCCACCGCGTATCAAACCCGGGGCGCCTCAAGAAAAGCAAGCACAATGAGCTACACCGCGGGGGTAATGTAATGATTGTCTCGAGGCGAAATGGACTGGAATTGCTGTTTTATAATATTACATAACCGTTATTAGACTGCTGGCCAGCTAAAAAACCGAACTAACGGGACAACTTTTGAAAAATGTCACTGTCGGATGAGAACATACATTTATACTCGATTTAGGGTAGTTTCGATTCGTTTTATGTTGGCTAAAGTTGTTGCCAACCGTCACACAAATACCCTGAATATATTACCTTCAAGCGGTAGGGACATTTTAAAAAATTTAAGTTTGCAATGAAACAATGACTACTTCCGTAGATACCCAACATTCAAAGCCATCCAAGTGAAATTGTGTTAGTTTACGAGTGTTGCTAAAGATTTGCATTTTGCGTTTTGGTGCTCTTCGTTCTTTGCGTTTTATCCTTCAATTTATTTATTTAGTAGTACTAGGCGTTTTTGAGTTTTATTTCTTATTTTCCAATTGTTTTCTTTAGTAATAATAATAAAGTTAATTGAAATAGTTATAGTAGTTCATTATTTGTTGTTGTTAAGTGTCCCTTTAGTATTTCTTGTTTTAAATTAATTATATTATATTTATTATTATTTTCTGAATTCATTTTAATTATAACTGGAAAATAATGCTAAGCCTAACAACATCTGGGTCTATATTTAAATTTTGAATTTCAGATTAGAACCTTTGAAGATGAACACGTTTTCAAAGACTGTCTCTGGTAACAATGGATAAGTTATTGAAAACTTACTTACACTAATGATGTTTTTCATTATTTTTTTGAACTTACTTTTAAAAGCTAATGAATAATTGAACAGATAAATTAAATGGATGTATTTGCATTGATATTGACATAACTGGACTGTTAGGAACATTTCATTAGATCACTTAAAACTACCGTGTATATCACGTTAATTAACTTCAATAATTGTGGTATTTATTTGCGTTCAATAACACTCATTACTACCACTTCAAAACGTGAAGGAACTGTTGACACACAAAAATTAAAACATAAAGTATGACCGCAGATAACTTTTGAGGTTGTATTTTTCATTTGCACTTGACACTTTTAACACTTCTCAAGCTCGCAATAGTTGATAATGATAATTCTTAATTAACTTAATAATTATTCACAGAGTTAATATTCGTTTATAGATGAACATCTCTTTTTAATTCTACCGAAAAACGAAACATGTATTATTGAACAGTGGACAAGACTCGAGACCGCGCGAGGATTGTGAATGAGACAACAAATAAAACAAAAGCGAGAGACTTGATCAGAGTTATAGTTTCATAAGTTGGCTATTCCGACAGGAAATCTTTGAAGCTGCCATATTGCGAATTTAGTGCGGCCTGATACGTGGCCTGGAGTCTAAGGCGAGAATGTACGTGTTGTTTGTAGCGTCACTAGTTTCAACTACTTCTGTCTGACTGTGAACATCACTAGTGCCTAATGAGTCCAGGCGATATTTTTGCCAACTGATATAGCGCGATGAAACTAGTCTTTGGCGAAACTGTGAATTCATATTTTTATTCAAGAGTGTCACTGAATTTGAACTTGAGATTTTGCAGGCTCCCATTTGTTAGACAGTCACAAAAGGAGAAAGACAGTTAATCACAACATGATACACATTTATTGCAGATCACATATACTTAGTGATTCAATCGTTAAATAGTTTTTTACTTAGTTCATTCTAAATATTGCACAGTTCATGTAAAAACTACGTTTTGGAGAATATTGGTCTCCATTTTCAGGTATTTATACTGTTAACCATTTATTGAAAAAACCTTAAAATACGAATAGAAGGAGGAAAAAATTATAATTCATTACATTACAATTAAAATGTTTTAGCTGTATAAAATAAGATCAATACTCAGGCAGGAAATCAGAGGTCTTTTCTGTTTTTATTTCATGATTACGAAGTAAGAGACTTCCATTATCAAGTTTGAGTTCACGTCATGTTTGTTCAAGCAGGAACATTGCCACGTTAAGCGTAGTTTGTGAGAAGAACTTTGTCAATGCTCAGAGAAGTGTAAGAGCAAGGACTGAGGGGTAAAAAAAGAAGGGAGAAGAATAAGAAGGTTTAAAAGAAGTTTTAAGTACAAGAGGGAGAGGGGGTTGAAGGGAAGGAGAAAGGAAAGAAGAAGAAGGAAGAAAGGAAAGGGTTAACAAAATAATGAGACATTATTTATTACCTATATATATATATATATATATATATATATATATATATATATATATATATATATATATATTGTAATGATTTGTGAGACTAGCCCGCAAGAATGCATGGAACACGGAACTTTTATGTAGCAAAGAGGAACTAAGAATGAAATAAACAATTGACAACAGCGCCGCGTAATAATAATTATCAGAGAAGTAATAGAAAACATAAAAGGCGGAAATAGGTGTTATGAACAGTAAATAAAACTCAAATTCAGGGACATTTTAAAACAAGAATCACATTATTCGATCCACGGGTTCCGTAAATATCATAAATTGTGTAAATTGCATGTATAACCCGGCGAAGATTGAGAATATGGCACCCATTTTTGTACTTCTAGAAGTATACAACAAGACGGGTTTTATTAAATATCCAGTGAATGCCTGGGTGGATTTTGGCCAAACTTTTGGAAATTATAGAGAAAAATATTTAGATCAGGGCAAAATTAGTCACGGCGTGGGGAATATATGTGGGCTCAGAATAAATTATTATTCAGTTTCATAGCATAGAGGATTAAGTAAGAATTGAAAGAGCGACCGAAGATGTTAATGACGTCATCACGAGCTGAGAAGACGAAAAATAAAGGTTTTTGGAAAGGGGAAAACAGGAAAGGGGAATTCGGTAACGTGACAATTACAAAATAAAAGTTAGTAAAATTATGAAGCAGATAGTAAGACGCAAGACGCCCGAAAACAGTGAAAATGTAAACGTTTTCGAACATTTCTTATGGTGATGGGCATGTGTTTGAAAGGAGACAGTCACTTGGATTTTTGTGGACCAACAATGTAAAATATGTTACAGACAGAATGAGGTCGAGCATAATGACGATCGCACGCGTTTGATGCTATGTTAGATTTTTGGAGAAATTTCGCCGAAGTATTGTGCAAAAGTTCTTGATTTATATTCGGTTATGTAAAATCAGTTGTTTAGATGAAGTGGAACTAAAATTTAATTCAATTTGTTTCGAAATTCACGTGAAAATCCGCATGGACATTATTCACGCAAGTTAGGCACAGGGAACATGAGCGTCGTAAAACATAAATACGTCGCGAGAAATCGAAAGAACATTTAGGGAAGACGCGATTAGTTGCAAGGAACAATAATTGTGAATACATTTGGTAATTTTAAATGGACGAGTGCATCTGGGATCTGATGGCAGCTGAACTGGGACTGCGTGCATGGAAAATGCACATTACAACTAGCAACGACGGACGCTGACAGGAAGTGACATCGCTGCAAAAAGGGAAGTGGCACGAGTTGTGCAATTACTGTATTTTTTTGTTTGTTCACGCGCAAGTCCAAAAAAGGGAAAAAGAAAAACTCTGTCGAAGACCAAGTCCTGATATTAGGTTAAGGATAGGATTATCAAAAAGGTCACGACAGAATGCGCATTCTGGTGTGTGTATGAGATTTTTGTATTATATTTTCAGTGTGCATGTTTGTATTTTTTCTTGTGTTGTTTATGTATTTTGTGTTGTCAGGTTTCGCAAGTCGGAGGGGCATATTGTATTTATGTTTGGGATACAAGAAAAGAAAATCCGACATTAAATGTATGAGCGTCCTACATGGCTCATAATTGCCTTAAATCCATGTGTTATTATTTAGTAGTTGTATACAATTTGACCCAGGCACGAACGAAACGGACCCTTACCTCAAGTCCGTATGGAATGAGCGCGCGGACCACGACCAGGTAGGATATAAATAGTGATTCGAGCTAGCAGAGGTACGGGCAACCGATAAGCAAAGGTATTGTGGCACCCAATTGTAAGTTAGAGCTAGGGCAGGGCAAAGATAGTTTACGTGACGAGTAAACAAAAAAAAGACATGAATAGTTAGGTTATTGTGCTCGCCGTGTGAGAGCATAAATATAAATAAACGGAAATAGAATAGGCGCAGCAGGTAGAAAGAAAGAGAGACAGAGGGCGAACACTGTTTCAATATATATATATATATATATATATATATATATATATATATATTGAGATATACAAAATTTTCTCTCTCTACATTAATATCTGCCAAAGATCTTAGCGTCCTGCTTGCTGGGTCAATGGGTCACGATATATTATAATCCTTATTACCTTTATAATGGATTATAGGATCCGCCGACTATACAGCGCAGCTGGGAATCTGAAATAGAATGATTCTATTCCTAGTTCATTTCTGTTTGGATTGACTAAATGAAAGATCACTTTCTTTTCTAAAGAACAAAATTCAACAAAGTTTATTTTTACCTTTTTAGCAAACAATTTAGTGAATTTAAGTTAGGCCTTTGATCAAGATATCTTTCAATTTACAATTTTATACCGCGGTTAACTTATCTATTCTTCGTTGATGTCCCTCGTAGACTTCTCAGTCGAAATATCTTGCGAGCTTGCCGTAGTCCAAAGTTCCAAGAAATCCTCTTCTGCCCCTATCCAAGCTGGTCTCCAACTATCAAAATTATCAGTCCCGATTACGTCCTATGACATAGTCCCGAACTCGATTACCACTCCCGACAAAGTTCCAATTTATACATCAATATTGCTTCCACATGAAAATATCTGCAATATCATTCACTGTCCTTAAAATTTCACTGATAACCCAATTCTATCTAGATTGTACTCGTTCCCTCTCACGAACCTACGATCAGTTCAGAAGCGCGATGCCGGGCAGAATGAAATCTTCCTGCATGATTCACCCTCGAAGACTTCGTATTAAACTACCTTCATTTTTTCATAACATTTGACCGTCCTTCTCTCACCCAGCCAAACCATACATTCGTTATATCTTGGTGTAGCTGACCTTTTAATCCTCTAAACTTCTTCGCCCAATCCCAAATTTTCTACTTTCGGCACCAAGCCATCTCTTAATGCATTTCGAAAAAACAAAAACTACCTTGTTTATTCACGGTCGTTGCTAAGCTCTAGCTCTCGTGATATTTCGTAATACATGGTCCACCATATAGTCTACAAATAAATGTTAGTTTATTTTAATGTGACATATGGGTATGTCACTATATATATATATATATATATATATATATATATATATACTCACAAAAGCATACTCACATAAATATTGACATAAATTAAAATATATAACATTTTTGTGAGTATGCTTTTCATTATTTATTTATTGAAAATGTTTAATGGAGTGGGGAAGTTGTATTATGAATAGTATTGATATAATTTATTATTGTAACGTAGGCTGTACCTCGTTCTATTTCTAAGGAGAGTTTTGAAATTTTGTACTGACATATTTTGGTTTGAATTAGGTTTTAAAATTTTTTCCAGAGGTTGTTTCGTGTGAGAGTGTGTGTGTGTGTAGGAGAATGATTTATTGAGTTGAGATAATGTTTGGTAAATTGTCTAAGTCTTGATGAAACCAAAACAGCACACGCTTTCTGGTCCTTAGTAACGATTAGTAATATTTTATTGCAATAAACACACATCACTCATCATTTGTAAAACTCATAACCAATCGTATAACATTATGTGCGAAAATTATTATTTTTAAAGTTAATATATCAATTTTGACGATCCAAACTAAGTTTAATACAGCTATAATGTCTCCCAAGAATCAGAAGGAATTCTCAAAATCTTCCAACAAAGAGGAGGAATCATGGTGTGGCGCGGCGTATGTCATTGTCGAATTTCATATCTCCTGGGACTAGAAAATGGAACGCGGAAATTTTCAATTTCTTTCCCTATATACGAGATTCTTTCTTACATTTCGATGTTCTTTCCTACATACAACGACGTTACATACATCCTTAACCTACACACAACGATGTTACTTCCTACAACAACTACATACAATTTCCTACAATCAATGAGAAAATTTGGAGCCGTTTTTGAAAAAAAAAATTAAAAACGCCTATATACAAGTATATTACACGAAAACTACCCAGAATTTCAAAAAATTGAATGTATCTTTATGTAAACATATTTTTGATGAACAGATCTCATTAAGAAGAAAATTTCTATTTTCAATATCGTAATTGTAGGAAGAAGCTGAAAAACATTTTTAACTTTTGCAATTTTCGAAAAATTAGGAATTTCAACTAAATGACACCTGCACCATTTCTTTAAGCGTCCTTTTCGCTATACACGGAGAAATCTTTATAAAAAAATAGAACCTATTTGTAGAAAACTTTGAAAGTGTTATTGAAGACTGATGTTAAGAACACTCAAAACTTTTTGAGAGTTTTTCTGTGAAAAAATTGCTGATTTTTTCCACATAATTACAATACTGTTTCTACAATGCGTAATTAGAACACAAGAAAGTATAAAAAAACTGGGGGGAAAATAGTTTGAGTGTCAGAAATTGCAAAGATGAATATGGTGTTCGCTATGGTCAGTTGGGTATTGGGTTGGTTTTGATGGTTCAATTAACTGAAATTAAAGATGTATAATTTTGATGCGTTGGTTAAAATCAGTACTGAATCGTCAATTGGTGATTTTAGTTTGAAGGTCGCCAACAGAAGGGAGGAGTTCATTAGGAATAGAGAAGAAGTATTAGTGTCAGGAAGTTTTATTTTCGGAGGCTTGTATGTTTTTTCTATCATTTCAGGTTTTCGTGAAAATTAAGAATTTGTTTTTCATAAAAGTGCCACATATATCGCATTGTATGGCATGGGAAGTGTATGGATCATGTTAATGTGTGATTAAAGCACTTTATTTGTTTTACAACTTACATCAGTTTGTTCGTGCCCTAGACAAAGACAGTGGGTGTTTTAAATTCAAAAGCAGTGTTTATCACATAATGACTCTGTACAAACTGAAAGCAGATGTGTTTACTACACCTCAGATCAGGAAATTAATGTGTGATCTGAATTTTGAGTATACAATACGCCAAACAGAGAAACAAGCCTGGCATAACTACAACGGAAACAGAGGAAACAGTAGATTCCAGATTACAAAATAATTGTAAACAATGTTGGAAAAATTGAGAAAACTAGACTGTAACATGAGTTAAAATATACATTTTCTACATGCTCAATGTTGGCACATAAGTGGACAAAATTATTTCAAATTTGGCGCCGTACTTGGAATTCTATCATTTATAACAATTACTGCGTTGAACCTACATTTCTTCTGTAAAAACCGCGGGCTGGCTTCGAGAAAGAGAGAAAAGCAAAGACGTCTTTCGTATGACACTCTTAGGAAGGACAAACTGCTTTGAAAAGTTCGAACTGCTTTCATAGACGCTCGCGAGATTGCGCCAGCTACTGAGAACCAGCGAGAGAAAACATTCGTATTGTTGACAATTCTGAGAATCAGATGCATTTCCAAATAAGACGCACGAGAGTCGATTGTTTGAGAACCTTCAGGTGAGCGGTTTCACAAAGAATCGCCCAGCCAGTAAAAACGCTAGTAATTCACACCTTGGCTGCATTGAAAAATTAGATTTCGACGATTGGTAACGGCAGTGCAGACTCCGTGCAGAGAGGTGTTTTGGAGCGGGCCTTGCAGGACATTGTATTACGCACGAATTAAGATAGAAAACGATCTTCTTGTCGCCTAGACGAGGTAACTGACAACTTCCTCAATACTCAATATTTCTTACGCTGAGGCAAACTAGTAGTTCTTAAATAATTGTCTCTCAGAATTTTCCCTGGTGTCGAGATTACAAAAGAAGAAAGGCGTCTCGTCGTCAACTCGAATCATCGTCTGTTGCTCTCCGAAAACTCTGATGGAGCTGTTTTGCAGCCTTAACACCCACATTGACTATTTTCCAGACCGGGAGCGGTAGCTCAGTGCATCAACTGATGTCACTGCAGCGCCTCTGACCGGGAGGTCCTAGGTTCGAGCGATCTGTCCTTCCTCTTCCTTGTCATATCCTTTCCCTCACACACACACATACACACACACACACACACACACACACACTAACATGCACTACACTACCACATATCCGGGAGGCCGGTCGGGAGCTTAGAGCTTGTCCCGGCTGGGGCGGTGCCCCGCTGGTGGGAGAGTCCTGGTTAGGGGGAAACCCCACTAGCCGACGATAGGTCGGCGCCGGATCTCGCCGTCTAGCGGGGAAAGATCACCACGCAACTCCCGAGAGAAAACATGCACTACACTAACGGGACTAATGACTAAAGCAGTTGACGTGCTCGTAAACACGAAAAAATCAAATGAATGTTTTTTAGATTATCTTGAATTTTACAGCGCGGAACAAGATGAACGTTTTCACCAAGATTTGAAAGTAATTAACACGGTGGTTCACTGTTAACATGATGATAGACAACTGTTCGTAACTGAAAAGGGAAAGTACTTCTAATGCTTGTGGAAGTGTAAAGAGAAGAAAATTTCTGTCTGTAAAATAATATCAATATTATATTTTTTGTTGGTAGTTCTTGAGAAATGTATGTGCATTATGTTTACAATTACATGTCATACACGGCAAATATACCTATCGGTCGTCGGTAAATATGAAAATTTTGTTTTCTTTTTTAAGATAACGGCACGTTATAGAGGAAAACTGATAACATGTTTAAAATTAGCATTTGAATGTTATGAGGGAAAAGCATTAAAAACTATAGAATTTAAAAAAAATCAAAATGTAGGGCAGTGTTATTAGTACATAACCTATGTTTGCATTTGATCTGTCGGTTCTGACTACATTGTAACATGGACTTCATCGTGTTTCCTTTATATAAGATTGATTTTTTTGTTGTAGAAAATAGTTTAGTTCTATTTTTTGATATGCTTGTTTAAAAAGTTTACCTGTGTTACCTTTATTATACAAAACATTTATTACGAATTTATTTATTTATACAAAACATTGTTACGAAAAGTCATAAGGCAGGCTAAAATAATGAAAACGATCAGGATATTTTGAACTCAAATAATAAAACAAAGGCAATGTGGAATATAATAAAAATACTACCAAATCAACTAGAAAACCCGTAGAGAATGTTGTTTTAAAATATAACGATATAAATGTGAACGATCCGGCAACAGTGGCTAATCTCTTTAACCAATACTTTTCGAGAATTGCTGCCGATCTCACTAAGGGTCTTCAGGCACAAAACTCAAAACAGACAGTTCACCCAAAATTTTAGACACAATGTTCGTTTCCGAAACTTCCTCCTATGAAATTCTCAAAATAATCGGTAAACTAAAAATAAATATTCGTCCGGTTTAGATGAATTCCGGATTCTTTGTTAAAGACTTGTGCGTATGCCATTACACACCCGTTAACTCACATATTTAATGCATCTTTATGACTGGAACGTTTCCCGATATTTTCAAAACAGCTAAAATTAAGCCGCTTTTCAAAAAGGCAACAAAAATGAAATTCAAAATTATCGGCCCATTTCTCTTCTATCAGTTTTTTCAAAAATATTAGAGAGACTTTTTTACGTACGAATGGAAACCTTTCTCATAAACACGACGCGCTTTCAGATTGCCAACATGGATTTAGAAAATCAAAATCAACGGAAACAGCTATATTTTCTTTTCTTAAAGATGTCGCTTCATCATTGGATCAAAACGAGGCACCTATTGGATTATTTTTAGATCTCTCAAAAGCTTTTGACGTCATTGATCATGACATTTTACTTTCAAAATTACCTTCATATGGAATTCGTGGTATTGCTCTAGATTGGTTATGTTCGTACCTTAAACAACGATCTCAGAGAGTTGAAATACCTTACTGGAATGATGAAACATTACGTACGCACCTTTCCGACTCTTTGCCCGTTGCATGTGGAGTTCCTCAGGATCGATTTTAGACCCTACTCTGTTCCTACTTTACGTAAACGATATGCCCTCGACGATTCGAAACGGAAGAACGGTTCTCTTTGCGGATGATACGAACATCCATTGCAAAAAAAAATGTTGTTTAAAAGGTTTTAAGTTTTCCATTTCAAATAAACAATTCTGTGCTCCATTGAAAATGAACAGTGTACCATTGACTGATGTTAAGGCAACAAAATTTTTAGGTCTCTCAATTCAGTCAAACCTTAAATGGAACGTCCATTTAACTGAATTGAACACAAAATTAAGTTCATTATGCTACGCGTTCAGAATTCTTGCAAATTCAGTCAGCCTTCATACTGCTCGTTGTGTATACTTCGCGAATGTTCATTCCCGCCTGAGATATGGCATAATATTCTGGGAAATACATCTTATAGCTCCCAGACTTTTATATTACAAAACGAATTGTACGAATAACAACCAAATCCCACCCACGTGATTCATGTAAGCCTCTCTTCATTAATCTAGGAATTCTACCATTACCGTGTCTTTTTATTTACGAATCAGTGGTTTTTGTAAAAAATGACTTGCTCAAGGGCGGGAATATATTTTCAGAAAATGCCGAAGTCTATTACTATAACACTCGACGTAGAAATCATATTCATCAGGTGACAGTATCAACAGATCATTACAAAAAATTCACATACAATACATGTACATTATTTTACAACACTTTGCCAGATGACATTAAACGATTAAATTCAATAGAAAAGTTTAAATCCAGAGTGAAATCGTTTCTGCTGCATAACTGTTTCTATACAATTAGAGACTATACTGAGCATCACAAGAAAAGGAACATTAATTTTAACAATGATACATAATGCATTATTTACCATTTGGACTGTATAAATGAGTATAAACAACCTGTAACAACTATTGTACTACAACTTCCGGGTCAATGACCCCATCTCGATCAGGTTTTTCGTCCAGTTTCCGTGATCCATTGAGCAAATGCTGAGATGGCCCCTTGTTTTGCTTCTGGACATAAATGTAACTTCATTTTCTGTGCACGTCTTCTAGAATTCAGTGGGAAATACAATTATTCAAATTATCGTTTCCATGTTGTCGGGGCAGGAAGTAATAAGAGCCAAAATTTATTGCTTATTTATCTTTGAAAATATATTTTATTACATGGGAGTTTTTGTTTTTTTCTCCCTTTCAAAATTCAAAATTTGTTGCTTATTTATCCTTGAAAATAGATTTTATTACATGGGAGTTTTTGTTTTTTTCCCTTTCAAAAATTCAAAATTTAAGTAGTATATGACAAGTGTAGTGATCACAGAATTTTAAAAATGTGCACACAATTCACTTTTCCCATAGCACGTCATACGCAGTTTTTAACTGTTTTTGACGTAAAATAAATAAAATAAATAAATTATTTTAGGTCGGAAAGCCCGTGTGTACCTCCCCAGGCAGGAAAGTACAAACAGTGCTACCAACAGTCCTACAGAATGCATGTATATTACGAACTTCTCCCGAGCAATCAATAATTAATACAACCTGAAAAATTAGTACAACAAAAGTACATTTAATATAACCTGAAAAATAAAGTATGAACAATAAGTTTATTAAAAAGTTATTCCCTAATATGATTGTTAATATCAAAGTAATGGCAAGTATTAATTGAATTCCACCAATTGACCAGTTAGATTCTTGGCAATATTAACTGCTTCGTCTTTGCCAAAATCCCTTCGCCACCCATGAATGAGCTAAATTAGAATTTTTTGAACTACATGCGAAATAAATGAGAATTTTCCTTAAATTCTCAACTTTCTGGTTTATACACTCATCGATAAAGGACTCAGCTACAGAGGAGGACTTTCAGTCACCGTGCCGCGTAAAACTAAGTATTTGTCTGTATGCGTTCGGATTAGCCAAAAGAGATGCTGAATAATGCCTAAAGCAATGCCCAGTGTACGACTAAGGATTTTTCCAATTGCAAAAAACTCTGCGATTTTTCATGTAATCAACGCCCAGTATTTTTTCCAACTGTTTGAGCAGTGAATTTACCTGATTTCTTGTTTATAAAAAACATGTCTCTCTATCAGTCAAACGTAAAACTGAATATTTGTAGTAGAAGTCAAGTCATCCTTCCTCATTAGTAACAACAAATATACGATATTTATGTTTTCGTTTCTACAATGCGCACAATTAGTAATAATTGTTTGTCCTCAATGTCTTGTACTCACATGTTTAATCCCCTAAACATGCATCGGAAATGCCCATTAACCGGACAACAATCAACATCTGAAAAATTTCGCCACATGCGTCTTTTATAAGTACCATTATCCATATCCATGCCATACATGCATATATGCATATATTTTTACGTTTGTAACCTATATTTTTTTTTACTTCAGTAAAAAATAATAATCTTCTTAAATCTTCAAACATTTTATTTGTAACATACACGTGGGAAATATAAATATATTTGTTGAAATAAGATACAAATCTGTTAATATCTAAGTTAATTTCAACCTGCAGCATAAATTTAATCACGGAATAAATCGACCAAAGTCTACAAAAACTACACCTAAACCAATTTTGCCTTCAATGAAACGTAGGGAAGCAAAACATTTTCGTTGAAAATTTCGACTTCACTGCAATAATACTTAAACAAATCGTGTTCATTTTGTATTTTTCTGTTGACTTGCAGGGATATAATTCCTCCTCTTCTTTTCCTGCCGTTTCCAAAATGTCCGGAGAAATTTCCATATTTTATTTGGTTAAATTTACTTCAATACCTTCCGTAGGTTGGAAATATTCAATTTTCGTTGCGAAATAGATCGATACTACTGAAACCTGCTAACGACTTTATTACTAGCATTATATTTATTATATAAATGAAGGATAATATTTGTAGGAATGGTGAAAAATAGTATACGTTACCCCGGCAAAGCAAGGCTTTTTGCCTTTGTAACGTTTCAAACTGTTTATTGTTGATGCCGTTAACATTACAATTAAGTAGATTTATATTGTTTTTATGGTATTGTACCTCCACTGTTTTTCTCTACTTTCTCTCTACTTTTTACGTAGTATAAAGTAATACGTAATATATGTGTAATGTTGTGGGGGAGAGAAGTCAACGACTTTTCGACAAAAAAAAACAACTGTTATTGCTAGGCCCTGGTAACGAAAAAGTGGATAAATTCTCTACTTAAATGCAATAAATTACTTCCTCTAACACGTTGTGTAGTCAGAATCCATGTTTTGCGGATCCTTGATACCTAAAAATAGGTTGACAGCAAAGCGTCAGCATATCCGTCTGTGCTCAACGCTAGCGCCTCATCCGCAGACCCGATTTTCTCCAAAACTGATCTTCCCCAATCGAGGTAGCTGATCGCGCTGTCTCTTGAATTTGAAACTGATATTTTAAATTGTGGGGTTACTTCACATGAAGCCATTGAGACATTTTCAAAATTAAAAAAAAAGAGTTCAAATGGTGTCGAATATCGTAAAGAACGCTTAAGAGATTGGTGCATATTTCATTTTCGTTGAAATGTCTGAATTGTCGAAAATTGAAAAAGTTCAATTTTTCGGCGTTTTTCTATATATTTGAATTCGATAAAAAATTAAAAAAGATATTTTTCCCTTAATGAAATCTGTTCTGTAGACACAGATTTAGGAATAATGTCGGGTAAAATTCTACGAAAATGTCAGTAGATTTCGTGTAATTTTGCGTAAAACATAAGCAATTTTAAATCAATTCAATTCAATTTTATTAACAAACTTGTGTATAAAAATATTTCAAAAATATCCAACTTTTAATACTAAGAACGTCCAGTGTACGGACCTGTTTTATCATATAGTATTATTATTTTTCTTTTCAATCAGTACAAAGTTGTAATAATGCCATTCATAGAAGTAACAAAAAAAGGTAGGGCCGAGTCGATGTCCACTTGGAGGTCCATCAAAATTTCTCTCACCCTCTTTATCTATCATGGTAGTGGAATGCGTGTAATCGTATGTATGTGGACACGAGGAAGCGAAAGGGAAAATCCCGAGCGATCCGTGGCCCGTTTGTTGGAGTACTGCTCCGGCATTTGCTTGGTATTAATCGGGGAAGCAACGGAAAAGTATCAGTCAGAGCAACCGGCTGCTAGAATTCTCCTTCAGACAGCGACTGAATTTGGCCTAGGTCAAATGGCGTCAAAAATCCGCCACCATCAGAACTCGAACCTAGGACCTCCTACTCAAAGTCGCTGCAGAGCCAGTGGCAATCCTGGCTGTGAGCTAACTCAGGCGTTTCGCAAGGATGAGAGGTGCACTGGGTAACTCGGACACATCGCATTCAAAAGGGCAAGGAAACAATAAACAATGCACTCTTCTGTTTTTCAATAAATGTTTATTTTAAAAATTATACACATAGTTAGGAAACAAGTTGAAGTAGTTAACTAATTTACATAAATTTTTATGCAACTTTTACAAATGAAATATTTTGTATTTCTTCATAATGTGTGTAACGTAGTTTTAAAATTTAAAAAATTATATAATATGATGCATCTTTTACTTATTTTAAGGTATCTTTTTCAATTTATATGTGCTGCACCTTCTACAATAATTTTTTCTATGAAATTGTTTCCTTTTTTGATGACGAAAGCACATTTATTTTCTACATTATTTATTTTCTACATTATTATTATTATTATTATTATTATTATTATTATTATTATTATTATTATTATTATTATTATTATTTTACGTAAATAAAACTTAAACCAATTAAAAAAGAATAAACCTATTTCAAGTGAAAAATTAGTCAGTTAAAGAACGTAAAGTACACTTCTCAAGGTGTGTGATTGGAAGTACATCCGCTCACTATCAGTCGAGATTAGCTGCAAATTGCGTGGCAATGAGCAGTAACGAGGGACTTAGTAACCCCAGTAACTGGCGATGAGCAATAACCAAAGTCTTAACGGGGTACTTAGTAACCTCACGCCGCGCCGTATTTCCTTGGTAACGACATTTCTCGTAAAGGACAAGAAAGAGTTGAAAGATAAGCGGCGAGCCACGTGCATAAAGATTCCCTCGAAAGGAACTGAGCAGCTCGAAAGATTATAAATGAATGTAATGAAGGCAACGAAGAAAAAGAACCGTTAGTAAGCTGTAAATTCTCTTCCTTACTCTTTTTTCAATTTGTAAGGTTCGTAGGTTGTGAAAAATGCGTGCTCCCTGGCTAAAGCTGCCGTGTGCAATGACCTTAACATGGCGTCTAATGATAAAGGAGCAAAGGGTAGTCGGAAGCGCGACCTTTCTGATGAGCCGAATGGATAATGAGCGAAATGGAGAGGAAAAGCTGTAAATGGGGCCCGTGGCTCCGGAGGTGTCCTTCGTTCAATAACCTCCCGCCGCTCGCGCTGCCTGGCGCCGGCGCTGCCGCCCGCCCGGGCCGCCCCGGGCCCGCTGGCGCGGTGCGTTGGCAGCCCTAGACCCCTGCCTGGGGCTCGGCGGCCAGCCCGGCCCCCCCTTTGCCCTGCACCGCGGCCCTGCCTGCCTGCCTGCCTCCCCGCCAGGGGCGCTGCCACCCAAAGCTCAGACTAAAGGATCAAGAAACAATAGCAGCGCTGGGTATTAACCCAAGGAAGCATGGAGCAGGGAAACTACATGAAAGCATATTCAGGCCTCCAAGGCCCTATGCAATACACTCTCGAAAAATGCACCTCGACTTTTTGAGACCTTTTTTATTCTTATAAACTTCATTTCTTAACAATTTCAATAAAAGTTAACTTTTAATGTTAAACAAATTTATTTAAATAACTGTTAACAAGGCCTTAAAAGCTCTGCGTAGGCATTGTCGTAATAGACTAAAATTTCAAGACCTACCTATATAACTTTTTAGAATATTTGCCTTTGATAGTAACTAAAATGAAATTAGAAAGATTAAACGGAGGGCAAGCTCTTAGAAATGCAGCTATGTAGAGTAAAAAGCGAAATAAAAAGCGTTAGGGCCTCGGAGGCTCGGCATTAGCATGCTACGGTTAACAGACTTACCCTGTTAATGCATTAACCGCCTTTTCGAAATCCCCGGGATCTCTCCTTCACGAAAAACTTACTCTGTTTCGCACGTTGTTCCTACGCCTCAGGATCGTCCTGAATCCAGCCAATTCCGCGCATGAGGCTCTTATTGCGTGGCTCAAGTTCGCAACTACTTGCTCTTTACTCGATGCCCTCCATGTGCACGCGGAGCTTCGTGTTCAACAAAACATTCAACTCAACGGAAAAAGGGGAGAATAGTGATACTAGTGATAGTGAGCGAGAGGAATAGGTTTTGGTTTGGTTCGAGTTCGTTTCCGAGGGAGATTTCCGTCAACTTTTGGTCATTAGTCCGTTAGTGTAGTGCATGTTTTTCTCGGGAGATGGCGTGATCTTCCCCGCTGGATGGCGAGATCCGGAATATGTGGTAGTGTAGTGCATGTTAGTGTAAGTGTGTGTGTAAAGGGAGAGGATAGAACAAGGAAGAGGAAGGACAGATCGCGCGCGGTCCGTGGCCCGTTTGGTAGGGTACTGCTCCGGCATTCGCCTGGTGTTGATCGGAGAAACCACGGAAAACTACTAATCAGAGCAACCGGCCGCTAGAATTCTCCTCCAGGCAGCGACTGAATTCGACCTAGCTGAAAAGGTAGTGTCAAAAATCCTGCCGCCGTCAGGACTCGAACCTAGGACCTCCTGGTCAGAGGCGCTGCAGTGTCATCACTTGATGCACTGAGCTACCGCTCCCGGTGAGAAGAATACATTAATACTAGTGGATAAATGAGGCGTCGCCGGCGCCGACGCGTAAACATTTTAATAGTTATTTTCATTTTAAGTGTGTGAAGTTTCCGTGTTTTTCATGGTCGAGATTGAGATTTTTTGCCGAGACCGTAGGTCGAGGCAAAAAGTCTCAATCGAGACCATGAAAAGGGCGGTAACTTTACACACAAAATATGAACATTTTTTCTACAACTGCATAAAAATATAGTTCAAATAGTTTCGTAAACTTGTATTGGAAAAAGAAGCCTACTACTCCGGACAATATTGAAATGCATTTTATAGGGCCATGATTAGTTAAGAGTATCTTAGATAACAAAAATTCTGTTTATTGCGCTTTGGTGAGAAAGAAAGGGCAAAAAAGACTTTTTTTCACGGTAACAAGATAGTTGTCTTGGCAACGATCTTTTTTTAATGGCGATTAAAAATGAATTCACGTACTGCTAGCGATGCAAAGAAGTTGTCTCAGTTGTAGAAAAAAGTATTCTCATTCTGTGTTAAAATTTCTTTTATTCTTCATTTATTTCATGTGTAGCTTTGTTCAAATATTTTCTTACGGTACCGGTCATTAGACTTAACAATGAATCGTAATAGTTGATAATGTTACACTCCCCTTCAAGAATTACCAACATCTAATGGCCTTGTATGTTACCTCTATTCGGAATATGAACTGATAATATTGCAATTTAAAAATTATAATCACCGTAAAAAGCTTGGCAGGCATTTATGATGCGAATAGAGTTTAGTACAGCTACTTTTTTTACGTTTTTTGCTAATATGCACAATAATGCACAAAAATCACGTGTAAGCTGTTCTTCTGGGTAATTCTCTAATCCTAATACAAGATCATTCTCAATTAGTTCCGAAATTCTGTCGCAAAGTCTTCCACAACTACAGTTGATTATTCTCCGGATGTTTTTAACACTTCCATATTTTTCTTTCCTAGTTTTGAAGAGACTAAAACTCCCCAAACGCAGTATAATTTGTGTTTATTTGCACTTTTCCAATTGCTCTATTAATAGTTTCGTATGCGAATCTATAGGGTGTCTGATACGTCACTCTCTATTTTTGGATGCATACAATTTCTTCATTTATGAACCAATGCTTTTACAACCAAATCTAATAGAAAGAGTAGTCCTTGATCTTTTGTTTCATGTGTTGATTCTTATATGACAGTTGAAAAATACCGCCTGAGCTGAGAGTCGTAAAGCGGGCCAGAATGGCAGCTCATTATGAAGTCTGGGCATCTGTGATGTAAGTACAAAACTGGTGGAGGTGTAAACGAGGGATACACGCAACACTGATTGAAAAAAAGATAAAAACTGCTATTCCAAATTACTAACAGGGAATGTCACTGATGAAAGGAGATCAGGAAGACCATCAACTTCCAGGTTAGAAGAGAATGTTAGCAGAGTTCGTGAATTGTTCTTGCGGAGCCCTAAGAAATCACTGTATTGCCTGTAATTTGACAGTGGAACAGCCCACAGCTTCACTTCGTGCGTGAAGGAGCACTTGCACATTTTACAAACGATGTCCGCGAATGGCTGCACGATCATTTCCCAGGTCTTGGGATTGGCGGACGTCGTGCACATGATGAATGGCCTGTTCGCAACCCTGATTTAACTCTTTGAGTTTATTTCCCTGGGGGTTGGCTAAGGAGATGGTTTACAAGAGAAAGCCGCATCATCAAAAGCTTCCTTGTCGATCGCACCTTTTCTGTTCGCCTTCCTGGAGCTCTTTCACTATCTTTTCCCATAAAAGCAGGAGTACCCCAAGGATCTGTTCTCTCCCACACTATTTAATCATTATACGGTTGATATACCATCCACCCCTCATACCTCCATTGCTCTGTTTGCTGATGACACCGCAATATATTCCTCAAACCGTGATATTGATACCGCACAAGAAGACCTGCAACACCACCTCTTTAAGCTCTCCGACTGGGCCGAGAAATGGCATATCCGGATAAATCCTGCGAAAAGTCAAGCCAAAATCTTCACGCTCCGTAGAACAAATAATCCTCCCCCTCTCAAATATCAAGGAGAAAATATAACTTGGCTCCCAAACAACAAGCCAGTCAAATATCTGAGAGTACTTTTTGATAGGCGGCTCACCTGGAAATCAAATATTCTTCACAGAATAACCCTGGCAACTCGTAGAACCCACCAATTATATCCCATACTCAAAAAGTCATCACCCTTGCAACTCCATGTCCCTACTCACCTATACCAATCAATGATCCGCCCAATTTTATCCTACGCTTCTCCTATCTGGGCCTCAGCCAGCAAATCGAACATCCAAAAAATGCAGATTTTCCAAAATAAATTCCTCCGAACCATCACTAAAGCTCCACGGTTTGTACCTAACTCCCAGTTACATAACGAACTCGGCATTACTCCTATCTCCGTCCATTTCTCCCTCCTATCCTCTCGCTTCTATCCTAAAATTCCCTAGATTCCCTCAGCCGTACATTTCAAAATCGGAAAACAAAATCCTCACAACAATAGACTAAAACAAAAACTACCGCGACAGTTCTTCGACCCTCCTTGATTATCATGTACCCGATGTGGCTTCTCATATTTAATTCACATGTACTCAATGTATTCATGTCTATAATGTTTCTTAATCAATGTTAACGTAACTCAATGTAACATCACTGTATCGTACTCGGATGCTGAGGGCCTTCGGGCCAAGCAGAAATAAATGAAAAAAAAGAGAAAGCCGAAGAACATGGACGAATTTGAAGCAAGATCTTATGTTCTAACCAATGTTCCAAAAAAACCATGCTGCAGGCAGAAGCATCGAACGTATCAGTTCGTTTAAACAAATGCACTGAGAACGCTGAAGCTCATGTAGAGATTTAAAGAGGTGTTACACTAAAACTAAACCTCAAGAATCACTGTTTCTAACAAAAATAATTGTAAAAGTATTTGCTCATAAATAAAGAAATTACAACTATCCAAAAACAGGGAGTGACTTATCAGACACCCACAAACATTAAAACTCGACTATTTTGTATGTTTATGTGAATAAGATGTTAGTTGCGTTTAATAAGAATAAATTATGGGTCACATTCATTTAAAAATAGGTATTTGTACACTTAAGAACATGAAACTGAGAAGTCGAACGTTCATTCATTCTCTAATATTACTTACATTTTTGTTTTCTTCATATTCACTTGAAATTCTTCAAATTCAATACGTTCCAAGGCAATATTGTTCGTAGGTGTTTGCACATTTATTTTAAAAGTATGGTTATAGGCCTTATGGATAAAACTGAAAATGAAGTATGCCGTGCGATTCACTCTTTCGTTCAAATTAACTTAACTTGTTCACTTAAAGATCTCAACAACAGTGTTGCCAACGTCTCCAAAGAAAATTACGACGTATTGAGCGGAAAAGCGCCTTTGAGTACTGAAGTTTAATCAATGCCAACTACATGGATCTATTTTGGTGGCATTGGTTTAATTCCCAGCTTAAACACTAATATCGCAGCACCAAAACACGCAGAAAAGAGTTTTTGGAAATTTCTTTGAATTTTCTGCCCGGATCCGAAAACAAAATATCAGTTCCTCAGAAGGAGACCGAGACGGATCGAATGACAACTCGTATGTCTCGATTGGTGCGCGGAAAGTTGTCTAGCTGTGAGTGTCGGAACAGCACAGCTGCTCATCTGCACACTCCTGGAGTTACTCAAATACTCTATAAGGATAATGAAACGATTGGAAAACATACTGATCATTCCATGCGTGCGTATCTGGTAATTGGCACTCAGACCAATTTTCTTAAAAGTAAAAGTTGCAGAAGGATATACGTTACAAAAACAAGCAATTTGAGCAAATTGTGAAACTGCATTATTAAGATGGCGCTAATAATAAGGTTTTCAAATCTATTATCGGAACTAGGTGCCGATCACATTCTTTAAGACAAATACTGAAGTAGTGGTCTTAACGATCTGAAGTTAAATGATGTGCAACATCCAGGAGTCATACCTTTACTTTCACTGGCAAAATTCATAAAACCTGAAAAAATGAGTGGGATATAATGGAATCTCATATTTTTTGAGACCATTTCTTCTGAAAACCATGATGACAATGATGAATAAAGAAATCCCTAATGTTCCGAATATGGTTAGATGAATTAAACAATCAATTCCATGTATTTTTCCGTCAAATATTAACAGTAAATTATTTATATTTGTTTTTGTTAATATACCCTTCATTCTATGCAATGATAACTATTATACATTATTTTAGTTTTCTCTCAGTATTGTAAATATTTTAATTTTTGTATTTGTAATGAACAACTACTCAAATGATCACAATTTTATATTTTATTTGACAAACGCTTAAACAATATTTTCACTATCAGCGTAAAACGTTGCATGTTATTGAATTTTAAAACTTTGACTATCAATTTCTTTTAAAATTATAACACTTTTATGGTGTCATTGTATTAAGGCAAAAGTCTTCGTTATTAATGTTGTTTTTCGCTTTAATGCTTGCGTTATTCCAAACTAAGAGCTTATTTGCATGAAACTCATTACGCAATCTTCTTCACACTTTACAAAACACAATACAAAAACAAACGAAATGGCATCGATTTATTTTAATATTTCGTATGTAAAGTCACTGAATTTGCTATAAGAGGAAGCTTTTCCTTTTAGAAATGAAAAAAAAAAAAAAACATATTTCATGTCAGTGCATTTAGTGCCTAAGGTAATTAATGAATTATCTACGGTGATACCACCTTGAACAAGTTTTCTGGTAGTTTTTCGTAGCACTGCAATATATCGCAGGTACTGAAACATGAAACTCCTCTTCTTATCACTGGCCAATAGTCGTTTTTCCTTGAGTCAGAAAATCAGCTGAAATATAGAAAAAATCTAAAAGTAAAATTGGGAACTAATAAAAGCATAAAACGCATAGACCATTTTACTTTCTCCCTGCGACGTCCAGGGAAGAAGTCGAAATCCTCTAAAGATTTCTTCTGGTGTAATCCAGAATCCATGGTTTGTGGGTCCTTTATACTGAAAAATCAAATGAAGGAAAAACGTCTGTCTGTCCGTGTGTGAACAACGCTAGCGTCTAAACTGTTCAGCCGATTTTATCCAAAATTGACATTCCCAATTGATCTGGCTGATGTCGCCGCTCCTTGAATTTGAAACCGATATTGACGTTTTGGGGGGTTTCTTACATGAAGCCTCTCGGACATTTTCTAAATTTTCAAAAAAATCGCTACATCGTTTTTGATAAAATGTTGTTGTTGGATAGTGTCAAGAGCGTTTAAGAGAGTCTCATTTTCGTTGAAGACCCTAATTTTGGAGAATTGCAAAAGTTCAAATTTTTTCGCAGTCTTCCTACTACTAAAATATTGAAGATAACTTTTTTCCCTTTATGAAATTTATTCCAGAAAGGTAGATTTTGAAAAAGGTCAATAATATTTTGAAAATTAGAGTACTTTTCGCGTAATTTGACGTGAAAATACAGGGGAGAAGTAGTATTTTAGCACCACTAGTTTACTTTGGCGCCATGTCTCTGGTCCGCCAAATAGGTCTCTTTGGGTCTCCTCGAATCTAAACTCGTGTATATTTTTTTCGTATACTTTCGAGATAGTACATTAAATTTCCCTAATGTACTATGATACTAATGTACTAATGTAAATTTCCCTTATACAACAGTACATAATTTCTCCCATCTTTTCAAACATTAAAATAAATCAGTAAAACTAATAGCTGAACCATTATTTTAAGCGTCCCTTGTTTTTCTATTCGTGGGAAAAAAATCGAAGAAAAAATTTCGAGCGGTTTTTGATAAAAGGTATTTTATTTACAATTTTCATTAACTACAAGCAGAAATTGGGCGAAACGTTTCTTTTAGTACTACGTAACATTTTTTAACGATATTATTTTTGAGAATAGTTTTGTGAAAACAAAAGTCTCTACCTTTAAATTTGTAGTTTTGTAATGTTTAATTTTTTGCAATATTAGAAAATGTAGAGGTTACTGAAAATTACCTTAACGCCAATATTTTTACCGTTCTATGATACATACGAGGAAAGAATTTAAATAAAAAAATAGAGCGATTTTTGATGAAATATTTCTTTAAAATACCTCAAGTTTACGAAAAGTTACGCGGAATCTTCACTTATTTTCGAACAATGACCTTATTTCAAGGTCTTTCAACACGCTTTTATTAAGGAAAAGTATCTATATTCAATATTGTAGATGTAAGAAGATGCCGGCACATATTTTGAACATTCTGCGACAATGCTTTGAGGTCCTTCACGTTGCCCTCGGATTAATTAAAACATGGAACAGATCTCATTTTTGTTGATCTCTCTAACTTTATGAAAATTGAAAGTGTTAGAAATAATGCGTAAAATTGTATGTTGTAGCACCACTGTTATTAAAAAGATGTACATTTCATAACATAATTAAGTGTAATTGTCGTCAATTTAACCAATTATATTCAATGGATTCACGTTTTGCTGGAAAGAAAATATAGTAATTCGCAGCGCTTTACCACTGTAGATGCATTAAGGCACCAAACCGTGCTTTGCTTAGGTCAAATTGTTCCAGAATATTCTAAAAGAATTAGTCTGCGTTGCTGTACACTAAGACACTTTCAGGTGAATAGGAATAAGTAAATTTCTGTTAACAGCTTTGATAAGTGCATGTAATTGTTCAAGCTGTAGATAAATTATATTCTCTCTAGAAGCCGAAGATTATCTTTACATATACCTCACAATTTTATTAAATCGTTGAATTCAACCTGAGAAAATAGTTTTGGGTTACGACTTTCTGGTTGGTTGACTAGTGATTCCGGGCGCGTCAACAGCTTAGGTTATTAGTCCCGTAAGTGTAGTGCATGTTTGCATCGGGAGATGGCGTTGATCTTCCCCTGCTGGATGGCGAGATTCGGCGTCGACCTACCGTCGGCTAACGGGGTTTCCCCCTAATCAGGACTCTTCCACCAGCGGGGCACCGCCCCAGCCGGGACAACCTCTAAGCTCCCGACCGGTCTCCCGAAATATGTGGTAGTGTAGTGCGTGTTAGTGTAAGTGTGTGTAAGAGGACAGGATAGGACAAGGAAGAGGAAGAAAAGATCGCGCGCGGTCCATGGCCCGTTTGTTAGGGTACTGCTCCGGCATTCGCGTGGTGTTGATCGGAAAACTACCGATCAGAGCAGCCGGTCTCTAGAATTCTCCTCCAGACAGCTACTGAATTCGACCTACCTGAAAAACTAGAGTCGAAACTCCTGCCGCCGTGAGGACTGGAACCTAGGACCTCCCTGTCAGAGGCGCTGCAGTGACATCAGTTGATACATTGAGCTACCGCTCCCGGTACGACTTTCTGTAGCGATTTGAAATCATTTTCGTTCTCTGAACAAGAGTCAGACAGGAGAATATTGTTAATACTCAGGTGGTTCAGGAACAGGAACTTCAGGGCTAAAGGACATAAGGTTGCGGGAAGATTTGTGTATACAATAACTTTCTTGTTTTTAATGATATAAACGTTAACGTTTTGAGATGTGTGAAGACCTCATGCGAATGCACTTAACTTGCACCCAGGGCGGTGAGGAGACGAGCGATGGTCGTAGGACAACCCAGGTATTGGTTTGGTTTGGTTTGGTTTGGTTTCTTCGTGTTTCCGGGCGCGTCAACTGCTCTGGTCTTAGACCCGTTAGTGTAGTGCTTTTTTTTGCTCGGGAGATGGCGGTGGTCTTCCCCCGCTCGATGGCGAGATCCGGCGCCGACCTACCGTCGGCTAGTGGGGTTTCCCCCTAACCAGGACTCTCCCACCAGCGGGGCACCGCCCCAGCCGGGATAAGCTCTAAGCTCCCGACCGGTCTCCCGGAATATGTGGTAGTGTAGTGCATGTGAGTGTAAGTGTGTATGTGTGTAAGGGGGAGAGGATAGGATAAAGAAGAGGAAGGACAGATTGCGCGCGGTCCGTGGCCCATTTGGTAGGGTACTGCTCCGGCATTCGCCTGGTGTTGATCGGAGAAACCACGGAAAACTACCGATCAGAGCAGCCGGCCGCTAGAATTCTCCTCCAGCAGCGACTGATTCGACCTAGCTGAAAAGCTAGTGTCGAAAATCCTGCCGCCGTGGGGAGTGGGAACCTAGGACCTCCCGGTCAGAGGCGCTGCAGTGACATCAGTTGATGCACTGAGCTCCGCTCCCGGTTGACGGGTGACTGCGGTCACGGAGCACTACGCTCTGTGGGTAAGCTCACTGAGTAGTGGCGAGGGCCACGAGTCAGGCTGATCTTGAATCATTTAAGATCGCTACTGCGATCTTGGGAAATGGTATATCAGAGCTCTAAATAACTCTTCAAACTATTCATTTGTAAATACTTATTTACTAATAAACCTGAAAATATCTGAAGCTCATGTCTGTGATGGCTTTTGTGTTCCCACGTCGTTACAGAAATAAGAATTAGTTTCTTACAATCATGTAACTCAGACGTTATATAGTTACAAAATATATTGTTCATATCAGCTAATTTTAGATAAACAAAGTGAATTGCTGTCGCCTTTAAACTATTTTATTAGGCAACTTGCGTAATGTTTATGAAGAAAAGTGGCACATTTGGCATAGATGTCTCACGAGAAATGCTATTAACTTAACGTAGGGCATGTCGTAGGGTATTCAGATATTGCGTTGGAGGTATTGGCAGTTGATTAAATTCACAGTCCAGATTTCCCATTTGTTTATATCACCTTACAGCTACCGCATTGTCGTTCAGCGCCATATTTCCGTTATGATTGTTCATCGCTGTAATCTGGTGAACCGCTCAACAAAGCGTGACATGGTTCGCAGTTCAAGGATGACAGCGACTGCAGCTGCAATTTGGCAAGTGAAAGTTTTGAAGACCGGTTGTTCCTCGATCAGAAGTGTTCATGGCAGAGTCCTTCACAAGACCGCTTTGCTCGAGCACCGCAGGAGTTCGGAGGTAATCCGCTAGGCGTCAGACCAGTAGGACAAAGATTTGCTCGGCCGTGACCCCTCTGAGCGAAATATGTTCGGCATTCAAAACCGAGCATCCGAAGCTCGGTGCGAGGGGGAACGACGTGGGCTAGTCCTATGTAGTACGGTAATGGCGCCTCATGGGCAGTGGGCCACAATGTGGTGATATATATATATATATATATATATATATATATATATATATATATATATATATATATATATATGAGTGAAGCGAGCTTAAAATTCTCAGGAAGCAGGATCTTTTGGGTATGAGAAAGGTCTGAACCCTTGACACAATGAATTATGAAAAATTCTGGTAAAATGAGCATATATTCAGTAAAACAAATTACACAGTGGCACAAATATACAATAAAGTATGCACTTTGCGTAGATGGTCACTGCAAAGAAAACAGAAACAAAAGAAAAGAAAGAACACAATCACAAAAAAATATATAGGCGTCATTAATTGTCACTTGTCGTGTATTTACCGCTATCCTCTTTCCTCAACTGATCGCCGCATAAACGTTGCCAGTTCCTTTACCTCAACAGCTCCGCATCGCTCGCCAGTAGGTAACTTTGGGGATTTTCTGCCGCTCGCCCCGCGTTGCCCCTCGTCTTCGCTTGCTGTCCCACGACGATAGCCGTTTCCTTCGCTCGAACACTGGACTCCGCTAAGCCTCCAATTTCCATACCCTTCTCCCGTTCCGGACTCGTACTATTCTCGTTCCAGTCCAAGTCTTTCTCACCTACGCTTCGCTCTTCCTGGGGTCGTCCTTTCTGCCGCGCCTCGTACACGTTTGTTCACGCTTCCAGCCTCGAAATTATTAATGTTGCTAAAGTTATGCTTAAATGCTCGGTCGTCCTACCACACTTTAGGCATGTGTGGTCTCAGCGTGCAATATGCGATGCTGGATTTAGTTAATGTCCTTCTGCGCGAATTTTACCAATTTGAAATTATTTCGGCGTCAAACAGTAACTTCGCTTGCTCTCTCAAATATTGTAAATGCGACGAATGCTTGTGCACTCTATTTCTTAATTACCTCACTTTCGAAGATACGCTTCTCAAGCTAACTTATAACTACCAAGTTAAAATAAACTCCTATGCTATCAAGTTACAACCGCCGTCGCTGCTGCAATCAAAGAAAGCCCAGTCTAGTCGCCATCGCTGCTGCAGTCATAGAGAGTTCCTCCGAGGCGCGCCGCGATACTTATATTACTCGTGCCTGGGGAAATTTTGGAGGGGTGAATACTCTCCTCCTTTCGTGACCTCCCGGAAAAAACCTTGTTCACTAGTTCGGGCGTCATAGTTCGAAAAGCTGAGGGCAGATGGCGCGTTTACCAGCCATCGCTCCGCCGCGTACCCTAGTCCTCTCTGTTCGTGGGTTTCTTTTCGTAGCTGATGGTGGCGTTATGGAGTTTTCTAATCCCGTGACGTCACTATATATATATATATATATATATATATATATATATAGAGAGAGAGAGAGAGAGAGAGAGAGAGACGTAAAATATGACGATGGCTGTATGAGGTTGCATAAGGAGATGTGGACATGGAAAAACGGGACAGTTTATACTACTTCATGGGAATATTACGCTTCAAATAGAAATAATAAAAAATACAGTAATTGAAACATATAAAAAGGAATAATACACTATTTGTGATTTTTTTTATTTTATCATTCTAAATAAAGAACCATAATGACGTGCTGTTTCTCAAACGAAAGAGTAAAAATATCTTTCTTGCACCGCTTGATTATTAGAAACTTTTGTACATTAAACTAAAATAATACATTGTTCAACAAATTTTGTGCAAGTTAATTGCAGTGCAAACCCAAAAATTCCATTACCGATCTCAAACGGTATTAAGTTTATTTACGGAGGTAAATAATAATAACTTTATTATCTTTTTTTTAAATTGCACTTTACTTTTCACCGTTACTCGTGTGTCAATATTTTAAAACCAAAAACGTGTCGCTGATCAAAGAAATGAAGTTTGCAAAAACATCTGAAACTAATGTTTTCTCGTTTTCCCGCGGGAAAAAAGATGTTCGTTTACGTATAAACTTCTCAAATCCGAAGAAAGTCTTTGGAATTTCACAAACAATGTGTGAAGTGTGTGTTTCTCTTATTCTTTTTAGATTTCTTCTTGTTTGTTACGGCGCCATCTTCAACCGAATCTAAACATTCATAATCCTCTTAATTTGCTTTTGAAGCCACGGCACACTGTAAACGCGACGATCACATTGCGCTCCCGAACCCTCCTCTGTCGACGCCTGCGGGGCAGCTCCAATACGTGGAAATCCCTGTCGTCGCCGTCGCCGAGCCGCCGCTGTGGGCTCCCCCACCGCGAGCGAGCACAGGATGCTCGATGACACGGTACTCGAGGATGAAATGCTCGAGCTAGCAAATGGCTCGCCTCGCAGATCTCCATGTCCATGGTATCAGTCCATGGTCCAGTCCATGGTATCAGTTGTAACATCACGTGACAGCTTGATCGAGGTTGTCATACCCAATGAGAGTGCTAGAGGCCAGGGACGTTTGCTCGGTCGCCTCTATAGCAACCTCCTATCGGCTTTGGTTGGTAAGGGCATCAATTGATGTCACTGCAGAGTCTTCGAACTGGAGATCCCAGGGTTTGAGTCCCGACGGCGGCAGGAATGTAGACACTCGCTACAAAGGTAGTCGAATTCAGTCGCTGTTTCGAGGAAAATTATAGTGGCCGGTTGCTCTGATCGGTGGTTTTCTGAGGTTTCTTCAATCAACACCGGGTGAATGCCGGAGCAGTACTCTAACAAACGGGTCACGTACTGCAATCTTTCCTTTCTCTTCCTTGTCCTATCCTCACCCCTTACTTACACTTACTTGCATCATCCTTTCATAGACCGGGGGGCGGGAGGGATACCTGGCAGGAGCTCAGAGCTTGTCCCGTCGGAGTTGGTGCCTCATTAGTGGGAGATACCTGGTCAGGGAAAATCCCGCTATCCGACGAGTATTTTGGCGCCGGATCTCGCCATCCAGCTGGGAAGATCACCGCCACTTCCCACGAAACATGCACCAAACTTACGGGACTAACGACATTAGGAGTTGACGCGACCGGGATCACTAATCAATCAATGAATCCGTGGTGTCCTCCGATCAATTTCAGAATACCGGAGTAGTGGCTTGAACAACGGGCCGCGGGTGCTCGCCGTCCTCAGGCGCGCTCGTCGCCCGGGTGCGGCGGCGCGCGGCGCCATTTGCATAATGCCTCCGGGGGCGGTCGATAGGCGGCGCTGCCCACGAGAGCTCTGTGTGCACTGGGGCCTCCAAGACGAACGGAAGCCACTTTGCATCCCGAGGGCGCCTAATGGGCTGCGAGCGCCGTCGCAGGGCTGCCTCGTGGACTGCGAAGGGCCACTCGGGCGTCGGAAGCGCCGGGCCCTCCACTCAACCCGGTGCCATTTGCACTAATGTAGGCCATGCAGCAATGCCGTAGCTGCGCATAGCACCACTTCAAACTACTAAAAAATCATTGAATAATATAAAATTACATATTAGGTATTTATAATTTTTTTCTGCTCAGTGCAGAAACTGATCTCACTGCAGCGCCTCTGACCGGGAGGTCCTAGGTTCGGGTCCTGACGTCGGCAGGATTTTCAGCACTCGCTTGTCAGCTAGGTCGAATTCATTTGCTGACTGGGGAAGAATTCTAGCGGCCGGCTGCTCTGATCGGTGGTTTTCTGTGGTTTCTCCGATCAACACCAGGCGAATGCCGGAGTAGCACCCTATCAAACGGGCCACGGACTGCGCGCGAGCTTTCTTTCCTATTACTTGTCCTATCTTCACCCCTTACACACATACACACACACACTTACACTAACAAGCACTACACAACTACATATTCCGGGAGACCGGTCGGGAGCTTAGAGCTGGTGCCGGCTGGGGCGGTGCCCCGCTGGTGGGAGACTCCTGGTTAGAGGGAAACCCCGCTAGTCGATGGTAGGTCGGCGCCGAGTCTCGCCATCCAGCGGGGGAAGATAACCGGCATCTCCCGAGGGAAAAAACATGCACTACATTTATGGGACGAATGACCTAAGCTGTTGACGTGTCTGGAATCATTAACAACCAACCAACCTACAATTTTAAAATTATTGTTTTAAGAAGAAAAACTTGTTTATATAGTGTGCCAAATAAACAATTGTTTATTTAGTGCGCCGTTTATTAAGAATATAAACTGATGCTGTGTACCTGATATAATGTGCTTAGATCGAAGACCTTTAAACCAAAAAAAGTATACACTCTTCAATTTTCTAACATTTTGAATAGTGCATCTTCTGCCTTTGTATTACGCAGAAAAGTTTTAATTCTTTTTAAATAGTTAAAATACGTGATGGAAATGGTAACCACACTAAATAAACGTATTCAGTATATGAATGCATGATATTTATTTCTCATAAATTCCATTAGCGACAAAGCCCAAGACATATTCATGAATTCTTGGTACTGTACTTGTGTTGAAAGTTCTGTGAGAATTTTTCTCCTCAATAAGGGCATGTGCTTCAAAGTACCTTTAAAAATCTCATCTGAGAATGTTCTCCCATATTCTGCAAACTTTTAGTAAAAACAATAGCGCTACCCCGAAGCGTGCGACAATGTAAATCAGTCTTGGATTTCCGTTTATATAACATCACATACTGCTAGTGCTTCTCTCTTCCTTTCTCCCTTCCCCTTTAATTTTCTTTGCTTCAAGGCTTACGCATCAGCGGGATTTACCTCTGGGTTTAAGAATTTCCTATTAAAAGATTTGTTTTTTTTCTGAACAAGAGAGGAAGTGCAATCACCCCTGTTGCCTGATTAAAATGTCAACACGTAGCAAGAATTTATGAGAGAAAGTGAACCAAAATTTGAAATGTTCATCAGGTAAATGTGAGAGTTCGGACCTCCGTTAGTTGTCTAAACGCATGGGCTTATCGTGAATGCCGACTGCTCCGGCCGCCAAAGGCGCCCGACCAGGGTCAGAGTAAAGTGCAATTACTTTTGAACAGTGATGTATCAGGATCTATGACAATTTAATGTCGCCCAAATACAGTGAAATACATAATTGTAGGCTGCTAGAGAAAAAGAGTGTAAGTCAAAAAATGACATTTTTCAGTAGACACCTTTAATTGATTTTATTGGAACAAACACTAGGAAGAATTTTTTGCCTTTTGTTAACAACAATGTTTTGAACTCATAATTATCCGGAATTATTTACAGTGAAAATAAAGTATTTAAGGAAGAATGTAACTTGTACTCTTTGTTTCTGAGATAGATATAAAAATGTGTAGAACAAAACGTCATCTCCAATTCAGTGGTAAAACCAAATTATCAATAAAATAGAATCATGCGTGAACTACAGGACGTAGGGATCGACTACCTTTCAATTCAGTGAGTTAACACAGAACATTAATCAAAAGTAACAAGAGTTATTGCAAGAACATCAACTATTTAAACAGCATTTACGGCAATTAGTGCCGTAAACCGACATTTCTAACAGAACCAATATTTCTAATATGAACTACATAAAAACATCGCCATGGAAAAAACTTCCCAGCGATCGTGCTGAAGCTACCACCGTGTACCACGCGCTCAGGCACCAACAGCGCTGAAAGCTGCCTCTGCCATCAACAGCTCTTGGCAGCAAGTTGCGCTGCGTCGACAGAAAAGACGAGATGATGACAACGCTAAAGGAACCTCTAAGAAGATCAGCAAAAATGACAACGTTTCATCAAAAACAAGTTTGAGCCTCTCGCATGTGGGGAAAATTTATCAGTATCCCCTAAATCTGATAAGTCATGACCGTCAAAGTCAGTAATAAAGAACAACCAAAATGCCAGGCTTTAGCGTTATATATATATATATATATATATATATATATATATATATGACCAATTAAAAGTGATTTAAATTGAAGACTTCATGTATAAACTAATAAAAACCTTACCAAACCAAAAACGAAACTAAAATAATGATGAATAACGTGAAAATCTTACCTCAAATAGTTGATACCAGATGCAAACTTATTAAATATTTAAAGCGGTAAAATATTGCGCACTCTACATTTCAGCTAAAGCAAGAAAGACTTGACACGAATTTTTTAAATGATTCTTGTATTATGGGGACCTTTTTTTTTCATTCGAGGTGTATTGCTTATTGGTTTGCGGGTAAGAGGCCTCTTGTGCATATGTGAGCATTGTATCTGAGTATCCTGTCGTCGGAGGATGGTTCGTTGATGAACTTGAATTGTTACTTTCTCCTTTGTTTTCCCGGATTTATGCTGTATTGGCTTTATACTGTATACTTATTGAGAATGTTTGCTGATGCGTATTTTTTGAGAGATTTCGCGACCTTTTAAATAATTTGCTGCATAGTCACAATCACAAAGAGCTGTTATGTCTCTTTTTAGTAGTACAGGTCCGAATTATAATGATTATTTTTAAATTTGATGCAGCTGTATAGGAATAAACAATAGCGATAATCATGCTCGTAGGAGTGGCATCGCTTACATTGTATTGTTTTACTTTTCTGCGCGGTGGTTTAGAAATTGCTTTTACATTTAAGTAATCTAGGTCATACATTTTCTTGTTATTGCTTTGTGGTTCAAAATCCACAAGAATCATTGAAAGAGATGCTTTCGTTAGACAATGTTTGATGTGTTCTTGATACCTTATACTCTGATACCTTATGTCGCGACACCATAGCCTCCTGATTTACAATCGTTAACGAAGCGGGACTACCTTTCGATTAAACCATGAAGAGCAGCGACGAAACAAATCGTAATTTGTATGAGAAACGTTTCACACAAATTGTTTATATTTCGTAGGTGAAATAATTTTTTTCTGCACAAATGCGATTGTTATTTTTTACCTCGACCTGGGTAAAAAGTTCGATGGAGCAAAAAACAATTTTATACGCAATATAAAAATAACTATATATTAGTATGTACTATACAAAGTAAAAATACGTTTTTTGGGGGAAATTTTGAAAATAATCAAGAAAAAAAAGAGACTTTAAAATGTGCAGGGAATTGAGTGTTTTCAGATCTGTCGGACAACATATTTTTAGAGAAAATATTACGAATAGTTTAAGCGCTAATATTGTTTGCAGACGGACAGACGTGATGGTTAAGCTATGATGTTCGTGGAGCACAAGGATATCTTCTCTGGGAAATATTTCCAAGAGAGAAGAAGTTATCGGTGACGACCGTGGTAGATCCATTGAACGCCGATAGATGATAGCACGAAAGAGGTGTGGAAAACCGAAAGTGAAGCCTGGGGTTCCCCCTTCAGTGGTCGCATTCAAAATCATAACGAGTGGTCACATTCATTATATAGTAGTCCATTTAAAAGATCTTGTTTAACTTTGTGTTATAAACAAAATAATCCTTTAGTATGTATTATACGAGTTATACAATATGCAACTACGTATATACAACTATGTTGCAAAATAGGTATAATTTATTAACATGTTGCCAAGTTACATATCGTATGAAATGCCTCACAAAATTGCATGTATTAGGCTTTAAAAAATATACTCGTACATATGCGTGTAGATGTGTGTTTTTGAATCTTCTCATGATGTATATCTCAGTATGCTTGATTAATTTGCCTTGTGTACAATAAATAAATCAAATTTTCAAAATTGTAGAAAGATTTTGTGACTATTCTCGAATGTGTATCAGTGTTTGCTTAAGATTAGAATCTTATTAAACTATTCTGTGTCTTCCGGAAACACCCACAATTTACGCAGAATATTTGACTGCTTTTGATTCATTTTAATGTGTTGTTTTAATACAGTTTTTTAGATGTCAATTGTGTGTCCTCTGAACGACTTTATACGAAAGAAAGATAAGATATTCCGAGGAAAGCTTCAATTTTTCATATTTCTGCTGATAACGAGTTCTGATCTTTTCTATGTATTCAAACCGTTCTCATTGTTGTCAATTTCTTGTTTATTGCGAAACATTTTGCTAAGAATGCGAGGGGTCGATCTTGTGTGTTCGGGGATCCACTGTCAAAACTTTTTTTTACTTATATAAGGTCGCTATTCAACTACTAAGGTTATACACGGACCACTGTAGCATGGGGGTAACGGTAACTGCAGAGGAACTCTTATATCTACACACACAAACATCCATGCCTCGGTCGGGATTCGAATCCGTGGCTCTTCAGGTACGAGGCAGCTACGGCTCTTCAGTCCTACTGACCTCGGTTTCCAGATCAGCACTGTCAAAACTTCGGGAAATAAAAAAAATTCATTCTGTTTCTAACCAAAGTAATCATACCTTCTTACATAACTTATCACTAAAAAAAGCAAAAGGAAAAACAACAAAAAACTTCAAAAATACACGATTTTTACTCTGTTCTATAATGAACTTCGGTACCAAAATGTAACTCACGAAACAAAGTGCACAAAATATTGAATAATATAAAATATAAAAATATAATAAAAATGTTTAATATAATATTAACAACAGCCATAACATGCATTCGTGCGAGCATTTCTACATGTTTAAGAACATAACAAATCGTGAAAATAATATGTAACGTATTTGTGCCTGACAATAGAAAATCTAAATTACCTTCGAAGCATTCTATTCCTTTAATATTTCCCCTCTTACGTTTATGCAGTTTTTAGACGACAGTGAAATAAACCGTCAATGCTCTAAAGAAATAGATTTTGTACTCTTGAATTCATCACGTTATTAATACGCATACATTATTGCTATTAATAACATTTTAATCTATCTATCCTCTCAATTGCACAATAATTTTCGTCTTTTAACTCTTCCAATTCTTTGAATGGAAATGTACACTTTACACATTTATTAACAACGATCACAATCTATAACTTTCGTAGCGCAAACGTTAAATATGTTCCTTCGTACGTCACTGCTTAGCAAACACACAAGGTTTAGGAAGTTTAAATGGTTCTCAGGTGTTACACAAGCCAATGAAGATACCCGGTTCTATTTTCTAATAGACCTTAGTTACAATCACCAGGAGATGGCTCTGGGCATCAACTGATGTCACTGCAGTTCCTCTGACCGGGAGGTCCTAGGTCCCTTGAGTCCCTAACAAACGGAATACGGACCGCGCGATTTTTCCTACTGCTTACTTGTCCTATCCTCTCCCCTTACACACACTTACACTAACAAGCACTACACTTCCACAAGCCGGGAGACCGTTCTGGAGCGTAGAGCGTGTCCCGGCTGGGGCGGTGCTCCACTGGTGGGAGATATTTAGTTGGTTGGTAGGTCGGCGCCGGATCTCGCCATACCCCCACTTCCCCGAGGAAAAAAACATACACTAAACTTACGGGACTAATTACCTTTGTTGTTGACGCGCCCGGAATCACTAACAACCAACCAAGTTACAACTTTCTTATAGACAACCATTTTTTTTAAACTTAGCTTTAAACTCTGAACGGAGCCGGTACAATCCCCAAACATTTAGGTATGCTTGACGCCCTGGTCGATACAAATTTATGAAAAAACAAAAACGTTTCCGATCTCTAGAGTGGTGACCTGGGCCGTAGAGTGGTTGCCGGACTTAGCGCCTTATTTTGCGGCGTTAGGCACGGGCCACGCGAAAAACCGTTGCCAGCTGCAGGCCCTGGAGCAAGGTTCGCCTCGGGGGACGGCTATGGAATAGCTACGCTGACCGAGCTTCCACAACTATACTTGTATTTTTTAAATGTTGCATCTGTGGGTAGTATCTCCAAGATGGAATACGGCCCGACATTTTGCGTCTTTCTTAGTCCTGCCGCAAGATGTTGCATGATCGCGACCGTACGAAGCAGTGCTGCAGATCAAGCGACTCTAGCGGCAGGACTGAGAATGACGCAAAAAGTTGTGCCGAATTCCATCTTGGAGATACCACTCATAGATGCCACTTTAGAAAAACCCAAGTATAGTTCCACGATTAGCTCGCACACAGCTATTCGGGGATGTGAGAGTCCTGGGAAACGCTCCTGAGCAACAGGGCGTCCAGAAGGAAGGGGGAGGGCTGCTGGGGCAACCCCCATTTACTTGGAGCCCCGATTTATTTTTCATTCAAAAGAAATGAAAACGTATTCATTTATAAACAAATTTTAACGCTGTAAGTCATTTCTGATGCATGGAGGATTGAATTCTGTTTACAAAATGGGAGATTTTTTGTTCGAAGTAAGGAGCCGAGCATAAACTGGCCCGGGCCCCTAGATTTCATTGGACGCCCCTGTTCCGCACGGCCAAGTCCAGATTACTCGCCTCTTGCCTCCTTTCAACTGCCTCGGCCTCCCTGCCGCTCGGCCCCGCACCAACAACTCTCTTTACTGGCTGCCCCTTTCAGCAAGGCCAAGTGCCACACTACGTGCCTTTTGGCTCCTTTGAACTGCCTCTGTGTCTTCACCTCCCTACCGCTCGACACCGTACCAACAACTCCCTTTACTGGATACCCCTTTAAGCACGGCCAAGTGCCAGATTATGTGCTTCTTACCTCCTTTTAACTGCCGCGGTCTCCTCACTAACTGCCACCGGGAGCGGTAGCTCAGTACATCAACTGATGTCACTGCAGTGTCTCTGACCGGGAGGTCCTAGGTTCGAGTCCTGATGGCGGCAGAATTTTCGACACTAGCTTTTCAGCTAGGTCGAATTCAGTCGCTGTCTGGAGGAGAGTTCTACCGGCCGGCTGCTCTGATCAGGAGTTTTCCGTGGTTTCTCCGATCACCACCAGGCAAATGCTGGAGCAGTACCCTACCAAACGGGTCACGGACCGCGCGCGATCTCTCCTTCCTCTTCCTTGTCCTACACACACACACACTTACACTAACATACACTGCACTACACTACCGTATATTCCGGTAGGTCGGCGCCGGATCTCGCCATCCAGCGGGGGAAGATCAGCGCGCATATCCCGAGAAAAAACATGCACTACACTAACGGGACTAATGACCAAAGCAGCTGACGTGCCCGGAAACACGAAAAAATCAAATTAAATCTCACTAACTGCCCCGTTATCACTCCTTGCCCCTACTGCCTCTCTTCGGCCCAGCCTCTGGGGTACCCCGTCTGGGCGTTTCTGCTATGTTTTGAAGGATAGAATTGCCACCTGACTCGGTTTATCAACCTTAGAGTGGTAAGAGAATGCATTCATAGACAGTCACATGATGCGTAAAACACGTCCTGAAACAATGTAGGATACGTAAGTCTTCTAATTTCTTGCACGGAGTAAAGAAAACATCAGAAAAAAGGCAATGTTATTCGAGAGAGTGAGCACAGCGCTTTTAGCGACAGCGCTAATTTATTCCCGCTTTTGCCATGTAAGTCGAGAAAGTATTGTGTTGTCAGGCTTTTCATCCTCTTCAGTACTCACCTATTGTTCTCATTCACTGTCGAGCAATGATTTGAGTAATTCGTCTTCACCACTATCTTCGCTTTCTGAAACATCAGTAAGTTCTTCTTCCCCTTCAATCATTAACATACTACATTGTCACTTATCCTGATTGCTCTTCACTCCGGAATTCCAAAACCACCAGCTCGCACACAACATGCGAGTGACGGTAGATTTCCTCGCTCAGAAACAGTCACGTGGTCTATTATTGTAGACCAGGCTTTATTCGGACGCTATCGCAAGCGCAGCAACAGTCACGTTCGCCCGATTTTGCGATACATATTACGATGGATACGTTCGAAAGGTACTGAAAAATCCACGCCAAACGTTTGTCGACTCTCGCTGTTAAAAGCGAATCAATAAGACTGATAGTACTACCACTTGAGGATTAAAAGACCACGCGATCACTTGAGGATTAAAAGAAAAGGGAACCAACTGTAGAGAAACTGTTTTATTAGTGTGCCACGATCGTTGAAAATTCTGCTCGGCTGACGGGCCCACTCGCTGGGGAGCGGTGCGCTGAATTCGCCTGGGAACGCTGCGTTTCTAGGTTTCGCCATGCAAAAGAAAACCTTTCCAGGGTTGTTGAATAGTCTGTTTGTGAGGACTCGCTTGAAGTCCACTCTATGCATGTGTCATTCACAAACAGAAAGTGTATGTGTATGACAGACACGTAAAACGTGTCAAACCGTTACGTGCATCGTATCCTGGAGCCTTTCTTACAAATGTTGACTAATGAAGAGCGTAATTAAAATGCGTCATTTTCAATGAGACTTCGCAGCCTCACACATTTCGGTTTCCTTAATGATTTACATGCCGGTTATGGAGACAGAATTATCACTAGCGAATTGTGGACTCTCCTGATCTGACTCCGTGCGATTTCTTTCTTTGAGCATTCGTGAAAGATTGCATTTATGCGATAAATCCCCACATGGATGAAAAATTAAGGCACATATACAGGACAACATCTCTGGAATATTTCACGGGATAACCTTTACGAGTGAACTGGAACTTAACTAGATGTTAAGAATGTATTAGAGCCGCGGTGAGCAGCTTCAACATCTACTATAACGTGAGTACAATTTGAACTTTCTGAGAGCAAAGAGACATCTTCCCTCTTCGGTGATTCTACCAACCGCCCTGTCTCGATTTACCCGGCATCCGTGACCTCATTCGCCGAGGTCAAATCTCTGCACGACTAGTACATTTATAAAATAGTCTCGCTGTAGTTTGAGAATGACTTTGTCGTTTTGTAATACGACTAGTTAATCATTGTGTTCAGTTTTCTTTATTTTTTTAACTCTACGTTTTAAATTAAACGTGAACTTTAAGTCGTCTGGATCATCTCATCTCATAACAGTCTTTTATGAAATCTACAATATTTTAAAATTATTTTGAGATGACTGGTATGACCATAACTGTTCAAGTGTCCGCCGATATTCGAGCTCTGGGGGTTTTTGGAGGTTGGTATAAAAAGCAGATAGTAAAAAAACAAATTCGCAGTAACTAAGATATATAAGCATTTTATTGATCTAAGAAATACAAAAACCAACCTGCAGTATCATAAATATATTTTAAATGAGTGTTGAGTCGTTGTAGAGCTCGTTTTCTTCCGCTTCGCGCCTTCCTCCAAGGGAGAGGTGAATCCCAGCTATCTCAACCTGAAAGGAATGCGAAAGATCTGCGTTAAAATTTCCTCCACCTTTTTAAATTTTTTAAAATATTTATTACAAATTTCAACAGACTTTTTTTAAACATTTCCTCAAGACACACAATAATAGTTAATTACCCGTGTAAAAGATCAATAGATTAGCACTCAATTGTTAGTAAAAATGTTAGTATTATCCGCGTATGTTTTCTTGAGCCCTCGCTTCACTAGTTGCGAGAGGAGACTTTGGTTATTTTGACCGAAGGCATTTCATTTCAAATTTGTAGTTCGTTTTTTGCTGCAAAATAGTTTCTATTATACGAGAGAGAACATTTATGGTTATCAGATTTTGTCTTCAGCGCACGTTAATATAATTTTCTGTTATTTCAACTAATGTTGGCAAAGAAGTGGGGGTAGGTATTCCGGGGCTCAAGAAAACGTGCGCGTATAATAGGTACATGGTATCTCCTTGACGGCGTGCGGACGTGACCCGCCGAACATCAGTGCTGTAGGGGCTGCGTAAAACTGAAGGGGAACATGTCACACATCTAATTTTCGTAAAATTTTCCACCTCGTGTTCATTGGAAAATTCCTCTATATGTTTTAGAAATCTGTAACATTTGTTCTAAAAAAACCATGTAGAATCTTTTATTTTTATACATGAAACAGATATGGGTTAATAGCAATATTTTTGAAGAATGTGTAATTAGTTTTGGACTGTTATATGTTTAGATTTTGTAGATACATTTTTAATGTACACGCCTTAACAGGGAAATAATATGATAACGTAAGAAATCAATAATGATAAATGAAAGTAGTGGAGCTACAGCAGCACGCATTTTCTCGCATTACTTTTAATTTTTTGAATTTTCGGAAAATCATATCTA
Organism: Teleogryllus oceanicus; assembly: GCA_964035755.1. Classification (NCBI taxonomy): domain Eukaryota; kingdom Metazoa; phylum Arthropoda; class Insecta; order Orthoptera; family Gryllidae; genus Teleogryllus; species Teleogryllus oceanicus. Next base: position 36,730,339 of record CAXIVR010000011.1, on the reverse strand, counting down.
CGAAAGAGAGACCTTCGCCGTTTGAATAGTTTTTTTCCTCTATCCTTTGAAAAAAAATTAAACAAAATACTTGACCCGTTTTTCAGGAAAAATTGCATTAATTCAAGCAGTAGTAATGCGAATACTCTTTTCTTTAAAAAAAATGTACATGAACTTATTTCAAGATCTACGTATTTATTTAGAATATATTTTAAGACAAACCTCTATTTTAAAATATTGTACTTTTGCAATGTTAATTTTTTGGTATTTACAATAATACAGAGAGAAAATAATACAAACATGCAGAGAGTCCGCCGAAAATATAACCAGCACGATTTTGTACCAACCTTTCACACATAAGAAGAGAAAAAAAATTTGGAACCGATAAAAAAATCTTTTAAAATGGCCAGTATTTCAGGCAAAAATTACGCACAAACTACTAATATTTTTGAAAAATTATACATGAGCTTTTTTAATATCTGCCTTTGAACAACATATTTCAGTAAAGAAATAATAAAATTTCAATATTGTAGTGGCAGAAGTCGTCGTAAAAGATAAACTTTCGCGTTTTTTTAAAAATTAGGTATTTTAACGAAGTTGATACCCACGCCATTCTTTAAAGCATCTTTATGTTATCCGAGAACACAGTTAAATCACTAGTGGTGCTACAGAATAGCACAGACTATCGAACTCGTTAGTCTAATTTCTTTGGACTCGGCTAGCTTTTCGGCCTTACCCTTGACAGCTGACATGTATGACTGAACATTGCGTAATTGTGGAGAAAATTAGTTTAGGCTCTAGCGTTGATCACAAATGGACGGGCAGACATTTCCCGTCAATCGAATTTTCGGTATTAAGGGCTCATGAAACATGAATTCTGGCTGGAATTATGCAATGGAACGTTTCCAGATATTTTCAAAACAGTTAAAATTAAGCCGCTCTTCAAAAAAGGCAACAAAAATGAAATTCAAAATTATCGGCCCATTTCTCTTCTATGAGTTTTTTTCAAAAATATTAAAGAGACTTTTTTACGTACGAATGGAAACCTTTCTCAGTAAACACGACGCGCTTTCAGATTGCCAACATGAATTTAGAAAATCAAAATCAACGGAAACAGCTATATTTTCTTTTCTTAAAGATGTCGCCTCATCATTGGATCAAAACAAGGCACCTATTGGATTATTTTTAGATCTCTCAAAAGCTTTTGACGTCATTGATCATGACATTTTACTTTCAAAATTACCTTCATATGGAATTCGTGGTATTGCTCTAGATTGGTTATGTTCGTACCTTAAACAACGATCTCAGAGAGTTGAAATACCTTACTGGAATGATGGAACATTACGTACGCACCTTTCCGACTCTTTGCCCGTTGCATGTGGAGTTTCTCAACGATCGATTTTAGGCCCTATTCTGTTCCTACTTTACGTAAACGATATGCCCTCGACGATTCGAAATGGAAGAACGGTTCTCTTTGCGGATGATACGAACATCCTTTGCAATAAAGAAACCGTAAATAGTGCAATATCAGATGTTTCAAATTGGTTCAGAAATAACAAATTAATAGTAAACGAAAAGAAAAAGGTTTTAATGCAGTTTTCCATTTCAAAGAAACAATTCTGTGCTCCATTGAAAATGAACAGTGTACCATTGACTGATGTTAAGGCAACAAAATTTTTAGGTCTCTCAATTCAGTCAAACCTTAAATGGAACGTCCATTTAAATGAATTGAACACAAAATTAAGTTCATTATGCTACGCATTCAGAATTCTTGCCAATTCAGTCAGCCTTCATACTGCTCGTTGTGTATACTTCGCGAATGTTCATTCCCGCCTGAGATATGGCATAATATTCTGGGGAAATACATCTTATAGCTCCCAGACTTTTAGATTACAAAACGAATTGTACGAATAATAACCAAATCCCACCCACGTGATTCATGTAAGCCTCTCTTCATTAATCTAGGAATTTTACCATTACCGTGTCTTTTTATTTACGAATCAAAGGTTTTTGTAAAAAATGACTTGCTCAAGGGCGGGAATATATTTTCAGAAAATGCCGAAGTCTATTACTATAACACTGTATTTTTTTTACAACAGTTGAAAAATTAAAAACATTATTATTTTACAACACTTTGCCAGATGACATTAAACGTTAAATTCAATAGAAAAGTTTAAGTCCCAAGTGAAATCGTTTCTGCTGCATAACTGTTTCTATACAATTAGAGACTATACTGAGCATCACAAGAAAAGTAACATTAATTTTAACACTGATACATAATGGATTATTTACCATTTGGACTGTATAAATGAGTATAAACAACCTGTAACAACTATTGTACTACAGCTTCCGGGTCAATGACCCCATCTCGATCAGGTTTTTCGTCCAGTTTCCTGATCCATTGAGCAAATGCTGAGATGGCCCCTTGTTTTGCTTCTGGACATAAATGTAACTTCATTTTCTGTGCACGTCTTCTAGAATTCAGTGGGAAATACAATTATTCAAATTATCGTTTCCATGTTGTCGCGGCAGGAAGTATTATTCCGAAGCACAACATGATAAGAGCCAAAATTTATTGCTTATTTATCCTTGAAAATATATTTTATTACATGGGAGTGTTTTTTTTTTTTCAAAATTTAAGTAGTATATGACTTAGTGTAGGGATCACAGAATTTTGAAAATGTGCACACAATTCACTTTTCTTCATAGCACGTCATACGCAGTTTTAAATGTTTTTTGACGTTAAATAAATAAATAAATAAATAAATAAATAAACATGGCTATACAATGTGGTAGATGAAGTAATTTAGTATATATATATGAACAAAATTCATCCACTTTTTTGGTTCCCAGAGCCCGCAATAAGAGCTTTGGTTTTGTAAATTAGCCGTTTTCCAGTGCACAATTACAATACTTTCTCTTCTTACGAAGTAAGTGCGAAAAAGTAAAAAGATAAAACCGGCTTTCGGGGAGAGGCTGCAGGAAACACAGTTCGACGGTAGGGAGCATGTTTGCGTGGTGCTAGTCCAGTGACAGAAAAGGCCGCGAGGACGCGCGGCAGGGGCTGCGAGAGGGAAGACGCGCTGGGCGTCGCAGCCTCTCGCTTTCATCGATACTCAGCGGCCGCAGGCGCAGGCGTCTGCTGCAGCCCCGCCTCCGCCTCACCCCGCCCGGCCCGGCGCAATCCGACCTCCCGCCTCGCCGCGCCTTGCGTCGCCCCGTCGCGACCCTCCCCGTCCCGCCCAGTCCGGCTCGGCCCCGCCCGTTCGCGGCCCCTCCCCGCCCCCGCCTCGCGCGCCCCCCCGCTCCCCCCCCCCGCCTCCGTCGCCCCCCGCCCCCCGTCCCCCCCCCCCTCGCCCCGCCCCGCTCTTCCCGTCTCTCCAAGCCTTGCCCTTAATCTTTCACTCAGACCCGCCCTACCCCGCCCGGACCGGCGCAATCCGCACCGCCCCGTTTTGTACCTCCCCGTTCCCAGCGCGCCTGGCTCAGCTCGGCCCGGCCCCGGCCGTTTCCCATCCACCCCGCCCTGCCCCGTTCATCCTACCCAGCCCCCCCTCTTCCCGTCTCTCCTAGACTTGCCCCGGCTCACCCCGCGGCCCGTCGCATACCTTCCGTTCCGCCTGGTCCCGCCCCGCCCCGCCCCGCCCCGTCTCGCCCCGCCCCCCCGCTCGCTCGCCCTGTCCCCACTTCCCCGTCCCCCCCGTCCGGATCGGCCCGGCCCCGCCCCGCCCGCCCCGCCCCGGCCCCCTGTCCCCCCCCGCCCCCTCCCCCGCCCTGCCCCGCCCCGCCCCGCCCCGCCCGGTCCTACCCTCCCTCGCGGCGTGGCGCGGCTGCGGCGCCGTATTGATTTCCGATGCGACAGTGTTTTGGTTGCTCGATGATGAGCGTCTGTCAGCGCGGACACGGCCGCTCGCAGCCGGCGAAAGAGGAAATGAATCTCAGCGGGCGGATGCACACCGCACGGCCCGCACGCACACAATGCGCTCCTTTCGGGGGGATGAACTCGAAGAAACGAAACGCTGCTGGCAATTTATACGGAAGACATCACGTGGGTTGCGCTTGGCAACAAAACATGTTTTGGTTTTTCTGAAAAATGGTTTTTACTTTCTCCAATCTCCTAGAAAGAGAGAGTATTGAATGATGCACAAAAGTCCCGATTTTTGACAAAAAAAAATAATTTCGTGAATTCTCGATGAACCAAAAGTAAATTTTTTGCTTTTTTTAAGCATTCATTACTCTTATAGATTGTGTTGTCATATTTCGTATTTTTACTTCCTCTTTTACCCAATATAGGGAACGTCTAATGCTACAAAAAAGAGAGTTCAAGATATTGGCGAAAATATACGTTTTGGAGCTCCTAGTCAACGAAAATGTAATATTTTACAAAACTGCTGACCTCATATATTTCAATTCATCATGATATTATTTATCATAACGAAATAAAATAATAATACAATAATGGATCGTATAAATTTCAAATACTCATTCTGTATCTGAATTGAAATGAATGTGAATTAATTACAAAAGTAATGCGTAAGCAAACTAAGTGTCAAAGCAAATTATTCACATCGCAATGAGTTATAATGTTGGAAAATTACAGCAGGAATATTTTACCAAGTCATTATGTACTACCTTGCATTTTCGAACAAATAACAAGAACGCGTAGAGCAGCTGAGACGAAGAATATGGATGTCTGTGCAGATAAATCGCTAACAGTCATCCAAAGTCCAATGGTTTCCGATGTTACTCATTCCATCCATGAGGAAAACCACTATTTAAATACTAAGAACGAGCAGTGATCAGTCAAACAAAGTCACATGTAATATCTTTAAGGTGTGTCCAAGACAACAGACTTACGATGTGTATATCATTGGTGCCTCGAGTGACATAGTTCGTCTCTAATAACAAAGTAAATATGATGTCATGCAAAGTCATCTGAAACTAATGTCACACAAAAAGATGACATTATGAATTAAAGTACCAGGTGCTTATTTAATCACGTGAACATTAATAAATTATTCTGCTATTTCCGAACAGTGCCTCTTAAACTAATCTTCCATGACATGACTTTCGTGTATCTATGACACATTGGTCCAAAGGCTGGGTGATTGACGACGTGTTGCGTTTGGAAATGCCAATTTTACATTGTAATTTCTAGTTTAGGGTAGCATGTCTTACTATAAATAGAATTACTTTTCGAATTACATTTTTCACATGTTTATCCACATTTCTCATTCTTCTATTACGATCCAGTCATCCACGCCTTTTTCCTACTTATCCAAGTCTCCAGTGGAGAAGAGCGAATTAGAATTCGGAACGCTTTTACACATTCAGATTTCCCAATTGTTAGTGGTATTGGAAACTCGCATTCCGTATTAGCACAAGACAACTAGATTTATGCGATCCGTGGCAATCTTTACACCAATCACGGAGCCATGAATATATGGAGGTCCCTTACCAACCTCTTCCGTGTTAAGCCAGTCCGCCATACTGGTGGGTCCAGAACACGTTTGTCAAATCGATACCTTCTGTTACTACCAGCCTAAAAATACATCATTAGTTGCTTGCTGGAAAAGTTGAAAAAATTAATGGAACTGCGAATTCCCGCAAACGTACACAGGATAAAGTAGTTCTATCAAAATCGTGTTCTTGGTAATGATCTGAACGTAAACTGCTGTAATTGCTAGGCTGCCAATTGTCTCTTCATACAACTCTAATTCACAATGCTCTCTGCTTGGGGTCTGTAGGAAATCTTTAAGAACAAATCACGAAAATTAACGAATAACTTACAAAGTTACTAAATGTTCCAAATTACATGGAGTAGCTACTTACTTGCAGAAAGTAATTTTCGGTTTTCACGTACGTTTGTACAGCCGTTAGTCATGCAATTAATCCTAACGAACTGTTACAAAAAGCTAGCTATTCTGAACAAGACTTTTAAATATTAAAAACGATGCCAAACAACACAATTGAACACGAGAACAGTTACAAGCCACAGAGCACTCACACGTAGTTTGTGTTTGCTACAATCTTTCTACAATCATCACCAATACGGCGGAGATGGCTTCAAGTTTGTCACGTCACGGCATCTCCCTATATACATAGCTCCATGAACCACCCCCAATGCTTCGAACTCCCCTGACAGCTAAATTTTTGTAAGCAGTACTCTTAGGAAAATCCCTGTCTCGTCTCCGTCAACAATGCTTTTAATTCATATTTTACCGTCATCAGTTGTCAGCCATGCTTCGGAGGGCGACGGCAGACATCTGAATGCAGGAAAACGGCGTGTAGGAAAATCCGCGAAAAAAGGCAAGCTGAAGGCGACTCCTCAAGACGCAAGGGCGTGAATTTGAGGACCAGACGGTCGGCGTCGCAGGGAGGTTGGAAGCGATCATGGGCTAAATGTACTGTATCCTTGTTAGGCTTTTAAATATTTAGAGGTAAAAATTGGGAAGTAGGGGCTTTAAGAGACGGAGGTTTTGGAACGGATTACACAAGGCAGAAAACTCACCGGTTCCCTGAATTCTATCATATGGGACAAGAATATAAATAAAACAACAAAACTAATGATAAATAGAGTAGTAATACAAAGTGTTGTACTGTATGGTGCTGAGATATGGCCACTCTTAGAACAAATGAGAACAAAGTTGAGGGTCATGAAAATGGACTTTCTTAGAAGATACGCTGGCATCTCAAGACGAGAGAAAATACGAAATGAAAGAATGATGGGCCTGAAGCAGGATATACTGCACGAAATTGAAAGGAAACAACTGTTATGGTTTGGACGCGTGCAAGAATGTAGAGCAATAGACTTCCAAAGATGCTTTTGGATTGGCAACCGCAAGAAAGAAGGAAAAGAGGCCGGCCGCGACCTCGTTGAAGAGACAACATAGAGAAGACAATGGCTGGATGGCAGATACCTCCTGGGACTGTGAACAATAGAGAAGAGTGGAAGAAGTTAGGCGTCGAAAGATTCATCTGAAGGTCAACTAAACGGCTAAGAATATGTACTGTATAAGATGACAAACGCCACTTTGCTATATTCTTGTATTTTTTCAAAAAATACACAAATATATTTTTCTGACTTGTCTCTCACATCGTTAATATTTACATTAGTGGTATTTTTTTCACATTATTGCATTTATGAGTACATGCACTTTACATGGTGTCGGATAAAATTTCCCGAAAACTCCAGTTTTGTTTGAAAACGAGCTCGAAATTTCACATTTTAGAGGTGCTGAAACATTGCACCACAATCCGCTCCAATTTTTTACTTTTTGTTTGGATAGTGCTAAATGCACTAGATAACAGGACGTAAACGCCATTTTAGTGTATTCCTTTGGTTTTTTCAAAAACTACAAAACTTTTTTGACTAGTCTTCCACGTCGTTAATATTGACAATACCAGAAATCTGTTCACATTATGATATTTATGAGTGTGTCTGTTTTAAATTGTTATAAAAAGTTTCTCAAAAACTCAACAGTTTTCTGTAAAAATGAGCTCGAAATACCGCGTTTCCAGAAATTAATAAAACACAAATTGTTCTTTCATTAAGGTCATCTAGACTTTTTTGAAAATATTATTAGGTTTTGCGCAATTGTGCGTGCAATATTTGCTATTTTAAAACACGATTTTCACAAAAAACGGCCTCATATTTTTTCTTTAAATTTTTGATGGGGTTAGAGCTTAACCAACCCTATCCGATGACATAACCGCCATTTTTTCTGTTGTTTCTTTTTTTTTCAAAAACTAACATGTCTCTCAGTCGGTAATATTTAGAGGCGATTTATTCACATTATTAGATTTGTGCTTTAATGCCAAATAAAAGTTCTCGAAAACTCAACTGTCTTCTGTAAAAATTAGCTCAAAATTCCGAATTTTCAGAAACGCTCAAACGCCATTTTCTCATAAAATGGCTCCTAATTTTTTCTTCAAACTTTTCCAATGGATAGTGATAATTACACCGTTTGATATGACAAAAGTTAATTTCGGGACTTCCTTTTGTTTTTTAAACATGTACACAATTTTTTTATTTTTTTTTTATTTTTTTAAATATCTCTCACGCCGTTAATATGTACCAGAGATTTGTAAACGCTATTGCATTTGCGAGTTAAAGTGCTTCAAGTGACTTTTAATAAAGTTTTTCTTAAATTCAAAACTTTTCTCTGAAAAGGAGCTGAGTTTCGCATTTAGTAATGCTTAAATGACTTCTTTTGAACAGTTTCAAAATTTTCAACAAAAATTTACATATAGGACGAGGTTTTACTCTTCTAATGGTATAATATTTGAATTCTACCATTAGGAATACGAAAAATCGAGAAAATTTCTAAAATATGAACTCTGGGCGGCGGTAGATGGCAGCTGGCAAGAGTATGTGGCTGTACGAATAGCTTTCCCAGACCAATGAAAATAGAAAACTAATACGAGAAAGTCTATGGCACTCTGTAGTTCCACTAGTTGTATTTGTGATTGCAATTGCTTCAAATAATTTCTAATGAAGTTTCTCGAAAACTCAAAAGTTTTAGGTGAAAATTAGTTTCAAAACGCGCATATTTATAAACGCTTATGCGACATGTTCTCAAAAATGGCTAAACATTTTTCAACGAAAATGTCCATTCAGATCTAGGTTTTACTCTTCTATAATATTCTTAAACTTATGTTTCAATTTTACGATTAAAAGACCGAAAAAAATCGGAAAATGTAAAAAATGTAGTTTAAGCGGCGATAGATTGCAGCTGAGAAGAAAATGGGACATAACCGAAATGACCTCTGTACAAAGAAATTAGGAAACTAAATAATTTCAGAAAGCTAGTTCCATTCTGTGGCAGAACAAGTTTTTATAACGGCTTAGCATATGTGTTTCATTTTTCACTGTATCTAGATACGAGCATTCAGATGATATGCTATTTATATTACTAAATTGAACGTGATGATGTATGTTTTGTAAATGGGGTACATTATCTTATCAAAACTGTTACTTCAGCTGTTAATATACGCTGGTTATTATTCTGGCGTCAGCTCTCGACTTTCTTATTTTTTGTTCTAATATTTTTTCTCGTGGTAATTCCTCTCTCTTTATTTTGGCAGTTGACAATTCACATGTGGTTTTTAGGTTTGACCCATTTAATGTAACAATAGCTACTACTATGTTGTAAAAATGCAAGTTTAGAACTGAATAGGTGATAATGGTGCCAATTGTTTATGGGAGAACAGAGTTGTTTATTCATCAAATACGTCAGTTTGAATGACAAATTGGGTAAAATGAATATTTTTCTGCCATTAATCAATTAGTTTGGTCAGTATGCGATTTAACTCAAAATCTTTCTGCTGTTTTATTACATCATTCTGATGGGAAATGCATGGTCTCTCTGTACTACTGGTATTTTCTTGTGGGCCTTCTCCCACCATACCAGCATTTCGATTACCTTAGAATTGTTGTTGTTCTCTCTCTTTTTCAGGATACGTTCTCGTATTGCCAATGGTACCAGGTTATTGCACACAATTGAAGCTCTTTGGCTGTCTAGACTCTGCTCTGTAATAGGTCGATTGGAACATTGTAGTGCAAAACGCATCCAGTCAAATGTTTCTCAGCGGGTGGCCCTACAATTAGTACGCAGCAGGAATTTTATACATTCCATTGTTTCTACTGTCTAGGAAGTCCTGCTTTGATGGTCAACGGCTGTGCTGCCGCTGAAACAATTTGAACAATCGATGTAATATTTTTTCTGTAGTGCGTAAGCAGTACGCGAGATAGTACAATGGGCTAAAACATGTGCAGCACTAATATTACTTACATGTTTCAATAATCTTTCTTAATTTGGCTTCGTGGTGTGGAAGAAAGAAGTCATTAGTCGATCGCGCAAGTGTTGCATGCGGAGTGAGAGTCGTTGTGTCTCTCAGGACCTAGAATTCTTGGACCGGCTGAGATGGCACAGATCATCAATTGAAGTCGCTGCAGTGACTCTGACCGGGATGTCCTAGGTTCGAATTCTGACTGTGGCAGAACAGTAGCTACATAGCTAGGTCGAATTCAGTCGCTGTCTGGAGGAGAATTCTAGCGAGTGGCCCCTATGATCGGTATTTTTCCGTGGTTTCTCCGATCAACACCAGGCGAATGCCGGAGAACAACCATAACAAATTGGCCACAGGCCTCGCGCGATCCTTCCTTCCTCTGCCTTGTCCTATATCCCTTGTTACTTACACACACTTGGACTAACATGCTCTGCACTACCTCACATATTGGGAGATCAGTCGGGGGGCTTAGAGGTTTTTTATTTATTATATTTGTTTCGTCTTCGTTAACGCAACGCTCTCTAAATTCTTGTTGGGCGTTGAGATTGATTGATTGATTTTTTCGTGTTTCCGAGCACGTCAACTGCTTTGATCATTAGTCCCGTTAGTGTAGTGCATGCTTTTTCTCGGGAGATGGCGGTGATCTTCCCCCACTGGATGGCGAGATCCGGCGCCGACCTACCGTCGGCTAGTGCGGTTTCCCACTAAACAGGACTCTCACACCAACGGGGCACCACTCCAGCCGGGACAAGCTCTAAACTGTCGACCGGTCTCCCGGAATATGTGGTAGTATAGTGCATGTTAGTGTAAGTGTGTGTGTAAGAAGACAGGTGTGGACAGGACAAGGAAGAAGAAGGACAGATCGCGCGCGGTCCGTGGCCCGTTTGTTAGGGTACTGCTCCGGCATTCGCCTGGCGTTGATCGGAGAAACCACGGCACACTACCGATCAGAGCAGCCGGCCGCTAGATTTCTCTTCCAGACAGCGACTGAATTCGACCTAGCTGAAGAGCTAGTGTCGAAAATCCTGCCGCCGTCAGAACTCGAACCTAGGATCTCCCGGTCAGAGGCGTTGCAGTTGGGCGTTGAGCGCTGTATGGAGTAATCCTCCGTTACTTTTGTTGAGTCTCGCTACGTCGCAGAGTGTTCCTTTTATCTCTTCGGCCAGGGGCTCGGCGCCGTTAGGTATCGGTGTTCCTAGACGGTAACCCACGAAGTCTCGAATTCAGTCAATCTCTATTACTTCACGGAGTCTAGTAAAAGAATTTTGCTAGTGGCGTCAGCTTGTGTCGATTGATTAATTGATATTTTCGTGTTTCCCCGGCACGGAAAAACCAAACCAAACCGACCCTTTGAGGTTTAGGCCACTGTGCAGCTGCTCGGGCCGAGTGGGGGTGGAGTGGGGCGGGGCTGGGAGTCGCGCCGCGGCGATCGATGCGGGCAGCCGCTCGCCGCCGCCTCGCGAAGGCCAAACAAGGCGGATCATTTCCTTCCCAATTCACGGGGCTGCGCGCGGCGCCGCCGAAGGCCTTTTGTGCACTCGCTGCTGTTTTGCGAGGAAAGTGAGGTGCGTTTGCGAAGCCCTTTTCTTCCCCAGGGTGGGCGCCGTTGCGGGCGCCGCGTGAATAGCGGGGCCGGGAAGGCGACCCAGCGGCGGAGAGATCAACGGAGATGGGAACTCAGTTTCATAAGCGTCATTTGCTCCAGCCAAAGAAAAAATGTTAGGAGTTTCTCAAAAAATATTTGTTATATTCACCTGCGTAGTTTACATTAGTTACAATTAAAATTAATCATATTTTCAAAAAAATGCATTATCTTAGTTAAAGATATAATTCGCAAGCCAAGTTTTGTTGAGAAAAATATGGATATCGATATTGAAGTTTTGCATTGTTGGTTATTAAAATTGTTAGTTATTACAATTCATTATTATAAACATTCATTGTTAAATTTCCAATTGGTTTGTACTTCTAATGTACCTGTATGTGGCATGCTACATTTGCCTGGATTTTATTCCAAGGACTTACTAATCCTGGAGTTGAGATTAATAAAATATTTTAATTGATATTTTACTTTTTTTCTTCTTTCTAATGCATGAACTACTATACATTTTATTAACTTATTATGTAATAGTGGTAATAATATTGTTATATTTATGAGATGAAAAATACAAGATTATTACTTCAATATTGAAATTAACGGTAGTTATGTTTGTGATTGGTGTGTTAATAATAATTTAAATTTCGCTCATAGTACCTAAAATGTTTTCTTATTTTATAAATAATTTAGTTTGACTTATTAGTATATTTGGTAATTAAAAATAATTTAAATTGTCTATTCATAACTTATTCTAATTTTTTTCATGAAAATATTTTGTGAAATGTTAGACTGATCGTGAAATACCAAATAAAACCAAGATACATTTAATATGGCCGGAACACTGTGAGTGCTCGTAAATGTTGACGTGACGTAATAAATTGTATCCAAATATCCCAGCAACGATAGACTGTATAAACGGCTCAAGCGAGGATTCGCTGATCATTAACACACGAAATTTGGCCTTGAAGAAAATCGTAAGAATTTCCTTAAAGTGATTGAAAAAATATTGTACTTTGTATATGTGACACATTTTCTTGAGTCATACTGCTGCTGAAGGATTTCTCGTGTAAGGCGAAGAGCTTTGCTTCAATTAGCCAAACAACGGGCCTGTTGAGAATTGACGTCTGAAACTCACTCTACAGTATTACAAAATCGATATTTACAACTAGTAAACTTTAGTTTACAAAATATTTGTCTTGTTAAGAGACCACAAAATATTATTCGATGATGGAATTTTTTGCTGTCCGGGATGGGCCGCGTCTCAGTCGTTGGAGCTGACGTAACGGTCATCATCTTTTCTTTTTTTTTTCTTTTTTCTTTTTATTGGTCTTGAATTTACATAGATCAGTACCATAGTACTTTTACATATGTATTTTGGTGGCTTAAATTAACCTTAAAATTAACTTAATTCTAAAACTAACTACTTAGAATAAGGGAGCTCATGAAGCGCCTTACTTATTACCAAACTCTGACTGCATGATCAAGAAAGCTTGAATTGGGAACCTATTTTTGATTCTAGTACGGGAATCTGGGATTTGAGCGAGGTTGAAATGGGATAGGTGGTCGTTTTGGTTGATGTATGAGTAGAATTTTCTGGAGATCTTGGTAACGAACGGGATGATATACGGAATATTTAGTTCCTTGTGTAACTGATGATTTGAAACGAACCATGGGGCTTGAGTAATTGCTCTGAGGTATTTATTTTGAACTATTTGAATTTTGTTTAAATTGGTTCTTGAGGTATTTAACCAAATGGGACACGCATAGGTCATAATAGGTCGTATATAATTTTTGTACAGGGTTATTGCGTTGTTTAGAGAGAGGTCATCATCTTGTGGCCTTCTTCGGAGCTACACTGATGTATAGCCAGCAGTATAGTTCTGAAGAATGCAACAACACTATAGCCGAAACGTCACCTTCGAATGAGACGCGGCCCATCCCGGACAACCACGAATACAATGACTCCGGCCGCGGAAGCCTACGAATTCTTAGTTATTCGATTATAATTATAATTCCAAAAGCTTCACCTATTAAATTTCGAAAAGAAAATCTCAGACTTAATTTTGCGCATTCCTCGCCGCGCTTGGCCCACTGAACGCTCGCCATCCCAGCTGCCCCCCCCCCCCGCACCAAACCCGCGCCACAGAGCTGGGACACAGCAGCCACCGCTGCATCGCGGTCTCAAACTCCAATCATGTCGCATTCATTTTACCTTCAGTCTTCCCATCTGATAGTCTCTTTTCAAGGAGGATCTTTTGTTGCTATTTCTGGATTTTCCACTGTTTCAGAATACATGTTTCTTGACTGCAAATATCCATTTCGGTCTGCTGTTCTATTCGATGATTCCACATCATTGCTGAAAGGCATACTGTGTTTATGTTGTTTAACTCTAATTCGTATAATTACGACTTAAGGTACTCCACAGATGAAGGGTAAAAGGTAGAAAAATAATATTTCGGAAGTCGATCACGTATTTTAAATGAAAAATATACATAGATTCGTAAGAAATAAAGAACCTTGACACATTATATTCCAATATATTAACAAAGGTAAAAGCGAAGTTTTGTGACGAGATGAGAGATTTCACTTCTCGAGACCGGAAGGGTTAGTTAGGGAACCCCCTCCTGTCAGGGAAACAACTTTTAATGTACAATATTGTGGCAGATCTCGATAATAAATATTTATTTCAACGCCTCATTCAGGCCGCCGTTGCCTGGCAAAATACCTCCGACAACATTCCACCCAAACGAGATCTCATTTCACCCAACCAGACAGTTCAGATATACAAAACTGAGACCGATATTTGACGGAGAAAGTTAGAGTCAAATCCCAGGCGCATGACGTGCGCCCCCCCCCCACGAGGTGCGCCTGCTCGATAAAGGTCCCCAGTTGTTCCTACCCTCATCGGGAGGTAGGAACAACTTCCTTAAGGCACTCTCCACGCTAATAGTCTCATACAATAAATAAATAAGTTAATTAATTAAATTAATTAATAAACAAATAAATAGAAAAAATAAACAATCTCCATGGGAGGAGAGAGCGCAGAGACGCCGTGGGCGCACGGTCGGCAGAGAAAACTCTCCCCTCCTCTTGTCCCCGGCCACCACGTGACTCATCCCCGGCGACCCCCTTGCCTGGTGTTCCTCAGAAGCCGCCAAGTGGTCTCCTTACGCCGGCGCCCCCGCGCCCGGCCAGCGTAATTGGATTTATTACTGTTATTGGTGCCGCAAGCCGGCCTTTTACCCTCTCGCTACGGACGAGACAGAAAGTTATGTAATTCTGCACAACTGTAACTGGTAGCGCGTGGGGTAGCCAGAATTCGGGTTTTGTGGATCCATGATACCGAAAAATCCAATGACGGCAAAACGACTGTCTGTCCGTCCGTCTGTCTGCCTAAGAACAACGATAGCGGCTAAACCGTTCATCGGGTTTTCTCCAAAATTGATATTCCCCAATCGAGCTGACTGATGTCACGGCCCCTTGAATTTGAAATCGATATTTTAATTTTGGGGGGTACTTTCCATGACCCTCCTGGGACATTTTCAAAATTTTCAAAATATGCCTCCGTTGTTTTGGGTTAAATTTTGCTGTTGGATAATGTGAAGGGCGTTTAAGAGAATGATGTAGATCTCATTTCGTTAAAACGAAATCGATTTCGATTTTTCAAAAATTGCAAAAGTTAAAAAAAATTCTGGTTCTTCCTGCAACTAAAATACTAAAGATAGAGATTTTTTCACTTAATGAAACCTGCTCCTTAAAGATAGATTTTGAAAGAAGGTCACGTACAATTGTTCGAAAATTTGAGTATAATTTTGCGTGAAAATAGGTCGAGAAAGTACTGTAGCGTCATAGACTTGACTCTCTGCTCCTGAGTTGCAAGGTAAGGAAATGAGGGAGCCAAATATAGGCTCCCGAACAAAGGCCACCCCTCACGGAAATCCCAGACGCCGGGCACAAAATGTGGCGTCGGTGGCACTCGCTTCAAACGAGTGCGGGGGGGGGGGGGGGCAGATGACGTAGGAGGTCATGTGACTCGGGCCTATATTAAGGTGCATCTCAGGACCATTTGGGGGTAACGATTCTGGTTTTTCTCGCGGCAAACACCGCAAAACTTGTCCGGCAAAGTCTGGCGCGGAAGTGCTGAAGGCACGAGTAGGTGTTCGAGGTTCAGACACGGTGAAATATGCCTTATACTTTAGGGCAGATGGTCTGCTGAGGCACATGAGGTGCCCAGTTGCGAATCGGCCGAGTTGGCTACTCGCAGAGGCGGCCGCAAGGCGCGTGTTGGGAGAGGGGGGTTGCGGCAGGTAGCTCTGACAAACGCCTTAGAGTGAGGTTTTGGTTCCTGTACATAATTTATTGTAAATAAATTGTAAATACCCACTCGTGTCTGTTTCTTTGTGGTGTAGATCCCTACCCACGGCGTTACTGACGAGGTAGTTTTTAATGGTGGCAGCGGTGGGATACAAACCCACGCCTCCGAAGAGACGTGTCGTTTTAGCATCGCAATTTTTCTTCGCGAGGCCGAACCAGCTCCACGAGGACGGCGAGAAAGATCGGTGCGTGAGTGCACCAAAAGAATGCGTAGACGGAGTCGTTCTGCGAAAGGCGCGACGTCTCGCGGACTAAGCACTCAAACCCGCGGAGACTTGAGGGCCCGTGGGAGCGGAAGCACTTGCCGATGGAAATTCTGGCACTTGAGAGACGCGTCATCTAATTTCTGCGGTTGCCTGTCGCGAGAGAGCGCGCCATCGGTTAGATGGGTTTAATGAGCTTCCTTCCGAATTGAAAGAAAGTGCCAAGCTGAGAGAGCGACCGCCACTCTTTGTTAAGAACCGGAAAAGGCGCCGACGAGTTTCCGGCGAGTTTGTTGGAGAGCAGGCGATCGTTGCGTGCCTCCGAAGAGAGCACGCACCGGAAATTTTTAGAAGTAGCGAATATAGGATATACGTCACCTGAAATTCGAATTTGGTTGGTTCGGAAACTCCTAGTGGCAAAGCTTTGCTCAATTTCGTCAATCAATCGGACGTCCGTGCACGCTGGATGTCAGAACAGCAAATCGGTCGCATCGGTGCGCAGCCGTGAGAGACACTGGATCATTTGCTCTCGTGGCGACAAGTACTTACTGTTTTGTTATAGTCGCGACCAGACTTACTATCATGCTCTCGCGGTGAACAGGCGTGATTTTGTTAGTCTGCACACGGGGGCTGTGTCCATTTTGCAAGATCGCCGGACTGATAAAATTTTCGGCGAAATGTCACCGCGTGCTAACTTAACACTTTGCTGTGTACGTTTAAGAGTAGTTAAGAACACCTACAATTCTTGTGCTGTGCATCAGATTCTGTTACGCACAAAATCGTGAACATTCGTCTTAACTATCTGCAGCTAATGGACATTGAAAATTAGACGGTAATCCGTCTCAGGCGCCGATTCTTCTCAGTCAATTGCGAGAATTCACTCCACGCCAACGTGACGGATGTAAGATCTAACATGCCTGCTTACGAAGCAGATGCGAAGCAATGCTCGAGTTCGGGCTTGCTGTGAAAAACGTGTTCGAGACTGGACGCCTCCCCTGCTGATAGACTCGGCCATGCTGCGCTGGCTTGGACAAGATCACGCAACGGTGGGCGGACAGCAGTGGCAGACGGTGGGTTCAAAATTTGGCGAGGCCCAGGCAAATTCAGGACTCACATTGTTGGTTGGTTGGTTGTTGTGATTCCGGGCGTGTCAACTACTAAGGTCCCGTAAATGTAGTGCATTTCGTTCTCGGGAAGTAGCGGTGATCTTCCTCCGCTGGGTGGCGAGATCCGGCGCCGACCTACCTTCGGCTAGCGGGGTTTCCCCAACTAGCTATCTCCCACCAGCGGGGCACCACTCCTGCCGGGACAAGTTCCTGACCGATCGTCCTGCATGTGTGGTAGTGTAGTGTTAGCGTACGTGTGTGTAAGAGAAGAGGATAGGACAAGGAAGAGGAAGGAAAGATCGCGCACAATCCGTGGCCCGTTTGCTGGGGTACTGCTCAGACATTCGCCTAGCGTTGATTGGAGAAACCACGTGAAACTACCGATCAGAGCAGCCGGCTTCTAGAATTCTCCTCCTGACAGCGATTGAATTCGACCTAACTGACAAGCTAGTGTCGAAAATCTTTCCACTCTCGGGACTCGAACCTAGGACCTCCCGGTCAGAGGCACTGCAGTGACATCAGATGATGCACTGAGCCACCTCTCCCGATGATTCATGCTGTGTAATTGAAAGTCAATAATCTTTAGTTTACTAGTAAACTGTTTTTGGTGACATTCCAAATACAAAAATTAGATTCAAAATTTCTCTTCTTTCATGATTACTTGTTCGTGAAAACGACACTTCCAATGAAGGTTTTATTGTGTTTACTGAAATAATGAGTCTGCCACAGTACCATCATCGCAACCACATCGCAACCACTGTCTGACCGCAACACGCCTTCACAGGAGGCCAGACGCGAAAGAGCCTCCGCGTCAGACCTGCACGAAAGCTCGACAAAATGAAACTACACTTTTCTTATTGGTTGAGGAACGTTGTCATGGTAACAGGGGAGGCGCGTGTCAGCTTGGGCCGCTGGGATCCGCCTCGTACAAGCAGTGCTACTACTTGGTGGTGTAACGCATAGAACTGCTTCGCTCCATCTGTAATTGTAACGCTATGTTTGCAGCTAGCGAAACGATTTCTTTTAAATGTTCATCCGCAAGACGTAATCATCTATAAAATTTCAGGATTTATGAGATATCAACCACAATGGTAGGCTACATAAATTTACTGTGTAGAAAATTCAGCCATTCACGTGTTTCGGATTTTTTTTTCCTATCATCAGTGGCTCTACAATATTGAAATTAAATTAACAAATTAACTAATGAAGAACTACATCTTACAAGGAAGTACATCATCTTAATGAACGTTAAAATTATTTAAACAGAGTACTTACCCAAACATTTATGTGAATTTTAAACAAAATTGCATCTAACAATTTTTAATTATTTAATTTTTAATATATATATATATATATATATAATCTTGTAGGTTGTTGTTAATCAATTTTGTGGGGGCCTAGCCTCCCTTGCCTCCTCTGAAAATCTGCCGCAGGTGGGCGGATTCTCTTTCGCCACCCGCAGAGGCGCTCCCCCTGGCACAGTGACCTACCTCCTCCCCAGGGCCTACCTGCTGCCAGGCCCCAGCCCGCACCAGACGAACAGCTGAGGTCGTAAACAAACCCTTCTAAGGCAGGCTGCTTCAATGTCTGTGAGCTTTGCGCGTAGCAGAACGAGAACTTTAAACTACAGAGAAGCCGGAGTACGAAAGAGCAAAGCCAGATTGATCGATTGATTACTGGTGCCGGGCCCGCTAACTACTGAGGTCATTAGTTCAGTAAGTGTAGTGTATGTGTTTCATCGGGAGGTGGCTGTGATCTTCTCCCACTGGATGGCGAGATCCCGTGCCGACCTTCCGTCAACTAGCCGGATTTTCTTCAATCAGCTATCTCCCAACATCGGGGCACCATCCCAGCCGGGACAAGTTCTAAGTCCCTGACCGGTCTTCCAGCATGTGCGGTAGTGTAGTACAGGTTAGTGCAAGTAAGGGGTGAGGACAGGACAAGGAAGAGGAAGGAAAGGTCGCGCGCTGTTCGTGGCCCGTGTGTTAAGGTACTGCTCAGGCATTCACCTGGTGTTAATCGGGAACACCATGCAAAACTATCAATCAGGGCAACCGGACACTAAAATTCTTCTCGAGACAACAATGGAAGCTGACAAACTAGTGTCGAAAATCCTGCCTCTGACGGGACTCGAATCTAGGACCTCTCGGTCAGACACACTACAGTGTTAACAGTTGACGCACTGAGCCACTTCTCCCGGTATGTTTTTTCGAGATGTGTCCGTTAATACGAAATATTTCCTGCTCAAATAGTTTCCTGTTGCACCCAACAATTTCCCTTCAGAGCAACATTCATACGAAACCTATGAAGAGGCAGGTAAGTCGTGGCAAACGACGCAACGAACTATGCAAACCCTTATTGGCGGGAGCGCCTCAGGGTAATAACACCTTTTACAAATTGTTATTCCAAACCTCAATTTTAATCCAATTTTTCTCCGTTATATGCAAATGTTATTGACGATCACGAGAAGATATGTTTTCGTTCAGCACAGTCGGAAGGTATTATGTTGTCTGATTCTTGATATTGCATTTCAAGGCGAGAGACATTTCATTGGAAATGTATCGAACGTTTACAGGCTGGAGTTGAAACAAATGTACCTCCCTTTCTGAATACTGTCAAGTATGCTTCACTTTATAGGTAGTCTCGAATATAATTGCTTTTTCTGTAATAATGAAATGACGATTTTCACTTATGTTAGTGCTGAAAGTCATAGTTTGCGCCTCAGACGAATAGTGAACGGAAACGTATTTTCAATAAGCAAAGGTAATGTGCAATGTACCATTCCATAAGCATCACAAGCAATGGTAATTCATTTGTTTTCCATATCCACGGATCATTGCGATAACATTCCATCATTTTCTAATACATTATTCTTTCAGGTAATAAAATTACCAACAGTTGATGCCCAAGAGCACGCCGATTGCTCTGTTCGTTTCGTGGATGGAGCAAACACTAAACTGTCGCTTTTCACTGCGCCCTTCACATTGTCAGATTGCTGCCCCGCAGGGGGCGGGGCAGGGACTGCGTAAGTGGGCACGATCTCTGGTGGAGAGTTGTAGACGAGCGCCCGGACCGGATTGGGTCAAGGGACGTTCATAAGAACGTTCTGAATCCCACATGGAATTCAAAAGTAAGTAAGTAAATAAATCTGGAGAAATGCAAAATAGTTTTACGCGCAGAAGAAATAAAGGGACAGCTAAGTATTTGCTTGCGGGCAAGATAATTCCACAGATAACTAGTTGTAAATATCTGGGGGTGATAATTAATGAACAACTTGGATGGGGGAAGCACGTCAACTTTACTGTTAGGAAGGCATGGAAATCTTTACTTTGTAATCCGAGTGTTAAGGAAGGGAAGCAGTAACTCAAGAGAACTAGCATATACAACCATTGTGCGCCCAGTGTTAGAGTACGGAGCAGCGTGTTGGGATCCATATAGAAAGGGCCAAATAAACTCCATCGAAAGAGTTCAGAAAGTAGCAGCAAAATTTGTTAAAATGGGGAAATTCGTTAGGAAATATTTCCAATGAAGTATCGTCATTGGCGAGCCGTAGGGAAAAAGCTAGGTTGTGTATATTTTACAAAGCGTTAGAGAAAAATCCGGCATGGAGGGAAATTCAGGAAATAATGCATGAAGCTGTTTACTTAGCGCGTTACGACCATTTTATAAAAATACGTCCAAGGAAACAGAGGACTAATGTTGGGAAATACTCTTTTGTAAATAGGACTATTGAGTCATGGAATAGCTTGCCTGCACCACTAATGGAGACTTTTCCTAGAAACATTAACACTTTTAGGTTAAGATTAAATCCTAATAATAGTGCAAGCGATAGGATTAGTAGTCTGTGAAGGGACTCTGCATTTAGTAGGCATGCCTTAAATGGAGTAATTTTGTTCTGTTTATTGAATTTTATTTATTTTTCGTATTCATTAGTATATTATGGTATTAGATGTAAAGTAAGAGTAAAGAATTTGCCACCGGGCTTAATGCCCAAAGTAAATTAAATAAATTATCTATATAGAAGTTAAGAAGGGAAAAATGGGCTCCCTCCCTTGGGGTAGCCTAGGTCCTGGCGATACTCGCGTCAATAATCTCAAGGAAAAGGCAGTTGGGAGCTGGGAAGGGGGTCTCGAGCCGCCCGAACCTTACATCAGGTGGCCCCTAATTGGCTCTCGGCTTCGTCGAGACAATGGGCCGGTACTCTGGGCAAAGAGAAGGGACTTGCTGTCGGCGCATGTAGCGCATTGGTTGACTCCAGTACTAGCCTGGCTAGCTCTGAGCAGGCAGGGCGGCGCGATTGAGGTATTGAATGGGGAGGTTGCCGTGAGGGCAAACTACGTTCCGGCGGGTCCGGATACCAGCCTGTCGGCGTATTTTTGCGTGGGAGGGGGTGCGGATAGAGGCAAAGAGCTATAGGTGCCCACCCCGCGGATTTGTGCCCCTTGGTAGAACATGGGAAATGTGTTGAGTAGTAGCTTACGAGCGACGTGGTAACCACAGGCCTACCGATCCCATCACCATTAGTCTGGGGCGCCATGGCAGGACAGTAGTGTGAAGATGCTGGTGCCGCAGCACATGCAGTCATTAGTAATGTTTCGGTATCTTAGTTTATATAATATACAATAATATTATCGATAATACGATAATATTATCGATGTGCCGAATTTCGAATTGTGACATAAATAAATGAAAATTTTAAAAAATAGTTTGATCAGATCACGTGGGCCGCTCGCCCCATGGGGCTTCAAATGCCATGACGTCCTCACGTGAAGCCAGCGTGAGACATGTCATGTTAAGAAACACAGAACCAAGCACACAATCGCCGATGGGGGGGTTGACGAAACTCTACCCTTGGGTTCATTTATTAACAACTGATATTGCTAGGCTCTTCCTGAAACCAGGTGCAGTCTTCTTTCTCAGATATTCGGAGTCAGTTGTATAAACACAAGTTTGCGAGAAACACAAGCGTTTTTCTGTGAAGCTAGTGACCATGGATAGCCGTACAAAAATATCAGTAGTAGTACCATCGTTTAACCTAAAAACCTAAAATTGCAGAAATGTACGATTTCATAGTTACAACCAGCGTTCTTGAGAATTTGAAAATTTACCGTGTACCGTAAAAAATTTTTGTGATGTGTATCGGAAAAAACGTTTCCCCCAAAACTACTTTTCGTGACAAGTGAACAGAACTTCATATAAGAAAGTGGGAATCGACAAACCTTGTGAATGCCAAAAATATTTCGAACAGTGACAATGATGAATAAATGTGCACAGCTAGGTAGGGCATGCTCATCCTACTGTGTCAACAGATAATAAAAACTATATTTCGTCTTCTGCTATTCCGGGCAACGTCACGTAATAATGGACATTTAAGACTTAAATAAGGACATTTGAGTTCGTTAATTCTCAGATAAAAACAAATTAGCACAGGAAATTAAAACAGAAAAAGTATTCCAGACAGAAACCACAGAAAATCAAAATGACTTTTGAAGAGAAAGTATTTCATATAGAAGTCTCGGCTACGTTATGAAGAAATTCAGAGGGCAGTCAGATTATTGTAAAATTGAAACAATTAAAAATAATTCTAAACAAAATTGATAATAAAAAAGGGGAAGGATCAAACAAACATTTATACTCGTAATTACAGGCCTATATCTTTAACATGTAACATATGCATGTAGCACGTTATATATGTAACATATGCATGTAGATGATGCCAATATTAAATCACGGACAATTACCAAAAATTATACAGATGATATGATTATTCTCTGTAAAAGGAAACTAGAAGTGCTACAGAATGGCACAGACTTTCTCCTAGTAAAGTTTTCTAATTTCCGTGGTGTGGACAGGCACTTTACAGTCTTGCCCCTCCTTGCCTGCTGCCATCTATCGCCGCCCACGATACATTTTTTAAAAATTTCCTCAACTTTTCGGTTTCCAAATGGTAGTACCTAAATATTAATTTAAGTATGTTAAAGAAGGCTAAAAACTCGTCCTAAATAGAAATTTTCATAGAAATATATGGCACCGTTTTAAAAAATGGCGTTTAGCGTTACTGTAAATGCCAAATTTGAAGCTCTTTTTCACAGGAATCTATTGCGTTTTCGATAAACGTTTTTTAAAGTCATTTTAAGCACTTTTACTCACAAATACAATAATGTATACAAATCTATTGAAATGTGCGTATTAACGGCGTAAGAGGTATTTCAAAAAATTACATTTGTGTAATCTTTTTTAAAACAAAAGAGTACACCAAAATGAACTTTACGTCATATTAAACAGTGCCATTACCACTATTCCTTGTAAAAGTTTGAAGAAAAATGTTGAAGCCATTTTTGAGAAAATGGCGTTTGAGCGTTTCTAAAAATGAGGTGATTTATGTAGTAACTGTATTCTTAACATAGATAATATCATTAATTCATTATCATCATATACAGCATGGATTAAGCCTTTAGGCCTGTTCTGTCTCCAGGAGTTTCATTTGATCATTCCATCGCAGTCGTGGACGTCCTACATTTCTTCTGCTTTGCGGTCTGTATCCAAAACTTTGAAGAGGGATGCGCGAACTATCCATTCTCTGAAGTTGGTCGTACCATTGGAATCTATGTGAATCTAATATTTGAGCTATATTGCAAACATGAAGATCTGACCGAATGTCTTCATTTTTCTTGTGGTCCCTCAAAAAATATCCCGTTAGTGGCCTCAGCAACCTCATTTCTGCTGCTTCACTTTTTTTCTCTGTTGAGGTTTTATTGTCCATGCCTCGGCATCATACAAGAGAACTGGAATATGGCCCTTAGTTCTATAGAATTTAAGAGGGTCTTTTCTTACTTTATTTAGCAGACGTTGCTTAATACAATGAGTATTAAGTAGCTGCAGGAATTGAGTTTTGTTCTAGATATTTAGAATGATCATAGACTACATTGTATCCCTGATAATTAAAATTTGAGACATGTTCAATTACATTATCATTTATTTCAATCTTTGCTCGAAGCGGAAAGACTCCTTTAAAACCCAAGATTTTGGTTTTTAATGTGGATAATTTTAAATTAAAATCTTAAGCTATGTTAAAAAGAATAAAGAACGCTCTTTGTAGATTTTCTTCCGAGTCTGTTAGGATAACCTGACCATCTGCAAATAGTAATGTATTCAAGGCAATTTTTCCAATAAAATTTGTTTTCAATTGTCTTTCCCATTAAAATATAAATTAAAACGAATGAGAGACATGGGACACCCCTGTCTTACGCCTTGATTTATTATTCTATATTCATTGCTTGGTCCATCTCCTGTATTTACTCTTATAGTAGTATCCACATACATACTACGAATGGCTCTTACTACATGTGGAATCACTCTTACACCTTCCATAATTTTGTTCCATTAAGTGTCGAATGCTTTTTCTAAATATACAAATGCTAAGAACGTCGGAACATTATTCTTTCTATGATTTTCTATTATCTGTGAGACTGTAAATATGCACTCAAAACAAGACCTACCTTTCCTAAATTCATTTTGCTCCTGTAATAAGAGCATCTCTGATACAGGTTCTGGCCTCTGATTTATAATTTTGGCGTATATTTTGTATCCATAATTTAAAGGGCTTATCCCTCTGTAATTAGAGCAGTTCTTCCTATCACCTTTTTATATGCGGGGACGACCACAACAGTCCTCCATTCTTCTGGGATGTGACCACATACCCAGCAAGTATTAAAAATGTCCAGCAGCTTTAGGGAAAATCTTTCGGTTGCATATATGAAGCGTTCATTGTTGATGTCTGACCCAGGTGCTTTTCTATTTTTAATGTGTTTAAGAACCCACTTCAACTCGTCCATTGTTATCGGGTCAACTGTTTCTTTCTTAAAAGATATTCCCCTTCTTGCTGGTCCTCACTTGTCCATTTGTCCATGAAGCCACTTGTCAACCGGAATCAAATCATCATAATCATTCATTCATGCCCTCAATTTTCTATACTATGAAGAGGCATCTTTCAATATTTAGATGCTAATGTACTGTTGCTTCCTTCTGTGCACCAAGGCTAATAAGTATTAAAATTTTTTCTATCTTAAATATAACCAACACTAAGATGTAAATAATTGATGTAAATATCATAATTGTAAACCTTTTTGTTATAGTCTCTCTCATTGTAAGTGCTAACTGAAGTCGCTAATAACTTCGTTGATGCGACTCAGAATAAATGTATTTTAAAAAAATTTAAAATATAAATGGATGGAAGAAATTACCACGACCAAAAATTCGACTCCTTCTTTACAAAAATGGTGTCAGAATGGTGAGAATTATAGAATGTATAGATGGTTATAAGCCTGTTATTTAAAGAACTGTCCATCATGACGTGAAACATTTTGCATTATTGAAGTCACAAAGTTTATTTGAATTAGAAATGACAAATTACTTATAAAAACTGGTAATTGTTGAGAGATCAAACTTAGAAGTAGTGCAATCACGAGTGAATAAATTTCTAGAAAAAATCGTCGAAATAGAATTCCAGAATGCTATACAGTTATCTTCGGCTTCTTCTACTTCTTAGTAGGCCATAGGCCTGATTCATTCCTTGAATTTAAAAACTTTCGTGGCCTCGTTGCCTCGGTCTCCCGGGATATCTTCTTCCCGTAAGTCTATTGTCTCTCGAGACCCTTACAATTCTCACTTCATTCGTTCTATCAGTGTGTTGATTCATTCTCTCCTGCGTGATAGTATCCATTCGGCAATGGGACTAATTGCAAATGTTGTTCTAATGTTATAATTTATTTCTCTATCCAAGAACGTTTTATTTAAGACTTTCCTCAACACACGCAATTCAGGCACTTCTAGCTGACGTTTCGTGCTTTTTGTTTCACCTCGTGTCTCTGCTGCATATGTTAAAATCGGTCTAACTACTGATTTATATATTTTTACTTTTGAGACATCTGAAATATATGTTGTACCACACTGAGTAAATTTAAGCTGCCGGAAATTCTGTTTTCTTTCATGACCTGTTCTTTTACCTCCTTATTCATAAGTCCTGAGCTTGTGATCATTATCCCCAAGTATTTTGTTTCTAACACTCTATTGATTGATCATTTACCACGAGCTTACATCAAATAGGATCTTTTGCTACTGTCATACTTTTAAATTTGTGGATGGAAATCGTCAAATTATAGTTTCTGCAGAGTTTATTAAATTCTTGGAGAATCCGTTGTAGGTCATCTTCATTTTAGGCTACAAAATACTGCATCGTCCGCATGACAAATTATGTTTATGTTATATTTTCCCATTATGTATCCTTTTTTTTGTTCTAAGCTGATTGATTGTCTTATTCATTACTAGATTAAATAGTAAATAACTCAAGGAGTCACCCTGTCTGATCCCTTTCCATATGGTGAAGGGAGAAAATAATATTCCATTGTCCTTGATCTTAATATTATTGTCTGTAGATTAAATGTATTAAAGCAATGAGGTTGTGTGGTACTCCCTGCAATAGTTTGAAGTCATCTATTAGACGTATATTATCAAATGCTTTACTTACATCTATAAAGCAGAAAAATGCCAAGTTACTGAATTATAGTGACTTTTCAATATTATATTTTCTGGTTTTCCAACCTTGGTTTTACAATAGAGAAAGATCTTCATCATTAATTTTGTTATTTATTCAGTTAATGCTACACAGTTATACTTCTTTAATAATGTCTATATGCAAACGAGACATATGTATTCTTTCTCCAGTGCGATTTTTTTTTGAAAAATATTATTCCATTCTTTAAGAAGCAATTCAGATAATGGGCTGAGTTAATTACAATTAGTGGTTAGCTACCCTGCATCCCTTTGTACTACACCTTAGAAAAATCAACAAATTTAAACATCAAACAATAATTGCTTCTTCTGAATTCTTGGGATATAGTACGGATTCTTCTTTTTCAGAGTAAACTCAGAAAATGTCTCTCTCTCTCTCTCTCTCTCTCTCTCTCTCTCTCTCTCTCTCTCTCTCTCTCTCTCGATATATATATATATATATATATATATATATATATATATATATATATACCAAAATGACAAACCATTTTGAGTATGAAAATGTCATTTATATGAAATAGGATATAGGGATGTCAAAACACGCGAGGGCGGTCGCGAGGGTGGTCGCTATGTGGCAAGTAAACAACCGGCGTTAAAGGTCATATTCGCTAGGTGAAGAGGATTTGGAATAGTATTGTTTTTGTTGGACAAAAAAGGATGATATGGAGTTCTGATGCTTTGGGTTTTAGGAAGAACAGGACAGTCTCTTTAGCAACGCGGTAATGAGCGGGTCGGCTCCTGACATTTTACCAAGTTTGATGCAATAACTTGTAGTACAATTAAGTCCATCGTTCCTCATATTAGGATAAAACGTTCTTGTGGGAAAAAACGAAGGAATTCTCCAAGTAATAGTCAGTACGTGTATAGGCGTTCACCCGTGATGCCAGTAAGGGAAGTAGCGAGTAATAATAGTATTGCTGGGAGAATTTTAACTTGATCGCGAACATTAGGCGGAGGACTTTATGAAGAAGGAAGATTCTGCTGCGACGACGGAGAAGATTCTACGGGGCGCCATCGAATGGAGAAGTGAAGAGCGCGCGAAGATTCGCGATTATAACAAGGTTGATTTATAATTATCTATTTTTTATTTATTTATTTATTTTACGTCAAAAAAAGTTAAAAACTGCGTATGACGTGCTATAGGGAAAAGTGAATTGTGTGCACATTTTCAAAATTCTGTGATCCCTACACTAAGTCATATACTACATAAATTTTGAATTTTGAAAGGAGAAAAACAAAAACTCCCATGTAATAAAATCTATTTTAGAGGATAAATAAGCAATACATTTTGAATTTTGAAAGGAAAAAACAAAAACTCCCATGTAATAAAATCTATTTTCAAGGATAAATAAGCAATAAATTTTGGCTCTTATTACTTCCTGCCCGACAACATGGAAACGATAATTTGAATAATTGTATTTCCCGCTGAATTCTAGAAGACGTGCACAGAAAATGAAGTTACATTTATGTCCAGAAGCAAAACAAGGGGCCAGCTCAGCATTTGCTCAATGGATCAGGGAAACTGGACGAAAAACGTGGTCGAGATGGGATTATTACTAGAGAGAGACAGAGTTGGTCATGACCAAAGATAATTTTATTTTGATTAACGACGTAACAATTCATGTTAACCTTTTATTAGAATAATATTTCACATTATAATAAATTCCAATTTGTTACTTTAAAAGAAAGGTGATTATCATTATTCGCTACGTGCAATTCGGTAGTAGATATTTTGATAAGATTTTCAGATTCCTCGCCACTCCATACAGATGGCAGATTGAGTAATTGGTTGGAGAGTAAGTAGCAACAATTATGAACTTCTAACAAAATTAACTGAGTTAGCACGATAATTTTGGATGCGAAATATTAAAATTACGTAGGAAACATCCGGATTACAGTCGTACTTTTTTCCTGGCGCTCAAATCAATAACTAAATTATTCGGACAATAATTACGAGTGTCATTCAAACGAAACGAGTCATGAATCTAATTTAATTAATAATTCGTAAAACTACGAATTTTGCTGGTAGAGAAGGCTTGTTTGAATATATATATATATATATATATATATATATATATATATATATATATATATATATATATATATATATAGAGAGAGAGAGAGAGAGAGAGATACATACATACATACATACGCTATTTCTCGCATTGGGTCAGCGCCAGTCATTACAGAAATTGTTAAAAATTAAGATTATTAATGACAGATAACCTTCAACCCTGTCATAAGCCTATTAATTTATCTAATGTACTTGAGCGGATAGATAATAACGTAAGGACATTACCTTTTATATGTTTTAGCAACGCTGAACATAACTTCGGAATCTCGCAGCGGTTATGTGACAATAAAACACTTGTAGCGATCACAAAGACAATACATCGCTTCATTTATTTTTGATGCAATTTAAAATGGATATTCTCTGTAAAGTGAATTAAAAGAAATATCAGTTTCATTAAATGAATCACGCCGTCTTATTCGTATAATTGTTTCGTCCGTTTAATACTAAATGGAAATCCGTTTGATACACCGTGTCTTTTTATTTACGAATCAGTGGTTTTTGTAAAAAATGACTTGCTTAAGGGCGGGAATATATTTTCAGAAAATGCCGAAGTCTATTTCTATAACACTCGACGTAGAAATCATATTTATCAGGTGACAATATCAACAGCTCATTACAAAAAATTCACATACAATACATGTACATTATTTTACAACACTTTGCCAGATGACATTAAACGATTAAATTCAATAGAAAAGTTTAAATCCCAAGTGAAATCGTTTCTGCTGCATAACTGTTTCTATACAATTAGAGACTATACTGAGCATCACAAGAAAAGTAACATTAATTT
Source organism: Teleogryllus oceanicus (assembly GCA_964035755.1). Taxonomy (NCBI): domain Eukaryota; kingdom Metazoa; phylum Arthropoda; class Insecta; order Orthoptera; family Gryllidae; genus Teleogryllus; species Teleogryllus oceanicus. The sequence goes on along the minus strand of CAXIVR010000011.1, from coordinate 36,700,857 downwards.
TAACAATGATACATAATGCATTATTTACCATTTGGACTGTATAAATGAGTATAAACAACCTGTAACAACTATTGTACTACAGCTTCCGGGTCAATGACCCCATCTCGATCAGGTTTTCGTCCAGTTTCCTGATCCATTGAGCAAATGCTGAGATGGCCCCTTCTGGACATAAATGTAACTTCATTTTCTGTGCACGTCTTCTAGAATTCAGTGGGAAATACAATTATTCAAATTATCGTTTCCATGTTTTCGCGGCAGGAAGTAATAAGAGCCAAAATTTATTGCTTATTTATCCTTGAAAATAGATTTTATTACATGGGAGTTTTTCTCCCTTTCAAAATTCAAAATTTATTGCTTATTTATCCTTGAAAATATAATTTATTACATGGAAGTTTTTTTTGTTTTTTTTCTCCCTTTCAAAATTCAAAATTTAAGTAGTATATGACTTAGTGTAGGGATCACGAAAATGTGCACACAATCCACTTTTCCCCATAGCACGTCATACACAGTTTTTTACTGTTTTTTGACGTAAAATAAATAAAAAAATACTTTTGAATTTGAATTTAATCATCAATGAAGCTCATAAGTACATGTCAGGCACATGTCAAGCACATAAGTACATGTGAGGGAATATTTCTATTTATTACTCTGTTACCGTATAACGATTATAATTATCAACTGGTGATCGTCACGTGTTTGGGGGAGACGCTCTGGCAAACGCAGAAGAACAGCAAATACACATTTCTATTGAACTTAAGTTCACAGAAGTCTATCAGCGTCCCGTTTTAAATCTTAGCAGACTTACAGGCACTGAACAGCGAATAGATTACGAATATATATTTTTATCTAATTCAAGATTTTTTAAGATCTGAGTTTTTCTCTGGATGTACTTCATCGTAAGTGCTAATATATATATATATATATATATATATATATATATATATATATATACACACACACACATATATTTACCATCCTTTGGTCTATCTCTGGAAAAAATCAAAACAAACGTCGAGTGTTTCTTGAGTATTTTTACGACTTTCATTATCTTTCAACAGACATTTCTGAAAACATTCGTTTTTTAAAAAGAACAATATCTTTTTTAAAGATTTAATTCTTAAGACAGATTTTTTCTGACAAAATATCAATTTCAATATTTTCCTTTTATAAATGTTGATTTTTACTTTCTCGCATATTGCTTACGCAGTATAGAAAAAGTATTGTAATGTAGCAGGAAATTATGGTGCTGCAGTAGCGTTCTTTAGTAGCTTTCTCGCATTATTAGGAAAGATTCCTTAATATTATAATATTGCAATTTATTCCCTCCCTGAGCAATAAATTGAAGTCCGAGCATATTCAAACGACTCTCCTACGGCGCATATCTGCATTTATTTCGATAGTCAGGGACAGAAGCTCAGTCAGCCTAGTCAGAAACAAACTTGAATAAATCTAATCTGTTACAATATTTGCATCACATTATTCAGACAATGAAGAATAATTTCACGTATAAATTAAACGTCGACAACTCGAGGCCATCCAATATATTGCCTTATAATTGCATATGTAGAACGAAACCACGGTGTCATTACGTAATGTCCATCTTATGCATATTATTGTGTATTATCTGTGTACATGTTCTTCACGATTTTAATATAGAAAAAAATATTCCATTTTATTGAACGTAGTGGTATTGTAACTTTTAACATTAAGTAAATAATGTCTCCTTATCATATTCCCAACTTATCCATGTTGCCAACCAAGAATGAGAATTCCGAGAATTTTAAATCGCCAATTCGCAGCGTTCACACTGTATGACAACACTGCGTGAAAGATTATATTAAATAAGACCCACCAAACTAAATAACGTGTTAGAGGAAGTAATTTAGTAATACAAGAACACGTTTCATCCATCTTTTCGTTAGCAGGGCCCACCAATAAGTGTTTTTCTGTCGAAAAACCATCTTCCCCCTTCAGCAGCATTATCATATTTTCTCTGTATTGAGTAAGCAATGAAAAAGCGGCTACATGCCAGTTTCGAATTCTCGGAATAACATTCATTGTTGGTCGGCGACATGGTAGAAGTAGTGTTAGGAGAAGGGAGATTTATTTAGTTAATGTTTTATTGTATCTACAGTCAATTAAATGGTACACTTTAACTCCATTACAGTCGGAAAGAATAAATAGACAGATAATACTGAATGTACACGAGCTTAAGATGACATCACATTTACGTGCTATATGTGCATTCAAAAGACAATCTATTGAATTACCTTGAGTTATGAATGTATAATTTATAAATGAAATTATCCTCGCTTGCCTACATAATGTGCTGCAAGTATTGCATCATCTGAGATTTATTCAAGTACTGGCTACGATGGAGAGGCAGGAGCTGACTGAGCCTCGCGGGAGTCGGCAGACGGTCAGAGTAGTCCAATAGCGCGTTCTGGGGGAGGGGGTAGTTTGATTGATTGATTGATTTTTTCGTGTTTCCGGGCGCGTCAACTGCTTTGGTCGTTAGTCCCGTTAGTGTAGTGCATGTTTTTTCTCGGGAGATGACGGTGATCATCCCCCGCTGGATAGCGAGATCTACCGTCGGCTAGTGGAGTTTCGAGAGACGATCTCGGCATGACATATCGGGCGTGCGGGAGAGAAGGTCGAAGCGTGATGACCGGGAAGAAGTGTTCCAGCAGAATATGCTTGATGGACGGGGCAGGAGATGTGGGCAGGTCAGCCATGACAGATGAATGCGGCGTGCGATTAATATGGAAGTGAGAAGAGCGGAAGGAACAAATAGAGCAGAATGGGTAGGTTGTGCGTGGCAGGAGGTGTGGGCGGGACAGCCGTGGTATGCCAGGTATGGTGTGCGGAGGAGACAGACGCAGATGGATGACAGGGAAGAAGAGATACTGAAGAATAGGTTGGTTGGGCGAGGCAGGTTGTGGGGGGTCCCCATAGAGCGTGCGGGAGAATGGGTGTAGCCTCATGGGCGAGAGGAATAGACTGCGTCGGAGGGGCGGGAGTTTTAGGTAGGACGACCATCCCAGGCCGAATAGGGCATGCGGAGGATAGAGACGAAGAGTGATGAGCGGGTGGAACATAGAGCGGAAGGGGTTTGATGAGTGGGGCGAGAGTTGATTGTAGAATATTCGTGGCATGCCAGATAGGGCGTGCAGGAGATACGGACGAAGCGTGAAGACTGGGAAGAAGTGATCTAGTAGAATAGGCTGGATGGACGAAACAGGACAGTCATGATATCACGGAAAGGTGTGTGGGAGGGCAGGACGAAGCATTATGATTGAGAGCACCTATATAGAAACTCTATAGGAACTATCGAGCGGAAAGGGCTGGGTGGGCGGGGCAGGAGACGTCGGCAGAACGGCCATGGCAGCTCAAAAGGACGGCGGGGGGGGGGGGGGTGTGCGGAGGATATGAACGACGCGAAATGAGAGCAATCCACAGATAGAGCGGAAGGGGATGTATAGGATATGAACGAAATGAAGAATTGAGTCGGGTAGAATGGGGACAGCTACAATAAGCGGTTTCACGAGAAGATAGTAATGAACGTGAAGTGGAATGGGAAAGTGAAAAAGTAAGCGGTGTGGTGTATGAAAAGGTTAAATAAGAGGCTGCATGAGGTATAGAACAACTTCCCTAAGGATGAGCCAAAGTGACAGTTCGTAGAAACAAGTGAACATCACATGTATTTCAGAGAAGTATCCCTCCGCCGCGACAGCTATTCAGTCACGCCCCTTCGTAAAGTGCTAATGGCTCCTGTGAAAACATCCCTATGAGGAAGTCTAAGAGTTTCGCTGAGGTATATGCACATACGTGAGTCCGGGAAATATTTAAATTTAATTACGTATGCGTAAAATCTCTTAACATGCTCTCACAATCAGTAAAAGAAAACTGCAACGAATGTAAATAGAAAGAAAAATGATGCTGAAAACACGTGCACCGGTACGCATCTCGCATTCAAGTCTCAGTTTTAAAATAAACATAATATTTATCACACAAAAAGTTAATTCAATGTAATATATAAAGAAAAAAAGAATTTTTACAGAAGAGCACATTACACTGCACTTCCTAATTTCTTTTATTTCTCGCGGCGCACTATATTTTTCTCGGACGAGGACATCACAAAAGGAAGCGTCGAAGCCATTTACAAGTTAGCCAACTGCAAACGAACGAATACAGGAAGGGAGTCTAATGGGCTTAAGGACACAACGACCACATAACCTTCACGTGTGTTACCAGCACTAGCTGTCATTTGGGTCATCCTGGAAAACGTTATTGGAAAAATAACAAAATGAGACGCAGGTTCGTGAGTGACGCGGTTGGTTTTAAGTTGAAGCAGTGGTTCGTAGAAACTCACCAGGAGTGAACCTGCGTCACGTCACGGACCTGCGTCTCATTTTGCAATTAGCGTAAATGCGGTAAGATGTTGCGAGAAGTGCGCAGCACATCACATGAACTGGAACTGCGTCTCTCCCCATCCTACCTGACGCAGTATGCTATCTCGCCTTTTCCTGGACCCGACCCCCATTTAAAGAGATTCTGTCTCTACTCTATCTCACTCAGCCTCTTATCTCGTCTTCTCCTGCACCACTCCCTTGCGCTGCTCCTTTTTTATATCCTTCTTACGCCGCCTATCAACTTGGTATCTTCCCCTGCACCGCCATTTAAGAAGCTTATTTCCTCATCCTACCTTACTAGTCTCTTATCCCTTTTTCTTCTCTAACTCCACCCTTCTTACGCAGTTCCTCTCCCTCTATCCTCCCTCACGCAGCTAACCATCTCCTGATCCTCTTATTTACCACGCCTCTCCCCACTTTACAACTTATTTTACGCAGCCTCTCATCTCGCCTTTTTATTTTGCACCACACTTATTTTACTGTTATGTCCATTCTTCCTAACTCAGTCTCGCAAATTGATGCACCTTCTTTCTTAAGACGGCTCCACATATTTGGCATTCGCCGAGCAGCGAGCTACTGTTCGCCCAATCCCGAACAGTTGATGTGTTCTGCCACAGTCGGGACTCGAACCAAGGTCCTCCCGGTCAGAAGCCAAACAGTGACATCAGTTGAGCTACCTCTCCTGGTCTAATATCACCTTTCAAACAGCAACATGGCCGCCAATAAGCAGAATCACTTGAGTTTTTCTAACGCTGCTGATGAAGTTCTTATCTCATGTGAGATAGTTGCAATTATTCCTTATCAATATCCACAACTTGGACGGCAATTAAAGAAAAGTATTGGAAAGGCGGGAGATAAAAAATTTGCGAAAAAATCATATCTTGGCTTCAGTAATGTCTTATCTTCATAACGAAATCTCAAACTGCGTAGTCGTAATCTAAAATTTCATAAATGGAGATTTGTTTACTCTAGGCTTTTTCGGAGAATCAGATGAATCGTCAAATCACTAGTCTTTGATTCATTACGCATCTTTCTGAGCTCTTGAAATGCGTTTTTGTTGTTGTATTGCGTAACGCAATGATGCAATAGAAGTGATCATTAGAAGGAATGGATATCCCACATTGCCAAAGTTCTGAGATAATGAGGGTTTTACCTAAACTTCCCTCACATAACTCAGTTCATTTTGAAACTTTAAAACACATTGCACTTGCATATAAGTCCACAATGGATTCAAATAATACATTTCACTAAAAGAATAATATTTGAAGTTTTGTGTAATGCTCATAACACAATTCCACAAAAAAGTGGGATAGTCCCTTGTTGTAGTTAGCCCTTCAATTGTCCAATCTCATGTGAGCGCTGTTGCTCCTTGCAACTGCAAAACACGCTCAGCGGCATGATCAATAGCTGAAGGCCGCCCTCTGCGCCGCCAGGGGTCGTTGCCGCGCGGGCTGCGGTCGCCCCGGGCGCCGGCGGAAGGGTGGGGGCGCGCTGCGCGGCGATCGAAGGGCCTTGGCCCTGAGCCCTGCGAAAGCCGCGCGCCGCCGCCCCTTGCCCCGTCGCTCGCTGCAGCCCCGCCCGGGGCCCTGGCCGCGCCTGCCCGGCAACCCCTCGCGCGTCTCGTACATGCTAGCGATTTTTGTTTTCGTAAGAGTAATGCGAACGAAATGGAAATTAACTATAACAAAGAGCTTTTTTATTAATTAATTATCGGTAGACTTAGCGTACCCGTGCGATAAACCTCACATTCGTCCCTATTTATCCATTTTTATATTGTCTGTAAAATATCTTTTTCTTTAAGAGCCTCTTATTTTCCGTCACTCGTTCTATACGTCTCCTCGTAATTGATAACAATACAATTCACCCTTGTCAAAATAAACTATTCTTACTGAACTTTATTACAGAGCAGAGAGGTACACCCGTCTGATTCAATCGCGTAGAATATCAAGTAATTAGTTTAATTTCACGTACAGATGCAGATTCTACAGATTCTGAACATGTGGAGTAGAATCGAGAAGTGCAGAAACAGCAAAAATGTAAAATGAAATTCAAGAAGATCTAATGCTATAGAATACGTGGCGATGAACGTTTTTTGAAGACATTGGTCTCAAAATTTTATTTTTTAAAGCCATAAAATGCTTTTTTTATGCATTATTGAACAATACAAATTAAAAAATGTGACATTGTGTTGCGGGTTGCATTTGGTATGAATATCTAGATGCGTTTTTTAAACAATTCCTTCATATTTTTCAAGCCAAAGTGCAATTTGCCACGTATCCGTGAAATTCTATTTAATTAGAGATCTCATTTATAAAGATTTCTTGCGTGTGATTGCCGCAAAAAGTATTGAAACTACTGAAATAATATAAGAGGCTATTGGTAGATGGATAATTTGCCCTCTCGGGTGGCTCGTCGGTTAGCGTGCTCGCTTTCCACAGCGCAACTCCGTGTTCGATTCCTCGCCGGGGTAATTTAACCTGTGCGCTTTCCTTACAAATGTCCAAGTATCTATTGTTGTTAGACGATAAGAACGCCCACCCTAAGGTTAAAAAGACATATATACTGTGATGGGATGTCTTCGTGCTAAACACAAGATCCCTTATCGCATGACCGAGAGGTTGGTAAGTCAAGGCCCGTAGAGTTGTCGAACCAAAGGACAGGACAGATGGATTTGACAAACTTAACTGCACTACACAAGGTGTAGGTAACTACAAGAGCCTCTACTGTTTAACATAACCAGAGAAAATGTTCATGAATGCTTCAAAAAGAATCAATTTTTACTTTCTCATAGACATACGTATATATGGAGTGTAGTGTCTACGTAGTGTAGAGAAAGTTCTGTTATGCCGCGGAAAATCAATTTCGAGATTTCAACGGAAATACACGTTTTGAGGTCCCCTGATACTGCAAAAGTGTTTTTTTGTTTTTGTTTTTGTTTTTTTCAAAACGCCCGCGTGGCCGTCTGTTCGTTCGTTTGTCTGTCCGTCAGTGCGTCTGTGAACACTGCTAGCGCTTAAACCATGTGAACAATCTTTTCCAAATGGAAGAAAGCCCTGTCGATCTGGATCTGGTTGAAACATTGACATTTTGAAAAACATTCTTTAAAATTTGGGGGTACTTTACATGAAGTCCCCCCTCCCGACATTTTCAAAATTTTCTCAAAAACGGCTCCAAATTGTTACTTTAAATTTCTTTAAGAATAGAGTAAAATATATTTATATATGTGTCATAAGTCTGATTTTCACCGTTAACTCTGTATTTTTGAAAATTGCAAAAGTTTGAATTATTTTCGGCGTCCTCCTACAACTATAAAATTGTAGCCAGATATTTTTCCCTCAAATGAAATTTGTTGTGCATAATAAGTTCTCAAGGTAACATAAGGTCATAAACATTGTTTCGGAAATTTTAGTAGTTTTCGTGCAATATTGCCTGTAATATTTACAGTGTAAAAAAATACAAAAACAAGATTTTCTCAAAAACGTCTTCGATTTTTCCAAACAAACTCTATAGAATAACATAAACGCCATATTGTTTATTCTTTTGTTTTTTCAAAAATTTTAAATATGTAATTTTTTGACTTGTCTCTCACGTCGGTAATATTTACATTAAACTTTCTTTACATTATATATTTATGAGTATATGTGCTTTAAATCATGCCAAATAAAGTTTCTGGAAAACCCAACCGTTTTCTGTACAAATGAGCTCAAACTTCCGCAATTTCAGAAACGCTCAAACGCCATTTTCTCAAAAATAGCTCCAATTTTTTTCTTCAATTTTTTTCTTATAGTGCTATGTGCGCTGTTTAGTATGACGTAAAGTTCATTTTTGTGTATTCATTTGTTGTTGTTTTTAAATAACACTAATCTAACACATATCTCACTCCGTTAATATGGGCTTTTTCATCTATTACAATTGTGAGTGGAAGTGATTCAAATGATATCAAATAAAGGTTTTCGAAAAATCAATAGATTCCTGTGAAAAAGAACTTCAAATTTCGCATTTACAGTAATGCGATCGCCATTTTCTTACAAACCGCTTCAAATTTTTCAATGAAAATTTCTATTTATGATGAGTTTTTACTCTTCTTTAATATTCTTGAAGTAATATTTCGGTTGTACTATTAGGAAAGCAAAAAGTTGAGAAACTTTTTTTAAAAAATTACTTTGGGCGAGGGTAGATGGCAGCTTACCAGAGAATGGAGCAAAACCTTAAAGCCAGACCACACCAAGGAAATTAGAGAACTATACTACGGGAAAGTCTGTGCCATTCTGTAGCATCTCTAGTTAATTCTTGTTGTGAAGTCATTTAATGAGGGCAGGTTGTAGTGGACTGCATGGTTTACTGAATTTTGATTGGAATAAAAGCGAAAATAAGGGAGAGCGATGTGTTTGATACATTTAACTCTTCATGAAATTGGGCGTTTCAAATGTAACATAATGCATATGTTCCTAGTCGGAGGAAATTTATTTTGTATGTCTGTACTTGGCACGACAGTGATAGCCCGTTGCTACCAGCAGCGTCCCGGCCTCGTGGCAATGGGTTCAGGGGGTACGTGTGGTTAGCACGAAGACATCCCCACGCCGTATGCTGGTCTTCTCAACCTGAGAAGTGAGTTTTCTCGTCGTCACACAGCAACATATACTGGGACATTGCAAGGAAACGCACATTATAATCTTGCCCCACCGGGAATCGAACCCGGGGTCGCGTCATGGAAAGCGAGCACGCTGACTACTGAGATAAACCGCGAGGGAGGAATTTAATTTATACGGTTTGGAATTTAGTAATGTTGGTAATTGATGCGCTGATACATATGGGGCATGCGTACAACATTAATCTCCATTAATCTCACTAATGGATTTGTAATGTGTAACGGCATTAGTGAAGGATAGTGAGCTTTTAGATTCGATAAGCGGTTTTAATACAAATATATTAATTTTTACTTCTTTTGATGTAATGTGTTTTTTTTTTCAATTGAGTCTCGTGTCGAAGTTCATATGTTTAACTCTTTGGTTTTCTGGTGTCAATGGAATTGAATTTTTATTTATATGTAGGGGAGGGGGATATATAAATGGTCTTAGAGAGAATACGTTAGCAGTTGATTTAGTTGGATTTAGTTTGATTTTACATAATATTGACCAATTATTTCTTTTATCTAGATGACAAATAGCTTTGAATTATTTCTTTTATTTAATGAATATATTAACGTATGTTATATGGTTGATATTATTGTATTGATTTCTTGATCTTAATAAACAGACTCAGTATTTTTTATATAACAATTTATTTCTTGTTATACAAAATGACATGATGCGCCGATCCAATTTGGGGTCTTTTTCATAAAATCTAGTGTCCAGGTTTGTTGGCATCACAAGATAAACAATTAGCATTTTGATAAAATAATTGTGATTGGTATATAAAAATTGGAAACTCGTTAACTTCCTCCAGCCAATTGGGTCACTTATCATGATCACATGGTCAAGTACAATTTTTCGATAATCTGAGTAGTTTTCGCGTAATTTTGCGTAAATATATGCATCTTTTATTTTTTAGACAATTTTTTACTCAAAAAGACACCATTTAAAAACAATTAAATTGTGATCTCGGATAGCGTAAATGACGCTTAAGAAAATGGTTGTAGGTCTCATGTTCGTTAAAACCCCAAATTTTTCGAAAATTCCCAAAATTCAAACGTTTTTCGGCGTCATCCTACAAGTACAATTATGAAAATACATTTTTTTAAAAATGTGTTCAGCAATTTTTTCTTCAAAAATATGAGTGTTTTTATGTAATTACTTGTGTAAAAGTTTTAAATTTTAAACTATTATTTTGTCAGAAACGGCTCCATATCGTTCCTTTAAATATTTGTTACGTACGTAGCAAAGAACGGTAAAGAAAGTGGTGTCACAATTTTCGTCGCATTCTCTGAATATTCGAAAATTGGAAAATCGAAGAGGTAAATTTGAATTTCTCGGGTTTCCTTTGAAGCGGTATCACTCTGTGAATAGAAAAGTGCTTGGAAGCAGTTGGATATTTCGAGTATTCCTTCTCATTGTTGGAAGATGGTACAGTTCTATTATTAGCCGTTTTAGCTACCAAATTTGTTTTGATATTTGCTTTAAAAGAATTATCGTTCATAATGTTCTAAAATGTAATGAGTAGAGATAGGATTTTCATGCAAATGCATGTTTTTATTTAGGCGTCGTAGAGCTACCATACTTTGTAATTATATCACTCTTATTTATTAATAATACATCTTGATGATGGGAATACAAATCGAAGTCACTAAACAACGCATAATGAGTGTTCTTGAAGAATTTAAATAATGTTCAAGAAATATCAATTGATTTTTTAAATCAACCTAATAGTTATTGACTGCATATCGTTTATAATACCACATTCCTCTATTCAATAATATAAACAAAAGACGATCTAACTTATCTACTTCAATCTTAATCTAAACTATATTGTTCTTATAAAGTTTGTTGATACGATCTTGAGCTAGCAACTCCATTCACAATTGTTGCTGAAACAAATCCTGAAAAGAAATGGTACGTTTAATATTATTTAAGCACTAAATCAATTTTTAATTGCGTCATTTCTTTGAGTTACGGATGAAAACGTATGGATAATTTCGCTTTGCACTCTTAAGTGCAAGAATAAGTAGTAATTCGAGAAAAAATAATAGTTTTCATTAATATAACAATAATGAAGAATATATATATATATATATATATATATATATATATTATGATTTTGTTGTTAGCAGTATCAAGAATGCTGCTTTGCAAAATGTGTGTGCCATACGAATTCAGCTCATTTTCGCTTTGAGAACGACGCACGAATAGTGGAGCGCAGTAGTGACGGCCGATGCTGATTTGATTTGATTTTTTCGTGTTTCCGGGCACGTCAACTGCTTTGATCATTAGTCCCTTTAGTGTAGTGCATATTTTTTTCTCGGGAGATGGCGGTGACCTTCCCCCGCTGAATGGCGAGATCCAGCGCCGACCTACCATCGCCTAGTGAGGTTTCCCCCAAACCAGGACTCTCCCACCAGCGGGGCACCGCCCCAGCCGGGACAAGCTCTAAGCTCCCGACCGGCCTCCCGGAATATGTGGTAGTGTATGATACAGCGAGTGATGGATCCCGAGAGGGGTGGGGGGTTAAATGTATGTACCCCACCCTCCAAATTGAGCAACGCGACAATTTTCAATAAAATATTTGTTAGTTTTCGATCAAGTAACGAATTTGTTGTTTGAAACGAGAGCAAGCACGTGGTTGAAATTACTTTCGTTCAGAAAAATCCGCTCATCCTTGACATGCAAGTACGCAGTAATCGGGAGGGGGTACGTTTGACAATCATGACGGAGATAGGGTGGTAATAAAAGCATTTCAATTTGATTTGTAAGAAAGATGATTCCATAGCAAATATTGCAAACGCGCGTCTGGAATATTCAGTTTCGGCGTATAAAGATATTAAAATGTAGAAAAATATGTCGTAATAGGTAAAATATGTAAAAATATGTAATTATATCGAAATATGTAAAAATATGTAAAATCAAATTAGATCTAATTCATTCAGAATGTCTTGTAAACTCTAAAAAATAGCATTGAATGCAGGAATCTAGTTCCTGTAAAATCATGTATTTACATGGAAATCCGTTCCCTAATGATAAATATCCACATAGGAAAAAGGATTCGCCTTTAAACTTCCCATGACATTTAATCGCACGGATTTCCACTAGTAGCTTGTAATACATTAACTAGTCGTTCTGCAAAACGACAGAAACTTTCTCCTATAAGTTTATTTATTTTTAAGTTAGGGACTAGCTTTCGGTTCGTTCCATCCTTTCCCCAAATACCATCTACCGGCACCCAAAATACTTAACCGCGTCTCTCACTGTACCTGCTAATCTCTTGGGGGCAAATCTCCGTGAAGGGGTTCCTCAATCTCCCTAAACAGCACGCCATCACAGCCCGCAGACCACGCCCGGATTAAGCACAGAGCGGACGGAGCGAGCGAGTGAGGCCTCGCAAATTCCATAAAAACGCAAAGCTAGCCCAAACGAGAAACGAGAGATAAAAGCCGAAAAGGGAAAACAATTTGGCACTATCTCTACCAAAACTTTAAAGAATAAATTTGAATCCGCTTTTTGAGAAAATCTTGTTTGTGTTATTTTTTAAAACAGCACATGTTCCTCGCAATATTCTGCGAAAAAATGCACCTTCCCGCAATGAAATAACTAATTACGGGCAACAAATGTTACTTGAAGGAAAAATATCTATCTTCAATTTTGTAGTTATAAGTAGACGGGGCACAAAATTGAAACTTTTTCAGTTTTCGAAAATTCACGGTTAAGAGAGAAAAATGGACATATGCAATAATTATTCATAAATTTGACGTATTCTTTCAACAAATTTTTAAAAAAATGGTGCCGTTTTCTGAGAAACTTTTAAAAGTTTTGGAAATTTTTAAATTTAGGGCCTTCATGTAAACTACCCTCAAATTTTAAAGAAAGTTTTTCCAAACCCCATCGCCTTGAATGGAGACAGATCGACCGGGGAATATTGATTTTGGAAAAACGCCTACGTATGGTTTAGGCACTAGTGGTGTTCATAGTCGGACAGACGAACGGACGGACGTTTAAAAAAACAATTCTTCGGTATCAAGGGATCCCAATACGTGTATTTCCGTTGAAATCTCGACGGAAATTGCTGCGGGAAAATGATTTTCTGCATCAATACATAACTTTCTCTATACTACGTAATTTTTTCCGTATAAACGTACGTATACGATATTACCAACATCGTATCTAATATTTCCCCGTATACGTATACGAGGACATAAAAACAATTGAAACTACAGAAGAAAAACAAAAATGCGTTGTGTATAGGCGTGTGACAAAAATGACATAGAAAAAGTTACTGATTTTGAATTAATGCCGAGAAATATTTTCCAATATTTAAATCCGAAGATAACATCACTTCGTATTCGCACAGAGTAGAGCACATGTGATGGCGAAGAAAATGAAGAAAAATGAAGAACGCTCTCCAGTGGAAGAGACATTGAAGGGTGTTAAGTTTGCACTAAAATATTTCGATTGTGTGATCAAAGTAGATGAATGAAGTGTGTAGAGTGTACGAATATGTTGAAATATTGAATTTGCCACTTTGTATAATTTACTGTACCTCTGTAATAATAAAGCTAGTCATCACTATATTCTGGGATTATTGAATTATAGTAAACCTCGTAATAAATAACAAAAATGTTAGTAACAGAGGTTCACTATTATATGAGTTTACTTTTTATGTTAATTCATATTTACAGAAACTAATGGTGAAACAGCAGCAAATACTTTCTCTCATTATTTCTAATTTTTCCATTTTGTTATTCTACTATATAAACACACGAAACTGCTTTCAATTAGAACACACTTTTTCGCAATCGAGACTCGACCTCAGGTCTTCCGAGTTTATTCGCAGTAAGCTTTTCCTCTACTCTACCGAAAGGCAGTAAGTTTCGAAATGAGGTTTTTTAAAGATAGTTTGGCGAAAATGAAACGAACAGCATAATGTTTATCGTCTTTTGATATATACGAAGAGAAATTTTAAAGAAAAAAATTGGAGCGATTTTTGAGTTTTGGAAATTGCATAAATTTTAGACGCAAAATATACTAGTTTATAAAAAGTCAACATGCTTTTTTAAGAGATGATTTTTTTTCAAATAAACCTTGTCTAAACCAAAATTTCAGCCTTCAACTTTGTAGTTTTCAGATATGAACTTCTTGACTTGTCGAAAATACGGAGAGTTCGCCGAAAATAGAACTAGCATGTTATATGTTACCGTCCATTGATTCAGATAAGAAAATTTAAAGAAAACTAGTCGTGCTAAAACAGCACGTGCTTTCTCGTCCTTATTTTCACGCAAAAGTACATGAATAGTACTCAAATGTTCGAAGAATAGTAATGACATTTCCACTTCTGGATTTAAGGAACAGATTTTGTTAAGGGAAAAAGTCTCTCTTTTAATATTTTGGTTGTAGGAAGACTGAAAAATTTTTAACTTGTGAAATTTTCGAAAAGTCAGCGTTTCGTCAAATGTGAGGCCTACACCGTTCTCGTAAACGTCCATTGCACTATCCAACAACAAAATTTAGTCAAAAACGAGGGAGCCATTTTTTTGAAAATTGGGAAAATGTTCTAAGGGTTTTATTTAAAGTACTCTCCAAAATTAAAATATCGGTTTCAAATTCAAGTGGCTGCGACATCAACCAGATCCATTGAGGAATATCAATTTTGGAGAAAATCGGCTGGACGGTTTAGCCGCTCGCGTTGTTCACAGACAAACGTATTCCCATTTTCCGATTTTTCGGAATGAAGAACCCAGAAAACATGGGTTCTGGCTACACCACGTGTTAGGGATTTTTGCCGAAAATTCGCCAGGGCCCTGTTTTACAAGTTTTTTTTGCCGAAAATTCGCCGTTTTTTCGCGCAGTATATCATAACTTTCACTCTACTCCATAGCAAGAAACTAAAAATTGGTAAAGGTTTCGAGAGTAAATTTTGTTTTAAAAAATTAAAATTTTCTGTAATTGGCGAAAAATTATATGAAAACTGCTCTTTTAAAAAAATCATGTACAGTTCTTTTTCAAAAACCTAGTAGTAATTTGCACTGGAAATTTATAAAATATCCATAAAAAATTCTCAAAAAACGCTCCAAATTTTTCTACAAATATTTTCTTATTAATTTTATCTTATAAATCATAGAAGTCACGCTTAAAGGAATGACACAAGTCTCATTTTAGTTGAACTCTGGATTTTTGATAATTTTAAATTTAGGAATAATGGGAGAAAGTATGTACCGTTGTAACACAGCTAGTATTATTTTACATTAAATCAGTAAAATAGTAATGAATATTCTTGAGATAAGGTCTTTTTTCTTGTGATTTTATGAATATAAACAGAAAATTTAAAATACTAATTTATTTTTTTGTGTGACTTACCTTTTACTACTGATTGTCAATAAACACAATTAAGTACTAGAAACAAAAATGTAAAAATGTACAAGTAGCACCTAAAATTTTTGTAAATGAATATTCTTTGGCATTCTTTTTCTTGTAGAAAATAAAATTCATATTTTTCGTAACCCAAGTAAAAATTAGGTTTGTAAAGAATTGAATCCAATTGTAAGGTCCACACAAATACCTTCCACTGTCCCAAAAAGGGGAAAATATATAACATAATATTTACGGTACACAAAAGATTATTTTACTTCCACGTAATATTTTTGTATTGAGAAAATAGGGTTACCTAAAAAAATACTAACATTTCTTCATGTTTTCTCAATTTTTCGGTACTTTAATAGTAAACTAGAAATATAAATTAATAATATCTTAGAAGAGTAAAACTTGTTTCTGTATGCAAATGTTCAAATAAACAAGTAATGTCGTTTTAGAGAAAATGTCTTTCCTAAAAATACCTACACTATATTAAGCTCATTTTTAGAAACAAATCATTTTGAGTTTTCACCAATCATCATCAGAAATCGTATGAAGCACTACTACCCATAAATGTAATAAATTATCAAAAACTAAATACTGATATGTAAAAAATGTTAATATTAAAGACGTGAGAAATATTTAAAGAAAATAATTTGGCAATCTTTAAAAAATCAAAAGTATTTATCAGTGTGGTTTTATATTATGTTTTTCAGTATATTTATCCCTACCCTTTCAAATAGTTTAAATAACCAGTGGTGCTTTATAATAGCACAGACTTTCTTGCACTTGCTAGCTTGCGGTATTGTCCCACTCTCTTCCCAGACGCTGCCTATCGGACCTGAAATATATTTTTACACATTGTTTTCGATTTTAGGACCCTCTAGTGGGATAATTGATCTATAAATATTATATAAGAGTGAAACATGGTCCTGAAAGCAAATTTTAATTGAAAATTTTTGGGCCGTCCTTGAGAAAATGTCGATAGACCTTCTCTGCTATTTTTTGTTTAAAAAAATAAGAAGGCATTTCAAGTCCTAGGGCTCAAAAACACAAGGTATTAGAAATATCCAAAATACAAATATTAACTACGCGAAAGATATTTTGAAAAATACATTTTTGAAATTTTTGACAAATAAAAAAACATCAAAATAGCGTCAATGCCTATATTATTCAGTGCATTGTACACTATTCATACTTTAAGTCTCAAGGAAAGCTATGAAAGGGTTTTTGAGTAAATGTCATTACAGCCTCTCTGAAAATGCACAACTTTAGCTCCCTTCGCCAGAAACATTTTGTTTTTTTGAGAAACATAATGGTAAATCATTTGAAGCACATGAATTGACTAATGAAATAAAGCATAAAAAGTTTAAATGAAATAAAAATGTCGTGAGAGGTATATAAAAGAATTACATTTTTTAGTTTTTGGAACGGACTTCTGTTAGGGAAAAATTTGGAACCTTTTTTCCTCTTTCACCTGGGGCTTTTATCCAGCCGACAGCCGGTTTGATTGATTGATTGATTTTTTCGTGTTTCCGGGCGCGTCAACTGCTTCGGTCATTAGTCCCGTTAATGTAGTGCATGCTTTTTCTCGGGAGATGGCGGTGATTTTCCCCTCGCTGGATGGCGAGATCCGGCACCGACCTACCGTCGGCTAGTGGGGTTTCCTCCTAACCAGGACTCTCCCACCAGCGGGGCACCGCCCCAGCCGGGACAAGCTCTAAGCTCCCGACCGGTCTCCCGGAATATGTGGTAGTGTAGTTCATGTTAGTGTAAGTGAGTGTGTAAGGGGAGAGGATAGGACAAGGAAGGGAAGGACAGATCGAGCGCGGTCCGTGGCCCGTTTGGTAGGGTACTGCTCCGGCATTCGCCTGGTGTTGATCGGAGAAACCACGGAAAACTACCGATCAGAGCAGCCGGCCGCTAGAATTCTCCTCCAGACAGCGACTGAATTCGACCTGGCTGACAAGCTAGTGTCGAAAATCCTGCCGCCGTCAGGACTCGAATCTAGGAACTCCCGGTCAGAGGCGCTGCAGTGGCATCAGTTGATGCACTGAGCTACCGCTCCCGATCCGACAGCCGGTTACCCTTATTCCACCACACGACCATATTTGACCGAACACTACACTCCGACACACTTGCAGGCTGCTCTGTTCTGGGATCAGTGGAACCCCAGGCCCTTCGCGACAACACACATGTGAGAGACAAGTAATAAACATCCATGCTAAAGGCAGAACTCGAACCCACCCCCTTCGGGCCAAAGCTCTGAGTATGTACACGCTCTTAGCTACTTCGGACATGCAGATCGATCATGTATAGTACCCCTCGAAATTAAAAAAATTAAAACATCGTTCGCAAATTCAAGGAGCCGCGACATGAGCCAGGTCGATTGACGAATCAATTTTGGTGAAAATACTGTTTACGGTTTAACCGCTAGCATCGTTCACAAAGAGGAGGACGTTTTTCGGACCAATATCATATCTATTTCAATTTTGATTTTAAAAGGTTAAATAAAAAATTATCGAAAATTCAAGAATGATTTTTTTAAACACTACAAGGAGTTATGCAGGTGTGATTCGAAGCCAGTTTTGTTTTGTTTTCCGTGGATATAGTTTGGAGATGAGTATACATGGATAAATAATTGGTGTAAAGAATAACGAATTGCATAGCAAATATATTAGATGGATATCGATTTAAAGTTCGATACGGAGAAACATTTAAAGATAGAAATAATTTGAAAGCAGCGTTGCCAAACAATCAAATATATCCCAGTACCAACCTTCAAAAATCCTGGTACTTTCACTAAAATTCCTGGTACCAATTACAATTTATTTAAATTATGAAATTGTTCATATTATAACTCCATCACGCTTTAAACGTGCACAGGAAGTTCGTTAAACTTAACTCGATATCGATTCATTTTATATCAATTAACTAAATGGAAAAATATTATATGTGGAATGGTCCTATCCTTTTCCACTACAGAATGTGCTAGAAAAAGGTCACCCTATGTCACCTTTAATTTTAAATTATTGAATAAAATATATTCTAATCTTAAATCATACAACATAATAGTAGTTTATGAATTAGTTTATAATGTTAAGCTTTTTGCATGAGTACATGTTTTGAAAACGAGCGACGTTAGGAGCGAGTTTTCAAATTTGTACGAATGCAATAAAGCAACATTAAATTTATGCAAGAATCGAAATTAATTTATGAACTAATTGCAAAAGCAGTTTTACTGTTGGCAACATTGACATTGGTATTATGACGTCACGCATTTTGGACAGCTGATGAGCGATTCTGAAGAGCATGCGAAGAAAGATGGATTCCTTGCCGCAGGAAATTGTTGAACAAGCCACGAAGGCAGAACAATGCTTAATACCGGCAAAGTCAAGTGCATTGTACGAAAAAGAGTACAACAAATTTAAAAATTGGATGGAAACAAAGAACGTGAAGATTATATGCGAATCAGTTGTTCTGGCATACATATCGGAGTTAGTAAGTGTCTCTTACTTTATTGACATACCTAGTCGAGTTTTAGTGATGGTCTAATTTTCTAATTTTTATTACATTGAAGTCAGCAGTATGTAAGGCATCAAGTTTGTGGTGTAGTCACTCGAAATTGAAGGCCATGATCAAAATTAAAGATGGTATTGATATTTCTGCTTTTAATAAAGTTCAATTATACATGAAACAAGCGAATGTCGGTTACGAAGCAGAAAAATCTATGGTCTTTTCCAAGCTGATGTGAACAAATTTTTAGTAGAAGCAGCTGATGAGAAGTATCTCTTGATGAAGGTATTTAAGTTATATTTATTTGAAATATTTGTGAACTATTGGAACACATCTTTTGCTCTCTTTTTTCAGGTTGTTGCGATTTTCGGCATATTTGGAGCTTGTAGACGAGGGAATTGTATAACATATGCACCGATGATGTCTCTGAAGAAGGTTCTGTTTTAGTTGTCAAAATTAGAGAAACTAAAACTAACAAACACAGAATATTTACCGTTATTTCTGATGAAGGATTCTCTTATATAGATTTGTATAAAAATACATTGCCCTCAGACCTTCTAAAGTCAAACATAATAAACTTTTCTTATTTTATAACAAAGGTAGATGCACTTGTAACCCCATTGGGATTAACACTTTCGGAAAAATTCCTAAACTCATTGCCGAATACCTTCAACTTCCAAATCATGAAAAATATTCCGGACATTCATTCAGGAGAACATCGGCTACTATGTTAGCCGACAGTGGTGCAGATATTACCACCCTTAAGCGTCATGGAGGATGGCGATCATCAAATGTTGCAGAATCTTACATTGAGGAATCAATTCAGAATAAAATAAAGATAGCTAGAAGAATAGTGTCAAATGACGAAAATAACGTAGCAGGTACTTCATCAACTAAAACTTTTAATGTACCTGGTTCTGTTCCTTTATCTTTCAAAACCTCACAGACTGCTCCATTAATATTAACATCAATAAATAATGTAATTATGTAAACTGATTTATTATATTCAAGAATAAAAATCTTTGGTTATTCTGGTTGTATGGTTACTCTGTGAACTCTTCATGCAATTCCACAGCGTTCGTCAATTTTAAAGGTGAGTTGTGACGCAACTATGACGTGTGTGATGACGCAATCATTCGTGCCGTAAAACCTAATACGTCATCATTTGTGCTGTAAAAGGCCCTTTTATGAACGATTTCTTGCAACAGAAAACCTCGTTTATAATGCTGGTATACAAAAATTACTGTACGCATAAAATGCTATATATTTCCTTTTCCGTCATTCGTTCAAGCTGCAACTTGATTTTTGGGGGTCCACAAAGCCATACCGCGTTTCGTACTCCCCTAATGGCGCATGGCCGGAAGCAGCCGAGAGACTCCGAAAGCAGCGACGACTGTGGCACCAATCGCCGCGCAAAAGAACACGGCGCGAAACGGCCTGATGTGTCACTTCGACCGGGAGAGGTGGCTCAGGGCATCAATAGATATCACTGCAGTGCCTCTGACTGGCAGGTCCTGGGGTTCGAGTCCGGAAGGTGGCAAGATTTTCGACACTAGATAGAGTGATGGGTTCAGTTCAGTCGCTGTCTGGAGGAGAATTCGATCGTCAGCCGCTCTGATCGGTAGTTTTCCGTGATTTCTGCAATCAACACTAGGCGAATGCCGGAGCAGTACCTTAACAAACGGGCAATGGACCATGCGCGATCTTTCCTTCCTTGTTCTATTCTCTCCCCTTGCACAGACTATATGTACTTGCATTTCATATGCAACATACTACCACACGTACCGTGACACCGGTCGGGAACTTAGAACTTGGACGGATGGGGCGGTGCCCCACTGGTGGGAGCTACCTGGTTAGGGAGAATCCCGCAAGCCGAAATAGGTCGGCGTCTGATATCACCATCAAGCGGGGGAAGATCACCGCCACCTCTCGAAGAAACTACATGTACTACACTTACGGGACTAATGCCCTTAGAAGTTAATGCTAAAGTTATTAGTATCACTTATTAACCAATACTAATTAATCAAAGTAACCTTGAGCGAGCTCTCAATTCGAGGAACTAATATCCGCATATCTGTTGCATCTTCTTGTTGTTCCAGGGCTATTTTTCAGCTGTTTTTTTCTATTACCATTAAAATATGTGTAGATCATTTTTACTAATATTCAATTCTTCTCTAAAATAATCAAGATACATAATTTTTATAATGTAGATTCATCGTCGTATATACCGATGACTAGACACCTTTGACCGAACTTTTTTTTTTGCCTGACCTTCTGTCAGTCTGTGGACAGCACTAGAGCCTCCACCGTATCCAGGAGTTTCAAAATTGTTAAAATTAACATTCCCTTATCGATAAGGCCGCACTGGAGACCCTGTGAATTTAAAATGAATGTCATAATTTTTGGGCGTCAAGCAAATGTTTGAAGTTAAAGATTTCTTTCTTCTACTTCAGCTCTTAAAATCCTTTTATATTCAGGGTTTTCATGAAAATAGTTTTCTCGTAATTATTAGTCAAACTATAACGATATTTCTAAAAATCATGAAGATTTTCTCAAAGAAACTTATCTGAATGAAATTATTACACGGATGGAGCACAATGATAAACAAATTATTGACATCAGTGGAATTTTGTTTAAAACTTTTAGATTTTATAAAACTACAAATGTGAGTATTTTACCTATGTATTTGAGCAGAAGTTACGCATATTTGGAAAGAAAAATTAATGTTTACCTTAATATGTATTTTATAATTGAATGCATTATGAATACAATTTCTTGAAATAATTTCTGATGATTCTGGAAGTTTGAAAGGAATTCCATTGGCACTTTTTTTTCTATAAATAACGAAAGTACCTTGTGTAATGCGCGTGGGCTACATCCAAATCTGTGTTTGGAAAGTACGTTAGTTTATATGTGAGATCGGGCGGGTGGGATCGGGAGAGTATGTCTTTCCATTTGTTGTGGAGACAGCCCTCTACACTGGATTCACTATTAGTAGTGCAAATTTCATTTCAAGTTTGGAATTTTCAAAAATTACAAATATTGATTTTTCTAGTCTCTAGGGAGTCGTTTCGTTACGTGTTTCTGAAGAGGAGGGTGAAATGTTCTAAGAATAGCAAGAAGCAGGATTTGTAATATTATGTAACCATTTACATTAATGCGAGAAAGTACGTGCTATTGTAGAACCATTGGTTTATGTCTTGTATTTAGGTGAATCTGCATTCAAAGTGGTTTTCCACGAGAACGGTTTTATATTACTGTGAATTGGCACTAACAGTATAAGTAGAAGAGGGCAATTGTAGAGCCGTGTCCTCATCTACAGAAGACCCCAAGCCCTTGCATGGGCTCGGACAAAACGGATAACGAGTCGCGTGATTGGTTCTTACTGCAGTGTGCAGAGCAGGACCTCTGATTGGCTGCGAGGAGCGGTGTGGCGGCGACGTGTGGAATGTGGAGTCGCCTTCCGCGGCGGCAGCCGTGGGACGAGAGGCGAGGCGATCGATGACGGCGAAGCTGTCAGCCGCCACGCGGCCCCGACACTCCGCACTACAATCGCCGCGCTTCATCGCACTGCGCGGCACTTCACTCGCACTGCACTTCACTGCACTGCACTTCACTCCGCTCGTGGCAAGGGTCGGGCCGCCGGGAAGAATCGGGCCGGGCAGGGTCGGGCACACACGCGTGCACGGGCTGGGGCGGGCCGGGCCGGGCCGCGGCGGGCGCCCATTCATAAGAATGGAGGCCTGGCCGTGCCCTGGGCGTGCCTGGGCGTGCCGCGACGCCGTGCGCGTGCGGGCGTGCCGAGGGGGGCCCTCCACGCCGCCGCCGCCGCCCATTCACCGCCCTCTCGCGCTACGCGGCGCGGCGCGGCGCGGCGCTCCGCAGGGCTCGGCTCCCGCGGCCGGTAGAGGACAAGTGCATCCCATACCCAACAAGCCATCACCCCTCCGAATTCATATTGCTACTCGCCTACGCCAATCAAAGGTCCGTCCAATTTTATCCTACGCTCCTCCTATCTGGGCCTTAATCACCAAATCAAATATCCACAATATGCAAATTTTCCAAAATAAATTCCTCTGAACCATTACGAAAGCTCCCTAGTTTATACCGGTTGATCAGCTTAGAATGCAACCCACCGCAGGCAGAGCGAATTGTACTGGCAACTTTGTTTGAGTTGGTTGGATAAGGGCTGGCGGTTTCAAGTAGGTAAATTGTCGGAAAGTACCCTTCATCCTCTCTCCCCTAATGCTACCCAGAGGAGAACAGGTGATCAGGGTGGATCACGAGTTCAATGAGAAAGGCAGGTGCCCACAAACTAAGTGGGTGACCGCGCCTCCTGGTTTGGCATGGAAAGAAAATTGCACTGTCAAGAACAGTGATTTCTTCGTAAAGTGTTTTAAAGTGAAATAATTTTTCCATGTAAAATATACATTTATTAAAAAAACTTTGCTTCAGGTTCTCAACAAATATGCTTCAGAAATGTAATTATATATAATACATTATTAATATACTATGTTAATTATAAAAATATGACAGAAATGTTTTTTCTTGCGTTTTTAAATAAAAATTAATAAATTATTAATTCCACATTCGAAGAACAATTATTATTATTATTATTATTATTATTATTATTATTTTGTTGTTATTATTATTAATATTATTATTATTATTATTGAAATAACGTAATAATAGCCAGTACATAATAATCATTGGTTACGTAGTCAGTGAAAGATAAGTCACTGGTTGGAGATACATCACAGCTTTACTTTTCAACCCATTCATCCCCACCTTAACTATAAAAGTTTTTGAAATTCCCTGCAAACAAAAATAAGAAAGATAGGTTGGTGATCGGTAAAGAGGAAAAGGAAATTATTTATTATGAAGAAGAATTGGTGTCAGGAACAAGCAAACCTCATAAAAATAAACAAAATGCCCTCAATTTGCCAATAAACAAGCATTAACCCGCTTGGGTACATTTTCTTCAAGACGATGTAAAGTATCTTTGTCAATCGTGTGAATCGCTTCCTCGATGTTTCTTTGCAGCTCTTCGAGATTGGCAGGCCTGTTTGCATAAACTTTACTTTTGAGGCATCTCTAAAGATAAAATTTGGTGAGGACAAAGTAGGTAAACGACTGTGCTAGAAACCTCGTGGAATTATTCTCTTTCCAAAACCCTCTTCCAGACATTACTTTGTCGACTTGGCAGTATGTGATGTCGCCCCATCCTGCTAAAACCAACAATTTCTCTCATCATTTTCAAGAAGAGATACAAAATTTCTCAATTTATTGTACTACGTATCCGCCGTTATTGTATCTTTGAAAAATAACAGACCAATTATTTTGCGTGAAGATATGGCACAAAATACTCAAATCTTTTTTTAATGCAATGGGCTCTCAGCACCTACTGTTATTGCTGTCAGCTCTCAGCACCTACTGTCTACTGTTTTACTGGTTAACATATACATCACATTAAAGCGAGCCTCATCACTAAAAAAAAGCACCTTATCATGTTTCTGAAGACTTTCACTAACAAATCGTCGTAGTCAATTACATTACTTCATGAATACTTTGAATATGCATTTTCAATTTTTGGCTCAGTGCGAACTTCCGTACGAAAGATTACATTGCTGCTCAAACGTTCTTAATGATGTTTTTGAGTAAGTCGAAAGAAAATCCCGAATAGAGTTCTCTTGTTCAGAATAGACTCAGAAGAAAAGTTTTCTCTGAATCCTGCCTGGCACTCTGAAATATTGCGTTCGGAAATACTCCACCACAAATCTGCGTTGCTCTATGCTGAGGCGCATCGTGTGTTAACTTCAAAATATTGAATGGTCACGTAGCCTGTTTTGCTTTATGCAGGTATGACGCAGACCACAGAAAGGGCGCGGGTGAAAGGAAGAGGGTGGAGACTGAAGGGTTGGTTGCAGAAATGTAGTCAAAGGGACTGTCCAGAAATCACTGTTGCAATTCTTTCATTTTCCCTCAGGGCCTCGAACAGCAGGGTTGCGTTTTTAACTGATCACCCTATACCTAACTCCCAGTTACATAATTAACTCGGCATTACTCCGATCTCCGTCCGTCTCTCGTTTCTATTCTAAAATTCCCCAGATTCCTTCAGCCGTTTGTTTACAAATCGGAAAACAAATTCATTATAATAGACAAAAGCGGAAACTACCGCGACAGATCATCGATCCGCCGTGATCGTGTACCGGTGTGGCTTTGCATATTTAATGCATGTGTAATCAATGTATCCATGTCTATAATGTTTCATAAACAATGCTAATATAAAACAATGTAGGCTAATATAATTCATTGTACCCTCGATGTTCGTATTCGACTGCTGAGGGCTTTCCGGGCAAGCAGAAATAGTTGACAAAAAGAGGACAAGCTTCTTCCTTGACATCTTCGATAATGCGTGCTCAAACATTACCAACTATAACTTTATCCACTCATCTGGGACATTATCAACATTACTCAACAGAATCGAAATCAGCCACATTCTCATATTAGCCGTATCATACGCAATACAGTAGAAACCCGGTATTCCGAACTAAATGGGGGTGTGATCTATTAGATATCGGAAATATTCGAATTATCCGAAAAAATGTACCGCACAAATACAAATACATCTATAGAAATACCAAACACTATGCAACATAGCGTGCGATGTGAGAAAATGGCAACGTAGCCTAGATACCTGACGCCGCGGCAGATTTGCGAACAGTGGAGGAAGGTATGTACATAACCGATCTCATGCGGTAGTAGTTGCTACATTGTTTAGAAGAGCTGAATCACAGTTTGAGTCGCTGTTGTCAACGATTACTCTATGTTCAGTATTCAGAATTGAGATGACTTACACTGTGTGCATGCTTATTTGTTCATAATTTAAGTTAATACAAATCAGTTTTTGTTTAGTTTTCTCTCCATCTCGAATTTTGTTCGGATTATCCGAAATTTCGGATTTGTGGGGTTTGAATTAGCGTGGGTCTACTGTATATGTTACATGTGTATTACATATATTACGTATGTTATGTGCCGGAAGATTTGGTTCAGGGTATCAACTAATGTCACTGCAGTGCCTGTGACGGAGAGGTCCTAGTTTCGAGTCTCGACAGCGGTAGGATATTTGACACTGGCTTGTCAGCTAGGTCGAATGCAGTCGTTGTTTGAAGAAGAATTCTAGAGGCAGACTGCTCTGATCGGTAGTTTTCCGTGGTTTCTCCGATCAACACCAGGCGAATGTCGGAGAAGTACCCTAACAAAACGGGTCACGAACCGCGCGCTATCTTTCGTTCCTCTTCCTTGCCCTATCATCCTTGCTCTACCATTCTTGCCCTATCATCGTGTAAATCATGCACTACACCTACAGGACTAATAACCTCAGTAGATATCACGCCCAGAATCACTAACAATCGATGAATCTATTCTATCTAGGTCTCAGCCAACAAATCAAATATCCAAAAAATGCAGTTTTTCCAAACTAGATTCCTACAATTTAAAAAGCTCCCTGATTTATACCTAACTCCCTGTTATATAACGAATTAGGCATTACTCCGCTTTCCGGTAATTTCCCCCCTATCCTTTCGCTTCTATTCTAAAATTCCGCAGATTCCTTCAGCCGTTCTTTTCAAAATCAGAAAACAAAATCCTCATCATAATAGACTAAAGTGGAAACTACCGCGACAGTTCTTCAACCCTCCGTGATCATCATGTACCGGTGTAGCTTCGCATATTTAATCCACGTGTACTCAATGTATTTGTCTGTTAATATTGTTTCTTAAACAATGCTAATATAATTCATTGTACCCTCAATGTATCGTACTCGACTGCTGAGGTCTTTCGAGACAAGCAGAAATAAATTTTAAAAAATAGGATAAGTTGTTTTATGGCAACCGCCCGATCCTCGTTGCCAACATCAAAAATACGTGTTCAAACTTCAACTCATTACGACTGTATCCACTCATCTTGGATATTACCAGCATTAACCCACAAATTTGCTAATCAGGCACATTCTGATATTAGCTGTATCATACGCAATATTCATTATGTACGTTATATGTATACGTATACGGCGCTTGCTTCGACATAAAGAGATTAAATCATCAAAGCGCGTCTTCGTGAAACATACGCACATTCCCATCGTACTACGCCTATATTATACGCACAAATGTTAGCAATACGTTGACACCTTTTATCGCAGTCGG
Organism: Teleogryllus oceanicus; assembly: GCA_964035755.1. NCBI lineage: Eukaryota > Metazoa > Arthropoda > Insecta > Orthoptera > Gryllidae > Teleogryllus > Teleogryllus oceanicus. Next base: position 36,673,731 of record CAXIVR010000011.1, on the reverse strand, counting down.
ACGACAGAGCATAAAATAGGGTTAAAATGGATTTTTATATGTAACATGACCTAGAGCAGTAGCTCAGTGCATCAACTTATGTCACTGCAGCACTTCTGGCCGGGAGGTCCTAGGTTCGCGCCCTGACGGCGGCAGGATTTTCGACATTAGCTTTTCAGCTAGGTCGAATTCAGTCGCTGTTTGGAGGAGAATTGTAACGGCCGTTAACTGCTCTGCTCGGTAGTTTTCCGTGGTTTCTCCAATCAACACCAGGCGAATGCTGGAGCAGTACCCTAACAAACGAGCCACGGACCGCGCGCGATCTGTCCTTCCTCTTCCTTGTCATATCCTCACTCCTTACACACACACACACACACACACACACACACACACACACACACACTAAAATGCACTACACTATCACATATTTCGGGATACCGGTCAGGAACTTAGAGCTTGTCCCGGCTGCAGCGGTGCCCCGCTGGTGGGATAGTGCTGGTTAGGGGGAAAACCTGCTAGCCGACGGTAGGTCGGCGCAGGATCTCGCCATCCAGGGGGGGAAGATCACCGCTGTCTTCCGAGAAAAAACATGCACTTACAGAACTAATGACCGAATGAGTCGACGCGCCCGGAAACACGAAAAAAATCAATCAATCAATGTATATGACACAATGAATAATTTCCTCCACAGAACATTATTGCTTTGATACTGATTTCCGCAATTGAATTGTTTATACAAATATTCGATGGGAATGTAGTACAATGAGATAGTGTTTATGTCCGTCGCGCGTTGATGTTATGCGTTAATGCTGCGAGCGCCCCTGAAAATAAGATATACGCAACCCGCCGTACCCATAAGTATTAAGCGCGTCTAGGCTGCATATTCTGCCCCTACGATTGTGCTTAGCTTCAGTCTCGAATTGCCGTCCATTGCCATAAACACACTGCTGGAATTCGTAGATTTTCGAAAGAGTTTAAGTCAGAACTAGCCGGCCTATCTAAAATTGTGTTTCCTTTCTCATAAAACCACAGTTTTGTTTTTGCAGATACGTGAATGGCAGCATTGTCTTGTTGAAATTAGACGCGTAAATACTTAAGGGTGCGGTGGGTTGCGGAGAGCTTCTGTTCAGGGGCGCTCGATTCAGTATAAACGCGTATCTACGCGCCACAGACATGAACACTTTTCTATTGTACTACATTCTCATCGAATATTAGTACCAACAACTCAATTGCATACATCAGTATAAAGAAACTAATGTTCTGAAGAGAAAAATATTTATTGTGTCATAAAATTGTAAATATAAATAATATTGACACAATACAATAATTATTGTGTCAATAAATATATAAAAATCCATTTTTCCCGTATTTTATGCGCTGTCGTACGGTGCCGTCCGACTGCGACAAAATGTGTCAACGTATTGCTTGCACTTGTGCGTATAATATAGGCGATGGACCAGTATATCATACGATGTCACTGCAGTGTCTCTGACAGGGAGGTCCTAGGTTCGAGTCCCGACAGTGGCAGGATTTTCGACACTAGCTTGTCAGCTATCTGGAGGAGAATTCCAGCGGCCGGCTGCTCTGATCGGTAGTTTTCTCCGATCAACAACAGGCGAATATCGGAGCAGTACCCTACCAAACGGGACACGGATCGCGCGCGATCTGTCCTTACTCTTCCTTGTCCTATCCTCTCCCCTTACACACGCATTAACTAACATGCGTCACATTACCACACATGCCGGGAGACCGGTGGGGAGCTAAGTGTTTGTCCCGACTGGGGCAGTGCCTCGCAAGAGGGAGATAAGGTATCTCCCACCAGCAAGGCACTGCCCCAGCCGGAACAATCTCTAATAACCCGGAAGGGAAATGTTGGGGAAGCTTGGAGAAACTTTTGCTAGCCGACGGTAGGTTGACGCCGGATCTCGCCATCCAGCGGGGGAAGATGACCGCTACATCCTGAGGAAAAACTTTCACTACAATTACGAGACTAATGACCTCAGTATTTGACGCGCCCGGAATCTACGTATATATCTCTCTATATACGAGAAAGTTAAAAGTTGTAATTTCCTTCTGACATGCTGAAGGGTCGAGGAATTGGTTGATGTAGGGTGTAAAGAGGAGATTGTTAGTGAGGGTTTTAAGGATTTTCACCTAGTGATAGTTAAACAATGCCATGAGGGGTCGCAATACCCATCGCATGGGGTAACAGCAGATGGTCGGCAAGACTCTTTTCTACTGTACTTCTAAGATGATACGAGGATTGACGGACTCTCCTTTTCCCTGATTTTAGCAAACGAATATAGGGAGAAAGTTTATGACCCGTCATTATAACCTGAAGGTCTAATCTTCTCCCACTACTACAATAGTGTTCTGTACTGATAAGACACAGCCGTCCGCACTTTTTGTATATTTGCATCTTCAGTTCCTTCCTTGCAGACAATTCCGGAAGTAGTGTATCTCAGTAAATGTCATTTTCGACCCGATCAAGTGTCTTTCTTTTTCGTAGTGTTACTATTTCTAGTAGAGACAGACACCACACATATCTGGAGAGATGCCCAATTCCCGCATTCTCTATGGTTTTGTTGTTGAAAGTACATGATTTACAATTGTATTTTCCGTTGCCAATTAAATAATTATCGGATAACCACTGACATAGATACTTTGTTCTCACGTCTGCATTTGGCTAATACTGACATCACTAATCATTGAGAAAACAAAAGCAGTCTTTCTTAAGTCAAAAACATTCTTTCAAAAAACAGACTATACATATCAGTGTTTGGATGGAATCAGTGACGCAGGGCAAAACCTTCCCGCCATAATGTTGTATGGAATTGGTTTATATCTTTCAACCAGCAGTTTACATTTCAAAATATGTTTATAAAATTAGCTCTTATTTCTTTAAAATAATTTTTATCTTTAAATTATTTTTTATTATTTTTAAACACAAATAGAACGATTGAACACACTTATTCAGTGAATGCATTGTATTATACAGAAAGTATTGTTTATTTTATTTTCATTTCTTAAGGGTGGATTTTACAACTTTTTGCGCATGTAAACTGGCCCCTATTGTTTCCGCGATTATCGGATTAATTACTTAACAATGCCAATTTTTAGTTCACTATACTTGTTTACAGGGAAACTAGAACGATGCCGCAAAAGAGGAGAATGGGAAAGAGTTACTCACCCGTTTTGGTCAGAGGGCTAAGAAGTCACCGTTTTTTAAGCGCACTTTGAACCTAAATTATTTTTCAGAAAATTAAACTTAAATTATGCATTTCGTAGGAAATTTTATCGACCATAATTTTGTAAATAGAAATTGCTTTAATAAAACGCAACCTTTTTGTAGAAAAAAACTGAAAAACGTTCAAAGAATTACAATTATTTTGTTTTTTGGTTGCAATTTTCTCTTGGAAGGTTTTAAGAAATTAAATCCCAATTGAGCACCTCCAAAAATCGAAGGAAACCGCTGAGAAAGAAAGTCTCGAATTTTTTCCTGGTTCGGGCCCTTCTGAGCATGTCACGGAACTACCTGAAGCTTCTCCATATACACCAACATCCTCACCGCGAGTCGCCATTCTTCTGCCTCCGCAGGCCTCGAGTTCCGAAGCTTAGCGAGTTCCATAGTAAGGGCTTGCCCGTGGGGCGACTTGCTGCCACAAACGTGCAAGAGCGGTTGTCTCTAAGTTAAACCGAATTGCACATTGCAAACACAATCAAATTGCATCGCCATGTCTACTTCTAATAGTTCCAATTCCAATTTTAAATTTTTACTTTTTTGTACGTACGCATATACAGGAGTTGGACAAAGTAATATGAACACCTGACATATACAAAATATTTATTTATTATAATTATGTGTTGCCCCACCATTCGATTTAAGAAGAGCTGAAATTCGTTGCGTAATTCAATTATAGACTCTCTGAATAGTTTCTAAGAGAATGTTCTCCCATTCTTGAACCAAACTATCCGCCGATTGCTTCAACAAAGGAGCTGGAAATCTGCTTATCATTCTCTGCTGTAAAACGCCACATAATTTTTCAATTATGTCACGTTCATATCGTTATATTTTAAACATTCTCTACAAGGTTTCTAGTCGATTTGGTCGTATTTTTGACTATATTCCACGTAGAAATATGGCAGTGTTTGGCAACAATATGCTGGACCATTGTAAGCACTTCATTGTTGAGGATGTTAAGATAACCATTCGCAGTAATCCTGCACCTGAGGTTAATAATGCGACCAACTGAATACCACGATAAAGCGGCTCAAATCACAATGACACCTCCCCCACGCTTCATTATACAAAACAGGTAGGCCGGATCATAGTTTTGTTTGAAGTTCTCCGTACATAAACCCCGTCGTTTGTATGAAACAATGTAAACGATAATTCATAGGATCATACGGCATTCTTCCTGTCATTGAATGTCCTGTTTTTATTATCGTAGCACCTCATCTTTCGCAGCTTTTCATTGTCTTCCGTTATTAACCCGGGAGTGCCCGCAGTAGATATGTGAGATCCAAGTCACGGCAATTTTATGTTCCTGAATTACTGAGATACATTATCTGTCTGATATCTCATGTATTCCTTCATTATACTTTTCTGCGATTGCCTGTTCTTTTATTTTTATCCTTTCCCTGAATCATTTCCCCTGAATATGGTTAAACTTAATCGCTGCGCTGCGCGATAGCTGTTATATACACCGGGTGCAATGGCGCCAGGGCATTGTGAGCTCCTGGCCGGAGCGGTACGTATGATGGCATTATTTTCAACCGTGTCTGTGACAAGTGTCAATTCAGAAAACCTAATTATTTGCCTTATCTACAATAGACTGTCACAATTTGTTACGAAAAAATATCGTATGGGCAGGAGACGTCTGTAGGGAAATGAAAAAAATGCGAACCTTGCAAAATGGAAGAAAGACAAAGATTTTCTAAATAATTTTGTGAAAAAGTTAAATATATATTTGTTTAGAATATGCCAAAATAATTTGTGAAAATTGTATTAATGTTATTTAGTATAATAACATAATGTTTAATGATTTTTCCGCATACTTTGTCAATTTTTACCTTTCTCACCATAAGTATTCATACGAGAATTCTGCAGTATCAAATTCATTAACAATTGCATTGAGAGACATGTAAAAACTGAATAAAATACTTATTTCAGTAAATGGACCTTCAGATCACTTGCATTCACAAAAGTAGCAGCATAAGTGTATCTGCGAGATACATTGCGAGCACTGGCGTGTGTTTACCTATTGCGAGCTCTCCCGGGTTATTCAATTGCAGACCTTCCATGACTATTATCTTTGTGAAGTTCCCATCGTACCGTTTTTGTGAAACTATTGATGAAGTGAGTGTTGAGTTCTGCAGTCACTTTCACTGCGCAAGTTTTACGTTTACAGGCCACAATGTTCGTCGTTCTCTGTCAGTTACATTCGGACTTTGTTCACAAATCCTCTTCGCCGATTGTTTCACCATGGATTACGCCGGCATTATCCTGAACACTGTCGCTCGTGAAACGTTAAACAGTTCAGTTGTTTTCGTTGCAGATGCTACCGCTAACCGCGCACTCACCATTTGCCCTCTTGCAAAGTTTGAGAGAACACACATTTCATCGATCGCTTGTGTTTACGGTCGCAGACAAAAGCCTATAATACGCTGGAACATAACCTACAAAACGTAGCAAGTCAACTGTGCGATATGCAGCAGAGTTTACACGTCCGCAGTGGCGACAACATGCAAAAATGTACTCTATTGCATTATGTTCTTGTTTTCTCCAACCCCTGTATTATCGTACAATATGCGTGCTATATGCGTACATATTATCGAAAAGGTTATATAATGTTGAGAATATTTGATTTCGAGACTTCAACGGAAATAATCTTTTTTCGGGTCCCCTGATTCCAAACAGTGCTTTTCTTAAATGTTTTTCGTCCCCACCTGCCTGTCCTTTCTTTTGTGAACAACACTAGCACCTAAACTATAAGGAGGTATTTTGCCAAAATAAAATTTCCTCTATGACTTGAACCGACTCATAGCTCTGCGATTTGAAAATATTTGTTTAAATGTTGGAGACACTTTAAATGTATTTTAAATTTTGGAGTTTAAAGAATGGTGCAGGTCTTATTTTCGTTGATCTCTCAGAATTTTCAAAAAATTGCGTGTCAGAAATAAGGGGCATGGCAATTAGATTTGTAAGCGTCGACCTAACCAGAGAAAATAACTTTCTCCGGTTAAAAACACTTTACTACGTTCATGTAACTTACCTATTTTCAGAAACAATTTCATGGATCTTTGTTTTAGTGAAGCATATAGATGAAATGTTAAATATAAAGCAAACGAGACAATTTAGCAAGCCATCTTGTTTCCTTATTGTAATATGTTCTAAGAAATCAGTTCTTCAAGAAATGTAATGTACAATATTTTGAAAAACCTCGTAGTTTTCACATAATTTTGCCTGATGTAAACTCAGTTTATATTTCTTTCGAAACTGCTGACAATTTTTTCTTTAAATTTTTAATGCACTTACAAATGGGGCTGGTCTCATTTTTAATACTCCCTGAATTTTGAAAAAAAGGAAAAGTTGGAAATATTCTACTAAGTATGTGATGTATGACCAGTAGTTTTACATTGTTACGCCTAGCGCCCACTCGTTCTGCACGGCAGGTATTGGACATTTTAAGAGTTGATTGCATTGTTTTTCGAAAGGGTGCGTGCACTACGTCGTGACGATCGATACGGGACGATCCGCTTTTTCGGGCATTTGCAAAAATTCCTATGAAAATATCTTTTGTAAATACCGACGTGCCATCGACTTCATGGGCTAAGCAATGGTGGAAAGATATGGGTGAGATATTGCGCATCGTGTTCAGCCAATGAGCTCTACGCAACAGTTTGCGTCACAATATTAGCGTAAATTTGAAATGCAACCGCATACCAAACTTATCACCTTGTTACAAGTCATTAACCCATTAACTGCTAGATTAATTTCGGGCGCATAGCGCTCGCTCATTGTCATCGCGTTCGTGCGCGCATAGTCGGTCTGGCAGCATGTTTTTGCAACTTTTATTGTTTACTAGTGAGAACCCGTCAAAATTTGACGGTGAGATCTGAGATAAATGTAAACTACTGTACCCAGACTAGTGTTCACAATATATTGCACTGTTTGGATCTTGAGGGTATAACGAAGATATTCTGTGATGAGTTCCCAAAATTTTGAACACGCATGGCCCATGACCAGATGGCAATGCAATATCGGCACAAAATATATTGCACTATTATACTGAAGGATACTATTTCTAAAGTTTTTGATGTGTCATCATCTCCTATAAACAACTGTTTGATTTCTTCTGGCATATTGCTCGAACGTATTCTTATTTTCCTATTTAAGCAACACAGAGTAAATCGTTTGCAGAATTTCTCTCACATGGAAAGTACAAAGCAGAACAAAACTGACATTTCATAGACAATGACCCAATAGAAAACGAAATGACCTCACCATCACGACTTTCTCTTTCCCCGCGTTGTGTTAATGTACATTTGCTTCTTTTGGGGCGCGTGGACAACGATTCGGATTTCGACATAACCTGTAAACAACTTCACTAAAGTATTACAACCGAGCAAAGCCCACTGTGCGAATGTTCTCTACAAAATACACCACAGAAGCAAATACATGCAAACTGTCAACACCACAATGCAATTATTACACTGAAACAAAACCTTGACGAATTGTAAACAAATCTCAACAATCAAAACAAAACATCACGCAGCGTGGACTCACATCTATGGACTCATGTATATTGATTTTGAAACTGCCACCCTTTGAAAGAAAACAATTGACTATTGATAAGCGTACTATTAAAGAATGATTTAATTAATTAATTTACACCGTAAATGTTGATGAATCAACACAAACAATATCTGATAACACATCTAGGGTTCATATTTTTTTCATTTAAAAGAAAAAATACAACAATCGGTTCAACAGAAGCTCTAAACGAAGCAATGGCAGAATACCTTATTTTTTAAATATATAGATCAATTTTTACGTTGCTAAATTATACTACTAGAGCGCTCCAAAGCGCCAAACGGTGGTTATATCAGCATTCTTGCTATAAGAAGAAGCAAAACTGTGAGACCTTAGCTGCGTATGTTCCGTCAACGTCCCGTCCCGTCACCGTTTGATTTACACCGGGCTCCTCCTCCGACTTAAGCACAGACATACAGCAGCTAATCACTGTTTTAGTTGAAGATTCGTACCCTGGCCAGGAGTATATAATGCCTTAGCGATCACGGCTCAATCGACATCTGACATTCGAGAATGAAAAACCTTGCTTATAAGTTTCGTTTAGGTTGTTTACATCTAATGAAGAAATAAAACTCGCAAATTATATTACACAATGCCAAGCAACAATGAAAAAGTTCTGATATCCTCGATTGGGGATCGTGGCAGTTAATGGGTTAAAACATATATAAATCATGTCTTTTAAATATTGAATTTTATACGCCTTCATCGTACTAGTTTTGATTGATCATCGTTGAAAATTGTCACTTTATTTCACTTTTAAAATTTTTCTCAACACTTCTCGCTCTCGATGCAACACGGCGGCCAGCGTCTGGTCTGGCTTTTCAAACGAAGTGCCCGTGCTGTGGTCTCCAGGTTCATGACGCATATAGCAGAACGAAAGGAGCTACGGAGCTGAGCAGAACGAGCAAAAATTGGTGCGCCCGAGTAGCCCACCCTTCTCCTTCCACCGTGGGCTAAACTACCGGCGACGAATCGATTACTTCACCGATCGATTACCGTTTTAGTTGTGTGGTCGTGTGAAGCGTTTGGAGCGTACATGTATGTGCCCAATGTCATTTTGCTGACCCAGAATTATCCGAAGCTGTACCACACAACTCTCTCTATTATATATTATCAACTCTCTATATTCCACTGGAACGAATATTTCTGTTATCATATAGTGATAACAACGCTCGTTGCTATAATTTTTTGTGAATTCCAACCGGGAGTGGTATCTCAGTGCATCAACTGATGTCACTGAAGCGCCTCTGACCGGCAGGTTCTAGGATCGAGTTCCGACGGCGGCAGGAGTTTCTACACTAGCTTATCAGCTAGATCGAATTCAGTCGCTGTCTGGAGGAGAATTCTTGACACCGGCTGCTCTGAACTCTGGTACTTTTCCGTGGTTTCTCCGATCAACAACGGGCGAATGCCAGAACAGTACTCTAACAAACGGACCACAGACCGCGCGCGATCTTCCCTTCCTCTTCCTTGTCCTATCTTCTCCCTTTACACATACACTTACACTAACATGCACCACACTACCACATATTCCGGGAGACCGGTGGGGAACTTAGAACATGTTCCCGCTGGGGCGGTGCCCTGCTGGTGGGAGATACCTGGTTGAGGAAAACCCCTATAGCCGGCGGTAGGTCGGCAACGAATCCGGCCACCCAGCGGGGGAAAACCATCGACACCTCCCGAGCAAAAACAGGTACTACACTTCCGGGACTAATGACCATATTAGTAGTTGACGCGCCCGAAATCACTAACAATCAATCAATTTTTGTGAATTCAATGAATATTAGTAAAGGAGGGGGTAAGTATTCCGGGGCTCAAGAAAACGTGCGCCTGTTATAGTGGTTCCGCATGCGGCCGCTTTATTGATCTGCGCACTGCCACGCGCGAACGTGGCAAAGTTGTGTAACCGCACATAACCAGTGGATATCGTTATTTCGAATAGCCCGCATGGTGAACATAGCGGCCCCAACTAAATGCCTAATACGGGAACATTTACGGCAACTTCTCAGGATCGCCAACTTCTGAAACGAAGAGTTTTTGAGCCCGAGAAGCAATTTTCAATTTGGCAAATATTGTGAATGACTCTTGTTTAATGCACTCCTTTGATAATATTAGTTGTGTTAATTTAGCATTATTTAGAACTCATTTATTATCATTTTACTTTAAAAAATCTACTATTTTAGTACTGCACACATATTTCGTTCCCTCCGCATGCTTTCTCAACTTGATTGCCAGTTCCAGGTCTATTGTTCGTTTTGTGCTCTTTTTGTACGCTTATTTGTATTTTCACATATTGTTCTCCTATGCTAGTATTGAGTTTGAATACGAACCTAATGAGGACAGTACAGCACACATTAGAAATTTAAACATTGACATACACTGGACATTGAACATTTAGATACGACTAGTATATACTGCAATGAGAACCAAACGAAGACACTAAAGCATTGAATGTGACATTTAAATATTGACTTATAAAATACATTAACATATATTAATAGATATGAAATGAATCTTATCACTAATCATTTATATTTGAGTACTACGTAATTAGTTAACATCAGAATAAAGGATAGCAACTAGCGTGGTTGATATTACATTGGTAATGGGACTTCACTAGTATTCCCAAACAAAACGAGGTATTTATGATATACAAAATACGTATGTTAAATATTCAGTATTGCTTACGAGAAGCTTGTAAATAGACGTACAACTACTGTACGATTTATGTGCTAGGAACGGGGAGAAAAGAGACCTTACTCACCCACCAAATCCAACCTTTATGTTGTGTCCACTGCAGCGTTGTCGGGGAGGTCCTAGATGTATAGTTCCCACACTGACATTCTCCTCACTAGCTATGTCATTTGAAGGAATTCAAAGAGCTACGGCTGCTCTAGTCTGGTATTTTTTTATTTCTCCGATGAAGACAAGGCAAATACCATAACAAACAGTCCATATATCGTTCACAATCTTCCCTTCCTCTCTTCTCACACACACACACACACAGACACACACACACACAGTTATATTTACAAGCACAAGACTAACACACATGTCGGGAGGTGAGCGTTTGTGTCGGCTGGGGCAGTGACCCCCCCCTGCCGGGGAACCTGCGAGGGAATTCACACGCCAACTAAACGCACAGGCAAAAGTCGCTCAGGGCATCAACTGATGTCACTGAAGTGCCTCTGACCGGGAGGTCATAGGGTTCAAGTCCCGAAGGTGGCAGGATTTTCCACATTAGCTGTCAGCTAGGTCGAATTCAGCCACTATCTGTAGGGAATTCTAGCGACTGGCTGCTCTCATCGGCGGTTTCCCGTGGTTTCTGCATCTGATCTTTTCTTACATTTCCTTTCCTATCGGGAGGGTAGAGATGGTCCCAGCTGCGGCGATGCCACGCTGATATAATTTATCTGGTATCTTTGGGGAATATCCCCCCAAACCCACGATAGGCCGGCGCCGTATCTCCCCATCCAGCGGAGGAAGACCACCGACCACTCCCGAGATAAAAACATGCACTACACTTACGAGACGAATGACTAGAGCCCTGAAGTTAGGGAAAATGCATTTTTTATTATTGTTACAATTTTATTTTTTAACAATATGAATCACTTAATTATACTTCTGGAGTTGTTTTAGTAGAATTTCGTCTTATCTTTTTTGCTCATTTTAGCCTTTTTTGGCATTTGGCCTTATTTGTACCTTTTTCTGCCTTATTTTTGCCTTTTCTTCCTTTTTCGTCATTATTTCTCGTCTTCCTCATCCTGGCACCAATCTCTATGAAGCTGGAAACATAGGAAAGCCTGGACTAATGAAGGCACGGTCGTGTATTGTTTCTGTGAACGCAGTGGCTCCAGTGTCAGTCTGTATTAAAAATCTGAGAAGGGAAGGAAGATGATACCAGTGAAGATTTTGATATTTTTCATTGATTCACGTTCGTTCATGAGAAATCTCGTTCTACATTTGTATGTGTCCTCGGATCCCTTTCGACGACAGAGCTCCCTATACATGATATACACTTCTCAGTTCCTTCTTGTTCTCTCTTCCCATCTGGAGATTACGCAAGTGCGAAGAACGAAATATTTAATTCCGCTTTCACTGATATAATTTCATGATTCAAAAGAGAGTTCACAAAACCATTTCGTTGATACAGCGTCGCGAGTAAAATAAATTCGTAGTAGTCATACCAAATGGTTATATGCAATCAAGATTACAATGAAAAGGTAGTATTCTTCCAGTGAGTGCTAATGTAAGTTTTAGAACTACAAAAAAAAATGTGAATTATTTGAATTATTGTTTACATTGATTACTTTTATGTATGTATTTGGCGTTATTGGGTCGGTAGTCCGACTTCGCCGGCCAGATACCGGTGTCCCCCATGCGTGGGCCTAGTTAAATTCCCATGCTTGGGGGTAAGAGCGACACGAGGCGAACATGACGTATTCTCTTCGTCGTCACTAGCAAGATCCGCCTGCTTGAGCTTTTTTTCGTCACACAGCTACAGAAACTCAAACGATTTTAAAGGAAAGCTACAACTCCATTTTTGCTTCGACCGGGAATCAAACCCGGGACACCAGCACGGGAAGCTAATACGCTGCCCATGAACCATTCCAGTGGGCATTGATTACTTTTGAATGGTGATTTTTTAATGTTTCCTGTGTTTTTACCCCCTACTTCAGCCAGAATAAATGCCTCTTTTGCATTCCTATTGTAGTAAAAATAAATGCCATTTGCCTCCCTATTTTAGGTAAAAATGCCTGAACTTCCGGAATCTACAAGTGACAGTAGCTGACGCGCCCGGAGTCATTAGTCAATAAACTGACGTGTCGGTCGGCGCCGTTTTAAGGTTTTACCACGTTAATAATAAAATAATTTCATGCACCAGGAAACACTTTTCACTCACTTCTATTTTCTGTATTATTTATCAAATTAGTGAAAATATGTTTGACCAATTGAAACAATCGCATTCGCAAAGAGTATTCCCAATAATGTCGAATGGGCGGGAATTCACGAATAGGTCTCGCTGTCTGTGTCTCTGACTTAGATCTGAGTTTGCAACTTTTATTATAGTATAATAGATCTATATTAAGTATAATGTACCAATCGTGGCCATAGTTACAATCATTTTCAAAGCAAGTGTGTGTGCTACACTAAACAATTCTTTATGCAACATTTTGTGACCTGGAGCATGCATCTTTCTAAATACTCGCAGAGCCCTTACCTAAAAATATTAAGAAAGTAAATTTCATTTTCACTTTCTCGTATACATATGTATGTACGGAGTAATATACGTAGTATAGAGAAAGTCATGTAATGCTGCGGAAAATCGATTTCGAGATTTCAACGGAAGCACAGGTTTTGGGGTGCTCTGATACCGAAATGGTGGTTCTTTTCAAAACAGCCACCCGTCTGTCTGTCCGTCTGGCTGTCTGTCCGTCTGTCTGTCTGTCTGTCCATCCGTCCCTCTGTGAACACAGCTAGCGCCTAAACCACGCATATCTTCTTTACCCAATTGAAGAAAGCCCTGTTTATCTGGCTCTAGTTGAAGCTTTGAAATTTTGAAAAACATTTTTTTAATATTTGAGGGCACTTTATATGAAGCCCCCAGACATTTTCAAAATTATCTCAAAAACTGCTAGAAATTTTTTCTTTACATTTCTTGTATGAATAGAATGAAATACACTTATAAAGGTGGCATATGTCCGATTTTCACACTTACTCGTAACTCCGAAATTTCAAAAATTGCAAAAGTTTCAATTTCGTTCGGCGTCTTCCTACAAGTATAAGATTGAACACACAAATTTTTGCTTCAAATCAAATTTGTTTCCCATAAATAGTTGTTTCATTAAGATCATGTAGATGTTTATAAAAAATTAGTAGTTTTTGTGCAAAAAAAGCGTGAAATTTTTGCAATTTTAACAAGTTATAATGACAAGATTTCCTCAAAAAAGCTTCAAATTTTTTCTTTAAATTTTTGGTAGTGTTAGTACCAAATACATCCTATCTGATGACGTAAACGCCATATTGCTATATTCTTTTCTTTGTTCAAAAATTACAAAAAATTGATTTTTTTACTCTTCTATCACGTCGGTAATATTTACATTAGAGGTAATACATACATTACATTATTATTATTAAATTAATGATTACATTGCGTTAAATAATGTTGTGATATACCAAAATTACGAACCATTTTGTGTATGAAAATGTCATTTATATGAAGTAGGATATAGAGATGTCAAAAGACGATCGGGAGGGCGGTCGCTATGTGACAAGTAAACAACCGGCGTTAAAGGTCATTTTCGCTAGGTGAAGAGGATGTGGAATAGTACTGTTTTTGTTAGACAAAAGAGGGTGATATGGAGTTCCGATGCTTTGGGTTTTATGAAGAACAGTGACACTCTCTCTAACAACTTGGTAATGAGCGGGTCGGCTCCTGACATTTTACAAAATTGAGGGAAGACTGTGGATGGACAACCAAATCCGATGTAATAACTTGTAGTATAATTAAGTCTATCGTTTCTTATATTAGGATAGAACGTTCTTGTGGGAAAAAACGAAGGAATTCTACAAGTAATAGTCAGTACGTGTATAGGCGTTCACCCGTGATGCGAGTAAGGGAAGTAACGGGTAATTATAGTATCGCTGGGAGAATTTGAGCTTGATCGCGAACACTAGGCGAAGAATTTTAAGAAGAAGGAAGAATCTGTCGCAACGACGGAGAAGATTCTATGGGGCGCCATCGAATGGAGAAGTGAAGAGCGCGTGAAGATCCGTGAATATAACAAGGTTGATTTATAATTATTACTAGATAGAGCTGGTCATGATCAAAGGTAATTTCATTTTGGATTAACGACGTAACAACTCATATTAAACTTTTATTAGAATAATATTTCACATTATAATAAATTCCAATTTGTTACTTTAAAAGAAAGGTGATTATCATTATTCGTTACGTGCAATCAAGTAGTAGATATTTTGTTAAGATTTTCAGATTCCTCGCCACTCCGTATGGGTGGCAGATTGGTTGCAGAGTAAGTAACAACAATTATGAACTTCTAACAAAATTAACTGAGTTAGCACGACATAATTTTGGATGAGAAATATTAAAATTACGTAGGAAACATCCGGATTACAGTCGTACTTTTTTTCTGGCGCTCAAATCAATAACTAAATTATTCGGGCAATAAATACGAAAGTCATTCAAACAAAACGAGTCATGAATCTCACTTAATAGCTCGTAAAATTACGAATTTTGCTGGTAGAGAAGACAGGGTTGTTTCAATGTAAAATAAAATTTCTCGAAAACTAAACAGTTTTTTGTTAAAATGAACTCACTGATTCGCATTTTCAGAACCGCACAAACTCCATTTTCTCAAAAACTGCTTAAAAGTTTTTCTTCCATTTTTTCACATGAATAGTGCTAATTGCACGGTTAAATATGACGTAAAATTCATTTTGGTGTACTCTTTTGTTTTGTCAAAAATTACACCAGTCTAATTTGTTTGAAATGTCTCTTACGCCATTAATATGTACATTTATATCTATTTGTATACAGTATTACATTTGGGAGTAAAAATGCTTCAAATGCCATTCAATAAAGTGTCTCAGCTCAACAGATTCCTGCGAAAGATCTCCAAATTTCGCATTTACAGTAAAGCTTAATCATCGTTTTCGTAAAAGCGGCTACAATTTTTGAATAAAAATGTAGGAAGGGATTTTACTTTTCTTTAATATTCGTAAAATAATATTTCGGTTCCACCACAGCCAAAAAAAATGTACTTTAGGCGACGATAGATGGCAGCTAGCGAGAGGATGGAGCAAGTGCGTAAAGCCAATCTACACCAACGAAATTAAAAAAAAACTACGCCACGAGAAATTCTGTGCCATTCTGTATCACCTCTAGTTACTTTCTCGTATACATACGTGTATAAGGAAGTAATATAGGTAGTATAGATAAAATTATGTAGTGCTCCAGAAAATCGATTTCGAGATTTCAACGGAAACACACGTTTTGGGGTCCTCTGACTCCCAAAAAATGTTTTTCTATTTCAAACGTCCGCGTGTCCGTCCGTCCGTCCGTCCGTCCGTCCGTCGTTCTCGTCCGTCTCGTCCGTCCGTCTCCGTCTGTCGTCCGTCCGTCGCGTCGTCCGTCCGTCGTCCGTCGTCGTCTGTCCGTCGTCCGTCCGTCGTCCGTCCGTCGTCGTCCGTCCGTCCGTCTCGTCGTCCGTCCGTCGTCGTCCGGTCCGTCGTCCGTCGCTCCGTCTGTCGTCGTCGTCATCGTCGTCGTCGTCGTCGTCGTCGTCGTCGTCGTCCTGTCGTCGTCCGTCCGTCCGTCCGTCGTCTCTCGTCGTCCGTTCGTCGTCGTCGTCCGTCGTCCGTCGTCGTCTCGTCGTCTCGTCCGTCCGTCGTCGTCGTCCGTCGTCTCGTCCGTCGTCGTCCGTCCGTCGTCGTCGTCGTCGTCCGTCTCCGTCGTCGTCGTCGTCAGTCCGTCCGTCCGTCGTCGTCGTCGTCGTCCGTCGTCTCGTCGTCGTCGTCCTCGTCGATCCGTCCGTCCGTCCGTTCGTCGTCTCGTCGTCGTCCGTCCGTCCGTCCGTCGTCGTCGTCTGTCGTCCGTCCGTCCGTCCCTCGTCGTCCGTCGTCTCGTCTCGTCTCGTCCGTCGTCCGTCCGTCCGTCCGTCGTTCCGTCCGTCTCGTCGTCGTCCGTCCGTCCGTCGTCGTTCCGTCGTCGTCCGTCGTCCGTCTGTCCGTCGTCGTCGTTCGTCGTCGTCCGTCGTCGTCCGTCGTCGTCGTCGTCGTCGTCGTCTCGTCGTCGTCGTCGTTCGTCGTCGTCGTCCGTCGTCTGTCCGTTCGTCCGTCGTCCGTCCGTCGTCGTCTGTCCGTCGTCGTCTCAGTCGTCTGTCCAGTCCGTCGTCGTCGTCGTCGTCGTCCGTCGTCGTCGTCGTCGTCTCGTTCGTTCGTCGTCCGTCGTCCGTCGTCGTCCGTCGTCGTCGTCGTCGTCGTCGTCCGTCCGTCCGTCTCGTCGTCCGTCGTCTCCGTCGTCCGTCGTCGTCGTCGTCTCGTCGTCGTCCGTCGTCGTCGTCTCGTCCGTCTCGTCGTCTCGTCGTCCGTCGTCGTCCGTCCGTCGTCCGTCGTCGTCCGTCCGTCCGTCGTCTCCGTCGTCGTCGTCGTCCGTCGTCCGTCGTCGTCCGTCCGTCCGTCCGTCCGTCCTCGTCCGTCGTCTGTCCGTCCGTCGTCGTCGTCCGTCTCGTCGTCTCGTCGTCGCTCCGTCCGTCGTTCCGTCCGTCCGTCCGTCCGTCGTCGTCGTCGTCCGTCTCGTCCGTCCGTTCGTCGTCCGTCCGTCGTCGTCGTCGTCGTCGTCCGTCGTCTCGTCGTCGTCTCGTTCGTCCGTCGTCCGTCGTCGTCCGTCCGTCTCCGTCGTCCGTCCTGTCCGTCCGTCGTCGTCGTCGTCCGTCCGTCCGTCGTCATCGTCGTTCCGTCGTCCGTCCGTTCCGTCCGTTTCCGTCTCCGTCCGTCGTCCGTCGTCGTCGTCCGTCCGTCGTCGTCCGTCTGTCCGTCGTCGTCCGTCGTCGTCCGTCCGTCTCGTCCGTCCGTCCGTCGTCTCTCGTCCGTCCGTCCGTCCTCGTCCGTCCGTCCGTCCGTCCGTCTCGTCGTCCGTCCGTCCGTCCGTCGTCGTCCGTCTGCGTCCGTCCGTCGTCGTCCGTCCGTCCGTCCGTCGTCCGTCCGTCGTTCTCGTCCGTCCGTCCGTCCGTCCGTCCGTCCGTCCGTCCGTCGTCCGTCCGTCCGTCCGTCCGTCCGTCCGTCCGTCCGTCCGTCCGTCGACGTCCTCGTCGTCTACCCGTCTCGTCGTCTCGTCCATCGTACCCTCGTCCTGTCCTGGCCTGTGAGCTTTGATTGCGATAATTTAAAAATTGGTGCGTAAACTACATAAGCCGATCTTTTCAAAGTTGAAAACCTGTCCCGACTGTTAAGCTTTGAAATTGCGATAAACATTTTAAAATTGGGTTGTAAAGTTTACCGAAGCCCGACATTTTCTAAAGTTTGTCAAAAACGGCTCAAATGTTTTCTTTTAATTTCTTGTAAGAATATAGTAAATACAGTTATAAGGTAGATAGCATGATTTCCGTTTATCTGAATTTCGAAACTTCAAAAGTTGAGTTTTTCAAGGTCTTCCTACACTGAAAATTGAAGATAGAATTTTCCTTCAATGGGAAGTGTATCATAAAGTTCTTTCATAAAGGCATGTAGGATTTTGAAATTCAGAGTTTGTGGCAGACAACCTCCGCGGCACGTTGAGAAGTGTATCGGTGGGGCGGGGGGGATTCACGAGAAGCGCCAGATGTGTGTCCAGCGACGGGTCGCGCCTGAGTCAGCACCTGCGTGTGTACTTTGGTGGATGCGGCGTGAGGAGCGCCTGACGTGGCAGCATAGTTGTAGGGGTTTCTTTACTTTCTCGCCTTACGAATACTTCGTGAGAAGAGAAAGTCATGTAATCGTGCGCCAGAAAATGGCGAATTTTCAACCAGGAAAACTGTTATTGTCGGGTTCTGGTAACGAAAAAGTGGACAAATTCAGTTGCTAAATTTAGGAAAAAATCCTCTAACTCGTGGTGTAGCCAGAACCCCTTTTTTGTTCTTGTTTTATAGGGTTTCACTGACTAAGCTGGTTGGCTGAGTGGTACATTAGGTCATGCAATGTATTTATTTTATTTCCTTAGTTTTCATTCATGCTACGCCAAAATAGTATCCATTTCATGTACTACTTATAAATCAATGTCCTGAAAATATCTGGTAGGACTGCATTTCTGCGACAGTCCCTTCACTCACCACCCTCTTCATTTCATTCGCCCCCTTCCTGGTCTAAGTCATCGGCTAAGTCATTGCCTGGTCTAAGTTGCTCGAAGCAAAACAGCCTGCGTCTACATTCTCTGTTTTGAAGTTAACTTCCGATGCGTCTCAGCGAAGCCCAACGCAGATTTGTGGTGAAGTAGTATTTCTGAATGCAATATTTCAGAGTGACAGGGAGCTTTCAAAGGAAAATTTTCATTTAAGTCTATTTAGAACAATAGCATCATATTTCGGTTAATGAAGTGCTATCACGAGATAAGGTTCATCTTTGATCGCAAACGCATTCTCCAAAATACAGTGCTCATCGCAACGAAAACTAGAGGAAGTTAAGGACGTTCTTTCAATTTCCCCGAAAACAGCATTACGGAAGCTTCAGTAGCAATGTTATCTTTTGTACGGAAGTGCACGCTGTGCTACAAAACACACACACCAAAAAAGAATAAAATGCGCGCATTCAAACAGCGGACATCTCAGAAGCTTAGGGTTTATTATCGGACTGCTCGCATGAACTTTACAATAATTGTATGTGTACTGCAATTGGCTACGACGCTTGGTTAGCGAAGGTCGTGAGGTACTTGATAAAGTGTTTTCTAGCGATGAGGCTTGGTTTCATGTGGATGGATGTGTTAACCAGCAAAACAGACCACTGGAAACTGTAGAGAGACTATTGCATTAAAAAGGTTTGGAGTGCAGTGTGCTTTTTCTCGGTGCAGAATAATTGGTCCGTTGAAATTACTTTCTCGCCCTTAAGAAGGTACTTCTTAAGAAGAAAAGGTTATGTAATCGTGCGTCGGAAAACGGCAAATTTTCGCCAGATTACTCTTATCGCCGGGCTCTGGTAACGAAAAAGCGGATAAATGTTTTGGTAAATTTAAAAAAATCTCTAATTCTCTATTCTGGTGAAGCCAGAACTCATGTTTTGTTGGTTCTTGATACCGAAAAATCCTTTGACGCCAAATAGTATGTCGTTCTGTTTGTCCGTTTGTGGTCAACGCTAGCGCCTAAACAGTTCAACCGATTTTCTTTAAAATTGATATTCGCTAATCAACTTGAATGAACTCGTGTCTTTGGGAGTTTCAATAGGGTATTTTTATTTTTGAGGACACTTCATATGAACCCTCCAAAACATTTTCAAAATTTTCTCAAAAACGGCACTAAACGTTTTGATCAAACTTAATTCATAACGTAAAGATCGCTTAAGAGAATCGTGGTGGCCTCATGTAGTATTTGTATTTCATTCACTATTCAAGTGACAATTTCTTTGAAAGTGTATGTAAAGGGTATAAAGGGGTGATTCTTTTTCAGTATTTGGTGTTTCCATGTATTATAGTCTTGTGTACAGTTATTTTATTGTTTTTTTGTGAAGTGAAGGGTAATACAATTTTATGTAAAGTGTTTATGCAAGTGTTAAAACGCAACTGCAGTTGTTAGGTAATCACGTAATTGCTAAAGGTAGAGCAAGTGATAGAATTTTTCAATGCAATGTGTAAATGCTAGATTAGAATTGTATTCAAGTATTTAAAGAATATATCACTCTGGCTAAATTGTATAAAGTAATAATCAATGTGAAAGTGAATCTACGTCTTGTATATATTTCATTCACTATTCATGTGACAATTTCTTTGAAAGTGTATGCAAAGGGTATTTTTGGTATGTGATTCTTTTCCAGGATTTTGTGTTTCCGTGTATTATAGTCTTGTGTACAGTTATTTTATTGTTTTTTTTTTTTTTTTTTTGCGAAGTGAAGGGTAATATAATTTTATGTAAAGTGTTTATGCAAGTGTTAAAACATAACTGCAGTTGTTAGGTAATCACGTAATTGTTAAAGGGTAGATCAAGTGATAGAATCTTTCAATGCAATGTGTATATGTTTCTTTTATTACAAAAGCAGCTTAAAAGACGAAACCACTCCTGTAGGGCAGTTAGGACATTTAAAACCATTCCTAATTTTTGGTGTGATATTGTCATAACAAGTCACAGGTCAAGTAATGCTACCAGGTTACTTGAATGACCCGCTGTAGGCTTTTTAGAGAATAGTGAAAAGGTATAGCAGTCACAAGCTCAAATAAGCGAAATTTCTTTTTAAAGCAACCAGTTTTTCAAACAAATCATCAGACAATAAACCCCGATTTGGCGAATGTACAAAACCCGCAAAGGAAAACGGTGGTTCAACTGACGAGGATGAATGTAAACTCGTGTTATAAATAGAGTGTGGGCATGTAGGCACTAAAAAGGTCGATAATAGGTAGGCAAATAGGCACTTAAAAATTTAGAAACTCAGGGAAATATTCATTACAGTTGACAGGAACTCAAGAAGTAAAAACGTAAAAATAGGCAAGGAAATTGGCATTATGGTTGAATAATACTAAAATTGATCCGTAATTCTCTAAAAGTAAATCGAATTCTTTTGATTGTCAAAACATATTGCGAAGTTAAATAATATTTTCTAAGAGTTGACTCGTGTGGAATTTTATTTTTTGTTGGTTAAACTGGTGAAATGAATTTTCAAGTTTTGAAAATGGAATGTTTGCGGCATGGTACAAGTCAGTGTTGTCATTCTTTCTTGCGTTCATCTTTTGACTGCACTTGCTGAAGAAGGTTTGAATAGTTTTTCTCCCTTTTTTCGCATGTTTTGCATGAGTTGCAGTGTTCTTATGTTGTAAGAAATATTTTTTGCATTGTGTAACACCTTTTCACAACTCTGAGAAAAAATACATTTCCACTCCGCCGTGAATCTTCTTCAAAAATTAATTTTTAGCAATTAGGATAATTCTCCACAGTTTACCTGTTTAAAATCGCCGGCGGCAATGCAGCCTGCTCAAACATATTTGCCAGTGCAATTCGCTCTGCCTTCTTTGGGTTGCATTTTAAACTGATTACCCGGCATGCACTGTATATGATCTATAGATTCACCTAATCTGTGCTGTGACAATCTGCAACACCTGCACTCAAGAAGCCATACACTATTCCTCTACCATCTCCGTGCTTGACTGAAGAAATTTCATTGTTTCCCACCAAATATCCCTTCTTGGTTGATGCGCACTTTCTTATAGTGTTTTTGAAAAATTGTATTTTTCTTCATCAGGTATTAATCAACAGACCCAGATAAAATCCCAGATCTAATATACTTCCTTTCAATAAAAATATATTGTCTAAATACCTTCAAATTAAAGAACGTCACCATATGAGTTCAGATCATTCTCCGATAATTCTAACAGTATGTTACTATTAGATTAAAGAAAGAAACCAAATCATTATTAGTTAACAATCATACGGACTGGACTGCTTTCATCAATGTCTCGAAGAAAAAATAAATATCCATGCTACAATAAAGACTAATGAAAAACTAGATAACGAGCTGAAAACTTTTACAAAAGATATTCAGCAGTCAGCTTGGACAAGTACTTCAGAACTCAAAGGAACAATAAAAGAGAACATTTACCCAGAAGAAATTTGTTATTGAACCTTGTTATTGAAAAGAGGAAAATGAAAAGTTGTTGGACACAAACAAGATGAAACCAAATTCAATAATCTCACTCAACAACTTAGAAGAAAGATGAACGATCTTAAAAACGAATGCACGAATATGTACCAAAAAGAATTGGTACCTGTTAAAAACACTGATTATTCAGTCTGAAAGGCATGAAGAAAAATAACAAGACCTATAACTAATAACAAGCGCCTTCAATTAGGCTAAAAGGTGACAAATGTGCTAGAAGCAAAGTACAAAAAGCGGATACATTTTCTAGCATCTAGAAGAAAGATTTCAGTCTCATGAGAAGAAAATGAAGCAGAAATAATGAATGAAAACCGAAGAAGCCAGGAAGATCATAAAGTATTTTCCCTGTTACAATATCTCAAGTACAAAAGGAGTTACAAAATATGAAACTAAAAAAGCTCCAGGATTTGATTTAATAACAGCAGAAATTCTGAGGGAACCGCCGAGGAAGGGTATAATAAAATTTACATATCTTAACAATGCTCCATTTAGAGTGAAATATGTACCCAGATTTTGGAAAGCGGCAGAAACTATAATGATATTGAAACCAGGAAAACCACCATTGAGGCTATATCATACAGATCGATCTCACTGCTACCTATTTTGGCTAATCGTTTTTAAAATTTGTTGCTCAAAAGAATGAAACCGGTTATTGAGGACAAGAAGTTAATACCAGAGCATCAGTTCGAATTCAGAATAAAACACTTCACTAGATCATGTGCACAGATTATGCAGCATCATCGAAAAATCATTGGAAGGGGAAAATATTTGATCTGCAATCTTCTTGTACGTAGCGCAGGTCTTTGACAGTCTGGCAAAAAAATTTAAACTATAAGTTCAAGATTTTTCTTCCCAGAATATATGCAGATATTTTAGAATCTTAGTCTACTTAACTGATAGGTACTTTGGAGTCAACAAGACGTCGCCTAAACGGGACACAAAGAAATTAAGGCAGGGGTACCGCAAGGAAGCGTGCTGGGACCAATACTATACCTACAGTATATCAGTGGCCTTCCCAAACCAGAAAACAGTGTCATAGGAACATTTGGCGATGACATTACAATTTTAGCAATAGAAAAAAGCAATGAAGAAGCAACAATCAGCAATAAAACATGTACAAAAAAGAACCGATGATTGGAATATCAATGTAAATGAAAGTAAAGGTGTTAAATGCACTCGATAATTGGAAGTTGTTCTTGACTTTCAATTATATATATTCTAACACACCCATCTACTACCTTCCGCACGTGGTGTGAGGGCGTGATAGAATGAATGCTCGTGAAGCGAGCTTAAACTTCTTAGGAAGCAGGATCTTTTGGATATGAGAAAGGTCTGAACACTTGAGACAATGAATCGGATAAAATACGAATAAAATGAGCATATATTCAATACCAAAATAACAGTGACATAATTACATAACAGAACAATGCTCATTAAGTAGTTGGTCACCGAAAAAAAATAAAACAAGGCAAACAAAGAATAGGCGTCACCTCGACTGCCTGAACACACTTCCACCAACTACAATTTACAATTTGCTCATTCCTCTTTCTGAATTTTTCTTCTACCAAATTATTTTACTCTTTTTAGCCTCTAGTTTTTCCGTGCAATCTTTTGAAATGAATTTTACACTTGTTTCTAGGAATCCCGTTCACAGGTGCTAGCCTTGGGCTTCGCACTCACTATAACACTGAACTTTAAAGAGAAAAAAACAATAAAACGTAACATACATGTTACTTAAATCTGACCCCTTTACATATCACAGAAAACAATTAATTTTAACACAATACAATAAACTGACTTTTCCAGATAATATCAACTGTACATGTGAAAATCATGAATTATTTAAGTAAAATTGTACAAGGTATGGCCTCTTTGAATGAATTTAATGACACTTGCAGTAAATGAACTTGAAACTGCCACTCACATCGTTCGGAATTCTTCTCTCACCTATTCTGGATTTTCACCCACTTTTAACACGAATTGTCGTGTATTTACGGCTATTCTCTTTCTTCAACTGATCGCCGCATAAAAGTTGCCAGTTCTTTTACCTCACCAGCTCCACATCGCTCGCATAGGTAACCTTGGGGACTTTCTGCCGCTCGCCCCGCGTTGCCACTCGTCTTCGCTTGCTGTCCCACGACGATATCCGTTTCCTTCCCTCGAACTCTGGACTCCGTCATGCCTCCAATTTCCACACCCTTTCCCGTACTCCGGACTCGTACGATTCTTGTTCCAGTCCAAATCTTTCTCACCTATGCTTCGCTCTTCCTGGGGTCGCCTTTTTCTGCCGCGCCTCGTACAAGCTTGTTCGCGCTTCCAGCCTCGAATAATTAATGTTGCTGAAGTTATGCTTTAAATGCTCGGCCTACCTACCACACTTTGGCCATGTGTGGTCTCAGCGTGCAATATGAGATGCTGGATTTAGTTAATGTCCTTCTGCGAGAATTTTACAAATATGAAATTATTTCGGAGTCAAACAGTAACTTCGCTTGCTCTCTCAAATATTGTGAATGCGAAGAATGTTTGTGCACTCCACTTCTTAATTACCTCACTTTCGAAGATACGCTTCACAAGCTAACTTTTAACCACCAAGTAAAATAAACTCTTATGCTATCAAGTTACAATCGCCTTCAGAACTCAGTCTAGTCCCGTCGCTGCTGCAATCAAAGAGAGCTCAGTCTAGTCGCCGTCGCTGCTGCAATCAAAGAGAGCTCAGTCTAGTCGCCGTCGCTGCTGCAATCAAAGAGGGTTTCTCCGAGGCGCGCCGCGATACTTATGGTACTCGCGCCTGGGGAAATTTTTGGAGGGGTGAATATTCTCCTCTTTTCGTGACCTCCTGGAAGAACATTATTGCTAGTTCGGGCGTCAGAGTTCGAAAAGCTGTGGGCAGATGGTGGGTTTACCAGCTATCGCTCTGCTGCGTACTCGACTTCTCTCTGTTCGTGGGCTTCTTTTCGTAGCTGATGGTGGCGTTATGGGGTTATCTAATCCCATGACGTCACAATATATATATATATTGTTATATATATTTAATTATATATATATATAATTAAAAGGCAACCAATATGGCAACCAAATAATATATAATTTAAACCAATATGGACATATGGTGCACAACTTTGGGGATGTACTAGACAGAGTAACATCAATATTATCCAAAGGTTTCAGAACAAAGTGCTGGGAAATATCGTCGAAGGACCTTGGTATATAAGAAATAAAGATCTACGCTAGGACCTGAAAGTTGAAGTAATGGATGAAAAAAAAGGAAAACAGTAAGAAAGGCTGCGCCAACACGACAGTCCTGAAGCAATCCTGGACAACGCAGAACTAGTGAGAAGATTGGAGAGAAAAAAAACATTCTAACTACTGCAAAATGAAGTGACAAATTTTTTTTAAGAACTAAGGACAAAAATAGCAGTGTAAATACCTGTCTAAATACTAGTGTATCTACAAACACAAGAAAGTGTGTTTTTAAATTAAATTCGAAATTAAGAGGACACTAATGGGTTACCTCTTAGAACAAATTTCATTTCATAGTACTTTAGGTCAAAAGAAAATTGCTTAATAGTCTATAAGAATAGATTGTAATGTTTATGAAATTAAAAAAAGAAATAATCCTTTATCTCCGAATTCTATAAAACAAGGCTCACCATGAGTAATATATTTTACATTATTTCCTTATTTACTCGATTAATGAAAGATTTTTGCATGGCATTTGTATAATGCTACGCATGACTACACAACTTTTGAATAGTGGATAACCTGATATTGCTTTTCTCGCTACTGCTTACGGAGTATAGAGAATGTGATTTAATGCTGCGAGAATAAACAGCGAGTTTTCAACAGAAAACTATTATTGGCCGTTAACGAAAAAAATGATAAATCTTGTCCATATATGTAGTAAATTAATTCCTCTCACGCGTTTGTTAACACAGAATGTAGTGGCATATTTGCAGGCGCTTGAAGCCATTCAAACAACACTGATCATTGTAAAAATTAGTAAAATGATGTTAGAAAAGGCCCCGGAAGCTTTACAAGGATAAAATGTTTAAAATGTTGTGACAGATAATGTATTACAATCCCAAAGTACTGCTTTTATAATTGACATATCTAAGAAAATCTGCTTTTACTGCCATGAATATTTGCTTTCTCCATCAGAAATAATTTGGGATTAAAAGGGAGAAGTTGGCCAGGAAGTGAATGTAGTTTATGCAGTGGTAACGAGGGCCATATGGCGAGGGGCGAAAGCGGACCCGCAGGGCGGGAGCGGCTGATGAGGGTCGTTAACAGAGCAGCTCTGGTGGCCGCTGATTGGCTGCAACGCGACTCGTTGCTCCGAGCGCAGGCCAGGCTCAGGCCCCTAGGCACGAAAGTCATCGGGATGGCGGTGTCGCGTTCAACTAGCATTCAATTTGCGTCTTTACGTCAGCTATGTCAGTCTAATAGGAAGTAAAATATTCGTATAATGCTACTTTCAGTGTTAGGTGTAGACTAGTTATTTATGAACCAAAGGCTTTATAAGTGTTCTAATGATCGAGCGATGACAAAAAGCCCGAGAACTATTTCTCGCCCAAGATCATTAGACTAGTTAACGCCCGTGGTACATACAATATTTTATTTCTTACCAAATTTTAATGATTCAGATTTAAGAATTTACAAGATGTTAAATTGCCTCGGTTTGTTTTTTCATATTTCTCTTCCATAATTCCCTCCATAAGAAACATTGTAGCATCATTCAACTGTTTTCGTGTTTCCCTCGTAACCACTATCCTCTCTGTCCAGGTAAGTTAAATTTATCCAGCGAATATCGAGATCCGTACCGAAGGCAATAACAAGCAATAACGTATAAATAAACTAGAGGTGCTACAAAATGACACAGACTTTCTCGTGGCAATTTTTTCTAATTTCTTTGGTGTGGACTGGCTTTAAGGCCTTGCTGCATTCTCTGGCCAGCTGCTATCTATGGTCACCTTAAGTACTTTTTTGACATTTTCTCAACATTTCGGTTTCCTAATAAAAGAAGCGAAATATTACTTTAAAAATATTAAAGAAGAGTAAAACCTCGTTCTAAATAGCAATTTTCATTGAAAGATTTGGAGCCGTTTTGAAGAAGATGGCGATTAAGCATTACTATAATGCGAAATTTGAAGCTCTTTTCCGCAGAAATTTATTGAATTTTCAAAAAACTTAATTAAAAGACATTTGAAGCACATTCACTCATAGATTTAATGGCGTATTCAAATCGATGGAAATGTGCCTATGAACGGTGTTAGAGATATTGAAAAAAATTACATTTCTCTAATTTTTGAAACAATAAAATACACCAAAATTAATTTTGTGTCATCTTAAACAGTGTAATTTTCACTATCCGTCCACAAATTTTTAAGAAAAAAAATTGAGCCACGTTTGAGAAAATGGCGTTTAAGCGTTTCACAACTTCATTATCTGTGCACGTCTTCTAGCATTCAGTGGGAAATATAGTTATTTAAAGTATCGTTTCCATGTTGTCGCGTCAAGAAGTATTATTCCTTAACGAAGAGCATGCTGAATAACAGCCCAAAATTGATTGCTGATTTATCCTTAGAAATAGATTTTACTAAATCGGAGAGGGTTTTTTTTCTTTCTTTCAAAATTCAAGTAGTATATGGCTTAGTGTAGTGATCACATAATTTTGAAAACAAGCACAATATTCACTTCTACCCATAGCACGTTATACACAGTTTTTAACTGTCTTTGACGTAAATAAATAAAACTGGTGCATTTCCCCACCTGAAAAAGAACCATTTCTAAAAAACAAGGGAACTGAATCATTCGTCTAGTGAACTGGTATACGTATAACGGAAAAGATCCACAAAATGCAAAAATTGCAATACCAAAAAACTCAGAAATTATTAAAATACTAATTTACTAATTACCAATCTATTATACCTACTTAAACAATATAAAATATTAATTATCTAACCCGACAATCTAATAAACAACACCAGAATTTCGATTACCTATTTCCCCAATAAATATTAAATGTCACTTAATGTTTGTGGCCCCATTTGAATGATTAATTATGATTAATGAATGATGAAAAAATAACATGACATCACCTTATTACTCACAGCTATTGTCCTGAATACTCGACGCCGTAATATTGTCCTTGATATTTTATCCACTCTAATTCTTCCATTAATTGTTTATAAAACCATCTCTACTCTGAACTCTGCTATATTATGCATCCACAACGCGGCCCGCATACATTCACCCTCTCTGGTATAATCGGAGCTCTCGATCTCTCCTGTGCAAAGCGAGCTAGCCACTTGCTCAATAGTTGTTTAATTTTCCGTACCGAGGAGTACATTTGATATTATGGAAACCCTCCGGATAATCGGTGACGCATGCTTGATATCCTGTGTCTCCATCTTTGACGCATTCCCGACCGTCTTCGTCTGTTGTTAACGGTCTCCCCGCAACCAATGCTTCCGTTATGGCCAAGCACATTCTTCATGATTTTCCACCTTTTATTACATCAATTCCTTCTTTTTACTATCATACATTGTGATCTGTCACAATATTTCACTCAAAATGAATAACAACATATTAAAAGTACAATCAAATTATAACTTTAATGATGCAAATAATAAACACAACTCACTTTATATTTCATCATTTATGGTTATTAGATGGCTTTGAGAGACTTCCATAAATGTCGAGTAACAATTTTCGAAACTGTCAGATTCTAAAAAGGAGATCATAAGGGCTTGGTTAATTAAGAAAATAAAATTATGTATTACGGTGGAAATCTATGGGCTCCCTTTCAAAATATTCAAAGACCCCGCTCCCCCGCCCGTGCGCACGTCGCCATATTTATAGAGCCAAGCACTTACACGTATAGCACAGTCTAACTGTGCTTATCACAGTCTAATTATTAGACTGTGCTTGTAGTAAGACAAGCAACTACAAAGTTTAAACTGCGAGCCGCTGGCATGTACGAATTACAAGGCCCGTACAACGCAAGGAGAAAGTAGATACGTATTGAAAATCAGAAGTGACCGATGAGTTTCATATGTTTAGAGTAAGCGGTCCAAGTATAAGCTTGCCCCATTTCCAAGTTGTGTCTATTAGAGATTACAAAGGCATGTGACGGTTAGAAGCCACAATAGAGGATATTCATCAAGCTCTAAAATATGAGAATTTTCTTTTTATTTATAAGACATCAATTGAAGAACATCATTTGAAGCATTTCTATGCACAAATGCAAAAAATGTGTATAAGTTGCCAGTAATATTAATGTTGACGACACGAGAAATATATAAAAACAATTAGTATATTTATCTAATTTTTGAAAAAAAACAGCAAATTGGCATTTATGTAATCTTATAAAATGCAATAGATTAATAAAAAATTGAAGAGAACATTTCAATTCGCTGTTGAGAAAATCGTCTTTTAAGTATTTTTTAATATTACCCATGTTTCACCCAAGAACGACTATTTTTTAAAAAAACAAATGTACAGGGTATTAATTAAAGAACTAATTGTGGAGAACAAGTTTCCTTTAAAGGAAAAAATCTCTATTTCCAATAACACAGTTCTAGAAAGATGCCGAAATTTTTTTAAATTTTTGCCATTTTCGAAATTTCAGAGTTAACAATAAAAATAGGACATGTGCTATATTTATAAGTGTATTTCACTCTATTCTTTCAAGAAATTTAAAGAAAAATTTGAGCAATTTTTTAAGAAAATTTTAAAAATGTTGCAAGGATTTCATGTTAAGTATCCCTAAAATTTTAAAAATTCTTTTCTAATTGGCCGGGCATTAAATCGCGACAAATCGACCGGGGATTTGGAAAAAATATTCCTGCCCACTATACTGAATTCAAAGTGTTATTTTTTTATCCCCTCTTGGATTACAAGTTCAAAGCTAATTTTTTTGTCTAATGGTAGAAAATTCTTTTTCGTTGCCGATTATGACCAAGCCATACCGTTTCGGCGTCTCTAAGTAATCGCCATATTGATCAATGGTTGCCAATTGACCAAATATAGCCTACTTGACAAATTGGACAAAAAATCAGGCAATTGCTACCTAAGAAAGTGGCACAAACTTTGAATGATTGATTAATGTCTAATATATTTTAAATTTCTCATTATTTTTATGTTATAAAATTTTCCCTGTAATCTCCCTTTTATTTCCAATTCTAAATTATAAACTTTTACAGCAATACAGAACAATATATTTGATATAAAAGTTCAAATCGCCCGCCTCAGCGCTCAGTTCTATAACCTACGACACGCTACGCCACTGTCGTGTCATTTCATTGTTTGTCCCACGAAGTCTGCTGACCCAATGTCTGCTGGTTCCACATTCCACAAACACAAGTCTTCGTGGCTCTAATGAGAGCGCTCTTTCTCAACTCTTGCCTCTTTAAGGCCCGAGAGTATATAGACCGATGTAGATCAATGGTTAACACGAATAGGATACATGAAGGGCTATTGGTTAGGGCCATGGTGGTAAGGGCTCTTGACGGGACGGGAGGAATGGGAGGAATTAAGAGCCAGTAATTTCCTTCGTACTCGTGAATTAACAAAAACTGTTACATAAATCACTATAAGCACCAATAAGCCTTATCACTATCACTTTAGATTATTTCATATCTCGAACAATCCAATCTAATCATCACATTTCAGCCTCATTGGTTTTCATGAATGGCTGTGATTCTGTGTACTTTAGTAGCGAGTTGCTCAATTTAGAAATCTCTGACAAAAATTGGAAAAACGAAGTGAAACAAAGTTAGCAAGGACATTTAATATGCCGTCGTCTCTAAATGACAAGAGAGAAGGTGTATTGTCTGAAAATTCATTCGATGGAGTAAGTACCTTTCTCTCGCCAGTATTTCGGCCCGAAATATTTTAATAAAGTAGGACCTGTACTGTTATATACAACTCAATAATTACTAAACTAATTAAATAATTACTTAACCTTCTCATGAATTTGTTTATTTAGAAGTATAATCTACAAATATTGTGGTATTAACAAGCAGTTAATTTTAGCAAATCAATCCAAATAGAAAGTGACAATTGAATCTGAATTGTTCTTGAATGATGGCCAATATCAGCTTTTCCAATGTGGAGTGGCTTATTACTCAAACCTTAAATGTTTCAATTGTGAAGAATTGCTAAAAAATAAAATAAATTGAAATTTAAACCTAAGTCCAAGATCTTTTCATCTAATATTTCAAACATCATTAAACTCTTAATGTATGCTATAAAGCAGGAAATTATGTTTTTGCACGTCTCACAGCAATTACTGCTACTTATCTTCCAAATCAACAAAAACTAAATAGGTACTCTCAAATGAAATGAAAAAGAATTCCAAAAAAATTCTTGAAGTATTGATTATCATAGTTATTTGAAAAGAAAATATTGTGAACAGCAATGATGAAAATAGTGTGTACACAACTTGTAATAGTAACTCTTCCAATATAATCTACTTTCGGCCTGAAATTGTTGATGATAATAATATAATTCAAACTTAATAAATGTTAACAATTTTATATTATAATAAGTAGTAATAACGGGACTTGTATAGGTATATATTTAAAGCTTTGCCTCTATTTCACCATATCATAAAACAGACCCCAAAAAAAAAACAAAAAACATTAAGTTATTTTTCATCTGCTCATTCGCAGACCTAATCAGTGTTGCAAAGAGTTTAATGGTTAATGTTAACATCGTAAACACACCAAAGAAAAACTGACTCAATAAAATTAATAGTTGAAAACACTAAATTTACTTTTTAGGAGAAAACTGAGTTTCTATCATAGGGGAAATTTTAATTTTTATGTTAGGGTCATGGATGATTGCCAAGGGGGGGAGGAGTGCCTGGGGAGTCATGCCCCCCCTGCATATTTCAAAATGTACACTGCAGCCCTATATAATAAAACATTTTATTTCTGTAGTTATGAACAATTACTGATTTTCTTCATTTTTAAACTGACTTTTGGGAATGAATCCTTGCAAACCATCCAGCAACTTTGTAAATGACCAATATAAATCCAATTGTGATATTAAAATTAAATTTCCATTCTCCTTGAAGTATGTTAAATTGCCTAAAAAAAGTCATATGAATAAAAAATAGAGTTTAATGGAAAAGGGAGCCCAGAGGAGTACAGAAATGTAATCGTTCCCCCCTCCTTTTTCAATCTGCTCATGCCTATGATAAGGAGAACAAAAAAAACAAAGTCACCTTTCACAAAGTAAAAACTAACCACAGTTGAATATTCTTGGCAAACATTAATGATTTCAGAAACAATAGAAAACATAGTCATTTTAATAAATTTCATTATTTAACTCATACTTATTGAGTCACATATATAATTACAATTGTGTATGACGAGTCAAATATGATGTATATGGAGGGAGTACAGTTGCATGCATCTTCTTGACTGCAGTGAGTGAAATTACATTTATTGTCTGGAAGCAAAACAAGGGGCCATCTCAGCATTAGCTCAAAGGACCAGGGAAACTGGACAATTTATAACTATATAAATGGTGATCTGCCTATATGTATTTTGCAGATCACCATAGATCCCAAAATTAATAGATTATTCAACAGTGTAATTAAAGTCAAAATTCAAAGTAAATTATAATCTTCACCTCATACATTGAAAGAATTGTCAACAAATAAATTACAAAAAACAACAAGTACACACATTTACCGCAATGTGTGAATTGTTATCAACTTGTACTGCAAAATATAGGCAATCTTACTTGCAAAATAATTCTAATATATAATAAATATTTAATACAATAAAAATAAATAATACTAGCTGGACCCATGAAAACATTCTGCACTTTCTAAATCATTGTTTAAAAACAAAAATAGCTCTATACTGGATCTCAACTTTGAAGCTCAAGAAAACATGTTCACTTTAAACTTCTCTCTGAAATGTCAATACAGTTTTTACTGTTTTTTCATTAAAATAAGTCAAATGAAATCAAGCGGCTAGCCGCTGAATTGTAAGTTAAGCAGTCATTGCCGAGTTTTGTGTGTAAGTGAACATTCTAAATCTAATGCTAAGTATTGAGATTAATTTTCACTGATCACATTATCACTTAAATTTTATTGTGGAGTGTTATTTTTATCTCTATTCTTTCAATTTAGTTTTACATAGATTTTGAATTACTGCTTGTATGTGGCCATCCAGTTTTATATAGGAGTCCCCAAAAGATCTATGCTTCTAAAAACGCAATAGAAGGTCCCAACAGTATCTTGTGTATAGAGCTGCTTAAGAAACATAACTCAGGCTCCACTTGCCTCCCATATATCCACTCAAAACTCATGTCCCATTAGGGGTTGTAAGAGCTCAGACCACATCATTTCTGAGTTATGTGCAATTGTATGGTTCATTACAGTAATTACATTTGTCATAATCTGCAAGTCTATTTTTTCATCATAAATCTGTTCGGATGTAGGTCTGGGGAGTCATTCCCTATCTATCAGTAGCATATTTCAGGGTTTAATGTTGATGATTTCTTATAATTACTGAAAACTGTCATCCATCCTTAGCATTTTATATAGTAACAGGATTTTATCCAAAGTTGTAAATAATAATCATGATAAAATTACTATATTATGTTGGAATATCAATGTTCTATTCAGACAATTCAATGAATATAAATATTTTAATTATAAAACATTGGTATTGCCTACATAACACAAAACCCATAAATTATGAAAATTGTTATTTATCTCCCTAGTTCTCTAAGTGCCTTAAGGACAAGTGAAAGGGTAACTGTGAAGTAAAGCAGTAACAAAACTGAGCAGTTAGTAAAATCGTCAAAAACTCTTGGAGGACATGGAAATTCTAAAATTGTTATAAATCTTTGAAGAAGTTATCTTTGATGTTCTGAACCAAAGAATGACTGTCTCTGATCAAACAGTTGAATGTTTTGGTAGCTGATTATTTACAGAAATGCTGGAGAATTTTGAAGCCAAACTGTATTTTTGGGTCTTTCAAAAGAAAGCAAATTTAGAAAGCGATACTGTGTTACCTCACTAATCTGATACTACCAATAGGAAAACTGATTTTTTAATAAAATATGAAGCATAAATAAAGATATTCTGATAGCAATTTGAACAAACTATGACTAAAAACAATCAAGTTTGTAGTTTTATTTTAATATGCTAAAAATGCATAAAAATATAAGGGAAGATTGACTTTTTCTAATAACTTACACATTTTTGTATAATTTTAAATAACATTGAAACCGTGTGGTACTTTGAATTGATTGGTTCTAAATTATTCAAGAGGATGTAGTTCTATTGCAAAGAGCCTTAAATTCAATGATTAAAGAGCAATGCTAAAATCTATTCCTAAAAGTGTGCTCTATTTTAACATCCTCTGCAGTATTATAATATCGAAAGACAATTTTTATTTAGATGGTTCAGTGCTATAGATATAAGTGCATGTTTATACACATGAACAACCAAAGAAGAATATGTTTAGTAGCCTATCAAATTCAAAAATTAACTTTCTATACAAAGAGACAGAGGGGTAGCTTTAATAGTAAAACAATCTCAAATTTTCATTCCCACATCCTAAAAATTAGAAATGATTTCCATTAATAAATTATTTTCCAGTGAATAACTTTCTCTCTCTCCCTGTCTCTCTTCCTTTTTCCCTCTCCCTCCCTCCTCCTCTTCCTTTCTCTTCTTTTCTTTCTTTACGTATTTATTTTGTTTTGAGTCCTGATAAGACCAAGGGCTTCAAACAGGTTCCCTACAATTTGCAAAGTACACCATTGATACTTATTCAAAAATTCACACATTTATGATGTATACTTCATATTCAATATTTATATTTCACAATATAATATTATTTTAGTTTAATTTTCAATGGCATTGTGGCAGTCAGTGTGAATTTGAACACTCATTATTACAATCTGGAAGTTCAGACTGTATTTTACCTAAAATAGGCAGGCAAAAGTGTTTATTTTTACTGAAATAGGCATTTATTCTGGCAAAAGTAGGGAGTGCAAAAAGTCATACAAGCAATGAAAAAGCCCCATTTAATAGGAATTATTCTAAAAATGTAATAATTAAAATGATTCATATTTTTAACTTGAACTTTACACTAGCACTTACATGAAAAAAATCTATTCTTGCACATAACCACCCAGTATGATGATTAGTAGAGCCCAGAAGTTCAGACATTTATTTTATCTAAAATGGGCAGGTAAAAAGTCATTTATTTTTACTAAAATAGGCATGCAAAAAAGGCATTTATTCTGGTTAAAGTAGGGGGTAAAACACAGGACACATTGAAAAAATCACTATTTAAAAGTAATTAGTGTAAAAAATTAATAATTAAATAATGTACATTTTTATTCTAACTCTAAAATTTACATTGTGGAAGGAAACTACCTTCTTTTTGTAATCATGATCACACTTGACAATCTGGTTATTTTACTCGCAACCCTGTCTCTACGAAATGCTATTGTAGACTCCCTTTTGAATCTTGAAAGCTTCTTGAAATCTTGAATCTTGATAGCTGTGAAAACAGAATTGTAGATTTCATTCTTTGCACTTGTGTAATCTTCAGAAGGGAAGAGAGAACAAGAAGAAACAGAGAAGGATATAATCATGTACAGACAGCACTGCCCTCAAAAGGGATCCAATGCCATATACAAACATAGGATGAGATTTCTCATGAGCAAACAAGTCCACAAGCATCAACAAAAATATCAAAAATCTTCACTGGTATCATCTTCCTTTCTCTTCCCAAGATTTTTAACACAATCTGACACTGAAGTCTCCGTGTCCACAGAAATACTCAACCATGCCTTCATGTTGTCCAGGATAGCAGATATGTTTCCAACTTGATAGAGATTGGGTTCTGGAAAGAAAAAAGGAAAATTATATCAAAAAAGGCAGAAAAGGTCACAAATAAGGAAGAAAAAGGCACAAAAAAAGGCAAAATGTCAAAAATAGGCATCAGAAGCTAAAATAGGCAAAAAGGCATAATGAAAATCTACTAAAACAACTCCAGAAGAACAATTAAGTGATTCCTATTGATAAAAGTCATAAAATCGTATCAATTATAAAAAGGCATTTTGCCAAACTTGTGGGCTGTAATGATAAGATATTTTTCCCACGATGCTGTTTCTATGAAATGTTATCATGGACTCCTTTTTGAATCATAAAATGGCGTCAGTGAAAACAATTATAATTTTCTTTCTTGGCACTTGTTTAATCACCAGTACTGAGAAGGGTATATAGAAAGCTCTAGTTTCTAAAAGGATCAGAGGCCATACTGACAAGTATAATGGGATTGTTCATGAGCCAACAAAGCTTGTCAGCATCAAAGAAAGAAATCAAAAAGCATGACTGGTGTGATCTTCATTTTTAATTTAGATTTTTAACACTACCCAGCCTGGAGTCTCTGCATGCACAGAGAGACAAAACACTACTGTGCCTTTATTTTATCCAGGTTTGCAGGTATGTTTCCAACTCGATTGAGGTATATACCAGAAGAAAATAATGGTGGAAAAGGAAGAAAGAGGCAAAAATAAGGCACAATACCAAAAGTAGGCATCAGAATCTAAAATGGGCTATAAAAGAAAATGAAAATCTAAAACAATTCCAGAAGTACAATTATGTGATTCTTATTGTTACAAGTCATAACATCTTTACAAAATAAAAAAGCGCCAAACTTCCAAGCTCTGTTCATTATTATTGTTTCATTTACACACATTCTATTCAGGTTTCTTTTCATTCATTCATTCATTCGCTATTTCTTTTCTAAGATTAATTATATCTCTGTTGTAGTCATTATCTGTAGAGAGGCTTCATCCATAATACTGTAGAGAGGCTTCATAATTTGCATTACAATTAATATTTTGTGGTATTGCATAGTGTGGTAATTAACCCATTAAGGGCTGCAACTCTCTGGGTGGATGAAAAGTAATTGACTGTTGACACTTAAATGACATTTTAAATGTATCTACTAGTTTTTGAGTCGATAACTCCTAGTTTTTGAGAAAAAGGGTTTCTCATTTTTGGGATGTTGGCCCATGCCAATTCCTATTTACTGTTGCTGAAGTGTCTATGCTATTGGAAATGTAATTAGTATATCTTTGTTACATATTTTGAAAAAAGTTTTTATTTATAAAGGAAAATAACTACAATAATTCTGTTTCCATTTAAAATTGATTTCTACACATAAATAAAAGTGTGTTTGATTTTAATTTTCAAATACCCCATCTTGCAGTGGAATCAACACTGCAAGATGGGGTATTTGTTTCAGTGTACGTTGGATGTTGTTACTTCGATGAGAGGGGCTTGACTATTCCATTTTGATCTAAAAGTAGATTCTGATTTGTCTGTAGGACATACTTTTCTAGCAATATTCATTGTCAGTTCCAATGTCCTGTTACATTTTGTATTTCTTTGTTTTGGAAATAATATTTGGAATATCTTCTTCATCAGACAATTGATCTGAAGGAATAATGGGCATGCTAAAATCAAGTTCTTCCAAATATTCATTTTTACTGACTTCATCTCCTAAACAAACTTCAATTTCATCAATGATTCACCTCTTTCCATGAATAATTGATCTGTTTCTGATTGAACAATCCCCAGTTTTTTTTTATCAGTAATGATTTATAACTGCGTCACTACTATACTAATAATAAAATAAAAAATAAAATGTGAAAATGATGGTAAGTGGTTAAATTATTATATATGGCATAAAATTGCCCACCACTATGCATTTACGCACTATGTAAAAGAAGTTATGTTCCTTGTATGACATTACAGTGTATTGCGAGTAAGCTAACTACATCTGGTCAATGTTTCAAAAATGGGACGCAATACATTACGCTCTCTGCAACTTACATCAAATCAAGAATCAATTGAAATCAACAATGGAGTGTATGTTTATACTTAACACAAATAAGGCAAGTCACTTAAAAGCACATACTCCCGCCACAATGTCTCTGAGAGAGATTTTAATTTTATCATCATGGAAACCAAATATTCACCAAGTTTAAAAAAATATTTTGCATAAACCAACATCTCCTCATGAAAAGTCGTTACACTGCCTGTTATAATGATATTTCTTCTACTGCTTTGCAAAATTTTCTATAGAGTGAAATTAAAAAAAGCATCCCAAAAATGGGACATTGGCTGGTAATGGTTTAAATATCTTCGGAAGCCCTCACCATATTGGTTAACTTTAGGTAGAACTTTATACTTTTGTCTTATAATGTGATAATCACATGATATCTTGGAAGTATCATTGCTATAAGACAGGATTTTCATACATTATCAAGTCCTAATATACGCCTCATAATACGCAGATGCGTGCAAGGTAAAAATTAATTAAATATGCACAATCAAATTTAAGTCTTTTATCTATTTTCTTTTTTAGCGCTTTTTCTAGCAGTGGATAAGCTACATTATTTTTCAAATTTGAAACTGAAACATCGATTCATCTCCAAAAATATTGTTTTCAATATAGAAAATTACCCTTCTATATCACAAGACATAATAGGAGCATTCTTTAAGTTT
This sequence comes from Teleogryllus oceanicus, assembly GCA_964035755.1. Taxonomy (NCBI): domain Eukaryota; kingdom Metazoa; phylum Arthropoda; class Insecta; order Orthoptera; family Gryllidae; genus Teleogryllus; species Teleogryllus oceanicus. Next base: position 36,635,032 of record CAXIVR010000011.1, on the reverse strand, counting down.
AAAATTTACCATTCTACTTTGTCTTCACTCTTCAACTTCAATGTCTTCTCTGCAAACCCTCCAGATTTCACTGGGTACTACTGCATGAACAACTTTCCAGCTGCTTCCATAGCAGTGAGCAGTGCCTGACTTTGACTTATGAGTGCCGTAGACTGTCAAATGTTTTAGCACCCTTTTAATTTGCTTTTTTAAACATTAAAACTATTTATAATATTTTGAATAAAAAAAATGTATGATATTTGTAACCAACGCAAATATTGGGTACATATAAATAATTGATTATATGTATATGTATAAAATAATTCTCACCACGATATTGATGTAATAAATATACAATATTTTTTTATTAGTTTTATCTGCATATTTCAATGGATATATATTTGATTAATTAACACTTTCCTTTCTTGAAAATATGGAAAAAAATATTTCTATAAAAAAAATTCAAATCTTCGCCTTATGAAATTTTGAATCCGCTGAAATTAATTTGCCCCCAAAAATTGCGAGCCCCAGGCTGCAGCCTACTCAGCCTGTTTGGTAATCTGGCTCTGGCAGTGAGGGCCCAGTTTACTCTTGTACTTGGCTCGGATAGAGCTTCTCACTAAAGCCTTTTCTCTTCCTGCTGTAATACAACTGTGTATAATACTGTTGTTACCCCTGGCTACAAACACAAAGGAAATACTTTGTATTTGCCTTTCACTTTACAAAGAGACCCATTTTTTAGTTGCTTTTCTTCCAAGCTTTTGTGCAGCATACCTATTAAAAATGTGTTAATAAGTTCTTTGTCAGATTCTAAGAATATCCTACTCATGAATAATAATTTATGCATACATTTTATTAATTACCTGGGAATAGGTTTCTGGAAGATCTGGGTTCAATTCCCATCTGGAGCAGTCAATTCTTCGAACAGTCGAAACATAATTTATAATAAATACATCATGTTTAGTAGCTATGGACTTGCAACAACAATTGCAAAACAGGAAAGGTATTTCCGTGTAATTGTTAAACTTCCAACTATGACCAGTTGGTGTCCTTCAGGGGCTCTTATCTCCTTAAAGCTGTTAGAACAGTTCGCTGCCTCGGTAGTTCAAGAAGTTAGAGCAACAGAGTCTACACCAGGAGTCCCAGGTCGATTCCTGATTGGGGCAGTCAATTCTTTGAACAGTCAAAACAATTTATATAATTAATTCATGCAAAATTCCTAATAAAAAGTTCTTAAATTCCTAGATAAAAATCTAAATATTCTGTATTGTACAGGAAAATGTATAAACATGCCTTAGACTTGAATTTCTCCAAAACATGCAACATACAGGGGAAAAGTATATATCTTTTAAATAAGCAAGCACAAAACACATATTTCTAAAGTTTAAGAACTATAGTAAGCTTAAATAAAAACATGCATTTGAATTCAAATCCTATCTCTCATTATCATTAGAATTTGTTAACTACAAATATTTATCAAATCCTATTTATTATACTAACTAAATAAATAAGTAAATTAAAAGAGTTAATAGTTACCTAGATGAAGGTAGTTCCTTAACTACATAAATTGATCTGTTAATTGATGTTTTTACTCTCTCACCCTTACTTCCTAAGATAAAGTATTGAAATCTTGTGATGGTAAAAGGGCGAAAACTACAATCTCTTACTGCCATGCTCTGGTACCGAAGAAATGGATAATTCACGTTTCAATTTATTCCTTACATTCCTTTGTCTAACACTTGGTATAGTGAGAATCGATGTTTTGTGACTCCTTAATACAAAAAATCGATTGACACCAAAACGACCGTCCGTGGTCAACGCCGAACGAAGTCTCAACAAAATTTTCACAAAAATCACCATTTTTTTTATTAAGCTTTGTCCTCAGAGAGCGTAAAGAGAATGGTGTAGGTCTAATTTTCGTTGTAATCCATGATTTTATTGAAAATTGCAAAAGTTCCTGTACATGTCTTTAATGAAAGAACTAATTTTGGACAACACATTTTATTTGTAGGAAAAATCTCGATCTTCCATTTTGTAGTAGGGAGATGCCGAAAAAATTAAACTTTTGCCATTTCCAAAAATTCAGAGTTAACCGCGTAAATCGGACCTAGGCCACGTTTTTAAGTGTATTTTACTCTATTCTTACAATAAATTTAAAGAAAAAATTTGAAGCCAATTTTGGGACAATTTTGAAAATACCTGCGGGGCTTCATGTAAAGTTGAATTTGACTCGCGCCAGGTGGACATGGTTTTCTTCAATTTGGAAACGATCGTTTACGCGTTGTTTAGGCGCTCGTGGTGTTCACAGAGGGACAGACAGACGGACAGGCGGACTGAAGAGAAAGACAGAAGTTTTGAAACAAACAATTTTTCGGTATCGTGTATTTCCGTTGAAATCTCGAAATCGATTTTCCACAGCATTATATAACTTTCTCTATACTACGCATATACGTACGTATACGAAAAAATTCTTTTTTTCTCTGTTTATAAATAATTGGCCAAAATGTAGATTTATACTTTAGACATCACAACTCTACAACAAATTGATGTATTTTGATAGTTCTTCTTTTAAATTAATCACAATTATATATTCTAGTGAATGAAGTAGAATGGTAAAGGTATTGTGAAAACCAAAGAGCCAGGATTTGATTGTTTGAGAAAAATAATTGTTTATAAATTTATTCTAGACATTTCATTTCATATAACTGACATTTTGACATATTAGCTATTCTAGTTCATCCACTAGAGTAAAGTATGGATTACATGCTGCAAAAAGAATTATCACCTTGTACATTTTATTGTTTTCGACGTTTCACCTTCATGAATGTGCTGAAAATTCCCAATTCGGGAAAATACATGTGAAGTTCGCCCACTAATCTCTTGACAGTTGACACTCGTTTCGAAAAAAAATATTTGCTCAAAAACTAAGAAACAGTTTGAAACATTTAAAAGAGAATAAAACAGAGCATACGACCCAATAAAAATTGAGAAACATTAAATTTCACGATTTTCATCATTTTGAGGCAAACAGCTACCTTAACCTTACGTCCGGACGCGAAGTTTGGTGAATGGTGGTACCTAGCGGTTTTTAAAAGACATTGACAACAGTAATAAAAATAGTCATTGAGAATTTTAATCTTTTCCCTAAGTTATTAAGGATTTGTCTTAGTGCCATGAGACAGCGGTGTCGAAAAATTCTCATTCGTGGGAGATTCGCTGTGATCCTTTGCTGTTTGTTGTGGGTAATGTGGGTTGCGACGGAGCGAAGTGGCTCAGATTGTAGCGCGCTGACTGAGTAATCGAGCGGTCCGGGATCAATCCCCGTGCCGGCCATCCTGACCGGGGCTTTGTTGGTTTCCCTCAGTCATCCAGGCGAATGATGAAATGGTTCTACTGAGAGAGACCAAGACCGCAAAACAGGCGTCGCTAGCCGCTTTCGTTAACTACGTGAGTTCACGAACGTTAAGAAAATTCGAGGCATCGCGGATTCCTGGTTGGATGACCGACAAGGAATCCTGGGATCTAACGACACTGAGGCTAAGTGCCCTTTACGGGACACATAATGGCAACATAATATACAATATACAGTCTGGGTTGTGTGTGTGCGCTTAATCAATTTTTTCTGACTACCTTTCATGGTGTATATTTGTAATAAAAATATTTTAATTATCTGTTCGTATAATTAATTTTTTCTTTGTCCAGTTTTCAGATTGGTTTATCAAATTCAATGATCCTATTTCTCTCTGGGAGTTGCAACCAACATACATACTCGCACAGATAACATTTTTAGTTGGAGCCCTTATTACCTTATGCCATGGTAAGTTATTTGCATTATTATTAAGACATTTTATTATTATTATTATTATTATTATTATTATTATTATTATTATTATTATAGTTGTTTTATTAAACTTTATTGTTTCTTACGATTATGTAACTTTACGTCAAAAATTATGTCACGTCAAAAAATATTATGTAACGCCAGAAAAATTAATGTATATTTTAACACTTACAATCATTAATGTACACATTAGTAATAATAATTACTATTGAGTAGCAACAAAACTGCACTTCTGTTCATCCTGTTTTATTATTATTTTCTATTTTTGGAAAGTTTGCTTCTTTTATGTTTGAACTTATTTTCATATTTCAGTACATTTATAAACTCAAAAGGTACATTATATTTTTCGTACATCGTAGTCGTACGTTTTCGCACATCACAAAGTTTTTCAATAAGTGGTTTATGCGAAACTACAACGTATTAAATAAAAGCTATAAACGTCTAATAACATTCATTTATTTCAGCACTAAAAAATGGAGGTCGTCTTCCGTATTTATGGATCGCTACAGTTCTTCATGGGCTAGTTGTTGAAGCAATTTCATATAATCTAGAAGACATCGATAACTTCTGGCATTCACAAACACCTCTAGTGCTTATTGGACGCAGGCTGCCTATTCACATCGTGGTGCTGTGTAAGTACAAAATGAAGTGTGTGGTATTTATTAGTTACAGAATATTGCATCGAAAGAAAACGACGTAAAATTGATGTGAATTATCATTTTGTTGATAAGACCATCTACTCTCTCTAAATGTGTTGAAGTAACTTGGTCAACTATGAGCTAAAACTATGTTATTGAATAGTATACTTTGAAAAGCTATTGAACTGCGTATCATATTTTTGGCAGCCAATATTGATATTAAACGATAGAGGCCCTTGTGCAACCCCTGACGTAACATTGCCAATATTCCGTAAACGGTTGTCCTCTGTCTGATTCCTGTCGCAAAGGAACTCTTTATTCTATTCCCGACATCAAAGTTTCTCAATAAGTGGTTTATGCGGAACTGAAACTAATGCTTGATTTTTTAATATTTTTCATCTGCTTGCTTTGTAACGTTTATTGTAGAATCATCATTTTTATTCAATATTTTGAAAATTTTGTTTGTATTTTTTTTATTTTCAGATGTAAACATGTCTATTATTTTTATAATTGAAATACCTAAATATGAATGTGATACGCAAAATGTCGTGATGTAAAATAAAGACTTTTTGACGAAAAACTTAATGATTGTCAAACATCAAAAGCATACTTGTGTTTAATTATTACTTTCTAGATTAGTATCTAACAAGTATACTGGAAAGTATTGAAACGGTCATGTAATAAATAATTCTTTATTTTTCAGATCCAGTATTTATATACCATGCGTCAGTTGCTGTTTCAAGAATGAAACTTAGCAAATATGCTGAACCATTTGCAGGTAAGTTCCTAAAACGTACTGATTTTATTCTGATTGATGTTATTTGCCTGCTTCGTTCAATTGTAACTTTAATCTTAAATTAGGAGTCTGCAATTACATAGGGTAGCATGTTTAAGAAAGCATTCTCATCCAAGAGCCATGATTTTCTTTAGCGGCCTTCTCACATAGGGAAGGTTGTCCGCAGTGAGGAGACGGGTTGGGGGCTACATGTCTCCCAAGTATAAAAGCCTGCGAGGCCTCTGGTTGGGCTCTTGACTTCGTGGTGGCAGGACCCGATACCCATACGTATTGATGAGACACTTGCTCCGAACGTAGTTCCGGTTCAGGGCATCAGTTGATGTCACTACAGTAACTCTGATCGGGAGGTCCTAGGGTTCCACTGCCGACGGTGGCAGGTTTTTCGACACTACCTTCATAGATAGGTTGAATTCAGTCGCTGCCTGGAGGATAGTTCTAGAGCCAGCAGCTCTGATCGATAGTATTCGGTGGTTTCTCCGATCAACATCAGGCGAATACCGGAGCAGTACCCTGAAAAAAATGAGTAGCTTGCACACACACACTTACACTTACATGCATTACACTACTACATATACTGGGAGGCAAGTCGGGAGCATATAGCGACACACTTGCGGGACTAATGATTTTAGCAGTTGACGCGGCCGAAATCACTAATCAATCAAGCTCAGTGCATCAACTGATGTCACTGCAGCGCCTCTGACCGGGAGGATTTTCGACACTAGATCTTCAGCTAGGTCGAATTCAGTCGCTGTCTGGAGGACAATTCTAGCGGCCGGCTGCTCTGATCGGTGGTTTTCCGTGGTTTCTCCGATCAACACCAGGCGAATGCCGGAGCAGTACCCTAACAAACGGGCCACGGACCGCGCGCTATCTGTCCTTCCTCTTCCTTGTCCTATCCTCTCCTCTTACACACACACTTACACTAACATACACACTACCACATATTCCGGGAGACCGGTCGGAAGTTTAGAGCTTGTCCCTTGGGGCAGTGCCCCGCTGTTGGGAGAGTCCTGGTTAGGGAGAAACTCCACCAGCCGACGACGGTAGGTCGGTGCCGGATCTCGCCATCCAGCGGGGAAGATCACCGCCATCTCCCGAGAAAAAACATGCACTACACTAACGGGACTAATGACCGAAGCAGTTGGCGCGCCCGGAAACACGAAAAAATCAATCAATCAATCGATCCTTTCCCCATCTAGCGAAGAAAGAAGATATCACTCGGGCTATGAAAGAGGTGATTTGAATTTCGCTCAGAGGCTTCTTTTAGGCGCGAGGATCTTTTAAATGTAGTAAATCTACATCATGGGACAGCGTATTCCCAGTGTGAGCTACTATCGCATACTTTGTTAATTTCCTACCGGGAGCTTAAATCCCCCGAGTGGGCACCTAGGCATTTATGCCTTCATCCTCAGTCCCCCAGCCAGCACGCATGCTTTGCGCTATTGGTATTCGGATCTCGCCGCGCGGCACAGTGGGGGCCAGAGAAAGAGAGAGTTGACAAAAAGTCCAAAATCAAAATATATTTCAGAAGCTCCATTTCACGTGAAAGGGGTAGCAAAATGTCTCCTTCATCGTTCGCCGATCAAAATAGGAAGGGGGAATCACGCAACTCCTTTCTGTGCAAGTTTGAACTTGCACAAGTGATGCGCGGCGCACGTCTTCACTCGCGTAGTCAGAAGAGAGGTGTGCTTTTCGATGCAAATATTTTTGCTCTCTGGACTAGCAGAATCGTACGTGCTATGGATACGGTACCTGGAGATATGCACTTTAAAATTGTATTTCTAAAAAACATATTCCTTGAATAATAATTTAGTAATTCCAAGCAGAAACTTCACGTATCACAATGGAATGAAATTTTAAAATCCGGTTTTTGATATTGCCATTTACTTCCCTTCCGGACGTTTACGGGCTATGATATTAAGTGAATTTTGGAATTAATTTTGGAATTCATCTAGTTTTCAAAACATTCATCAAAGTTTGCGCATGTTTGCCCTATTTTGCGTTAAGATGTTTTGTATATGATGATGCACATTCAGTTTTGTTAGCCTTTCTACCTACAATATTCATTTTTTCCATTATGATCTGGTACTGATAAATCTTTACTAACAAGGAGGGATCTGTATGGTGTTATTAAACACACTGAAAAGAAAAAAAAAAAAAAAACGGGAAAATGTCCAATCGAGAAGAAAAAAGGAAGTGCTTCGCAGGCTGTTAATTGCATCACACCCACAGATTTTGCAAATGGAATAGAGAAAAATTATCACAAAGGCATTTGATCATGCGACATCTGCGGCACGACCGAGAAAGACGCGAAAGGCCGTGACATATTCTATAATGAAGATAGGACCGGGAGCGGTAGCACTACACAACCACATATTCCGGGAGACCGGTCGGGATCTCACAGCCTGTCCCGGCTGGGGCGGTGCCCCGCTGGTGGGAGAGTCCTGGTTAGGGGGAACCCCGCTAGCCGACGTTAGGTCGGCGCCGGATCTCGCCATCCAGCGGGGTAAGATCACCGCCATCTCCCGAGAAAAAATGCACTACATTAACGGGACTAATGACCAAAGCAGTTGCACCCGGAAACACGAAATAATCAATCAATCAATCAATGAAGATAGGCCTTGACGCGGATCGTTAAAAACCTGAAGTATAAATACCAAACTGAATGAGAGTGATACTGTTTTCTTTGTCTTTTCATTATTTCGTTTTTGTATTTTGTCTGATGATAGAAAATATGACATTTAATTTCAGAAGAAAAAAGGTTGTAAGTACAGTGGAGCATTGTTAAGATGAGACTCATGAGGCAGCGTACCAACTATTCAACTTTTCTTTAAAAAAAATCTATATCTTACAATTCAGAAAAACATTCGCTTTTTACATTTTATTTTGTATTTATAGTTTTATTATATATTACAATTTTGTTTCAGTGGGACTTCTTGTTGTTTTGATTGACATACCGTACGACATAGTATCGGTAAAATTCGTTCACTGGACATGGCATGACACCGATCCAAATATAAAGGACCGCCACTATTGGGTACCGTGGAATTCATACTATTTTCACGCATGCTTTGCGGCTAGCTTCACATTCTGGTTTCATTTCTGGCACCGTCGGATTTCTCCAAAGTCCATTGGCGCTCGTCAAGAAAATGGGTAAAGTATTCAAGATGTATTTATTTTACGAAGTATGTGTATTTTGCAATTTTTGGCTAAAGGAGTATTTTCATGTCGTAAGTTGACCGGATGTGATTTCAAGGGTAGTGGTATTTTAAATGTGCATCTACAGAAAACCACATTTGCCAAATTTTGAGCTTCCTTAGATCATAGTTCATTAAAGTTCACTTCGTCATCAAAGTCTATTTCGCGACACCTGCGAAGCATGGAACATTGCAACGTCTGCGGTTGTTTAAAAGAAGCACTAAATTATGGAGGTACTTCACATGTTATCTGTGGGTCATTTTCAAAATTTGTTTGTCTACATGTATTGTGAGAATACAATTATAAAGATAGCACCAAGTCAGATTTTTACTGTAAACTCTGAATTTTTGAAAATTTCAAAGTTTTAATTATTTGGATTCTCTCGAACAACTATAATTTTAAATTTTTCTTCAATTACATTTTCCCCCACAATTTTTTTAATTAATATCTTGCATATTCTTTTGAATATATTAGTAATTTTCGGCTTATAATGAGTAAAATACAAACAGTGTTAAAAATATTTTCTCAAAAACGAACCAAGTTTCTTCTTTCAACTTTTTATGCTGATAGAGCAAAATTTACTGAATAATATAACAGAAATACGTTTTTGATGTATTTTTTAAAAAATCTATTACGTCGTAAATATTTGCATTTAGAGCATAAAAACGGTGGTGAAAACATGTGCCTTAAATTATTTCTCAAGAAGAGTCTCGGTAACTCAAAACTTTTCTGTAAAAATGAGCTCAAAATTGCGCAAAAACGTTCAAACATTTTCTCAAAAACAGCTCCAAATTTTTCAATGCAAATTTGCATACAGGATCATGATTTACTCTTTCTATGATATTCTTAAAAACATTCCAATTCTACCTTTACGGGATCGAAAAATTGATATAATGTGAACAAGTCTTTTAGGTGCCGATACATGGGAGTTGGGAAGGTGGAGTACTATCCAAAATCTAACCTAGACGTAAGGGAATACAAAATTATCAAGTACGCGAAAGTTTGAGCCATTCTTTAGCACTACTACTTTTTCGTGTGTGAAGGGCAAGATAAAATCCACAATCTACATATTTCTTGGTCTGTCGATTAAAACTAGTGTTCGGGCCCACACGTAAAAGCAGAAAGGGACGTATAAATATAAAACGCTTCCTACGCCCTAGGCGGCAACACCGGAAGCGCGGGATGGAAAGTTCCATAAGCCGAGCGGCACCACTGCGCCGCGTGATAATTCCGCCTTCGCCACCCGAATCTTCTAAACCGTTCTAGAATATTTTCAAATTCTAGCAGTTGCCTATTGGACTGTTCAAATTCACCCCACCTCGCCATACTGCAACCGCTGGAAAAGCAGTCGCTAATTGGCCAGTTCAAATCAGTTCAAATCCCCTCTTCGCGTGCCCGATAGAACTCGCAAACCGAACAGAAATCAGTCGCTGAGTAGCACCCTTGCTAGAAGCATGTCTCGGGCTCCGTGTTAAAAGATCACGTAAATTCTTATACAGAAAGTAATATTCTGTGCTTAAGTTGTGGTCAAGTGAAAGCCACATTGTTTCAATTTGTTATAGTTCAGCATTGTGTATGTATTGAACTAATTAATGTATTGTGATTCAAGATGGAAGATCCCTGTATTCTCACACTGAGAACAATAACTTAGTGTAATTTTATTGTAAAGAACAATTGTGACAACTCAAAGGTAATTAAACATCATTCTGCAAGGTGAGAAGTGTGCTTCCATGATAATCCACATTATTACAAAATTCCTAACGAGCGTCGAAAGGGACTGAGTGGATTGCCTACCTACTTTCAACAACCAATAATACAGTCCACTACAAGCAAAGGCAACCCGCCCCGTCCAACTAGTATACTCTATTAAATGCCATTGTTTTTTCTGTTATTATGCGTTGCCTCGGTAAATGATATTATTCTCACCTTCTATATGCGTATATTATATGAATTATTTTACCTCAAAATATGCTTGGCAATATTTATGCCACATTGTATGCAAATATATTGCGATTAAAACTTAATGCTATATACACTTAAAATGAAAACAAGCATATTAATAATATTGCTCTGTGTATTAATTATCATATGGTATTGATAGGTGGGTTTCACTGCATCAGATAGCTGTATACATTTTACTATGACATGTTTTTCAAAATTTTCAATCAAGAATTATAACGGCCCTCTGTATACATACATTAAATGGAAAATGATCTTTCTACATCTACTCATGTTGTAGGGCATTATTTGCAACGTTTATGCGTTATTATAATACTACGCGAATCTGCAAAGTGTTGCCTCCCAGCTATTGTTTCTATTGTCCGTGCTGGGACTCGAAAACAGGTCTTTCGAGTTGACACGCCAGTCACATTACTTTTACATTGCCAGCTTCAACCGTAATCGCTACCTGCCCTACGCTTAAAAGAACGTTGAACATTTTCAAAAATTCAGAGATTTTTATTTGCGTTATTTGGAGATTTAGTTTTAAAGAACAGATTTCAGTAAGAAAATAATCTCCATCACAAATATTGTAGTTCTACAATGTTAATTTTTGTTTTCAATTTTCAAAAATACATAGTGTTTGCCAATAACCGGACCTGTGTCATTTTAAGCATAATTTGCTCTATCCAAGAAAAAGATATAAAGAAAAAATTGAAGACATTTTTGAGAATATTTTGAAAATCTTTTAGGGGCTAGTATAAAGTACCTTCCATATTGAAAAGGGTGTTAATCATATGTGGACGACCGAAGAGAAGTTTTCGAAAATCAACTTTTTCTGGCTGTGACCTGGGGAACTTATTTCAGAATGAATATTCATTTGATATTCATTGCGCTTATTTATTCATGGGAAAAATGTGCTCCAGGTGTCCGAGACATCAAATTCACGATAAGACTGCAGAGGAATAAAACAAGTATCACTACAATAGTTCATTTAACCATCATAGGGCCTCTGGCCAAAGTGGAAGAATATCACTTTCCAGCAATCTTAAATTCTTTCAAATTTTCTATGTGAAGCCAATCTTTTTTGAGGTGGCAAACATAAAATTCGAACTCAGTACCTTCAAAAACTTATAGAACCGTTGAGAAAAATCTTCCGGAATTTTTTCCTGGATCGGGCCCTTTTGAACACTAATTGACTACTGTTATGTATTTCGAAATCATAATCAGAAAGAAAAGTTTACCACCGGTTTAATTTTTCCCTGTTCTGTGCGAAATACCTTTCCTTGGATTAAACAATAATGTTAACGTTTATAATCCGTTAACTCAGTGAAATTCGCTCCATAGGCATTGGTGAAATTTCGTCACTTCGTAGATTAATGATAGTGCTTCCTTTTCAGTTTCAGCATAATTCTTCTGTGCGTTATTTAGTTTTTGATTCAAAACCGATCGGTACTTGGGCACGATCCTGAAGTGACTATTGATAATACTGCCCCGATACCGTGTTCAGAAGAATCCATTGCAAGTATTTTTGACTGTCCAGGTGAATAGTGGTTTAATCATGTGATTTTTATTACTTGTTCTTTTAAATTTTGAAACGCGCTTTCACATTTAGCTGGATTAATTAACTTAAAATTTTTGATTTGCTGGGCCCGCGGACTGCGGACATTTAAAAATTCCAGAATATTCAATTCTTTACTAGCCTAACTTGCCCTTCTTAGCAATTATATAATATTAAAAAAATATTAACTATATTTCTCCATCTGCCACCGTTTTGACGAAATGAAGTTTTCAATATAATAGGTTTATAATCAGTTTCCTGGTTAGCCGGTAAATACATAGCCACGCAAGTCATACCATTGAATAGAGAAAATGAAAAATAAATAACGGTAATGTTCATAGAATTTCATGCGAATTGTTTTCTTTGGGCGAGTGTTTGTACATACTTACGAAGTATGAATTTTACCACATGACATGTGATAATATTCTTACGCAACGTTTTTTTTTCAGGTTCTGGAAGCAAATGACTTGTGCAGTACTAACGGCTCTATTGGGAATGCCTGGTGGCGTGTTACTTTTCTTACCGCTGTATCATCCTCTTCACGACATTTATCATATACATTCAGAAGTAACATTCATGATATTATTTGCAATGTTTCTTCTTATTATCTGGACAGCTGACAGAGGTCCTAAGACCAACGTAGCAAAAAAAGGTATAAAACTTACTTTTTTGGAACTGATAATGTAATATTTTGAAAACATTTAGAATAATGATTGTTTCTTAAATATTTTCTTCCAATTGGGAACTCGGTGTGGAGTTCATAATTACCAAGTCATCCTCTGGGTTCCCTTCTGTTTCTAGATAAAAATTTGCATGATCCCCATTGCTACTAATGCATTTACCAATAACCTCCATACAAAGACCCTTCGGGAGGATAATGGCGCTGTATTAGGAATTTTTACCTAGTTATTTTCTACATTTAGTGCCCACATTTCGTGTTTTTTATTGTCTATAATAATGGCGTCTGCTGCTGAAAACCAGCTGTATGCTGTTAGCAGTGGCATAGCTAAGCTTTTCTAGGGCACGGGTCAAAAAATTCTCAACCCTCCCAAACATACTTATAGCTATTGAAGTATTTTGTTAAAGTAATTTTAAAAAAATTAAAGTTACGCATTAAAATTATAAATAAATGTATTTAAATTATTTTTATTAGTTTGAAATACAATTTTTAGGGATGAAATGAGTGGGGATTTAAAATAATGTGATCAAATTGTATTATTTCCAGACATTGGAAGTAAATGGAGATTACCTCTGTTCGGGCATTTGATAGCTCATTACGGTCTCTTCTTATCTATGGTTTTGTTTGGAAATCCAGAGAAAGAAATATCTATTGGCTTGCATGAAACAATTGGCCCCTGCAATGAAACTGTTTCTCTCCAAACTGCATTTGGTTCGGTAAGTTAACGGAGTAAACATTTATTTATCAATGAGAAGACAGTAATTCAGTATGCATTAAAACAATCTCAGGATCAATGGAATCGAAAAGTATGGAGATAGCCATCAGGTTCAAAACAACTTTCTCACGCATTTCTGGATGTGGTTTACGGGAATGGTCAATTAATGAAACACATTTAGTTTGCCAACGTTTCGGAATTTATAATTCCTTCATCAGGGCTACAGTAAAAAAATACAAACAACATTAGAAATGAAGACAACTATCTGAACAATATTATTTCCAAATACACCGTACTGAGAAAAAAAATATTAGCAGTATAAACACAACTCAATACGAGTATTGAGATGTCTGGTTATACTGCTAATGAAGCATGTGGTCGATCGGATACACATGGTTAGTGGCATGGAGTGACTGTAGCACGTGGTCCTGACACAACACTTTTTCATTCACGTACGTTCAGGCCGTGGCTCCAGTCAGATGTGTTTTGCCGTGAGCTGCAGCAACTTCACGCTGGAGGTGGTTTACAAGCAGACATGAAGCTTTACCGTCTTTTATAAAGAACGATTTTCCTAAGGATGAGCCAAAGTGACAGTTCGCGAAAACAAGTGAACATCACATTATTTCAGAGAAGTATCCCTCCGCCGCGACAGCTGTTCAGCGACACCCCTTCGTAGAGTGATAATGGCTCCTGTGAAAACATCCCTACGAAGTGTAAGAGTTTCGCTGAGGTACGCACGTACGTGCGTCTGGGAAATATTTACATTTAATTACGCACGTGGAAAATCTCTTAACATGTTCTCACAATCAATAAAAGAAAACTGCCACGAATGTAAATAGAAAGAAAAATGATTTTTAGTCGGAAACACGTGCACCGGTACGCATCTCGCATTCAAGTCTCGGTATTAAAATAAACATAATATTTATCACACAAAAAGTAAATTCAATGTAATATATAAAGGAAAAAAGAATTTTTACAGAAGAGCACATTACACTGCACTTCCTAATATCAATTATTTCTCGCGGCACACTATATTTTTGTCGGACAATGACACCACAAAAGGAAGTGTCGAAGCCATTTACAAGTTAGCAAAACTGCAAACGAACGAATGCGGGAAGGGAGTCTAATGGGCTCAAGGGCACAACGACCACAGAACCTTCACTTATGTTGCCAGCAGTAGCTGTCACTTTGGCTCATCCTTAGGAAAATCGCTCTATAGTAGTGAGATGTGTATAGTTTATATTACTTTGGTTTTATATTACTTTTGTTTTTCACTCTTGTTGATATATGAAACGAAATGTGTATTTGTAAATAATATTGTTCAGATAGTTGTCTTCATTCCTTGTGTTTTTTACTGTAGCCCTGATGAAGGAATTATAAATTCCGAAACGCTGGCAAACTAATGTGTTTCATTAATTGACCAATCCTGTGAAACACATTCCATAATTTATTAATGGTCGTGAATTCTACAATGGCCACATCGAAGTAGAAAGTATTACGTATAATGAATTACTATAGCGTGATTCAGTGCTTTTCCTCTCTTTGTATAAAAAATAGTAGAAAATATTTTACTTGGCATTTGAACTGTTAAATAGACCTCAAATGTTCAATCTCGACAAAAGTAAATCGTAGAGTACTGCACTATGTATGGTTTGTTTGCGATTCCAATATCTGTTGAATTAAGTGATTGCACACGAATTGTTTTTCACCTCATCACCACGTCCTCTTTACAAGTTCAAATGCATTTGTAAGTTTACTACTTTTCTTTTCAAAACAATTACCACATACTTTTAAATCACATCATATCACAGTGGTCCTTTACAATTATACCTATGCGGACGGAATTTTAAGATGAAATTTAAAATGAAAACGCGTGATGTGCAATGACAGCAAGACTTTCTAGACCTATTTTAAACACTTACTTGATACGTAACTTCTTTTCTACGATTTTTTCAGCCATGACTTGATAAACTATAAGCGAAGCGCAAGACATTCGAAAAAATATAATCACTTTTAAGTTTTGATTTATTCTCCATTTATCTCTAATTTTGATTTGTTATAATAATCACTTCATGGCTTTCGTTAATTTTTTTTACCTAGAAACAAGAAAAGGAGAATTATTGTTTTAATAAAGACGTAATAGTTCGCATACTGTGGGATTACGGCTCTTAATTATGTTACTCAGAGAGATTATGCTTTATCTTTCCTCAATATTTCTTCCAATATTATTGACTTTGAGTCTTCGAAATAATAAGAAGACTTCGTTATCACATACATTTTCATTCATTTTAAGATTTCAAAACATCTTGATAATTGTATTCTTGTTCCAGGTTCTGCAAAAACGAAAGTTCCTGTGCTTGTCTGATTATGATGAAGATTACTTTGATTTTAAATGTTTATCATCAAATGAGGTTGTGAAACCTGGAATGAATTGGTACAAAGTGTGTGGAACCCCATTTGAGAATCGTGCCGAATACATTTCTGTACTCACTACGATTTGCATCATTGCGTTCGTTGTGTTTCGTAATCTTTATTCAAATCAACTTTCTAAGGAGTCTCTGAAAAGAAAGAAGGAATAAGAATATCATAAACTTAATGTGCAGGGGAGATCCTTGTATTTCCGGCATATTTTTATTTTTTATTCTAGAAGATTTTTGATTTTTTGTGCTCTAACGGAAAGTTTTTATTACGATAATTGTTGCATAACTGAACATTTCAAAGGAAATTTAAAACTTTGATTTAAAATATATGAAAAAGTAAGTCATAAGGGTAGCCTATAGCCATAAGGGCCACCTAACGTTTTACCTCGGAACTCCACCATTTCATAGATAAGGAATTAGGAATATAGAAGGTATTCATAAATAGTATTCATAGGAAGCCTTTATAAATTTACTGTGAAACAGAAGTTTCGCCTAAAACACTGGAGTCAGTTTCCAAGAAGTTTTTTCACGACTATTTACCTTATTTAGCAGGATAATTTTGTGTTTTGCCCACGTTCTTGGTTAAACTTGGATACTACTTTGTTTTTATGAATAATTGTGCTTCAATTTTGTTTTTCTCCGAAGTGTCTGACAATTCCCTTGACTTTCATGGTTTCAGTCATTCTCCATGTTTCTTTATCCCACTTAATAATGGTCCGGAATTGATTTGTCTATGTAATATTTATCCAACAATAGAATAGTGGCAAGTGGATTTATGTTATCTAATGATGAGAGGACCAGCAATAGAAAGGTTGTTGGTATTAGCAGTGCTGTATGACCACTGCTCATATTTATGATAAAGATTTTAAATATATTCTTATAATTGAAATAAATTATTTTTGGAAGGCAAATGATAGCTCTTATACATACCTTTCAGTAAAACTCCTATTAATGCTGCTTATAAATCAACATTAGTGCTGCTTGTACTGGAAGTTCATTCTTCGTTCTTGTCCGCGAATATATCAATTACTTTCTCTTAAAAACACACTCACATCTGTTCTCAAACTGTCTAACACATTCTCAAAATGCGAATCGTGTAACGATTCAAGTTGTCATTTGTCCACCTTCTCCAGTCATGTACCAAATATATCCATGAATGCCAATCAATCCTACAGAATGAAGGATTTTATATGCTTGTGTTTTCAGGAAAAAATAAATGTATGTAAAATTACAAAAGTGTGTATTGGGTTAAAATTCTGAATAAACATGTGTAATATATTGAAATAAACCCCGATAAGGAGACGTACTGGGAAATATTAACCCACCATTAATCGCGCAATTTTTTGTTGCGCGGTTACTCCCTTACGGTTAGATTGTATCTAACAGCTGTTTATGTTGTACTAATTGTTTTATTATAAATCAAATTCGGGCATTAGTATTTCTGTATATTTGTTATTGAGTTCTATAACTTGTATAAGGTCCTAGGTTCGAGTCCTGACGGCGGCAGGATTTTCGACACTAGCTTTTCAGCTAGGTCGAATTCAGTCGCTGTCTGGAGGAGAATTCTAGTGGCCGGCTGCTCTGATCGATAGTTTTCCGTGGTTTCTCCAATCAACACCAGGCGAATGCCGGAGCAGTACCCTATCAAACGGGCCACGGACCGCGCGCGCTCTGTCCTTCCCATTCCATGGCCTATATTCTTCCCTTACACACACACACACACACACACACACAACACCCGGGACACCGGTCGGGAGCTTAGAGATTGTCCCAGCTGGGGCGGTGCCCTGCTAGTGGGAGAGTTCTGGTTAGGGGGAAACCCCACTAGCCGACGGTAGGTCGGCGCCGGATCTCGCCATCCAGTGGGGAAAGATCACCGCCATCTCCCGAGAAAAAAGCATGCACTACACTATCGAGACTAATGACCAGAGCAGTTGACGCGTCCGGAAACATGAATAAATAATTCAATCAATCAATATAACTTGTATAGATGTAATAAGGCATAAAGATGGCGTGCAGGCTCTTAATTTTTCTTTAGAATATACATTCGAATGAAAATCATGGTATGAAGTATTGTTTATGAATGAAGTATTATTTAAATCAAATTATCTTACAAAAGGCAAATCATAGAATACATTCAAAATCAATAAATAATTTCTTCAGTGTATATGGCGCGACTTCTTCACTCCAACGAGACACAAGAAAAACCGACATTTCTTCAAAATCAGTTTGCGAGCAGTCCCGTGAATTTCGTGATTATGCAAATCCCAATCAATTTAGCTCTACAGGGCGATCCACAATTATATCTGTATTTTTATTTTACTGCTATTTTATAATAAAAGATGTTATATTAATAACGCAAGTGTTTTCACATGCTCTATTCTATGCCATTACGTGCCATGATACAATTGTTACGTAATTCGTGTTTCTCGCTGGTTGATTGATTGATTGATTGATTTTTTCGTGTTTCCGGGCGCGTCAACTGCTTCGTTCGTTAGTCCCGTTAGTGTAGTGCATGTTCTTTCTCGGGAGATGGCGGTGATCTTCCCCCGCCGGATGGCAAGATCCGGTGCCGCCCACCGTCGGCTAGTGGAGTTTCCCCCTAACCACGACTCTCCCACCAGCGGGGCACCGCCCCAGCCGGGACAAGCTCTAAGCTCCCGACCGGTCTCCCGGAATATATGGTAGTGTAGTGCATGTTAGTCTAAGTGTGTGTGTAAGAGGAGAGGAGAGGACAAGGAAGAGGAAGGACAGATCGCGCGCGATCCGTGGTCCGTTTGGTACAGCGACTGAATTCGACGTAGCTGAAAAGCTACTGTCGAAAATCCTGCGGCCGTCAGGACTCGAACCTAGGACCTCCCGGTCAGAGGCGCTGCAGTGACATCAGTTGATGCACTGAGCTACCGCTCCCGGTTTCTCGCTGGTCAAACCACTAATTAAGTGAAGATAGCTCAGAGACGATATTGCTGCTCGGATTGCAAATAGGAAGGAAGTATGACAGTCGTTTATAATAGCGCAAAGAAGGTGGAGGCAGGAGACGGGAAGGCACGCGACTCTGGACGTGAAAACAATAAAGAGACTGCATGCGAATTTGCTGCGTACGGGTTCGGTTAGTCACCAAAAGGGTGCGGAAATGTTGAGAAGTCCAAACTTGAACCTATTGGATTTTTTTCCTCTGGGGATATATGAAAGAGAATGATGCCACCAAACCGCATAACTTGGAAGCAGTCATTAAGAAGAGTGTGCGCGGGTACCATACATGTTACAACAGTCTGTAAGGAGTGTTGGACCCCGACTGCAACGCTGTGCTACTAATGCTGGTGCTTATGTTGAAATATGAAATAGCAAATAAAAGAATTGACATCAAACATATTACATTGTTAATGAGAGAATAAAAGTGAAATTAAAATAGGGATATAATTGGGAAGAAGTACCAATTGCGTCCATTGCTGAAGTCTCTATCACTGTTTTAATATGTTTCCACTCTTCTTCGATATCTTGATTTACAGGGTATTTTCCATTTATTTCATCTAGCCGCTGTTGGTACTTCTTCTCAAAAAATGAAAAGTAAAAGGCTTCGAATATGGTATAAGGATTTTCAGGAGACTGTGAATACAAAGGGAAAGACATATTTGAAATATCTAAGAGATAGAGACCCCGTGTCAAAAGAAGAGTATTCTACTGCATCAAACAACGTAAGAAGTCTTACAAGGAATGCACAACAAGAAAGCTGGGACAGATACATAGCTGACCTGGAGCATAATATACATGGGTGACAGACAATGAGCTATGAAGTAATGCAACTTTTGAATGGAGAGGTGAAAGCACAGCAGAAAGTACAGCAAATATTGAAGTTGTGAAACATGACCAATTCCTCTCTTATTATAAACGTTTATGGACAGAATCTGGTTACGAAAACAACACAGAAGATCCCTTAGAAACAGAAAGGAAAATTGATGAAATAGAATTCGTGGAACCGAAAGATGCCTTAAAAAAATAAAAAATAGAAAAGCGAGTGGAAGCGATGGTATTAAAGGCGAAATGATCAAATATGCCTCAGAAAATTTAAAGAAAAGGCTCTTAAACTAAGGAAAGGTTATACCGCAAGAGTGGAAAATTGCAGTAATGAGCCCTATCTTTAAGAAAGGGGACCGGTCGTCCAGTGAAAATTATAGAAGAATAAGTCTTAAATGTTGCTTACAAGATCTATTCAAAAATAATCGCATCCAGAGTTCATAATATTGCGAAGACTATGTTATTAGAAGAAAAAATGGTTTTAGAAGGGAAGTTCTTGTTCCGATAATATTTTCATTGTCAAGCAGATCATTGAGAAAGATAGAGAATTTAATGAAAGAGCACACATGCTCTTCATAGATCACTGCAAAGCTTTGGATACCGTAAACAAGTACACTATTTAATGTATTGTATCGTGAAGGTCTCCCACCACTGCTGATTTTGGTCATTAGGAACATGTATCCTCCAGTAAGCACTGTGTGAATAACAAAAGGTAACTGAAATGTACAATCTCTGTATATCCTCAACAAAAACAAAAGTCATGGCCTTTGAAGGGATGGAACCGATTAGATCCAAATTAGTTGTATACAATTCACCTATGTAACAAGTTTTAATTTTTGAGATACAAAATGTTATACAGAGGCGAAATAGATATACAAGGGAAAATTGAAAGACTAAATCGAATGAACGGAACAATCCTGAGAACCCTCAAAAAGAAAGTCAGAAAGAAAATCATAATTAAATTATATAATGTGTTAAGTATCCCAACGTGTTTATATGGAAGTGAAAATTGGACAATGATCGAAAAAGATAGCACAAGACTACAAAGTGCTGAAATGAAATTTCTGAGATCAGTAGATGGTTGTAATCCCATGGACAAGAAAATGAATTTAGAAATTCTTAAAGAACTTGGTGTATGTAAACTTCAAGAGAAAATTAATTACTACCGAAATTCCTGGATTCAATACATTCGCCTGCTTTAAAAAAATTCTAAAATACCGCCCACAAAAGTGAAGAAATCCTGGCCGTTCGAAGACGAAATGGAATGACCAGGTGGGAACGGAGCCATAACAGGCAGTTCCTATATACCTGAAGGAGAAGAAGAATTGTGAAACATCCTGTACATTTGAGTATACAATATTATCAGTTGAAACACTAGTAAATAATACTTTCCAACAATCTAGAAGAGTTTTCAAATGTCTGCCATTACGTTTCACATCTGACAATTGTGTTACAATATTTTGTCGTGGCGTCTTAGTTGGAGGCAATCCGTGTTTCAAGAACTGCGTTTATCTGTCTCTACCAATGTAAGTCTCACAATTTACTCGTTGCGATGCAGCCCCCAGAAAGCTCTTAGCATGATTACTGTTATCCGATTGCTCTGTGTTTTCAGTCAGCATTGGCGGTGGGCCACGTGGTTTGCACTTTCATCGCTACATCGCATCGCTGAAAATTGAAAAAAGAAGGGAAATCTATAGAATCTTTTTTTTAAATTTATTTTCTTCTTGTTCGGCCGTGAGGCCTTTCAAGGGCTTGAATTCATGAATATTATCATGATTAGGAATGGGCATCCTTGACTTTTTGAGCTTTACATCGCTGCTCCGTTTGTCAGGAGTTTGATTTTGGATTGACTTGGTTAGGAGTTTATTTAAAATTTACTTGGTTTAATATTAGCTATCTATTTGACTTTTTTAATATATATATATATATATATATATATATATATATATTCTTATGGGGGGCGAAACTTGTCTTTTGGGAATTGGATTGGATTCAACAAGGTTGGATAGCATTTCGTCCTAGGTTGAATTTATTTGTTAAGTGAGAGGTGTTAAGTGTAGTATAGAAAGTTTTTGAAACTGAAGCGATGTGATTTTTTATTAAATCCATACGTAGTTCCCTATGGATCTGAGTATTGGGTATAAACCACGGTGCTTGTATGATTTTTCTAAGACATTTGTTTTGTACCGTCTGAAGTTTCTCTATTGATGAGGGTGCTGCGCTTCCCCAAACAGGAGAAGCATATGTTAAGGTGGGTAAAATGATTGATTTACATATCATTATTAATCATATCAGTAAGATGACATTCAATTTTTAATGAGGATTTTCTGTTAATTAGTGGGTATAATTTTGATATTTTCCCTTGGGCTTTATTTACTAATGCATAGATGTGGGGTTTCCATGTTAATCTTTTATCGAAAAGCACACCAAGTTTAATTGGTTTTCCATTAATTGGGCTGCAGTTGATTGTTAAGTTGGGAGGAGTTTTTGGTCTACGGAGTGTGAATATTTTGGCTTGGCATTTTTCTGGATTGATTTTTATTCTCCACTGATCTGTTCATGATATTAGTTCATCAAGGTTATTTTGTATCCGATCTTGGGGTATGCGAATGTCTTCGTGAGCAGTGAATACGGTTGTGTCATCAGCGAAGAGAGCTAATTTGGTATCTGTCATACGTGGGATATCTGAGGTGTAAATATTAAATAAAGTTGAAGGGAGTACTGATCCCTGAGGTAATCCTGCTGATATGCTCCGAGGGGTTGATAATGTTTCATTGACTTTTACTGTGAAATTTCTGTTTGAAAGAAAGCTATTGATTATTTTTTGGATGTAATCAGGGACTCCCAGACTACATAATTTATACATTAGTTCTGCGTGCCAGACCCTGTCATATGCCTGTGCAATGTCTAAGAAAATTGCTACTGTATGCTTCTTTTGATGAAAACTCTCGGCAATATTTTCCGTTAGTCTCAGTAATTGGTGCGTGCATGAAATATAGGATCTTCAGGACGGATCCGCAAACAAGTCCTCAGTCCCCCTCTAGGAGACCGAGGAGCGTCGAGGGGCCTCTTAGCTGTCTCGATTGGTGGACGGGAAGTGGTCTAATCGTGAGTGACGGACAGACGCAAGTTCCTCGAATGCTACATATACTTCGTTTTTTAACGTGGCGCATGACGTAAATCAGCTGTTGCGGTGTCATCCAATCGAGAGCATGAACGTCATCACGATGATGTTAGTGTGGTGACATTTAAGGTTCCGATTGGATGGCGCTGTCAATAGTTGTGATTTACGTCATGCGCAACGGTAAAAAAACAAGTATAATCATTTGTGTAGTCACTATATAATTCAAACCTTATAGTGATTTTGTATCATGTATATCTCCAATTGCTATTAACCTCCTATTAATTGTTGATAAATAAAATAAAGTTTAAAAGTCATATGATACAAGGGCCTTTTTGATTAAAACTTTATTTTTTAAATATTATTTTTAAACGTTTTATATGTTGTTGATATTTACATTATAGTTTTATTTTATTACACATTACTGAAAAGAAAGGTTATAAATATTTGCAGAAATTTTTCAGTATCTCAAAAGTTTGCAAATGAAAAGAATTGAAAAGTGCACTATTTCAGATATTCTGATGCGATATTTCCTCAAAAGCAGGTCGCAATTTGCCTCAGAAAATGTTTAAATGAAAAGAGGTTTTGCTCAATGATTAGTCTCATGCACTCATGCAAATATAATAATGAAATTTTGAGAGAAGGTGAAAAATCATCGTAAATATATATTAACAGCCAATAAAATCAAAGCCTTCTTTTATTTGAAGGTATCTGAAAATTTCATCATAAAAAATTATTGTTTTATTTTGAAAAAAGATGTCGAATTTTGATATTGAGTTTTAAATTTAATGAAACTTTGTTGACATTGCTGGCAGAGCACCGAATTTGGCTGCATGTCATTTGAACAAATGGATACAGTATTTGAAACCACACTATTGTGTAGTAA
Source organism: Teleogryllus oceanicus (assembly GCA_964035755.1). Classification (NCBI taxonomy): domain Eukaryota; kingdom Metazoa; phylum Arthropoda; class Insecta; order Orthoptera; family Gryllidae; genus Teleogryllus; species Teleogryllus oceanicus. The sequence continues at coordinate 36,611,465 of CAXIVR010000011.1, read as the reverse complement.
GAGTAATTTCGCTTTGAAAGTGGGTTTTGGAACATACTAAATTCTAGAGGCGAGCTCTGCGAAGCAGTTTGACAATTGAATGATTGACTTATTGTTTAGTGAATCCAGACGCGTCAGCTGCTCAGGCCAATAGTCCCGTAAGTGTAGTGCACGTGTTTCATTTTTCTCGGGAGGTGACGGTGATCTTCCTCTGTTCATTGGTGAGATCAGCCGACGGCGTACCGTCTACTAGCGGTATTTTCTCCAACCAAGAAACTCCAATCAGCCCCAGCCGGAATGAGCTCTAAGCTCCCGACCGACCTCCCGGCATGTGTGGAAGTGTAATGCATGTTGGTGTAAGTGTGTGTAAGTAAGGAGTGAGGATAGGAGAAGGAAGGAAAGTTCGCCCGCGGTCCGCAGTCCGTTTGTTAGGGTGCTGCTCCGGCATTCGCCTACCGATCAAAGCAGCCGGCCGCTAGAATTCTTCTTCGGACAGGGTGAGTATTCCACCGAGCTCTGTAGCCAGTATCGAAAATCCTGCAGACGTCGGGACTCGAAACTGGGACTTCCGGTCAGAGGCATCAGAGCCACCACTCCCGGTGCGGCAGCTTGGCGCAGAGGGATGTGATGTAAACATGAGTGTGCGTGGGCGTGAGGCAGGCGCTGGCCGCCTCGGAGGAGCCCCCGGCGGGGCTGACGATTGGGGCCGTGCGGGCGGGCGGCGCAGACGCGAGCGGGCGCGCAGCAGCGGAGGAGCAGCCCCGATGGCCGTGGCCCTGGGCGTGCGCGCGCGCGTGCCTGTGCGTGGGCGCTGTGCTCGTGCTGGGCGCGGTGGTGCTCGGCGTGTGGTTTGCGGCCTCCTCAGGTACGCCCCTCCACAGCCCAACCCCCTCCTGGACTTGGGTTTTCAGAACGTGGACTTGTCTTCACGATGGAATGATTCATGAGGGTCTTTCTCGGTCGTGCCGCCAAATGCCGCATGATGGTGACCGTATCAAGCAGTGGTCCAGATCAAGCGACATCCAACGGCACGACCGAGAAAGTCGCGAAAAGCCATGCCATATTTCATTGTGAAGACAACTCCTCACGCGCCACATTTTGGAAACCCAAGTATAGCCTTCTACAGACGAATCCAAGTCCACATTTTAACGGGTATACGCATTGATTATTTCGAGGTGCCACAACGGCCAACGTCATTAGTTCCGTAAATATAGAGCATGTTTTTTCCTGGGGATGTTGCGGTGAACTTCCTCCGGTGAATGGTGAGATCCGGCGAGGACTCACACGTTGGCTTGCGGCGATTTTCCCTCCAAAGGTATCTCCCACCAGCGTGACACAGCCACAGCTGAGAGGAGCTCTTAGGCCAGCGACTGCTTTCTCGACGTAGTGCGGTAGTGTAGTGCATGCAGGTGTAAATGTGTGTAAGCAAGGGGTGAGATTAGGACATGGAAGAGGACGGGAAGATCGCGCGCGGTCTTTGGCCCATTTGTTAGGGTACTGCTTCCGCATTCGCTTGGTGTTGGTCGGAGAAATCACGGAAAACTCCAGATGGGAGCAGCCGGCTGCTAGAATTCATCTCCAGACATTGCTGAATCCGACCTAGTGTCAAAAATCCTGTCACCGTCCAAACGGGAACTCTCAGACCTCCCGGACAGAGGAATTGCTATGACATCGGTTGTGTACTAAACCATCTAAGCTGCTTCACTGAGGCCGAAAGAGTATTAGTTTTCTAAACATCTGATTGTCCGCCCATTCGTCCGTCCGATCGACCATTCGTCCGCCTCTCTGCCTCTTCCTTCCTACCTTCTCCCTCCTTCCACCGACTCCTTCTCTCCCTCATCCCTACTCCCACCACCTACTCCTATTACCCCCTTTTCTCTCCTCCCCCTCTCCTCCCCCTCCTCCCCTCTCTCCTCTGTCCCTCTTTCCCTCATCCCTCCCTCTCTCCCTCACCCCCTTTCCCTTCTCTCTCCATATCTCTCCCTCCTTGCCTCCCTCTCCTTTCTTCCCTCTCATACTGTTTTTCTTCCTCTCTCCCTTTCATTCCTCTCTCCCCCCTCCCTCCCCCCACAACCTGTCCCTATTTCCTCCTTCCTTCCTCCCCCTCCCGCCTCTCGCCACCTCTCTCTAGCCCGCCCTCTCACGTCCCGCCCCTTCTCTCAACCGCCTCCAACGTTTCTATTTTAAACGTTTGCTAGAATAGAGAAAATTACACTTTTAAGAACGTCAAAATATTTCGTTAAAATATCTGAATTTTAGGAATTTGCGGAAAACGTTTGGAACCTCTCTTAAACTACATGTTTGAGGATAGAGATTCGTTGGAAAACTTCTTTTCAGTGACATCGTAGTCAACAACTTCTCCACGAATTAGAGAACGTCGAAAAAACAAATTTAACAATTCTGTGCAAAGAGAATAACAGACATTTAAAAGGTCTTATTAAATTAAATAAATTAAAATTTTGATCAAATGGCATGCCAACAGTAGTGACACAGAAGGAAAATTTATAAATAAAATGACAAAAATTTATGTAAGAGAATATTGAAGTTAATAAATGCTATAAATATTTTTATTGGAGAAAAGGCTGCTTTATTTAATAATTAGACTTCGCGGAACAACCATTTCATTTTTGACAGAAAAATTTTTCAGAGAATACCCTGTGTGTACGAGGTGGCTCGTCGATGTACGTAAGTATTGTTGAACCATATAAGAAATTTGAAGTAAGGTGTTGTTAATTATTTAATGTTTGAAATATTTTCAAACAAATAAGTGATTTCAAAAGTGTTTGCCTAGCGTGTGAAAGTTTATATCAATAACAATTAAAAAGTTTGAAAATACAAGGGTTGGATAAAAAGTAAAGAAAAATATTTTTTCTCTGAAATGACTTTATTGACAGTGGTATTTACATTCACACATCTTCAATGTAATTGCCTTCGTTGTTAATGATCTTTTGCCAAATGTTAGGAAGGCGTCGTACACCATCTGCCTGTCTATTTGTGTTAATGTCCCACATTGACCGCCCTATATAATGAATAATTTCTTCTCTGGTATTGTACCGAGATCTTCGCAGTGCTTTTTTCATTTTGCTGAAGAGATCATAATCACAGATTCTCATTTCGGGAGAGTGAGGTGGATGTTCCAGAATCTCCCATTGCCAACGGCGCAAGACTTCTCCACGGGAGGTCGTCCTGTACGGGGGTTATCCTTCACATCATTTCTGCCTTATCTGAACGCTTTAACCCATCGTGGAAAGTGGAGTATGGCAATTTTGCATCACCAAATGCTTCAAGCAGTCCCGAAAACATTCTTGCTTACTCGGACCTCGTGCCACTTCGATTTTGAGCCACGAACGTTGCTCTGTCTTTGTAAGCATGACGTGTGGACGCTTGCACTGTGGCTATGAATTTCAACGATTTTCACACTGCAAAATGCTGACTGCGGTAGACTGACAGAGCACTGTTCCCACCCTCTGCACACTTTCGTCCTTTCTTTTGTCACAGCCAATGTCAGTACGCTAACTCACTCACTGACTGAGTGGTTTTAAGTTACAGCAATATCCTCAGAATTTTTTATACTACCTATGTAGTTTCCAACGCAAAGCACCCAAAGAGAACGTTTCAAAATGGTTAGGCCAACATGGGACTCTTATTTCAATGACAATAGAACGTTTCAGTGTATCATTAGTTATTAAATATATAAAAGTTTCCTTCGATTATATTGAATTTTTCTGCGGTCCGCCGTTGACCCCTCTCATTGGTGTGCTCCATAAGGAGTGGCATTGGTACGCATCTGTTATGGCACTGAGTCACCTTACGTAAAATTAGTGCTGTTATGAAAATCAGCACCAGAACTTCACTGCAATGTTCATGCAGTCGGCTGACATCACAGAGAAAGAAGACGGTTTCACTGAGTGCCGACTCCAGCTTTCGCCTCCAGCTTTTCGACAGGAGCCTCGGCGCGCGTAGAATTTACATTCACAGTTTGTGTAAGAAAGCACACAAGAAAAGCAATGAAACCAATAACTAACGCAGGTAAAAATTTCTGAGAGATTACAATCTCTAGCTCACATTAGCGTACCCGATGTTTTCTGAACAGCGATAGTATGCAACGATGGCTCTGCTGTTCATTAGCAGTGTCTCCTTAGTCTTGCTTGCACAGATAACTCGTGCGAACTCGTGTTGCGCACCACCTGAGCCAATTTTATTATTATTATTATTATTATTATTATTATTATTATTATTATTATTATTATTATTAAATTTTTGCATACAGCGAAGCAAGCGATTGAACAGAACTGCATCTTAGCACGCGTAGTACTTAGTGTTACAAACAGGAAAGCGAGGATACTCCCACTGGAGACCTCAATAATCAATAGTTATTGTGTGCGAGAACGTGTGGGAGAATATGGGTGTAGGTTACAATTACAAGAAGAAAAATGTTACAGAAAGTAAGCTTAGGAAATCGTGCTTTTCTCTTTAGGGCGGTTTAAATTTATCTTTTGGGAATCTAGATTTGATTCTTCGGTGTTGTTTATAGAATTTTCCTCGATTGAATATGAAAGTTGCGGGGGAGGATGATAACGAAAGAAACAAATGATTGGTGGCTGATTTAATGATCACTCGTGTGAAGAACAAAGTCTCTGTGGAGTTGTTTGTTTGACACGTACCAAGGCGCTTTGACGGCAGAGCGAAGGATTTTATTTTGGAATGTTTGGAGCGTTTTACGTACCGAAGGGGCCGGCTCTACCCCAGACTGGACATGCGTAAGTAATGATGGGACGAATGGCAGTTTTCTACAGTTAATAGGGAGAGATCTGTTTTAAGAGCTGTCTTTTGTTTATTCAAAGATACAATTTATAAGTCACAGGCCTGTGCCTTATTACATTTATTTAAAATATGCGCTTTCAAGTCAGTCTGGTGTGACGGAGCTCCTAAATAGTTTATCGGTTTATTTGGAGGATTCCAAGGAACGTTTTGATTACTAATGTAAATGAGAGTAGGATTGTTGATATGCCGCAGAGTGAATATTTTAGCTTCGCATTTGATGGGTTTAGAGTCTCCATAAAGATGCCCAATTCTGAAAAATGTGTAGTGCGTCTTGCAGGTGATGTATGGCGAAGGAAAGCTGTAAGTCCGCTGTATCGTCAGCATAAAGCACCGTTGTGTGTTTGTCTCGAACGGGTATATCTGAAGTGAATGTGTTGAAGAAAATGGGAGAGAGCGGGACCCTTGAGGACTCCAGCGAGGATTAATGAGGAGGAGAAATATAATTCTTTAATTTGACTGAAAAAAGCGATTTGAGATGAAACTGTATATTATGTTAAATAAATAGTCAGGAGTTCCTATGTTTTGTAATTTGTAATGTAAGCACGATCAAATGCGAAATCCAAAAAGCTCCTGTTAGTTATTTCTTAAAATGAAAGGCCTGAGCGATGTCTTCCGAAATTCTTAAGAGTTGGTGGACTGTAGAATGGTTTGACCTGAATCAAAACGGACAGGAAGGGATGATGTTATTATTAGCGAGGAAACTGTTTAGTCTAAATACTATTAGTTTCTCGAATAATTTGCTTAATACGAATAGAAGGGCCGGATTATGGGCCTAGAATTGGCGGGGACATTGAAGGATTTGTTAGGTTTTAAAATTAGGATGATTTCTGCTTGTTTCCATGTATTGGGAAAATAACCAAGTCTTAGGTATTCATTAAATATGCATGTTAGGAAGGCAATGCTGCAATTAGAAAAGTTTTTAAGAGCCTTTAGAGTAAACTCATCAATTCACGCAGATTTCTTGTTTTCGCGTTTTGTGATTAGTTCTGTTATCTTCGATGGTGCACAGAGGCACAAAAGAGTATTGTTTATCGAGGAACTGAATTATTTTGTTATTGAAGAATAAATCAGTAACATGATTTGGTTTTAGATTATTAGTAAAATAATCTGATAATATTTTTGTTTTATCTTCGGCTCTGGGTGCTCTTTTGTTATTGTAATTAATAGGAGGAATATTGCTAAGAGTTTTATTGAAGTGTCTCTATTTTCGAAAGATTAGGAGAATCCTTGTCTAAATTAGTATACAAGGTTTGTCCAGAAAGAAATGTTAATGATTTTTTCCCGACGTGACTATACGTCCCAGTTTGCTCCGCTAGCACGGGAATGGTGGCGGGGGGCTTAGGGAACACAGCCGTCTTGCCTATGAGCTGCCGCAGGGTTAGACCATTTTTCCCGAAAACCGATTTCATGACGCGTCAGAGTTCGAAGTACATCGCTTCGTCGATCAAGTTTTGTGTTAAACTCGGCTAGACAGCTGCCGAGACTGTTCCAATGCTGAAGACGGTCCTTAGCAATGATTGTCGGATAAGCAATTAATCAATGGCACAAGGTCTTTGCAGAAGCCGAGTGGCACACTCAACGTCACCTCCCCCCCCCCAAAAGGCCAGGATGTCAAAATGGAAATCAAATCAAGCTGGTTGTGTTTTTCATTATCGGAGGACCGGTAGCGGTAGCTCAGTACAACTGATGTCACTGGAGTCCCTCTAACCAGAAGGTCCTAGGTTCGAGTCCTGACGGCGGCAAGATTTTCGACACTAGCTGTTCAGCTATGTCGAATTCTGTTGCTGTCTGGAGGAGAATTCTAGCGGCCGGCTGCTCTGATCGGTAGTTTTCCGAGGTTTCTCTGATCAACACCAGGCGAATGCCGGAGCAGTACCCTACCAAACGGGCCACGGACCGCGCGCGATCTGTCCTTCCTCTTCCCTTACACGCACACTTACACTAACATGCACTACACTACCACATATTCCGGGAGACCGGTCGGGAGCTTAGAGCTTGTCCCGGCTGGGGTGGTACCTTGTTGGTGGGAGAGTCCTGGTTAGGGGGAAACCCCACTAGCCGACGATAGGTCGGCGTCGGATCACGCCATCCAGCGGGGGAAGATCACCGCCATCTCCCGAGAAAAAGCATGCACTACACTAACAGGACTAATGACCGAAGCAGTTGATGCGCCCGGAAACACGAAAAAAATCAATCAATCAATCAATATCGGAGGGATCGTCCATCACGAGTTCGTACCACCAGGCACAACAGTGACAGGCAAATTTTACTTCCAGATGCTCAAGAGGTTGAAACTTCAGGTCCAACGCGTCCGACCCATCTCCACCCACCCCATGGAAGCTGCATCATGACAATGCATCCGCGCACACCAGCTTCGTTGTAAGCGACTACCTGGCCAAGACAGGCCTCACAACAATCCCACGACCTCCCTAGAATCCGGACATCGAACCCCTCTAAATTTTTTTATTCCCACGACTGAAAACTCCATTGAAAGTTAAGCATTTCGGGTCGGTCGACAGCATTAAGGCAGCTACAACGCGCGCCTTGAAGGACTACCCGGGAAAGCACTGTTGCGCCGCCATTGACACGGAAATCGCGCTGGCAGCGGTGTATCAACGCAGGAGGGATGCACTTTCAAAAGCATTATGAGATTGTACCGATCCGAACAATAAATTTTTTTTCCAAAATTATGTTGAAATTGGAATCTGTACTGTTCAAAGAGAATACCTTGTGTGTTAAGTAATTCAAGGTTATCTTAAGATTTCTTCTTATAGTGCTAGTGCTTTCTGGCGGTTCATTTTTGATTGAATTAGAGATAGTGCGTTTTGCGGAATATTACTATTTTTGTGTTTGAGATTTTTACGGTATATTTTCTTGTGACTAGTTGCATTGTTAATGGTAGTATTTGTTATTTCATGGAATTTATTGAACGCTTCGTCTATTTTAGAGTTGTTAATTCAAAACTGGGAGTTCGGGTGAGTCTGAGCCAAAATGGCGCCTGCCTCTGTTCGCAGCGCACCCGTCGACGGTGCGGTACGTGAACGGCAGCACGCCCGCCACGGCCCCGCCCCCGCCGCCGGAGAACCCCGCCCCCGGTGAGCACACGAGCCAGCGCCACGGGCATTCAACGTCTGGGGCAATATTACAGAACGAAGTATAATTAAAATTTAGGCTATACAGTACGGGAGAGAGTCTGGTTAAAAGAGCTAGGGAGTTCAAAATTCAAATTGGGTGACATTTATAGAATCCTATCTAGAACGCTGCTTACAGCGAAGAGGGGAATAAACTTGTTTTTATTACTGCTGTTTAATACCTGAAAGAAATGCACCTAGACCTTTTGCAAAATTCCCAGTGAGAATTATGTCAATTATTTTGTTGTATTATATTGTCGACACAATTTAATGAACTATACTATACAAAATGTTTTTTTAAAATTTATTTCTACCTGTTCGACTACACGTCTTTCAGGGATTTTAAAATAACAACATAGTAACGGCTGTTTTGATCACTAACAGTAACCTTATAAAAATAAGGAAGTATTAATCATATTTTTAAGATTTATTAAATGTGGTCGAAGAAATAAGACAACAAAACAATTGATATAACTCTTATCGAAAATTTCGCAAAATATTATAATATTGTTTACAATGCAATATAGATTAAACAAGTTATGGGAGTATTGGCAAGTCTCATACAGTCAAGTCAAGTCAATGATAAAGATGTGACTTTTTCAATTGATTGATTCCTAATGGGATTAGACGGACCATGTCCATATAACCCCATAAATCATGGTCCACTATGAGCCAGTTGCTAGCAGGATGTTTTCTCAATCAATGGCACAATCAATCTCAATCAAATGTTTTCTCAGTCAATGGCACAGTTTTCCACAATTGACACTAAATTCACATTTCTTGATATTTTAAAAGTTCATATTAAGTTTCATAAAATTTAGTAATTTTATTTGTTAATATAAGTAAATCTCTCCCTTAAAGACGGATCATTAAGTAAATTTATGTTCAATTTTTCGAAAATATTAATAGTTTTCGTGTAATTTGGCGCCAAATATAGGAATTTTTTTTAATAAAAAACGCTCATTTTTGTTTCTTTAAATTTTCACCTGAAAAAAGGGACGGTAAAGAATATGGTGCTAGTTCCATTTCCAGCTATTGTTCCGTTTTTCCAAAAATGTCAAAAAGTGAGCATTTGAAAACTACAAAATTAGAGATAGCGACTTTTTCTTTAAAGAAAGTTTGTTGTAAAAAATTAGCTCTTAAAAAAAATTTTTTTTTTCAATTTTTTGAGAAAACAAGCTGATGTTGATTAATGTAATGTCTAAAATTGAAGCAATTTCTAAACAATTTTTTCTCAAAAATCGCATCAATTTTTTAAAATATTTTATCCTCATGAGGAAATGTATGCATATTTGCAAATATTCAAATTTACTTATGAACAGGGAACGGTTTTTTATGTAAGTACATATTTACTAAATAAGCTAATACCGATACTAATTTGCCTTATCTTAATGTTTCACGATGTGTAGAGTTGAAAAATGCTACTTTTATTTTACATGTTTTCCCATGTTTTGGGTTTTGGTTCATATTGGAATAAAGGCCCATTTATTTTCTATATTTCTAATAGAATCGGTCCATATAGCATATAAAGCTTAACAGTGAAATTTCTTTAAATATTGAAGATGCATCTCAACAAAAAAAATAGCGTAATTCCTTAAACATTAGAGTTTTCTTTAAAAAATCGGGAGAATTGGCAATGGGAAAGCAAGGTACAAAACTGTTAACTGGCACAGACTTTCTTGCACTTGTTAATTTTCTAAACTCTTCAATCTTGGCTAGCTTTTGGATTATGCCTTATTCCTTTCCTACCTGCCATCTTTTGCCGCCCAAAGGTCATTTTGTTACTTTTTTTCTCACTTTTTGATTTCCTATTTCTAGAACTGAAATCACCATTCTCTTATTACTATTAAAGAAGTGTAAATCCCATGGCTGGTATGAACTCGAATTTTCGCTGGTTCGTGTCTCTTTTGGGGAATATTATTTGTCACAATTCTCTGATGCCGCAGAAACGTATGGAGAATTCCAGAAACTTTATTGAAAACCATGTGAAGCAATTCTAATCCTAAATATAATTAATTAATATTCTTAATCTGAAAGTGTCTATGTGATTTTTCAATTTTTAACTTTTAAACAATTTTCACTTCTCTTGTTGCATTTGTAAAAAGTATGTACGATCAAATCAATAGTTGTATTTCTGTATATCAACGTATTTAAGTGAAGTAATCAAACAACATAAAATTTAAATACAATATAGACACTAGCAATAGGACCGACTTAGATATCCTTAACGACTGACTGGGAGGGGTAGCATCAACTGATGTCTTTGTAGTGCCGCTGACCGGGAAGTCCTAGGTTCCCTGGCGATGGAAGTATTTTCGACATTTGCCAAATATCTAGAGCGAATCCTGTCGCTGTGTGAAGGAGAATTCTAACGGCCGGCTTCTTTGATTGATTGGTTGATTGATTTTTTCGTGTTTTCTGGCGCGTCAACTGCTTTGGTCATTAGTCCCGTTAGTGTAGTGAATGTTCTTTCTCGGGAGATGGCGGTGATCATCCCCCGCTGGATGGCGAGATCCGGCGCCGCCGACCTACCGTCGGCTAGTGGGGTTTCCCCCTAACCAGGACTCTCCCACCAGCGGGGCATCGCCCCAGTCGGGACAAGCTCTAAGCTCCCGACCGGTCTCCCGGAATATGTGGTAGTGTAGTGCATGTTAGTGTAAGTGTGTGTGTAAGGGAGAGGAGAGGACAACGAGGAGGAAGGACAGATCGCGCGCGGTCCATGGCCCGTTTGGTAGGTACTGCTCCGACATTCGCCTGTTGTTGATCGGAGAAACCACGGAAAACTCCCGATCAGAGCAGCCGGCCGCTACAATTCTCCTCCAGGCAGCGACTGAATTCGACCTAGCTGAAAAGCTAGTGTCGAAAATCCTGCCGCCGTCAGGGCTCGAACCTAGGACCTCCCGGTCAGAGGCGCTACAGTGACATCAGTTGATGCACTGAGCTACCGCTACCGCTCAGCTTCTTTGATCTGTAGTTTTCCGTGGTTTCTGAGATTAGATGAATGCCAGATCAATACCCAACCAAACTGTTCACGGACCACGCGCCATCTTTTCTTCCCAATCCTTGACCTATCCTACTCTTTATTTACACTTACATGCATCATACCACCGCAAATGCCGGAAGACAGGTGGGGAGCTTAGGGCGTGTTCCGGCTGAGGCGATGTCCCTCTGGTGTTAGGCCCGTAGTTAAAGAAAACTCGGCTAGCTTGCGGGAGGACATCGCCGGATTTCGTCATCCGGGGAGGGGAATCACCACTTCCTCCCGAGCAAAACACAAGTACTCACTTACCTGACTAATGTCCTTAGCTGTAGACGTACCCGGAATCAAATCAATCAATTACTCCACCTACCAGCTGTCAGTATGTCTGTGGACAACTGTAGTGGCTAAACCGATCAGCCGATTTTCTGATCGATCTCAATGGACTGGAGGCTTTCCAAGTATCTAATCGACATTTTGATTGTTGTGTTTTTACATGGATCGGGCATTTACCATTTTATGTCACAGACCGAGTTCGACCCATGCGGCTTTTGTGTGGCGTAGTGGTATGTGTTCGGGCCCACACGCAAAAGCAGAAAGGGACGTATAAATATAAAACGCTTCCTACGCCCTAAGCGGCAACACCGGAAGCGCGGCATGGAAGTTCCATGAGCCGACCGGCACCACCGCGCCGCGTGACCCAAACCTTCTAAAACCTTCTAGAACATATTCGAATTCTAGCAGTTGCCTATTGGACTGTTCAAATTCACCCCACTTCGCCATACTGCAACCGCTGGAAAAGCAGTCGCTAATTGGCCAGTTCAAATCAGTTCAAATCCCTCTTCGCGTGCCCGATAGAACTCGCAAACCGAACAGAAATCAGCCGCTGAGTAGCACCCTTGCTAGAAGCATGTCTCGGCTCCGTGTTAAAAGATCACGTAAATTCTTATACAGAAAGTAATATTCTGTGCTTATGTTGTGGCAAGTGAAAGCCACATTTTTAATTTGTTTATTCACATTGTGTATAAATCACTCGCTGAGAAGCAGCCAGTGCGAGAAGTATATCTTGGGCTCAGTGTTAAAAACATCACGTAAATTCTTATGCAGAAAGTAATATTCTGTGCTTATGTTGTGGTCAAGTGAAAGCCACATTGTTTCAATTTGTTACAGTTCAGCATTGTGTATGTATTGAACTAAATAATGTATTGTGATTCAAGATGGAAAATTCCTGTATTCTCACATTGAGAACAATAACTCACGTGTATTTTTATTGTAAAGAACAATTGTGACAACTCCAAGGTAATTAAACATCATTCTGCAAGGTGAGAAGTGTGTTTCCATGATAATCCACAGTATTACAAAATTCCTAACGAGCGTCGAAAGGACTGAGTGGATTGCCTACCTACTTTCAACAACCAATAATACAGTCCACTACAAGCAAAGGTAACCCGCCACGTCCATGGTCCTTCGATCTTCGGATATCGAACTAGTGACCCGTGGAAAGCAACCCGCTCCGTCCAGTATGTGTGCCGGCAAGTTAACTCTGAGTATCTGAGTTGGGGTCTCAGAGCGGAAACAAATTTGCTGGTTGAAAACACTTTTGCTGCTTTATGTAGTAGTATAACATTGCAAAGCATTTAGAAACAGTGCGAGAAAGTATGTGCTTTTGTAGCTCCACTAGATTCTTTCTAAACTACACATCTATTGTGGTAAGCTTTTGTTTTAAATATATTGTGATTGTTACGTAAATTGCATTATTTTTAATGGTCCACCTAATCATGCTGATTTGATATTCTATCCTATGTCGGTTTAGATGTGCCTCTTACAAACGGAAATACTACCTGTAAACATAACTGACACATTGCTTTCATTGTTTATGTACTTTTCCACTAAATTCCAATAATTATTTGCAGAATTAATAATATTTAAAACCTTATCAATAGTCACTCATGACTAGGAGGCGGACTTCAATGAGATGTCTTTTTTCTTTTTACTTTAGAAAAATGCCGTTTAGTATAGAAATTAATTTTATGTTATGACAAAAGGAAATGACCCAGTTTTTTACGTCCTTTTTTGCATTTTTTATCTTTTTTATTAATAAGTCATTTTTTACTTTTACCGTCGTTTTCAACGAGTTCGTAGATAATATCATTTTAATTGTACTAGCTTCAAATACTATTTAAGAGATGCAACAAATATTCTCCACAGAATTCCAGAGTACCTGGTAGCCTATTCGCTCCCTTCGCTCAGAGGTTGTAATGACAGCCATTGTGAGTATGAAATCTAAGGTTCCTCTGACGCCTGTCAGCGCCATTGACGGTTCAGCCGGTTTCAGGATAACTAACGACAGATTTTCTTGTAAAGAACAGTCCATACCAAACGTTTGAAAGCCGAGTTCACTTGAACAAATATAAAAAGCCACGATTACAACAGTAACGTAATCAACAGCTTGAGTTGTTCATCGCAACTGATTTTAATAACATTTTTTACGTCAATTGTCTTTGGTTTTAGGACATTTTAAAAACATTTTAAGAGCATTTAATTTATCATTATTGGCCACGTTTTAGATCAACAAAATCCGACCCCTACTCATGACTCTTCTGTCGTCAATTGATTGAGTGATATCTGTGTGCATGTATATGCATAAATTAATTTTGTTTTACTTGCAGGAATCTGTGTCCCTGTGCTTAGTTTTTGTGTCTATCACCATGTTTCATACAACTTCTCTCTTGTTCCTAACTTTATGGGGCACTTTACGCAACATGAAGCTCAAGAGGTAAGTTGAAATTAGTAATATCTAGTAATTCTCTCCTCTTTGGTGAGCACTTACAATAATCATTTTAGAGTGTGGTTACTTGACTTATTATAACGGATGCTTGAAAGGAAGTGAAATGCAGCTAAAGGGACATTGAATTTATTTTTAATTATCAAATTATCATAAATACTTATGCAATTATAGTAAGAATATTACACAATGAGAGTAAAACAATTTTTGAATCCAACAAGAAAAAACTAGCTAAAACTATTTTAATGTAATCAATAAAATATCAATAAGCATTTGCACTATATTTTTTACTTTTCCTTCTTTTACTAAGTATAGGGCAAAATAATAGAATCACCTCAACAATATAATCTGTTGGGTGTACAATCAGTGTTTAAAATACTTTTGGACAGCAACTTCGTGCACACGTTAGGATTAAGGTCTATCATTGCTGTTTTAAAGATGGTTGTAATTGATGGAAGTAGCAAGGGGTTACACGCAATTTTATACCCTAAAATTTAGATATCTGAATGGATGAAAGAATTTGTCACGCATTCCCCGGTCATATTAATAGATTTTGTGTTGAAACATTGTAAAGTAATATCTGGTTGTAACGTTTCAGAGATCATTAAGATATTTTCATTTCGGTGGGTACTTTACTCGAAATCCCCTGCAAGCATTTCCAAAGTGTTCTGAAAACACGGTAACATTTTTTCTTTATTATTTTCTGCATTTAAAAATTGTGTATTTATGAAAAATTTGCAGTAATAATTTTCATAAAAACGTATAAAACTTTGAAAATTCCGAGGTTCAAGTTTATTTTGAAATCTCACCTACACCGCCAGTCTTGAAGCAGAGGTTTCTTTCACAATGCAATTTTCCCCTTCACTTTGTATATTTAAATGATGCCAGGCACTGACAAAAATATGAGTAGTTGTTGAGCAATTACTAGTGACACTAAGAGGTGTAGAAGTTCCTATCTGGCGCGCATTACCACCAGTTATATCTTATTTTTACAGTTGACAATTTGCAATGACAATCTTTTTTGACATTGTCACCCTGCTTTACATTGCACTTGGTTCATCCACGTAGAAGCTTTCTAATACTTAGAAAAAATTGCGGTAGAGCAACAAGCAGCGCGTGCAAAGTATTCTTCACTGGCTTAGTATTTGAATAGCAACAAATTTGCAAATTTGCTTAGTAGTTGAATTGACAAATGGGCAAAACAGATGGTAATTTGACGAGGCAAAACAAGGCTGTCCAACGCCTCGACCCTTGGGAGAGCTTGAAACGCGCTGGAAAACGCGATCGCAACAATATATTCTACTGCACAGAGTTTGCCATTTCATTGGTAGTCACTCATCACTTCATGAGAATTAACGCGTTTTTCGATGTTGACGTGAGTAGTAGAAATGGTGGGAGTTGTTTTTACGCAATTAAAGTTCAACATTAAACTTAACAAATTAATTCGCTCTTAAATTATAATTTTCTTCCGGTAATCTTCCCATGCCCGAGGCTGGGCATAAAACCATCTCAGCCGCGGCCGAGCGCCGACTTGCTGCGGCGTCCGGGGGTGTGTGGCGATGAGCTCTCGTCACCTCGGCCCTACACACAGCCGGTCGTGGCGATCTCCGTGTCGCCTCTTTCAGCTAGCCCGGCTCCCGACCGCTCCTGGTAGCACGGCTCTTCCGTGCAACACGTGCGGGCTGCTCCATAGCTGACGGACGGTGTGCTCACAGTAGCTCTTTCCACTCTCTCTCTCCTCTCTCTACTCTCTTTCTCTCTCTCCTCTCTCTCTCTCCTCTCTCTCCTCCTCTCTCTCTCTCTCTCCTCTCTCTCTCCTCTCTCTCTCTCTCCTCTCCTCTCTCTCCTCTCTCTCTCCTCTCTCTCTCCTCTCTCTCTCTCTCTCTCCTCTCTCTCCTCTCTCTCTCTCTCTCTCTCCTCTCTCTCTCTCTCTACTCTCTCTCTACTCTCTCTCTCTCTCTCCTCTCTCCTACTCTTCCCACTCTCTCTACTCTCTCTCTCTCTCCTACTCTCTCCTCTCTACTCTCTACTCTCTCTCTTCTACTCTCTCCCTCCTCTCTACTCTCTCTACTTCTTTCTACTCTTTCTCTCTGCTCTGCACGAGCCGCCCTTAAATAGGGAGGCGGGGCCCAGATAGCCTCGCCTCGAGGCTGACGTCTCTGACCACGCTCTGCGCCTCCAGGCTGGCCACGCTCGGGGCGCGGGTCTCTGCAGGCGCCAGGTGGTAAACAAAAGTAAAAACACGTAGACTGTTTTTAAAGTCTGTCTGCAGCCATCATCTTGAGAGAAAAACGGAACTTCCACAGAATTTGTCTTTACATCAAAACCTACGGCCAAAGATAATGTCGTAGAACCAAATACGAAGCAAAACCGATGTAACACGTGTCAACAGCAATCAAAGAAAACAAGATTGAACTCAAGCTTAAGATGTTCAACATATTTATGTCTAGAACAGGCGCCGACAATTTGCTTACATTGTGCTAAGAAGTGAAGTAGTAAAACGTTTTGGTGTTAAAAAGTTTTGGTGTTAAAATATAATATAAAATGTTTGTAATGTGTTAATTGTTTATAAAATTTTAACATTTCAAATAAAGTATCTCATCAAACAGTAACAGTTACTTTGTTTGTCTTTGTGAATCGAAATGTAGGTGCATATCTCACGGGGCGCGCCGGAGGAGGGTGAAGTACGCATTGTGAATGAGGCCCTAGGCCGGAAAGCGGACCGGTAGCGGTAGCTCAGTGCATCTACTGATGTCACTGCAGCGCCTCTGACCGGGAGGTCCTAGGTTCGAGTTCTGACGGCTGCAGATTTTCGACACTAGCTTTTCAGCTAGGTCGAATTCAGTCGGTGTCTGGAGGAGAATTCTAGCGGCCGGCTGCTCTGATCGGTAGTTTTCCGTGGTTTCTCCGATCAACGCCAGGCGAATGCCGGAGCAGTACCCTACCAAACGGGCCACAGACCGCGCGCGATCCTTCCTTCCTCTTCCTTGTCCTATCCTCTCCTTTACACATACACTTACACTAACATGCACCACACTACCACATATTCCGGAGACCGCTCGGGAGGTTAGAGCTTGTCCCGACTGGGGCGGTGCCCGCTGGTGGGAGAGTCCTGGTTTGGAAACCCCACTTGCCGACGGAAGGTCGGTGCTGGATCTCGCCATCCAGCGGGGGAAGATCACCGCCATCTCCCGAGAAAAAAACATGCACTACACTAACGGGACTAATGATCGAAGCAGTTGACGCGCCCGAAAACACGAAAAAATCAATCAATCAATCAACCGGAAGGAGCATGTGCGTGGCGCGTGGGCGCCGTGATGCAAGGGAGCAGTTGACGTCCTCAGGAGCGTGAATGATTGAAAGCAATGGTGGTGTTTGTGCAGGATCTGGAACTGTATGAAGTCGTTTTGGAAACGGGCTGCTATGAGCTGGCAGCGCTCTTCCTTTGCACGATCTTCTCGCCCAAGTGCGGCACCCATGGCCAACTCGTGCGCCCCTGCCGCAGCCTCTGCTTTGGTAAGCGCTCATTATTACAGACCGGAAAAATATGTACATAAATATGTAATGAAGACGGTAATAATATGTAATAAATATGTCAAATCGGATATAACACGTAATATTAAAATACTCTAATTAAAGAGCCATTTACTTAATATGAAATTACATTTATAGTGTCCTAAATAAATTTTAGAAATGATACAAACGTTTCAAAAACCATTTGGAGATCACAAGTTGATGCACACTTGCAATCATACAACTTTGCCGTCAGTAGTAAAAGCTTCATCTTATGTTCTCAAGGACCCTAGTTTAGCAGCCCGACTGAACCCAATAGAAGCCATCATACAAACTGGAGATAACTACGAACAGCAAACAATCACTGCAGCATAGAATATTCTCATCGAAGTGTTACACGTCGGTGATCACCCATTTTTATCGGAAAATAAGGTTAAAGATTACAAAACGCGGCGTCAATGATACTTTTCACACCTAAATTTCGCCAATAATGTTCGAAAAATGTCGAACATGATAATGTTCGAAAAGCATTTAATAAACTTCAAAAAAATTGATAGAATAAAAAAATATTTTTTAAAAATGGCAAAGTATGAAAAATATGTAATATAGTACAAAATATGTAATGAAAAAAAGATTACAATTTTGAGATCGGTAAGTGGAAAGACAAAAAATATGTAATTACATAAAATTCCGGTCTCTACTCATTGCACGCATATTGGGCCCTGCTGCTGAACAAACCCTTACGAAAACAACACTTGAGAAAATTAATTATTTTCACTAAAATAGTTTTCAAGAATTCTATAATAACTTGTGTTATTACACAATATTCAGGGTGTTTCAAAAATAGGAGGCATAATTTCAGGTTTGTATTTCCCAAATGTAGACAATCAAAAATAGTTCCTTACAACATATGTCCGAAAATGCTTCATTTCTGAGTTATGGCCTTCAAAACGCTGAAATTTACCGGAACATTTTTGTTTCCGGGTCGTTGTCATTCCAGATGTTCAAAATGTCCACCTCTTGCTTGAATACATACATCACGCCGAAGTCTCATTGACCTGGAAACACTATCCTAAACTCCACGAGTATTGCGTATGTCCTCGTAAGATACCACAATTCAATTCCAAAGGGATTCCACATCAGGCACCGAAGACGAATACCCCAATGATTTTAAATGGCCCCACAAGTAGATATCGAGAGGGTTCAGATTAGCGTGGAGGCCAAGCAATTGGGACACCTCTACCTATCCATCGATCAGAAAACCTTTCATCCACGTACGGCCGAGTCGCACGACTGAAGTGTGCAGAAGCGCTATCATTTAAGAAGTGAGCTTGTTGACGACTAATCAGTGGAGTGTCTTCATAAACGTGAGGTATGGTGTTTTCCAGGAAGTTTCTGTACGCCTCCTCCGTATGTCTGTTTACAAGTACATGGGGTCGAACTATATGATCATCAACCGCCCAACATGAAACGGGCCCACATATTGACAGAGACCCACACCTGGTAATGAGATTGAACGTGGGTTTTGATAAGCCCATTCTTGATGATTGTGGAAATTTGTAATGTCAACTCGTGTGTGCTATGATTCATCTGTAAATAATACTAAGGCAGGAAAGTTCGGATTTGAACCACACTGCTGCAAGAACCACTGACAGAACCGAACTCGTGCAGTGTAATCTGCTTGTGACAGGGCTTGTACACTTTGCAAATGACAAGGATAAAACTGATACTCTTGCAACACTCTCAAGATAGTTGTATGACGAACATTCACTTGCAACACGAACAATAACTGGCTTCGTGTTCTCATAGAAGGAGTTGTGTCCACCACGTCCAGAATCTCCTCCTCTGCAGCTGGAGATGCAGATCTTGGTGGACTCCCCCCCCCAAACCAGGAGACAAATTTTCCATGCTCGCACAGACGGCGATGGAGACGTACAAATGTCTTCCGACCTGGACATTATCGCAGCGAGTACCTCTCCTGATACCAACGACGTGCCAGCGCAGTATTGCCGACCGCCTTCCCGTACATGAAGTGCACGTCTGGCAGCTCCTGTTTTGAGTAAATGACGCACAGTCGAACGTCAAACACCTTCGCCTCAGAATGAACTGTCAGAGTGTCCTGTCAATGTCTTCTTTCACGGCAACGACCAGCGGTAGGAAAATCTTTCCAGTAAATTTCAGTGTTGTGAAGTCCATACATCGGAAATGAAGCATTTTCGGATACATGTAATGAACTATTTTGATTGTCTACATGTGGGTCATACATGTCTAAAATTATGCTCCCTATTTTTGAAACATCCTGTACACAATAAATAGCGTATTCTAACGAGCCGAATGCTTAACTACGATGGGCCGCCAATTTACGTGGTCACCATAATGGGTTTATTAACTGGAACAGGGGCCAAGCATGTGGGAGAAGTTGGACTCATGGAACAGTGGCCCTCACCCGTAATAATGTCGACTTTAGGGATCTCAGGGAGATTGGATGGTTCTGGGTATGATGCATCGGGGTATGATGCAAATTCTACACCAGCAACCAAATACACATGTTGCTGACAAGCATGGTGAGAATGGCCGATGGCTGTTTATTAAAAAGAAAAGAAAATTTAATTAGAATAGAGACATTTACATACTGTAACGTCGTGGGTAGGGATCTACGCCACAAAGAACATACACGAGTGGGTATATACAATTTATTTACTCTAATTTATGTACACTATTTACAGAGCGCACTCTAAGGTGTTTGTCGGAGCCACCTGCAGCAGCCCCTCTCTCCCAACACGCGCCTTGCTGCCGCGCCTGCGATTAGCCAACTCGGCCGATGCCGGACCGGGGTTTCGAACACCTACACGTGCCTACAGCACTTTCGCGCCAGACTTGGCGGACAAGTTTTTGCGGTTTTTGCCGCGGGGAAACCAGAATCGCTACCCAGCTCAGGGCTTCTGCGACAGCCCTTTTATATGCTCGAGTCACATGACTTCCTGCGTCATCTTTCCCCCACGCACTCGTCTTGAGGCGTCTGCTTCTCCCGTTGCAATTTGCACCCGGCACCTACAAGCCCTCTCCCCTTTTGGACTTTCCCTGAAGGGTTGGCCTTTGTTCGGAAGCCTATTTTTGGCCCTCATCCCCATACCTTGCAACTTGTCTCTCTGGAGCAGGGAGTCAAGTCTATGACGCTACAATATGTTGTCAGAGTTTGTCCATCTGCATCATCTGGAACTCTTTTAAGACTTCGCTTTCAGGCTACTATTTCTTCTCTACTTACCACCTCTTCTCTCCCGGCACCAGCCTCACTTGGCTGTGAGAGGAATGGTTGTGAAACACCCAAAGGAACGTCCCGAGGGACGTGTGGTTAAATGAAAAATACTTTTCTCTATGCTGGTTTATTAACTTTGGATTCTTACATTATTAAATCTGGATATTTAAATTAACTTTTGCTTTACATAAAGTCCAATCAAATCAAGATTAAGTTATATAAGACTTGCAAGAGGGAAAACTAGTCTTGCTGGCCTTCGCGCGAACTGACCATATCGAGGTCGGATAAGATTTCGGCGGCCGGAGTAACTACTTGGCTGTCCAAAAGACGCCGCGTCCTAGGCATACATTTGAACGTTATGACTTTTTTCAGGGCAAAATGTCCTGAAGCGAAATACCGAAATTCTTAAAGAATATTATATAATTGCCATTACGTGTAATTTACATCATTGGCTACAACTGGGAAGAAAGGGATGAGGAGTTGGGGGATGGTATTGATGGGTCATCAACGAAGTCTTCTTGTACGTCTTTTCCTTATCCATTTCCCCTTTGTGTCTAACAAATAAGTAAAGTGAACCTACCACTTGCTAGTGGGTGATTTAGGTTTTCTATTTTCTATAATTATTTTGCAGCGTTGTCAAATATTTCGTGCATTTGAAGTCACGATAGCACCCGTACCTGCGCATACTCGAGGGTCGGCGCTGACTGTATCTGGGCACCCTGCTTTGTACAAAAAACGTGTGTCTGTTGAGATTTGGGCTGTCCGGGTGACGCCGCGTCGAAGGCTGGGGTGCCGTCGTTTCGACCGACATATCGCGGTCCTCTTCAGGGCTGTACTACACCTCTTCAGGGATGTACTTCGGCAGTACAGCCCTGAAGAGGACCGCGATATGTCGGTCGAAAGGACGGCACACCAGCCTTCGACGCGGCGTCACCCGGACAGCCCAGATCATGACTCTGGCCGCGGAAGCCTACGATATCATTTAAGTGTATCTGTTGCCAATTGCATTGCGCAGAGATGAGCCGACGCTGCGGAGTCTTCCTGGAAAAGTTCAACCTGATGCTGCCCGACTACCTGGACTGCGACCTCTTCCCCGACTCGCCCGACTCCGACGTGTGCGTGGGCCACCACGAGGTGCAGCAGGCGGAGCTGCGCGCGCACAAACCAAGTGAGCATCTCGCCACAGCCTTGGCGAACTCCAATGTAAACACTCCAATCAACTCTAATTTTCCTTTACATTTAACTCTTCATCCATTATATTGTACTTAATAGAACGCCATGAATTAGGTTTAATGATACCTACACTACGAAAACCATCATTTTTTACAATAATGAACCAAGGACTATTAGAATACTTGTTGCGGCTGTGTCCGCCACACCAAAGCGTGCGCCGCGGAGTCGGTACGCCGTAACGTCAGCGAGCGGGAACTGGGCAGCCGAGCAAGGAAGGAGCCGGCCAATGAGGACAGAACGGCCGGCGCGCGAAGCCTCTACGAGGAGACGAGTCTTCGACGCGCAGCAAGATATAACGGGCAGTCGCCGGGGTAGCGGCAGAACAGTACAGAGTGTTCAGAGAGTAACTTGAGCTTGGATTGTGTTTAGTATAGTGATTGCGACCCGGCAGTGTACAAAGTGATTTCTTCTGATTAACTGCGGTGAACTTTGGACTTGGGCTTCGACTGAACATCTGGTGACGCGGCTATTTTTAAAACTCTAAAACTATTACTTTAACGGTCAATGTTGATAAGCAATATTGTTTATAGTTACTTATTACTTTACTTTCTCGTATACATACGTATACACGGGAGTAATATACATAATACAGAGAAAGTTATGTAATGCTGTGGAAAATCGATTTCGAGCCGATTTTCGAAAATTGATTTCGAGCCCCGATACCGAAAAGTGGTTCTTTATAGAAACGTCCGTCTGTATCTTCGTCTGTCCGTCCGTCTGTGAACACTCCTAGCGCCTGAAACCCAAGTACTATCTTTTCCAAATTGAAGAAATCTCTGTCCATTAGGCTCTAGTTGAAGCTTTGAAATGTTGAAGAACGTTCTTTAAAATTTGGGGGTAATGAAGCCCCCTGGACATTTTCAAAAGTTTCTCAAAAATGGCTAAAAAATTTTTCTTTAAATTTTTAGTGGGAGTCGTCCTAGATGTACCCTATACGATGACATAAACACCATGTTACTCTATTCTTTTGTTTTTTCAAAAATTACAGAAATGTAACTTTTTTTATTTCTCTCTCGTCTTTAAAATTTACATTACAGATGTATTTCATTGTTCAATGCGTTTCTTAACTCATGAGCTTCACAGTATCTCTAATAATGTTTTTTTTAAACGTCCGTAAGTTCTCCATAATCGATGAATAAAATTGATCTGAATTGAAGAATGAAATTGAATGAATTCTGAAATTTGTTAACAATATTTTCTCAAAAACTTTTCAAAACTTTCAAATTTTCTCAAAGTTTTTCGTCAAAATTCTCCACAATGGAACAGAGTTCAATTCTCTCCCATATTCCAAAAGCTTGGTTTGGGCCAAGATCTTTGGGGCCCCCAAATCAAAATAATGCTGAAAAATGTAGGTGTTTTTAAATCATAAATAGGATAAAAAGTATATATTTCAGAAAAACGAAAAATGAACCATCGTGGCAATTGAAAAAAAATCTAAATATTGTTTTATAACATTTGCTCTAGGTAAATATTACCGCAAATGTGATTTTTCTGCGTTCGCTCACCTAGAGCTTTTGCCAATGGTTTAGGGATAGAACGGTTACCATGACAAGAAAATTGTTATTAAACAATGTGTTGTTACAGTCTAAACACGAGAGTTATTATCTGTGGAATATTGAAACAAAATGTATAAGTTTGTGTGTGTGTGTGTGTGTGTGTGTGTGTGTGTGTGTGTGTTAGTCATAATACATATTCGTGTTCTGGTTTAATTGTCATCGTAGTGTATTACTTACGTAGTAATATTTTCATGAGCAACCGTTGGAATCATTTTATTACTATTCCTACTACGTAAGTAAGTAGTTCAGTAGATTAATTGATATTTTACAGCTATATCTTGCGTTCATCATTTTTGTATCGTTTGTAGTTAGACTATAATAATTACGTATTGCCGAAAAATTAATAAATTGCGACAAGTTATTTTTGATGCCGATAAGAACAAGCCGGGAGGAGAGATGCGGACAAAACCGAAAACCATGCAGACGAAACAGATAACGAAACTAACTAGTACGAAAAAGTCTGTGCCATTCTATAGTACCACTAGTTACTTTCTCGTATACATACGTATATACGGGAGTAATATACGTAGTAGAGAGAAAGTAATGTAATGCTGTTGAAAATCGATTTCGAGATTTCAACGGAAATACACGTTTTGGGGTCCCCTGATACCGAAAAAGTGTTTTTGTTTTTTTCAAAACGTCCGTCCGTCTGTCCGTCCGCCTGTGAACACTACTAGCGCCTAAACCATCCACATGATCTTTTACAAATTGAAGAATCCCAAGTCGATCTGCCTCTAGTTGAAACACTAACATTTTGAAAAACATTTCTTAAAATTTAGGGGTACTGTACGAGAAGATCCCGGGACATATTAAAAATTTTTCTCAAAAACGACTTCAATTTTTATCTTTAACTTGCTTGTAATAATAGAGTAAAGTACACTATAAAGATGGCATAGGTCCAATTTTCACGGTGAACTCTGAATTTTCCAAAATTGCAAATGTTTGAATATAATGACAAGAACAAAACTGAAGACAGATATTTCCTTCAAATGAAACTTGTTGTGCATAAATTGTTCTTTCAATAAGGTCATGTAGATTTTTTGGAAATTTTGGAAATTGTAGTTTTCTTGCAATACTACGTGCAATATTTGCAATTTTAAAAAAATACAAAAGCAATATTTTCTCAACTTTTTCTTTAAATGTTTGGTAGGGTTTGAGCCAAACAAACTCTATATTATGACATAAACGACATAGTGCTCTATTCTTTTGTTTTTTCAAAAAAGTTTTGTTAAAAGAACTGAAAATAATTTTATGTAGTATGAACAAAAGGTGTAAGAAACGTCGTTTTTTTTGTGAAACAGTGGAGTCTAATAAGAAATAGACTCGAAGCACCAGAAACCTTGCTGAAGGAGCCAGCATTGGAGGATAAAGAAGGATATAGGAATCATTTAAGAATCTCTGAAGACAAATTTGACGAACCGCTGTCTACATTTCAGGATAATATTAAAAGTCAAAATACATTAGTGCTGTCGCACTGACAAGCAATCTCGCCAAAATTAAAGCTGCGAGTAACTTCAGAATATTTAGGTAGATGGAACTCATTTGCCATGCTTGCTCCCGTATACCGAATACCTAAAAATACAATTTCAAAGTTTTTGAGTGAAATTTGCACGGCAATATATGCTTTACAAAATTTTATTAAAGTATAAAAATTATTAACAAAAGTAGTACATTTATTCTAAGTCTATTAGAGCTACAGTAAGTATATCAGATGATTCATGTGAATCCTTTGCCCGTTGTTGTTTGTTGCATGATTGATTTGAAACCGACGACAACCAATATCCTTCGCCTATGTCTGGTGATGCCCATGAATGATACTCAGAAGATGAAAATGCTGGTGATGGAGTTTTCTAATACTCAAAAGGTGGTAACGTTCATGGTGGAGTAGTATGATACTGGGACTATCATTAAGAGCTGCAATCGCTTTTATCGTGTTATTCTTTGAATTTGTTCCTCGCAGGTGATTGCATCGTACAGAGGTGTCTGTTTTAGGTAAGCAGCGATATGTTTGGCAAATATGTGGAATTCATCGTCAATGTCACTTTTATTTTTTTGCACTACTTCATGAAGTTTATCAATTGCTGCGCTTATAGTTGAAATATTTTCGTGCCCTGCTATTTTCCGTTTGCGACTCTGAGCAGCACAAAAGACGTGTGTTGTCTTTGAGTGATTTTGGCAGTTTCTGTGTTTTCTAAATATATCTTTTCTTTTTTATTATTACCGTTTTCAGCAGTAACAGATGCAGAATGCAGGAAATATATTTCTCTCTTTGGTTTCTCCTGCATTTTCGATCGTTTCCGCCTCATCAAATTCTAAAAGAGAAATAGAACTTCATTAAAATACTTGATATTAATAACAATTGTATTAAATATGCAGCAAAATGTGAAACATATTTTTTTGTTGCAGGTCCCACGAGATGAAGAAGAATGGAAAACTATTCAAAGGAAATACTATTTCCGATGGAATTTTCCTAACTGTTATGGTGCGTTAGATAGAAAACATTTTGTAATACAAATGCCCCTTACAATGGATCAATTTTAATTCCAAAGGCACATATAGTTTAATTTTGTTTGTTTTCATTGACACAAACTATTGCTTTCGCTATTTCGACGTATGCTCAAATGGCCGAGCAAACGATGCTGTCGGTTTTGCAAAATCATTGTTGAAAATCATTGTCATCTTAGAAAACGTTAGAAACAAGTTTATTTTCCGAACTGTGGATTATTTGTAGTTGACGATGCTTTATCCTTAAAACTTTACATTTTAAAACCCTTTGGAAGAAGTACTCATTTATCTCGAAAACAAAAAATCTTCAACTATCGCTTATCAAGAGTGCGTCGCATTTTTGAAGATTCATTTGTAATTTGGTTTCTCGATTCAGAGTCTTTGAACGACCTATAGTGGTTGGAATTACAAAGGTGGGCGGAATTGTTAAAGCAGCTTTAGCATTATATAATTTGTTAAAAATGTATTCGGGCGAAAAGCACACCAACAGGCTCTTTTGCCACTGAAGATCTAGATACCAGGTGCATTATACCGTATTCTTGGAGAATACAAAATAACAAAGTTTAGTTAATTGGCAAGTTAATTTAGAAAGTCTCAACTACACAACATTAGCTTCTAATGTGCGTGATGAATATGTGGAATATTTTTCCAGGCATGGGTCTTTGCCATGGCAAATGAATATGATGCACGACCATGTGAATAATTAGAAGTTAATGTAAAAATATAAATAATGAAATATAAACTCACTAAATTTAATAAGGTATATCTTCTATTTGTAACACCATTTATAAATATATCTGCACTTTTATACCAAAACAATTTTGGCATGTACAGCTCTCTTGTTCCCATACCACTTTTTAGTGATTTGCACACCAATGAATGTTCCTTTTATATATCATTCTAATAGTCTTAATTTTGTTTTTCAGTTCAGCTATAGTAAGACCAGAAATTTTCATTTCCTTAACAATACAATTCAAAGGCTTTTTTCGTGCATCTTTATTTCTATCGGGTATCCGTTCGGTGATTCCAAAAACAATCATGCATATAATACGGTTTCAGAAATTTCATCATAACACATTCAACCCGTTTGAGGGTCATTATAATTTTCAATAATATCACGCACGATCCCCGCGGCCAGTTACAAGCGTACTACACAGTTCGACAAAAGTTGACTGCCCAGTTCACAAGTTTCAAGACGCGTTTGAACTTGAAAGCAATTCGTGAGAACTCATCACTTGAACAACAAAAGTTTGATTGGGTCAAACTTTTCTTCATCAAATACAACGTTGATCAACTCTACTGAAAAATTCTCACTACAGTTTTCATTCAACTTTTGTTGATCAACTGAAATCGGTCAACAAAATTTGACAAGCCGAGAGAGAACGCGCCTTCAGGCGAGAGAACGCGCCTTAAAACATTCCTTGCCACACATACCTACTACTAGAAGAGTGAAGATAGGATTCAACGGCTACAAAAACGAGAGAGAGAGAGAGGGAGAGGGAGAGGGAGAGAGAGGGAAGAGGGGAGAGGGGGAGGGGAAGGGGAGAGGGGGGGAGGGGGGAGAGAGGGGGAGAGAGAGGGAGAGAGGGGGGAGGGGGAGGAGGAGAGAGAGGGGGAGGGAGGAGGAGGGAGGGAGAGAGGGAGGGAGGGAGGGAGAGAGGGAGAGAGGAAACCATCACAACGTAGATGAATGTGGTATTTGTTTTCCTGGCAAGAAAGGTTCCTGTGGGCCAAAAAGTCAGCCAGTGCACGGAAAGAAACCCAGGCAGAAAGCCAGCCTATATGCGCAGCCTAAACGTGTCAGCCCTATCGTACTCTTTGTCTCCAGTTACGTATCTGCACTACATTACTAAAAAGCCTCAGGTGATGGAAAACCGAGCTGACTAAGGATGACTAAGGTGAACAGGAAGAAATGTCTTGGAATTGCGGAACAAATTAAAATTGGCCTGTGGAATGTAAAAGGTCTTTGATACAAAGAGGTTCAGCTTCAAAGCGAAATTAAAACATTATAGATATTGCTGTCATCCCTGAAACTAAAATAAATTTAAGGACTCAGCTGAATGGGAGGATTATGTATTACTGTATAGTGAAGAAAGCTCTGCAGCTCTCTCGAAAGCAAGCAGTCGCACTAATAGCAGTCCTGATTAAATACAATTGAAGAAAAATGCCCATTGTTACACTTTTGCAAATGAAAGGATTTTAAACCTAAGGTTCAAAACTATGAACAGATACATAGCACTGGAAGCTACATACAGTCCAAAAAATGGAGATAGAGACGTTTCCAAAGAGTTTTATAAAACTTTACAGAAAATAAAAATGCTCCAAAAATTAATGATTATATAATACTTGCAGGAGACATCAATCAGCAATTTCCTATAAAAAGTAGTGGTTTTAAAACAGCACGTGATTTCTCTCCTTTAGTAATTAGTAATACTATTTATATCTTAATTTCTCTCCGAATTAACATATCTCAATCGTCACTTTTTGTAAAGCGCATTACAACTCGTGGAACATTAGGTGCAAAAATTAAATATTTTCAATCAAATATCACCACAAATTTTGCAATTATAACTGCTTGTCATACAGGTAAATCATGTGACAAGAATAATTCACGGAAATTTGGGAGTCACGTTGCGTAGTGCCATTGTCTCATTCCAATCTGATATTCCCTGGCGGCTAGCAAATTCATTTCGTACTCGTATATTTCAGAAAGGTTTTCAACAATTTCTAAAAGACTAATTTGTAAACGTATAACACAAGTTCGAAAGTAAAAAAAGAACAAAGAAATGTGAAATAATAGACACATTCTAACTTACGTACCAACTACCTCAAAATACTTCTAAAGAAGCGTAGGATTTTCGGAGCGGGCAACTAAGTTTGACGTCAAACTACTCAAAATATACTCATATTTTCGAAAAATTCAACATGATATTATTTGAATGTCTATTTTGTATGAACACTTTTCATTAATAAAAAATTAGATAAACAGCAAAGATTAATCAAAGTTTAACCAACAACCAACTTAAATCAAAGGCGTTAAAGCCATTTTTTGACAATTTTGAAAATGTCCCAGGGGCTTCATGTAAAGTACCCCCAAAATTGAAATATCGGTTTAAAATTCGAGCGGCCGCGACTTCAGCCAAATTGATTTCAATCATCAATTTTAGAGAAAATCAGCTGAACGATTTATTCACTAGCATTGATTTCCAACGGTCAGACAGACACCTTTTGCTGTCAATCGATTTTTCGGTATCAAGGTCCCGCAAAAAATAAGTTCTTGCTGCACCACGTGTTAGATGATTTGTTTTTCCTAAATTTAGCATCTCGATTTATCTAGTTTTCGTTATCAGGGCCCGGCGATTAGAGTTTTTTCTGCCTAAACTTTGCCTTTTTCCCGCAGCATTACATAACTTTCTCTCTACAGCGTAAGTGGTAACGAAAAAGTAAAAAGAAATGTGGACGCAACTCTTCTTGTGTGTTTTCCGGAGTACACCAAAATATGATGTTTGAGAACCTTATCCCAACGCTCCCAGAAGACTAGTTATATTATGAAGAGTACATTATTTCAGCGTAGTATTTAAAAAAATGTGTATAGACCCTATTCTACAATATAATAATAATAAAATATAATATTACAATAATATAATAATAAAATATAATATTACAATAATATAATAATAATAAAATAAACAAATAAATATAATAAAATAATATAAAAATAATTCTTGAAGATTTGTATTAGAATATAACTTTGTAGATGAAATTATCCTACGAAAGGGGATTATCTCATTAGCTCTGTCGTATATGTTAGACATAACAAAATGATCCTACAAAATGATAATTATGTTATGGGAAGACAATGCTGACGATGAACCTTCTCCTTCCGAGTGAGTCATGCCCTACACATATTGTGAACAGCGATGGTGGACAAACCGTGAGTGACGGACAGTCAGATAGTTGCAGGTTGCTGGAATCTATATAAATAAAAATGAATCGCCGAAATGTATATAAGCGCATAACTTCCGAACGACTGCACCATATTGGATAATTCATTTTGTGTATGTGCGTGTGTGTGTGTGTGTGTGTGTGTGTGTGTGTGTATTCGTTATTGTCAAGAAAAGGTTTGTATAAAAGACAATTTTTAAGAATCGAACAGCATTTTTTTTTCAATCTCATAATAAGAAAAGGTAATGTATGAATGAAACAGAAGACTGTGCGAGATCTTTTATATATTAACAAAACATTGACAGATTGACGTTCAGTTGTTCAGACAGCAATTAATAACTTCCAAACTATTGACAGGATGGAGAGATTGACATTAATTCGTGTACAATTACCGTTTCTTTCGCAACAGCAAAACGGTATTTCGTGTGTTTTGATGTGTGTTTGGAGGTTTATCGTTGTGTTAGTGAGAGGGGCGTCGTGAGTGGGGGCGGCGTGGGAGAGGGTGGGAGGAGATCAGGAGAGGGGGCGGTGAGAAAGGGGGGCGGGAAGGGAGAGGGGGGTGGTAGAGAGGCGTGAGGGAGTCGGGGGTGTGTGTGTGGAGAGGGGGTGTGAGAGGGGGCGGCGGAAAGGAGGGACTTGAGAGGTTGGTGTTTTGGGAGAGAGAAGAGGGAGAGAAGGCGGCGTGGGAATTATTGATAATCCGATAAACATATTATTTAAATATTTAAAATCTATTTTAATTCTTAAAATGCAAATTATTACATTAGATCCACACTTAAACGTATTGTAAATAATACTTAAGTATTTCTTCACTGATGTATGTATCTGACAAATTTCAAAGTGTGACACATATAAATAACATTTAAAAAAAATAGTTTGTTCACCAGAGCACATAGGCAGCCCGCTGCCCGCTCGAACTACGCGACAAATCCTTAGTTCGCGACTGTACATCACCGGTGTGAAGCCGAGGCGAACATAAATAGTAAAACACGTCTTTCAGGATTTTCGAAATTATTCACGAGCAAAAATAAAGATGGCGGTACGAAATTCGCCGGGTCAGCTAGAACTGCATAATTACAGCACGCCAGGAAAGTCTCTCCGCACTGGCACCTTGCTGCTTACAACAAACATTATGTTGGTAGCAGCGTATAACAAAACAAAACGTAAATACCCACTCACCACAATCACAACAGATGCTATGTCCCCTTCACTTGTTTCCCAGATATCGATTTGCTAACAACATCATTGCTCGTTTTAAGAGGAGGCTCAGTGCGAAAAGACTTTCCTGGCGCACTGTATTTTTGTACTCACTAAGCTACTGGCCAGCTAAAAAGCCGAACTAACGGGACAACTTTTAAAAAATTTCACTGTCGGATGAGAACATACATTTATACTCGATTTAGGGTAGTTTCGTTTCGTTTTATGTTGGCAAAAGTTGTTGCCAACATAAAACGAAGTGAAGTTGAAGTTAGTTTACGAGTGTTGCTAAAGATTTGCATTTTGCGTTTTGGTGCTCTTCGTTCTTTACGTTTTATCGTTCAATTTATTTATTTAGTAGTACTAGGCGTTTTTGAGTTGTATTTATTATTTTCCAATTGTTTTCTTTAGTAATAATAATAAAGTTAATTGAAATAGTTATATTTTGTTGTTAAGTGTTCTTTTAGTATTTCTTGTTTTAAATTAATTATATTAAATTTTTTATTATTATTTTTTTATGAATTCATTTTCATTATAACTGGAAAATAATGGGTAGAACAACAACATCTGGGTCTATACTTAATATTGAACCTTTGAAGATAACACGTATTCAAAGACTGTCTCTGGTAACAGTGGATAAGTTATTGAAGACTTACACTAATGACGATTTTCATTAATTTTTTTTAACTTACTTTTAAAAGCTAATGAATAATTGAACAGATAAATTAAATGGATGCATTTGCATTGATATTGATATTGCCGGCGGCGCTAGCCGAATTCGTTTACTACGCTCCGTGAAGTCACGAAGGTTAAGCGAATTCGAGACTCGCAGGTTCGTTGTTGGGTGACCGACCAGGAACCCCGGGATCTAACGGCGTCGAGCCCCTGACCGAAGGGATAAAAGGCACTGACTGACTGCGACGTGACGAGGCTTGACAAATATAGTAATTATTACACAGTAACGGAGGATTACTCGAGAATAAAAAGCGCTCAACGCCCCTTTAAGGGGCTTGGAGACGCGTTGCGTCAAGGTGTAGACGCAACAAATTAAAAAAATATTGACATAACTGGACTGTCAAGAACAATTCATTAGATCACTTAAAAACTACCATGTATATCACGTTAATTAACTTCAATAATTGTGGTATTTATTTGCGTTCAATAAAACTCATTACTACCAGTTCAAAACGTGAAGGAACTGTTGACACACATCTCAAAAGCATTAATAACATAGAAGTATGACCGCAGATAACTTTTGAGGTTGTATTTTTCATTTGCGCTTGACACTTTTTAACATTTCTTAAGCTTGTAATAGTTGATAATGGTAATTCTTAATTAACTTAATAATTATTCACAGAGTTACTATTCTTTTATAGATGAACATCTCTTTTTAATTCTACCAAAAAACGAACCATGTATTATTGAACAGCGGACTAGACTCGAGACCGTGCGAGGATTGTGAATGAGACAACAAAGAAAACAAAAGCGAGAGACTTGATCAGAGTTATAGTTTCATAAGTTGGCTATTCCGACAGGAAATCTTTCAAGCTGCCATATTGCGAATTTAGTGCGGCCTAATACACGGCCTGGAGTCTATATAGTTCAAATATTGTATTTATTAGGTGACATGTATAGCTGCAGTCACTATTTACCTTCTTGTTGATGCGACTATAAATAAAATAAACTTCTAAAAATCACATGATTTTGAAATAATCACATTATTTTGAAAAAATTACGTGGTCATTTTGATTAAAACTATATTTAAAAGTATTACATATATTTTTAAATTTCTTTAATGTTAATATTTACATTAGAGGTGTATTTTATAATTCAACACGTTACTGAAGTGAAACGTTTGAAATGTTCTCAAAAGCTTTTCAAGATTGGAAACGTTTGCAAGTGTAAATGAGTTGAGAATGCATTAATTCATATATTCCCATATGATATTTTCTCAAAAGCAAATTCCAATTTGCCTCAGAGAATGTTTATATGAAAATAGGTTATGCTGAATGATGTTCTTAGTCTCAAATTACGCAATTAGAAGACAGAAAATTTGAGAGAATTAAAAAACCCCCAATATAAATTTACATCCAATTATGACATGAAAATTAAATAAAATCGATAGAATAAAAAATATTCTGTGAAAATTGAAAAATAAGTAAAATATGAACTATAGTAATAAATATGTAAAAATAAGTAACAAAAAAATTGGATATTGTCTTAGGAGAGCGACGATTCGCCGAGATTACAATTTTGAGAACCCTAAGTAGAAAAACAAAAAATATGTAATTACCTAAAGATCCGGTCTCTACTCATTACAAGCACTGATGCTTGCTGGTCTACAAAACCGTATGAAAATAGCACTGAAACAAATTAATTATTTTCACCAAAAGTCTTCAAGTATTCTGCAATAATGTAATGATATACATATACAATATATACAACAAATAGTAAATGTTAATGACCCACATGCTTAACCACGTTGGGTCACTGTAATGAGCTTATTAACTGGAATAGGGGGAGATGTTGGACGCGTGATACGGTGCTGTCCTCGCCGGGAATAATGTCGGCTCTAGACAACTCAGGGAGATCGGTGGTACTTGGTCAGGATAAAATGCAAATTCTGTACTAGCGCCGAAATACACATTTTGCTGACAAACATGGTCAAAGTGGCGGATGAGTGTTTATTAAAAATAGAAGGAAATTTAATTACAATAGATGAGTTAACATATGTCATATAAGAGCCATTCCACGTCAAATCGCACACTCACAAAACATCACTTTATTTAGCGACTTGAAACTTTTTTATGAGGCGGTTGAAAATAGATGAAACTATTTTTTAATTTTTTTCTAATCCCATCCCTTTCAGAAATATTAAATTTTTTTTCTAAAAAATAATGTTTGTAAAAATTTTGTGCAAATACCGTTTCCTTCAGAAAAATAAAATTACACTTACATTCAACTTAAAAAGATGCACTTTCATAAAAGATGTAAATATAAGTTTGTAAACATATTATTTAAATACTTAAAATCTATTTTAATTCATAAAATGCAAATTATTACATTAGATCCACACTTAAACTAATTGTAAGTAATACTCAAATATTTCTACATTGATGTTGTATAGATCTGACAAATTTCAAAGTGGGACACTTATAAATAACATTTAAAAAAAATAGTTTGTTCACCAGAGCACATAGGCAGCCCGCTGCCCGCTCGAACTACGAAGCGTCAATGATACGACGCAACGTGACGTCCAAATGTAAAACAACTGTGAGACTTACGTATGAATCACAGAAACACACATACGATCTCCAATAGAAGTGTTCTGACTAAATGTGATTATTAAGTTTATTATAAGTTCCGGCTGACAGTGCTAGGGTCGGCCCGAAACAGAGCAGACATCTATCTCAGACACACGGAGTCAGTTTTGTAAACAGAGGAATCTGCGAAACATGTGCGTTGTTCTGTGAAATTAGTAACCACAGATAACTTTACAAATTTATCAATGCTATTGTTATTTGCATTTTATTAATGTGAAAATCTATAATTGTAGAAGTGTACGTAATATATATATTGGAAAAACTGGATTTCAAAATTTCTTCTCGTGACGAGTCAAGTAAAGTTTTTTGAAGAAAGTGAGAATGTGAGAATCGTCCAAACTTATTAATGCCGCCCATATGTTGGGCAATGACAAGATGCATTAACGTGCAACGCTGGCCCTGATAATCCTAATATATCACCTGATACGAGAAATAAAGAAGCAGACGCAGTAAGTTCGTCTTCTTCGCCCATCGTTTGCCGACTTCTCTCTTCATGAGACAAAACAAAATATGACGCTAGTAGTTTTCATTGTCCAATATGATTTTTTAGAAAATTATTCTTTCATACTTGAAGATGTAATTCAAAAACTGCTATAAATTAGTGTCTTAGCTACTCTGCGTCCTTTCGTGCTATACTTCAGAGAAAGCAAAGCAAAAAAACAAAGCAAGCAAAAAAAATTAAAAATTGAAAATTAAATTATTTTCGGATGCCTGATACACGGCACGAATTCAATTCACCCTCTTCAGTGTGTACTCATAACAAGGTCATTCCACGGAAAACAGTGGATCATCAACACTCGACTCCCCCCCCCCCAAATTTTGTTCACTTTTTTCTCCATTTCCTTCTTCTTAAAGAAAATATGCTTTCTGTAAAATATTAATCAATCATTACCTATTGTTACATCATAATAAAGGTTAAAGTTATACGCATTCGCGCTAGTATTATTTATTTTCCCTGATTATGTTAAAAGACAGAATTTGATTATTAAAACGTTATGTTAGAGTATAGATAGACCAATATTTTCACTTCATATTGAAACATTGAGTTGCGCTATTTTTGTATTAAATCACTTTCAAAACATTATTAAAATATTAACTCTAATTAAAAATGATTTTTTTTAATTCTAACGAAAAAAATAAGTGAACAACGATGCATATTTGCACGCATTCCTGAAAATATCAAGATGGCACCATGAAAGCTAAGACCCTTATAGTTACTTATGTATCAAGGGCGTTATGTAGATGTTTTTGCCCCGAGGGCGACTTCCAATCCCGAGGGGTTGGAAGTCGCCTGATGGGGCAAAAGCATTTAGTAACGCCCCTGGTACATACAGAACTTTATGGTTTACTAGTTCGTTGCTCAATTAAACGGGAATACGAATCATTTTATAATTTTTTGCTATGTATAACAGCATTTGTGCCCACGTAGCGGGCACACTGTACTGGCTACCATAGTTACGACCCACTGTGGCCGCCGCAGCGTC
Organism: Teleogryllus oceanicus; assembly: GCA_964035755.1. Taxonomy (NCBI): domain Eukaryota; kingdom Metazoa; phylum Arthropoda; class Insecta; order Orthoptera; family Gryllidae; genus Teleogryllus; species Teleogryllus oceanicus. The sequence goes on along the minus strand of CAXIVR010000011.1, from coordinate 36,575,757 downwards.
GCGCCGGGAGCGCGACTACTTAAGGCTAAATGTACCGACCCTAGTTCCATTTGTCGCCACCACGTGGCAGCACCAAAATAAGCAAAATTTACTAGGCCGATAACGTCTAAACAAATTGTCCGATTTTCGATCTGTAAACGACATTGGACTCCTTTTTAAAATAGAATTCACGCTACGATGCCGTTTTTTCAAAAAAGATTTCCAAAAAAATTTTGAAAACGTTTTCTCATAGTTCCGGGAAGAAATTAAAAAATGTGGGCTTATAGCGCGATGGCGACGTGCTTCCTGAATCCAACGCCGTGTCAATCATGCAAATCGGATGAATAGGAGCGGCGTAAAGTGAAATTTCGGAAAAGATACCTGATTTCCCTCCCCCTCCCCCTTTACCCTGCGTCACCCGACCCGCCTGAGCCCTCCATCGACGCCGCCGAACGGCCAAACCGCCTGCGGCACGGGAGGCCGAACTTTCAGACAGGCAAGCTGAGCAGTCAGTCCCTTTCAGTCTCAATATATTTTTCTTCACGTGTCAAACTAGTGATGCTGTAACACAGCCAAATGGTCTCGTATCATCTGTAATAGTCGTATAAAACTATATATCTTGTTCACATATTTCCGTCTTCCTTCGAATACCATCAAACAATTATTTGAGGCGGTACTCAAAATATCGATTCCGATTTGGAAATTGACTTCAAAAGAAAATGGAATTAATTGTGTAGATATCACCAATATTCTATGCCATAACATCTTATTTTACATACATTTTACTTCTAAGATCTTCCGTTATTCCTCTACCAGAAAGTATGAGCCGAGATTACGTACGAGCTCTTTTATCCTGCGACTCGATTTTTGATCTCAAAACGGCGTTTGTCTCCTTGATAGATTTCACCTGATGAATCTGTTTTCCCAAGTAAAATCGCGGAAGCTAAATTTTAAAATTGTTTTCTTTGTTGTTAATTTTAAAACTACTTTCCGACAAATTATGTAATCGGATACCGGAAAACTCTATTGTCGGGCCCTGGTAAAGTAAAAGTGGATAAATCCTCTTGCTAAATATTACATTACTTCTTCTAACTCGTGGTCTAGCGAAGAAATACAATACATGTGACCTTGATACCTAAAAATCGATTGACACCAAAACATGTCTGTCCGTTTATGGTCAACGCTAACGCCCAAACCGCTCTGCCAATTTTCTCCAAAATTGATCTTCCGAATCTACCTGAAAGAACTCGATCCTTTGGGAGTTTCAAACGGATATTTTGATTTTTGAGGGTCCTTTACATTAAGCCTCAAAATCATTTTCGAAATCTTCTCAAACCGTCACCAAATTATTTGATTAAATTTTGTCCTCGTGTTACGTACAGAACGCAAGAGAAATGTGATTTATGGTGTTTGTTGACATCACTTATGTTTAGAAAATTGCTAACGTGCAATTTTTGGGGGCGTCTTCCTTCAACTATAATATTGATGATATATTTTTCATGAAACATTTGAGTAGTTTTCGTGCAATATTTGGGGCGAAGTATAGGCAATTAAAACAATTGTAACTTTTTCTCAAAAAGAGCTCCAATTTTTGTTTAAAAGACGATACAAAATATGATGGTGGTCTCATTTTCCTTGCCGCCGTATTTTCAGAAGATTGCAAAGGTCATGTAAGTTTATTGCAAAACCGCATGATTTTACAGAAATGGGTAATTTAGAATGAAATTGATGTATATATTAAAAAATCTCAAAAATCACAACAATTTTTTTCCATGGATAGAAGGGACGCTTAAAGAAATTACCATTTCGTTGAACTCTATATCAATTTTTCGAAAATTGCAAATTTAGAAATAATGCCAGAAAGTGTGTGATGTCGTATCATCGCTAGCTTTTATTTGAACTTGTATTGTAAGGATACTTACACAGTGTAATTTTACTAAATTACTTCTAATGAAATTTGATGTTACATATTGCAGGAAAATCTGATTTTGCATATTCGTTTTATTCAGCGTTTTCCTTATATATTTATGTCCATATTTTGCAATTTCATTCTACAAATTTTTCCGGACTTATATTGGCATATGTATTAGTACTACGCTCAGAAGCTGGGAACTGAGATTAATTACAGTGCTGATCCTTTTATACTAGTTTATAGATAGTGTTGAGCAATATTTACATACTTGTCTTTGAAATATATTTTTGTATTTAAAACTCTATTTTGAGTTTTTTGAGCATAATCTTTTGAAGATATATTTAAAATACATAAAATAGATGTTTTTAAAAGAAATACTTAAAATACTGTAAATACAAATGAATGAGAAGATAACAAAGAATAGTTTTTTTTTCGTCAGAGAAAACACCGAAAACTACCGATCTGAGCAGCCGGCCGCTAGAATTCTCCTCCAGGCAGCGACTGATTTCGACCTAGCTGAGAAAGTGGTAGCGAAAAACCGGCCATCGTCTAGACTCGAACCTAGGACCTCTCGGTCAGAGGGACTGCAGTGGCATAAGTTGATGCGCTGAGATGATCAAAAGAGATTAGATCGGATTATCCATTGGTTTTCAATGAATGCCTATTTTCAAAATACGTGGTTGTTAATTAGTAATTGTAATTAATAATTGCAGACTTTAAACTATATTCTAACGCACCGCATTCGTTTGCGAACTTTTTTATTTTGTTTTATTTTCCTCTCCAGGACCCTGAGAGGCGGGAATTATTCATCATTGAGTTACATTGTAGTCTCCAGCCAATTAGGCTTTTCCAGTGGTCAGCAGGGCCCATCTTAAACAAACCACTTAAAAACTAACTTAAAACTATGTACAAATTCCACTTTGGGCGTTGTTTATTTTAATATATGAGATCTTGAGGTTATTTTTTTCTGAGTACGTTAGAATGTTCTTGTTTTAATTTTGTTCATTCACACTCTCAATCATTCTTACTCAATATTTACAAGCCGACTACGTTCGTCATTAGTAGAGACCGGAAGTTCAGGCATTTATTTTACCTCAAATAGGCAGGCAAAAAGGCATTTATTTTTACTAAAGTAGACGTGCAAAAAAGGCACTAATTCTGGCTAAAGTAGAGAGAAAAATACAGGGCACATTAACAAAATCACTACTTAAAAGGAATTAGTGTGAAACATTAATAATGATTCAAATATTAAATCAAATTCAAATATTTGTATTGTCACTAACGTTCAAGGAAAATTCCTTTTCTTTGTAATCTTGATCGCACTTGAGCATCCGCTTGACGACTACGAATTTCTTTTACACGCGACCCTGTCCCTATGAAATACTATTGTGGACTCTCTTTTGAATCTTGAAATGGTAGCAGTGGAAACAGAATTGTATATTTCGGTCTTCGCTCTTGTGTAATCGCCAGGAGGGATGAGAGAACAAGAAGGAACTGATGAGGGTGTGTACAGAGAGCTCTGTCGTCAAAAGGGATGCGAGGCCAGACACAAACATAGAATAACATTTCTCGTAAATGAACACGTTTGTACGCATCAATGACAATTATCAAAAATATCCACTGGTATCATCTTATTTTCCCTTTTAGATTTTTGACATAACCTGACACTGGAGCCTCAAAGTCCACAGAAAGGCAATACACGAGCGTGTCTTCACCTTTTCCCGGATAGCAGGTTTTAAGGCTAAATGTACCGACACTAGTTCCATTTGTCGCCACCACGTGGCAGCACCAAAATAAGCAAAATTTACTAGGCCGATAACGTCTAAACAAATTGTCCGATTTTCGATCTGTAAACGACATTGGACTCCTTTTAAAATAGAATTCACGCTACGATGCCGTTTTTTCAAAAAAGATTTCAAAAATTTTGAAAACGTTTTTCATAGTTCCGGAAGAAATTAAAATATGTGGGCTTATAGCGCGATGGCGACGTGCTTCCTGAATCCAACGCCGTGTCAATCATGCAAATCGGATGAATAGGAGCGGCGTAAAGTGAAATTTCGGAAAAGATACCTGATTTCCCTCCCCCTCCCCCTTTACCCTGCGTCACCCGACCCGCCTGAGCCCTCCATCGACGCCGCCGAACGGCCAAACCGCCTGCGGCACGGGAGGCCGAACTTTCAGACAGGCAAGCTGGAGCAGTCAGTCCCTTTCAGTCTCAATATTTTTCTTCACGTGTCAAACTAGTGATGCTGTAACACAGCCAAATGGTCTCGTATCATCTGTAATAGTCGTATAAAACTATATATCTTGTTCACATATTTCCGTCTTCCTTCGAATACCATCAAACAATTATTTGAGGCGGTACTCAAAATATCGATTCCGATTTGGAAATTGAATTCAAAAGAAAATGGAATTAATTGTGTAGATATCACCAATATTCTATGCCATAACATCTTATTTTACATACATTTTACTTCTAAGATCTTCCGTTAATATCTTCAATAGAAAGCATGAGCCGAGATTACGTATACGAGCTCTTTTTATCTTGCGACTCGATTTTTGATCTCAAAACGGCGTTTGTCTTCTGATAGATTTCACCTGATGAATCTGTTTTCTCAAGTAAAATCGCGTAAAGCCAAATCTAAAATTGTTTTCTTTGTTGTTAATTCTTAAACTACTTCCGACAAATTATGTAATCGGATACCGGAAAACTCTTATTGTCGGGCCCGGTAAAGCAAAAGTGATAAATCCTCTTGCTAAATATTACATTACTTCTTCTAACTCGGGTTCAGAGAAAAATACAATACATAACTTGATACCTAAAAATCGATTGGATACTCAAAACATGTCTGTCCGTTTATGGTCAACGCTAACGCCTTAAACCGCTCTGGCTAATTTTTTCCAAAATTGATCTTTCCTGAATCTACCTGAGAGAACTCTGATCTCTTGGGAGTTTCCAAAAGGATATTTTGATTTTCGGGGTGCTGTAAAGAAGCTTCATTTTCGAAATCTTCTTAAACCGTCACCAACAACAAATTATTTGATTAAATTTTGTCCTCGTGTTACGCTATCATAAGAGAAATGTGGATTTATGGTGTTTGTTGACATCACTTATGTTTAGAAAATTGCTAACGCAATTTCAAAGGCCTCCTTCAACTATAATATTGATGAAATATTTTTTTCCTTACTGAAATCCGTTCATAGATCTGAAAATAAGATCAAGTATAATTTTGGAAACATCGGAGTAGTTTCTCGTGCAATTCTGGGGCGTAAGTATAGGCAATTAAAACAATTGTAACTTTTTCAAAAGAGCTCCAATATTTTGTTTAAAGACGATAAAATATGATGGTGGTCTCATTTTCGCCTACCCTACGTATTTTCGAAGATTGCAAAGGTCGTAAGTTTATTGCAAACCGCGTAGTTTTAGAGCAATTTAAGAATGAAATTGATGTATATATTAAAAATCTCAAAAATCACAACAATTTTTTTCCATGGATAGAAGGGACGCTTTAAAGAATTACAATTTTCGTTGAACTCTATCAATTTTCCAAAATTGCAAATTTAGAAATAATGCCAGAAAGTGTGTGATGTATCATCGCTAGCTTTTATTTGAAATTGTATTGTAAGGATACTTACACAGTGTAATTGTACTAAATTACTTCTAATGAAATTTGATGTTACATATTGCAGGAAAATCTGATTTTGCATATTCATTTATTTAGCGTTTTTCTTATATATTTATGTCCATATTTTGCAATTTCATTCTACAAATTTTTCCGGACTTACTCGTGGCATATGTATTAGTACTACGCTCAAGCTGGGAACTGAGATTAGTACACTGCTGATCGCACATACTAGTTTATAGAGAGGGTTGAGCAATATTTAAATACTTGTCTTTGAAATATATATTTTGTATTTAAAACTCTCATTGAGTTTTTTAGTATATCTTTGAAGATATATTTAAATACATAAAATAGATGTTTTTAAAAAAGAAATACTTAAAAATACTGTAAATACAAAATGAAAGAGAAGATAACAAGGATAGTTTGTTTTTCTTTGATCTCTGCTAGTGAACATGACCGAAAAGGTATTGAATACTTGTAAAAATAGCGGTATTTTTCACCTTCTCAAATACTTTATTGTTATATACTAGTAAATACTCTATTGGACGTCTTTACAGGTATGGATGTCAATAAACGTTATACTTCGGTATTTTCAATGAAAAATAACAATAGCTTCCCATTCATACACCTTGAGAAAATAAGTTACTTTAGTTAATAATATCTCACAAAATTTTTATTAATCAAATATACTTTCATAATTGTTATTAATTGTTTAATTTATAATTTTGTTTATATGTATATATATATATATATATATATATATATATATATATATATATATATATACACACACATACACACACACACTGGTCGCTAATAATTAAGGAAACGCGAATGATTCCACCAATTTATGAGTAACATAATCTCCACTTCGTCATTGCACAATGTTCTCGCCCACTGAAAACTACTCACCGCCCTCTTCCTACGCTTAGCATCGAATTGCTCCTAGTGTATCGACGCAGCCCGCCGAAGAACGCGGCGATGCAGAGTGGTCAGAAAAGTCACACTATCAGAACAGCAGTGTGCCAGAGGTGACCCGCTTCCAGCTCAGAAGGGTGGATTTGAGAGCGGTGTCTCTGGCGGCACTGGGCTTGGATATAAAGGAGCGAAATGAGATAAAATATCCAAAACGTCACACGTCCACTTTACTTCTTTTCGAGAAAACGCAAAATTTTATGTCATCATAAAATTGTGCTGATGTTTTATTTGTATTTAATTTGAATTATGTAATAATTAAAAAATTTGGGAATTTTTACATTAATGATCTTCCGAACCTCAAATAGATTCACCTCTCCCTTTCTGAAACCCGTGAACAACCAAAGATTTTATGCGGCTGAAGTTCGTCCCCAGCTGAATTCCCAGCGCGCAACAAGGCAATGAAAGAGCAACAATAAAAATAATGGCAGGTAGCACGGTTTGGGATCCTGTGCGGTGCCGCGGCGGTGGCGAGCCCCGGCGACAACAAGTCTAATTAGAAGCGCATGTGCTGCCGCGGTGGCCGTCGGCGGCGGAGCGTTCAGGGGGCGGACGCGGTGCCCCCGTACTTGGTTTTCGTAACGTGGCGGATGACATGAGGCCATTTTACACCTCTCGCCTTATAAAATTAATATTTTTAATTAACTCGCGAACGTCCTTCTCAACAGGACTCTTGGCCTCAAACATGCGCTTAGTACTGTTAAAGATTCATTTTAAAAGGCAGCAGGTTTAAAAATTACCTGTCACACGCCACGTTACAAAAACCCAGTATAACCTCCTGCATCGCTAGTAAGGGGAAATTTTATCCAAACATGGATGCATAGATTTTCCATTCATACAAAAGGGGTTTTTATGATGTCGATGAAAACATTGACGTCAATTATAACTAATAAATTTATAGATAATAATCAATTATAGACTAATAAACATACTATTTTCCGGTTCGGTTTTGATTGATTTTCGTGTTTCCGTGGCGTCAACAGCTTGGGCCTTAGTCCCTTAAGTGTAGTGCATGTTTTTTCTCGGGAGATGATGCGGTGATCTTCCCCTGTTGGATGGTGAGACCCAGTGGACCTACCGTCGGCTAGTAGGTTTCCTAACCAGGACTCTCCCACCGGGGGCACCGCCCCAGCCGGGACCAGCTTTACGTTTCCCGACCGGTCTCCCGGAATATGTGGTAGTGGTGCATGTTGGTGAGATGTGCGTGGGAGAGGATAGGACAAGGAAGGAAAGGAAATCGCGTGGCCCTGGCCCATTTATAAGGGTACTGCCGGCAATCGCCTGGTGTAGATCGGAGAAACGACGGAAAAGTACCAATCAGAGCAGCCGGACGGAATTCTGCTCCAGACAGCGACGAATTCGATCTGGCTAAAAGCAAGTGTCGAAAATCCTACCCCGTGAGGACTCAAAACCTAGGACCTCCCGGTCAGAGCGCTGCAGTGACATCAGTTGATGCACTGAGCTACCGCTTCCAGTATTATGTTCCGGAACCATTGTATCTTATATGCTTGTCTACAACATGCAATGAGGTAACAACATCCTATAAATCAAAAAGATATGTTTTAAGATGCATTTCAAATTTCTCCCAAAAGTAAAGTCTTAAATAACTAAAAAAATTTTATGTTATTTCGGAAAATGTAACCCTTGTCAGAGAAAACTAAATGGTGCTAAAATAGCATGTTTCCGTCCGTATTTTCACGCAAAATTATCGAAAGTACTCAAATTTTCGAAAAAGTTACATGACCTTATTTTATACTCTATTTTAAAGGAACAGATTTCATTAAGAAAAACTCCTTTATAATTTTAGTTGTAGGAAGACACGAAAAATTTGAACTTTGCAAATTTCGAAAAGTCTGCACTTTTAACGATCAAGAGATCTGCACCATTTCCTTAACCCCCCTTCACACTACCACCAACAACGTTTCAAAATTAAGGATCCCTTGTTTGGGAAAATTTTTAAAATGTCCCCGGAGCTTTCATAAAGTACCCCCAAAATTAAAATATGTTTCAAATTCTAGGGGGTTTTGACATCAGTCAGATCGATTGGGAAATATGAAATTTGGATAAAATCGGCTGAACGGATTCGCCATGGCTTGTTTATGGACGGACGGACGGAGACGGACGGACAGACAGACAGACAGATGGATTGAAGGACAGATATTTTGCAATCAATCATTGATCGCCATCAAGACCCACAAAACATTACTTCTGACTATCCCCCATGTTAGAGGTTTTTCTAAATTTGGACACTGTATTTATCCACTTTTCCTTATCTGGCCGGGAAATAAGAGTTTTCTGCCGAATCAGCCGTTTTCCGCGTAGCATTACGAACTTTCTCCCTACTCCCAGTGAGAAAGTAAATTATTTTTTTGTGAAGCATTCTCTTTAATAATTTACAAAATTAATTGTCATTTCCACCATTAAGGCCTACCAGATGATTTGAACGTATTTCAAATCCGATATCGTCACTGGCGGCCGCTTTCCATCAATATTTCCAGAATAATCATAGTTTTCAATATGAGCAACTTACTGATTACAGCTCATCAGTTATTCTCAAAGAAATCGCTATTCTCTGATAATGAAAACACACGGCTTTCATTTCAGCAGAAAGGAATACTAAAGTGATTCTGCGAACATGAATGTAAATGTTCCAATTCTGTACTTTGTTTGCGTTCTGCAGAAAGAAGATCATGTTGTCCATTTCATTTCTTTTAAAAATCATCTAAGATATTTTTGTAATGTTAACATAGCTTCCAGGGACAGCAGTAAAATAACTCATGATAAACCAACGTGTCAGACTTTATAGAGAACAGAAAAGTAAATGGTGAATGAGATTCAGTCTGAGTGAATACACGAGTAAAAGTTGTATGTTGATTCTAAGTCAATTACATATGTAGAATATAGTCGTCAGAAAACATACAACATGAAATCCAAGATGAAAATAAAGAAAATAGTCACCAGGAGAACTAATATTGAAAAACTTCCTTTCGAAAAGTGATTTACCATTGGGGTAGGAGCAGAAAAGTTCAGGGTTTTAAAACATTTTCAAAAAACTATGTTTTCTAGTTAAAAAAGGCAGATTCTACGCAACGCTATTCGCACGTGAAATACTTCATATTTTAAAACCCATAAATAATTACAAGACAACTGTCTTATTACCGTAAAAAGGGTGGAAATATAACAAAGAAAAGTCGTATCCCTAGTAACGCTTCGAAATTCATGGCCCTATTCCCCGAGATATAAAAATCTTATTCCAATACCAAAATAAAAAGGTTAAAGGTGTTATAATTTTAAACAACTATAGAAAATATTGATATTTCGTGAAAAAAGTGGTTGTTTTTCAAGAACTCGAAAAAATGCTACTTCGACCATAAAAGAAACACCCATTGAAAATGAACCACATGAAAATAACTAGACGACGGCACCTAATTTTCTTTGTACATGCAACACGTCTTTAGTAGTAAATTAACGAAAACTTTTAAAGTTGATAGTTGCAGACATTACAATGAAGCAGTGTCATCACATATCTATATTTAATGTTATCGATTATTGTATCTCGAGACGACAACGTAATGGTTATTAGGAATTCTGATTCAGTGTTGTTGACGTTCTTATGCGAAGACATAAAGAGGTCACGAAGATGACCTCTTTTATTTCTTTGCATAAGCTTGAAACACTGCAGTGACATCAGATGATGATGTCACTGCAGTGCCTCTGACCGGAGATCCTAGGTTCAAGTACCGACGGTGGCGGATTTTAGCACTGGCTTGTGACTTAAGTCAAATTCAGTGGCTGTCTGGAGGAGAAATCTAGAGACCCGTTGCTCTGATAGGTAGTTTTCCGTGGTTTCTCCGATCAACCAGGCGAATGCCGGAGCAGTAGTCTACCAAACGGGCCACGGACCGCGCGCGATCTTTCCTTCATCTTTCTTGACCTATCCTCAGATTTGATTTGATTTGATTTTTCGTGTTTCCGGGCGCGTCAACTGCTTTGGTCATTATTCCCGTTAGTGTGTACTTTTTCGCAGGATATGGCGGTGATTTTCCCCCCGCTGAATGGCGAGTTCCGCGCCGACCTACCATCGGCTAGAGGGTTTCCCCTAACCAGGACTCTCCCATCAGCAGGGCACCCCAGCCGGCCAAGCTCTAAGCTCCCGACCGATCCTTGGAATATATGGTAGTGTAATGCATGCTAGTATAGTGTGTGTGTGTGTGTGTGTGTGTGTGTGTGTGTGTGTGTGTGTGTAAGGGAGGATGGGACAAGGAAGAGAAAGTTGTCCTACCCTCAGTCCTTATATACACGCCCACTTATCTTATGCACTCCACTACCACGTATGTCGGAAGACCAGTCTGGAGCTTAGAGCTTGTCCCGGCTGGGGCTGTGCCCCGCTGGTGGAGATGCGTGCTAGAGAACCCCGCTAGCCGACAGGTCGGCGCGGATGTCGCCACTCAGCGGGAAGATTACGCCACCTCGAGGAAAATATGCACTAGCATTTACGGGAATAATTACTTCAGTACTTGACGCGCGCGGAATCATCAATTCAACCAAGAATCTGTCCATAGGCCTTGAGGAGAATAGGGAAAGACCCCGAGGTCCCCTTCAGGTTCCCATCGTACTTCGCTTCGTTCCCCACCGTCATAATTGTGTGAATTAAAACTGTAATGCTTTTTTTCTTCATATGGCGTTTGATTTGCTAAAAGTTGGTGCCTTTGTCTTCACATTTTCACTTCTTCCCATAGCACAGAAATTCACTTCTCCTCATAGCACGTCATACGCAGTTTCAACTGTCCTTTGACGTAAAATAAATGAATAAATTAATCAGTTATCAGCCGTACAAAATTCATGATTGTGAACGCACGTTTAATGTAAGTTTCAAGATGATCATACAACAATTTATTTTAGTGTCATTTGGGAAAAGACATAATGGTAATTCTTACACATTTTCAATCGTAACGAAATGTGAAAGACTTTCATACTCATTTACTAAATTATTAGACAATGTAAAGCAGTATTAAAAATCAGAACTGATCGCACATTATATGGATTATTGTTAATTTACGTGGGTGTGTGTGCTTCATACCCCAGCTGCGTGCCAGTTCAGGCCGTTCCTCCCACCCCAATCGCGCGGTCGGGCACAGCACTCGGCACGGCTTCAACCCGCGAGCGCAGAGCGCATGAGTGACAGGTATGAGGCCTTGGCGGCGCGTTTGTGTGGCACACGGCGAAAAATAACGACCCAATTGTGCACTGACAGCTGCCGAGCGTCCGCAGCGTTCACTGTCTGCTCGCCTCGGCGCGGCGAACAGTGGGGCCAGACGAGGGAAAGTGGGCAAAAGTCCACAATCAAAATATGCTTCAGAAGATCCATATCACATGAAAGGTATAGCAACATGTCTCCTTCATTGTTCCACGATCAAGAATGGAAGGGAAAATTACGCCACTTCATTCAGTGCAGTTTGAACTTACAGTGATGCGCAGCGCACTTTTCGTTCGTGCAATAAGAAGAGAGGTGTGTTTTTCGATGCAAATATTTTTGCTCTCTCGACTAGCAGAATCGTACTTGCTGTGAATATGACATGTGGAATTTGTTATTTATATCAGTGTTTCTAAAAATCTCATCCCCGAAATAATAATTTAGTAATGCCAAGTAGAAATGTATGTGTCAAAATGGAAAGAAATTTTAAATCCGGTTTTCATGTTGTATTTTAGTTCTTTTCTGGCATTTCCGGGATTGGTGTTAACTGAATCTGATTTTAGAATTCATGTAGTTCTCAAAACATTTGTCAAAGTTGCCCATGTTTGCTTCATTTACATTAACATACTTTGTTTATGATGATGCACATCTAGTTTTATTAGCCTACTACCTACAATATTTTTTTCCTTCCGGATTTGGTACTAGAGCTCTTTATTAACAGGAGGATCTGTATGATGTTATTTAACACACTGAAAGAAAAAACTGAAGAATAAGTGCAATCTGGAAGAAAAAGAAGCGCTTCGCAGAGCTCTTAATTGCATCTGACCCACTGATTTCACAAATAGAATAAAAGAATTATCACAAAGACATTGGATCTAGAAGTTACCAATGTTTATGCCTTCAAAAACAAATTCACTTTTGAAGAAGAATTACAGGATGAAAGTTCTGGCTTTGAGGTTATATAAATAAATATTTGGTGGTTAAATAATTAATAAAGTCATTATTGAATTATAAAAAAGCGTTTTATTCCCAAAAATTCCCAAAACGCTTAACGGAGTGGTCGCAATGTTTGTGAGATTCAAGTCACAGTAATTTTATGTTCCTGAATTATCGCGATATATTAGTCGTCTGATATTTCATGTATTTCTTCATTGTACTTTTCTAAGATTGCCTGGTCATTTATGTTTATTCTTTCGCTGCATCTTTTCCCGTGAGCATGTTGAAACTTGATCGCTGCACTGCGCGTTACCTGTCATACACGTTGGATGCAACAGTGCCAGGGCACTGTGAGCTCCTGACCTGGGCAGTTCGTATCATGGCATTTTTTAGCCATGTTTATAACAAGTGCCTATTTAGAAAATGTAATCATTTGTCTTATCTACAATCGACTGTCACAATTTAAGGGAAGGAAGAGGATAAGGGAAAGAAGATGTGCAGCAGACGTCTGTAGGGAAATGATAAAAATGCGAACTTGTAAAATGGAAGACAGACAAAGTATTTCTAAATATTTTTGTGAAAAGTAAAATATATATTTGTTTAGAACATTCAAAATAATTTGAGAAAAGGTATTTAATATTATATAATAGGATAATATGATGTTTAATGATTTTTGCATGTACTTGTCAATTTTGACCTTTCTTTTCATAATTATTCAGACACAGAATTCTGCAATGTAAGATTCATTTACACATGCATTGGGAGACATGAACAAACTGCATAAAATATATATTTCAGTAAATGGACCTTCATATCATTCGCATCTACAAAGGTTGCACTACAGCAAATTCAAAATTTATTCTTATTTATCCTTGAAAATAGATTTTATTACATGGAGTTTTTGTTTGTTTTTCTGCCTTTCAAAATTCAAAATTTATTGCTTATTTATCCTTGAAAATAGATTTTACTACATGGGAGTTTTTTCTCACTTTCAAAATTCAAAATTTAAGTAGTATATGACTTAGTTTAGGGATCACAGAATATGTGAAAATGTGCACACAATTCACTTTTCCCCATAGCACGTCATACGCAGTTTTTAACTGTTTTTTGACGTAAAAGATAAAATAAAAAAATGTATATCTGAGGGATACATTGCGGACACTGGCGTGAGTCTCAGCTCTCCGGGGCTCAAAATAATTTTTGCCGCCTCGTCCCCGTCCTGGCCCCACTGCGGCGCGGCGGAGAGCGGGAGAGCAGCGCAATTGGCGTTCCCGGCCGCGCCGCCCGCGCGCCTCAGGCGGAGCAGCGAAAACGCGGACGGACAGCGCGGCGGCGTCGAGCAGACACACGCGAGCGGGAGAGCACTCACTAATACGCAGCCATGCGAGAGAGAGATGGTGAAAGCGTCACAGGCAGTCAGAAAGACAGAAAGAAAGAGGCAGAGAATGAGAGGCAAAGAGAGAGAAAGGAGAGAGATACAGGGAGAGAGAGAGAGAAGAGAAAGACAAAGAGAAGAGAGAAAAGATGAGACAGAGGGAGAAGGAGATGGCAGAGAGGGGAGAGAGGATAGGGGAGGGATAGAGGAAGAGAGGAGATAGGTAGAGCAGCCAATAACAAAATATTTCTTTGTCAATTCAGTTTTATAGCTTTCACACACGCGTCTTGACATTCTTGTGAAGAGAAAAGTGAGTCACAGTCGGGTACCATATTCTTGATACAATTATGTTCTCATAACCTTTTCTTCGCTTCACGATTGTTTTAAAAACACTAAAATGCAGCTTAAAACATATCTGAAATACCATTACATTCATATCAAACAACGAGATTTGTGTTTCTTGTGTCTTGATTTGTGTAAAATTTCGGAAATGAAATGTGCTCATTTCAATTAAAACACCTCAATTGTAAAATTAGTTAAGATTCTAAAGTTACACTTGTTCACTGCATTCAATAGTACACTTTTCCAGAGATTATTGTTGCAGTATTATAAATATGTGAAAATAATATTTATATTACTATATACAAATCTTAGAATATTTTATATTTCATTAGTAGAACTTCATTCAAACATAAAACCAACCGATTTGGTTCATTTTACTATATATTTAAAATCCACATAGAATCTAATTGCATTGTTAATAATTTTAATTTCAGTCTTTTAAGGAAAAAATTTATTGGATATTTCTGTAAGTAAGTGTTGGAGTATTAAGTTTTCAGGTTTTATCAATGTATTTTGTAGAACTATTTCACGGAAGGTGGAATAGTGCATCCCACTTAGGAAATAAAACATTATTCAAATTTGATTTAATAAGATTTGGGTGCTATCTTCTCCGTCTCATCAAATATTTTCTGATCATTATGTTTATGAGAAGATGCACTTCTGCTAAACCAATAAGATATATGGGCAAATTAATCTAAACCATAGAAAGAGTCTCTGTCAATTAACTGTCACGTTGTCCACTGTTAACACCTTAAATCTAAATAATGAACCAATACGATACCCTTCAAACAAACTTATTCAGTAAGGAATCAGGTGGTAATTCACTACGAAACAGTTGATAACAACCACCATTTTATTGCTTCTGCAATTATAGTGAACAACCAACAATCCAGTAGGAATGGCCAATGGCCCTCAGGAAATCACTAGTAACCGAAAGTCCACTCATCGTACAGGTAACCTACAAATTATGCTACAAGACGTCAACTGTCACTAATTACACGCCACTTAGCTCAGGATAACTCACTACCCCTCCACAGTTCGACTCCCCGCTCCTGCAGCTGCATGGGAATGGTTTTCAGAATTTCTCTGGCCTGCGTCCTTTATTACCATGCTCGTCCGGTTTTCGTGTTTGTGGTTTGCACTGTTTATTTCTTGTAATAATGCTCTCACTGATCAAGACAGTCAGAGCTCATTGCTGGTAGTAAATATTAATATATTAAATTAGGTAGTTTTGTTCTGGTATGAGACTGTCTGTTGAATTATTAAAAGTAAGTGGTAAGTCTTTCAAGACCAAGCAAGTCAGCTGGCATTCTTTTGTTTTTATATCGCGGTGGTTTTGAATAAATTAGTCGTATTTTTGAAAATAGACAGTCTTATGAGTAGGATTGTGATTTATACGCATTTCATATTTTTCTATTAACTAAATCATTCCGTTTCAACAAATTGTACACGTTTTGAGGCATTTAGAATCAATTTAAAATATTTCTATTTCCATATATCACCATAATTGCATATTTTCGCATATTTGGGGCATGTTTGCATATTTGTGTTCCATATTCACCATTCAATTGTGAAATGAAGCCCAACAGTTAAAGTTTCCTCAGCGACAAAGACAGTGTTGACTTAATGTTTGTCCTTGTAACAATTATATGATCGCTGTATCTTTTTACTATAAACATGTTTTCCACATAACACTTTATTTATTTTCACACTTACATATTACAATACACTATTCGCATATTTTCCTTTTTAATTGTATATGTTACCAAATATTTTCATATATATGTGCAAATTTCTTCTTTATTGTATATAAATCACAGCCCTACTTATGAACTTTCCAATTCGCAGTTGTTTAATTGTGAACGTTGATAATTTGGCGGGCGGCGGGCGGCGGGCGGCGGGCGGCGGGCGGCGGGCCGGTGGGCGGCCAGTGGGCGGGCCAGTGGGCGGGCCAGTGGGCGGGCCAGTGGGCGAGGCCAGTGGGCGGGCCAGTGGGCGGGCCGGTGGGCGGCCGGTGGGCGGCCAGTGGGCGGCCAGTGGGCGGGCCGTGGGCGGGCCGGTGGGCGGGCCGGTGGGCGGGCCGGTGGGCGGGCCAGTGGGCGGGCCAGTGGGCGGGCCGTGGGCGGGCCAGTGGGCGGGCCGGTGGGCGGGCCAGTGGGCGGGCCAGTGGGCGGGCCAGTGGGCGGCCGGTGGGCGGCCAGTGGGCGGGCCAGTGGGCGGGCGGGCGCGTGGGCGGTGGCAGGCGGCGCTGGGGCGGCGTGCGCTGCGGGTGGCCGCAGTGCAGGCGCGCGGGCGCGCGTGCCGCCCAACAGGCGTGTTTATTACGTCCTGCCGGTTTGAGGCGATCGAGATAAAAATTAATGAGGGTGAGGCGCGCGGGCGCCGGCACGCGCCGTGAACGCCGCCGCAGTGCATTCAATAGCAGCAGGAAGAACTTGAGGCCGCGAAACTTGCAAAATAATTGTTTATTTGTTCACAAAACGGTTCTGCTTTCACTTCTCTCTCTAAATGATTGATTGATTGATTAATTTTTTCGGTTCCCGGCGCGTCAACTAGCTTTGGTCACTAGTCCCTTTAGTGTAATGCATGTTTTTCTCGGAGATAGCGGTCATCTTCCCCGCTGAATGGTGAGATCCGGCGCGATCTACCGTCGGCTGGAGGTTCCCTCTAACCGGGACCCACCAGCAGGCACCGCCCCAGCCGGGACTAGCTAAGCTCCCGACCGATCTCCTGGAATATGTGGTAGTGTAGTGTATGCTAGGGTAAGTGGTGTGTAAGGAGAGGATAGGACATTGAAGAGGAAAGGCAGATCGCGCGCGGTCCGTGGCCCGTTTGTTAGGGTACTGCTCGGCATTCGCCTGGTGTTGATAGGAGAAACCACGAAAACTACTGAACAGAGCGGCCGGCCGCTAGAATTCTCTTCAGACAGCGACTGAATTCGACCTGGCTGAGAAGCTAATGTCAAAAATCCTGTGATCTTAGCTGTTGACGCACCCGGAATCACCAACAATCAGTCTATCAGCGCATGGTCAGATTGTTTCGAGCACGCGGCCGTCGCGGAGCAACGAGCGCGAGGTGGTCGGATGAGATGAGCGGCGCGTGGGCGCAGGGCGCGAGAAGCGCGAGGGGGCGAGGCGTCGCTAAGGCGTAAAGGGGCCTGCCACGAGGCGGCGACAACCTACGCGGCGCGTCGCCTGCAGCGCGCGCGACATCGCGAGGCACCCAGTGGCTGCGCCGCTCGCCCTTCCTGCGCGACGGCCGCGCACCCACCGCGCTGCACCTCGCCGTGCAGTTCGGCAACCTCAAGGTGAGCATCTCTCTTCCCTCCATTTCCTCTACGGTATTTCGGTAACCTCAAGGTGAGCATCTTCTCTTCTCCACCACATTCCTCTACGGTATTTCAGTAACATCAAGGTGAGCATCTTCTCTTCTCCTCCATATTCCTCTACGGTATTTTGGCAACCTCAAGGTGAGCATCTTCTCTTCTCCATATTCCTCTACAGTATTTCCGTAACCTCAAGGTGAACATCTTCTCTTCTCCTCCACATTCCTCTGCAGTATTTCGGTAACCTCAAGGTGAGCATCTTCTCTTCTCCTCCACGTTCCTCTACAGTATTTCCGTAACCTCAAGTGAGCATCTTCTCTTCTCCTCCACATTCCTCTACGATATTTCAGTAACCTCAAGATGAGCATCTTCTCTTCTCCTCCACATTCCTCTACGTATTTCGGTAACCTCAAGGTGAGCATCTTCTCCTCTCCTCCATATTCCTCTGCGGTATTTCAGTAACCTCAAGGTGAGCATCTTCTCTTCTCCTCCACATTCCTCTACGGTATTTCCGTAACCTCAAGGTGAGCATCTTCTCTTCTCCTCCACATTCCTCTCGTATTTCAGTAACCTCAAGGTGAGCACCTGCGCTTCCCTTCACATTTCCCAACAGCCGCGCGCCCATCGCGCTGCATCTCAGCCAACAGTTCGGCAATCTCAAGTAGTAAAGATATTCTTAGGTGAAGACAATTCGTGTATCTCTTAACACCAGCGTCGCAGGTACTGCGTAACAATCAGGTGTGTCAGGGTATATCAAAATGTTATGTTGAAACTTCGTTATATGAAATTTCTGACGTATTTACTGCAACAAGGTATGTTTTTCATCCTTCAGGACTACATGGCGGAGAACGTTATAACATTTATTCTAAGATGTAATACTCATATCTTATAAAATGAAGAGCTGGTGCAGTAAGAACATCACACGCTGTTTGAACCAAATCCAGATAGCTATACGTGTACCGGAAGAAATATGTATTTATAGTATACCAGAAGAGTTTCTATGACTGGTGTCTCTTATCTTGTAACTGCCAGAACTTCAATTAATCTTCGTGTTTCAAAATAAATACGAAAAGAGTACAGGGCATTCAAGGTATAGATAATGATCACTCTTCGTCAATGAATAAGTGATGAAATATGTGCATCTTATTTATGAGTCAATACAACGAATTTACACAAATGGAACCTTATACTTCGCGGTCGTGAATGGTAGGTTAACGAAATTTCTTTGATTTCTTCCGAATGTGTCGAAGTGGTACGAGGAGAAGCGGAGGGCAGAGCGAAAAGGATCTGATCAGGCAGGTCGGGTCGAGGAGTAACAAAAATGTAAAGAAAATTACTTCATATTTTCCTAGACATAGAATTTATTCCATTTCTTGTTTATTAAATGATTGCAATAAAAATGCCCCTGGCAACATTGGCTTACTTCAGAGAGTATACAAATAAGTTAACATGGTTTTAAACTAGGTAGTTCCGTTTCTATTGGAAAAAATTGAAAATTAATTTTCTTGCAGAAAAAATTAAACAAATCAAATAATTTAATTTACGTATTTGAGTAATATAATGTTGCATAACTTTGGTACGAGTTTTACTATATGTGGAGTAACTCAATTGGGCCGTATAAATCAAACGGGAAAAATGGCTCATGGCATCAACTGATGTCACTGCAGGCCCTGTGACCGTGGGTCCTCAGTTCGGTCCCGACGGTGGCAGGATTTTCGACACTCGCTTGCCAGCTACGTCGCATTCAGTCGTTTTCTGGAGGACTAACGGCCGGCTGCTCTGATGGGTAGTTTTCCATGGTTTCTCCGAACAACATCAGGTGAATGCCGAGTACGTACCCTAACAAACGGGCCACGGACCGTGCGCGATATTATGTTATTCTTCCTTGTCTTATCCTCACCCCGTACACACACACTTACAGCGTTTTCCATTCGTTGCACTGAAACCCACCTAGTGCAGGGCGAAACGTCATCGCTCAAAGTGCTGCCCACACGCGTGAAGGGCGCTACAATGAAATGGATTCGGATCTGAGTCAGTACATGTGCGCTACGCAGTGAAATTATACACAGCTGTTCTTAGTCAGTCACACTGATGGAACTCGAAAAATAATTATTTTTAATTATGATCGTTATAATTTTTATAAAGTCTTTTGGTAATTCTTACTTCTTAACTCGTAAATTATTAACGTGTGATTTCTTTATTTAAAAAATACGAAAACTTCAAATGCGTATGAGTCGTAATTTTATATTTCGAGAATTGCCAGTGATCGATGTAGTACATATGATTTTGAACCGAAAGGCTTCGGTAGAATTGTTTGATTATTGAAAACAATAAAAATATTAACCTAAACATTTCGCTGGTATATGTATGGGCGTGCAAGAAACATTTCTTGGCATATATATTTGAATGATTTTGTAGGGTCACTATTTTTATTTTCACTTTATTAGCGTTTCGAATTAGACTACCTAAAACACTTTAAATTTCTAAATAGCACTGGATTCGTTAAATGAAGTTATTCAAGGTTAAATTTTCGAAGAACACAATCTGATTTTCCGAACTTCATGTAAATCACAAACATTATTTTAAGACATTTCTTGCAAAACATAATATACTCCATCATTCGAAGTATCCCTGCGTGACAGAAGATCCTCAAATGCCTTCACAATTTCACCACGAATCTAAATCAGCCAGGATAACTTCCGTACTAACCTCACAATGGCCCGGTGCAGCTGGACTGCACTGAGCGCGATCGTCAGTGCAGTTTAGTGCCCCTGGAGTCCGTGTCGATGTGCGAATGGAACACGCAGTTCTTTGCACTGGTGCATCCTAGCGTCGAATGGAACACGAAAGCTGCCCTGAGTGCGCACTGGCTGCGCACTAGTGCGGCGAATGAAAACGCTATTACACTACACTTCCATATGTTCTGAGAACCGGTCGGAGCTTAGAGCTAGTACCGGTAGGGCGGTGCCTCACTGGTGGGAGAGTCCTGGTTAGGAAACCCGCTAGCCGACGGTAGGTCGGCACCGGATCTCGCCATCCAGCAGGGAGACCACCGCCATCTTCCGGGGATAACATGCACTGCACTAACGGGACTAGTGACCTTAGTAGTTGACGCACCCGGCATCACTAACAACCACCAACCAACCAGATAAATCAAGTTCTTTTGATACCGTCTTGAAACGTCGGTCGTGTCCACCACCATGCGCATGGCGGAACCATAGCTGTAGACCCTATGTGCGGGGACGTGCGCTGCTGGCAGGCGGTGCGCTGCTGGTGGCGCGGGCGCGCGCCCGACGCGCGACGCCCTGGGCGAGACGCCGCTGCACTGGGCGGCGCGCTGGACCGACGCGCGCTTCGCCCAGGCGCTTCTCGCGGGCGGCGCCGACCCCACGCCCCGCCCGCCGCCCGCGCCGCCCCCGCCGCGCGCCACTGACACTCTTGTAAATTTAAAGTTTTATTAATAAAATGTTTTGTTTGTTAATCAATTTGAATAAAGTTATTTAATAAATTTAAAAATAAAAATGTTTTAATAAATTAAAACATTTAAAATGTTTTAATAAATTTTAAAATTAAAAATATTTTTAATAAATTACAAATTTAAAATGTTTTTAATAAATTAAAAAAGTAAAAACAGTTTTAATAAATTTAAAATTTTTAAATGTTTTAAAAAAAATTAAACTTCATTCACAAAAAGTCATTCAGAAGGATGTCCTCTATTAATAAATTCTATTGCAGATGGTACAAAGTAGGTTGTGCAATTTTTCAATTAAAAATTTATGAGGTAATTTAAAATGGTTTTATGGAATTCTTGATAAGGCAACAGATCATGACGATTAATACAGGGTTTGTGACAAGTCCATAGAAATTAGTTTATATGAGTGAGAATTTTTATGAGTTTTGTTGGATTATCCGTTTAGGTATGGTTCGTGCCATTGTATTTTTAATTTATTTCTATAATATTTTCAAATATCTTGAACCCTCTTGGTTTCGGACGGATGGTTTTGGTGCGCATTTGTTGTGGTCCTTTTAGCTTCGAGATCAGCGATATCATTACCAAATATATCTTTATGTGCGGGTAGCCAAGCAATAATGCTATTTTTCCTAATTTAGATTCATTAAAATAAATTTCTTTCAGACTCATTCACAGGCTCATAACATTGAACCAACCAAAATGTTTGATTCACCTTACCCAGTTTATAAAAATCAATGTTAGTTTGTTCGTATTTTATACGCTCCCTAATCGTACATCCGATTGAGATAAAACTTTGTCAACGTAATCCTTGCACTTGCGCGAAGAAAGTAGGTATAATAATGTGCGCATGTCTGTTGCACGTAGACGCAAAGACGCGTTTTCATTGATGTAATCCGTTTGTGCTATCTCAAGCGTCTATGAACAGAAGCTCCACGGAACATGCCACGCACTCAAGTATTAAGTATTAAGCGAGGTTTCGCGATATAGTCTGCCGATGTGAAACATCGTGGAATATCTTGAACGTTCTCTCGGACAAGTAAATCAAATTTCTCAAGAGTGTCAGAGCGAATGGGCTCAAACTTGAGGAGAACCTTTTGACAATAGGAGACTTGACAACCATGTCCAAACTAGAAGACAGCAAATGCATACTCGGGAGAAAGTCTTAGAGTCAGTTAATTGTGTTAACATATCTGTGACATTTTAAAGATTTGTTGCATTTCCCCTCTTGTCTCAAGATTTTCTTTTATTAATTGACCCTCTACCTATCGTCATTGGGGTAGAAAATATTATTAGTAGAAATTTGAATGAATGCAGACAAATGTATGTAGTATTCTCATCGATCTGATAAAATTTAGTCCACTTACAAGTAACTATACCAAAGGAGTATATTAGAACTGGCACAACTGTTGATGGTTGAAATCAGATTTCCCTCTTTTGAGAAAGCGTTTAAAAACTTTGTCAGTCGCATTTGATATTTTATTCAGAGACCCTCCTTGATTTGTTTATAATACAGTCGATGGTTCTGAGGTTTCCCAAACAGCGATATGATTCTTCAGGTTATATCTGCATAATATAAAAAATGGTTAGATGTGCCTAGTTCCTGTTTGAATATTTATTGTATCAAGACCGGAATTCATCCCAGTGCCATCGCTGAATATTTTGTTTTATTTATAAGCGATTCAAATTTATCACGTGTTTGGCGTAGAATTTATGTCATCCATATACAGTAAATTGGTTAACCTTTTGATGTTTTCATATCAATCTATAGCTACATATAGTGTAGTTCAAAGAGTTGACAGCGGGTTTACGGCTAGATAAAATCATAGAGTTGATAGGAATCTCCTGAAATACACCTTTTCGATCATCGGCTTACACAAATAGTCCTAGAGTTGCAATAATAACGAATCAAACATTTTATACATTATTTCCTTTCTCCTTCAAGACTGAAAGAAAAGCTCCATCAATGACGCTTTCTCGAAAAAGCCCCGACTTCTCGCAGGAGCATCTCCGAAACGAGCATCTGTAAGGAAAATAAAACCTTCAATAATTACAAAAGCGACCGGGAGTTCCTTCGACGTCATCGAGTCCATTTTGTCTGTGCGAACGACGCCGCCACGGAAGCGGTGATGGCGGTCTCGAAACAATCTCACAAAAAACCCGCGCTCTTTCTTTAATTGCTGGCTGCGCGCCGGCGATGCGTGGTAAAGGCAGTCAAAGCTTCAACGCAGACGGCTATTCCGTCTCACTGGGCGCGCCCGTCCTTCCTCTGTCCTCACCGGGCCATTCAAAGTTGCACGGTTGCACCAAGGCTGACATCGACCAACACCAAAACCCGTAACACTTACAAAGCCAAACGATATGGATCTACGTAATCAACTAGAAATTTTCGAGATCACGTTGCACTTCAAAATTCAAATAACGTATTTTGTTTAATTTTTTTTTTTTGATCTTCCATTTTCGTAGCAGTACTTGCAACTTCTTTTGCGTGGAGTACTAAGTATGTTTAGACAGGTTAATTTAAAAAGTAGAAATAAAGTGTGAAAGTATTGAATTATTTGATAATTTTTTACATTAACATTACAATAAAATCTACAGTACAACATCTATTTACGCTAAGTTTTTGGTTTGTGTTCAAGAGCTAGGCCCAAAAACTTTTCGAATCACTTGCTCAGAGCATCCTACATATATCAGAATGCTATTGCTGAAACCACTTTACATAAATTTACATCTACTTTAAAAGTCTGCCCTTCTGCGTTATTGAGTGTCATAAGTAATATCATAAGAAATTCCGTAATAGCCAGTATATAATATAAATACTAATTTAGCAACGGGATTCGTCAGTTTCGAATAGATTGAACATGTGTTTGTACTCATTAAAGTATTTTCCTGTATAATTTTGACTGTAACGATCCACATAGTTTTGATTGAATATCCTTTGAATATTTCACCATACAATCTTCTCGTATTAATTGCCAATCTTTCAAAATGTGTAAAATTTATTTATTTGTAGTTTGTGTTGTCACTTGTTATTTTCTTTCTTCGGAAATTTCTTGAAATTGTTTCCACACTTCCTCGGTTTCTTTTGCTCCTTTATGGCACTGGATCTTTAATAATAGATTCAATTTAATGTTGAAACTTTACCAAACACGTTCATGCTAATATTATATTTACGCTGACAAGCTATTACGAACATAAAGCAGATGCTATTGATAACAACAAAAAAGTAAACAAAATTATGACAGCGGACTTGATAATCATAATGAAGATAGACTTCTGGGATTGGTTTAATTTGAATATATTCTTGCTTACATTTGGTTACTTACGACACAGGCAGACTGAGTGAAATAGTCATTGAAAACCAATTGTTTCGTACTCGAAGTCTCTGAACTGAAACGGGAGGACTCAGGGGGATTGCTAATTTAGTTTATATTATCTTAAGTAAAAATGTCAAGAGAGTGGAGGTTTGGATAACTGTTTTTGTAAATCTTGTTTCGTAGAAGTAGTTTTTAATTCATATCTGCTTCAGGTTTGATAATAATTCTCGAGCATCTAATCTTCACACCACGGTTTGGAAGTGTTTCGTGAACAGCTCTTAACATTCTTATTAAAGCTAGAAAATCATCCATTATCTCCTCGAAATTATTGCAGTGCAGTTGTCTTTCGTTTTGTCAAAGAAGCTAAGTTGATATAGACTTAGGGGATAAAGAAGATCTTGAGATTCCAAGAATGTTTTAGTATTGAACCACGATTAATCGTCAACTTGTACAGAAATGGATTTAGCTTCTTTTTATTTTTGGAGAACTGTTTCTTTATTTTTCCAATATCTTCAGTACTTTTTTCATCCACGGCTGAGTTACTGTTTTGGAGTTATTGTCCAATTTACCGAGTACTTTTAAGGTAACTTCGTTTCTCATGCCGGCTCAAAGCTAATACTGCTAATCTCTTGTAATCTCCAGTATTCAAGGAGACGGTAACAAATGAAGGAACAGCGAGCGGAAGTACGCACGCTTACAATATTAATGTCTATAATGTAAATATTCTAGTATAGAAATATTCCAACTGTATTTTATAAGGTCTGAAGATGGCAATAAGGTGTAGCCGAAACGTCATGTAATCAAAAAATACTATATGTAACAATATACCTATTAAAAATTTCTCTTGAATGTCAAAATAAAATAAAACGGAACTGATTGTGTTAATTACATTTTAAACGACAACTGCACTAATGGCATGCATTTAATAAACTCAGATTTTGTTTGCAAACAGTACGGTATTGGTAATATATAAAGAATTGAGTGTTCTTCACAACTATTAAACATGGCGTTATTTTTTCTCGGAAGATACTTCTAAACGCTCATTGAAAATTGAGAGCAAAACAATAAGAATACTGATAAGAATTATATATAAAAATCCCAAAAATTGTTATTTACATTACGTTCAGTTTCGGTATTGAACACATTAGTTGCAATACACTTAGGAAGGTTTCATTTTGTTCAATAATTCGCATGAATACAATTTTCTCATTCATAATATGTTTATGATTTAATTTTCATAATTAACAACTTTAATTAACCACAAATAACCAACGTTAAATACTTCAAATTGAAAGAATACTATTCATTTCTAAATATAAATAAACAGATTTTACAAACGAATTCATTATAATGTACTCCTGCGGTTTAAATTGTGATTTCACGATGTTCAATTATTGCATACAACAATTCTCATTTTAACGTTGTGGCGAGCAAGAGCCGTCAAAATTAATAACTTACAGCGGTATCGATTATATGAACGTAATATTATGATCAATTCCTAGATAACGCATTACTTTTTTAATGAAAAGTGTGTAAAACTCAATATTGCAATGTAATAATAATAATAATAATAATAACAACAATAACAATAAAACAACAACAATAATAATAATAATAATAATAATAATAATAATAATAATAATAATAATAATAATAATAATAATAATAATAATAAAAAATTGTCTTAATTTGTGACGAGGCTCAAATCTTAATGTCTGCTCTTCCGCCACTTTAATGAATTTACAGATTTAAAATTACAGTTGGAGGCGTTCGGACGTAATTAACATTCACTGACATTTTATGTCACATAGAAAAATCTATTTGAGACTACCATCTACATTAATTTATTTGTCGAGCCAAATGTAATTTATTTACATTTTTGTTAATTCTTGAAAGTTTGCAAATTGGAAAGACATAATCCAAGAATATTCTAAAAATGAAATAAAAGAGCTCCTACTTATTCCACTTACAATCAATAATTATAAATTCTGAAATGTCAGTTGTCATTACCCAATATGCCTGAACTGTGAAAAAAAAAAAAAAAGACTGGTACATTTTACATTTAAGCCTGAAATGCAATACTAGGGACCATCCCAGCATACGCCTTAAGCGATTGAGTAAATCCACAAAAAACTCATTCAGAATGGCAGCTTCAGGTCGAACATTGAGATCAAGAAATATCAAAATTGAGGTGAAAAACAAAGAAAGGTGGAAGAAAAGAATGCGCAGGAGGACAAGAAGAGAAATTAAAGAAATTGTTGGGGATGGGGAAATGGAAAGGATACGAGGAGATCGAACGGAAGCATGGTACATATAGCTTTACAACCATTTCACAACAGATAGTATACTTAAGGACATACACCATACATAATTTCTAAATAAAAACATGGAAAATTACCTCATTAACCATTAGGTAAAGGCGAACAAAAGGAAATATTATGGTATAAAATACAGAAAGTGTCCGTAAAATAATGCTGTGAGAGTACTGATTTTCCTTGAGACAATAGCAGGAAATAATAATAAATGTGCCCGTTATGCTCAGTGAAAGTTCTTGCGCAAGTGAGAAAAATTTATTCGTGTCTGAAAATTGCCATTGCATTGGCCATATTATTTCATTGGTTTCATTAGTGACTATATCTGCAAATTAGAAATAAAAAGTGTAGGGGATTCTCTAATAAATTCACGGGCAATTATTTTCTTACAGCTGACAGTAAGAGCCATCTCGCACACTTTGTTCAATACAGTTACACGTTTTCAAATTTGTTAGTTTCTTTCCATTCCATTCCTTAAAAAAAGTTTTTGCAGCATTCCGTCACAAACAGAATTATTCCGACATTCGATTACAATTATTTCACACTCTCAATCGACTGATTGATTGGTGATTCTCGGTGCGTCAACAGCTGTCATTAGTCACGTAAGTGTAGTGCATGTTTCCTCCTGGGGAGGTAGCTGTTATTTTCCTTCACTGGCGGTGAGGTCCGGCGCTGACCTACCGCCGGTTGGCAGGATTTTCCAAGCGTAGGTACCGCCACCAGCGGGGCACCACCTCACCCGCGACAAGCTCTTAAATTGATCGATTGATTGATTTTTTCCTGTTTCCGGGCGCGCCAACAGCTTTGGTCATTAGTCCCGCATGTTTTTTCTCGGGAGATGGCGGTAATCTTCCCCCGCTGGATGGCGAGATCCGCGCTGACCTACCGTTGGCTAGTGGGGTTTCCCCCTAACCAGGACTCTCCCACCAGCGGGGCATCGCGCCAGCGGGACAAGCTCTAAGCTTCGACCTATCTTCGGGCATGTGTGGTAGTGCAGTGCATGTTAGTATAAGTGCGTGTAAGGGGAGAGGATATGACATGGAAGAGGTAGAAAAGATCGCGCGCCGTTCGTGACGGTACTGCTCGGGCACCCGCCTAGTGAAGCGGCGCGGTCCACGTTTTCATTAAGAAGCACGTTCCGCGATTTCGTCCAGAAGACGCGGCCCGGTTCACAGTTTAGTTGTGAAGAAGCGGCGCGGTTTGCAGTTTCATCAAGAGGGAAAACGGCGAATTTTTCGTATTTATGTCTCCAACTTCCTCCCTCCTCCGCAGCCTGACCTGGACCCATTTTCGCCAATCGCGTAGCTGAGCCAGGGCCCCCGTGATTTGGTACCTTCTGACAGGTTGCTTCGCTAGGCGAGATTTCGGTGCGAACCTTGAGTTTTCCGTTGAGCCATCCGCATGATCCGGAATACCAGACTGCCTTCGTTGCAGCCCCATCATCCATCTATCACCCGTTAACAAAGCCCTGGGATTTCCTGGTCGCATAGTTCGGAGGATGAGTGAACGAACACTATTTTCAACGTTTGACACTTCTTTTCTGAAGCCCATTCGCGGCGACTTCTCTATGGAGATATTTTACAAAGAGTATGAAATTGATATTTTCTATAAAAAATGAAATTATGTTAGTGGCTCCGTCTCAAACGGCATCCTTGCTTGTTAATTGTTATTAAATAAGGTCTCTGTGCTGGCACTAGGATATATATATATATATATATATATAATATATATAATATATATAATATATATATAATATATATAATATATATACATATATATTATATATATATACATATATATTATATATATATATATATTAATTGGAATAATGTGGAAGTCGATGGCTTAGTGAAAAAGTTAGTTTGCTATGCAAGAATAACATAAGTTCAATAAAACGTTTTAAAATGAGGTTAGAGGCACACAAACTCCGTAAATACCCAATTTTTGGCCTCTTTTCGCTACTTTTTAGAAAATGAATATTTAATTTTATTATCAACAAACTTTTAGCTCAGGTGTTGCGCACGTTACTCCCAACACTTTTGTGATCATCAAACATCAGTTTAACTCAGTGTACCAAATTAGCCCGAATATGGCTAATTTTAAATTTAAACCATACAAGTAGCCTTTTTTCAAATGATCATAGCTCTGTAAGTTTACATCCAAAATACTTTTAATTTAGATACAATTAAAGATTGAAATTTCTACTTTTAGAAATTTCCTTTCTAATTTAACTATTGCACTGCAATATGTTAAACTTCAGAATCATCACACGGTTTGGAAGTTACTAGATTTTCCCAAAAATGCTCTATGGCATTTGGAAGCCAGTGAACTTGAGTCTCTGCAGGTACTCATTTGGCAGGAACAATGACACCGCAGTCGTTATAGAGATGTACAGACTCGTGGAAAGTGCTGCTTGCGATACGACGAAACCCAATCACTAATTGTAGTTAAAGGCGCTTTAGAACGAAGTATCACAAAGTTCCGCTTCAGACAAAGACTATAAAAGCATGATAGGATCGGTTCGTGGAAACGAGTTGTATAGCTCAGGGAGAGAAGTTTGCCCTTGGGTTACAAACCGTGTTGTGAAGGCCGTATGGGAGGCGTATGCATGGGTACAAAGGAAGTCTAAAGGAGAGCACGTTTGGAGCTGTATCTTCCTGAGCCTACAATTTGAAGAATTTTACGACTGCGACTGCAGTTTAAAGCGTACACGTTATAACTTATGTAAGAGTTGAATGATAATGACAAGCAGAAAAGGTATGCGTTCTGTATGGACATGATGAACACGATGGAACATGAATCTAATTTTCTCGAAAGGTTGTGTCCAGTGATAAGGCAAGTCCACATTAGTGATGTCGTTAACCGTCACAATATGGGCACATACTGTAACCCTTGTCATCGGCTACACTCACGACAAAAAAAATATTAGTGACAATACCCGACATCTTGCCTACAAATAGTTCCTAGAGTAGCGAAGAGATGGCGTTACCTAAAACAAATTTCTGAACGTACTTTCGCCCTAGCCAATCAGAACTTTTGTAGAAATGCGAATGTGGCATGAGGCTTGACTCGACGAGATTGTCTTTCTTTCCGGATCAGAGACGCTGAAGTGATTAGATGGGTACTATTCCACCACACAACCGACAGAGACACGTGGAAAATACCAAAAATGAACTTTATTAAAAGGTAATTGTCTAAGTATTTTCATGGGATTAATCACTGTGATATGTCAAGATTACGTAAAATTCGATAGAAATATTAAACAAGTAATGCAACGAATGTAAGAATAACAGTGGTAGTGGACTAAAATGAATTTATAAAACCACGTTGCTCATTCTCGTTGCTGGAATATAGAAGAGATTTTTGTAACATAGGACTGTTTCTGTTTCTTTGTTACAGCTTTTCAGTTTTAGTTTTGAGCAGTTACTTATTCTACTTTTTATTCTATTTCATTTTTATTTATGGGATTTCATTTCGAAAATTCTATTGGAGAATTTTGATAATTCCGAAAAGCATAGTTTATTCAACAACTGGCTCAACTTTCACTAAAACAAAGTTATAATTTGGAGTTTTGGACTCGCATTCTAACGCGACCATCACCTTCGTGTAAGCTGTGGTTTAACTGGGCTGTACAACGAGGAGAAGGCGTACGGAAATACTCGATTCCATCGCGGTAGGCAGCGCACGAACCGTCGCAGGACAACGACGACCTTGGGGCGTGAACGTCGCTCGACAGCCGTCTACTCAGCGCGGACCAGCTTGGAAATTCGCCGGTCGTGAGTCACCGAAAAGCAGAAAGAATATTTACTAAATTGCAGCTTGGAAAACTTTCAAGATAGAATTATGATTGCACAAATTAAAACGTTGTAATATGAGCTTCCCTCAGTAACAGACATTGATCGGACAAGTTTTACTAAATATTAGTCTTGATAACCAGTAAATTTATTTTTGCAGTCGTAAGAGAAATCAGATCTAATTTTTTAAAAATAATTTTTATGTAAAAAGGTTTTGAACATGAATGAAAGCTGTTAAATTGTTTCTGGTAAAACGTTATTTCATGAACAGTCAAAGACTTTTGTAAACAGAATTTTGCACTGCGAGTCACGCAGAAGCTGAATATTAAGTGTAAATATTGAGTGTAGTATTATTTAAGATTGAAAAGGTATTAGTGAATTTTGGTATATTGTTTGTATGTATTTTTTTTACAGGATGGTTATTTAAATTGTGAATTGTAGGTTTCATTAAGAGATAATTTGTTTTGAAAAGTGTACATATGTATTTACTGTTTGTTTCGTGTAAATGTAGATCAAGTCACTATTATTCTACAGAAAACTGCAGTTTAGGTAGGGAGTTAGCTACCATTGTGTAATCAAAAGGAAAAGTAATCACGTGGGAGAATATGTGAACGTGAGTGTACGAAGGATCATATTGGAAAGAATATATGTTACTTGTTCTTTAAAACTATGAAATTGTGTTTGTTTGTTAAATGAATATTAGTTAGTAAAGACGAACCCACCACCGATAGGGAATTATCCATAATTTGAGGTCTTCCAGGTTTGTGTGACGGTGTAATCACACGTCACAAAACAAGTAAATAACAGATTTACTTCTGTAATTCGGCGTACTACGAAATAGTTAGGTAGATACGTGACGGTTACAATACAAACAGGCCGAAATCTTGAAACCTACACGCGACTCATCGAAACAGAATGTCTTTTGTGCATTGATTTCCGTGAAAGTTTATGAACCTTTTTTTATGAGCAATGACGCGAATTACGTATCTATTTATGTTGCAAAACTACCTAATGCCACAACTTTATGAAGACATGGGTGAAACCATTTTCCATCGAGATGGAGCCCTCCACTTTACCACCGGTCACAGCCTACCTATCTCGCACTGTTCTGTGGATTGGACGAAGTGGGGACCATTGCTAGACCACCGCAATCTCTTGATTTAGCGTCCTTAGACTTTTGTCTGTGGGAATATGCTATAGACAAGGTGTCTGTGAGAATATGCTATAGACAATCTCTCCACTTGCTTCAACTATTGATGACCTTCGCCAACGCATCAATAGTTTGCTGGCTGAAGGTGGATGCTGAAGGCCCTCGCGCACCTGGGAATAAATTTTGCACAGATGGGATATCTGGCGTTTGACAAAACGAAGCCACATTGATCATTTGTAGGAAGAAACTTGATTATCTGTCAATTTGTAAACTGACAATAAATTTATATGAGTAAAGGTTTCGGGCTGGTAGGCCGTGGTCCAGTTGCCAATGCCAACTGGACCACGGCCTACCAACTCGAAACCTTTACTCATTTGACTCCGGCCGTGAAAGCCTACGATGCTATGAAAATAAATTATTTTAACTAAGTAAATCTTGTGTTATTTAATGTTACCTTAGGTAAGTAATGTAAAATAACCTACTATATGCTACTTCTGAGTAGCATAGGGTGAAATAAGACAATTGTATGACCGTTTGGTTCACGAAGTGCGTCAAAACGGTGCTCATGATTGAATCCATACTTCTGTCATGGCGTCAGTTCATGTATTGAGAAAAGTTTACTTCTTGATAATATAGAATTGCGTGCTTTGTATTGTGACACATTTTACACCAGATGTTGCAGATTCATTGATGTTTTAGGATGTTACAACTCTCGAAACTTTCCAGATATTTTTTGTAGAATAGTAATTAGAGCAAGGGACAAACCAGTGCCACATCAGTATTACTCTCAAAATTTTCCATTTACCTCTGTCATGTGAAATACATAAACATTAGAATTTTGTATAGTACTTCTTCACTCTTTTGTCAATACCTCACCTTTGGCAAATCGACTATCATCAGATATGGTTCGCCTCAAGATGGCTAGCCAACCAATTTGATATTCATTGCCGATTCAGACCAGTGCACTACGTGCTGCCTGAACGTATCTTAGCTTTATCTCTAAAGATTACCGAGCCCTATTGAAATGCAGTTCAATACACACGTCGCCTTCTGTAGGTGAATCAACAAAGATTTCAATATTGGTGTTTGGTTTGGTTTGGTTTTTCCGTGTTTCCGGGCGCGTCAACAGCTTTCGTCATTAGTCCCGTTAGTGTAGTGCATGTCTGTTTCTCGTAAGAAGGCGGTGGTTTTCCCCAGCTGGATGGCGAGATCCGGCGCCGACCTACCGTCGGCTAGTGGGGTTTCCCCCTAACCAGGACTCTCCCACCAGCGCGGCATCGCCCCAGCGGGGACAAGCTCTAAGCTCCCAACCGGTTTTCTGGGAATATTTGGTAGTGTAATACATGTTAGTGTAAGTGTGTGTGAAAGGGAGAGGATAGGACTAGGAAGGGGAAGGACAGATCGCGCGGGTTCCGTGTCCCGTTTGTTAGGGTATTACTCCAGCATTCGCCTGGAGTTGATCGGAGAAACCACGGAAAACTACCGATCAGAGCAGCCGGTCGCTAGAATTCTGCTCCAGACAGCGACTGAATTCGACCTAGCTGAAAAGCTAGTGTCGAAAATCCTGCCGCCGTCAGGACTCGAACCTAGGGCCTCCCGGTTAGAGGCGCTGCAGTGACATGAGTTGATGTCACTGACGAATAATACCGCTCCCGATAACATTGGTGTGATAATGAATGATAAGGAAGGGCACCGGAAAAGCAAATGTGTTTATGATCTTTGTGACGATTGCCGCATTCCTCGAGGAATGAGTTCATATTCGTCCATGAATGCATTCTCGATTGTGTTGCAAATGTCATAGTTTTAACTTTGTTGACGTAAAATAAATAACTAGAAATTTAATGAATGATTTGCATTTTATAAACGTATATGCAGCCTACTTCAAAGACGATTATTCTGCAGAACATCAACTCGGCTTGGCCTAGGCAGTTGCATGATACATTCCATTACTTTAATATGTCTATTACCTTTCTACAATATTTACGCTGAACATTTAAGATCATGCCATTTTTAATATCGTTAACGTCACCACTATTGATCATGTTTGGAGGTACTATTTGTTCACATAAAATTTTGTATAAGTATCTGAAATGTTTATGACATAAGTACGCATTTTCACAGATCAAAGAAAAAATTATGTTTTTCTGACACAAACTTCAAAAGGTGGAGTTTTTGCTTCAGAAGAAGTAAATCAAAACACGGAGTCTTAAATACTTTCTTAATACATTCTTAACATTCTTAAATACATTCTTTGCCAGATCTTAGCATTCCACAGACTATCCAATGACCACATGGAACCGGACCGGCTGTTACCTTTCGACACATTTCTTGTCAAACATCGCGCTGACTCATTGTTTGCAATTGATGCACTTCATTGTCATGTACGCTAGAGGGGTGTGTGGGGAGGGGATGGCAATCCATGGCGCGCGCAGGTGGGCACGTGGGCGCCGCCAAATTTCGGGGCGCCGAACGTCGATACGCCAGCGCTGGGCGCAGAAATCCACGGCGTGAGGGGTGGGGGCGGGGCGGGGCGGAGGCGGGGACGGGGCGGGGCGGTGGTGGGGCAGGGGCGGGGAGGGCGGGGAGGGAGGGGAGGGGCGGGGACGGGGAGGGAGGGCGGGGAGGGGCGGGGACAGGGAGGGAGGGGCGGGGGAGGGGCAGGGCGGGAGGGGCGGGGCGGGGGGGGCGGGGCGGGGGAGGGCGGAGGCGGTCAGGGCGGGGCAGGGTGGGGCAGGGGCGGGGAGGGAGGGGCGGGGAGGGGCGGGAGGGGCGGGGCAGGGGCGGAGCAGGGGGGGGAGGGGCAGGGCAGGGCGGGGCAGGGCGGCAGGGGCGGGTCCGCGGGTGCAGATCTCAACCACAGGGCCTACCCTGCAGTCCGCTCTGCTGGCCACGCGTCCGCGCCACTGGCGAAGAACTAGAGCCCGGAAGTTTGGCAAAATGCCTTTTTATAATTGTTACGATTATATGACTTTTGTTTGAAGAATTCCTAACGCAATTGATGTAATATTGAAGGCAGGTTAACGGGGCTTGGTCAAAAGTAAGAACGAACTACAAGCTGGTTGTTTGCCGACGTTTCGGAAAATTTACTTCCAGCCTCAGGGCTGAATAATATTAGAATGGAAAATAACACATATTTACAATAATGCTAGCAGAGAACACGTGTCATATAACAACAATTCTGACTGCAGTTAAACACATTTACAATTTCTTCTACAAAAACGTTCCATACCTTTCAACCACAACGTGAAAACATAATTAATATATGTGCTGCATGCTCCCAATCTCAGACACCTTACAGGAAGTGAGGGACATACAATCCTCCTCACCACATGAACACACAACATGATGAATCTGATGCTAGTAGAATGCTGTGCGGTGAGCCGATAATTATATAAGTTGTGCCTGAGTGAGGTTCACACTAGCTTCCGATGCGAGACTATAGTCTATTATAATATGAATACATACTGTCTGGGTATTTTTTATTTGATTTTGAACATGAGGTTGATCTATAAAATAGACATAATAGTTTACTTAATCCCACTCGTCTCTCTATGATGCTGATGTAAGATTAATTCAAAATTATTTATTTATATTTATATATACTCATATTATTCAGCCCTGAGGATGGAAATAGATGTTCCCAAACGTCGGCAAACAACCAGCTTGTAGTTCGTTTTTACTTCTGACCAAGCCCCGTTAACCTGCCTTCGATACATGCATTTCAACAATAGAAATGACTAAATTGTACTTCTGGAGTGGTTTTAGTAGATTTTTATTTTGCCTTTTTCTGCCTATTTCTGATGCCTATTTTTGGCATTTTACCTTATTTGTGCCTTTTATATCTTATTCGTGGCCTTTCCTGCTTTTTGCGTTATTATTTTCCCCGTTTCCCTCTTGGCACCAATCTCCGTCAAGTTTTAAACTAAATGCCCCAAAAAATATTTACAGGAAAAATTCAAAGATCGCAGCACTATTCATAGGGAAATTTTAAATAGATCGATAACGTTGAACAAATTGTCTGTTTTTTCAATTTTAAAACAGAATTGAAATTTTTAAAATAAAACCACGCTACGATGCTGTTTTTAAAAAAAGTTTTTAAAAAATTTTAAAAACGTTTTCTCATATTTCCCGGGGAAGAAATTAAATATGTGGGCTTATAGCGCGATGGCGAGGTTTTTTTCCGAATCCAACGCCGTGTCAATCATCCCAAATCGGATGAAAGGAGCGGCAAAGTGAAATTTGGGAAAAGATACCTGATTTCCCCCCCCCCCTTCCCTGCGCCCCCCCGGGCCCCGCCTGGGGGCCCCTCCTTGGGCCCAAAACCGCCTGCGGACGGGAGGCCGAACTTTCAGACGGGCAAGCTGGGCAGTCAGCCCCTTTCAGTCTCAATATATTTTTCTTCACGTGTCAAACTAGTGATGCTGTAAAAAGCCAAACGGTCTCTTTATCATCTGTAATAGTCGTATAAAACTATATACTTGTTCACATATTTCCGTCTTCCTTGGGAAAAACATCAAAAATTATTTGAGGCGGTACTCAAAATATCGATTCCGTTTTGGGAAACTGATTTCAAAAAGAAAATTGAACTAATTGTGTAGATATCCCCAATTTTCCCAAATGTCCTAACATTTTAATTTAATACATTTTACTTTTTAAGATCTTCCGTTATCATTCCACTACCACAAAGAATGACCCCGAAATTACGCACGAGCTTTTTTACCCTTTGCGATTCGTTTTTTGGGATCTCAAAAGGGCCCTTTTTGTCTCCTTGATGGGATTTTACCGGGATGAATCTTTTTTCCCCAAAAAATTTTTAAAACAGTTTTCGAAATTGGAAAAAATTGAAGAAGGGGTAAAATAGTGCGCAGGCAAATGCACCCCTGAACCCAAACCAACAAACATTAAAATAAAATATTAAGAATCGTGAAGTCCTAGCTTATTTAAAAAAAAAAAGTTATTTTGGGATAAAAAAATTATTCTGTTAATTTGTATAAATTTTGAAGATTGGAATAAGTAATTCCTGGCGCGTCATTTTGATACAAACTACGTAAATGAATGTAAAAGGATGTAGTGTAAATCATTGTAGGACACATATATATGTTTTTTTTAATGCATTAAATTGTCACAAAAAATAATACAACTTTAACCCTTAGACGGGAACAAACACGGGGAAGAGGAATACCCGTTATGGGGGGATAAATTATGTTTTGTTATACAGTTTTTAAATTTTTGGAAATTTTTTTATATTTCAACATTAAGATCCCATTTTTCTAAACATCGTACACGCTTATCAAAACATTTAATGGGGTTGAAATTAATTTATAAGATTTATATACTACTGGGAAAACGTAGCATACCAGCCCGATAAACCCTATTGGGGAATGGGAATGCAAACGTATTAAATGGGGACCCTCATCTAGGTGTCGAGAATGGGATGCAACATTGATGTTGATATTTTAAAAAACATTGATTTTGTATAGACACATGAACATATCTCGTAAGAAAAAAACATTTATAAAACCCTTGATGTTTATTATCGATGTGTTGATGAGTTGTTGGGGAATAAAAAGAACCGATAATCACAATTGTATAAAAGTTAAAATATAAAATTTAATTTTTGCATTATTCCACAGTCAATACATGGTCTGAATAAAGCGAACGGTGATTGTAAAATCCTCATCCAGTAGACTATCTTCAGCCCAAGAAATGACCCCATTTTTCTGGCATTTCCTACGAAAAATACTTTTCCCTGCCAATCAGAGGCAAATTACCTCCGTAACTCCGTTATACAAAATTTCCCATCATATGATTATTCGCAGAAAGTGAGCATATCTGACCCCCCTTAGTGACCTGGGCTTGTACGTTTCATTCTAAATCACCTCTAAAAATAAATTTTGCACAACTTCGAGGTTGGGCGGATTTTCGTAGTGTGCGAAGGCCAAGGTTTGCTTACGATCTACCCAACACCGGAAAAAATTTTCATAGTTTTTTTTCGTTACTGTTTTTTTTTACTGAGGTTTTCCCCACAAGGTTATTCTTTTTAAATAAACTATTTCGTGTGAAGAATGCCGAAGGCGTGTTTTTTTCGACGACCCATCCTGTTTTCCGTAAACATTCCGAGCACGGTCAGTCCAGTTCCCCCGTCCGAGAGGTTTTTTGATTCGAGTCCCCAAAAGAGCCCCAGTTTGGGTCACCCTATATCGAATTCAGTCACTGTTTGAAGGGAGAATTTAGCAATCGACTGCTCTGATCGGTAGTTTTCCATGGCCTGACCCAACACCAGGCGAATGCCGGAGAAGTGCCCCCAAAAAACGGGCCAGGGACCGTTTTGCGATTTTGTCCTTCCCTTCCTTTGTCCTATCCTCCCCCCTTACACACCACACTAGCACGAAATTCACAACCACATATTCCGGGAGACAGGTCGGGAGCTTAGAGTTTGCCCCGGCCCGGGCGGTCCCCCCGCTGGTGGGAAAATACCTGGTTGGGGGAACCCCGCTACCCAAAACGGAGGTCGGCCCCGGGATCTTGCCAGGGCGGGGGAAGATCACCGCCACCCC
This sequence comes from Teleogryllus oceanicus, assembly GCA_964035755.1. Taxonomy (NCBI): domain Eukaryota; kingdom Metazoa; phylum Arthropoda; class Insecta; order Orthoptera; family Gryllidae; genus Teleogryllus; species Teleogryllus oceanicus. The sequence goes on along the minus strand of CAXIVR010000011.1, from coordinate 36,537,497 downwards.
CGCAAAAACTCGCATTTAACACGTAGGGGCCCAATGACCATAGTACCCTGACGCCCCTGGAAATCAGTAACAATCAATCAATCCAAGCACGGTAAGCCGGATGAGGTGGCTCGGGCAGCAACTGATGTCACTGCAGTGACTCTGATTGGGAGGCCTTGAGGTTTGAGTACCGACGTGGCAGCATCTTCGACACTAACTAGAGCGTGAGGTCGAATTCAGTTGCTTTTATGGGAGGGTTTTGCGGGGGGGTGCCCGATTTTTGGGGTATTTTTCCCGGGGTTTCCCTCAGATCAACACCAGGCAATGAGGAGCAGTTCCTCAAAAAAACGGGCCACGGCCCACAGAATCTTTTTAATTTTCGCCCTTTGATCCTTTTTCCCCCTTTTTCCCCACAATCATACAAAATTTTATTTGCCCCAACTACCATAGTTGAGAGCTTAGAGCTTGTCCCAACTGGAATAGTACCTACCAAGTGAAGCTATCTGGAGGAAGAAAAAATCCGCGAGATGACGTCGGCGTTGAATTTTACAATCCAGCATGGTAGGAGTACTACCTCTTTCCAGCATATAACATGCATTCTCTTACGGGACTAAAAATAATATGTTGACGTGTCAGACATCAAACCCACTCACTGCGAGCAGAGGGCAAGTTGCATCTTTGGGAAAGCCTTTTAGATCTACCCACGAATCTCGTAGGGAAATTTCCCCTTTAGATTTAGAATATTGGGAAACGAAAGATGTCTCATCGGGGAAAACATACAGAAATAAAACGGATTACCCTTTTTAAAATAAAAAAAAATTACAGTAACTAGGAGAAACAAAAAAATGAGAAAATTTTCCCCACACACGCGCTAAAAACCCCCGGCAAACAAAAACCCTTTTAAAAATTTGGGAAAAAACATTCTGACAAAGGGAAGACTTTCGGGGGATGTTCCGTGGGCTTGGGGTTTATCCATCACTTTTGAAAACGGGACGGAGCAGGAAGGTTGACCCTGTTGACTTTTTTCTGGACCCTCTTCCGTGTTTGTAATTTATTTTACAAATTTGGTAGATACGCTGCATTACGAATGAATAAGATACGTGTATAGAAGCTATATAGCCACCACGGATTTAGGTGAAAGAGAAAAATGTATTTTCTGTGAACTTTTTCTAAGACATAAAAATATTTGATTTAAAGTTTGTTTACGAGAAAAAGAAACTTACGTTTTAAAACCATAAAAAATATAGACAGAATAAAATTAAAAAGGGTGGGGCAAGAACCTGATATTTTTCTTTTTTTAATTTTTGAGATGGTGTGAAAATTTTTCAGGTTAGAATATTAATGTTTTCATTTCTGAATGACAATTTTTTTTTATTAGGTGGTAAAATAGTAGAGAATTATTTCTACAAATCATTATTATTTTTTTTTTAGAAATATGGTAATTAAATTTTTTTATAAATTTTGACACTTACATCCCCAGTGACTTGGGGAAAAACCTGATATGTTAAAACCTTGTTTAATCCAAATTTTTCCCGTTAACTGGTTTTCATTTACTTTACTCTTCTAAATCTTTTTTAAATGTCAATGCTCGGGAAATAGTAGCTTTTAAAAAACTCAATGTTACACTTTAGATATTTTTATAGAAACCGAAACTCACATAGAATGTAGGGAAAACAGTTTTCCCAAATCTTGTATTTATGCAGATGAGCGCTTTTTCTTGGCAGAAAAAAGGCAGATAACTTGAGTATCTATTTTCCCTTCTTTTGGGAGACGTTGAAATTTTTTCCGTCAGAAAAATCTGTTAAGGTGCGACAAGGAACCTTTTTTCTTTCCTTATTTTAATTTTTCGAAGCTTTTTGAATTTTCACTGTGTTTCTTTTAATATATGTTTTGCGGAATTCCAAGAACGAGACAATTGGAGTAAGGAAAAGTAACTTCTCTCTCTCTCTTCATTTTTGTTACATGAAAATGTTTGTTTCGTGTCGCTTTCTTGATATTGTTTACCCACTGCCTGAAAAGAAAACCAAAAGGGGGATATCTTTTTTTTCTCAATAATCCCTAACTCTCTTTCACAATAAAGAAAGGTGTGTCCCGGAATATTTATGCTGCACTTCATCAACGAGACATAGATCATGTACCAAGTAGTAGCACAAAGAAATAATATTTTTATTCATCATAAATCAGACCAGGGTATTATTTTTTTCTGCATAAATTTCCCAGAGTTTTTTTTGAAAATAAGAGATCAAACATGATGCTTTTTTTCTTTTTGGATCTCCAATATCTAAGTCCTCGGGTCAAGACTTGCATTAAAACCTTCATGTGCATCATATTCTGAGGTTGTGTTACAGTTTCCTGGAGTAGAAAACCACTTTTGGGGGATATGGGGGGTTGGAGTGCCTGCTGAATATCAAATCCCATTGTCCGTGTAATTGAGTCATTCTGCAAAGCTAAAAAAATAATTTTCCTCATGGGGGAAAGGGCTTGGTTTTGTAAACCAGTTCATTTCCTTGCATTTTCTTTTTTTTTTTATTTTTCGTACATCATTCTGATATCTATAGATATCAAGAATGCAGTTTGGGATATCAAGAAGCAACTTGTGTTTCGCATGTGTCTAATTTTTAATTCCCAAATTAAAGATTAAATTCCATAACAAATGCTTTTTCTGAAGGTTTGGAATTTTTCTTTGAATCGTTGAAAGTAAAAGTAAAAATTGTAACTTACCAGTCATTTCCACTTGAATTTCAAATAACTTCCCGGTGCGGAACGTCTGAAAAAAAAAAATAATAAACTCGTAATTTACTAAAATATTCCCAAATTAAATCTTCAAATACCTTCTTCTTTAAACCCTTTTTACTGTCCATTGTCACAACTGTACCAATGCACTTCCCCAAACCCTTTTGGCATAGAACTCGTTGTGAGAAGGAATACACATATAAATGTTTTTTGCACGGACGAAGGAAAAAGTTTAGTTCCCCCCCAAAGACATTTATCTATTGGTGAGTTTCGTAAAATATTTTGGGAGCTTGAGTTTGTGGGGAAAAAAAAGAGAACATGTTGGGTTTTTTTGAATGGAAAAAAAACTTTTTTTTTTCCAAAATGTGATAAAAAAAGGCCCTTTAATCCACCCATTGAATTTTTCTTTGCATTTCCTATGCTTCTTAGTTCTCAAAATTTTACTAAGAACGTCTAAAATTTTCCGCTCATTAAATTTTGAAAAAAATGTTTCCCATTGTTTTTATACAACTGTGGAATTCACAAAGAATAATATAAATTACATTCCGTAAAAAACCCCTGTCTTATTAGTTTTTCAGTTTTACAACAAGTTTTTAAAAAAATCAAAAAGATTTACCCCACATTTTTGTTAAAAATTTAAAAATTCACTTTAAAAAAAAAAAAAAACCCTTAAATTACCCAAAAATTTAGAAAAACTTAAAAAAACGAGAAAAAAAAAAAGTTGGTTTTTTGCAATTTTAGAACTTTTAATTAAAATTAATCATATTTTTGGAAAATTTTTCCCCTCTTAGAACCTTTTGGCCCGGGAGGGCCTTTGGTTCGAGGTCTGACGGCGGGCAGGATTTTCGACACTAGCTTTTCAGTTAGGTCGAATTCAGTCGTTTTCTGGAGGAGAATTTAGCGGCCCGGGTGCCCCTTTATTGGTAGTTTTCCCTGGTTTCCTGATCAGCACCAGGCGAATGCCGGAGCAGTATCCTTTCAAAAAGGGCCACGGACCGCGGGCGATCTGTCCTTCCTCTTCCTTTCCGCCCGGAATCACTAACAATCAATCAATGAGACCCAAAATAGTCGAGCATCCTCTCACACAGCCAGCCACTTCGCCATACCTATTCCCAGTGGTGAGGGGAAAGCTTTTGAACTATCCACACATACGCAAAAAAGTAAACGGACTGGGGTAAACATAAAATTTTTGGGGGTGGTGGTGAAAAAATTATATATTAGAAATTCTACAAAATCCATACTTGATCTTGGGAGAGTAAATTCTCATAAAATGTCGGTTTCTCCACCAGACGGAGTAGCACGATGAGAACTTGTAAAAAATGTTAATTAGTACCCACACCACTATCAAATTTTGAATTATTGCTTTTAGTAACCTTGTTGTTCCTGGAGAAAGAATTTCTGGGAAAGTCATTCTAGATGCAACGTTTTTTGAGTCAAATAAATTTCTGGTAGAGGAAAATACCCCCAAATCCTAGCTCAGTTCCTAATGCGAACCTGACTTACAGCGCTGTAGAATGCTGTTTCCTATTAGAAAGTACTTTAAAAAGGTAGTTCTTTTTAAAACTGCAGGCCAGGGGAAAATTTTAGTGTTTTTTTCACTTGTTGCCAGAAGTCGGTCAAGGGGGAAATAAAAAATGTATTGTCATTTGAATATAAACACGCTGGTTCAGGAGCCCCAATTTTTCTTCTTATTAAATAAAAAAATTTTTAAAGGGATTTGTACCTTTTTGGGGGTTTTAATAAAAAATAAGAACCTACCCAAGCCTACGCCCCAGAGGGTAGGGAAAAAGAAAAAAATCAAGAGACAATTCAAAAATTTAACCCAGAGAAGTCGAAAAAAAAGAGAGATTTTAAGAAAAAAAACTGGGTTAAAGGAAAAAGGAAGATTCCGACTTAAGAAAAAATCGAACGACATGTCCTCTGGTTCCCTTCCCCAAATTTAAGTTCTACCTGGGAACTTTTCTCCCGGGAAGAAGATTGGGAAAGCATGTTTTAATGTAAAATTTAGAGAGCTTTTAGGGGATTTTAAAATTATTTTTCCTAGGTTCAACGGACTCATGTCGTGTGTGGGACGGAAAAAGGACTTTATATGTAGCTTTTTGCACCCTTTAAATATAGACTAAGTGCAAGAATATAAGAAAATGTCTTATGTATAAGATATTAAACTTTATTTTTCAATTATACTGATTTAATATATTTATTTTTTAAATGTAATTTACCTGTTTGTTATAACTTTGCGGGGGCGGTTTTTGAAAAAACCTTTTTTTAAATCTACGAAGTGTAAAACTTTATGAAAAAAAGTTTTAAACTACTTGGTTTTTAAATTTAATAGAATATAACATTTTTTTAACTAAAAAGGGGAAAATTAAAAAATTTTGATTTTTAAATTTTGGGGGGGGAAAAATTTGGGTTTAAAAAAATCGAAACAAAATTGGGGGGCCAGATTTGGGTACTTTTTCTGTTTGGGTGTACCGGATGTCGTTAGACCATATTAATTTCTGGGAAATTCGAGAACGCTCCCCTTTTAAGGATAATTGGGAAAAGGGAAAATGAATGCAAAATAAAAATAATTTTATAACAATAACGCAAGTCATATCGCAAAAGAGTTTCGTTGCACCATCATTTAAAAAACTTCCCTTGCCCAAGGGGCATTTTTTTGTAAAACCGGGGAAGAAATTTAATTATATCCAGAACAACCTTGAAAGGGGGGGGAGATCTGAAACCAGTTCTTATGGGGGTTGTTTGTTTTTGTAACAGATTTAATTGATCCCTGCAGCGTGACGCCCGGGCGGATGCCTGGATCTGCCCCCCTTGTTGCGTTTCACTTGGGAAAAATGTCATCACTTTGCGCCATTGGGAAAAAGCTAGGGCTTGTGGGGGAACCTGTGTGCGCTTTAGAAGCAAAAAATGGGGTTTCTATTTTGGTTACGTTTTTATAAGAAGAAATAAAAGAGGTCATTCGTCAACATAATTTGCTTTATTAAGAAGTTGGCTTTTACGGCTTTGCCGTCATCGTCAAATTTTCCGCTGTCGGCAAAGCCCTCCGACGGGTTTGGGGGATCCATGCGGGTACCAGGCCGTATCAATGCATAACGGAGAATCAAAAATTGGAATGATTTTTAAATTGGGCAATAAAAAAACCGTAAATCTAAACTTAACCTATTTTTAAATTAAGATGATGTTGACCCCGCAGGACACGTGCGCCAGGGGCATTGTTGTCGCTGGACATGATGTTGGGGGCTTCACATTTGACCAGTATTTGCTGGCCATTTTGACCGCGGGCCCCTAGTTGGGCGGGTGTTTTATACGGGTTTTTCCCTTCGTTGCACTGGAAAAAACCCCCCCTAGTGCAGGGAAAAAAGTCATTGCTCCCTAAAAAAGTGCTGGGCCCCCCACGCGAAAGGGACTACGAAAGAAACGGATCCCGGAACTGAGTCAGTTTGTGGGCAGCAGGAAATTATAAAAGCTGTTTTTGGTCAGTCAAGATGGAACTGGAAAAAAATAATTTTGAATTATGATCGTTTTTTTTTAATTTTTATGCTATATTTTTAATTTTTTTTCCCTTTAAATTTATAAATTAATTGGGGATTTTTATTTAAAAAATACGAAAACTTCAAAAGCGTATGAGTCATAATTTCATTTTTGGGGATTTGCCAGTTATCGATATAGTAACAAGAGAACCGGGAAAAAATTTTTGTAGAATTGTTTATTATTTAAAAAATAAAAAAAAACATGAAATTTCCCCGGTAAGCATGAGCGTGGGGAAACATTTCTTTGCATATGTATTTGAATGATTTTGTAATGGGTACTATTTTTATTTTCACTTTATTGGCGTTTCGAAATTGAGTCACCTTAAAAAACTTTAGTTTCTAAATAGCACTGGATTTGTTAATATGAAGTTTTCTTGTAAAATTTTTGGGAAAAAACAATTGATTTTCCGAACTTTAAAAACAAAAAATTATTTTAAGACATTTCCTTTCAAAACATAATTTAAACATCATTCGAAGTACGAAATCCCTTTGGGAAGAAGATCCCCAATTTCCTTCCAATTTCACCACCCAATCTAAATCAGCATGGATAACTTCCGCACATAACGTCCAAAGGCCCGGGTGCACTGGGCTGCACGAGGCGATCGTCGGTGCAGTTTTTGTGCGCCCTAGGTCCGTGTCGATGTGCGAATGGGGAAAACGCAGTTCTTGCACTGGGCGCCGTAAAGGGGTGGGAAAGAAAAACGAAAGCTGCCCGGCACAGTGGGTGCGCAATTGCGACGAATGGAAAAAAGCTATTAGTTGGAAAAAAAACCCCCCAAAAAAATTTTTTTAATTTGGAATTTTCAAAAAAAAACATTTTTAACGAAATGTGACCCGCACCCCTTCTTTTGAAACAACAAAAAATTTTATCGAAAAGATGGGAGAATTTTAAAAATTTTTACAATGTCCCGGGTCTTTATGTGAAATAATTCCAAAAAAAAACAAAGGTTTGAAATTCAAGGGGCGCGAAATGGGCGATCGATTGAGGAATATCAATTTTGGAGAAAATCGGCTGACCGGTTTAGCAGTTAGCATTGTTGATAGACAGACGGACAGGCGTTTTGCCGTCATTTGATTTTTCGGTATTAAGGACCCACAAAACATGAATTCTGGCTACATCACATGTTAGAGGATTTTTTCTAAATTTTTGCAACTGGAAAAAGTTTTTTCGACCAGGGCCCCCAATAAGAGTTTTGTATAGAAAATTCGTCTATTTCCCCGAAGCAATATATAACAAACTCCCAATGCGTAAGCGGGGGAAGAAAGAAAAAAAGGGGGGGGAGGCAAACCCAGGGGGCCCCATTTTAAATCCGCCGGCGTCCGCAAGTATTTTGACGCACTACTTTTTTTAAACTTTAAATTTTTTGCACAAAACTAAACTGAGTTCACTTTGAGTATCGTACGAGTTTGATGAGATTTTAAAGAAACTAAATTTGGGCCTAAAAAGAAAGTACCCAAAGCATTTTAATATTAAAAAAAAAAAATGCATTGTTATTATGTAAAAATACTTTTTTATTGTATCTATTCTACTCTTTTTGCGGGTATAATCGGTCGGTCCCAGCTAATTAGAAATAACCCTTTCCCCTGTCATTGTAATTTGGAATACAATAAAAACCAAACAGGACGTAAGAACTGGGGGGTGAGCCCACCCGCAAAACCTTTTTAAGGGGGCCCCTTTATGTAATATCAAAAAACATGTAGTGCCAGTCAGGGTAGCCGGGATCGCCTGGGCATGAGGTGTTTGTGTATGCCTGTTTGTGTGTGGTTTTGCTGTTCTTTTTATCATCACCATTCCATTTCCATCCCCCTTTGGGCTAACAAAACCCGGGGAAAAAAAACGGGTTTTGCCCTAATGTTTATCCTCTAAATTACATGCAAGACTTGTAACGTGATAAAAAGATACTGAGCCTGTGCAAGTGCATGTCCTGGTTGTTCCGGGGAAAACAAACAAAAAAAACAAAAAAAAAACAAACAAACAAACAACAACAAATAACAACAACAACAACCAAACACATTTGTGTTAGTACCCTTTAAAAAATAAAAAAAATCGTTTTTCCCAAATTTTTTAAATTTATCAGTCTTTGATTAATAACCAATAGCGGGGAAAATTTTTTCCTATTTAATTTTATGAAAATAAAACTTTTAGAAATCCCAAAAAAAATTTCTTTTTGTCTATTGGGTTACGGTTACACGGTTTACATTTTTGAAGTGGAAAAAAGTTTTTCTGGAAGACCCTTTTAAATTTATTTATTGTGATTAATTTGATCTTTGATTGTAAAAACTATCGCCAAATCAGAGAAAGTATCCGGGGAATAATTTTTTACAATCGCAAAAATTTAGTCTTTAAAAATAGGTCTTTATTTTGGGGCCCGCCCATTTTTTGGGCCTTGCGGCCAGAACGTTACGCCACTGCGGGCGATTTAATGAGAAGAGACTGGCCATGAAATGAGGAGGACAATTCTAAGCCAATATTCTGTGGATATACGGTGTACTTCCCCTACTTTAGCCAAAAAATCCCCAAAAATAGGCCTACTTTTCCTTGGCCCGCCCGCATTGCGAGCCTTGCGGCCCGGGAAAGTTACGTCACGGTCCAGGAAAAATCTACTTATTTTAGTATATTGAATTTATAATTTTTAATGAAATATTTGTTGGATGTTCCCGGGGTTTTGTATCAACATTTGTTCCAGGACTTTAGCATCAGAAATTTGAAATTCTGTTAATTTCATTTCCAATGACGAATTTCAAAGGATTAATTGATTTTTGAAAGTGACCTTTTTACTTTTTGAAATTGTTACATTCCCAAATTTTTTTAATAATCGTCCGTCATTGAATTACAATTGAAGCTGGGAAACTAGTAAAGCAGTGGCGTTTTATTAAGCGCCCATTATGATTGGCAGTAGAAACTGGGAAATCGCATATTATGAGTGTGATTTAAAATGGAAAAAGGGGAAAGAAAACCCGCGGTCTCAATGACCTGGTGAATTCATTTAGTACTCCCCATCCCTTAATCAATCATATAATTAAAGGAATTTACAATGTTTAGGAAAAAATTTGTTTCCATCACCATGTACTGGAAAAGTTATAATTCACACAAAAAATTTATATACAGCGTAACACACCGCCAAAATGTATCGAAACAAAAAAACGCAGGTGACTATTCCTACTATATTTTTTTAAAATCCCGGGAAAAAATATGCGAAACCCGCTTCCCGACCGCCTGTTACCTGGTATTATTTAACGAATGGTTTATTGTTAACTAACTTAGTGAGAGCAATTTTGCTAGTCAACTGTTTACTTTAAACAGATATTTTAAATTTATGCATGGGCTCTAAAGTTGACATTTGCTTTGAAGGAGATTACCCGAGATAGGAACCGTAATTCTGAGAATCAAGAAGTCGCCCTTCGCATGACCTCCATAAAGTTAGAATCGCAAAGTTTTCAAAATTATTGAAACTAGGCTCAAAATTTGTCGCTTTTTGTCGCTAATTTGTTACGCAAAAATAAAATTTGTCGCTCTTCATTTGACCCTGGTATTAAGATTCGGCTAACTTGATATCAAGTTAGCATCGCAAACTAAGAAAACCAACTAATTACAGACATAAATAAAAATAACACCATAGGAATTTGTCGCTTTTTGTCGCTCCAGACTTTACAAAACAAATTTGTCGCTCTTCAAATATTAACGAAAATGCATTTTTCAAACGCGATGCCAACGATATCGTTAGCATCGCAAACGCAAGAAAACCAACTAATTACAGACATAAATAAAAATAACACCATAGGAATTTGTCGCTTTTTGTCGCTCCAGACTTTACAAAAACAAATTTTGTCGCTCTTCAAATATTTACGAAAATGCATTTTTTTCAGCAAACGCGATGCCAACTTGATATCAAGTTAGCATCGCAAACGCAAGAAAACCAACTAATTACAGACATAAATAAAAATAACAACATAGGAATTTGTCGCTTTTTGTGCTCCAGACTTTAAAAAAACAAATTTTGTCGCTCTTCAAATATTACGAAAATGCATTTTTCGCAAACGCGATGCCAACTTGATATCAAGTTAGCATCGCAAACGCAAAAACCAACTAATTACAGACATAAATAAAAATAACACCAAGGAATTTGTCGCTTTTTGTCGCTCCAGACTTTACAAAAAAACAATTTTGTCGCTCTTCAAATATTACCAAAAATGCAATTTTTTCGCAAACACGTGCGAAAGTCGTGTCAAGTTAGCATCGCAAACGCAAGAAAACCAACTAATTACAGACATAAATAAAAAATAACACCATAGGAATTTGTCGCTTTTTTGTCGCTCCAGACTTTACAAAAAACAAATTTTGTCGCTCTTCAAATATTTACGAAAATGCATTTTTCAGTAAACGCGATGCCAACTTGATATCAAGTTAGCATCGCAAACCCAAGAAAACCAACTAATTACAGACATAAATAAAAAATAACACCATAGGAATTTGTCGCTTTTTTGTCGCTCCAGACTTTACAAAAAAACAATTTTGTCGCTCTTCAAATATTATCGAAAATGCAATTTTTTCGCAAACGCGATGACAACTTGATATCAAGTTAGCATCGCAAACGCAAGAAAACAACAAATTTCAGACACAAATAAAAAAATAACACCATAGGAATTGGTCTCTTGTTTGTTGCTCAAGAGTTCCCCAAAAATTGTTTCTTTTCTGTAAATACCGGAAATGCGAAATTTTACTATTGGATATTATAAAGACCGACAAGTTCTGAAATATTAAAAAGTACGTCTATATGGCTGTTATGTCATTATATGCATTTCAATAATCCGCATTAACTAAATACGGTAACAAGGGCCCACAGTTCGTGAAATCTCATTGTAAAACGTGTAAGGCAAGTATATTACATATATTGGAACAGAATTTACCCAATTTTCTTTTGCATGTATCCACACTATCAGCTTTCCTGTAAAACAATTCCATTATTTTACCGCACCATTACGTAACTTTCTGCACACTACGCATTTTAATTCGTATGCTTACATACGTACTCTCTCTATGGTACGTACATGAGAAAATAATAAGGTAGAAGAATTAGATTTCAAATCATAGTACCCCGTATCACCGTTTCATTATTGTGGATAAAGTAATGTTTCGAATTAACGAAATGTTTTTTAAAAGCAACGAATCAATTCGGCATCGCAAGCCTGAACTTTATAGAAATCTGGAAATTGCAACGTTTTTGTTAGACTTTAACGGCAATTTGAAGTTGCTATTATTGAACATTGTAGTCAATAATTAAACATTACTGACCGTAAATAAATTTAATTATACCAAAATCCATTGCCGAATTGAAAGCAAACGTCAAATTAGAAGTAATTTTTAGTCATTTAATTCGTTATTACATAGCATTACTGCAAATTCGAATCTGAAAGGTAAATCTTAACGCCCGGCCTTTCGAGACGGATGTCATTTACAAAGCTTTAGTGACACCTGACCTGGCGAATATAGACAAGGCTTGCCGGAGATTAGCTCACTGGCGGATGGAAGGCTCGGAAACCCACAAGAAGAATGTCACAGCCGGAAAGACGGGGGGAGAGGTGGACTGACGCCCCCATGTTTTGGAATTTCCTGGAAGCTCTTAATATATTTTACATTCCTTAGTTGCCATTTGCTAAGCACAAGCGTCTCCATTATTTGAAAGTTTATTCTTCTCTATAGGAACATGCAGTCCTCTTTCGGTACTTAGAATTCAATGCCAGGAACATTTGTCAAGTTGGTGCCGCACTTCTCTGATATTCAAACTAAAATATTCTATAATATTTTCTAATTACTGTAAGTACTAATTTCATATCGCAATAAAAAATTGTACTACATTATCAACAATGAAAAAACGTCGTGAAAAAGTAGGGGAGGCAACTTCACGTAAACCTGACACTGGATTGCTTAAACATTTAAAATTGTAATAATGCCACAATCATGTACTTATTTTTACCGTGATGTAATTACTACATTATGAAATATTAAAACAAGTGCAAACGTAGATATTTCACTTACACCTAGTAACCCCTCTTGGAAAGATTAAAAAAATCTCTACAATAGTGCACTAATTACGTATTAATTTCGTACCGAAATAGTTTTTTACTTAATTCTAAGCAAATAAGAAAGGAGTAATGCCAGATAAAGGTACAGGAGCATCTCATGTCAAAAAATCTTATGTCATGCAACCACAAATACGAACAAAATTATTCAACCACAATGCGAACGAAATTATTCATTAACTTTTATCAAAATAAAATGCTTTGTAAACTGATGCATACAATTTTATTTTCTCGCTACTGCATATGCAGTATAGAGGAAGTATATTCTAGGAATGGTTCATGGTTGTTGGTCATTTCATTAAAAGTTTCTTAGTTCGCCAACGTTTTGGAACTTTATTGTTCCTTCATCAGGGCTTGCTAAGGATGAATATTTAAGAAATTATTAAGTGAAAAAGAGATATTATTTGCTATGATTATTAGAAAAAGAGAAAATATTGCCGTCTAAAACTAGTAGCGCCTAGAAACCAATCTCACCTAAACTATATTCAAAATTAAAGACTAATTTGAGGTAAATTACTCTTTAAAATGCTCTATTCCTGAATTTAGGCTCAGTGAATTTCCCAAAATTGCCGATTTCAAATCTGGAAAATACAAATTCGCAAACTAGGAAGACAACAAAGAACTTAGTTTTAAACTCTAAGAAAAAATATTCCGGCATCTATATTCCAAAAATTAGGGCTCTACAAATTGAAACAGTTAACATGCGTTCTTATGGAAGAAAGGATGGTTTGATTAACAGTAAGTAAATATTTATATTAGAAGATTTTGAAATATGACTTCTGTTTCATTGAATAAATGGTAAGTACTGACTTTAGTTGATTGTTTATCCACCTTGATTGTCTAAAAGTGAAACGAAAGACGAATCATCTCTGGTTTTAAGAGTATTTTTTTGCATTAAATTAGTTTTCTGTACTATATTTTATATTTATTTTTATACAATATTTACATGTACTAGCAGCCCGACCTTTCTTCACTATTGCAAAAGATATTTATATATAAATAATAATAATAATAATAATAATAATAATAATAATAATAATAATAGCTATAATAATAACTATAATAATAATACATTTGAATTTCATTATCAATTCATTTATTCAATGAACATTTCTAATAGAATTGTGAGTGAGTGAAAATTCAGATTCTTGTGTTTCATGGCATACTTACGTCATCACAATAAACATTTAACAGTAGAATAGCAAAATTATATAATTTTATGAAATCTACTAACAAAATTGTAAAGAAAAGAGGAGTAAAGATTGTGAATTTTGGCTGACGGAAAAGCTGTCCATGTAAGAAGCAAGTAGAAAGGACTTTTCATTGAGGTTTCACCTGCAGCGTCCTGCAACCCTTTAATCCCGCAATGCTACCTGTCGCGCACGAAGCGACCCCCCCCCCGCCCCCTCGGCTGGGCGAATGAACTCAGGTGACGTCAAGTACTGTGCTCTGGAAAAACCTTGCGTTGTTCATTGTGGCGGCGGATCCGATGGACAAAAGGCGGCGTTTCTCCACCCCATCGTGACTGCATTTTTCACACGAAATCTTGAGAACCTTGACGTCCAATCTACCTACAAATTATTGCGTCTTTCCACTCGCCCGATATTTCAAATATTTTTGATTATTTAAAAATATTCGCCAATGGTGCATTAAAGGGTGGTGCATCTTTAAATTGCATGAAAGTGAAAGGTCTTACGTTCTCGCATTTTGAAAGTAGAGAAACACGTGTGTATCGTTTATGTTGGCTTTTCTCAGTCATTCACATTTTAAATACTGAATTTGACATAAATACATTTTCACGTTTTCTTAATGTTTCACATCCATAACGAACCAAAACGAGACTATCGGAATATAATAATATGCATTTTATATTATGGCCAAAGGAAATTTTTATATAAATTTTTATAAAATTTTACCGTTCCCATCTTTTTTTAATGCGTTTTTTTTGCTGTTTCATCGACTTTAATTTCATTTTAATGGTGCTTGCTTGAAATAATATTTACAACAAATATTATCCACAGAATTCCTAAGTAGCCTATTCCATTTCTTCGCTCAGAAATTGTAATGTCAGCCATTGTATGTGACGCCTAACAGCGCCAATGTCGAATCAGCCGATTTCGGGGTAACTAAAGCGAAATATTTTCTGGTAAAGAACAGTCCAAACCGGGAAATTTGAAAGTTGACTTCATTTGAACGAAACCTGGATACATACTAATATATCTAACAGCTTGAGTTGATCGTCCGAACTGTTTTGATAACATTTTTTACGTCGTTTTCTTTGCTTTTATGGCTTATTAAAACATTTTAAGAGCATTGTATTGATCATTTTGGGCGATATTTTAGGTCAACAAAATACGCCCCTGATAATAACTATTGGACTATAGCAAGAACTGAGATACTATTGATACACGTTTTGAAATTTATAATAAAACAATTAATTTAAGACGGGAAATGAAACCAACCTATACGATAGTTTTCGGCAGACTTACAGTAGGATCTTCGTTTATTTGTCAGAAATTTGTCGCAATACATCTCTGAGATGTATTTTATTGACTAAATATATCATTGAATAATGCTTTATTGTTTAATTTTCATCTATAAATTTAAGTATTACGTAGTTAGGCCGAAGAGCGGACCTGATGGCCCAAGTCTCGCCACATAAATAGTAATTATTATTATTCTTATTATTATTATTATTATTATTATTATTATTATTATTATTATAAAAAATTTCTTTTGTAAGTCTGGAGCGACAAAAAAGCGACAAATTCCTATGGTGTTATTTTTTATTTATGTCGGTAATTAGTTGGTTTTCTTGCGTTTGCGATGCTAACTTGACACGACTTTCGCCACGTGTTTGCGAAAAAATTGCATTTCTGGTAATATTTGAAGAGCGACAAAATTGTTTTTTTGTAAAGTCTGGAGCGACAAAAAAGCGACAAATTCCTATGGTGTTATTTTTTATTTATGTCTGTAATTAGTTGGTTTTCTTGGTTTGATATGCTAACTTGATATCAAGTTGGCATCGCGTTTGCGAAAAAATGCATTTTCATTAATATTTGAAGAGCGACAAAATTTGTTTTTGTAAAGTCTGGAGCGACAAAAAAGCGACAAATTCCTATGGTGTTATTTTTTATTTATATCTGTAATTAGTTGGTTTTCTTGCGTTTGCGATGCTAACTTGATATCAAGTTGGCATCGCGTTTGCGAAAAAAATGCTTTTTCGTTAATATTTGAAGAGCGACAAAATTTGTTTTTGTAAAGTCTGGAGCGACAAAAAGCGACAAATTCCTATGGTGTTATTTTTATTTATGTCTGTAATTAGTTGGTTTCTTAAGTTTGCGATGCTAACTTGATATCAAGTTAGCCGAATCTTAATACCAGGTCAAATGAAGAGCGACAAATTTTATTTTTGCGTAACAAATTAGCGACAAAAAGCGACAAATTTTGAGCCTAGTTTCAATAATTTTGAAAACTTTGCGATTCTAACTTTACAGAGGTCTTCGCATGCCAAGTTCGTGCTTGTTTTGCTGAATACGTTTTCAAGGTCGGATGGGGGCGAATCGCCGGATAGGAAGCCCGCTTACAATGGGAATTCCAGATAATTAGAGACACGTTACACAACGGAATCCTTTCTGGGCGGAATGTGGTCTAAAGATAATTCTGTCCGACAACAAATATTCATCTTCAATTACCATAGTCTGAAATACCCGTGTTTTTTTCATTAAGTCGTTGGTACATTCTAAAGCACTGAATGTATTTTCGTTGCATGGCAACACAATGGATTTTGATACATGGTGAGAAAACATTAAGAAACATTTATTCGTTAATATTCGAACTATACATTACCAGGAAATAAAGTTGAGTAATTTATTGAAAAATAATTCATGATGTTAGACCATTATTGTTTACACTCTTTACAAATCGAATACAATTAACGCAGAGTTTTTCATCAATAACATAGTAACAACAAACTTGTATTTAAATTTGATATACACTTTATGTAACGAACAAACATTGTCAGATTAGTTTAAATGTTACAATATGAATAAAATGTCATTACTGAAGTTACAGACTTAAAAGTATCGAATGTTACTTCTATTCTAGGCCTGACAATCTTGGGTTTAACTTTTGGTTTCTGATAACCAATATACGCACAATCTGTTCTCTCCTGCCGAAAAAAAATGCATTTAAGAATGACCAATGCTTTTAATCTTAAATTTACAAATTCACATAGTACTTATAAAGAATGTGCTGCGGCACGCACCTCTAATAATTTAAACTCTCTTTATACAGATCATACAGTTTCACCCACTTTGTTCTCAGTTATAAAGTTCCTACGCAATTTCTTTATAAATGCGTTATGTTTTCGGAACCACACAAATTTTGCTAAATGAAATTTAATAGGTCTGATGTTTGGGGAGACCTCACTTAATTTTATTGTCCTGATCCTGCCTGCGCTGGTGTGAGCATCACTGCCAGTACTTATCGAGTGCAGAGAGTTCTTTTCCCGATGATAGGTAATCTATGTAATCTCTAGGTGATCTTAAGACTTCCAAAGTTCGAGAGCACAAAGAATTCTGAATCCCGTGTTTATGGTTCTTCGAAAATCGTCGGCGCTGCGTTCAACTATTCCGAAAAACGTGCGAACTTTTCCAATAACTTATTTATCATTCACGCCATTACCTCTATTCTTCTTTTGATGGTTGGGATAATCACCATCATGTCACGACACTAAAGCAAACCTCCAAGCTTAAGGCAAGACCCTCACACCCCGCAGGTCGCGGCTGTCGCTGTAAGCACCACACTATCTCTTGAATGAATTAACTGATATGATAGGTACCGATGATATGTCTTACAGAACGTAACACTAGTCTTTTTGAAGACGTGCCAATAAAAACAAACGGAACAGGAAAGTGATTTTTAAATTTGCTATTTTTATTCGTATTGTTATTTATTAGGGTTATAATTGGAAACCTTTCGATTTATCAAGTTCTTGAGTTTGTTCTTATTAATTTACAAGTTTCAAGATATATTACTGGAACTTTAGAACTAACGCAACAAAATACAGGGTAAACATTTTTTTGTAAAATGTAATTCGTAAATGATACTCGTATAAAAACATCGTATCACCCAAAGTGTGTGCACAATTCGCATATTTGCAATAAGTGAAAAATACAGTGTAATGATATATTCACGAAAACATGTGAAGCTCGGAAGCGGCTCATCGCTTTCAATTGTTCACTTGCACTCCCAGCGGCACACAGCGAATTGTCTCATTGGAACTGGCTCTGCCTGTTCGTCACTGTTGTGTTTAGTGGTAGTGTATAATATTCTCGCAAGTTTTCTTGACCGATAGATTGAAGATATGGGAGTAGAGGGGGATATTGATACAAAGTCGTCTACTTGTGTGTTTTGACGTAATGTCAACCTCTGGAAAATTAAAGTAATCTCTACTGGCACGACCAGGTCGGAAAATAATATTTTGTGCGATATACCGAGAACTTTTTCACTATAGCTTAATTGACATTTATTCAGCGCACCTTTGATAGATATGCTCTCTCAGATTCGTATTTAAAATTTCGCGGCACATTTTGTAATGATTAATTTTCTTGACTTGAGAAGCAGACTTGTTTTGCCCGAAGAGATCAATCTTTTACTGTAAAATTCTTATCTGTGTCGATCTAAGTACTAACGGACTTTATTTAAAATACTATAAACCTACCTTTTATTATAAGATTTGATTAGAAAGTTGATGTTACATAGAGTATATAAATTTGTTTCTCGAATGTTATCTTTTCTAACTGACTGTTTCGTGGATTGTAAAGGAATATTAACTTCTAGCTTTATTCTATGCATCACGAAAGTGCTTGCTCAGTTTACGCAGAAACCCGATCTAAAAGCTTTTAGTTTACATGAAAATGTTCTTTTCCAAATCACATGCAGAATAAATTATATTTTGTGCGAATTCAGAATCATACCTACGCTAATTTACCGTGAATTAATCTGCGATCAGTATTTTTTAGTCATTCCTCAAGAAATCTTAATTTGCTGTATTGCCATATGTATTTTACCGAGTCAAACATATCTCTGCATTTATAGATTGTTTCTAGTCTTATGAAGTTTGTTCTTTTCGGGTTTTGGCGAAAGCTAGCATATTGAACAATTTAACAATAAATGTTATTAATTGCAAATTAATGCACACAATTCTGTAATTTTATCTGTCTGAAGTGGCGGAAAGAGGTAATGTTTCACCCAGATTGATAAAACACTCCATTAACATACATTTTATTTCATTTGGAGGTGACAGGAACATTGACATACTTTAGGAAGTCAAGAGTTTTGGAATTCTTTCCACGTTAGTTACAATAAATTCTTTTACACATGGTCCGACAGATACACAGATTCTTTCCACTGTCAAAATTTAAGCATAATTTACACTTAAAAAATTTTTTCAACCCGCCCTTCATTTCCCAGCTCTGGGGCTTTGAACGGTCCGAGGCTCTCCCGCGCCTGTATCGTGTTAAATGTTTAAATTTCTGGAACTGACCACCTAGCCAAAGTTAGTCCTCTCTCCTTTTACGTTTGATGATCGTAGTACGGGCGCCAGTCGTTTCGCTGATGGTCGCTTGTCTGCTCGGCTTTGGGACGACCGCTCGCCAATGAATCAGAACCGAAAGGCAATTATTACACAATTATTATTTTGTTAATAATAAAAATTGGGCGGATTACATTTGAATATGTAAAGTGTTTTTAGTTCATATTGATTGATTGGGAGAATTTTACTTGGAACAGAAAAGACAAACGTACGAAAGTGTTTGCCGGTTGAAATTGAAGACATGAATGCGAGAAGAGTGTTCGGCTTTAACGCTGTTACTTCATAGATGCACGCATCTTCTTCGTCAAACTTTCGACCATCGAATCGACAATTATTAATTTGCTACGTCCTCGCCGTATGACAGGATCATTAGATGTAAGCTTGTGTGCAACGCTGTTTCTGCATCCATACTTCCCTTTCATTTATGATGACACTACGTTGGAGAAGAAGACGAAGGAGCAATCATTATATTTATTCTTCGGATGAAGAAATGTAGCATAGATATGTAAATAAATGTGCCGACAAAAACGAAAACCTGAATTGCGGAGAAAGTATTGGTGAGACACTTCAAAATTCTATTAAATTATGCTTCGGCACTAGAAAAACATGCTCTACTTGATCCCTGTTGGTGGTCATACAACCGATGTGACAATTTAGGAGGTATCATGCGCTATTTAGAGGGTTGAAAATGGGATTAGTGAATATGTGAATATTATAGAAGATTGACAGAATCTCACTGAGTATTTAATGTTATTAATGCTTTCCTTATCAAGAAGTGATCAAATGCTCTTGTTCCAATGTTTTTTAAAGCACTGTGCTGAAAGTTTACGTATTTTGTATTAAAAAATATTGTCGCATACATTACACAGAAAGAGGTGTAGTTTATGGTTCGAATACATATTATGAAATATATTGGCCTTTCAAGATTTTGAAACATGATGCCCCTTTTCAAGGTTATAGAGATTTTAATCTGTGTGATGTAAGAAAACCAAGTATAAATCCTACTAAAAGAAAACGAGCAAATTTTCGTCACTGAGCAAATTTTTAAAACCAGAACATTCTAATTGATTTAGATGTGTTCTGAGCATGGAAACAGAAAATATGATAAAGATAAGATACATTTATTTATACTGCAATTGAAACTGCCGTAACCCGGTGGCAGTTAATTACATAAATAAGGTAATAAATTTCATGCAAATATAATAATTGTAATAATAACGATAAAATAATATAATAATGATTTGCCTATGATACACATTTCCCGTGTCGAATTAGAACATGTGGTGTGAAAACAGCAAAACTAGGCACATTTATTTACATACAAATCAAACATTTTCAATAGGGTGTTCAGAAGTAACTCATCTATGTAGAACCATTGAACTATTTTTATTGAATACTCATATTTTTCTTCAAATAATATACAGTGAACTGACAAGAACACGTCAGACCTAATACATCCCTGTCGGACCTCCCTTTGCTCGGCGAAGTGCAGCATCTCGACGTGGCATGGACACAATATGTCGTTGGAAGTCTCCTGCAGAAATATTGAGCCATGCTGCCTCTACAGCCGTCCATAATTGCGAAAGTGTTGCCGGTGCAGGATTTTGTTCACGAATTGACTTTGATTATGTACCATAAATGTTCGATGGGATTTTTGTCCGGCGATGTGGGCAGCCAAATAATTTGCTCGAGTTGTCCAGCCATAGAAATTAGTTTATATGAGTGAGAAGTTTTATGAGTTTTGTTGGATTATCCGTTTAGGTATGGTTCGTGCCATTGTATTTTTAATTTATTTCTATAATATTTTCAAATATCTTGAACCCTCTTGGTTTCGGACGGATGGTTTTGGTGCGCATTTGTTGTGGTCCTTTTAGCTTCGAGATCAGCGATATCATTACCAAATATATCTTTATGTGCGGGTAGCCAAGCAATAATGCTATTTTTCCTAATTTAGATTCATTAAAATAAATTTCTTTCAGACTCATTCACAAGCTCATAACATTGAACCAACCAAAATGTTTGATTCACCTTATCCAGTTTATAAAAATCAATGTTAGTTTGTTCGTATTTTATGCGCTGCCTAACCGTACATCCGATTGAGATAAAACTTTGTCAACGTAATCCTTGCACTTGCGCGAAGAAAGTAGGTATAATAATGTGCGCATGTCTGTTGCGCGTAGACGCAAAATGACGGCGTTTTCATTGATGTAATCCGTTTGTGCTATCTCAAGCGTCTATGAACAGAAGCTCCACGGAACATGCCACGCACTCAAGTATTAAGTATTAAGCGAGGTTTCGCGATATAGTCTGCCGATGTGAAACACCGGCCGGAATTATTACTTGAACGTTCTCTCGGACAAGTAAATCAAATTTCTCCAAGAGTGTCAGAGCGAATGGAAGCCCAAACTTGAGGGAGAACCTTTTGACAATAGGAGACTTGACAACCATGTCCAAACTAGAAGACAGCAAATGCATACTCGGGAGAAAGTCTTAAGAGTCAGTTAATTGTGTTAACATATCGGTGACATTTTTAAAGTCTGTTGCATTTTCCCCTCTTGTCTCAAAGATTTTCTTTTATTAATTGACCCTCTACCTATCATCATTGGGGGTAGAAAATCTTAATAGTGAGAAATTTGAATGAATGCAGAAAAATGTATGTAGTATTCTCATCGATCTGATAAAATTTAGTCCACTTACAAGTAACAATACCAAAGGAATATATTAGAACTGGCACAATTGTTGATGGTTGAATTTCAGATTTCCCTCTTTTGAGAAAGCGTTTAAAAACTTTGTCAGTCGCATTTGATATTTTATTCAGAGACCCTCCTTGATTTGTTTATAATACAGTCGATGGTTCTGAGGGTTTCCCAAACAGCGATATGATTCTTCAGGTGGTATCTGCATAATATTAAAAAAATGGTTAGATGTGCCTAGTTCCTGTTTGAATATTTATTGTGCCACATTTATCAAGACCGGAATTCATCCCAGTGTCATCGCTGAATATTTTTGTTTTATTTATAAGCAATTCTAATTTATCACGTGTTTCGGCGTAGAGATTTATGTCATCCATATACAGTAAATTGGTTAACCTTTTGATGTTTTTCATATCCAATCTGTAGCTACATATAGTGTAGTTCAAAAGAGTTGACAGCGGGTTTACGGCTAGATAAAATCATAGAGTTGATAGGGAATCTCCCTGAAATACACCTTTTCGATCATCGGCTTACACAAATAGTCCTAGAGTTGCAATAATAACGAATCAAACATTTTATACATTATTTCCTTTCTCCTTCAAGACTGAAAGAAAAGCTCCATCAATGACGCTTTCTCGAAAAAGCCCCGACTTCTCGCAGGAGCATCTCCGAAACGAGCATCTGTAAGGAAAATAAAACCTTCAATAATTACAAAAGCGACCGGGAGTTCCTTCGACGTCATCGAGTCCATTTTGTCTGTGCGAACGACGCCGCCACGGAAGCGGTGATGGCGGTCTCGCAAACAATCTCACAAAAATCCCGCGCTCTTTCTTTAATTGCTGGCTGCGCGCCGGCGATGCGTGGTAAAAGGCAGTCAAAGCTTCAACGCAGACGGCTATTCCGTCTCACTGGGCGCGCCCGCCCTTCCTCTGTCCTCACCGGGCCATTCAAAGTTGCACGGTTGCACGCAAGGCTGACATCGACCAACACCGAAAACCCGTAACACTTACAAAGCCAAACGATATGGATCTACGTAATCAACTAGAAATTTTTCGAGATCACGTTGGCCCTTCCAAAATTCAAATAACTTGTATTTTGTTTTATTTTATTTTTTATTTTGATCTTCCATTTTTACGAGTAGCAGTACTTGCAACTTCTTTTGCGTGGAGTACTAAGTATGTTTAGACAGGTTAATTTAAAAAGTAGAAATAAAGTGTGAAAGTATTGAATTATTTGATAATTTTTTACATTAACATTACAATAAAATCTACAGCACAACATCTATTTACGCTAAGATTTTGGTTTTGTGTTCAAGAGCTAGGACCAAAACTTTTCGGAATCACTTGCTCGAGAGCATCCTACATATATCAGAATGCTATTGCTGAAACCACTTTTACATAAATTTACATCTACTTTAAAAAGTCTGCCCTTCTGCGTTATTGAGTGTCATAAGTAATATCATAAGAAATTCCGTAATAGCCAGTATATAATATAAATACTAATTTAGCAACGGGATTCGTCAGTTTCGAATAGATTGAACATGTGTTTGTACTCATTAAAGTATTTTCCTGTATAATTTTGACTGTAACGATCCACATAGTTTTGATTGAATATCCTTTGAATATTTCACCATACAATCTTCTCGTATTAATTGCCAATCTTTCAAAATGTGTAAAATTTATTTATTTGTAGTTTGTGTTGTCACTTGTTATTTTCTTTCTTCGGAAATTTCTTGAAATTGTTTCCACACACTTCCTCGGTTTCTTTTGCTCCTTTATGGCACTGGATCTTTAATAATAGATTCAATTTAATGTTGAAACTTTACCAAACACGTTCATGCTAATATTATATTTACGCTGACAAGCTATTACGAACATAAAGCAGATGCTATTGATAACAACAAAAAAGTAAACAAAATTATGACAGCGGACTTGATAATCATAATGAAGATAGACTTCTGGGATTGGTTTAATTTGAATATATTCTTGCTTACATTTGGTTACTTACGATACAGGCAGACTGAGTGAAATAGTCATTGAAAACCAATTGTTTCGTACTCCGAAGTCTCTTGAACTGAAACGGGAGGACTCAGGGGGATTGCTAATTTAGTTTATATTATCTTAAGTAAAAATGTCAAGAGAGTGGAGGTTTGGATAACTGTTTTTGTAAATCTTGTTTCGTAGAAGTAGTTTTTAATTCATATCTGCTTCAGGTTTGATAATAATTCTCGAGCATCTAATCTTCACACCACGGTTTGGAAGTGTTTCGTGAACAGCTCTTAACATTCTTATTAAAGCTAGAAAATCATCCATTATCTCCTCGAAATTATTGCAGTGCAGTTGTCTTTCGTTTTGTCAAAGAAGCTAAGTTGATATAGACTTAGGGGATAAAGAAGATCTTGAGATTCCAAGAATGTTTTAGTATTGAACCACGATTAATCGTCAACTTGTACAGAAATGGATTTAGCTTCTTTTTATTTTTGGAGAACTGTTTCTTTATTTTTCCAATATCTTCAGTACTTTTTTCATCCACGGCTGAGTTACTGTTTTGGAGTTATTGTCCAATTTACCGAGTACTTTTAAGGTAACTTCGTTTCTCGCAGCCGGCTCGAAGCTAATACTGCTAATCTCTTGTAATCTCCAGTATTCAAGGAGACGGTAACAAATGAAGGAACAGCGAGCGGAAGTACGCACGCTTACAATATTAATGTCTATAATGTAAATATTCTAGTATAGAAATATTCCAACTGTATTTTATAAGGTCTGAAGATGGCAATAAGGTGTAGCCGAAACGTCATGTAATCAAAAAATACTATATGTAACAATATACCTATTAAAAATTTCTCTTGAATGTCAAAATAAAATAAAACGGAACTGATTGTGTTAATTACATTTTAAACGACAACTGCACTAATGGCATGCATTTAATAAACTCAGATTTTGTTTGCAAACAGTACGGTATTGGTAATATATAAAGAATTGAGTGTTCTTCACAACTATTAAACATGGCGTTATTTTTTTCTCCGGAAGATACTTCTAAACGCTCATTGAAAATTGAGAGCAAAAACAATAAGAATACTGATAAGAATTATATATAAAAATCCCAAAAATTGTTATTTACATTAAGTTCAGTTTCGGTATTGAACACTTAGTGTGCAATACACTTAGGAAGGTTTCATTTTGTTCAATAATTCGCATGAATACAATTTTCTCATTCATAATATATTTATGATTTAATTTTCATAATTAACAACTTTAATTAACACACAAAATAACCAACGTTAAAATACTTCTGAAATTGAAAGAATACTATTCATTTCTAAATATAAATAAACAGATTTTACAAACGAATTCATTATAATGTACTCCTGCGGTTTAAATTGTGATTTCACGATGTTCAATTATTGCATACAACAATTCTCATTTTAACGTTGTGGCGAGCAAGAGCCGTCAAAATTAATAACTTACAGCGGTATCGATTATATGAACGTAATATTATGATCAATTTAATATAACGCATTACTTTTTTTAATGAAAAGTGTGTAAAACTCAATATTGCAATGTAATAATAATAATAATAATAACGCATACAATAACAATAACAACAATAACAATAATAATAATAATAATAATAATAATAATAATAATAATAATAATAATAATAATAATAATAATAATAATAATAAAAATAAAATTGTCTTAATTTGTGACGAGGCTCAAATCTTAATGTCTGCTCTTCCGCCACTTTAATGAATTTACAAATTTAAAAATTACAGTTGAGGCGTTCGGACGTAATTAACATTTACTGACATTTTATGTCACAGAGGAAAAATCTATTTGAGACTACCATCTACATTAATTTATTTGTGCGAGCCAAATTAATTTATTGACATTTTTTGTTAATTCTTGAAAGTTTGCAAATTGGAAAGACATAATCCAAGAATATTCTAAAAAATGAAATAAAAAGAGCTCCTACTTATTCCACTTAGAATCAATAATTATAAATTGCCCGAAATGTCAGTTGTCATTACCCAATATGCCTGAACTGGAAAAAAAAAAAAAAAAAGACTGGTACATTTTACATTTAAGCCTGAAATGCAATACTAGGGACCATCCCAGCATACGCCTTAAGCGATTGAGTAAATCCACAAAAAACTCATTCAGAATGGCAGCTTCAGGTCGAACATTGAGATCAAGAAATATCAAAATTGAGAGTGAAAAACAAAAGAAAAAGGGAAGAAAAGAATGCGCAGGAGGACAAGAAGAGAAATTAAAGAAATTGTTGGGGATGGGGAAATGGAAAAGGATATGAGGAGATCCGAACGGAAAACATGGTACACATAGCTTTACAACCATTACACAACAGATAGTATACTTAAGGACATACACCATACATAATTTCTAAATAAAAACATGGAAAATTACCTCATTAACCATTAGGTAAAGGCGAACAAAAGGAAATATTATGGTATAAAATACAGAAAGTGTCCGTAAAATAATGCTGTGAGAGTACTGATTTTCCTTGAGACAATAGCAGGAAATAATAATAAATGTGCCCGTTATGCTCAGTGAAAGTTCTTGCGCAAGTGAGAAAAATTTATTCGTGTCTGAAAATTGCCATTGCATTGGCCATATTAGTTCATTGGTTTCATTAGTGACTATATCTGCAAATTAGAAATAAAAAGTGTAGGGATTCTCTAATAAATTCACGGGCAATTATTTTCTTACAGCTGACAGTAAGAGCCATCTCGCACACTTTGTTCAATACAGTTACACGTTTTCAAATTTGTTAGTTTCTTTCCATTCCATTCCTTAAAAAAAGTTTTTGCAGCATTCCGTCACAAACAGAATTATTCCGACATTCGATTACAATTATTTCACACTCTCAATCGACTGATTGATTGGTGATTCTCGGTGCGTCAACAGCTGTCATTAGTCACGTAAGTGTAGTGCATGTTTCCTCCTGGGGAGGTAGCTGTTATTTTCCTTCACTAGACGGTGAGGTCCGGCGTTGACCTACCGCCGGTTAGCGGAATTTTCCAAGCGTAGGTACCGCCACCAGCGGGGCACCACCTCACCCGCGACAAGCTCTTAAATTGATCGATTGATTGATTTTTTCCTGTTTCCGGGCGCGCCAACAGCTTTGGTCATTAGTCCCGCATGTTTTTTCTCGGGAGATGGCGGTAATCTTCCCCCGCTGGATGGCGAGATCCGGCGCTGACCTACCGTTGGCTAGTGGGGTTTCCCCCTAACCAGGACTCTCCCACCTGCGTGGCACCGCCGCAGCCGGGACAAGCTCTAAGCTTCGACCTATCTTCGGGCATGTGTGGTAGTGCAGTGCATGTTAGTATAAGTGCGTGTAAGGGGAGAGGATATGACATGGAAGAGGTAGAAAAGATCGCGCGCCGTTCGTGACGGTACTGCTCGGGCACCCGCCTAGTGAAGCGGCGCGGTCCACGTTTTCATTAAGAAGCACGTTCCGCGATTTCGTCCAGAAGACGCGGCCCGGTTCACAGTTTAGTTGTGAAGAAGCGGCGCGGTTTGCAGTTTCATCAAGAGGGAAAACGGCGAATTTTTCGTATTTATGTCTCCAACTTCCTCCCTCCTCCGCAGCCTGACCTGGACCCATTTTCGCCAATCGCGTAGCTGAGCCAGGGCCCCCGTGATTTGGTACCTTCTGACAGGTTGCTTCGCTAGGCGAGATTTCGGTGCGAACCTTGAGTTTTCCGTTGAGCCATCCGCATGATCCGGAATACCAGACTGCCTTCGTTGCAGCCCCATCATCCATCTATCACCCGTTAACAAAGCCCTGGGATTTCCTGGTCGCATAGTTCGGAGGATGAGTGAACGAACACTATTTTCAACGTTTGACACTTCTTTTCTGAAGCCCATTCGCGGCGACTTCTCTATGGAGATATTTTACAAAAGAGTATGAAATTGATATTTTCTATAAAAAATGAAATTATGTAAGTGGCTCCGTCTCAAACGGCATCCTTGCTTGTTAATTGTTATTAAATAAGGTCTCTGTGCTGGCACTAATATATATATATATATATATATAATATATATAATATATATAATATATATATAATATATATAATATATATATACATATATATTATATATATATATATATATACATATATATTATATATGTATATTGTGGAATAATGTGGAAGTCGATGGCTTAATGAAAAAAGTTAGTTTGCGATGCAAGAATAACATAAGTTCCAATAAACGTTTTAAAATGAGGTTAGGGGCACCACAAACTCCGTAAATACCCCATTTTTTTGGCCTCTTTTCGCTACTTTTTAGAAAATGAATATTTAATTTTATTATCAACAAACTTTTAGCTCTGGTGTTGCGCACGTTACTTCGCAACACTTTTGTGATCATCAAACATCAGTTTAACTCAGTGTACCAAATTAGCCCGAATATGGCTAATTTTAAATTTAAACCATACAAGTAGCCTTTTTTCAAATGATCATAGCTCTGTAAGTTTACATCCAAAATACTTTTAATTGAGATACAATTAAAGATTGAAATTTCTACTTTTAGAAAATTCCTTTGCACAATTTAACTATTGCACTGCAATATGTTAAACTTGCGAGTCATCACACGGGTTTGGAAGTTACTAGACTTTCAAAAATGCTCTATGGCATTTGGAAGCCAGTGAACTTGAGTCTCTGCAGGTACTCATTTGGCAGGAACAATGACACCGCAGTCGTTATAGAGATGTACAGACTCGTGGAAAGTGCTGCTTGCGATACGACGAAACCCAATCACTAATTGTAGTTAAAGGCGCTTTAGAACGAAGGATCACAAAGTTCCGCTTCAGACAAAGACTATAAAAGCATGATAGGATCGGTTCGTGGAAACGAGTTGTATAGCTCAGGGAGAGAAGTTTGCCCTTGGGTTACAAACCATGTTGTGAAAGCCGTATGGGAAGCGTATGCATGGAGTACAAGGAAGTCCAAAGGGAGAGCACGTTTGGAGCTGTATCTTCCTGAGCCTACAATTTGAAGAATTTTACGACTGCGACTGCAGTTTAAAGCGTACACGTTATAACTTATGTAAGAGTTGAATGATAATGACAAGCAGAAAAGGTATGCGTTCTGTATGGACATGATGAACACGATGGAACATGAAACTAATTTTCTCGAAAAGGTTGTGGCCAGTGATAAGGGCAAGTCCCACATTAGTGATGTTGTTAACCGTCACAATATGGGGCACATACTGTAACCGCTTGTCATCGGCTACACTCATGACAAAAGAAATATTGAAGTGACAATACCCGACATCTTGCCCTACAAATAGTTCCTAGAGTAGCGAAGAGATGGCGTTACCTAGAAACAAATTTCTGAACGTACTTTCGCCCTAGCCAATCAGAACTTTTGTAGAAATGCGAATGTGGCATGAGGCTTGACTCGGACGAGATTGTCTTTCTTTCCGGATCGAGACGCTGAAGTGATTAGATGGGTACTATTCCACCACACAACCGACGAGAGACACGTGGAAAATACCAAAATGAAGCTTTATTAAAAGGTAATTGTCTAAGTATTTTCATGGATTAATCACTGTGATATGTGAAGATTACGTAAAATTCGATAGAAATATTAAACAAGTAATGCAACGAATGTAAGAATAACAGTGGTAGTGGACTAAAATGAATTTATAAAACCACGTTGCTACATTTTCGTTGCTGGAATATAGAAGAGATTTTTGTAACATAGGACGTGTTTCTGTTTCTTTGTTACAGCTTTTTCAGTTTTAGTTTTGAGCAGTTACTTATTCTACTTTTATTCTATTTCATTTTTATTTATGGATTTCATTTCGAAAATTCTATTGGAGAATTTTGATAATTCCGAAAAGCATAGTTTATTCAACAACTGGCTCAACTTTCACTAAAACAAAGTTATAATTTGGAGTTTTGGACTCGCATTCTAACGCGACCATCACCTTCGTGTAAGCTGTGGTTTAACTGGGCTGTACAACGAGGAGAAGGCGTACGGAAATACTCGATTCCATCGCGGTAGGCAGCGCACGAACCGTCGCAGGACAACGACGACCTTGGGGCGTGAACGTCGCTCGACAGCCGTCTACTCAGCGCGGGACCAGCTTGGAGAATTCGCCGGTCGTGAGTCACCGAAAAGCAGAAAGAATATTTACTAAATTGCAGCTTGGAAAACTTTCAAGATCGAATTATGATTGCACAAATTAAAACGTTGTAATATGAGCTTCCTCAGTAACAGACATTGATCGGACAAGTTTTACTAAATATTAGTCTTGATAACCAGTAAATTTATTTTTGCAGTCGTAAGAGAAATCAGATCTAAATAATTTTTATGTTTATTGATAAAAGTCGTCCTTGTGTATAATTCTTTATCTAAATTCATACATAATTGACTTGATGTTATTTGAAATCATTTAAGAGGAATTGTCTATGTAAAAAAGGTTTTGAACATGAATGAAAGCTGTTAAATTGTTTCTGGTAAAACGTTATTTCATGAACAGTCAAAAGACTTTGTAAACAGAATTTTGCACTGCGAGGTCACGCAGAAGCTGAATATTAAGTGTAAATATTGAGTGTAGTATTATTTAAGATTGAAAAGGTATTAGTGAATTTTGGTATATTGTTTGTATGTATCTTTTTACAGGATGGTTATTTAAATTGTGAATTGTGGGTTTCATTAAGAGATAATTTGTTTTGAGAAGTGTACATATGTATTTACTGTTTGTTTCGTGTAAATGTAGATCAGAGTCACTATTATTCTACAGAAAACTGCAGTTTAGGTAGGAGTTAGCTACCATTGTGTAATCAAAGGAAAAGTAATCACGTAGGAGAATATGTGAACGTGAGTGTACGAAGGATCATATTGGAAAGAATATATGTTACTTGTTCTTTAAAACTATGAAATTGTGTTTGTTTGTTAAATGAATATTAGTTAGCAAAGACGAACCCACCACCGATAGGAATTATCCATAATTTGAGGTCTTCCCAGGTTTGTGTGACGGTGTAATCACACGTCACAAAACAAGTAAATAACAGATTTACTTCTGTAATTCGGCGTACTACGAAATAGTTAGGTAGATACGTGACGGTTACAATACAAACAGGCCGAAATCTTGAAACCTACACGCGACTCATCGAAACAGAATGTCTTTTGTGCATTGATTTCCGTGAAAGTTTATGAACCTTTTTTTATGAGCAATGACGCGAATTACGTATCTATTTATGTTGCAAAACTACCTAATGCCACAACTTTATGAAGACATGGGTGAAACCATTTTCCATCGAGATGGAGCCCCTCCACTTTACCACCGGTCACAGCCTACCTATCTCGCACTGTTCCTGTGTGGATTGGACGAAGTGGGGACCATTGCTAGACCACCGCAATCTCTTGATTTAGCGTCCTTAGACTTTTGTCTGTGGGAATATGCTATAGACAAGGTGTCTGTGAGAATATGCTATAGACAATCTCTCCACTTGCTTCAACTATTGATGACCTTCGCCAACGCATCAATAGTTTGCTGGCTGAGGTGGATGCTGAAGGCCCTCGCGCACCTGGGAATAAATTTTGCACAGATGGGATATCTGGCGTTTGACAAAACGAAGCCACATTGATCATTTGTAGGAAGAAACTTGATTATCTGTCAATTTGTAAACTGACAATAAATTTATATGAGTAAAGGTTTCTGGGCTGGTAGGCCGTGGTCCAGTTGCCAATGCCAACTGGACCACGGCCTACCAGCTCGGAAACCTTTACTCATATTGACTCCGGCCGTGAAAGCCTACGATGCTATGACAATAAATTATTTTAACTAAGTAAATCTTGTGTTATTTAATGTTACCTTAGGTAAGTAATGTAAAATAACCCTACTATATGCTACTTCTGAGTAGCATAGCTGAGTAAGACAATTCTATGACCGTTTGGTTCACGAAGTGCGTCAAAACGGTGCTCATGATTGAATCCATACTTCTGTCATGGCGTCAGTTCATGTATTGAGAAAAGTTTACTTCTTGATAATATAGAATTGCGTGCTTTGTATTGTGACACATTTTACACCAGATGTTGCAGATTCATTGATGTTTTAGGATGTTACAACTCTCGAAACTTTCCAGATATTTTTTGTAGAATAGTAATTAGAGCAAGGGACAAACCAGTGCCACATCAGTATTACTCTCAAAATTTTCCATTAACCTCTGTCATGTGAAATACATAAACATTAGAATTTTGTATAGTACTTCTTCACTCTTTTGTCAATACCTCACCTTTGGCAAATCGACTATCATCAGATATGGTTCGCCTCAAGATGGCTAGCCAACCAATTTGATATTCATTGCCGATTCAGACCAGTGCACTACGTGCTGCCTGAACGTATCTTAGCTTTATCTCTAAAGATTACCGAGCCCTATTGAAATGCAGTTCAATACACACGTCGCCTTCTGTAGGTGAATCAACAAAGATTTCAATATTGGTGTTTGGTTTGGTTTGGTTTTTCCGTGTTTCCGGGCGCGTCAACAGCTTTCGTCATTAGTCCCGTTAGTGTAGTGCATGTCTGTTTCTCGTAAGAAGGCGGTGGTTTTCCCCAGCTGGATGGCGAGATCCGGCGCCGACCTACCGTCGGCTAGTGGGGTTTCCCCCTAACCAGGACTCTCCCACCAGCGCGGCATCGCCCCAGCCGGGACAAGCTCTAAGCTCCCGACCGGTCTTCCGGAATATGTGGTAGTGTAGTGCATGTTAGTGTAAGTGTGTGTGTAAGGAGAGAGGATAGGACTAGGAAGGGGAAGGACAGATCGCGCGGGTTCCGTGTCCCGTTTGTTAGGGTACTACTCCAGCACTCGCCTGGAGTTGATCGGAGAAACCACGGAAAACTACCGATCAGAGCAGCCGGTCGCTAGAATTCTGCTCCAGACAGCGACTGAATTCGACCCAGCTGAAAAGCTAGTGTCGAAAATCCTGCCGCCGTCAGGACTCGAACCTAGGACCTCCCGGTTAGAGGCGCTGCAGTGACATCAGTTGATGTCACTGACGAATATTACCGCTCCCGGTAACATTGGTATGATAATGAATGATAAGGAAGGGGCACCGGAAAAGCAAATGTGTTTATGATCTTTGTGACGATTGCCGCATTGCTCGAGGGAATGAATTCATATTCGTCCATGAATGCATTCTCGATTGTGTCGCAAATGTCACATAGTTTTAACTTTGTTGACGTAAAATAAATAACTAGAAATTTAATGAATGATTTGCATTTTATAAACGTATATGCAGGCTACTTCAAAAGACGATTATTCTGCAGAACATCAACTCGGCTTGGCCTAGGCAGTTGCATGATACATTCCATTACTTTAATATGTCTATTACCTTTCTACAATATTTACGCTGAACATTTAAGATCATGCCATTTTTAATATCGTTAACGTCACCACTATTGATCATGTTTGGAGGTACTATTTGTTCACATAAAATTTTGTATAAGTATCTGAAATGTTTATGACATAAGTACGCATTTTCACAGATCAAAGAAAAAAAATTATGATTTTTCTGACACAAACTTCAAAAGGTGGAGTTTTTGCTTCAGAAGAAGTAAATCAAAACACGGAGTCTTAAATACTTTCTTAATACATTCTTAACATTCTTAAATACATTCTTTGCCAGATCTTAGCATTCCACAGACTATCCAATGACCACATGGAACCGGACCGGCTGTTACCTTTCGACACATTTCTTGTCAAACATCGCGCTGACTCATTGTTTGCAATTGATGCACTTCATTGTCATGTACGCTAGAGGGTGTGTGGGGAGGGGATGGCAATCCATGGCGCGCGCACGTGGGCACGTAGGCGCCGCCAATTACGGGGCGCCGAACGTCGATACGCCAGCGCTGGGCGCAGAAATCCACGGCGCGAGGGTGGGGGCGGGGCGGGGCGGAGGCGGGACGGGGCGGGGCGGTGGTGGGGCGGGGGGGGGGAGGGCGGGGAGGGGGGGGAGGGGAGGGGCGGGGACGGGGAGGGGAGGGGAGGGGAGGGGCGGGGCGGGGAGGGGGGGGGGAGGGGCGGGGCGGGGGAGGGGGCGGGGAGGGGCGGGGCGGGGAGGGCGGGGGGGAGGGGCGGGGCGGGGCGGGGCAGGGGCGGGGCGGGCGGGTCCGCGGGTGCAGATCTCAACCACAGGGCCTACCCTGCAGTCCGCTCTGCCCGGCCACGCGCCCGCGCCACTGGCGAAGAACTAGAGCCCGGAAGTTTGGCAAAATGCCTTTTTATAATTGTTACGATTATATGACTTTTGTTTGAAGAATTCCTAACGCAATTGATGTAATATTGAAGGCAGGTTAACGGGGCTTGGTCAAAAGTAAGAACGAACTACAAGCTGGTTGTTTGCCGACGTTTCGGAAAATTTACTTCCAGCCTCAGGGCTGAATAATATTAGAATGGAAAATAACACATATTTACAATAATGCTAGCAGAGAACACGTGTCATATAACAACAATTCTGACTGCAGTTAAACACATTTACAATTTCTTCTACAAAAACGTTCCATACCTTTCAACCACAACGTGAAAACTTTTAAATCCCATGTGCCCTCCCCCATCTCAGGCACCTCAAGTAACGACATATAATTCCCCACACAGACAAAAAATGTGATCGTCTGTAGAGATGCTGGGTGGCCGATAATTATATAAGTTGTCCCTGAGTGGGGTTCACTCTTCCATGGATTATAGTCTATTAAAATTTGAAACATACTGTCTGGGTTTTTTTTTATTTGATTTGATTTTGGAGGTTGATCTATAAAATGCTTGTTTTTTAATCCTCTCTCTCTATTTATGTAAGATTAATTCAAAATTATTTATATATATTTTATATATTTATTTACTCATTTTTTCAGCCCTGAGGGGGAAATGATTTTCCCCAAACGTCGGCAAACAACCAGCTTGTGTTCGTTTTCTTCTGTTTCCCCCTTAAACCCTCCTTCCACCCATTTCAACAATGAAATGACTAAATTGTATTTGGTTTGGGTTTTTAGTATTTTTTTATTTTGCCTTTCTCCCTATTTCTGATGCCTATTTTTGGCTTTTTACTTATTTCCCTTTTTATATTATTCTGACCTTTTCTGTTTTTTGCGTTATTATTTTCTTTCCCCTCCGGGCCCCTAATCTCTGTAAAGTTTTAAACACCTGTTTCCCGGGAAAACGTAAAGTGAAAGATCCTTTTTTCTGGTATTTTCCTTTTTTCCCATTCCTTTCTCGGGCCCTTTTCCCTTTTTTGCATTATTTTTTTTCCGGCCAATCTCTCAATTTTTAAGGCTAAATCCCGAAAAATAACGGGAAAAAATCAATAGATCGCAGCACTATCATACAATTTTATAGATCGATAACGTCTGAACAAATTTCTGTTTTTTCAATCTTAAAAAAAATTGCCCCCTTTTTAAAAATAAATTCACGCTACGATCCCTTTTTTTAAAAGTTTTCCCAAAAAAATTTTGAAAACTTTTTCTCATATTTCCCGGGAAGAATTAAAATATTGGGCTTATACCGTGGCGACGTTTTCCCTGAACCCAACGCCTGTCAATCATCAAATCGGATGAATGGGGCGGCAAAAGTGAAATTTGGAAAAGATCCTGTTTCCCCCCCCTCCCCCCCCTGCCCCCAGGCCCCTTTCGGCCAAACCGCCTGCGGCAGAGGCCGAATTTTCCCGACGGCAAGCTGGGCGTCAGTCCCTTTCATTTCCAATATTTTTTTTCTTCACTGTCAAACTAGTGATGCTGTAACACAAAAACGGTCTCTATCATCTGTAATAGTCGTATAAAACTATTTTCTTGTTACATATTTCCGTCTTCCTTCGAATACCATCAAATAATTATTTGAGGCGGTATAAAATATCGATTCGTTTGGAAACTGATTTCAAAAAAAAAAAACTAATTGTGTAGATATCCCCCAATATTCCATGCCCTAACATCAAATTTTTACATTTTCTTCAAAGATCTTTTTATCATTCCACTCCCACAAAGAATGACCCGAAATTGCACGCTTTTTTTATCCTGCGTTGATTTTGATCTCAAAACGGCCTTTGTCCCCTTGATAGACTTTACCTTAATCTTTTTCCCAAGTAAAATTTTAAAACATTTTTCTTTTCGGACAAAATTGAAAAGGGGTAAAATATGCGCAGGCGAATGCATCCTGAATCCAACACTGTAACAAACATTAAAATATAATATTAAGAATCGTACATGTCTAGCTTTTAGTAAGTTATATTGATAAAAAAATTATTCTTTTATATTTGTATAAACTTGAAGATTGGAATAAGTAATTCCCGCGTCATTTTGATACAAACACTAAATAATTAAAGGATGTAGTGTAAATCATTGTATTGTACACATATATTTTATTTTTAATCATTAAATTGTCACAAAAAAATAATAAATTTTAACCCTTAGACGGGAACACCACACTCGAAGAGGAATATCCTTTTGAGGATAAATTATTTTTGTTATACAGTTTTTAAATTTTGGAACATATTTCAACATTAAATCCATTTTAAAACATCTCCGCTTATCGTAACATTTAATCAGTTGCAATTCAATTTATAAGTTTATACTACTGGAAAAACGTGCATACGTACTGATAAACCTCATATTAGGGAATCAGAATCAAACGTATTAAATCGGCGATCCTCATCGGGTTTCGAGAATAGGATGAACATTGATGTTGATATTTTCAAAACATTGATTTTGTAACACTAACATATCTCGTAAGAAAAGGGTTTTTGAAACCTGATTTTATTATCGGGGTTGATAGTTTTTGAATAAAAAGAAGATAATCACAATTTTATAAAAATTAAAATATGAAATAATATTGCATTATTCCACAGTCAATACGTGTTCGAATAAAGCGAACGGTATTTAACATCCTCATCAGTAGACTATCTTAGCCCAAGAGCCCTTTTTTTCTGGCTTTTCCCTACAAAAACTTTTCCCTGAATCAGACAAATTCCCCCGTCCTTATAAAAATTTCCATCTATGATTATTCGCAGAAATGAGCATATCTGACCCCCCTTACGTGACCTGAAGCTTGTACGTTTTTCTGAATCCCTCTGAATGGGTGCACAACTTCGAGGCTAAAAACGGTTTTTCTGTGTGCAATGGGTGGTTTTTTGATCTCAACATCCGGAGAAAATTTTCATAGTTTCTTTCGTTACTGATTTTTTTACGAGGTTTTCCCAAAAAGGTTATTCTTATTAAATAAACTTTTCGTGTGAAGAATGCCGAACGTGTTTCTTTCGACGCCCCATCCTGCTTCCTAAACATTCCAGCACGTCAGCCCAGTTCCCTTCCGAGAGGTCTTTGATTCGAGTCCCACAATGAGCCCCCTACTATATCAATTCGTCACTGTTTGAAGGAAATTCTAGCAATCGACTGCTCTGATCGGGGTTTTTCCCTGGTTTCTCCGATCAACACCAGGCGAATCCGGGCATGCCCTAACAAACGGGCCACGGACCCCTTTCGATCTTCCTTCCCCCTTCCTTTCCCATCCTCTCCCCCTTACACTCCACTGCCCACACGCCCATATTCCGGGGGACAGGTCAGGGCTTAGACTTGTCGGGTGGGGCTGCCCCGCTGGGGGGAGATACCTGGTTGAGAACCCCGCTGCCCAAAGGTGGTGGCGCCGGGTCTTTCATGCAGCGGGAAGATCACCGCCACCTCCCAAACAAAAAATCGCACTACACTCAGGACTAATGACCAAGGGTTTACCCCTCGAAATCATAACAATCAATCAATCCAAGCACGTAAGCCCCGGGTAGGTGGCTCAGGCGCAACTGATCACTGCAGTGACCCCTGTTGGAGCCTTGAGGTTTAGTACCACGTGGCAGTATCTTCGACACTAACTGACGGGGGTCGAATTCAGTTTTCTGTATGGGGACGAATTTTTTCGGGCGGGGGGCTCCCATTTTCGGGTAGTTTTCCGGGTTCCTCAGATCAACACCAGGCGAATGACGGAGCAGTTCCCTAACAAACGGGCCACGGACCGCACAGAATCTTTTCATTCTCGTCCTTGATCCTTCTTTTCCTCTTGCCCACAATCATACATACTTATTTGCACTATACTACCATAGTTGAGAGCTTAGAGCTTGTCCCAACTGGAATAGTACCTCCAATGAAGCTATCTGGGGGGAAAAATCCCAGATGTCGGGGTTAATTTAAAACCCGCATGGTAGGATACTACCTCTTTCAGCATATAAAACATTCTCTTACGGACTTTAAAATAATATGTTTTTCAACATCTATACCCCTCATTCTGCGAGCAAGGGGGCAAGTTGCATCGTTAAAGTCTTTTTAGATCTGCCGAATTTGTTGGGCCCACTAGATTTAGAATATTCGAAACGAAGTGTCTCATCAGGAAAACATCAGAAATAAAAAGGATTATCCTTTTAGACTGAAAATTAATAACTGGAGAAACAATAAAAGGCACATATTCCCACCGCTCAAAACCCCCCCAAAAAACCCCTTTTTACACCCGCAAAAACATTCTGACAAATGAAGACGTCTATGGATGTTCCGTGTGGCTTGTGGTATCCATCCCGTCAGTAAAAAAGGGGGTGGAGGGTCAAGTTGACCTGTTGACTTTTTTTTGACCCCCTTACGTGTTTGAATTTATTTTACAATGGTAGATGCTGCATTACGAATGAATAAATCGTATATACAAATATAGCCCCCGGATTTGGTGAAAAAGAATGAAAATGTATTTTTTTGTGAAATCTTCAAGACATAAAAAAATTTTATTTAAATTTGTTTCGAGATAAAGAAACTTACGTTTAACCATAGAAAATATAGCAGAATAAAATTCAATGGGGGCTGCAAAAAACCTGATATGTTTCATTTTTAAGTTTTGAGATGAATTTAAACTTTTTTGTTAGAATATTTTTTTTTTTTTTTATTCTGAATGACAATTTTTTTTTATTAGGTGGTAAAATGTAAGGGTTTTCTACAAATCATTATTAGTTTGTTTTAGAAATATAGTGTACACGCAATTTTTTTAAATTTTACACTAGCATCATGCAGTGACTTGAGTGCAAGAACCTGATATGTTACAATTCATTAAGCTTAATCCTAATTTTCTTCGTTAACTGGTTTTCTACTTCACTTTACTCTTCTAAATCTTTATTATAATGTCAATGCTCTTGAAATAGTGCTTTTTGGGGTCAATTTACCTTTTGATACTTTTTTATCTCCCGAAAATCCAAGAATGTGAAAACAGCTTTCTCAAATCTTGTATTTATGCAGATGGGCCCTTTCCCTTTTTTGGCAGAAAAAGGCAGATAACCAATTCATTTTCCTCTCTTGGGGGTGACAACTTGTCCGTCAGCAAAATCTGTGAATGAGTAAGCAAAGACAACGGAACCTGGTTTGTCTTTCCTTATTTTAATTTTCGAAGCTTTTTGAATTTTCACTGTGTTTCTTTTAATATATGTTTTGCGGAATTCCAAGAACGAGACAATTGGAGTAAGGAAAAAACCCCCTTTTCTCTCTTCATTTTGTTTGAAAAATTTTTTTCTTGCTTTCTTGTTTTTTACCCCGCTCTGAAAATAAACTGCTGGGGTGGGTATCTTTTTCTTCTCAATAATCCTAACTCTCTTTCACAATAAAAAAAATTTGGAAAATTTATGCTGCACTTCATCAACGAGACATAGATCATGTACCAAGTTAGCACAAAGAAATAATATTTTATTCATCATAAATCAGACCAGGGTATTATTTTTTTCTGCATGAATTCCAGAGTACTTTTGAAAATAAGAGATCAAACATGATGCTATTTCTTCTGATCTCCTACTATCTAAGTCCTCTGTCAAGACTTGCATTGAACCTTCATGTGCATCATATTCTCCGAGGTTGTAAGTCTACAGTTTCCTGGAGTAGAAAACCACTTTTGTATGGATATGAGGGGTTGGGAGTGCCTGCTGAATATCAAATGCTATTGTCCGTGTAATTGAGTCATTCTGCAAAGCTAGAAAATAATTTTCCCTCATGGTGTGAGCGGCTTCGGCTTTTCGTAAACGCAGTTCATTTCCTTGCATTTTCTTTGTTTTTGTATCTTCGTCACATACATTCTTGATATCTATAGATATCAAGAATGCAGATTGATATCAAGAAGCAACTTGTGTTTCGCATGTGTCTAATTTTAATTGCCAAATTAAAGATTAAATTCCATAACAAATGCTCTTTCTGAAGGTTTGGAATGTTTCTGGTTGAATCGTTGAAAGTAAAGTAAAAATTCGTAACTTACCAGTCATTTCCACTTGAATCTTCAAATAACTTCTCCGGTGCGGAACGTTCGAAAATAAAAAAATAATAAACTCGTAATTTACTAGTAATATTGCCAATAGAATCTTCAAATACCTTCTTCTTTGAACCTTTACCGTCCATTGTCACAACTGTACACAATGCACTTCACCAACCTTTAGCATAGAACTCGTTGTGAGAAGGAATACACATATCATGTTCTTGCACGGACGAAGGCAAAAGCTTAGTTCCCACCCAAAGACATTTATCTATTGCGAGATTCGTGAAATACTTAGAGCTTCGAGTTTGTGTGGGAAAAAAGAGACACATGTTAGGTTTTTGAATGGCAAAAAACATTTTTTTTCCAAAATGTGATAAAATGTAAGGCCCTTTAATCCACCCATTGAATTTTCCTTTGCATTTCCTATGCTTCTTAGTTCTCATAATTGTAGGCTAAGAACGTCTCAAATTCCGCTCATTAAACTTTGCATTAAATGATTCCATTGCTTTGGCTATACAACTGTGGAATTCAGCATAAGAATAATATAACCACATTCCGTAAAGAACCCTGTCTTATTAGTTTTTCAGTTTTACAACAAGTGTTTACAAAATCAGGCAGCATTTCACTCACATGTTCTTGTTCAAAATTCAAAATTTATTGCTCTTAAAAACTAAAACTTCAATACCCAAAATTTAGAACAACTTCAAAAACGAGAAAATAAACAAAAAGTTGGATTTTGCTATTTTAGAACTTTTAATTAAAATTAATCATACTTGAAAGCAAAATTTTCCTCTTAGAACCTCTG
The DNA here is from genome assembly GCA_964035755.1 of Teleogryllus oceanicus. NCBI lineage: Eukaryota > Metazoa > Arthropoda > Insecta > Orthoptera > Gryllidae > Teleogryllus > Teleogryllus oceanicus. The sequence continues at coordinate 36,496,802 of CAXIVR010000011.1, read as the reverse complement.
ACCGGGAGGTCCTAGGTTCGAGGTCTGACTGCGGCAGGATTTTCGACACTAGCTTTTCAGTTAGGTCGAATTCAGTCGCTGTCTGGAGGAGAATTCTAGCGGCCGGCTGCTCTGATTGGTAGTTTTCCGTGGTTTCTCCGATCAGCACCAGGCGAATGCCGGAGCAGTATCCTACAAAACGGGCCACGGACCGCGGGCGATCTGTCCTTCCTCTTCCTTGTCCGCCCGGAATCACTAACAATCAATCAATGAGAGCTTTCAAAGTAGTCGAGCATCCTCTCACACAGCCAGCCACTTCGCCATACCTATTCCCAGTGGTGAGGGAAAGCTTTTGAACTATCCACACATACGCAAAATGTAAACGGACTGGGGTAGCTATTAAAGTTTTATGGGATGGTGGTGACACAAAATATATATTAGAGTTCTACATAACTCCATACTTCGATCTTTGGCAGAGTAAATTCTCATACATGTCGGTTCTCCACCAGACGGAGTAGCACGATGAGAACTTGTGAAACATGTTAATTAGTACCCACACCACTATCAAATTGTAGCAATTATTGCTTTCAGTAACCTTGTTGTTCCTGCCAGAAAGCATTACTCTCTGAACCGTCATTCTAGATGCAACGTTTTTTGAGTCAAATAAATCTTCTGGTAGAGGAAAGTACCCAAACCCTAGCTCAGTTCCTAATGCGAACCCTTTGACTTACAGCGCTGTAGAATGCTGTTGCCTATTAGAAACGTACTAAAATGGTAGTTCTTTGTAAGACTGCAGGCCAGGAAAGCTGTAGTGTCTTCATCTTCACTTGTTGCCAGACAGTCGGTCATTAGTGGGAACAGTGAAAAATGTATTGTCATTTGGAATATAAACACGCTGGTGCCTACAGGAGCCCCCAATTTTTCTTCTTATTAAATAAAAACAATTAAGGTATTTGTACCTTAGGAGTCTAATAAAAGTAAGAACCTACTCTGAAGCCTATCAGTTCGAGAGGGTAGGAAGAAGAAAAGATCAAGAGACAATTCAAAATTTAATCCCAGAGAAGTCGAAAGAGAGAGATTTAAGAAAATTCTGAAGTTAAAAAGCAAAAGGAAGATTCCGACTCCACGAAGAATCGAACGACATGTCCTCTGGTTCTTCCAAATTGGAAGTTCTACCCGGGATATCTTCTCTCCCAGGCGAAGAAGATGCTGAATGCATGTTTTACAGTGTAAAATTTCAGAGAGCTGTAGGAGATCTATGAATGATGAGCCTAATAGGTTCAATCTGGACTCATGTAGTGTGTGCTGGGACGGAAAAAGGCTACTTTTATATGTAGCTTTGTCGCACTTCAATATATAGACTAAGTGCAAGACATATAAGAAAATGTCTTATGTATAAGATATTAAACTTGTATTTTTGTACAATTATACTGAGTTGAATATATTTACTATTAAATGTAGTTTTACCCGTTTGTTATAACTTTTGCGGTGGGCGCATATTCGAAAACCTTTTTATAAATCTACGAAGTGTAATGTTTATGAAAAATGTTCTTAAACTACTTGGCCTATAAATTTAAGTAGAATATAACATTTTTATAATTAAGAAAGGTGAAAATTGCAAATATTTTGATTTAATTGTGCGGAAAATTGGATTTAAAAACTCGAAACAAAATGGGGTCCAGATTTGGGTACTTTTCTCTGTTTGGATGTACCGGATGTCGTTAGACCATATTAATTTCTGAACTTCGAGAACGCTCTAATTGAAGGATAATTGCGAAAGGTAACTCGAATGCAAAATAAAGATAATTATATAACAATAACGCAATGTCATATCGCAACAGAGTACGTTGCACCATCATCAACAACTCATTGCCTAGGTCATTTCTTTTGTAAACCGGAGAAGAAATTTAATTATATCCAGAACAACCTTGAAAGGGTGGAGATCTGAAACCAGTTCTTCATGGCGGAGTTGTTTGCTTCGTAACAGATTTAATTGATTCCGGCTGCGTAGCGTGACGCCCGACGGATGTCATATCTGCCCTCTGTTGCGTCTTCACTTGGAAGAATGCTCATCACTTTGCGCCATCAGAATAGCTAGGGCTTGTGGGTGACACCTGTGTGCGCTTAGAAGCAAAAGTGGGATTTCTGATTCGGTGTTGTTGACGTTCTTATAAGAAGAAATAAAAGAGGTCATCTTCGTCAACATATTAGCTTTATTAAGATAGCCGGCTTTCGACGGCTTTGCCGTCATCGTCAGTCTCGCTGCTGTCGGCACAGTCGTCCGACGGGCTGGGTGGATCCATGCGTGATACCAGGCCGTATCATGCATAACGCAGAGAATCACATTGGAATGATTTTCTGAATTGTCAATAAAAATCCGTAAATCTAAACTTAACCTATTTTTAAATTAAGATGATGTTGACCCTGCAGGACACGTGCGCCAGGGGCACATTGTTGTCGCTGGACATGATGTAAGGGACTTCACATTTGACCAGTATTTGCTGGCCATTTAGCACCGCGGGCCCCTAGTTGACGCTGTTTTATAGCGTTTTCCATTCGTTGCACTGAAACCCACCCTAGTGCAGGGCAGAAACGTCATTGCTCCGCAACAGTGCTGCCCCACACGCGTAAAGGGCAGCTACGAATGAAACGGATCCCGGAACTGAGTCAGTGCTTGTGGGCTACGCAGTGAAATTATACACAGCTGTTCTTGGTCAGTCACACTGATGGAACTCGAAAAATAATAATTTTGAATTATGATCGTCGTTATAATTTTTATGCTATATTTTGGTAATTCTTACTTCTTAATTCATAAATTAATAAGTGTGATTTCTTTATTTAAAAACTACGAAAACTTCAAATGCGTATGAGTCATAATTTCATTTTTCGAGATTTGCCAGTTATCGATATAGTACACAAGATTTTGAACCGAAAGGCTTCTGTAAAAAGGGGTGCTACAGAATAGTGGCCGCTTTAATAAGTATATTGTAGAACAGTAAAATCTGGTCCCTTTACTTTTATTGAAAATGTTTTTTATTTGTCTTATTTTCCAAACCCATTCTCTTCACCCATCCTCAACACTAGGGAACGGAATTTATTGCAATAAAAATGCAAAATATGTACATATTTATGTTCCTAGTTTTTCCAAATCATGTAAGAAAAATAGAAAATATGTAAAATAAAAATTCCTTATTGTGTTTAGAATTGTTCCCTACAAGCATTATCCGAGCATAGAACGTCGCCGATCAGTTCTTAACTAGAATTCGGAGTGACTAAAAGTAAGTTCTACCGCTACAGAAGTAATTGGACTCTAGTCTCACCACATATAAGAATTTTGTTCGAAAATTAATAGAGTACATTTCAATAGAATATATTACAATGTTTACGAGGAACCGGTGTTAAAGTGAGTAGTAGTACAGGGAAGCCACTGATGGATCCCAGGGTAGGGAGTAAAAGAGAATATCCCCCCCCCACCTGATCGAACAACGCTGTACGAATTTTCTTTTCGTAAAATATAGTTGTTAGTTTTCGATGGATTTACGAATATGCTCTTTAAAAAATGACCAAGCACGTGGTTGAAATTATTTTTGTTCACGAAAATCCCGTCATCGCAAAATAATTTTTAACTCCGCGTACGCAGCAAGCGGGGGGAGGGGTGGCAAGTTTGACAAATCATGGAGAAGATATGTCTGGGGGACGAAGGATCATGGCTAAGATATGGGTCATATAAGCGCAGCAGCATTTCATTTGATTTGTAAGAAGGTTGAGGTAAGAAGGTAACACATATTGCAAATGCGCATCTGAAATGTTCAATTTCGACGTACAAATAAATTAAAACGTATCGAAATATATAGTAAAAGATAAAATATGTAAAAATATGTAATTATACCAAAATATGTAAAAATATGTAAAATAAAAATAGTTCTAATTCATTCAGAATATCTCGTGAACTCTAATAGTATATTATGCAATTTGTTTATAATGTTGTCCTTTTTTACACGAATAATAAAATATTACCGAACGAAAGACGTTAGGAGTGAATTCGGTAATAATTTCTTATGATTGCAAAAAAAATAACATTATAAACGAGTTGCATACGCTATTTTTTTGTGTAACAGTATTATAAAAATTTAAGGAAACGAAGTCAATTTGAATGTTAAATTGTAACCTCGGATTTAAGTTATGACATCGTGAGTGCTATCTAAGCTACTCATTTGTTTACAAACAGCAATGAGGTTGAAAGTTACGTTTCAAACATGGATTCTTTGCCAAAAGAAATTTCGGAAGAAGCTGGAAAAGCAGAAAATGAATGCTGGATCGATAAAAAAATATGCAAATATTGTGTGAGAGGCTGTAGTTCTTTCCTATATGTCGGAGTAGGTTGGTTAAGTTACTACAATGCACATGCTAGAATAAAAACGATAGTTATGATGTATGATTATTTAAGCATTAAGTCCACAGTGTGTAAAACGTCTATGGTGCACATATTCAAAATTAAAGTCAATGTGTAAATGTGTTCGTATAAGAGAACATCCGCAAAATTTTTCGACGATATTGGTGGTGATATTACTGCACTTAGATATCACGGAGGGTGGCGATCTTCAAATGTAGCTGAATCTTACATCGAAGAATCAGTGAATAATTCAGGATTCAGGAAATAATAATAAATCAGTGAATAAGATTTACATTGCAATAAGATATTGATTAGTGCAGAAACTAAAGAAAAAATAATAACTTTGGAATTAAATACATATTCTAGAGAGTCTTTGACAAATGTATCCTACTGTAATATTAATATTCATATTCATAAAAACTAATTAGATTTTCTTTGTTATTATTGTTAAATATTACCGAATAACAGCAACATGGGTTATAAATATCTCTGATAGTTAGACTTCATTACAGTTATAGAGACCGTTCATCTTGTTTTTGACTCGCTTTATCTTAAGAGACAATTTCCAAAGGTATGGCAATTTAAATATAAATACATCTTATTGATTGATGCCAACGACGCAACCGGCCGAACAAAATACAAAAAATATATTCTAGAGAACAGCTCAAGAAGGGGAGGAACGTTGAAGGAAATACATGAGAGCATTAATATTAAGGTTTATTATTTGACTAACAAGCAGAAGATAATACGATTGGGAAGAACATTAACGAAAATATCCTCTTTCTTGTCCTATTCTCCCTCTTACATCCATTTAGATTCCCATTACATACACTTACATCCATTGCTCTACCACGTTTGTCAGAAACTTTGGGGACCAACTGGGTCAGGCACCTGGAACGGGAATTCGTAATCTGAAGCGTAGGTCGACGCCGAATCGTGGAGGAACACCGCCACCGCCAGGCATTAAGAACATTCACTTCACTCACGGAATGAACGACCAAGCAGTTGCGGTCCCCGGAAACATCAACCAATCTATCGGCGAATATGAATACGAAGACGGAGAAAACTAAGAAGGCGAAGACGGAGAAGGTGAAGACGAAAAAAACGAAGAAGACGAAGACTAAGAAGTAAGACGAGAAGTAATACGAGGATGAAGAAGAAGACGAGGATAAAGAAGGAGACGAGGATGAAGAAGAAGACGAGGATGAAGAAGAAGACGAGGATGAAGAAGACGAGGATGAAGAAGAAGACGAGGATGAAGAAGAAGACGAGGATGGAGAAGACGCCAAGAATGGAGAAGACGCCAAGAATGGAGAAGACGCCAAGAATGGAGAAGACGCCAAGAATGGAGAAGACGCCAAGAATGGAGAAGACGCCAAGAATGAAGAAGACGAGGATGAAGAAGAAGACGAGGATAATGATGAAGAAGAAGAAGACGAGGATAATTATGAAGAAGAAGAAGACGAGGATGATGATGATGATAAGAAGAAGACGAGGCTACATAAGACGAGGTTGGAAGAAGAAGACGAGATGGAGAAGACGCCAAGAATGGAGAAGACGCCAAGAATGGAGAAGACGCCAAGAATGGAGAAGACGCCAAGAATGGAGAAGACGCCAAGAATGGAGAAGACGCCAAGAATGGAGAAGACGCCAAGAATGGAGAAGACGCCAAGAATGGAGAAGACGCCAAGAATGGAGAAGACGCCAAGAATGGAGAAGACGAGGATGAAGAAGAAGACGAGGATAATGATGAAGAAGAAGAAGACGAGGATAATTATGAAGTAGAAGAAGACGAGGATGATGATGATGATGAAGAAGAAGACGAGGCTGAAGAAGAAGACGAGGTTGAAGAAGAAGACGAGGATGGAGAAGACGCCAAGAATGGAGAAGACGCCAAGAATGGAGAAGACGCCAAGAATGGAGAAGACGCCAAGAATGGAGAAGACGCCAAGAATGGAGAAGACGCCAAGAATGGAGAAGACGCCAAGAATGGAGAAGACGAGGATGAAGAAGAAGACGAGGATAATGATGATGAAGAAGAAGAAGACGAGGATAATTATGAAGTAGAAGAAGACGAGGATGATGATGATGATGAAGAAGAAGACGAGGCTGAAGAAGAAGACGAGGTTGAAGAAGAAGACGAGGATGAAGAAGAAGACGAAGAAGAGGATGAAGAAGAAGAAGACGAAGAAGGAATGAAGAATAAGAAAGGATGAAGAAGAAGAAGAAGATTAGGTTGAGATGAAGAAGAAGAAGACGAAGAAGGGGATGAAGAAGAAGACGAAGAAGGGGATGAAGAAGAAGACGAAGAAGGGGATGAAGAAGAAGACGAAGAAGGGGATGAAGAAGAAGACGAAGAAGGGGATGAAGAAGAAGAAGAAGAAGACGAAGAAGGGGATGAAGAAGACGAGGATAATGAAGAAGACGAGGATAAGGAAAAAGAAGAGGATGATGAAGAAGACGAGGATAATGATGAAGTAGAAGAAGACGAGGATGATGAAGAAGACGAGGATGGAGAAGAAGACGAGGATGAAGAAGAAGACGAGGATGAAGAAGAAGACGAAGAAGGGGATGAAGAAGAAGAAGAAGACGAAGAAGGGATGAAGAAGACGAGGATGAAAAAGAAGACGAGGATGATGATGAAGAAATAGAACGCCTAAGCCACCCTTCTCGCGAGACACCACCGCACTCCGCCCCAGCACGTTAACCCCTGACGTCCCCATAAAACCCCGCGCGCCACGCGAATCTCTGCGCAAGCGACGCTCGCAGAGCCGTAAAGCGGTTGAGAGAGCCGCCCGAACGCGGAAGCCACTCGACGGAGCGGGGAAGGGAAGAGGAAGAAGGAGGGGGAAGGGGTGAGGCAAAGGCATTTGGGATGCAAAGCGTATGCGCGCCGCCTCGGCGAAGTCGCACGCGACGCTCGCAAGCCATCGATCCGCCGCACGCCGCGAGAGAGTGGCAACACCTTTCTGAGTTCGCGCCCCCCGCACAACCCGGACAGAGAGGAATTGAAAAGATTTAAATTGTACTGATACCCAGACAGAGGTATACGAAACAGATGAATCGGAGCGGTCGATTGATGATTTGGGGCACATCTGCTGCGGACATTAGTCCCGTTAGTGTATTGAATGTTTTATCTCTTGAGGTGTCGGGAGACAGTGTAGTTCACCCTTCTGGGTTCGCCCCATCCCGCACCACCCGGACAGAGATGAATGGAAAAGATTTAAATTGTACTGATACCCAGACAAAGGTATACGCTACAGGTGAATCGGAGCGGTTGATTGATTGAATGATTGATGATTTCACAATAACTGCTGCGGTCCTTCTTCCCGTTAGTGTGTTGAATGTTTTATCTCTAGAGGTGTCGGGAGAGTGGCATCACTTCCTCAGGTTCAAAATCCCGCGAACATCCGACAGAAACGAATTAATTGTGTGGATTGCTGTGAAATCATAGAGAGATGTGCAGTACGAATGATTTGGAGCTGCTGATTCATTGTTATTTCCGGTACCTAAACTTCCATGCTCATTAGTCCTGTTAGTGTAGTTCATTCACTGCACTAGCAGGACTAGTTTACCTGGGGATGTGGCGGTCATTCTTCACAACTGGATGGTGAAATGTGACGCATTTTCGCCTTCGTCTCTCTCCCCTGCGAGGTGTTGCCCCAAACGAAACAAGTTCTAAGCTCCCGACTAGTCTTCCTCCTGGTTTTGGTAGTGTAGTGCATGTGAGTGTAAGCGTGCGTAAGTACGGGGTGATGATAGAATAAGAGAAAGAAAATATCGCTGTCCGTGGCGGACCGGGAGCGGTAGCTCAGTGCATAAACTGATGCTACTGCAGCGCCTCTAACCGGTAGGTTCTAGGTTCGAGTCCTGACGACGGCAGGATTTTCGACACTAGCCTTTCAGCTACGTCGAATTAGTCGCTGTCTGGAGGAGAATTCTAGCAGCCGGCTGCTCTTGATCGGTAGTTTTCCGTGTTTCTCCGATCAACACCAGGCGAATGCCGGAGCAATACCCTACCAAACGGGCCACGGACCGCGCGCGATCTTTCCTTCCCATCCTTTGTCTCTGTCCTCACCCCCTACACACACACACACTTTACACCAACATGCACTACACTACCACATATTCCGGGAAGTCGGTCGGGAGCTTAGAGCTTGTCCCGGCTGGGGTGGTGCCCCGCTGGTGGAGAGTCCTGGTTAGGGGGAAACCCCACCAGCCGACGGTAGGTCGGCGCCGGATCTCGCCATCCAGCGGGGGAAAACCACCGCCATCTCCCGAGAAAACATGCACTACACGAACGGGACTAATGACTAGAGCAGTTGACACGCCCGGAAACACGAAAAAACCAAACCAAAAACTAAACCAAGCTGTCCGTGGCCCGTTTGTTGGGGTACTGCTCCGGCATTCGCCTGGGGTTGATCGGAGAAACTACGGAAAACTGCCGATCAGAGTAGCTAGACGTTAGAATTCTCCTTCAGACAGCGGCTATCTGGCTAGTTTACAAAATCCTACCACCGCCGAGACGCGAACCTTGTGATTTACGGTCCGAGGCACAGCAGTGACATTAATTCATGTTCTGAGTCACCTAAACTGGTAAAAAGTGAGTTCAAAAATCTGCCTCTTCAGAAATGATCAAAATACATTTTCTCCAAAATGATTCCAAAATGTTCAATGAAAATGTGCATTTAGAACCAGTTTTACTCTTATATAATATTCTTTAGTTCACTTTTTATTTCCATTGACCAACCGAAAAATTAAAAAAAAATATATGAAAACAAAATGCTTGTAGACGTTGCTGATAGGTTGCAGCAGGAAAGAAAATGGTGCAAATCCAGTAAGTGAGCCCAGACTAAAATATTAGTAAACTAATTAGTGTGAGAAACCTTTTTCTATTCTCTAATAACATTAGTTTCTTATTGGCCTAGCGTTAAATTGAACATTTTTTCAATAAATTCACATATATATTATTAATTGTATCAATTTATTAATTTATCAAAATCATAAAAGGCTTCAATAAAATAAAAGTCATTTTGCCAATCATTGTAGAATTGTAATTTTTGAAAGTATCTCTTACGTCCTTAAATCTGACCAGCATTTTCATACATTATCAATGTTTTGAATGCAAGTGCTTCCAAGTAGTGCTGATGGTTTCTAAAAAAGCTGAAAATTTTTGAAAAAAAGCTCAAAACGGCACTTTTCAGTATCGTCCAAACGACATATTCCCAAATCTCTAAGCTTCAAATTGTTTAAATGGAAATTTGCAGATATAATCATTTTTACTTTTCTATAATATTTTTAAAATCACACTTCAATTCTACTTCTAATTAGCAACCGAAACATCAACAAAATACAAACAAATGTTTTCTAGATGCGCCGATAAATTTGGGAAGAGATTGGTGGAAAAAACTAACCCAGCTTAAAGATAGGGAAACTAACTATTGCGATAAAGTCTGTACTATTCTATAGCAGCATTTTTTTTATTTGTAGAGCCAAAAAGTGAGCATATTTTTGTTTAAATTAATGCACATGTTATTAGTTTCCTCAATTTATTAATTTATCACAATTGTAAAAATCATCAAAGAAATTTAAATTTTACCTATGGGCTCCGGCAATGCAGGGGAACCTTACACTTGCGTTGCTGGGATTATTTGATCTAAAATTCGTGATGCGAGAAGCGTGTAAAGGAAGCACATTACATGTGTATTTCATGGTCAGCCCCTTCTTTCCGTATTTGCTTTGTATTGATCTTTATGTCATTGTCCTCCTCCTGTGTACACTATGCTGAGTCGACTACCGCGTGTCCTTTAGGAAATGTTAATGTGTGTATCGATTCACCGCCAGAGGAAGATGGGAATCTGTTCCACCGCAAACTACTGTTAGATGGCATTCACTTTTATCGATTGACCCGAAATATTCGTTTTTCCTGTAGCATTGTATTCCAGAAATATATCTCGCATTTTTTATAGTAGAGTGGAAACTTTTTTGTTCAAACATTGGCATCTACGATAACGTAAGAATGTCCGAGATATATCGATTTCTGTTACGTTCGTTTCCCGTCCTTTGTATACACGGAGATTGTCGTAACTTATTCATTCATCGAAATGAATAATAATTTGAATTTCTTATTCATATTTGACTGAGCGGTAGCTTGAAGTGCATCAACTGATGTCATCGTAGTACCTTCAGCCTGAAGTTTAGTCTGAGGATGGCGGCAGGATTTCGACATTAGCTTTCAGGTTGTCGAATTCAGTCGCGCCGTCTGAGGACTCATGGTTAACTGCTCGCTGATCGTTGAGCGCCCGGAGCGCTTTCCGATCAACACCACAGGCAACGCCGAGCAATACCCTACCAAACGGGCCACGGACCGCACGCGATGTGTCCTTTCTCTTCCTTGTCCTATCCTCTCCTCTTACACACACACTTACACTAATATGCACTACACTAACACGTATTCCGGGAGATCGGTCGGGAGCTTAGAGCTTTTCCCGGCTGGGGCGATGCCCCACTGGTGGGAGAGTCCTGGTTAGAGGAAACCCCACTAGCCGACGTTAGGTCGGCGCCGGATCTCGCCATCCAGCGGGGGAAGATCACCGCCATCTCCCGAGCAAAAACATGCACTACACTAATGGGACTAATGACCGAAGCAGTTGACGCGCCCGGAACCACGAAAAAATCAATCAATCAATCAATTCTTCATATTTGAGAATAGGGATGGCGGATAGCAATTGTAGTAGAGTTGGAGTACTGTAGATTTCTTTTAGAATGGAGTTACTTACTTGACAATTTCGTGAATGTCTATTGATTCAGGATTCAGGGTGGTGAATCTTAAAAAATTTACCGTCTTTACTATCCAATGTTTGTTATTGCTCCTCCCTACTGGTCATATTAATAAGCTGCGACACATCTATTACAAGGCGGTAAATAATCGCCAGGTTGACGCAATAATCGCATAGCGCACTATAACATAAACCTCTTGATTTCAATATGCTTTCAGTTATTTTCAATATTTGGTGCATTTTGGAACTCTGTTGGACGTAATTTAATTCGAGAAATAGTCCAACTAAATACCACTCGTGCTTTGGAAATTCTCAGATAAATCCCCTCCTCGCTTCATGAGTCGGAAATTTATCGCCAATTTCCAAGGTTCTCTTTGTATAACCTATGATAATTTGTCCCATATACATAATGCAAGTTCTATCACGGAGAGTGGCATTGTTCCTTCTCTGAAGGGACGTTTGATTGATTGATTTTTTCGTGTTTCCAGGCGCGACAACTGCTTCGGTCATTAGTCCCGTCACTGTAAGGCATGTTTTTTTCTCGTGAAATGGCTGTGATCTTCACCCGCTGATGGCGAGATCCGGCGCCGAACTACCAGTGGGGTCTACCAGTGTGAACTACCAGTCGGCCAGTGGGGTTTCCCCCTAATTAGGACTCTCCCACTAGCGGGGCACCGCCCCCGCCGGGACAAGCACTAAGCTTCCGACCGGTCTCCCCGAATATGTGGTAGTGTAGTGCATGTTAGTGTATGTGTGTGTAAGAGGAGAGGATAGGACAAGAAAGAGGAAGGAAAGATTGCGCGTGGTCCGTGGCCCGTTTGTTAGGGTACTGTTCGGCATTCGCCTGGTGTTGATCGGAGAAACCACGGAAAACTACTGATCGGAGCAGCCGGTCTGTAGAATTCTTCTGTGAAGCTGAATTCGACGTAGCTATCAATTCAGTGTTGAAAATCCTGCCACTAGCGGGACTCGAAGCCTAGGACCTCCTGGTCCTCGAAAGAGAAAATAGAAGCGAGTTACCTTCACGAGGAAGCCGGGAATTGGACATATAAGACGCGTTCGTTTGTTAACATTTATTCAATTATACAAACGTCCAGAAGGAAGTTATATTTTCCGCAGTAGTAATACTCTCCTTCCAAATATAAACAATGCTAATTTTAAGAAACATAATTTATAGTATGTACTGTACATTTTAATTTCATAGAAAAATTGAGGACAGAAAATTATTAGTATATAGAATTAATTTTTCGTTATATAGAAACATATTTAAACGCGATTTCAAGGCCCGAAAAGCACTCAAATTTAAAGAGATGTTTGATATATACGTGCAGAGTGTTCCATATATGAGGGCAGGCTGTATTAAAAAAGGAATAGCTATTAACGGAGTATTTAAATGCACCTTCACACACCTTCACCAGATTTATGATTTATATAAAGAACTCTGTAGGTAGAGTGTCGATTCAGAATTAACATGTCTTTCAATAGACTCCTTTCTCAATAGTCATTTCGTGGCGACAATAGACGTGTGACAGCATGTCGCATGACTAAATGAACAGCAATCGAATTAATGAGGTGAACAGGAGAGAATGGCTTTTCGATGAAAAACCCCTCTCCCAAACAATGAGTTATGAATAATTCATTCTTAAACTTCAAAGGAAATCAATGTTTCATACAGGCGCATTTCTTATTTTTCCTGTGAATACATTATTGATATTATGTGGTTATAAAAGAAAAAGAATTAAAACTTCAGTAAAACATTACAGGAATTCATTAATTATTCCTTCTGAAATACATTTATATGACTTTTCCCAGTTTCTGGTGCACAAAAATAAAGTCTGACAAAATTTGTTGGGTAGGAGTAAAGAACATTATCATTACTTTCTTGACAACATGAAAAGTATTGCTAAAAATAATCTTGTATCAATCCTGAAAAATGAATGTCTCATCTTATAACTGCCTAATAATCTTTCCGACTTTTCCTATATTCGGATTGTCCTTCAGTGCTGGAGAATTTCTATTGCAGATGGATGTTTTTTCTTACAGAATCACATATGTATGGTGAATTCACGTGTATGTTTTACGTATATGTAGTATGTTTTACAGGTTTAAATTATCTGGATACAACTTTTTTTAAGTTTTCAAGACATTCTGAATTAGTTAAAATAATTTTATTTTACCTATTTTGGCTGCATTTATTCTCATCATTTGGTAATTTGTTTTAGGGAGCCAATCAACTGTCTGATTGATTGTTTCCGGGCCAGACTTTCATCTATGATGTAACTGTAATTCTTTATAAGGAGAGATGACAGAGAAGGAAGAGGGATGAAATATTTCCTGCTTCACTATCTGAAATGTAGTATTTTGTGACATGCGAACCAAAGTACCAGAGTACAAGAAACTGGGTACAAGGAATACACGGGGTTCAAGAAGGTAAACTAAACACTGCGGAGGATAAATCGACATGCCTGCAATCATGCTTACTGTGAATGTACACGTTAGAATTTGAATAGTTGTGAGTTTATATTAAATTCGCATTCCAACGAAATTGTATTTTGCAAGGGAAGTTTAAAAACCCTTACTAACGTCGATAACCCATAGGTGCCACAAATAATTGAAATTTGGTGCCTAGTCTCAAATGCAAAAGTTATAACCTCTCTTTGGCATAAATTAAGAGCTAAAGTGTTCATTACTAATGTGGCATGCAAATGATCATTTATTTTTTCCTATAAAAACTAAAAGTTACAGAGAAAATAAAAATATTTGGTTTATGAATTACCTGTATGTTTCAATGTGGAGAAATTATATTGTTTATTGCATTAACTGTATTCTATGATTTACCTTTTTTTAAAAATAATTTTGCTTTTTATAATTTTTCTCTTCACGACTGCGATTTTGGTTTGAGTGGTTATTATAAACAACGAGAAAGTAAAACTGTAAAAAAAAAGAATGTAAATCTATTCCAACAGTGGGGGAACCGCCCTAGTGTGAACAAGTTCGAAACTCCCGACCGATCTCACGACATGTGCGTTAGTGTAGTGCATGTAAGTGATGAGGATGGGACAAGGAAGTGGTAGAAAAGATCGCACGAGGCCCATGGCCCATTTGGTAGGGTACTGCTCCGGCATTCACCTGGTGTTGATCGGAGAAACCACGGAAAACTACCGATCAGAGTAGCCGGCCGCTGTAATTCTCCTGAACGGCTGGTTCCTGGCGGCTGATCACGATCTATCTTTGCATTTAGTATAGAAAATCAGCCTCCTTCCCTTCTTCACTCGGCTCCTCGAAGCTGACCGACCTTCTCGGCGCCTCACTTCGGGAGCCTTTATCGATCGCGTTGCTACTATTTTTATGGCCCTTCGTGACAGCTTAAATTCCATCGGGTTACCGGGTCTGAAGATTCGTGTCAACATCCCTGAGGAGCGCCTGAGTTTTCAGTGAATGCAATGCAATGGTTTATGCCCACGCTCAGTAATCCTGCTCTGGTGGAAAATTACTGCGCAATAAATTGCGTTGCATCTTTTTGTTGCAAGTTGAGGGATCAAACGCGGTCCGGCAGTATTCCTATGCAATGGCCTGCACTGAATAATCCTCTACTGATTATAAATATCTCGAAATTGGTAATACATGTATGCAATATATATACACAACATATTTAAATAGTAGATAGATATTAGTGAATAAATTATTTGAAGGAATGGAATTCATCTACTGCTGTCAGTTATTCCTAATTATATATGAAGTACGACTACACAACTATTCGTTCCTTTGAAGACATTCTTTTAAAATTTATGACGTGCATGAACGGAGTTGTTAGGTTGTTTAACTACACGCAGAGATATTTCATCTTATTCGATAAGAAGTCTTTAGCTAAATGTGGTGGATATAATCGGATCTATTTATAAATCAAGACTGCTTTCGTGCAAACGTAAATTATACGCAAAATGATTAAACGTGAAAGGTCTTAAAAATCTCACTAAAATCGCGTCAGAAGTAGTGGCAAACGCATTTTATGCTCAAACTTTTTGTTACCACGTCCAAGGTCGGAATCGCCCAAAAGCGATGTGGCAATGCTCTGAAAAATACTATTGACTGCTGTTGTATAGATCGATTGATTGATATTTTTTATTTATTTTACGTCAAAAACAGTTAAAACTGCGTATGACGTGCTATGGGGAAAAGTGAACAAAATACATTTTCTCAAAATTCTGTGATCCTTACACTAAGTCATATACTACTTAAATTTTGAATTTTGAAAGGGAGAAAAAAACAAAAAAAAACTCCCATGTACTAAAAACTATTTTCAAGGATAAAACAAGCAATAAATTTTGAATTTTGAAAGGGAGAAAACAACAAAACTCCATGTAATAAAATTCATTTTAAAGGATAAATACAATAAATTTTGAATTTTGAATTTTGGAGGGAGAAAAAAACAAAAAACTCTCATTTAATAAAATCTATTTTCAAAGATAAATAAGCAATAAATTTTGGCTCTTATTACTTCTGCCGCGACAACATGGAAGCGATAATTTAACAATTGTATTTCACTGAATTCTAGAAGACGTACAGAAATGAAGACATTTATGTCCAGAAGCAAACAAGGGGCCATCTCAGCATTTGCTCAATGGATCAGGGAAATCCGACGAAAAACCTGATCGAGATGGGTATACATATTTCAACAAGATATATTTCAATGCATTAAACATATAACCATTTTACTACTAATTTCACTCCCTGGCACTTCTTTCTCAAAAATATTATTCACTTCACCCCACTCCACGACACAACTCTTCAATACAAACACGAAATTAATAATCAATAGCTTATGAATTTAATGATGGAGCAATTTAATAAATATATATAATAAATAATAGAAAGTTATGAACTAATAAAATATCCAATTATTTAATAATTATTAATTTTAAAAAACTTTTGAACACTGAGAAGAAATGGTTCAAAAGACTGCTGCAGGAAAGTTACCTGGTTCCAGTAACAAAACGTTCATAAAACAACGTATTCTAATAGCATT
Source organism: Teleogryllus oceanicus (assembly GCA_964035755.1). NCBI lineage: Eukaryota > Metazoa > Arthropoda > Insecta > Orthoptera > Gryllidae > Teleogryllus > Teleogryllus oceanicus. The sequence goes on along the minus strand of CAXIVR010000011.1, from coordinate 36,480,625 downwards.
TAATGTGTTTACATTACAGAGCAAGAGTAGGTTGGAAAGAGGTATCGAAATTCTCTTTCAGCAACTGGTAAATCAGTGGTTAGTCCAGAACGGAAAGGGTTAGACAAGTCATTCTTGCATCGTTGTGCAAAGTTTTAACTTAGAAAATGAAAGGATTTGAAAGTGAAATGTTTTGCCGGCTAAACGTTTGAAACACGTTATAACATTGACAATTTCAGAAAATTCCTTCAAGAAACGAAATGAATAAAAAGAGGCAACTCGATCGTGCAGGTTCATTAGCATACCCAAGAAGCCCTGGAATAACTCATATCGCCAATCGGATGTCAGTCGCTGCCTGGAGGAGAATCTAGCAGCCGGCAGCTCCTGAATGGTAGTTTCCCGTGGTTTCTCCGATCTACACCAGGCGAATGCCGGAGCAGTACCCTACCAAACGGGCCATGGAGCACGTGCGATCTGTCCTTCCTCTTCCTTGTCCTATCCTCTCCCCCTTACACACACTAACATGCACTACACTATCACATATTCCGGGAGACCGGTCGGGGGCTTAGAGCTTGTCCCGGCTAGGGGCGGTGCCCCGCTGGTGGGAGAGTCCTGGTTAGGGGGAAACCCCACTAGCCGACGGTAGGTCGGCGCCGGATCTCGCCATCCATCCGAGGAAGAACACCGCTACCTCCCGTGATAAAATCAAGCGCTTCCCTTACGGTACTAATCACCGTTAGCCCTTGATGTGCTTGAAAACAAACAGCCAATCAATCACTCAATCAATCAAAGAAGCCAAACCAAAAGACTGAAGTCGTAGGTTTCCGCGGTCAGAATCATGCAAATTGTCTTCCAATTCTGCTTAGATATACCAGCCGTGAAACCGGGAGCGGTAGCTCAGTGCATCACTGCAGCGCCTCTGACCGCGAGGTCTTAAGTTCGAGTCCCGACGGCGGCAGGATTTTCTATGTACTACCAATCCGAGAGCCATCTGTTGTGAATTCTCCTCACAGACAAGATTAAATTGACCTAGCAATCACATCGTTCGGTTTAAATGTTATTTTTACATAACGTATTACCTACGCATAGTAGCAAGAATGACACCTTTTTACTTATAAATATTTACTTGGTTCGGATTTTGAAAACAAACTAAACTCGAACGTCTTTGAAATTCAATAAATATTTTTATTTGAAATAATGGAAGAATAGGTTCAGGCAAATACACACAGTAGTAGAAAATACAATACAGTAGAGTCGCGATAATTCGAGGTAACTAGGGCTGATGGTTCCTCGGGTTGCAAAAACTCGGATTACGCAGAAAAAAGAAAAATAAGGGATAAAAGAATAAAATAATAGATTAGGAATAAAAGAATACATAAGGGTGTTTCAAACTACAATGTAAAACGAAGAAAAATTTATTGTACTCGTAGTATTAAAATTACAGTTACATACATGCGTGAACCGGTCACAACAATATAGCAGACAAGTCACTGGCACCGACCGCCCCACACGTGACCTTCGGCGCAGTGTTGCCAACCCGTGAAGACCCAGTTGTTATCGTCTTTTTTTTGCTTGTTTTGTGACTTTTTATTTATTTATTTTCTTCTTCAACATACATATATGTTTTTCAGGGTTGTGAATAGAATCATACATAACGTTTGGTTTATTTCCTCACTGTGAGTGCCCTGAATGGGTGAGTTAAATGTTTTTGATTTATTTTAATAATTTTTTTTTGAAAGAAAATTGAAATTACAGAGAATGATCGTTGATATGATTATTCGACGGAGGATACATCATGAGAACAATTTCCTGCTGGATTTATGGTGGTTGGAATCTATCTTTAGGAAGCGTGAATTTATACGTAAGTCTGGTCTTCACAGTGTCCAAGGTTGAATATGAGGATTTGCGAGAGCGTTGGAGAGCGATACAAAGTGAAATCTTCGGAAAGTTTGGAAACGTCTCCTTTATTGTGGGAATTTGCAGTTCATGGTGGATTTTGGTTTGCTTGAGTTAAACTATGGGCTTTAATCATAATTTTAGAACTTTATTTTGTATAGTTTTCAGTATGTTTATGTTAGATTTTGCTGAATTTCCCCATATCGGGCAAGCGTACGTCATTATTGGCCTAATTATTGATTTGTAAATTATTTATTAAATAATTATTGTGACTTAACGCACATCACTCTATTTTGGATTGCACGGAATTCAGAATTACCGAGTCACAAATTGATCGGCCTCTACTGTATTGCAAATTCAAACCTGTAAATGGAACATTGGCGACATTTTCACCTCTTTGTCAGAATTACTAGTTATTACTCAACAACTATTCATATTTTTAAAAAGTAAATGCCATCATCATATAAAAATCTAAAATTGATGGATAAACTGCATTCAGAATCATTTGGACTTTAATATAGGAGGCGCAGAACACATAGGAGAAAATTAACATTTCAATTTTCTAATTTTTTTAGGTTTTGTTGAAAATAGGAACTATGCTATTTGTATAAATATTTTGCTGTATTCCAAGAAAAAACTTTTTAAAAATTTGCCAACATTTTCCAGAAAAGTTTGAAAATTTTACAAGGGTTTCACGTAAGGTAACTCAAAAATTAAAATAACTTTATAATCTCCGGAACGGCACAAGAAACAATGGCACTATGATCTTACTCCTGATGTGTTTATGACGTTTTGGTTGAAAACCTTGCAATTTGACAGTTATGCATCACATATTTCCATTAAGTCATTTATTCAATCATCTATCCTTCCATCTATGCAGACTGACAGGCTCACATGCATCTCGATTGTCAGACACAAACATGTGTGTATATCAATGATGTATATCTTATACATCATTGGTGTATATCCACACCACGCCACCAACACCAATCTTCATTATCTTTGAAACAGAACTAATAGACCTTCATTCCGATTTGTGGACGAAAATACAAGTCAAATAATCTTAACACCATGTCTAAACAATTTCTTATGCTTCAACCTTTCTAAACGTTCAGAAAAACAATGTTTCTTACAACAGGTCTTTCCATTTTGCAAAATTTCAAGAATAAATAAAAATTGACAATAAATTCGTTTGGCTCGCACAGATAAATTAATGTAGTTGATAGCCAATTGACTTTTTCCTCTGCGACATAAAATGAGAGTTAATCTAACAATTACATCATAACGCCTCAAGTATAATTTTTTAAAATTGTAATTCATTAAAGTGATAGGCGGAGCAGGCCTCCCAAGGCCTGAGCCTACCAGCAAATAAAGACAATTATTATTATTATTACATATTATTATTATTATTATTGTTATTGTTATTATTATTCTGCCGCTAGGGGCGCTTAAGTCAAATTGTAGGCTTTCCGCATGAAAAATTACGAACATGATCATTTTCATAGAAAGTCGTGCAGTCTGGACTGCACGTTTTCTCTAAGCAATTCAATCCAAAATGAGAACTGTCCTGTATCTCGTCTTTAGAATCTACATAGCTAGATTCAATCAACTGCTGCAATTTGCTGCACTCTCATTCACCTGGCCTTTATCGCTGGGCGCGTGCGACGCGGGGAGGGGGGGCGACAGGACAGGATGAGCAGACTGCGCGGGAAGGAGATGGATGGGAAATAAATGCCCAGGCAGGAGACGACAGCGAGGCGACTGCGCCACCAGGTCGTGGAAGCGCTGGAGACACGTCTGCCTTCTTCTTCTTCTTCTTCTTCTTCTTCTCTTCGTCGTCGTCGTCTTCTCTTCGTTTCTTCTTCGCCCTTCCTTCTTCTTCTTCTTCTCTGCTCCTCTCTCGTCTTTTCTCTTCTCGTCTTCTTCTTCGCTCCTTCTTCTTCGTCTTCTTCTTCTCTGTCTTCTTCGTCTTCTTCTCTTCTTCTTCTTCTTCTTCGTCTCTTCCTCTTCTTTCTTCTCTTCTTCTTCTTCCTCTTCTTCTTCTTCTTCTTCTTCTTGTTCTTCTTCGTGTTCTTCTTCTTCGTCTTATTCTTCGTCTTCGTCTTCTTTCGTCTTCTTTTTCGTCTTCTTTTTCGTCTTCTTTTTCGTCTTCTCCATCTTCCTCTTCTTCTTCGTCTTCTTCTTCTTCTTCTTCTTCTTCGTCTTCTTCTTCTTCATCTTCGCCTTCTTCTTCTTCGTCTTTCTTCTTCGTCTTTCTTTCGTCTTCTTCTTTCTTCTTCTTCTTCTTCGTCTTCTCTTTCGTCTTCTTCTTCTTCGCCTCTTCTTCTTCTTCTTCTTCTTCTTTCGTCTTCTTCTCTTCGTCTTCTTCTTCTTCGTCTTCTTCTTCTTCATCGTCTTCTTCTTTCTCGTCTTCTTTCTTCTTCTTTCTCTTCTCCTTCGTCTCTTTCTTCGTCTTCTTTTCTCTTCTTCTTCTCTTCTTCTTCTTCGTCTTCTTCTTCTTCGTCTTCTTCTTCGTCTTCTTCTTCTTCTTCTTCTTCTTCGTCTTCTGTGTCTTTTTCTTCTTTTTTTCGTCTTCTTTCCCTCTTCCTTTTCTTCTTTTGTCTTGCCAGGTCTGTTGCGATTTCTCTTCCTCGGTCTCCTGACACTTTGTTTGCCACATGGCTTATATTCTATTACTTTTGTTTTGGAATCCATTCTGATGGCATACCAAGAACACGCTTTCTTCATATTTCTATATAGTGGATCGCTTTTTCGGTTATTGATTGCATCCGTAGTTCATTCCTGATTTCGTTATTAACAATATGTATTTAAGTTGCTGATTTCATAATGACTGTAGTTTGCAAATTTTGTTTTGAATTTTTAATTTATTAATTAGTGATTCCGGGCGCCATTAAGCAAAGTCATTACTTCCTGTATGTGAAAAGTGATTCTCGAGATGGTGGAATGAAATCGCACAAAATCTGCCATAATTTAACAGTTAACCATTAAAATCGTAAATAACTTTTATTAATTTTCGTTTTATATTAATAAAATTTATATTTCATTACAAAAATGATTTTTATTTAATGAACAATATAGTGGGGTATTTTACAACAATACATATTAGTTAAATGATTACCCAGTTTGGTTGAATTCAATAGTTGGATATATTATTATTTGAAAATTACGACATTCATCCAGACAACACCATCAATGTGTACACCTAATTGTAAATTTATCTCTAAGTGTTATACACATACACATTTTAAATTCGTACATTCATACATAAGTTATGATTTATGAACAATTAAAACATGTTTATTACTTAGTTCATTAGTTTTTTAAACTGTATCTAAACCAAAACGTTTTATCGCTTAATATTAAATTCTACATTAAAACTAGTTTTATACACAAAAACATGCAATCTAAAAATAATTCTGTATGTTGACAACAGATTTGATACTGATATGCTGCAGAGAAAGTGATAGTTTGAAATATCACATATCTGACATTCTGTAAAATGTCCTTTGAATGTGTTTAGTAAATCAGAATTACCTATTTTATGAGACGCACTAATGTTCCCTGTACTTCTATTAGCAGTATCAAATTCCAATAACTACTGCTGTCTGATTTCAAACTGGTTAAAATACTAGTAAGCAACCTAGTGATTATTGAACTTCAAAAAAAGAAATAATGCTAGCAATTGTTATAGTAAAAAGTTTTCTTTAATAGCCATTTAATTTACGGACATGCAAATTATTATTATTATTATTATTATTATTATTATTATTATTATTATTATTATTGCTTTCTGAGAGCGTTTTATATGAAGCAGATATTTAATTTTTCTGGAAACGGCTTCAAAGGTTGCGAAAAAGACACATCAAACACGACATTTGTGACAAGACTCACGATATAGACCAATCTATCATTCCCAAAGCGAATGCTCTCAACGTGTTCAAAGTGATCACAGGAGGCCGGATATAAAGGAATTCCGTGTCTTAAAGTTGGTACAATGCAACAGAGAATAATTATTAATGTTTCTGCACATCTTTCATGTTCCGTAACTTTTATTTTAACCCCTTTTCTTCTCCCTCTCTTTTAATGGAGGTGTGATGAAACGTTTCCCACGAATGTCAGGGTTTTGCAAGAAGCTATAAGAAAATCCCATTTACTGCATTTTATACAATGCTATGAAATAGACACAAATCAAAGGAAACTTCAGAAGTTGGACTGGTTTAGGTGACTGGAGCATCAATCTGATGTCTCGTGAAAATTTTGTTTAAGGTTATTCATATGTCCGAAACCTGATTGTAAAGCGAATATTTGATACTTGCTTATTTATTTATTTATTTTACGTCAAAAAACAGTTAAAAACTGCGTATGACGTGCTATGGGGAAAAGTGAATTGTGTGTACATTTTCAAAATTCTGTGATCCCTACACTAAGTCATATACTACTTAAATTTTGAATTTTGAAAGGGACTGATTGGCAGGAAAGCATTTTCTGGTATTTGAAAGTGTTTCAATGAACTGGCGAGGAGCACGATGAATTGCATACCACCAGAAATTTTAACCTATGTTTTGAATAGGCGATTTACCGGCGCATGTGTACAATCAGTGGTAATCTTGACAACCCTACATACCCATGCACAAGAAATGTGAATATTATTTCTGAGACAGACTGTATATCTATAAAAGATATCGTGGAATTTTAAGTTCCTTTCTGAATCTAAAATAGAATCAGGCGCTTTCTATTGACCGTTCTGTTCGATATTTTATTTCTAAACCAATATTTATGTTTAATAAACTTAACGCTGTAAATTATCAGAAACATTCCCAGATTGTACTCGAGATTGCATGATGATAATAATGGATGCATAATTGATGTAATCTTGTTTGAATGACGCTTTTTCAATAATATAATAATAACGCTTTTTTCAATAATAATAATAATAATAATAATAATAATAATAATAAAAAATTGATAAAATATGTTAAATACATCTGTAGAAAGAAAGATCGCCTGTATGTCCTCATATACCAGCATGAAATTCAAGGTTCAATGCATGCTTAACCTTGCAAGAAAATTCTCAAATATCTCAGCACAACCAAACGAGTATTTGCCCTTTAATTACAAATTTATTACAGGTTGCAGATGGCCATTTTAAAGTATTCCGAGACAATTTGCAGCAGCGCCTGATGCCGTCTTGGTCCTTATCCTCAACAGAAGATAATTTCAAATAAAACTCTATTAGATTTGATTCAGTCTGATATCTGACTTCATAAATTTAAAATGCAAATTAAAGAAGATTTTTAAATAAATGCCACTGATGTCCGTATAAACGTACTGTAAATTTCAAAATTTTCTTGTAATGATAGTAAAGATCATTAAAAATATTAGAAATTAAAATCAGCCTCATCGTAATGAAACAATTGATTTAAGGTTTTATTCCGCCAATTTCGTGGTGGGAATGTAGAACAAAAATTATCTAGGAGTAGTAATTTTAGTAACTAGTTTTCTAGTAACTAATTTGCAACTCAGAGAAGCGTGTCTTTCTTATAAGTATGCTCAAGACACTTTCGTATGCCCCATACACGTGCATACCTTTTTTGTTCAGTCGTAAGGAACCTGGCGTTTATATTTGTACTTCACTTCCAGAACATTAATAATACGTGAGGTAGCCATGTTCATTTCTGACGGCCCAGTATGTTGGGTATTTTGCAGTACCCAGTTCTACCTAAATATGACTCCTTTACGGTACGTGTACGGCAAAGTGTATCCTATGTTCCGTAAATTAATTTTGTAATAAAAAATAGTGAAGCCAAGATCTTTTTTTTTAATTTTTTAAAAATGTATTTCCACCTGTTCGGCATTTCTACCTTTCAGAGATTTTAACATTTTACAACATAATGATTGTCATTCTTCACGCTAATTGTCCTGATTGTTAAGTAGGCCGTTTTCAGTGTATAATTTGAAAATAGAGTGATGGGGAATTTTATACTCGTAATCGCCTTTAAATAAAAATATTTGCGATTTAATATGTTATATTAATAGATGCTGGGAACTAATGTTGAATATTTATGGAGGTCTGAATTTATCCTTGAAAACTGTGAGCATATTCTGTTTGATTTTTGGAGGTTTTGCCAAGTTTAAAGATTATAGCCAAGTTCTGATTCCCACGCATGAAGTCTGAAAGAAACTTTACTTAGTGCAGACCGTTTTCATCATTTTAGTGCATTTTGTTTTGAAAATTTTAATTTTATACTTTGAATTCCCAAGATCTATTTGGCACATTTTAGACATTTTTACTGCATAGAAATTCAAGACAACGTCCCTGAATATCCGTCAAATTCAACCAACAAAACAACAAACAAAATACTGTAACATCATCCAACAAAAGTCGTCTTCTTCTGTGTCATAATATTAGCATTGTATAGTGTTCAAGAAAATCAAGATCTTGGTGAGAAGCAATCGTTGTTTAAACTGACCGCCTCTTTTTTTTTCAAAACGTCGAGGAAGAGGCATGTATGAATGGACGAGTGACGACCGCAATCGGCGCACACCTGCGCGGTGAGGGGGGGGAGGGGGGAGGAGGGGAGGCGGGACTATCAGCTCGCGCATCAACACTGGGCAGGGAGGGAGGGGCGTGCCAGGCGGAAGGGGGCGGGGCGTGGGGCGGCAGAGCGACCCCGTGACCCGGTGCGCCCGGGTACAGTTACGGCCATGATCGATCCAGGCGCGCAGGCCTTGGGCGCGGGCGCCGGCCTTCGCCCCGGCCCAACGCCCACGCCCACGCCCCCACACGCTCCCCAGCCCCCTGCCCATGCGCACGCGACGCGACGCGCGCGGCGGGGCGGCCTGGAATCCCGCCGCGCCGGAAGGCTGCCCTCAGAGCACATTTTGGTAGGTCGTTCGATTTCGTAAGATATTGGCGTGCCTGCACTTCCAAATGGAAGCTGACAAGGCAATCATATAAAAGTGTTCTTTCAAATTATCTTGCTTACGGAATATTTAATAATACTATAATAATAATAATAATAATTATTACTATTATTAGCTATTATTATTATTATTATTATTATTATTATTATTATTATTAATTATTAGTATTCCTCAAATTCACAACTAAAGATGTTACGAGTCGGTTAATTATAAAGTTACTCCGGGTTGCAACCAGCTTTCTATAGAGCAGATTCAGCAACTATCGGTACTTTCTACAATACATGCAAATGTTATTGTTCCTAATTGAGCAATGTTTTTATTTTTATTATTATTATTATTATTATTATTATTATTATTATTATTATTATTGAGATAGAACAATGTGTGATAACTACTCATTAATAATGATTTGTTTTCACATTTCAGATTTGCAACTAGCTTTCTAAGGAACAGATTTAGAGACTCTCGATGTCTCTACAATACACTGCACAAAACGATGGCTGTTCCCAATTAAGCAATGTTATTGTAATTATTGATTTGATTTGATTTTTGGTGTTTCCGGGCACGTCAACTGCTTTGGTCATTAGTCCCGTTAGTGTAGTGCATGTTTCTTTCTCGGGAGATGCGATAGGTGATCTTTCCCGCTGGATGGCGATCCGGCGCCGACCTGCCGTCGGCTAGCGGGTTTCTCAACCAGGACTCTCCCATCAGCGGCACCGCCTAGTCAGACTAGCCTAAGCTCCTGCCCGGCCTCCCGGAAATATGTGGTAGTGTAGAGAATGTTAGTGTAAGTGTGTGTGTGTGTATGGGAAGAGGATAGGACAAGGAAAAGGGAGGACAGATCGCGCGCGGTCCGTGGCCCGTTTGGTAGGGCACTGCTCCGGCATTCGCCTGGTGTTGACCGGAAAAACCATGGAAACTACTGATCAGAGCAGCCGGCTGCGAGAATTCTTCCTCCAGACAGCGACTGAATCAACCCAGCTGAAAAGCCAGTGTCGAAATCCGCCGCCATCAGGATACCCGAACTTAGACCTCCTGTCAGAGGCAGCAGTGACATCAGTTGATGCACACTGAGCTACCGCTCCCGGCTGTAATTATTCTTGGTTGTTATATGAAACAATGCGATAACTAGTAATTAATAATAACTTTGTTTCACAATTAAAATTTTTTGTTAGCAAAGATGCAAAGTCACACAAAAAAGTCAGTATTCTTCGTTTCTTTGCAATTTATGCTACATACCACTCCATCACTGTACTGTACATCTCTTAATAGAGGGGCGGGCTTTGAGGTGCCCTTTGGCATTTTCGTGAGATTGAAGCTTAACAAGCGTAACTAATGGGTCCATTTTACTGCATCCCATTATAGACTAAGAAAAAGGAATATTGTAAGATTCTGTTGTATGCAAGAACCATTGCCGGCTTTCATAATGTTATCATACTGGTTACAGTATTCGTCAATGGAAGAAAAATGTTAATTGATGAACTGTTGCGAACACATCCCACAAAAGGAAGGGCTGTAGAAAAGTTGAAAAGTAGTTTATATTCATTGCAAGGAAAAGCGAAAACTTAAAAATAATTTTTCATGCCGTTGAAAATTATTCGCGAAGACTAATAAAATGTGAATTTTTTTTAAAAATTTATTTTACGTCAAAAAACAGTTAAAAACTGCGTATGACGTGCTATGTGCTATGGGGAAAAGTGAATTGTATGACGTATAAAATCTATTTTCGGCGATAAATACAACACCTGGCCTTATTACTTCCTGCCGCGACAACATGGAAACGATAATTTAAGAATTGCGTTTCCCACTGAATTCTAGAAGACGTGCACAGAAAATGAAGTTACATTTTGTGTAAACTTGTGGGAACTTTACTATGGAAGAATACAATCACAACTCATTATGAAATACAATACTAGATCTTCTCCCCTTTCTTCATACTTAGCAATATTGCGTGTTATACCTATTGATTTGTTTGTATCGACCAACATCTATTCTTTCTGTGGATATAATTATGCATTAGAACTCAAGGCATTCATTCTCTTAAATGCCGGATATCATACTGATCATCTTCACATCTTATACTGAATGGCAAAGAGTCATAATAAATGCAAGAATGCAAGTTCTATGATAAAATTTAATTTATATCCATTCTTCCAGTACTTAACACCATATAACATTAAATGAGATTGACATGTTGTATCTTTGTATTAATCCTAAATTCGTTTTCCTTCTCTGTTCCTCACTGTTTTGAACACATATACAATTTTCTATACATGCTTTCTATTACAAAAATCAACTGGAATTCCTCTTTGTTGTTATTTCTCTGAAGGTTTCCCGTTTAACTGTTAAATGCTTTTTTCATAGCCGCGAAGAGTGTGTAATTTTTATTATATTCTCCGCTTTCTCTAGTATTTGTTGTATTGCGAAAACGTTTTCGGTGCATGTTCTAAACATGACGAAATCCCGTTTGTTCTTCTCTAAATGACAGCTGTCTATTATTGCCTAATATTTGAGCCATTATTTTTAATAGATTATATACGCTGCGTTTAGGAGCGGTATTACTCCATATTTCTCACAGATGGAGGGATCCCTCTTCCCATAAATCGGTTTTGTCAAAGCAGTCGATCATTTGTGAGTGATTTTCGATAGTCCGCACATATTGGTTATGTCGCATCTGATTTTCATATTTTGTAAAGGATGCTTCGGGAGTTTTTTTTATTTAAACCATCTGTCTCTACTTCTTTCGTATTTTTCAGAGATTTTAAAATCATTTCGAGCTCATCCATTTCCAGTAGATCTTGAAATTAGTTATTAAACGTCTTGAAACTGGGACCTCATTTTGTTTTCTGCATTCTATGTGGCCTTCAGTTTTTTAAGCTGTAGATATTTTCAGTAGTAGGTCTGTTTTTTTCATTTACTGCTTCCTAGTTTCTTCATTCCAGTGTCATATGTTGTTTCTTCTTTGAACTGAGTATGTTTTGACCTAAGGTTTATTTTGCTATTTCATGAAAAATATGCTCAACATTTTCATTCAGCCCAGTTGTGCACTTCTGCTGAGAGAAATATTGCTTTTTTGTCCATGTGTTTCTAATAGAATTGCCTAATGTATGTGTACTTAATGAACTATTTTCTTACGAACTTGTGTTTTAGCTTTTATACCTCTTTCAACCCTATTTTCCCTTCTAATAAGTAATGGTCATTTCCAACGTCATACCCTCTAATATTTTACATCTTCAAATAGTTTGGTAGTTTTCTGTTTAGCAATAGATGTAATTTTATTATCGAGCGCAGTCCTCTTGGCAGCCCATGTAAATTTGTGGATTTCTTTATGTCTGAAAAAGGAGTTTATGGTTCGGAAATTATTATAGTTGCAGAAGTCTCTCAGTTTTACACCATCTTTGTTCAATGTTTGTTCTCCAAAATTTCCACAATATCTTGTACGGTTATGTCTGGTCAAAAAGAGTTATATTTGTCAATTTGCCCTAAAATCTCGCACAAGTTAATATACCGTTTCTGTTATCTGATAGATCTTGTAATTTGGTTGTAAAACTCATTTGATTCTTTCCTCTTCCAGATCATACACTGCGATAAAAGTCACAAACCTCTCTCTTAATTTATGATATATATTCGTATAACATGATGATACTACGTAATCTGTAATTATACCAGTTAAAGCATAAGGAAGTCTGTGCGTTAAGAAGTATTGCTCCTCCTCGTTTTTTTCTACAATTTTTGCGAAACACCACTGTAAATCATTGTGCATTTATTCCACCTTCGTGGCTCTATCTGTTTCTCTTACATTAAAAGAAAAATCATTAATTTTGCGCTTATGCATTATGTTCTCGATTTTTAATGAATGCCTTCTCACGTTCTACGGTTCAATTTTAAATATAGCGAAAGGTCTTTGTGCTCGGACATCATACATTTCTTGGTCGTCATGAAATCCATTTGGTTATGATCAGAATTAGAATTGAAAGTGAACATCACAAATTTGGGTGGTTATTAAGCCTTCACACGTTTGACTGGTGATGGGGCGGCCATCTCGAAGCTTTTGAATGTTTCCTTCCACAGTAACCCTGAGGAGGCGGGAATTTATTTACATACGGCAATAGTACTGTTACGCTTATGGCTTGCCAGTCGAGAGAGGAAAAGCTAATACTAACTGTAAAGTTTAACTTAATTCTAGCTTAAATCTAATTTAATAATTATCTAGTAGCAATTTACAGCATACTTAACTTGCTAATGAAAAATATTATTATTTTTTTTTCTTAATTCTAAATAATGTTTTTGTAGGGTTTGCTAGGTGATTCTTTTCTCTAAATTTATTTTTCATTCACGCATCATTCATTCATTCGTTATATACATGACCATTCATTCGTTATATACACACAACCATTCAACATTATATACATAACCATTCATTCCTACAGCACTGCACACTTCTGTTCTTCTGTTCGCCACGGCACTGACTTACCTCAAAGCTTCCAACCTCGCTTTCCTAGGTGCTAGTCCAGCAGAAAGGATTGCATCTTCAACTTATTGCTGTTAAGGACTTCAACTGTTACCCTGGGCATGTGTATTCTTTTTCAATCCCCATGATAGGATTGAGATATGAGGAAGCATTGTGATAGGTACTGGGAGTCTAAGCACTGATCCATGTTATTTCAGAAATGTGTAAGAATAAATAGGTGTGAAGAGGAAGGATTATAAAAATAGCCAATAATATATTATATTATGTTGTACTTCACTGCATCAAATAAATCTTGCTGCCCACCTTAACTTAAAAATATCATGCATTAAATTGTAATCATTAAAAAGTTATGAAGGGATGCGTGTCTCACATGATTGCAGGAAATAGGGTCTATTTATTACTATATCGGAAAACACTGGGGAAATAAAATAAAAATGTTTCCTTTGCAACATGTAACCTCACAGTCACACATGTTGGTTCGTCTCTAGTTGAAGAAATACTGACTGCTTTCAACAAATCGTTTATAATTCAAAATAATGACATAACGAACAAATGATGGCAGATAAACGTGTATTCTATTCACTTTAAGATATTATTAAAATTTAGTGTTTATATTATACAATGTGTTAATAAGTACAAGCAATCACATTATCCAGGGACCTTTAACTTTTGATTTAAAGAAAAAAATGAAATTTGGTTGAGTTCATGTTCATCTTCTTTCTAAACGAAAACTCGATGTTTTAAATAAAAATTTTACGACTGTGGTCGAAAGAAAAGTTACATTTTGCACTATCCCATCTATGTATGTTTCATGTGTATTCCCGAAAGGCTCTAATCGAACGCGTAGTCAATAAAGTTTAAAGAGAAACATTTATATGGGCAATTAACGGAAATAACAAATACTAATTTTTTGATGAGGTAAAAATGTCCTAGTATATTATAACGAAAAATACACTATTTTCTAAAATATTCAATTTCAATTTTCATTGAGATTTTCATGAATGCAAGCTACTGAATCATTTACTTTGAAGTTGTGAATTCAAACCTTAACCAAGGAATTTAATACAGATTTAGCTATAATTGTGGCAAGGTATTTTCCACGCACTCCCTCGTTCTTCACAACCATCAACACATCGAGATTTCTCGTTATGTTCACAAAACTGGCTCAAGGACGGTAACCAATCATGAAAATGTGTAGGCGCTTGTTAGCCTTTCAGTAGTGATTCAACGCCCATTACTAAATTCTTAAAAATATTTTTCAGAAACATGTGTGTTATTGAGGAATTACCGAAAAGACTTATTCTGATTTGAATATTTATTTCACATCGTTTCATTGGCTCATGCAAAATTTGCCAAAATTTATAATGCAAATATAATTTACGATGTTTCATTCGCCCTCTCCCTGAAAAATGATTTCAAATATATTAGGAGAAGCCACCCACGAAGTTATCACCGTAAATTCTCTCACTGATTTCACATCTGATTTCCCATGCGAAACATCACATTGCAGATAAAGCAGATTTTCTAGTTCCTTGAATAATTTCTGCTCATTTCCGTTTACCTACAATTTATTCCATCCCTGTAGTCATTACGACATTACATATCATTATCCGTCATTTCCATCACTCTCGCGTGATGTCCACATCCTGGAGAATGTCTGTGAATGCGAATGGTGTTAATTCCGGAACACAGCCTTTGCATCACTGCTGTAGCGTCTTTCTCACCCGACGCGCAATGAATAAATCAATAGAAGTAAAAACTAAAACTGAAAAAGCCTACTCCTTGGCGTAAATGCTAGACAGACCAATAAACATACAACTCACAAAGCAAAATTTTTAATTAGTGAGAACGATGATGATCCGATCTGCGATTCTGCAGGCAAAGTATAATCGGGTCATGAGTAAATTGTATAATGTAGGTAAAAATGTATTGATATCGATATGGCTTCTCTACATGAATCATAAAGAATATTGAACATATTTTTTTCTTATTTCTCAAAATTCTAAAATTTCGGGAGACAGTGACACAAAATTTTAAGAGATCCACGGATGGCTAATTTATTGTGTGGTATTTAGTTTCTGGCAATTAAGGCCAAAGAGAGTCCGACGCTCTATCTCTAGAGATAACCCTTTCCCCAAAAAGGGCGGGGGTGGACTTGGAAATGTTATTAAAACTACCGTATTATGACCTTCTTGACGGGTGAGCGTTACCCTTCCCATTTAATCAGGAGGCGCTTCTTAATTGCTTAGTAGTGCATACGCAAAGCATCGCAAACTGCAAGGTTTAATGTCGGAACCTAGACTACCTGCCACATTTTTTGTGATGCATTCCGCTAAACTTCGTAAACCATCAAATTTGGGTTACGAGCCTCTACTGAAGGGAATATCGTGCTGTCCATATTGGCGATTGTATAAATTTAAACGTCCGTGGATGGTCATAGACAACTGTACTAATAGGTTTTGTTTCTGCATTGTCTTCAAAACGCATGAATGTCTTAGAGCCGCATTAATGACTTAACAAGCCTTACAACGAAATCGTAAGCCTCCTAATAACTTTAAAACATTGTACATTTGTCTATGTAATCAAAATGAATTTGAACATGAAATTAATATAAAGCCAACAAAATGTGTTCGGAGAAAATCATCAGATTCTTTGCTTAATAGAAATGAAGTAAATTGATCTCTTGAAGCATTATCTCTAAGAAATTTGTTTTGTTTTCAATTGAGAACATTAAAGTTGTGTTCAGTAATTAATAACCATTTGAGATAGAAAATGCTGCAATTTCCACTTTTGGAACATTTTTATCTCATTGAATTATATGGAAACAAGAAAGAGATGGTTGGCTAGATTTTTTAAATGCATCATTATTAAAACCATTTTATATTTTTATGAAGAAATTAAAATTATTTTTAAAATGTTTGAGGGGTTTGGGGAGCCTTTGAAGTACTAAGCACGTGTTTATGTATTAATGAGTCACTGGTTATATCGATAAGCGAGTTGATGGAAGAGAAGAGGGGAAGAGAAGAGCGCAGGAGAGAGGAGCGGAGAAGAAAGTAAAGGAGAGTGGAGGAGTAGAGAGGAGAGAAGAGAGGAATAGAAAAAAGGGGTGGAGGCTAGAGGAGTGGGGAAGAGAGGAGAGGAGAAGAGAGAACAGGAGAGGGGAAAAGAGAGGAGAGAAGAGAGGAAGAGAATAGAGGAGCGTAGCAGAGAGGAGTGGAGGAGAGAGGGAAGGAGGGGAAAGGGGGAAGAAAGGACTGGACGGGAGAGGGGAGGAGTAGAGGGGAGAGAAGAAGGGAAGGGAATAGAGCGGCGGTGGAAAGAGGCGCGAAGAAGACAGGAATGGGGAAGAGAGAAGAGGAAAAGGGAGGAGTAGAGAGGAGAGAGAAAAGGAAAGAGACGAGAGGGGGAAGAAAGAGAAGGGGAAGAGAAGAGAGGAGTGGAGCAAAGAGGAGGGGAGGGGAGAGGGGCGAAGAAGAGAGAAGTGGAGAAGAGAGGACAGGGCAAGAGAGAAGATTAGAGGGGAGGAATAGAGGGGAGAGAAGAAGGAATTAATAACCATTTGAGTTAGAAAATGCTGCAATTTCCACGTTCGGAACATTTTTATCTCATATGGAAACAAGAAAGATGGTTGGCTACATTTTTTAAATGCAGAAAAGAGAGGGTAGGAGAGCGGCGCGAAGAAGAGAGGGGAAAATAATAGATAAGAGTAGAGGTGAAGAGAGGAGCAGAGTAAAGAGCATCGGAGGAGAGGACAGAAGAGAGTTGATGGATGTTCCATCGGGCTGTCAACCAAGCGCGTCGCGCTGGTCCCTCCGCGCTCCTTCGCTCGCGGGCGGCGGGTGATTCATCGGCGGAGGGACGCGCCCCGCCCTCCGCTGCTGCGCTCCGCTCCACTGGCGGGAACCGGTCCATCGCGGGAATTACACGCTCACACCACGCCGTATTGATTTCTGACGCGACTCTCTGCTCAGGTAGCCAAGTGCGCGGAGGCTTCTGGAATGAATCACTTCCCGGCTGGTAATTGTTTCCCAGACGCTGGCGCAAATGGATGCTATCGATTAGGAGAGTCGATGCGTTTGATTTATACGTGTAAATACGAACGCCATACTCAGAGAACGGCCAACGTTTTAAAAATGATTTTAAAACATGCCTTTGCATTCTGATGGTGGTTGAAATAACTTCCGAAAGACTAATGGGTTTGAAGGTAAGATTAACAAGGACGTTCTGGAGGAGAATTCTAGCGGCCGACTGCTCTGATCGGTAGTTTTCCGTTGTTTCTCCGATCAACGCCAGGCGAATGCCGGAGCAGTACCCTATCAAACGGGCCACGGACCGCGCGCTATCTGTCCTTCCTCTTCCCTGTCCTATCCTCTCCCGTTACACACACACTTACACTAACATGCACTAAACTACCACATATTCCGGAGACCGGTCGAGAGCTTAGAGCTTGTCCGGCTGGGGCGGTGTCCCGCTGGTGGGAGAGTCTTGGTTAGTGGGAAACCCACACCGACTAGGTCGGCCGGATCTCGTCATCCAGCTGGGGAAGACCACCGCCATCTCCGGGAAAAAAACATGCACTCACTAACGGGACTAATGACAAGCAGTTGACGCGCCGGAAACACGAAAACCAAACCAAACGAAACAAGGACGTAGAGATTGATATTGAAAATGAATCAAAGATTGTAGCAAAAAGTGTAGGTGCAAAAGTAAAAAGTATGGAAGCTAATGAATTGAGAATTAAAAGGACAACAAACTGAGGAGACGGAATTAACTTCCATTAAAATGAAGAATATTTCTAATGAAGTAGGCAAATTGTAAAGCACGCTGACTCAAAGACGATCAAAACGTTTCTATCTCTCATCACGGAGAGGTCAAAGAATGGAGAATAATAAAGGACACTTTCGTGATTCACTTTTTGTCTTTTTGATACGTGGTGAGATCTGTTTTTTCTCTTCCAGCTCCGTTAATTTTCAGTTTCATAATCCTTGAAGTTCAAGCAAATCGTTCTAGATTTTCAACTTCTTCCAACCAGTGCCGGCGCTAGGCATGGACAGATTGGACGATCGGGCGGACGACGGACCTCAACTAAAGGGGAGAGATGGTCCGATGATGGAACTGAGGGGAAAATTACTAAAAATTGAAAAGAAAATGTAACTCGATAAAATCGTTTTGTAATTTTATAAGTCGGGGTACAGTAGTCTGCCATGTCATACAATTTTCAATAAATTTGTTACCTTAAATAATTCTTTCTAGTCAATCATTACTTACACAGTAGGACTTTATGAAATGAAAAATGTCAGACTATCCTAAAAACTTTACAAAACAATGGTGCCATTGAAAGCTATTTAAGCCTTTAAATGTTCTCCTCATAACGTCCAAGATATTTTAACACACATTTTTGCAAAATTATGCTATACATTATACAGATATTGGGCATATATCTTCTTTAAAATTGAATATTCGGAATTGAAATTAAAATACTCGTATAGTTTCTTGATACAACTTTCATATTTTTAATTTTTCCGGGCGGGCTACGTTTGAGCGTTACCTCGGGCCCAATGTCTCATTCTCCCATTGTCCAATGTTCAATTATCTACACTTGTGTTTTTCCAACGTGGCATCTGTGGCTGATATCTCTAAGATACAATTCGGGTTTCTCCGCCATTCTCAGTCCTACCGACATAGTCGTTTGCTCTGCAGCATTGCTTGATACGGTCGCGATCATGCGACATCTTGCGGCAGGACCAAGAAAGACGCAAAACGTTGTGCCATTTTAGAGATACTTCCCACAGTTGCCACATTAAAAAACAACAAGTGTAGCTCTGACAGTGCTCCCAGCAGAGCTGTGCCGATCGAAGACGGAAGGAGGCGCGCGTGGGTGAGTCAACGCTCCAGAGGCCTCGGCCAAGGCCGCCCTCTACCTCCGCCGCCGCCGCCGCCGCCGCCGCACGTTGGGGCAACATCCCGAAAAGATGGCCCAAAGTCGAAAAAAAAGGTTTTTATTTAGGACTTTAAGCTGGATAGACTGATTCCCAGACGTCTCATTAGACTTCCCAGATGTCTAATACCACGGTTAGAAAAGGTGCGAGGCGTCACAGTGACGCTCTGCATCATTGGAAACGGCCGATGAGCGAGCAGTTGTTATACGACACAAATATCGTAAATCAGCCTTTACTTTCAACACACATAAAGGTTTTCGGTTTTTCAAAATGGACGAAAATCGTGATGTTGAGTATAATGTTTTATTATATTACAAATACTAACAAAAACATGTTAAAATCACTAAATTAATAATTAATGTTGAAACAAAATTATACAAGAAGAAATAAAAGAGGTCATCTTCGTCAACATATTAGCTTTTTTAAGATAGCCGGCTTTCGACGGCTTTGCCGTCATCGTCAGTCTACAGGATATAGAAAGATACAACAAAATTATATATCCTGTAGACTGACGATGACGGCAAAGCCGTCGAAAGCCGGCTATCTTAATAAAGCTGATATGTTGACGAAGATGACCTCTTTTATTTCTTCTTATAAGAACGTCAACAACACCAAATCAGAATTCTCACAATTCAAAATGATACAACTAATTTGTTTTTTTTTCTTATCTTAATGTGGAAAACAGCTATAAGTTTCACAGAGTTCCAGAACGAAATTTGTAAAAGCTTCATTCCCTATCATTTAGCTATTAAAATATCTAAGAAAAAGCTGCTATTAGCTGCTATTCAGCATTTCGTCCAGCCTAATGATTCTAATGATTGAAACATTTTTAGAAGTTCTTTTTATTTTTTAATCCGCCATATTGGATCCGTTATTTTGCTTTTGCTTTTTTGCAATTTTGGCTTTGGGAATCGTATCAGCATGCCCAGAAATCATTGTATACGAAGTTTCATTAACTGTGGGTGACGCTTTGGCCAGCTTTTCGGGGTGTTGCCCCAACGTGCGCCGCCGCGGCGCCTCGGTCGCACGTGCCTCCAACGGCCACTCGACCTCAGCGCCCACACGAGACTCTTCCCCGCGCCCACGCGCCCGCGACAAACCGATTAACCCATATCGTCCACCGGCTGAGGTAGTTCAGCAACAGCGTCGTTCTCTATAAATTGAATAATAATGTCACACCTCGAGTCAAGTCTTGCAAGCATTTAGGAATACAGCTATTGCTCTACCACTCTCAAAAAAATCTTCCACTGCGCATGCCCGAATGTGGCCGCTCCCTCCAAAGCTCTTAATATTTCCCCGCTTGCGTGCGCTCTTTGTCACAACATAGCTCTCTCTCTCTCTCTCTCTCTCTCTCTCTCTCTCTCTCTCTCCTTCCGCCCCGGCTTTCTCGTCGTCGCGTAATTCAACACTGTGAGTTTGGCGATAACAAACTGATGAGTGAAATGGATCAGACGAAAGGCAGCTTACGTGTTTCTACATTAGGGGTTGTCCAAACGATCACCAGAAAATAAGGCGTGTCTTGAAGAAGAGTTTCGGTCTCCAGTCCCAGTTTTACCATGGCTAGTGAGCAGTGACAGTGTTTTACACAGTAGCTGCTGTTATTGCCAAATTTTGTTCGCGATTGTGATTTTTATAATGACATCTTCTTCATCATCCACCAGTGTGTTTGGTAGACCCATGAGAGAACAAGCACGTGAAATATTTTACCGAGTCGTTTGTACTTTCGCCAGCTCAAAATTACATTAAATTTTCGCGATAGAAATGTAGTACAGATGGCGAATGGTGCGACAGGTCTTTCGGAATCCACGAAGACCGTAATTAGGGAAGGGCTTGAAAGTGTAGCAAAGGGTCAGCTCACATTTTCAACTCCCAAAGGAAAGAAAATAGAGGGAACAAAACTGATCGGAGTGGATTGATTCACAGATTCACAGTTACAACAAGAATAGGAAAGGAGAAAGATTAATTATTGAAGACGGGTTTGTCGATGATGTTTGTTGATATTCTCTTCCGAACAAAAAACAGGAGATTATCACACGTCAAAAAAATATTAGAATGACTAAATAATCATGAAGTTGCTTTTGATCCATTACTCACAAAATCCCAGTTATTACAAATAATTCAAAGTACGCCCACTGAAAAATGATATGTCGTTGATCAAACAATCATTGAAATGGCCACATTCCTCTCCGTCTTCCACCGTACCATCCAGATCTAAATCCAATAGAACTTGTTTGGGAATTTATAAAGGGTGCGTGGCAGCAGAAACATTTGGTGCACCCTTAAAAGAAAAGGAAACGTTTTGCAGAAGAGCGTTTGCACAATACAGTGCTGAACAATGGAAGAAATGCTGCATGTGCAGAAAATAGAAGCGACATATAATAATTCAATGTGATGGACCAACACATTAATAAATTCATTTCTTTGGACACTCCTGGCAATGCGAGTTGTTCTTCTGTGAACGAGGGCTGTGATGACAAGTGACGGTCAGTGCGATTGCTGCGTCTTGCAGTCGCCTCTTCTTGTCGCCTACGCGCTTCCTTATCGCTGAGAGGAATATCCAGCTGCCGCAAGGTGGGGGCAGCCTCTGAGCCTTCACCAAAGGTACGTCCGCCATGATGGTTTTTTTTGCGAGCGGTTTAGCTACAGACAGTAAATTGAGCTGAGAAAAATCAAGTTAATTTCTAGGAAAAGCCTGGAGATTTTTGCATTTTGTTATGCGGATTCTGAAAAAGAGTACAGTGAGAGCCAAAGAACTAACATATGTGTCATTAGTGCGACCCATATTAGAATATGGCGCGATATGTTGAGTCCTATACAGAATTTTGCAGCAAAGAAATATAGAAAATGTCAAGCGTAGAGCATCAAAATTTACTTTCTGGTGTACCAAGAATAAAGAAGTAAGGGAATGACTCGAAAGAAGGCGAATGAAGTCGCGTCTCTATGCCCTGTATAAATCGTACACAGGATTTGAGCGTGGAAAGAAATTCAAAGTCGATTAGGAAAACCTACATATTTGGGCAGAGCGGGTCACATGCACAAAGTTCAGACAAGAATTCAGAAAATGGACGTTGGGAAATAGTCATTCGCGAATCGAACTATTAGAGACTGGAACGGTTTGCCTGTGACAATCTTTGATCCCTTTCCTCAGAGCCTGGGCAAATTTAAAAATAAATTAGATTCGTAGATTTGATAAGTGTATTATATCTTTATTATTATTATTATTTATTTTATTGCAGTGGCGTGTATGCAGTTTTGTGAAGTTGACGGAATCGAGTGTGGAAAAACCATTAAACTCAGTGATCAGCAGTGTGGTAAAGTAAGATGATGAGATGGAATCCTATGAGAGGTTTCGCGGAGAAATGTTCATGTTAATTTGTAAAGTTTGTAAATAGTGTAAAACTTTGTATTTTTGTTAAGTTCTGTAATGTTAAGTTAGAATATTCTGCCACCAAGTTCTCAAACTTATTTGCAGAATTAGTAATAAATCTAAAATCTAAAACTCTGCAGAATCGTTGATTGGAAGTCCTAGATTTGAGATCCAACGACAAGTACTTTCGAAGTACACAGTTTGAAAAAATTCTGGGCTTCTTGAGCTATCACGGTCCCGATTCAGAGGGATGTTAGAGGATCTTGCAATCTTTTAAGTTTAGAGATAGTGGCAGAAACATCCTCCAATTGACATGGAAAGAAGGTATCTTTCCTGTACACAGTATTATAACAAGTATTTTCTAAATCCGTTTTTCAAACGTCTTGAGTTTCCCCGAGAGGAGATGGAGGTTTTTTTCTACAGATTCCTTCTCTCCTCGTTATCCTTAGAAGGCAGGATACTTCCATATTTGTAAATGGCATTAGTTCTTGGTGTATGTAAAATATACGTGGGATATGTAAGGGAAAGAGAGGTAAATTAATTTTTAGTAGCTGCCAAGACAACGTTGTGAATTTCATTCAGAATTTTCTGGATACGTTGCAACAAGAGTCGTCTAGAAATGAAAAATCAAAAGAAAAGATGCACGAAGCTTTTACACAGTTAAACTTCGAATGTGTTGATGTTACGTACCTTCCTTGTCTGTTTGGTATAACGGTGGATTTGTAGGTAGCTATATGAATGAGAAATAATTTTGCTGTGACAATGATGAGCGTCTCTCTTGTACACACTTGTAATCAGTCTCCCATTACCTCCTGTATTTCTCCACATACACGTATAGCCTTGGACGCTGCTACTTGCATCAACAGAATAAAGCGTACTGCAAAAAAATGTAAACAAGAAACGGAGAAAATACGCAGCAGAACAACGTGCTTTGACAGACTCATCCTCCCTGCTCCAATACACTCTCGTTCCACCACGAGGTTTAGCCACTATCAGTCTTTTGTCTCCGAGTGTGCTCTCCTCGAAAGCACTTAGCCACTCCCTCCTTCGCAGAATCTAAGCTTTGTAACCGCACGCCTGACACGTGAGCGGCGGGTTCCATTATGGATGGAGCGAACGGTAAAACGCACAGCATGTTGTCTGCAAATAATTGCGAGCCTGTCAAACGAGCGATGGCGTGGGCCCGGGAAATAACCGTTCGCCTCGACCCGCGCCGCCCTCCGTAATAAAGACGTTGGGATTTACTTTACGACGCAAGTCGACGCGGGACACGAACCCTGTCTAGGAGGTGCCATCCGAATGTGACGTATGAAGATAAATGCCAGCAGGGGATTTTCCGGCAATGGAAACTCCGTAATCATCGCTATGACAAATTAGCATGAACTACATGTTGAGCACCATAAGAAGTAATGATTCTCAATTGTTTGAATGAAGATTCTATAAACATGAAGACGCTTTCTTTATAATACGTGGGTTACTAAGTTAAAATTAACAATTAATTAAATGTATTTATATGTGCAGTATTTCCATCAATTAATATCAGTCTACTTGTTTTGTATTTGTTCACTATTTCCACCAATTAAATTTTTTTGGGGGTCGCCCCGTTTAGATTGGTGAGATTACGAAAATCTTTTTTAAGAATCCATTATTACATCTCGAAGCAAAATAAAAAGGATTATACGGGAGTGAGTAAAAATATAAATTACGAAAAAGCGTTATTTTCGAAAAAAAAAAAAATACACATAGTCTGCCATCAGTGGGTCTTTTTAAATTCAAATGGATATGGAAGCAATACTGGTAGTGGTATACTTTACAACGAGAACTTAGTGATAATTTTATTTTTATCTAATATGAAAGTATTGAACCAGAGAGAATACACATCATTCAATGAATGCATATAACACTTAACTGCAATTGTAATTGTATACAGACACAGTATAGAATGTTTATCATGAAACCTAATGCAAGTACTGATTGTCTTGTTAATGGAATGTAAATATTAATGGAATGTTTACATTTCAAAGAACTTTTAATTTTCTTTTAAAACGAGTATCGATGGACTTCATTTGTTAAAACCGTTTCAAATAAACGCTCTCGTATTTATCTTCTAGCATAAAGTACTCAATACTTAATATTACAATAATAAATAATAATAAAGTACAACTCAATATTTAATTCATTATTAATTTGGTGCGAAACGTCAGAAAATGTGCGCACTAGATAGGTGGTGTCAATTTCATCGTTAATATACATTTCTGGAAATGATTGCAGCTGTATTGTGACCATCGACTAGCCAGTACGTCAGTAGTTCATGACGTTACCTACTAAATGGACACCATTCTGTGTATTTGTAGCATTTAGAGTACATTATTATTACAAGTTGATAAGTGATTCAACATGTTTATGAGTTTGTTTAAAATGAACAGATACGAATCAAACTGCATTTTAAAAAAAGTATCAAATATGGGACAATAGTGAAGTTAAACTATCTAAAATATGGGGAAAATCAGTGGCACATTCTCTGATACACCATTTAAACCGCCGGTATTTCTAGTTATTCGAAGTGTAAAAGAAATATTTTATTAGTTCGGTAATCCTCTAAAAGGTTATTGAGATTTAAAACAGACGCGAAAAAATAACTCTGTTTTGCTACCTAGAGCCAGTCAGTCTTCGGCATCCGTAAGCGCTATGAAGTGCGTTAGAGTGAGAGGTTTCAAACAGTTCTTAATGCCCTCCAGAGAATTCGCTATTGCACGAAGACACCGATCCAGCCCCGATAAAGTAGCCTATGTTTCAAAAATGGGATTGAAGGGAGATGGGCCCGGGAAGTCGTAGGCACCGCAAAATTTAGTAAAGTCTTTATTTATTTATTTATTTATTTATTTATTTATTTATTTATTTATTTATTTTTTTTATTTATTTATTTATTATTTATTTATTTATTTATTTTATTTATTTATTTATTTATTTATTTATTTATTTATTTATTTATTTATTTATTTATTTATTTATTTATTTATTTATTTATTTATTTATTTATTTATTTATTTATTTATTTATTTATTTATTTATTTATTTATTTATTTATTTATTTATTTATTTATTTATTTATTTATTTATTTATTTATTTATTTATTTATTTATTTATTTATTTATTTATTTATTTTATTTATTTATTTACTTATTTATTTATTTATAAAAAATTAAAACTGGAAACCCCTAAAAGTAAATAAACAAAATTTGCCCCTACACAAGTCAATCACTGACATTTCTCACTCCCTACCACCTGTAAATACCATTCGACTTCCAGCTTCCTGGGATCAGCGATACTCCGCTGGCGAGACACTTAGTTGGGGAAACCGCCAGCCATCGTGAGTCAGCTCCGAATCAGGCCATCCAGAGGAGAAAGATCATCGCCACAGCATTCGATAAAGCATGTACTGCACTTACGGGACTAATGATCTTAGCCGTTGACCTGAAACACGTATCAATCATTCCCGCTCAAACCGGGAGCGGTAGCTCAGTGCATCAACTGATGCCACTGCAGCGCCTCTGACCGGGAGGTCCTAGGTTTTGTCCTGGCGGCGACAGGATTTTCGACACTAGCTTTTCAGCCAGGTCGAATTCTGTCGCTGTCTGGAGAGAATTCTGCACCGGCCGCTCCGATCGGTATATTCCGTGGTTCTCCAAACAACACCAGGCGAATGCCGGAGCAGTACCCTACCAAACGGGCCACGGACCGCGCGCGATCTGTCCTTCCCCTTCCTTGTCCTATCCTCTCACACACACTTACACTAACATGCACTACACTACCACATATTCCGGGAGACCGGTCGGGAACTTAGAGCTTGCCCCGGCTGGGCGGTGCCCCGCTGGTGGGAGTCCTGGTTGAAACCCCACTTGCCGACGGTAGGTCGGCGCCGGGTTCGCCATCCAGCGGGGGAAGATCACCGCCATCTCCCGAGAAAAACATGCACTACACTAACGGGACTAATGTCCAAAGCAGTTGATGCGCCCGGAAACACGAAAAAAACAAACCAAACCATTCCCGCTCAACGATGCTGCCGAGACAATGGCTTGCAGGCCCACACAGAAGGTATTGGGTCAATGGATCAATTTCCCAGCGCCCGAGCATTACAAACAAAATTGTTTGGCGTGTGGCTGCTAGAAGTTCCCAGGCGCCAGCGCTGAGGTGAGCTGCGCGCGGCGTGGCGCTAGGCGTGGGCGAACCCCGCGATCGCCGCGAGACCCGCAAGTCAAAGGGGCCCGATCATGGACTGATGTGAAAAAATGAAAAGGAAATTAGATCTCGAGAAAATCGTTATCATAATTTTATTAGTTACTATATAATAGTCTGATATTTCATAAAATTTTCAATTAATTATTTATCTTAAATAGTTAATTATAGTAATTATTTATAAGGTAGAACTCTATGAAATGAATCCCAAAATTTCACTAACAGTAAAAAAGGTTGTACTGAAATTCATATTTACTATTTCATGTATTTAATAACAAGTAATTTCATTAATCACTAACTTAAAAAAACAATGTTTTAGCGTTTTGAACTCACTGTGGGAAAAAATAAACGATATTATTTGATCAGCTACATTTACTTATTATTTCAAATGTTTTCAAAAATCCTTTTCTAGGTTAAACTAATTTTGGCATTTGCTGAAATAAAATATCTCATAGGTTTCTAAACGACTTCACGTTTTTAATTTATGGTGGGAGGGAAAATTTTCAGCATTCCCCGGGGCCGAAAATTTTGCTCCGACAGTGGCTGGGGCCCAGCGCAGAACGGGCGCTGTCGCTCAGGGGGCGTTTTGCCGGCTTTGGCCCGCAGGATTCCCAAACCGTCTCAAATTGGGGACGGTCCTCCATTGATTCAATTTCTTCTGGCCATCCTTTGTATTTTAAAATCTCATTCTTTTACTATTTTTAAAAACTTTGTTAATTTATTTTATCGCATGACTTACATCTGCTACGTTGTAACGTTTATTGTTTAATTTAGAATTGAAAATATGAATATCCTTTTCTGAACGCTGACACCGCGTGCATGACAAAAATTTTCTGTCTAGCGACTAAGATAAAAAGGGAAAAGCCCAGACCATCTTTAGTAGCATTTTGTGAACGAATCTTTTTTCTTGAAACGCAAATGGAGAAAGAAAGAAATGAGCTTGATGATAGTCTGACTGATTGATTGATTGATTTTTTTTTGTTTCCGGGGGCGCCCAAATGCTCTGGTCATTAGCCCCTTTAGGGGGCATGCTTTTTCTCTGGAGATGGCGATGATTTTCCCCCCGCGGGATGGAAAGTTTTGGACCTAGTCGGCGTGATTCCCCAACGGACTCTCCCCCCAGCGGCCCCCCCCACCCGGGGACAAGCTCTAAGCCCGACCGCTCCGGAATATATTGTTGTAGTATGTTATTTTTGTGTAGAAGGATGGGCCCAAAGGAAGGGGAAGGAAGATCCCGGCTCCGGGGCCCTTTGGGTACGCCCGGCATTCACCGGGTTGATCGAAAAAACACAAAAACTCCCGATCGGGCAGGGCCGCAAATTTCTCCAGACACGATGAATTGCCCCTGGCGGTTCGATAATCCCCCCCGCAGGCTCCAAGACCTCCTCCCTGCAGTGACACCAGTTGATGATATCTAATTATATTTTTAAAAGTAATGTTTGCTGCGTTTTTTTAATTGGTTATTTGGGTGGCATAAACATCTTAGGTCATTGCCCACTATTCTTTAAGGATGGTAACTATGAAGATGAAACGATATGGTATGATGGGGGTGAGAGGACAAACAAATACAACCATGCCGGGCGGAATTGAACCCGACCCTTCGGTCCGGGGAAACACTACGACACTACTGCCTCGATCTCGGCCACCGGACGCTGCGTTTTTTTTTTTTTTTTTTTTTTTTTTTTGTTCGGGTTTTTTTGTTGTTTTTCGCGCTTATCGAGTGTCCTCCTTTAAAGAACATTTGGAATCCCCTGGGCCCCAAAAACCGGTCCGTTTCTCGTCTCCTTTGGGGAGGCCCACCCCCCCGGGGCTTCTCGGCCCGCCGCACATAAACAGGGCCGGCAACGCCTGCCCCCACCGCCACCGCCAGACCCGTGTGGTCCGTGCACAACTTTCATGTCTTGCATAATCAGGTCAAGAATGTGAAATAGATTCAGCCTACACGTTATGGTCGGAAGATGCGGAAAATAAAAGAGATTTTGTGTCAACTGGTAGCAAATGCATGAGATGACTTCTATCAAATCGAAGTTTTGTTAGTTTTCTAATTACGCAAAGTTGAACAATTAGTACAGAATTAAAACAGTGCTTAAAAAGTTTTACCAACTACCTTTTAATACAATAGCTTTTGTGACTGTTTTTAAATTTATTATAGATAGATGGATAACTACATGGTTCAGTACAATTATATATTTTATCATATGCCATATGATGGCTTATATCTCATATAGTGAAAGTTATCAGATATTGCAGTCGTTCTGTGTAGAATTAATACAAAAATTTAAAAAAGGTATACTGGTACAATGGGGAGTACAGTGGGAGGGTAAAAGGTAAATGCTGAAATTTTGAAAAGAAACAGAACTTTTCTAAAAGCCAAAATAAAAATGGAAAATAAAATATTTTGACATACTGTAGCAGAACAAAATCCCTAGAAAAGGATATTATGCTTGGAATGATAGGAATGAAGTGGAAGAAAAGTGTGTAAGTGCATAATTGATATGACTAATACAAAATATCACAAACAAAAGGAAAAAGGCAGTTCGAGTCCGAGGAGCAATGAAGAAATTATAGCATCTTATTGCCGTATAGCCCAGATAGGTCTAATAAGGGATGGCTTGCGATTCATGTTCTAAAAATATTTCTCTGCGCGTTGAGACTCCCGCGAAGAATTGGGACCTGCAGATACAAAGGAGAGATGCTCACAGCCGCTGCTTTAATCGGGACTGGAGCCGACAAATAGACATCATAGCACTGAACAGTGTGTTTGATAATTTCAGTCTTTCATGCATACACTTGCCATTATTAGCAAGAACTCGCTGAATTATCGGCTCGTCCCCTCCCAGTTTCGGAGGTAAGAAAAGGAAGGAATGATGCTCAAGTAATACGAATGCAACATCAATGTTCAAAATTAAAACATCTTTCAAACCTGGTTTAGAAACATCGACCAAGTCATGCGGAAGATTTTGTTTTGACAGTGGCCGATTGTTAATTTATAATTACGATTTGGACAAAACGGCAAAAAGAAAGTAAAAAGAATAACGGCGAAACTAAGCTCGAAAACCATCGCCCAGGGTCATCTTATGGATTCACAACTTCCTCAAATGGGTACAGGAAGGTGGGCGACAGACCTTACACCTAGAGTGCTTCTGCGTTTGCCGCCTCTCTGCGTACGGTAGATATACGTAGGAAATGCCAGAAAATGGGGTCATCTCTGGGCTGAAGATAGTCTACTGATGAGGATGTTACAATCACTGTTCGCTTTATTCGAACACACATGTATTGTACAGTGGAATAATGCACAATATTTCATATTTTAACTTTTTTATACAATTGTGATTATCGGTTCTTTTCTATTCACAACAACTCATCAAGCACATCGATAATAAACATCAGGTTTCATAAATGTTTCATTTTCTCTTACGAGATATGTTCATGTGTCTATACAAAATCACTGCGTTTTGAAAATATCAACATCAATGTTGCATCCCCTATTCTCGACACCTAGATGAGGATCGCCGATTTAATACGTTTGCATTCTGATTCCTTGGTAATATGAGGTTTATCAGTGACTGGTATGCTACGTTTTACTAGTAGTATATAAATCTTATAAATTGAATTGCAACCTGATTAAATGTTACTGATAAGCGTGTACGATGTTTAGAAAAATGGCATTCAATGTTGAAATATAAAGTTACAAATTAATAACTGTATAACAAACATAATTTATCCCCTCATAGACGGATATTCCTTCGGAGTGTGGTGTTCCTGTCTAAGGGTTAGTTATTATTTTCGTGACAATTCTAATGCATTAAAAATATATATATATAAAATACAATACAATGATTTACACTACATCCTTTTACATTCATTTACGTAGTTTGTATCAAAATGACGCGCCGGGAATTACTTATTCCAATCTTCTCAAGTTTATACAAATATAATAGAATAATTTTATATCAATATAACTTACTAAGTAATAGACATGTCACGATTCTTAATATTATATTTTAATGTTTGTTACAGTGTTGGATTAGGATGCATCTCGCCTGCGCAATTATTTTACCACTTCTTCACTCTTGTCCGGAAAGTACGAAAACTGTTTTAAATTTTACTTGGGAAAACAGATTCATCAGGTAAAGTCTATCAAGGAGACAAAGGCCGTTTGAGATCAAAAATCGAGTCGCAGGATAAAAGAGTCGTGCGTACTCTCGGCTCATTCTTCGTGGTAGTGGAATGATAATGGAAGATCTAGAAGTAAAATGTATGTAAAATTAGATGTTAGACATGGAATATTGGTGATATCTACACAATTAGTTCAATTTTTTCTTTTTGAAATCAGTTTCAAATCGAATCGATATTTTGAGTACCGCCTCAAATAATTGTTTGATGGTATTCGAAGGAAGACGGAAATATGTGAACAAGATATATAGTTTTATACGACTATTACAGATGATACGAGACCGTTTGGCTGTTTACCATCACAGTTTGATACGTGAAGAAAAATATATTGAGACTGAAAGGGACTGACCTGACTGCCAGCTTGCCTGTTCGAAAGTCTGGCTCCTCCCCGTGCCGCAGGCGGTTTGGCTGAAGGAGGGCTCAGTGGCCGGCGGACGCGGGGAAGGGGGAGGGAAATCAGGCATCTTTTCCGAATTTCACTTTACGCCGCCCATTCATCCGATTTGCGCTGATTGACACGGCGTTGAATTCGTGAAGCACGTCGTTATCGCGCTATAAGCCCACATTTTAATTCCTTCCCGGAACTATGAGAAAACGTTTTCAAAATTTTTGGAAATCTTTTGAAAAACGCATCGTAGCGTGAATTCTATTTTAAAAAGGAGTAATTCGTTTACAGATCGAAAATCGGACAAATTTTGTTCAGACGTTATCGATCTTAGTAAATTCTGCATGATATGCTGATCATTGATTTTTCCTGTAAGTATTTTTTCGGTGCATTTAGCCTTAATAGCGACAGTTTCATAAAATAATTGCAGAATAATGATTAATAATTAGAAATGGATTACTGGCGATAAAAAACCTTTTCCTGTGTTGATTACTTACAATAGCTGAGAGATCATTAACGAATCTGTGACAAACTTTTTAAATTAAACCGTTTAACTTAAACTTAGTTGCCATCATGTGAAGACCAATACTTTCAATATGCATGGAGTTCAGTATGTAATTTACAACAAATGTATTCCTTCTAATTTTTAAATTTATGAAGAACAGATTCAGTTAGCAAAAACGATCTTTCCTTAATTTCAGAATCACTTAATTTAATAACCTCCTCCCCTCTCCTGAGCTGTTTGTAATTTGTAATAGCGCATGCTACTCTGTGCTGTTACAATACATACATATATATATATATATATATATATATATATATATATATGTAATGTATGTATGTATGTTTCAATGAGCTGTACCCAAAGAGTACTACACATAAACTTTCCCACAGAGGTTTCCAATGAAGATAATGAGTTCGCGCGGCGTCCATATTGGTATAACTCAATTGGGCTTTGCCACGTACTGTTTAAGTGTGCGACGAAGTGCATAATTTTATTTCGTATACATTTAGAAGAGCTTGTCGTGTGGTAGAGTGATTGTCTATTGATAGGGGCTGGTGTATTAAAAGTGTAATTGACCATACTCACTTGTGTTGCAAATGCAACACAATCAAATGGTTGCGCGAAAAAAGGGTTAAGAAACGAGACGGGTATAACCTTCCTACGGGTAAGTATTGTTTAAGATTTGTTTTGCTAATTATTTAAAAATACGCCATTTATATTAAAGTAATGCTTTTCAGCTTTCCAAAAGATCCCTTAATCGCGGGGAATGGATTGCGGCTGTGAGAAAGGAGAACTGGACCCCCACCGTATTGTTCTACCTTACGTTCAGTGCATTTTAAAAGTGATAATTTTGATCCCAAGTCTTTGCCTCGCGTACGATTAAAGACAGGACCTATCCCCTCAGGTTTTACTGATTTTCCGCAGTATTTGCAACTTCCAGAGATCTCCACTTTTAATGTAATGTATAGTTTTGCTTGAATTGGTGAAATTTTATGACTTGTATGTTATATTGCCCTACAATCGATGTTATCCAAAAGAATTAAAGTAATAGTTCTACACAGTGCCGGAACTAAAGAATTTCGGGCCCAAGGCCAATGTGAAATGCTCCCCCCTAGAAAAAATAAATATAAGAAAATTGTATCAAGAAACTGCGAGTTTTTTATTTCCCCAAATAATAATTACAACCTGTAAGCTCCACACAGACGGTTGGGTACAAGTCGGCAACACAGCAAATACCAACCGTACACCCGTGACTGTCCAAAAGACACAGGCACCGCATCCAGTCATAACTCAAAAACAAATTAGTGTTTTAGATTATGAAACAGATTTTCCTCGGGCCTTCCGTTGATCCCCACACCTTCTCTACCATCGACAAATACATGCACAAGCAAACGCAAACAGGCTCGGAAGCGTGTCAAAACCAAAACACGTAAAGCTGCGCATCCTAGCTCACTAGAAAACAAAGACATTCCTAGTGAGCCTAAAAAACAGGTACTTGCAGGGTTGTCAGTCTGACAGTCATGGTCGCCATCTGTCCTCCATTCTCAGTAGGAAGTTACCCTCCAATTTCTCAGTCTCATCTATTTTTAAACCTAACGGGAGGTTTGCAGATGTGACTGCAGAGTTGACACCTACACGAAAAACACTGACCAATCAGGCCACAGTCATTATCATAGGAGGATAGAATGATATTAATCTGGGCGGTAACTTTGCACCTGAACAACGTGTAAACAAATTACTATGTGCCGCCCAAAATACTAACATTGTATTCTCGACTCTGCCCTTCTGGTAAAACACATCGAAACTATGCAGCGAGATTATGCACGAAAACCAACAATTAAAACTGCAACTGAGAGCAACAAATGTCAAACTTTTTGAAATTAATTTCTCAGCAAAACATCAAGCACTCCGGCATGGTCTTCGTTACTGAACGTTGCTGGGAAATATGCAGTCGGTAACAAGCTTGCACAATACATCATCAACTCCAGTCCTACGCAGTCTCCTGCAAAACTATCCCTTTCTACCTTCTCGGCGTCTACCACTCCCACCTCTATTTCGAACCCTGTTGCCTCTCCCTCTGAACCTACTCTCGTTTCTCCCACTCCCACCACAAATCTGTCTACATCCGATGCCCCATCTTCCTCACAACCTGTCTGCTGACACACAAGCAACCTTCGACCACGCATCACCTGAGGTAAAAATGGAGTAAATACATAGCACTACAGTCAGATGCAGCAGAAAAACATTCGTGTAGGTATTTAAAAAAAACAAACATTCTCACCAATGTTCAACTCTTTTCAAATAAAACCGAGTTTATCGAGGCAGCTCTACAGAGCGATCTAAATCAAATGGATGTTCTTTGCTTTACAGAACATTGGTTATGAACAGGAAGCATTTTCCAAATTCCAAACTTTTACCTTGCAAGCTTTTATTGCAGGGAGAGAGAATCGCATAATGTCCCATGCATGGGGGTTCCTGCATTACGTTAGAAATAATATTGATTCTATCACCTTGGCGGAATTAAATGTATTCCATTCAAAATATTTTCGAAATTTCTGTTACATCTTACTACACTAAAGGATAATACTTGCATCTACAGACTTCCAACAAAGAGAATTGCAGATTCTATTTTGTTCTTAGAAAACCTGGAGATAACACTTAACAAAGTCAGCAATCGCTCTTGAACTTACTGTTGAATGCGGATTTTAACATTGATTTTCTGGTCGAATCTTGTGAGAAAGAAAAGTTTTCAATTTAATTAATTCCTTCAATTTAGACATTACAATTAATGTACTTACACGGATCACAATAAAATTCGGATGTAAAGTCCATTGATCAAATTTGGTAATTAACAAAAACTACTACTCGATATGAAGTTGAAACAAAAGACGAGATACTGGGTGACCACGATGGCCAAATTATTACCATTATAAGAAATGCGATCACTGACGTAATAAATAATTCACGTATGACTAGATTGTTTACAAAAAGTAAAATAAAATTATTCATTGATTACTTGATGCAGGAGTCATGGGAAGCGGTTTATAATACTGTTGATACAAACGACAAATATAATTATTTTTTTTGAACTCTTTCATTACATTTCCACACTTGCTTACCCTCTTCAAAAAAGAAAAGTAAATATTTCACG
Source organism: Teleogryllus oceanicus (assembly GCA_964035755.1). Lineage (NCBI taxonomy): Eukaryota > Metazoa > Arthropoda > Insecta > Orthoptera > Gryllidae > Teleogryllus > Teleogryllus oceanicus. The sequence continues at coordinate 36,445,595 of CAXIVR010000011.1, read as the reverse complement.
GAAAGCAATTCTTGGATAACACAAGGGATTAGGACATCTTGTAAAAACGATCTAATTATTTCTTTCATTTCTAAACGTCATAACGTATCTCATGATTTTCTCATCTACTTTAAAAAATACAAATCATTGTTACGAAAAGTTATATACAGCTAAAATCATGAAAATAACTGTATATTTTGAATCAAATAATAAAACAAAAGCAATGTGGAATGTAATAAAAAATACGACAAAATCAACTAGAAACCCTGTAGGGAATGTTGTTTTAAAATATAACGATATAAATGTGAACGATCCGACAACAGTGGCTAGTCTCGTTAACCAATACTTTTCGAGAATTGCTGCCGATCACACTAAGTGTCTTCAGCCAAAACATTCAAAAACAGACAGTTCACCCAAAATTTTAGACACGATGTCTGCTCTGGAACTTTTCCTATGAAATTCTCAAAATAATCGGTAAACTAAAAAATAAATATTCGTCCGGTTTAGATGAATTCCGGATTCTTTGTTAAAGACCTGTGCGTATGCCATTATACACCCGTTAACTCACATATTTAATTCATCGTTATGCACCGGAACGTTTCCAGATATTTTCAAAACAGCTAAAATTAAGCCGCTCTTCAAAAAAGGCAACAAAAATGAAATTCAAAATTATCCGCCCATTTCTCTTCTATCAGTTTTTCAAAATATTAGAGAGACTTTTTTATGTACGAATGGAAACCTTTCTCAGTAAACACGACGCGCTTTCAGATTACCAACATGGATTTAGAAAATCAAAATCAACGGAAATACTTATATTTTCTTTTCTTTAAAGATACGCCCGTCATTGGATCAAAACGAAGCACCTATTGGATTATTTTTAGATCTTTTGACGTCATTGATCATGACATTTTACTTTCAAAATTACCTTCATACGGAATCCGTGGTATTGCTCTAGATTGGTTATGTTCGTAACTTAAACAACGATCTCAGAGAGTGGAAATACCTTACTGGAATGATGGAACATTACGTACGCACCTTTCCGACTCTTTGCCTATTGCAAGTGGAGTTCCTCAAGGATCGATTTTAGGCCCTATTCTGTTCCTACTTTACTTAAACGATATGCCCTCGACGATTCGAAACGGAAGAACGGTTCTCTTTGCAGATGATACAAACATCCTTTGCAGTAAAGAAACCGTAAATAGTACAATATCAGATGTTTCAAATTGGTTTCGAAATAACAAATTAATAGTAAACGAAAAGAAAACGGTTTTAATGCAGCTTTCCATTTCAAATAAACAATTCTGTGCTCCATTGAAAATGAATGGTGTACCATTGACTGATGTTAAGGCAACTGATGTTAAATTTTTAGGTCTTTCAATTCAGTCAAACTTCAAATGGAACGTCCATTTAAATGAATTGAACACAAAACTAAGTTCATTATGCTATGTGCTCAGAATTCTTGCAAATTCAGTCACCTCATACTGTTCGTTGTGTATATATTTCTATGAATAATTATTCTCGCCTGAGATATGACATAACATTCTGGGAAATACATCACATAGCCCCAGGCTTTTAGATTAAAAAACGAATTGCAATGAATAATAACCAAATCCCACCCACGTGATTCATGTGTTTCATTCATTAATCTAGGAATTTTACCATTACCTTGTCTGTTTATTTACGAATCAGTGGTTTTTGTCAAAAATGACTTGCTTAAGGGCGGGAATATATTTTCAGAAAATGCCGAAGTCTATTACTATAACACTCGACGTAGAAATCATAGTCATCGGGTGACAGTATCAACAACCCATTACAAAAAATTCACATACAATACATGTACATTATTTTACAACACTTTGCCAGATGACATTAAACGATTAAATTCAATAGAAAAGTTTAAATCAAGTGAAATTGTTTCATGTATAACTGTTTCTATACAATTAGAGACTATACTGAGCATCACAAGAAAAGCACATAACATTTTGATACCGACATGTAATGCATTATTTACCATTTGAACCGTATACATGTGTATATACAACCTGTAACAAGTATTGTATTGCAGCCTCCGCGTCAATGACCCCCCATCTCGATCAGGTTTTTCGTCGAGTTTCCGTGATCCATTGAGTAAATGCTGAGATGGCCCCTTGTTTTGCTTCTGGACATAAATGTAACTTCATTTTCTGTGCACGTCTTCTAGAATTCAGTGAAAAATACAATTATTCAAATTATCGTTTCCATGTTGTCGCGCCAGGAAGTATTATTCTGAAGGACAACATGGATAAGAGCCAAAATTTATTGCCTTTTTATCCTTGAAAATATATTTTATTACATGGGACTTTTTTAAAAAAATTTTTCTCCCTTTCAAAATTCAAAATTCAAAATTTAAGTAGTATATGACAGTGTAGCGATCACAGAATTTTGAAAATGTGCACACAATTCACTTTTCCCCATAGCACGTCATACGCAGTTTTTAACTGTTTTTTAAATATATTTTTAATAAATAAATAAAGCTAGAAAAAGTTCTTGGAAATATATTGAAAATAATACTTCTAAGTAAAAGTATTTAGTGATCAAATAATACAATTTTCACGGTGAGCTTAAAATGCTAAAAATGTTGTGTTTTTTTAGTTTAATAAAATCACTTGTTAAAAATATGAAATAACAAATATTATTTTCATTAGAAACTATGGTAAAGTTAGCGTCATTTATTAATTTCATAGTTCTACCTTGTAAGTAGGCCGAGGATATTTAAGTAAAAACCTATTTTTCCTGGGTACTGTAATGATTCGCGATCATTAAAAAAAAATCTCAGTATTCCAGAGAGTAAAAACTTTCAGTAAAGCGTGGCAATTTGTATTCAAGGAGACAGAAGACGGCAGCGCCGCGCACGAACATTTTTCTAAATTAATCAAATGCGCGAAAGGAAATCAAAATTAACATTAACACCCAGTAAAGCATAATATTTGGAATTATTAGAAAAAGAATCATTAAAATTGGGCAAGCGGTTCACGAGATTTCGAAATAACTGTAATTATACGTCTTCAGTCAAAAGACATGGGCATGGAGGCTATTGTTACCATAGTAAAGTTAATGGCAAATGTGATTTTTAGCGAATATCAGGAAAACGCTTGAAGGAATCGAACTGGAACTTTGGCGAACGACAGAACAAAAATTTTGAATAATTTCGAAAGTTATTACAATTTGGGAAACGCTCTAGACGCGAGAGTTATAATTAAAAGAAGGATTGAAACGAATGTAAACAAGTGATGCAGCGTATTGACGTCATGACGTGAATAAATTCAGTGTTGAGATTTAAATAAAACAAAGACGTTGAAGGGCCAAGATAGTTATAATTAGCAGAAAAATTATAGACAATATTAGAAACCGGTAGCGAGGCGAAAAATAACAATAATAAACGGGAATTAAGAAATATTATGTGATCTTGTTTGTGGATACGGGCGAGCGATCGGCGGTTGTTCGAGAAAAATCTATAGAGGACAGACAACAATGCTATACAGACACGTAGACGGACACGCAGATAGAGAGGCAGAAGCTGTATGAGAGTAAAAGTAATACGTCGTCGAGTTTTGCAAAATATTTTGAACATTTTTTGTTTACATTTTTTCTGCGTGACAAAATCAAAGTAGTGGAAAAGCTAGAATTCGGGATTAGAAATACAATCTCCATGAATAGACGCAACGCGAAGACTGATTTGTTACGCTGACGCTGTGTTAGGCAACGGATGCGACATCTTGTAAGCTACAATTTTATAACACGGAGTGTATTAGATTTCGGACAGTGATCAAAATATAAATAAAACAGTTTTGATTCATTCTCGTAAGTCAACAATATTTCTGCACCGCGGGAATTTTAAAGTTCGCATTTCTTCGATATTCGTGGAAACTAGAGAATATTCTTTCGCCGTAGAACTTTAATATGGCGGAAACGTCGGGTGTATTGGAGAACGCTTCGCAGTGTGTGTCCAGTAATGGAATCTGATGGAAAATATGGTTTGGAGCAAATTGAAGTTGCAGCGCATTATTGCTGTACACGGGGAGCGTACCAGTCGGCGATGCGTGACGAGCGCCGCGTGTTGCAACATTGGCAATCATAAAGGGAAGTTACATATGTACATTTGTTCATTTTTTTATTTATCTGCAAGCATCTGTCGAAGACCAAGTTGTGTCTCTAATCTATATATTTAAAAAAATAAGGTATTCTGCCATGGCTTCGTTTAGAGCTTCTACTGAACCGATTGTTGTATTTTTTTCTTTTAAATGAAAGAATATGATCCCTAGATGTGTTATCAGATTTTGTTTGTGTTGATTCACCAACATTTACAGTAAATTAATTAATTAAGCCATTCTTTAATAGTACGCTTATAAATAGTCAATTGTTTTCAAAGAGTGGCAGTTTCCAAAATATATATTGAGACGAAACTCGGGTAAGCCCGGCTTGTCGCAGTAAATTTTATTTGCAAAGCGACAGGTGTTCTTCGTGAATGGGCTCAGGTTATTAATCAGACACCACACTGTTCCGTGAACAAAATAAACATGAATTATTTATTATTCTACACAAACTCACTATTGATTACAAATATCTGTGGTGACTTATCCTTTCACCTCACCCAGAATCACTGTTAGTTCTTTCGATCTTACATCGACCGAGGAAATATTTACCGTTTAATACTCCCCTCTCGAGCGTCGGCGGCTTCGGGGACTCTCGGGTTGTCTCGTACTCCTTCGCTGTGCTGCCTATGCCCGCTCCACTGGGGGCCAGCCGATGCGAGGCGTTGCGTTTCCGAAGCACTTTCTCCAGCGTAATCTTCCCACGGTGCCTCTGAGCCTCCCCGCTGAACTCCTTTCCAGTTCACCCAGATCTACTCGATGTCACCTTCCGCGAGCTGACAAACGCCACTAATTATTCAAGGTACACTTTGCTAGCACGTGTCTCACCATTTCACCAGGCTACTAGTCTCGTGGCGTACTCCTCTGCACACAAGTTCTCTCGATCAGTACTACCCCGGATAATAGCTGTTACTCCGGCACTACGTCCGAGCTACTAATGATGGTTATATCCAGCACAACTCGTCCGTCAAATCACTTTGGCAGCGTTCATTCGTTCGCGACACTATTCTACCTTTGTTCTAACGCGGAGCAGCCCCAGGTACTTCCTTCCTTACAGGCGACCGGCCGTACACCGAAGCCTCGCGGCGTCTTTTCTCACGCCGGCCAACCGACAACACTTCGCCGCCCGTAACTGCTTCTGTATTAGCGGGCGCCCTCTCTGGCAACCGCTCGCCGCGTGCTTACTTGTTGTATCACTGTTTCTTTAGGCAGAAACGCGGTGCGTTTCAATATATATATATATATATATATATATATATATATATATATGATTCATAGATGTGAGTCCACGCTGCTTTGATGTTTTGTTTGATTGTTGAGATTTGTTTATAATTCGTCAAGGTTTTGTTTCATTGTAATTATTGCATTGTGGTGTTGGAGCAGCTTCCATGTATGTATTTGCTTCTGTGGTGTATTTTGTAGAGAACATTCGCACAGTGGGTTCTGCTCGGTTCTATTAATTTTAGTGAAGCTGTTTAAGGTGCTGGTGTCGAATCTGAATCGCTGTCCACGCGCCCCAAAAAGACAAACGTACATTAGCCAGAACGCAAGAGAAAGTCAGCGTAGGTGTCGTGATAGTGAGGTACTCTGTTTTCATTACACAATATCTATGAAATAACAGTTTTGTTCTGCTTTTGTACTTTCCATGAGAGAAATTCTGAAAACGATTTACTCTGTGCTGCTTAAATAGGAAAATAAGTATACCTTCGAGCAATATGCCAGAAGAAATCAAACAGTTTATATGAGATGATGACACATCAAAAAACTTTAGAAATAATATCCTTCAGTGCAGTAGTGCTATATATTTTGTGCCGATATTGCATTGCCATCTGTCATGGGCCCTACGTGTTCAAAATTGTGGAAACTCATTACAGAATATCTTCGTTGAGCTCCACAAGATCCAAACAATGCAATATATTGTGACATTAGTCTGGTATAGTAGTTAACATTTTTCATAGATCTCACCGTCAAATTTTGACGGGTTCTCACTAGTAATAAGATAATAAGGTTAAAATTTCTTACGACAGAATGCGCATTCAGTGTGAATGAGTAGTCAGATTGCATTATAATTTTCAGTGTGAATGATTGTTATTTGTTTGTAGGCTTTTAATATTGAGTGTATTCTTGATCGTTTGTGTTATGTTTATGTGTGCTATCAGAGGGCCTTGTTTTCCATGTGTGGAAATGCTGACATTCAAAGAAACACGCAAAAAGTAAAATAACAATAATGGCGGAATACATCCAGGTTCATCAATAGCCTCTAATGTGTTGTAATTGTGGTATTTAGATGCCGACCTATGTACATGCACATACGTACTACATCGTTTGTAGTCCTGTATAGGGCAATCACGCTGTCACGCCCAGGGAAATTTCAAGAATTGTACAAGTTTAGCTAGTTGACGGACAAATATAAAACTAAGGTAGGTTTGAAGAGAGGTATTCTTATATTGACAGCCCAACATAAAGCAGATAGTAGAAGAGATTAGGAGAATATAGTAGAGAGAGTGGAGGGAAGCCACAGGCCATAGTACCTTGTATTAAATGATGTTTTATACATAAAACATTCTAGAATTATTTGAACTAAACTGTCAAACTAACTAACTGTCAATTTTATAGATTTAAAAGAGCTTATTTCAATATTAATGTCCATTTTACTTTAAAAACCTAAAATTCTGTCGCACTTTTGTAAGTGGCTTTTTAACTTTTTCTTCTGTGTTGGCACAACATCCAAGGATAATATTACTTTTGAGTTAAATGCGTTAATCTGTAAGATAGTATCTGTATGTTAGCGTTAATCTGTAAGATAGCGAGAAATGAGTATACAGGACAAGGAACTTGTAATAAAATTCTCCATGCCACTACTTCCTTTCCTACTGCGTGAAAAGGCCTGCCTCCGCTTCAAAATAAAATGATTAAATTTCCACGAAAGAAAAGTGATCTTGGCCGATAAGAGGTATTTATTTTTTCTTGAAAACGTGGAGAAAGTATTAATACTTTATTGTGAGCCAAAATGCGGTACGAATAATTCTGATGAGAGGACAATTCAGCCTGTTCATAAATAGAATTATTGCAAAATATACAATACTGATTCTATATAATATTGAATTGTTTCTACCTTTGAGAAATATATATAATAAATTGCAAATATGTGTGTTTTTGTAACTTTCCTGTTTTATTTGTGCTTATTCTACCAAGAAACCTAACTGAGATGCTAAAAGAACCTATTTTAGGCACCTAAAACGTATATTTTAAAACCTAAAAATCCGCGGTCTACTTGTAAGTAATTAATATAATTAACTATTTAAGGTAAAAAATTAATTGAATATTTTATGAAGTATCAGACTACGACCTATAAAATTACGACAATGATTTTCTCGAGTTCTAATTTCTGTTTCAATTTTGCACTAATTTTTCCCATCAATCCCATTAACGGCCTCTTGACTTGCAGGCCCCGAGCGATCGCCCGAGCCCTGCATAGCGCCGGCACTGGTTCTACATGGACATTGAGAGTTCTGTAATACCCAGGCTAACAAGGTAAGTTTCGAAATTTGTTATTATTACAATATAATATGCTCAAAATTAACTTTAATCTTAAGGTGGATGTGCCTATATTCATCATACACAAAAACAGGAAATTGTCTGTCACATTCAATGTTTTTTGTTGAGTTTGGCCACAGATTTTGGGACACAGTAGTTTTAAAGGTCTTCTGCGACGTTTCGAGGACATGGATTTTCCCCCAGTTTTCATATGCCATTTTGCCTTCACTCAAGAAAGAAAACAAGGATAACAGATGTATGTAGTGTTTGTATTAACAGACACTACAGAAATACCGTCGGCGGCGTCGCGGACCAGGAAGTACCCGCACCGCCGATAGAGGGAGCAGCGAGCGCGCCTCGTCGCCACCCGGCGACCTGGAACAGGAAGGGGCAGAGCAGCTACCCCTCCCCGGCGGGGAGGGGGACACCGAACGGAGGGCCGCAGCGCCGGAGGCCTCGGCCACTCTGAACTTAGATTCGTAGCCGTCGAGACCGGAAGAAAACTATATAGTGAACGTGCTTTGTGTTAGGATTGTGATTATTGGAATTTGGACTGTACCACTTTTACAACGACCCGGCTGATGAACAATCTTCCGGTTATCTACTTGTATTTTGGTAATTCTTTGAAGGTTGTGGGATAAATAAATTGTTGTTACAGATTGTCTTTGCTTTTGATTTGGTATACAACAATGTACTATAATCCTAAAAGTACTTCTTTTATAGTACACAAATGATTAAACTGAAAAGATGTATTCAATATGAGAGTCGAAAGAAATTCAAGTATCAAAAACTATTTTTCGAAAAACGTTTTAATAATAATTTTTCTCAATATCAATCCAGAGCCGATGAGATTTTTGGACCAAGTCTGTATAATTTAACACCTTCAGAAATTTCTTTTGCTGTTCAAGAAACAGTAATTTCAGTCAAAATTTGCCTTCCCTTTCACTAACAAAGATAAACAGCAAGTCACTTTTCAGCTTATAAAAATCGGTGGAATCTAATATACAAAATATTCAAATAAAAATACAACTTATTTTTCTTAAAGCTTTCATTTCATTTTAACGCGTGCTTTCCTATTAAAAAGAGAAAATTAAACATTTCACGAAAAAGTAATTCTTGGATCATTCGAGGAATTAGAACATCGTGGAATAAAACGTACGCTCTACTTTATTTCTAAATATCATAACGTATCACCCGGTTTCACGTCTACTTCCCGAGAATATATAAAAGAATCTTAAGGAAAATAATTGTTCAGGCAAAAGTAATGAAAAATAATGAGGATATTTTAACGCTAGAAACAAAAACTAAAGCAATGTGAAACATCGTTAAAAATTGGACTAATAATACATTTCGTAGAGAATGTTGTTTTAAAGGATAATGAAAGAGAAACAAGAAATCCAGAAAAAGTTGCGAATCTCTTCAACCAACACTTTTCTAGAATTGCGGTTGATCTCACGAAGGGACTAAAACCACAAAATTCAACATCATATGCTTCCCAAAAACATTTCAGCACGATGTTTATTTACGAAACTTCTTCTAACGAAATCCTTAGAATAGTCAGTAAATTAAAAAATAAATATTCATCAGCTTTAGATGAATTTCCTGATTGTTTATTAAAAACGTGTGCACCTACTACTATACACCCATTAACTCACATTTTCAATGCTTCCTTGTGCACAGGAATATTTCCAGATATTTTCAAACCAGCAAAATTAAGCTAATTTTTTAAAAAAGGGAACGAAAAAATGAAATTCAAATTACTGGGCCAATTCTCTTTTGTCGTTCTTTCAAAAATATTAGAGGCTTTTCGATACGCGAATGGAAGCATTTCAGAAAAATGAAGGTTTTCTAGACTTACAACACGGTTTCAGGAATCAAATCTACGGAAACTGCCATTTTTCTTTCCTTAAAGATGTTGCGTCATCAATGGACCAAAATGAAGAACCCATTGGGATATTTTTAGATCTTTCGAAAGCTTTTGACGTTGTTAACCATAACATCTTGCTCTCAAAATTACCTTCTTACGGAATTCGTGGTATTGCCCTAGATTCGATAACCTCGTACCTTAAAAATCGATCTCAAAGAGTAGAAATACTACTGGCTCGAAAGGACATTATGTACTTATCTCTCCACTCCTTTACAATTGAACATGGGGTCCCACAAAATTGATCTTAGTCCTATCCTTCTGTTGTAATGTAAAAGATATGCCTCATCTATTAAAAATGGGAGAACAGTTCTGTTTGCCGATGACACGAGTGTTCTTCGCAGAAAAGAAACAATAAATAGTACAATTTCAGAAGTTTCCAAATGATTTTGTAATAACAAATTTATAGTTAACAGAGAAAAAACTGTCTCAATACAGTTTTGCGTTTCAATGCAAAAACACTTATTGAAATGGAAACCAATATGCAATTAGCTGATGTTGCTGCAACAAAATTTCTAGGTCTCTCAGTTCAGTCAAACCTCAAATGGAATGTACATATAACAGAATTAAACCCTAAATTAAGCTTACGTTACTCATATAGAATTCTTTAAAATTCTGTCAGTCTTCATGCAGCTCGTTGCGACTATTTTGCAATGCAATATTCCAGCCTGATATGGCCTAATATTCTGAGGAAGCTTTAGTACCAGACATTTAGATTGTGGAAAAAAAAATTATCCGAATAATGAAAAATCCTATCCACGTGATCTCTGCAAGCCTGTTTTCATTGAGCTTGAACTACTTACTGGGTCTTTGATCATTTATTTACGAATCTGTAGTATTTTGTCTAAAATGACTTACTTAACGGCGGGAACATATTTTCATGTAATATAGCTATATATATATATATATATATATATATATATATATATATATATATATATATAGCTATATATAGCTATATATAGCTACAACACACGACGGAGAAATCATGATCATCAAGTGTCAGTATCAAGAGCTCACTACAAGAAATTCACACACAATACATGTACGTTACTTTACAACGCATTGCCACATGAAATTAAACAATTAAAATTGGTACACAAATTTAAGTTAAAAGTAAAATTTTTTCTGCTGCAAAACTGTTTCTATACAATTAAAGACTATACTGATCGTCTAAGAAAAATAATAATGTTTACTTAAAACAATGATATAGAATAATGAATTAGTTTATATTTGCATTGTATATTTTTTAAAAAAGACTTAAATGCCAGTAACATTTAATGTACTTCAGCTTCCGGGTCAATGACTCGATAGGGTTTTTGCCCAGTTTCCCTGATCCATTGAGCAAATGCTGAGATGGCCCCTTGATTTGCTTCTGAACGTAAATGTAGCTTCACTATGCGCACGTTGTGTTTATTTATTTATTTTATGTCAAAAAAACAGTTAAAAACTGCGTATGACGTGCTATGGGGAAAAGTGAATTGTGTGCACATTTTCAAAATTATGTGATCCTACACTAAGTCATATACTACTTACATTTTGAATTTTGAAAGGGAGAAAAAAAACTCACATGTAATAAAATCTATTTTCAAGGATAAATAAGCAATAAATTCTGAATTTTGAAAGGGAGAAAAAAACTCCCATGTAATAAATCTATTTTCATGATAAATAAGCAATAAATTTTATTTTATTACTTCCTTGCCATGACAACATGAAACGATAATCTGAATAATTGTATTTCCCACTGAATTTAAAAGACGCACAGAAATGAAGTTACATTTATGTCCAGAAGTTGTGCTGCAACACTATCTCAGCATTTGCTCAATGGATCAGGGAAACTGGACGAAAAACCTGATCGAGATGGGGGTCATTGACGCGGAGGCTGCAATACAATACGTGTTACAGGTTGTTTATACACATGTATACAGTTCAAATGGTAAATAATGCATTACGTATCATTGTTAAAATTTTAATATTACTTTTCTTGTGATTCTCAGTATAGTCTCTAATTGTATATAAACAGTTATGCAGCAGAAACGATTTCACTTGGGATTTAAACTTTTTTATTGAATTTAATCGTTTAATGTCATCTGGCAAAGTGTTGTAAAATAATGTACATGTATTGTATGTGAATTTTTTGTAATGAGCTGTTGATACTGTCACCTGATGAATATGATTTCACGAGTGTTATAGTAATAGAGATTTGGCATTTTCTGAAAATATATTTCCGCCCTTGAGCAACTCATTTTACAAACCACTGATTTCGTAAATAAAGACACGGTAATGGTAGAATTCCTAGATTAATGAAGAGAGTTTACATGAATCACGCGTGCGGGATTTGGCTATTATTCACACCTGTTTTTTAATCTGGGTGTCTGGGAGTTTATAAGATGTATTTCTAAGAATATTATGCCATATCTCAGGCGGGAATGAACATTCGCGAAGCATACAACGAGCAGCATGAAGGCTGACTGAATTTGGTAAGAATTCTGAACGTAGTATAATGAACTTAATTTTGTGTTCAATCATTTAAATGACGTTCCATTTAAGGTTTGATTGAATTGAGAGACTTAAATATGTTGTTGCCTTAACATCAAGCACGGTACACTGTTCATTTCATGGAGCACAGAATTGTTTATTTGAAATGGAAAGCGCATTAAAACCGTTTTCTTTTTCGTTTACTATTAATTTGTTATTTCTAGGAAATCCAAGCTTGTTGCTGAGCTTTCTTTGCTTATAGTAGTAGAGCTTAGGGTATGTTTCTATTTTGTCAGCAATATAGAAAAATCAAATCTGCAGTTCATTTACCGTTACAAGTAAGTTCTCTATAACTCGGAAACGAAAATGTCTAGTTTTTGAAATGTTTATCTTTCGCTTTTTTCAATTTTATTATTATTATTATTACTATACATATTATTACATATTATTATTATTATTATTACTATTAATAATAATATTAATAATATTTTCATCTTTCAACTATTAATAGTTGAATTATTGGGAAGGAATATAGAAAAATCAAATCTGCAGTTCATTTACCGTTACAAGTAAGTTCTCTATAACTCGGAAACGAAAATGTCTAGTTTTTGAAATGTTTATCTTTCGCTTTTTTCAATTTTATTATTATTATTATTATTATTATTATTATTATTATTATTATTAATAATAATAATAATATTTTCATCTTTCAACTATTAATAGTTGAATTATTGGGAAGGGATTCTGGAACTCAAGAAAGTGTGTGCAGATGATTTTCTCCCCCATACGTCACATACAGTTTCTTGTTTTTTTTCTAAATAAATAAAAAACAATCAGTACCAACTACTGATAGAGAGGACATGAGGAATGTTTTAGTCAATTCTATTTCTACTTATGTCAATAAGCCGATCAAGTTAAGTAAACAGCACAATCTAATACACCTGACCATTTGCAAAAAAATCTATTTTTGAAAAAAATCCTGAATTGGTTGTCATTCCCACAGATAAGGGTGGCGCAGTCGCTATAATAGATAAGTCGACATATCAGACCAAGGTAGAAGAGAACTTCAATTCCAGTGACAATTTTACCCAAATACTCAGAGATCCTTCAAGGCAGTACTTGCTGAAAATTCAAGAAATTTTAAAGAGATGGCTTAATATAAGTACATAGATATGGCTTAATAGAATGTATAGATGGCTCATAGATATTTCTACTTTCCGTTGTCTTTATCCTACGGTACATTGCCAGAGCTTATGGCTTTGCCAAGGTCCATAAGCAGGGAATCCCTTTTAGACCTCTGGTATCTAGTTTATCTTCACCTAGCTATAAATTTTCAAAATTTCTTAATGATGTACTTAAGACTTTCTTAAAAACTAATTATAAATCGAATGCGAGAAATAGTCTTGATGTGGTGTCTAAATTAAAACTTTTGAATTTAATTCCGCAAGATATAATGATATCGTTGGGCGTAGTTAAGATGCATTCCACTATGCCGCATCAATTAACATTCTCAACCTTAGAAGAGGTTTTAACAATACAAATTAGATACAACTAAGTTACCTAGAAAGGAAACTGTTGGCAGTAAGATTAATTTTGCAAAATATAATCTTTCTAATTCTGTGACAGAATCTATTTTTAGAGAGATGGTTGCCCTATAGATGGTGTTTTAAGCTGTATTTTATGCGAACTGACAATGAGAAGATTGGAAACTCATGTTCTCTCCCAACTGAATGTCAAGTTCTTCACCCGGTATTGATGATACTTTGATAGCTTGCCAACAGGACCAAGTTCACAATGTCTTCAATAAATTCAATTCCTATCATCAGAATTTAAAATTTACATTGGAACAAGAAGTTGACCACACCCTTAATTTTCTAGATATTACAATTTTTAGATATCCTACTTATTGCGTAACCAATTGGTATACACAACCTACAAATGCTGGGATAAACTTTTATTCCAATCATCCCACCACAATGAAAATCGCTCTTGTCAAGAATCTGGTTGAAACGGTATTTAGTATATCAGATCCAATTTTTTCCCCAGTGAATTTTGATAAGATATCTTTATTGTTGGTTAGAAATGCCTATCCGATTCAGTTCATTTCTAAATTTGTATACAAAAAGTTGAATCAGATTCAGAGATTTGAGATCCTTTAAATATGGATTTAAATGTGATAACTAAAAACGTTTATCCACAAGTCTCTCTCAAATATTCAGATAAAATTATGTTTTCTTTACCTTTCGTTCCGAATATAAACAACCAAATAAAAAACTTTTTTATAATAATTTCCCTAATGTACTCTTGGTTAATAATATTATTACTAAGTCCAATGTACCCGTCATCTCAAAGATCTGCTTCCAAAACTCAAGACATTTAATACTTATATTCATAAAATGTTCTGTTTGTGAACTATCATATATTGGACAAACACGTAGGAGGTTATGTGATAGAGTAAAAGAGCACCAAATTACCATTTGAGAAACAAAACTCTATAACTGCCCCCAGAATAAATCAGCGTCATAAGATAGATTTTCGCAATCCAGAAATGTTAGCGCTAGATCCAAACTCGAGTTCAAGGCTAGTTCTCAAATCATTGAATATTGAAATTAATTCTGACATGAATTTTAATCTAGAATATAACAGTTTTGCGAAAAGTAGTGATTACATACTAATACAATTCAGTAGATGTAACAAACGGTAAGTTGCACTCTGTGATTTCCAGGAGAGCAGCATGACATTACATAATCATCAAGGTAATTTAAATTATGTAATTCAAATTAGTATTTGTCACTCTGTCAGATTCCTCCCTTCACAAGTTCATTCAAGTTCCTCCCTCACAACATACAAACCCTATTACAATGTCTTCATGCCCCTATTTCCTCAGAAGTCGATTCAAGAAGCCTCTGATAAGTTTTTCGTTCCCAGCCTTCCCCCCTTCCCCCACCCCTTCCATCTGTCCTTTCCCCTCCTAGAATTCAGCAAACCCAGGAACATTCTTGTCAATATTCTCTCCGTAGTAAGAGCGTTCACAGTCGACATTAGTAACTCTCACATGTATATCGTTTGTAATCTTTTTCTACAGCTTTTTTGTGAGTATGGTTTTTCTATATCTGGGCACTTGCTTTGCTTCTCATAATTAATAATTTAATGATATAATTTAGAAGTAAGACGTCTAAATTTTTATCTGAATTTCTAGACTAAAACACTTTGGTTTTACTTTAACAGTCATAATTGTTGTTTGAATTTTAGAGGTACTTTATTTCACCATGCTCTCACCATTTCAACTATTGACAATTTCTAATGTTTATTAAATTCTAAATTCATCACATGTATGTATTCGTTTTAAATTCGATTTTTCAATTTGAATTAATTTTTACCACGAATATCAAAACCTATATGCAATTCTTTTTTTATGTAAAAATGTTGATGTGTTATATCAAGATTTCATTTCAGATTGTTAATTTATAGGAAATATGTTTTCAACATGGCACCATCTATTAAGGTCAATTTAATGTTATCTCATTCAATTCTTGTACAATATGTATCCATCTAAAAATTTCAAATGTATTGTGAATTTTTATAATGATAAACACACCTATTTTATCTTAATGTAAGTTGTTTTAATTTCTTATTTATATTATTATTAAATTTCTTATTTTAGTTGACATATTGGCCATTTAGTTGACATTATTAAAGGCCTGATGATTGAGTCACATCTTAGAGATTTTTACTTGATTTGTCTAATTTGACTGGGATATCAAGGATAACCTAAATTGGCTCTCTCCCAAAGCCGCCTTATATTTAAATAAATATTCCCACATTCCCATTGTTGTATATCCGGCAATACCGATCGTGATGTTATTCAACGGTCACCGATGAGGGTTGGTAATTTAGCATTTTGTTATGAAATTATTTGTGCTTCGAAAGTGGCCACATTGTGGCAGCATATCTGGATGAGTTTGCACCTTGTTGACAATACCGGGCGCTTGTGTTATGAAGAGTAGTGATGTTAACAACTACACAAAGTGTTCGTGAATTGAACTATTTATTATTTAAGTATGGTTTCTTTACATTGTTCCTCACAAAAATATAGTGTAGTTTGTTTTCATCAACTACAATTACTGAAGATGGAGCCGGAGGATTCAAGAATTTTCCCTTTCAGATAATTTATTTTTGGATTTTAATTCATGACAATCTCTGTTTTAAAGGTAGGTAACATACGTACGTTTATTATCTTATACAGTAGGTGGCCAAATATTTGGGACAGGACTCTCAGGCTTTTTGTGTTTTGTAGTTTAACTGCATTTTTCAAACAAATTATCGGTTTTTGGTTTCATAGGTATTTATTGTTCATAAGAGTGTATTATTGAAATTATAAAAGCAATGAAACAGGTAAAACTATTTTTATGTAAAATTAATACTAGGGTTTAGTGACTTTGGTGCACTTAATTGATTGATTTATTTGGTAAAAAAACAGTAAGAACTGTATATGACGTTTGGGGAGAAAGATTATAGCTTTAGAGATTATAAGAGTTTTAAGATTTAGAGAAGCTTTAGAGATTATAAGATATTTAGAGTTCCCTTCATAGGTTCCCACACAGTTTACACATGAGTTCTCTACAGGATTCAGGCCAGCTGAGTTCTCCGGCCAGGACAAAACGGTAATATTATTGTGTCAGAAGGCAGTTATACTCCTAGCTTTGTGGCACGGTGCTGAATCGTGTATCAAAAATGTATGCTTAATCACCAGGGAACCATTCTTCGAACTTCGAGCTGTGGCAGTAGCCGAGTTTCTAGTACTCGCGAGTACTGGTCTTCCTTGGCCTCATGGTCCCTAGTACGATGGCCTCATGGTCTAGTACGATGTAGGGGTGTTTTATAAACCCTTCGATGAGATCACAGACTACACCATGACATTAACCGGGTTTTTTACAGGACGTCCACCGATCAGGATCTCCTCTGCTAACCGTCTCTGGACTGTCCTTTTCGAAACTGTTACTCCCTTGGCGTTTTTATCAGATGGCCAAATAATTTTTTACGATTTTGAGGCAGATATCCCTAATTCAAATAAATTGGTCTGGAAGACTGCGATCCTTCCTCTCATATTTACCCACACGGTCTGCTTTCAGGGGATTCCTCTGATAAGTTTTTATTTTTATTCTGTTAATGACAGTTTTTCGAATCACCAGTAAAAGTTGCTATACAGAGTGTCCAGGAAGGAAACATCGAAAATTCAAAAATATGCCCAAGACAATTTTAAGCTAATTTTGTTCAATCAACTATTTGTATATTTTAGGTAAAGTTGAGGTTAGCAATAAGCACACAAAAGTTGGTTTGAAAATGATTTCTAAGCAAAATTTGCATTGCAGAAGCATAGAAACACTCCAGAAACATGTAAATTGTTTATTATTTACAAATAATTGTTATATTTTGTTCAGAAAGAAAATTAACCCAGAAATAAAAAAACTGTCGAATTGTGTAAATTGGGTGCTTTTTTATTTCTGGGTTAATTTTTCTTTCTGAACAAATATATTCATTTTTCATGTTTTTGGAGTGTTTATATGCTTTTTAAATGCAAACATTTGCTTAGAAAGCATTTTTTCAAACAAACTTTTGAGTGCTTATTGCGGTTCAGCCATTCAGAATATCTAAGTAGTTTATTAGACAAATGCTAAAAACTGTCTTAAGAGCTTATTTTCTAATTTTCCACGTTTCCTCCCCTGACACCTGCATATCTCTGTGAATATGTAGAATGAAGTAATAGTGTTTGAATTTCTCTAATTTTCCTTGGAGATTTGTCTGAAATCTTACCATACTAAAAAATAAAAAAACCTTGAAGGTTGTGTCGTTACATTGTAAACTGAAATGAAATTCACTGACATTAAAATTTAGTAAAAGTAATGCAGAAAGGAAAAAATACTTTCGTTTTAATTATTTTGGGAAGAAAAACTTGCAAAAAAAACTACAAAATTGTTTGAATGTCCTTGCCATAGCAGCAGTTTTCAACAAACTTCAACCGAATGAGAAGTAACAACATTTATCTCTTAAATAACGCAGGCATACAGTGATGTCGCCTATTAAAAAGAATAGTAATGAGAACAGTAATACTACATATCTTATCAATATCTAATCCTTCGTTCAAAAAACATTAAACTAGGATTTACAGAAATATGAAAACTGTCCCTAATAATTTGTCCATCTACCTTAAGTAGTATTATAAATACATTGTTGATCAAAATAAATATCATTGGACTCTGTTATTGTCTAAATAAGTAGCTCTCACAACATTATTTTTATGGAATATTTGTGTACTAAACATTTGTTGATTGTTCATTTTTTATCAATTAACTTCGTCCTATGCGACACATCTAATATTGAGTGAGTTTTTACCTATAAATTTTATAACATTTTATAACCGATAAATTTTATAAATTTTGCAACATTTACACATTTTTACTGTTTGGCTACACTACGAACTTATCTAAAGAAAAACTGGTATTGTGGGGTCCTCGAATCAAAGAGTATTCATAACTGTCGTAAATCACTTCTTCGAAAACGTTGTGTTCGCCGATTTCACGTTTTGTGAGTCCTTGATAACGAAAAATTGGTTGACGGCAAAACGTCTGCCCGTCTGTCTCATCAATTGTTAACACGTTTTCTCCAAACTTATATTCTATTCATATTCATAGATGAACTCTAAGCCCTGCAAATTTGAAATGAATATTTTGATTTTTGAGCCTTTTTACAAGAAATATTAGCAATATTTAAAAAAATTTCTTAATCGCTCCAAATACTTTGAATACTTTATTTATTTGGATAGAACAAAGGAATATTAAAACTAGAGGTGCTACAGAATGGCACAGACTTTCTCGTAGTACAATTTTCTAATTTCCTTGATGTAAATTGACTTTACGGTCTTGCCCCATCCTCATTCAGGCTACCATCTATCGTCGTACAAAGTACATTTTTTTTACATTTTCTCAACTTTTCACTTTCTTAATAGTAGAACCGAAATATTACTTCGCAATGATGAACAGAGAAACTGTCAAAATAAAAAATTTCATTGAAAATTTGAAGCCATTTTTAAGAAAATAGCGATTAAGCATTACTGTATGTGCGAAATTTGAAGCTTTCACAGGAATCTATTGACTTCTCGAAACCTTCATTGGAAGTCATTTGAAGCACTGGACCATTTGACCAATGACGGACCATTTGACGATTTCCTGACGGCAACGGGTGCTGCAATTGAGAATATTAAAAATTTTAATGTTTGCTTATAAACTTGTATTTTATGAATTGTATTCTGTTTGTTTTGTTTTTGGTACAATATCTTACATTTCTGCAGATAAGTTGTTTATATATCACCATGTGTATTACCATACGATAAATAAATAAATTTGAAGTTACTTTCCACTACAACTGCAATAATGTGTTCAAATCGATTGAAATTAACGTCGTGAGATATTAAAAAAATCCATTTGTGTAATTTTTGAAGAAAAAAAAGACACCAAAATAAACTTATCGTCATGTTAAACTGTACAATAAGCACTATCCATTAGAAAAATGTGGAAAAAATGGAGCCATTTCTAAGAAGTTAGCTTTTGAGCGTTTCTGAAATGCGGAATTTTGAGCTCATACATGTTCTCATAAATATAATACTGTGAAGAAATCGCCTCTAAAGTAAGTATTACCGCAAAAGAAGCAAAAAAATATTTTTTTTGTAATTTTTGAAAAAACAAAAGAATCGAGCAATATGGCGTTTATGTCATCGTATAGGATTCGTTTGGCACTAACCCTACCAACAGGGTAAAATACAGTTATAAATGTGGCATAGATCCGATTTCCAAGTTGACTCCGAACTTTCGAAAATTGCAAATGTTTGAATTTTTTGGCGTCTTTCTAACACTATAAAATTGAATATAGAGATTTTTCCTACAAATGAAATGTTTTCCATAAATATCTCTTTATTTAAAGCCATGTTTTCGCTTGTGTCGTCGGTTTTAAATCACCTATTGAACATGTGGTGTGAAATTTCATGTAACGAGCTCACGCGTGTGACGTTCACCCCTGATTAGTACGTAACTTATACACTCGGGACTGGCATGTCACGATAAAGATGTTCCGTTTACCTTCCAAATTCAGTGTATAATGAGTTGCCTACAAATGAAGAGCAAACATCAGATGCATAAATTCGTGAAATGAAGTTTCCTACATGTTCATCCGCAAAAGGTTATCATCTTCAACCACTCTAGACATTTATAGCATTTATTCTGAAACGCCAGTAAAGTAAATTACCTCTAAGTAAAAACATAACAAAAGAAAAGAAACATACTATTTGTCGTACCATTCTGACGAGGGAAGTGTTTCCTGGTGCTTCCAGTGCAATGGGGGCAGCCGTGGCGGAAGCCGGCGACGGGGGCGGCGTGGAGGGCAGTGCGCAGG
This sequence comes from Teleogryllus oceanicus, assembly GCA_964035755.1. Classification (NCBI taxonomy): domain Eukaryota; kingdom Metazoa; phylum Arthropoda; class Insecta; order Orthoptera; family Gryllidae; genus Teleogryllus; species Teleogryllus oceanicus. Next base: position 36,425,102 of record CAXIVR010000011.1, on the reverse strand, counting down.
CGTCGCTGGAAGTGGCCTTCCAGGCCGTCGCCCACTCGCTCGAGCGCCTGCAGGTGCGCGCTGTCAAAGTGCTCGTCAGCCACTTGTACCGTCCGCGGTGGCTCAGGGAGGGAGATCCTAGGGTTCAAATCCCGACGGTGTGGAATCCCGACAAAATGTCACAAATTGCTGCAAATTTGTGCAAATTTGCTGCAACAAAGCATGTTACACTATGTTATTTTGCGGATCCGGTGACCAGCGAGGGAATTATATGATGTCTGGATAGTGGATGCTCTTCCCCTATGATAACTTGGTACTCGGTCGAAGCAACAAAATGGCGTGAAACTTGTGGATCTGGAAAGGAGCTTAACAAATATTTTACCGGCCAAGAGTGCAGCAATAGTAAAGTGTATAGACTTAAGGAATACTAGGAACATGAAGGAATAGAAGGAACATGTAGGAAGACAATAATATACAAATACTATACTATAGGATAGACTATACTCTACAAATTTATACAAAATTATATAAGAAGTATTCATAAGAGAGAATGGGAGGTAGCATGGCCATGAGAAAATAACATATATCGGGCGAATGAATTGTGTGAATGTGTTGGAAATATAGAATGAATGTCAGAATTATTTGTATTATTATAGTTGTTATTGGTGTTTCTTCATAGCGCCAATAGGGAAGCTGTGACATTGGATGTAATGTGTTACGGTAAATGCAAAATTATAATATTTCGGAACGATTAATGTGCTTTTATTCAAGAAGTTCAAAATTAACAATAAAATCCTACGTAAACTTTCACAACTTGAAATCCTCTATGGGCAAGGGTGACTACGTTTTTTTATAATTTTTCTTAGACCAATGAGAGTTTTCATTCTGAAACTTAAAGGCAGCCATGATAAAATTGTCAAAATAGTAAGAAAATACTGAGTTAGGCTGGAGGTCGACAAAAATAGCTTAATTGCTAAGTAGATTAGTAAAATTAGGAGTAAGAGAGGAATTTGTCTCAAATTTGATTTTTATTGAACCTAAGTGTGAATGTATTAAGTGGTCAAGTGATATGAAATTATTGACTTAAAAAAAGTAATTTTTCTTAAGGACGTGCCTTGTTTTGTCGTAAAAAATGTACACATGTGTTCTATATGAAATATTAGTTATTAGCCTAATTAGCGCAATTAAGCATGTTTACATGTATTTGCGGATTGGTATGGCGAAACAAAACATATAATGAATGATTTGCGTGTTGATGTTAAAACAGATTGTGACAGATTGGCTAAGTTTTTTTAGGAAAGTGTTTTACGATATTGCAGAGTGAAATTGTGCATTTGAGGGTGGTGAAAGAATGATAATTTAAATTGATGAAAGTTTGGCAAGGTACTAATTGAGTAAATTATATTCGGAGACTCTGAACGTGTGTCAACGCTGTTTTATATGTTGTTGAAACCAGAAGCAAAGATGATATTGTGGATAGAAGAAAACTTTTTGTCAAGCCTTTGATCTCCGTTGTAGTAGGAGATAGGAATCATAATTGTCTAATAGACTATTGACTTCTTTAGGCGTCTAAAGGACTTGATCAATAGCGGGTGAGTGTCGAGAAAGAGGTTTCGGTCAAAATCAAGGAATTGAGGAAATTGAGGTATCAGACATAATTATATACACACCAGCTGAGCTGAAGTATCTGGTGTTACCCAAGCATTTATTAAAATAATTTCTAAAACGGTGAGGTGTTCCATCTATCCCTGCCCTGCTGCAGGTTCTGTCTAATAAGTTAAACTAGCGAACAAAATTCTTTTTTCATACCTCCAGGAGGAAAGTATGTGATTTGAAAGGTAACAATCACTCTGATTTAAAAAATCGTTAAGAAAAGTTTCTATCACGCAAAGTTAAAAAGATAGATAACTAGATAGAACTAGATAGATATAACTATCAAGAGCTTCCAATACACACGGACCTCAGTGGTAAATTTGGCCGTCTGAAATCACGTCATCCGCCTATCATTTTGGCTAGAAATACCACCGAGGACCCCAAGGTCACCTGGAAGAAACTATGGTGAAAACAAGCTCCACCTGAATACCATCAAATTCTGAACTTGGCTCCCCCCAGCGGCTTCCATCTTCCCCGATCGACGTGGGTCTCACTGAATAGGATAAGAACAGGCAATGGTAGAAGTGGTCACTTCACTTCATAAATGGAGTATGCGCGAATTCCCATCTTGTGACTGTGGTGAAGCAAGACAGACCGTGAAACACATAACCTTTGAATGTCCTCTCAGGAAGTTTCAAGGCAACACAATGGACCTGGTGAAAGTCTCGACAGAAGCAGTAAAGTGGATAACAAATTTAGACATTACATTGTGATTGTGTTGTTTTTTATGTTATGTACATTTATATTTGTTTTAATCCAATTAATTTTAATTATTCTAATTAACAACCTTTTCTGATATGTAACCCTGTACGCTGCCATACGCTAAATAAAAAGTAAAAAAGATATGAACATATTTAGTATTAGAATAAACAAAATCCTAGACAAATTTCCGCATTGTCACTCCGGTTACATTACTACAAAATTATGAGCATGCTTCATATGAGGTAAGAACAAGTTAAAATTGAAATACGCATATACGTGCTATAAATACTGAAAAATCTAGTATTTCTGTTTACTCTCTCTGAGGGTCAATCCATTTTAAGTGGTCGAGCACTGGTCGCTCGACCATCTCAAACAATTTTTTTGTACATAACTTTCCTTATGTATTAATCGCTCAAAACATATGTGATTAATTTTATTGTATCTGGCTAAAAATTGCAGCCATTTTTTTACGCCTTGCACCATTTTTCGCATGTGTGAAGGTTTACTCTTTTCAAAATTATTCAGCTCTGGTTTACTCTTGCATTCTAGAATAAAAGACATTGAATTCAGTGTACTGTGGCATAAAAATTTATATATTATTTACATACCTTCTATAGTTTTATTTGAGAAATATTTGCAACTAAATGTATGGAACGCGAATGATCGAAGTTTGATTTTCAGAGAGTAATTTCTCCAAGAAGGAATAGAATCTCTGCCTTAATTTTTCTGTGCTTTTACACATAGAAGTATAGTTAATTTTTGTAAAATAACATTGGCAAGTAACGCCTAAAATTATACCCACTTAAAAATTGAAATTTTTGATTTTTTCCACTTTTTAATTGTAATATATCTGTTGAGGGACCAGATAAAAATCTGAAAATTGCACACGTGTAGATCGCTATGATACCAAACTTCAAGAAAAATTTAACTTTTAGATTTAATTCAAAGTATTTTTTAAAATTGTAAACTTTCGCAAAAAAGGGCTTCATTTCTACATTGAGGATACGTTGTGACAAGTAGTGAAAATTGAGCACGTTGTGCACTCCACCTTCATAGAGGTAATAATCGTGTTCCCTAGTGTTATTTTAATAAATGCTTAGGTAACACCAGCTACTTCAGCTGTCTTAGTAATTATAAGTCTGATACCTCAATTTCCTCAATTCCTTGATTTGGATCTACACGTTGTACAAAAATCCTTTCTCGATATTTACCCACTATTGATCGAGTGATTGCTATCAACTGTATACGCTACGCTCTACGAAGTGTCCCTAAGTGTTCAACATTGCCATTTAAGCTTTAGTAGTATGTTGTTTTTTAAAATTATTTCAATAATTTCATGGTTGTAAATTATTTTCGATGAAGATAAATATGAAAATAACAAAGTGTAGAGTTTTTCGAGACATCTACACATATCGAAGATACGGATGCTACATGTCCCGTGCAACAGGAACGTGTTGGCCCACAGGCCGGCGTGCGCGAGGTGAAGTATAAAGCGGACCGCACTGGGGACACTGTGCGTGACGTGGCCGAAAGCATCAACGACCAGGAGATGCTGCTTCAGAGACTGCAGCGCCGCCTGCTCGCTATCAAGGTAACTAATGTTGACTGTAGAAGATGGACGATACTGATTGATTATTTCGGATTTGATTGATTGATTAGTGATTCCGCGCAAACGTTTAAGGTCAGTCTGTCCCGTGCGTAATGCAAGCCCCCGAGGTGACCGTTATCCTCCCCGCAGGATGATCAGATCTGGCGCCGACCTACCCGTCAGCTGTCAATGATTCTAACACGTATTCCCACCATCCCAGCTGAGACAAGATTTAAGCTCCCGACCGGTCTCCGGTGATGTTTCAGTGGAGTGTATGTAAGTGAACATATGTGTATTATTTATTTATTTATTTATTTATTTATTTATTTATTTATTTATTTATTTATTTATTTATTTATTTATTTATTTATTTATTTATTTATTTATTTATTTATTTATTTATTTATTTATTTATTTTATCGTAAGGGACTATTAGCAGGGAAGACTGCCCTTAGGCAGTTGTTCCGCACCCATGTTTTCGACCCAGGCATCCTGGAAGCCTACCGTCCCACCTGCACACGGGTCAGGGAACCTTATCGAGCAGGCGCACCTCCTCAAATGCGCCTGATTTGATTCACTTTCTTCACTCAGATACGGGATCAGCACCATATCCAGAATCACCGGAAGGAGAGCGATCCTATTAGGGCGGGATGTTTCGGAGGTATTTTGACTCGCTGGCCATCCGCGGTTCGACATGCCAAGAGTGACATGGTAAGTAGTCAAGCAAGGCCAGCAATCACCAGAAAACAAACAATGCACGATTGACTCGGCGAAAGAATAATCTCAAACAACAATAAGGCGGATCAAAAAGGACAAACTGCTACATGATGCCCGCGGTATGTCAGACAGTGACATGTAAAGGTGACGAGTACCACAGCGACATGAGGCAGCGTGCGCGTAACGGCAAACCACGCCCCAAGGCTGGACAACAGGCAGCAATTGTATGAGAGGATGGCGAAACCTACGAATTCCCTGCAAAATTCGCGCGCACCCCCCTTTTATCACTGCCTCTTATTATTTCCATGAATAGTCGCTTTACAGTGCTTCAGGACCCAGGACAGACAACAGAACCAGGACCTTCCGATACAACAAACAACCATGATGACAACACAGATGACCCACATGACACTAAAAAACCCATCAGACTGACTTCCGGATTAAAAGCCCGGATCGGAGCCTACCTGGACCTCAACAAGATCATAGACTGTAAGACCCTTGTAAAAGACCTAAATGAATGGACCAAAATTCGAAAATATGTGGTATTCCTCCCTCTCTCTCTCTCTCTCTCTCTGCACCCAAGAGGGTTTTGTTGGTAATTGTACTAGTACAATGAAATGAACATGGTAAATGGCTTCAGGTATTAGTTTTAAGTCTGGAGTGTATAGTCTTAGTGTTAATGTTATTTGTTATGTATGTATTCTAATGGCTCGTTCCTTTGCAGCGATTCAATTTTGTTTATGGATAGGTCGCTTTTGGCGTATTTTTAAAGGCACTCTGTGGCAAATTGTTTATAGCGCATGCTTTGTGAGGCCCTGCCTCAGGCTGCGTATTTCGTGAGGTCGAGCGCCGATGTATGTGTGGTTACCGACCCTGCCATAATTAAATTGATTTATCATTGCAGATTTTTGTAGCAGTATTTGTGGTCCGTGGTGACGAAGTGACCATTTTGGAGGACGTCTGCATGTGGCCCCGTGGGAGACGTTTCATCGTCTACCGGGTCGATGCTGCGCAGGCCGCGAGGCCATTTGGGCGTAGTGTATTGAAACGCTGCTGAGATTGCAATGATGTGGTAATGAACAAAACGGCCATTATTAAGGTTTAAAGGAAAACACTCCATCCATTGCCATGATTCACAGAGTAAATGAGAGAACCACAACTCATTTATTCATTTATTTTACGTCAAAAACAAAACAAAAACAAAAAAACAAATAAAAACAAACAAAACAAAAACAAAAAAAATAGTTGAAACTGCGTATGACGTGCTATGGGGAGATTAGAATTCTGTGATCCCTACACCATGTCATATACTACATGAATTTTGAAAAAAAAGCTCTCATGCCATATCTCAGGCGGGAATGAACACTCGCGAAGTATACACAACGAGCAGTATGAAGGCTGACTGAATTTGCACGCGTAGCATAATGCACTTAATTTTGAGTTCAATTCATTTAAATGGACGTTCCATTTAAGGTTTGGATTGAGGGACCTAAAAATTTTTAAACTAATGAGTTTAAAAATTTTTAGGTCCCTCAATTCAGTCAAACCTTAAATGGAACGTCCATTTAAATGAATTTAACTGAAAATTAAGTTCATTATGCTACGCGTTCATAACAGCGTAGCATTTAATTTTGTATTATTTGTTTTGTGAAGGCGTCTCAAGAGAGCGTCTAGTCAATTTTGTGACAAAAAGCCTGCTCGCAGTAGTTCCTAAATTGGAAATATTAAACTCGAGTCAGTGCTCATTAAGTGAAAAGTGCTGTATCGCCACTTTTGCGGAACGGCAATTATGTTCATAAGTAGGGAACGGATTTTCATGTAGGTACATATTTTTACAGGGACAAGATACCAACATTCACTAATAGTTTTTGTAGACTTAACACGACATTCTGAACGAATTGGAACAATTTTTATTTTACATATTTGGGTATAATTACATATTTTTACATATTTTGTCTATTGTTACATATTTCGTTACATTTTAATATATTTATAGGTCGAAAATGAACACTTCATGTTCGAAATATATGTTATTTGGAAACTAACTTTGTTACTGAAATACTTTAAAAAACACGCAATGCGCTTGTATTAATGCCGGACCATCGCTATTAATTGTCAAACTTACCTCCCCGCCCCCATCTGCTTCTTGGAAACCACGTAGTCGGGATCAAGGATGAATGGATGTATGTGCAGCAGAAGGAACTTCAACCACGTGCTTACTCGTGTTTCATACACCCCATGCGTAACGATAAAAAATCCAGATCGTTGCCTTGTCCCTTTTCTGGGATTGGTGTGATTGGGGCGGGGCGTATTCTTCCTTTAACCCCCTCCCTCTATCTATCGTAGGCTACACGGTACTATTGTAGCGTCACGTTGGCAGGTGTGGGTGGGAGGAGGAGCGGAAGTATCGCATAACTGCGGGCATGAATAACTTGGCGCCCCGGCGTTGTGATACATTTAGACAAAGGGGACGCCAGCTTGACCGGGAATGTCACGTGGTAAACGCGAGTCTCCCTCCTACACCTAGGACGGTCACGTGACGGCTACACTCTGGTATAAAATCGAGCCGACGAGCTTACACGCGGTTTTTTTTCTGGAAACCTCGCGCGATGCGCAAAACTTTACGCCCAGGCTGGACCGTGTCGTGCCTCTTGCACGGGTGACGAGGTTCGCAGTAGTGGCGCGAGAAGGCCAGTGAGTGCGGCCTCCTAGTTATGTGTGGGAGCATTTCCACAGGAACATAAGTGTGCAGTTTCGAGCAGGTTGCATACGTGTAAATAAACTTGTACATACTTGTAAATGTCTGTGTGTTTTTCTCCATGACGGCACACTATGACACTTGAACTCCTCGAAAACAATGTATATAATACAAAAGTATATATTTCGGATGAAACTAGCGAATAATTGCTTCTGTAGATGTAAAACTTTCTTTCAGCTTCCCTGAATCCATATTAATATCTGATCGGCAACGTACTGTGCTCGGAAAAAGCTTGAAGAATGGAATTTTAAATAACGAATTTTTATTTCACATTTTTCCTATTTTTTCTTACATATTTTTAAAAACATAACAACATATATATATATATATATATATATATATATATATATATGTACATATTTTGCTATTTATATTACAATAAATTCCGTTTCCTGTTCATACGTTTTTTGTATTGAGGCTTCAGTACGTGAGCCTGACAAATTTGTTATTAATAAGTAGTTCTGTTTATATTTGTAATCTATGGAAATGTAATTTGGCAAAACTTAATATTTATGTACTTTCAGGTATTGTCAGCAACAGCTGAATGGAAATTTGTTATAATTTAATGTAATGTAGTATTGTGCAGTTTAGATGCATTTGTGAATAAATGTTGTTTTGAAATCTAGTGGATTGAACTTATCTCCTTGGTGAGATTCCTATCCTTTAACTTTGTCCTTATATCCACCAGTTCCTGTAAGGAGTTATAAAAGCTCCATTTTTTCTTTGGTTGAGTGAAGTTTGATGACCTAGGAGTTCTATGTTAGTTCCGCCCTTTCTCTTTATGTACACGTGTCACTTTTCCTTTGTTTCCTATTCTACATGTTTAGGGTTCAGGAAAAGAAATCAAAATGGATTTTGCTACTTAGTGGTTGTCGACCGTGAATACTTTATTTATATAATTTTTGACCAAGTAGCAATCATTGCTAAATTCATTCACAGCCATTTTGATAGATAACATGAAGAGCTAAAGAGAAGAAACCGAAATAAGTCAGGAAAAATACCGGTTTTTCGGGCCTCCCGGTGTTAGCAGAGGGTCTAGGAGGTCGAAAACTTGAGGTTTTATCTAGTGCCTGGGTACATGCAACAGACTCAAAAGAAAACGTTTTTATGACCTTTTTTCAGGTAACCTTCCTTTTCAGTACCTACCGACAATTATTGGGTGGATCGGCTTCTCTTCCACGGAAGGCCTTTAACGTATTTTCTGCCCCACCTGATGTGGACCCATTGCCTCACCTGGTGTGGCCAGCGGGCTCCTGTGCGTGTTCTTACTGACTATCTTCCACGCAAACAATATAACCTTCAAAATTAATTTCAATGGCGTGCGAAAACAAATTCAACCATTTTAAAAACGATATTACTGTTGCCGATGTTGTTTTCACAAAAAAATTAACATTTTTCGTAAAGCCATTATTTTTTTTGAATTTATATATGAGGGGACTTGGGATAGAAGCAAGGTAAGTCTCCCTCTTAGGGTATTATAAAAATAAACCACCGATTTCCCAAAATCGAGATATTAATATTCATTATTATTCATGTATATCTGTCCATACTTAGAAACATATAGTTAAATTCAAGAACCCAAGACGTCACCTACATCGTTTCTGCAATATCAATTTCATGAAAATCCTACCTGTTTAGCTAGACACAGACAAATGGAGGGACGGACACATGTATTGCTGTAAAACCATTCTTGGATATTAAGAACCCAGAAATGTGGATTCTGAACTACACAACGTGTTAGAGGAAGTAATTTATGTATATAGTGACTTACCAAAAATGACGGACATTTTTGTTTAGGCAAATAAAGGTCAAAATATTGCAAAAGACGTGAGTTTCTATGGTGCAGAGACACAGATGACACCATAGCAACGCGAGTTCGTCCAGAGACCTGGGTTTTTATGGTGCAGATACATAGAGGGTACACCCATAGCAACGCGGAGTTAGTTCTGAGACGTGAGTTTCGTGGTGCATGATATGCAGAGGGTTCACCATATAACGCGAAAAACACAAGAGGAGAAAAAACACAGCGAGCTTTGAAGGGTGGATCAGATTGGGAATTAGGGCATTCCGAGTCATGTCGTGGTGCTGAGCGGACCACTTGTGTGGTTTTTCCTGAGGTATAATAATCGGGACTTGTAATATTTCGTGAAAGTGAACATTTAACTTGAACTTAGAATATTTCCGCGCTAGGTGTACAACTGGAACTTGTAAAATTTACGTGTTGTACCATTGCAAACTAGGACTTGTATTTTCATGAGTGAACTGGAAAGTGAACTTTTACCAGCGAATTGTGAATTGCCAGGTTAGGTGATAGAAAATAATATTAGAAAGAAAAATTCCGACTTGGAAAAAATAATCAGATTGAAATAGGTGTCCACCTGAGGCTCAAGATAAAGAGTATAGGTAGTGTTTGTGGAGTGGTAGGAGGAAGTTTCAACTTGGTCGCTGATCATCGTGGACTTCGATAAGAAGAAAGTTTACTATAATGAGGAACAATTATCCACTTTGTATCAGGCATCTCCTGCTCACATTTTTTACCAAAAACTTGCCAAGTTTTGCTATAGGATTACATAACTTTCTCTGTACTACGTATGCAGTATAAGGAAAAGTAAAAAAATCTGTGGTCAATATTATAAATGTAGGAAGGCGTCGAACACAAACATTTGCAATTTTAGAAAATTCAGAGGATTCAACGAATATCGCATTGGCGCTACTTTTATAAACGTATTTTGATCTGCCTGAAGGCAAAAAAGTAAGAAACTAGAAATTCTACAACAACACATCCTTTGTCACATTGTTCCAAAATTTGCACATTTTAGAAAATTCAATGAGTTCAAAAAAATAAACCCTCCACGCCATTCTTTTAAACGTTCCTTGTTCTATCCGTAAAAAAATGTTAAGAAAAAATTGGAGCTGTTTTTGTAAAAATGCTTTTATAAATTGGATTAATTTAGAGCGCAAATTACGCAACAACTTCTCTTTTTAAAAAAATTTTACATGATCTTTTTCAAAGAGATTATTATTTAGTTCAGATTTTAAGGATAGATCTTCAAGAATTTAATACAATGAACTTGGTTACACTATTTACATCTTACCCCATCCACTTTCCTAGTGTTTAATTGCCACGGACACGCTCACGTCTCTGTCCTTTATATCAACTAATACTGTTACTGTCCGCTTAATTTTTACTGTTCAGTGCTTCACACGATACCTCATCATTGATTTATACAGTTTCCATAGATCTAAGTCCTTCAGCAGACGCGATGGATTAGGAGTTCCTCTCTGAACGTTTATCTGCTCTTCCTGACTGTGAATCCACTGCTCGCTGCCGTTGGATCTCGCGCCCTCTCGCGTTCCCCCTTGAGTCGTTCTTTCCGGTTCTCCACTTTGCTTCAATAATGGGAACCGCGCGTTTCAAAATGTGGGGCCATTAGAAACACGTTGCGTTTCAAAATAGACACGAACAACATTTATCGAATTTTTCGTTACCAGGACCAGGCAATGGAAGTTTTGCTTTAAAACATTCGCCGTTTTCAGGCGCACGTTCACTGGAGAGTAAGGATCAGATCAATGGACTGCTTAACATTTCGTGGATTTGCTTTATTTACTTCACCGCCATCTCCCCATAACTCAGAACCGTACCGAAGGTCCACTATTCTATTATAGCGAAATACGCGCTTTAATGTATTTCCAGCTAAGTTTCTAGGTTCAATCCGCCTCACCTACCGCACAGCCCTTAATTGCTTTCTACCCGCGCGGCCAGTCGCCTTTCAGAACAGGCTTTCGTCACCTTCCACAGAGCCCGTTTGTAGGGCATTTTAGCTCTTATCCACGTATTGAACACAACAATAAAAATGTGCAATAAAATCGTTTACGCAGAGTGTCTTGGCGCGGGCCTCTTCTTCTCATAGGCGCCGTCAAAGCACGTGCTTTCAAAACTCTTTGAGCCTCCGTCCGCCGCGAGCACTGACCACCGCTCCCCGGTGCCGCCCCGACTGCCGCCTAAGACATCATTAGTAAAGGTTGGGCCCACCCCGGTGCGCAGCCGACTTGCACAGCCCTATCGCTTCACTACCTGCCACCAACTACAAAATGTATACAAACATTTCTCAGAATGGCTACGTGCTTCCCTCGCAAATACAACACTATTAAGGCATCTTGCCGACAAAGAGATGCACATCGGCAACGCGGACGCACCCGCGATGCCGTCCCGCTCTTTCTCTATCTGCAAGTCGAATGCCCGTGAGAACAAAACTTTCAAATAGAACAAACGGTAGCCACCGCGGGTACCTCACGTGACACCGCCTTAGCATCCGATCGCCAATGTCACGTGACGCTCCTCTCCCCGGGCCCGAAGACGCATCCCACAAATAGGAAGCCGATCGCGGGCACATCGCATCTCACCACCTCATTAAATACAATGTCACGTGACTCTCCCCTCCACGGACTCCACAGCACCCTCAAATAATAAATACTGCAACCCCACGCGACACAGCAGACAGAACGAAACTGACTAACTCGACAGAACACATACTACTACTCATTATTCAACTACTCACTAGTCAATGACAACTGTCAAACTTCGCAGAACTAAGACGACCAGACGCAAATGGAACTCATCTGAACTCAGGTATCAGCTCAAGCAACTGTGTCCACTGAGGGCCGGGACAAGTTAAGTGTAGTTACTCGAGAGTAAGCATTACTCCACGATAGTTACTCTTGAGTAAAATATAATCGTTTCAACACGCTTCGTGAGGGTTGTTTCTCTTAGAGTACACACTCCCCAATTTACTTAGCAATTTTTCCTTTCACAACAGAGAACATACCGTGAGCGAGAGTGACGTTGTGAACCACCATTCTCGTTCAGGCAGTCGAAGGGTACGGACGTGTCCGTCTCTGCTCCTCCAGGCGACCCTTCGCCGCCCGCGCGGGAAGTGTCTTAGTTGCCCCGGTTCAGCTCCGCTCCCGTGGGCCGGTCATCCGGGGTACCAGGCGGGCCATGCTCTCCCGCTAGCGTCAGCAAACCGGAGGACAACGACAGCATGTCGAGCTCCCCGCCGGTGGTGCCACCCCCGCCACCTCCGCCGCCACCCCGGGAAGGAGATGGCATCACAACCCCGCGGCGGAGCATCAAACTCCGCGTGGCGCGGGATGGAGGAGCATCCTGGAGAAGTAGTGCCGTAGTGGCGCTGTAGCACAGCCCTCGGGAGTTTCCGTACACTACTGCAGCGCGATGCCCCACGAGGTGCTCTTGGCCTTCGCCCGGACGAAGGAAGCGGAGCTCCTCCACTTTTGGAGGACTCTGGCGCAGCCAAACGACTCCCCAACTGTTCGGGAGCTGGCGCGCGAAATCGAAGCGCGCACTCCGCCTCCGACTTCCGCATCGACCCAGAAGCGGAAACGCGGCCCCGCCACACCGGCCGAGGCAACGCCTGGATTAGGCACTCCGCCCTGCGAGCGGCGTATGGAGGGAACCGCCCCTCCCACTCAGCCGAATGATCTGGCCACACCCGGGACCGAGGGTGCGGACCCGCCTCCGGAAAAGCGACCGCGCACGGAGGGCTTTGCGCCGCCCGCCAGCGGCCATGAGGCACAGCACGACCCCATCCCTTCTGAAACCCCGCTCGAGGATCCCCACGAGAGCAGAGGAGGGGGAAGAAGAAGAGGCGGGCTCAGCTGCCCGCACCGTCGCGACCGCCGCCACGACAGAGGCGACGAACGGAGCCCGACAGGGAAGGTAGGGCCTCACGGACTCCGGGGAAGCGTCGGTCTCCCACTCCACTCCCCGAAACAGATCCTCCTCTAGACGAGCAATCGGCCGCCTGGCAGTCCGACTCCGTGCGCCAGCGCGGCCAGCCCCGCTCTGGGAATGGCGAGGCGGGCGCCTCCGCGCGGGCCCCGCCCGCGGAACCTGAACCGGTGGTCGCCTCACGACCGACGAGACGACCCTTCCTCATCCGGCTGCAAATACACCCAGATGCAAATAGAGAGCACGCAAAAGCACCGAGCTACCGGGAAGTTAATACAATCGGTCGCGTCACAACCCGAAAGAGCAAAGTTACGGCCAGATTTTGACTCTCCCCATTGGGTATCGGGAAGCGGCGCCGGCGATCGCATACACCTTTTGTTTGGGCACCCACTTACAGTGAACGTACACCTCGCGTGTACTTTGGGAACAGGTTCCGCGCGGCACGCCGCTGACGAGGTGCGCGAGGAGCTTGCAGCGCAGGCTTCACCTGCTAAGTCCATCAACATGTGCGCCGCGAACTCTCCGAAACTGCTGGAATCGGAGAGCAGTGATCGCAGGTGGCGAAGCCACCGAAACTCGTTCCGCGCACGGGCACTTTTCGTCACCAAGTGCGGACGAGTCGCGCAAAGCTTTCGGCATCAGGGCCGCCGCTTCCCGGCGCGAGGTAAAAGTCGATCGCGAGAAATGCAGCGCCCCGTTTCTGCGAGAGAGCACCGCAGACGGGTCATACTCGTACCCGCGAATATCCCAGAGATGCAAGATCTGTACGGGAGAGGGCCACCCGGCAGACACGCGCGGTACGAAGGACTGCCCCATACGCGGTGCTTCGGCCCACCCGAAATGCTGCAATTGCGGCGGGCAGCACTCCGCATCTTACACAAAATGTGGAAGGTGCACACCGTTGCAGCGCTCATCGAACACTCAACGGCGTCCCACGAGAGGCCCAATGGCAACCTACCGAGCGTCGACTTGCGTCGTGAAATCCGACGTCTTGTTACGAGGGCGTTGAGCGAACGGTTATTTCCGGCCACGCCATCGCTCGTTTGACAGGCTCGCAATTATTTGCAGACAACATGCTGTGCGTTTACCGTTCGCTCCATCCATAATGGAACCCGCCGCTCACGTGTCAGGCGTGCGGTTACAAAGCTTAGATTCTGCGAAGGAGGGAGTGGCTAAGTGCTTTCGAGGAGAGCACACTCGGAGACAAAAGACTGATAGTGGCTAAACCTCGTGGTGGAACGAGAGTGTATTGGAGCAGGGAGGATGAGTCTGTCAAAGCACGTTGTTCTGCTGCGTATTTTCTCCGTTTCTTGTTTATTTTTTGGTAGCTTTATTCTGTTGATGCAAGTAGCAGCGTCCAAGGCTATCACGTGTGTATGTAGCAGAGAAATACAGGAGGTATGGGAGAACTGATTACAATGTGTGTACAAGAGAGGACTGCTCTATCATTTGTCACAGCAAAATTATTTCTCATTCATATAGCTACCTACAAATCCACCGTTATACCAAACAGACAAGGAAGGTACGTAACATCAACACATTCGAAGTTTAACTGTGTAAAAGCTTCGTGCATCTTTTCTTTTGATTTTTCATTTCTAGACGACTCTTGTTGCAACGTATCACAGAAAATTCTGAATGAAATTCACAACGTTGTCTTGGCAGCTACTAAAAATTAATTTACCTCTCTTTCCCTTACATATCCCACGTATATGGCACGTATACGTTGTCTTGGCAGCGACGACGAACGGCGACATAACGACGCGAGAACGGTGGCGAGAGACGGACTTTCACTATGTAATCGCGCAGAAGGTGAGTCTCTGGTCTTTCTGCAGGTTAATTGTAGGAGTATTTATAATAAAGCTGTTCATTTCTGGAACACTGTAGAATCTTATAATGTAGATGTCGTGATAGGTACGGAATCATGGCTCAATGCGGAAATATTAAACGCTGAAATTTTCAGACAAAATTTCTTAACATTCAGACGTGATAGAATAGATCGCATTGGCGGGGGTGTTTTTATATGCGTAAAAGACAACTTTGAAGCAGTAGAGGCATGGGTGGATGATAAATTTGAAATAATAGGTGTACACATTCGAGATAGAAATTCAAAAAACCAATGGGAAATTATAGGTGCGTATAGGTCACAGACCTCATTACCTCTGGGGATTATCTAAGGCGCTGGGCCGAAAGGCGGGAGTCAACCGCCCACTCCGCACCACCTCGGCACCACAGCCGCCCGGCCACGCCGCTCTGCAGTCGGAATACGTGTGGGAGGACGCCGCAAAAAGCGAACTCTTCGCGGAGTCGCTAGAACGGCAGTTCCGTCCATTCGGTCCGATGAGTTCGGGAGCCTGAGCACTGTTGCACGCTTGCGTGACTCATGACCGCCGCGCCGAGCACCCAGCGCGACGTGTGACGGGAAGGGAGCTCCGCGAGGCGTTGCGTCACCTCAACAAGCGTAAGGCATGCGGGCCGGACGGCATAACTGCCGCCCAGCTCCGCGCGCTCGGCGCAAACGGGGAGGAGTTCCTACGGAACCTCCTAAACTCGTGCCTAGCGCTAGGATATTTCCCCAGAGCGTGGAAAATCGCGACAGTATCCATGATACCAAAACCCAACAAGGATCAACTTCTTCCGAGCGGTTATAGACCTATTAGTCTCCTCTCATTTCTTGCAAAAGCTTTCGAGCGCCTGATCCTGGAGCGCTTGCAACGGGAAATACGACGCCTTAAGCTTCTTAGAGATGAGCAATTCGGGTTTCGAATTGGGCTCAGTTCCGCGCAACAACTGACGCGGCTATGTACCGAGGTCGGTCTCTCTCTCGAAAGACGGCAGAACTTGCCGGTGGTTTTTCTAGACATGCGGTCGGCATTCGATTCTGTATGGCACGAGGGGGCGCTCGCGTGTCTTGCGGACATTGGAATTAGCGACTGCTACGTCAGACTAATCGCTGCTTCTGGAAGATAGACGATTCAAGGTTCGCGTCAATGGCGTACAATCGTCCTTAAGACGAGCCGTGGCAGGCGTGCCACAGGAAGCGTGCTCTCCCTACTCTATTCGGCCTGTACGTCAACGACGCGCCGCTACCAGTTGATAGAAACACCGGCATTCAACATTGCGGGCTCCTAATGTTTGCGGATGACTTTGCCTCTACGCGAAGTCGGCGGACAAAGGAAATCAGTGAGATATCTGAACGATTGCCTCGCGAGCTTCCCAAATGGCTGAGCAATAAAAGCTCGCCCTCAACCTAGACAAGTGCGTAGCCGTTAACTTCAATCCGACAGAGGGCCAACCCCGATGAAGTCGTGAGCTTAGCCGGCGCGCACCTACCTGGCAAAGACGGCGAAGTATCTTGGCGTGAAGCTAGACAGCGGTCTCCGCTGGCACGCTCACGCAAGATACCTTAGCCAAAATAACTGCCCGAACCACTCTCCTACGCCCGCTTCTACGAGCCCCCGAACTCCATCCTGCCCTCAAACGCCGCTTATTCACCGCTTGCGTACGGTCCATTTGGACGTACGCCTGCGAGGTATTCGCGGCGGCACCTCCCTCCACCCTCCGTCCGATTCGCTCGGCGGAAAACCGTCAGCGCGTCTCGCGGCGCTTCCGCACCTCCCACCCACACCCAACAGATACCCTAGAAACACCGACGTGTTTGGAGTTCTGGGCGTAAAACCAATTCTTGCCGGAGCTTCAAGGCGCTCGGCTACGGCGCTTGCAAAGGCGCTGGGCCGAAGGCGCCGCGCATCCTGCGCGACACCGGCCGAGAGGCGAACAGCGACACACATCGGTCCTATCTACGGAAAGGACCGAAACACGTCGCCTTCACCTTCCGTGCGCTGCCTCACGACACGCTTGCTACCTTGTGCGAGCAAGCGGAGGCAGCCGAACGCGGAGGGAGGACTCGCCCTCGGCCGAGGCACGCGTGGCAACGCGACGACGCGCCTCCCTGCACACCTCCCAATGGGCCTGAGCGCCACGGACACTTTGAGCCAAGTCAGTGCCGTGGCGAACAGAAGAACAGAACTGTGCAGTGCTGTAGGGAATGAATGGTTATGTAATAAAGAATGAATGGTTATGTATACAACGAATGAATGGTCATGTATATAACGAATGAATGAATGATGAGTGAATGAAAAATAAAATAAAAAAAGAAGAATCAATGCAAACCATATAAAAACATTAGTTAGAATTAAGAAAAAATAACAATATTTCTAGTGTGTTAAGTATGCCAAAGTGCTACGACAAAATTATTAAATTAGATTTAAGCTAGAATTAAGTTAGCTTTAGTTATTATTAGCTTTTACCTTTCCCTCTTAGCTGCTTAAGCTGCAGGGCAGCGCAAGTTGTATTCCCAAAGTAAAATAAATTCCCGCCTTCTCAGGGTTACTGTGAAGGGGAAACAACAAAAAAAAAAGGTCACAGAAAGATGGGCACGAACCGTTGCAAAGACTTGTAGAGCAACCCCGGGAATGGAAAAGTGGGAAAACTATTATGGGAGACCAAATTTCGCCCCTCGGGAGGATGTGGGCTGAAGGCCCCCCCAACCCTCGTTAACGATTTGGGTTTTGGGAAACGGCAACGCGGTAGTGACAAAACCCGACAGATAATGCTTTACTGACGTTTTCCTTATTCCGTGGAAAAACTTCTTTCTCGAAATAATTCCTGGAATTAGCACCACAAAGGTCCTTTAAAAATTCGGGGGGTAAGCAAAACACCCTTTAAAAAGAAAAAAAAATTTCAGTTTTATAGAAAGATGTTACCATCAATTATTTAAAAACAAATTTTCAATTTGGGGCCGGGTGTACAGTAGAACGAATGGACAAACTTTAGGAACATAATTTTGAATGCTTAGAAAATTTTTTCCTCAAACTACGGTGCAATTGGGATCGGTCTATTTAAACAAAAAAGGGAGGCGTGAAAAGGAAGGTTAAAAAGCGTATGTAAAAGAAAAAAAGAAACAAAAAAATTTTTCACAATTATCAAAAGATTACAAATTTAAAAGTTACACGAAAATACAAAATTATTCAAACGATCATTGAACTGTTGGAAAAATTTCTTCAAGTATTAAGAATAAAAAAGGAACAAAAAATATTCCAGCGATCTGCGGAGCTACGGTTTTAAATTTAAAAAAATGACAGTGAAAAGGGGGCTTTTTAAATAGGCTGCGGGGTTTTTCCCCGAAGGATCAGATTTCATAAATAAATAAACACCCGTTATGAAACCTTTGATCGATGCAGGTTTAAAAAAAGGGTTGCAAAAAATTAGGAAAAATAAATCTGAGGCCCTGACGGAATGGGAGAAATATTGAAATTGGGGGGAAGCCATGATTCCTTACCTTGCTAGGTTAATGGATGTCATTAAATGTTAATACGATTCCTGGGAAAAAAACTTGTATCCCGATTCGGGGAGGAGACAAAGGATTTTTAATTACGGCCTATGTTTGACATCATTGATGCAAGCAGATGGAAACATGATTGGGAATATATTGACGATCTGGAATAAAACCATGGGTTTTTTCAAAATCAAACTTTTTTCTCCTGGCTATTCGGGGAAGAGACTATTTTTTTATGTCAGGACATAGTTTTTGACAAAGGGAGTGGGGGTGTGCAGTAATTTGACTTTTCAAAAGCATTTGATCGGGTTTCCCAAATGGTTTTTTTAATTAAAAAACTGTCAAAACTGGATTAGATCATCGAATAATTTTGGGGATAAAAGAATTTTTCCCCAAAACTCCAGTCAGAATGGTGAAAAACCCACTTAAAAGCCGATGTAACCTCTGGGGCCCCCCGGAGTTTTAGCCATTGCTATTCTTAGCGTTTATTAATGATATTGCAACTGAAAAAAATCGAAAGAGCTTTTTGATGTTATAATATATGGGGTTGGCGCGTCTTCGGATGAAAATGTTTTTCAGAACGATCTTAACTGTTTTGGAATGGGGGTGCGAAATAAGATGGAAAATTAAAACCGGAAAAAAGTAAATTCATTTGTTTTCCCCAACTGCTCGAATGCACTAATTACAAGTTGGAACTAACGATATACCGCGTTAAAAAAACTTTAAATCGGTTTGGTCCCGTAATTGGGTTGGGCGGATCTATTAACAATCGGTCAAAAAATCGGAGGGGGCTGCACTTTGTTTCGCATTCTAAAAACAAGGTTGAATGCCCCATCCTTGGGATATACTTCCTTTTCGTCTATTTTAAATGGAGCGGGCCCGCTGGGACCCACAGAAAAAAACAAATCGAGGCGTTTGATAAAATTCAAAAAAAGGGGCCGGGAAATTTGAAATCATGGACGCGTTGATGGACGAGATGAATGGGGAACCCCTTTTCTAAGAGACGGGAAGGGCGTTTATGCAACGTACAAGACAACAAGGGGGCTCGCTACGGGGAAAAGTAAGATTAAAAATCATTTTAAAAGTGAGAGCATCCAAAAAACGATGTAAAAAAAGAACTGATGCCCAAAAATTCTCCCTTTTGGGAAACTCTATAGTAATTGGAAAAAACATAAAAGGACAGAACTCTTTTCAATGAGTAAAAAAAAAATATACAATTTTATGAGGTCAATAATGCCAGGGTTTTATCATTAAATTTTTTTTTATTTTTTTATTTATTATTTTTTTTTATTAGTTTCATTATTATAATCGTTAGTATTATTAATAATATAGGTTTTTTTATTCAGTAAGTGAAGTAGGTAGTGGTTTTGGGGGGGGGGGGAGGGGAGTGTATAGCGATGAAAAAAGTATGAAGTGGAGTGAAGTGTTAGAAAAGTATAAGTCAACATATGATAATCAAAAATTTAAATTTTAACTAGATATTAATCTCTAATTTAATTTAATTTTATTTGTAAATATTTAAGTTTGAAATTTTTATCTAATTGTAATAATGTTTGCCGAGCATTAGCTCAAAGGGAACTTTTAATCTATCTATCTTTTTATTTTTAAAACAAAGAACTAAAAAACCCTTTACAAAATGGAATATCCTGTTTTAAAGGGTAACGGGAAAAAGAATCGTAAAAAAATCCCTCTCCCTTAAAAACAAGACGTTTGAAAAAAGTTTAGAAAATACTTTTATAATTGTGCAAAAAAACCTTTTTTCCATGTCAATTGGGGGTTTTCGCCACTATTTTAAACAAAAAATTTCAAAAATTTTAACATCCCTCTGAATGGGATGATAGCTCAAGAAGCCCCGAATTTTTTTTAAAATGTACTTCAAAGTATTTTCCTTGGATCTCGATCCCAGGGCTTAATCCGTTCTGCAGATTTTAGTTTTGATTTTTACTTTCTGAAATGTTTGAGAACTTGGTGGCAGAATATTCTAACAACATTACAAACTTTAAAAAAAATACAAAATTTTCATTTTTACAAAATTTTCAAATTAAATTTTTTTAAGTATATTCATGAAATCAGGAACTTTTTACCATTGATAAAATGTGTAGTTTCCACGCTACTGAGTGGTCATCAGCAGTCAGGCCATTCATCGCCGCTGGGCCGGGCAGAGCCTGGGTCATCGCCACGGCTGCGCTAGCCTACCTGGGAACGAGCGAGTGACCGCTCGTGACCCCCGCCAGCGCGGCGCGACAAACTCCGTACTGCGAGTGCTGTGACGGGAGATGGGCGAGCTTGCGACCCGTCGAGACGCCAACCATGCAGCATGGTTATAAGTTAGTCTGTAAGTCCGTTTTTATGTATCCGGCTACCGTGATGTGCCTAAATATCTCTTGTGAATTAAATTTAAGTTAAATGAGAAAATCTTTCATTCAAGTTGCATGCCAATGCCGCCGCATGTTCCGCTAGAATTTCATGTTTTTAGTGGGGGTAGCCGGTGGCTTTAACCTGCAGCTGGCGCCGGGAAAAGGTAAGTCGAGGTCAACCTGGGAGCACCTCCACTTGGGAGTTGTTAGGAAAAGAAATGGGGTGTTACAATATTCACTTCGAGATTCTGGAATTTTTCTGCAGCTTGACATATTGTCAGCCCACTTTCATTGCAGGTATTCTTCAGCTCTCCGATCTCATTAAGACGTGACCTGAACCGCGAGTACTTGGAAACAGGGAATCTAGCTCAAATCAAGAAAAGCATTGGCATAAGTTAAACACCATTCCTAAAATACATTAACAAAATTATACAAGAAACAGAAAACTGATCAAAATGAAAACAAAATGAAAGGCAGAAAATTGAATTAAAACAAATAGTGATAACAGGACGCACCATTTGGTAATCGTAATATAATAATACTTCATGAAGCCTGCAGAAGGGTTTCCAATCCCCAAACGTTTTGTCCACGCTAGGAAACAAACTTGCTTCGATTCAGAGTTATTACCATGCCCACTACACTATTATCTCCACAAGAATCACAGCCCCTCCGACACAAAAAAAGTTGGACAGATTAGCACACGCTTATGCACGAGAATAAAGTTTCTTTAAGACTTAACGTGCGGTCTCGCAGTCCGCGGTGTCTACTAATGTGTGAAAGTAGGGTGCGACTACTATACGTTTGTGATGGCCTGTTGGAATTTACGTTTTTCGGGAACTACTGTAGAAACAGAACATTTCAAGAGTTCGATTCAATATCAAGGTGACTGGAGCAGGTGACCCTCTGACGGTCATTTCAAAACATTGGTGCGTGAGAAATGTTGTGTCCTTGCCTTCAATGGAAATGGAAACAACGTTAATTTATTTAAGGAAGTATATGGATTCGGAATACATGCATTAAAAAAACATTTTCATCGCAAAATTGGTCTCATTAAACTGAATTCGTACTTAATTTCCCATACGGTATATTAGAAATTTCTGTCATTACACGTCAATTATGTATAAGATCTATTATTACCAGAACAAATCATCAGATTGATGGTGTACTTCTCAATATGCTATCACAACATGTGTATACTGTTTAGATGTATGTCTTATTTCCATATTTAAATGTGTGTAGCATTACAATTTGTACAAAACTATTATTTGCTTATTACACTGAATTTAAATTATTTTTCACAATTTAATACTCGTCAAGAACATTTCCTGAGCCCTAACAGAAGCATTTTCAGGAGGAAGTGTTATTGGATTAGTTCCATATTCTACCGACTCCGCCTCTTATGCCTTTTAAGGTGTTCGGGGAAAACTTCCGAGGATAGCCCAATTGAATTACTAGAAGAGACAATGATAAGCATTGCTGTCTTAGAGTGAGAGATTATCATTGCGTCAAATATACATTTTACTCTTTAGAATTATTAATAAATGAGACATCATTGAATTTCTCTATTGATCCATTCATTTCAGGTAAAATATATATAGTTCTATTTAAAAATTCACACGTGATTCAATTTCACCAAAATTAAAAATATTGCACAGAATGTATCTGCTGCCTAAAACTTGCCTCGTGGAATAAATATGAAAATGATCTATCGTGCCACCGCTCTGTCCAAAAGCATTTTGCATATTAATTTGATAATCAATTTCCTCGCTAGACGATAAACATATTGGCATACACTTTGCACCACTGAATAGAATGCACCCAAACACAAAGAAATCTTCACATTTGCAGGATAACAGTTAGTTTCAGCGTTTGTAATTTGCAGAAGAATTTATTTATAAAACAGATGAATTACAATAACCAAACTACTGTTTCAACAATACATGAAGAATATAAATAAAATTTCGAAAGTTATACAACAGCTCATGAGCAACCATTTCCACCGATTTGTCGTAAGTCTGGTGTTAATACAATTTAATCGGCAACAAACGAACTGCTGCAAAACTTTTGAATTTTATGCTTGTCTGCCAGATCCGAATTAGTGTCTGGAAACAAATGAGGTTGGCCTCGGATGCTACGATCCTATAAACAATTGCGTATCTCGAAAAGGGAAGGCGATATTGGTTGCAAGATTTTGCATCTTGTGTAAAGGAATTGAGATGAGAGAATAAAAAAGAATTGCAAAATTTGTAAAATTATAAACAATTTCCAATTTTGCTAGTCTAAAGTGGGAATGGTTTGCTGATGTCCCAGAACCGAACACTGCTAATTAACAATTTTGCATCAATTAAACATTTTATAAACAATTCCGAAATGTACGCTATTACAAAACGGCATTTATTTCATATTATTCAGTGCATTTAGTCTACTACGAAGGAACAGTCAATCCATACAATAAATCAGGAATCTTCCTTTCTTTATTGAAGGGAGGAGATAAACGGAGATGCGTCTTTATGTTGACGTCAACGCGATGAGGTGATCGAATGCTCCAGCAACATCTCCCCCACCCCTGGGAACCCAACAGCTGTCTCTTCGGGATCAGCCCTGACCTCTCCGGACCTCTTCCAGAAATACTCCTTAATCGCGGGCTTATTTTTGTCCCAATGACGTATCGGAAACTTTTGGAAAATCGATGCTCTTTCTTTCCTGCAGGTATCATATGAAAAAATCAAAATCACTGAAATAAATAAAACAAATTAATGTAAAATTTTGGAAATAATAAAGAATGTCACTCGAAGCAATGGACAACAATGGCAATTCAGATGCAACCTTTAAATATTGGTGGAAGTCGTCATTTTTTTGTTACGAACATAAATCGACATGACTTTACTAATCGCAATATTTCGATATGCATAGGGTAATTTCGGGGATGTTCGCAACAACACTTGCCATCTTAAAAAGAAACGAAAATACCGTACATCACTTGTCAGTATATATGCCCAAGAAAGTATGATGTTTTTGTATTGTGGTCCATATTTTAAGGTGGCTAGAACAAGTAAAATGCAACTTATGAAAAATGCCATTATCGCATGGGAATATGTACTCACAAGTGTCATAGTTTATGTTAATTTCTTTTTGTATTGCTAATTGTTGTTAGCAACATTTCTTGAATATATCGAATACGAATATCTTGTTCCCGGGGGTGGGGGGATCTTGCGCATCGTATCCGATCTTAACCAATGAACTTCAGACACCAGTTCGTGTCACAAAATAAGCGAGAATTTTAAATGCAACCAGACACCAAAATTATCACTTCGTTACAAGACATTGAAACATATTTATGAAGCATTATTCTATCTTGTATGCCTTCATCGTGCTATTTTCAGTTGGTTACCGTTGTAAATTGTCACTTTGTACCACGTTCAAAATATTTCTCAACACTTCTCGCTCTCCATGCAACATGGCGGCCAACGTCTAGTTGGAGATATACTCTTTGGGTTGGCCTTACAATGTACGGCTCTTCAAACGACGAGCCCGTGCTGTGGTCACGTGGTTCGTGACGCAAACAGGTGATATGCAGAACCAGCTACAATCGGTGGCTGGAGGAACTCACCCATGTATTTTTACCACGCTTGTTTGTATATCCAGGAAATTACTTCCTCTTAACACATTGTGTATTATACACCCACGTTTTCTTGGGCCCGGAATCCCTTCTCTCACTCCTTTGCCAACATTAGGTGAATTAACAATAAAAGATAGCAATTAGTGTTGTTGACAAAACCTGGTAACCAGAAATGTTCACTCTCTTGTAATAAAAATTATTTTGCATTTAAAACGAACTTCAGGTTTAATATAAAAGTCCCGTCGTCTTAAGTAACCAATCCCCCACACTTCTCTTGCATCTAGTGAAATGAGGGCTTAAGAAAACGCGCCCGGATTCTAGTCAGAATCCACGTTTTGTGGGGCCTTGAAACCGAAAAATCGATTGACGGCAAAACGTCCGTCTGTCTGTTGTCAACTCTAACTTCAATTTTTCTGTCGTGGCCAATGACATTAGGTCATTGTTACACCTCCTGCGCAACGAAATTAATCTTTTTCAACTCCCATTTTATAATCCTGTCATTTAATGGTGGCAACCCGTTACATAATGATACTCATTACGATACAGATTTCATGATTCAGGTTCTTGACCAAGCACAGAGAAGTTTACAAACCAAGTATTGACACTTCATTAATCATTAAGAACTGAGTTTATCGAGGCGATTTAAATCAAATGGATGTTCTTTGCTTTACAGAACATTGGTTATCTCCTAATGAACTTAACATTTTTCAAATTCCAAACTTTTACCTCGCAGGCTTTTATTGCAGAGAGAGAGAATCGCATAAAGGTCCTACATATGGGGGTTCTGTATTTACGTTAGAAATAATATTGACTCTATCTCCTTGGCGGAATTAAATGTGTATTCCGTTGAAAATGTGTCCGAAATTTCTGTTACTTCGCAAAAAGCGATATTAATTTGCATCTACAGACCTCCAACAAAGAGAGCTGCAGATTATATTTCGTTCTTAGAAAAACTGGAGATAACACTTAACAAAGTCAGCAATCGCTCTTTTGAATCCGTTGTTGTATGCGGAGATTTTAACATTGATTTTCTGGTCGAATCTTGCGTGAAAGAAAAGTTCTCAATTAAATCAATTATTTTAACCCGGTCACCAAAATTCGATGAAGTCCATTGATCAAATTATATTAAAAAAGACCACGATGCACAAATTCTTACCATTATAAGAAATGCGATCACTGACACAATAAATAATACACGTATGACTAGATTGTTTACTAAAAGTAAAATAAAATTATTCATTGATTACTTGATGCAGGAGTCATGGGAAGCGGTTTATAATACTGTTGATACAAACGGCAAATATAATTCCTGGATAACACAAGGGGTTAGGACATCTTGTAAAAACAAGCGAATTCTTTCTTTCATTTCTAAACGTATCTCAAGATTTTCTCATCTACTTTAAAAAATACAAATCATTGTTAAGAAAAGTCATAAGACAGGCTAAAATCATGAAAAACGATCAGGATATTTTGAACTCAAATAACAAAACAAAAGCAATATGGAATATAATAAGAAATACGACCAAATCAACTAGAAACCTGGTAGAGAATGTTGTTTTAAAATATAACGATATAAATGTGAACGATCCGGCAAAGTAGCTAGTCTCTTTAACCAATCCTTTCGAGAATTGCTGCCGAACTCACTAAGAGTCTTCAGTCACAAAATTCAATAATAGTTCACCCAAAATTTTAGACATGATGTTCGTTTCCGAAACTTTTTCCTATGAAATTCTCAAAATAATCGGTAAACTACAAAATAAATATTCTTCCGGTTTAAATGAATTCCCAGATTCTTTGTTAAAGACCTGTGCGTATGCCATTATACACCCGTTAACTCACATATTTAATGCATCCTTATGCACCTACTCAACGTTTCCAGATATTTTCAAAACAGCTAAAATTAAGCCGCTCTACAAAAAAGGCAACAAAAATGAAATTCAAAATTATCGGCCCATTTCTCTTCTATCAGTTTTTTCAAAAATATTAGAGAGACTTTTTACGTACGAATGGAAACCTTTCTCAGTAAACACGACGCGCTTTCAGATTGCCAACATGGATTTAGAAAATCAAAATCAACGGAAACAGCTATATTTTTTTTCTTAAAGATGTCGCTTCATCATTGGATCAAAACGAGGCACCTATTGGATTATTTTTAGATCTCTCAAAATTATGAAACGCATTATTTTATTTGTCTTATAATTTCAAAAATGACTTTACTTTCAAAATTACCTTCATATGGAATCCGTGGTATTGCTCTAGATTGGTTATGTTCGTACCTTAAACAACGATCTTAGAGAGTGAAAATACCTTACTGGAATGATGGAACATTACGTACACACCTTTCCGACTCTTTGCCCATTGCATGTGGAGTTCCTCAAGGATCGATTTTAGGCCCTATTCTGTCCCTACTTTACGTAAACGATATGCCCTCGACGATTCAAAACGGAAGAACGGTTCTCTTTGCAGATGATACGAACATCCTTTGCAATAAGAAGCCGTAAATAGTACAATATCAGATGTTTCAAATTGGTTCCGAAATAACAAATTAATAGTAAACGAAAAGAAAACTGTTTTAATGCAGTTTTCCATTTCAAATAAACAATTCTGTGCTCAATTGAAAATGAACGGTGTACCATTGACTGATGTTAGCGCAACAACATTTTTAGGTCTCTCAATTCAGTTAAACCTTAAATGGAACGTCCATTTAAATGAATTGAACACAAAATTAAGTTCATTATGCTACGCGTTCAGAATTCTTGCAAATTCAGTCAGCCTTTATACTGCTTGTGTATATTTCGTGAATGTTCATTCCCGCCTGAGATATGGCATAATATCCTGGGAAGTACATCTTATAGCTCCCAGACGTTACTACTGAATAAACAACTACTGAATAAAAACACATGGATTCAAGGCAATTATGAGCCATGTGGGATGCTCATGCATTTAATTTCGGTTTCCTTTGCTTATATCCTATCCATAAGCACAGTCTGCCTCTTCGACTTGCGAAACATGACAACACAAATACATAAACACACAGGAGAAGAAAATACAAACATGCATACTGAAAATATAATCCAAAAAAATCTCATACATACATCAGAATGCACATTCTGACGTGACCTTTTTATAATCCTATCCTTAACCTAATATCATGACTTGGTCTTCGACAGAATTTTTTCTTTCTTTGGACTTGCGCGTAGACAAACAAAAAAAAAAAACAGTAATTGCACAATTCGTGCCACTTCCCTTTTCGCAGCGATGTCACCTGCTGTCAGCGCCCGTCGTTGCTAGTTGTAACGCGCATTATTCATGCACGCAGTTCCCGTTCAGCTGCCATCAGATCCCAGATGCACTCGGCCATTTAAAAATTACCAATGCATCCACGATTATTGTTCTTTGCACTAATCGCGTCTTCCCTAAACGTTACTTCTATTTCTCGCGACGTATTTAGCTTTTGCGACGCTCCTGTTTCCTGCGCCTAACTTGCGTGAATACTGTCCATGCGGATTTTTCCGTGAATTTCTAAACAACTTTAATTGAATTTTCACTCCACTTAATCTGAACAATTGATTTTATATAAACGAAAATAACTTGATAACTTTTGCACAACACTTCCGCGAAATTTCTCCAAAAATTTAACATAGCACCGAAACGCGTGCGATCATCATCAGACCCGAACTCATTCTGTCCGTAACACATTTTTCCATTGTTGGTCCTCACAATCCAAGTGACTGTCTTTTATGAAACATATGCCCATCACCATAAGAAATGTTCGAAAACGTTTACATTTTCACCGTTTTCGGGCATCTTGCGTCTTACTCTCTGTTTCATAATTTTACTAACTTTCGGTTTGTAATCGGCACATTACCGAATTCCCTTTTCCTGTTTTCCTTTTTCCAAAAACTTTTATTTTCCGCCTTCTTAACTCGTGATGACGTCACTTACATCTTCGGTCGCTCTTTCAATTCTTTCTTAATCCGCTATGTTATGAAACTGGATAATGATTTATTCCGTTCCTCTTTGCTTACATAAAAGTTCCGTGTTCCATGCATTCTTGCGGGCTAGTCCCACAAATCATTACAATACTGAGCATCACAAAGAAAGTAACATTAATTTTAACAATGATACTTAATGCATTATTTAACAACCTGTAACAAGTATTGTACTGCAGCCTCCGGGTCAATGACCCCCATCTCGATCAGGTTTTTCGTTCAGTTTCCATGATCCATTGAGCAAATGCTGAGATGGCCCCTTATTTTGCTTCTGAACATAAATGTAACTTGTCTTCTAGAATTTATTGGAAAATATAGTTATTCAAATTATCGTTTCCATGTTGTTGCGGCAGGAAGTATTATTCCTTGACGAAGGACATCATAGGTAAGAGTCCAAAATTTATTGGTTATTTATCCTTGAAAATATATTTTATTACATGAGAGCTTTTTTAAAAAAATCAAAATACATGTAGTATATGACTTACTGTAGGGATCACAGAATTTTGAAAATGTGCACAGAATTGACTTCTCCCCATAGCACGTCATACGCAGTTTTAACTGTTTTTTATGTAAAATAAATAAATAAATAAATAAATAAATAAATAAATCGTTCTAGTAAATGTTTTTCGATTGTATATATTATGTTTATCAGTTTTTAGTTCTTATTTTATCAGTAATTTTTATGTGGAATTTTATTTAAAATAAACTGGATCGTAATTTCACTTTGATCCTATTTGACTAACGTAGTGGTAATGGTAAAGGGAAAATTGGACGGACGTTAGGATCAGAACGCAAGTTATTGTGTATTACATGTTGCTGCTGTGTGTTTGTTCTTTAAAACTGGCCAATTCTTTAGTTTGACATTTCTAGTGAATCTGAGAAGGAATTTGCACCTCCAGAAATAGGAGAAAACGTGAAAATGGTGACCTCAGAATTATTGCCTCAACTTTCGTATTCTCTCGCAGGCGGACTGGTAAACCAAAGCCACCTGCAGCAAGTAGGTAGGGTAGCTGTTCTCTATCTGATGCCATCGGCCACTATAGAAACATCAAAGTATAGCGCCTAAACCGTTCACAGAATTTCCACAAAAATTGATATTACTTTATCAATTAAAATGAACTCGAGGTCCTCTGAGTTTGAAACGGATGTTTTGGTTTTGGGGATACTTTATTTTAAGTAAATCAAAATATTTTCAAAGTTCTTTCAAAAATGTCCCAAATATTAAACTCTTTCCTCATACAGCGCAAAGAACGCCTGAAAGTATGGTGCAGATATAATTATGGTTGATATCCCTGATCTTCCGAAAATTGCAAAAGTTCAAACCCTTTTCAGCGCCTTCCTACAACTACATAATTGAGGATAAATATTTTTTCATGAAATCTGTTCTTTAAATACATAGCTCGAAATAAGATCATACATGATTTCTCGAAAATACGAGTAGTTTTCGCGTAATTTTGAGTGAAATACATCCAATTTTTTTAACAATTATTTCCTAAAACACGGCTACAAATTTTTTGTAAATTTATAAGATGTCAGTGCTAAGACAATTTCGAGTACATGACAAAATACTTAAAGCCAAAATTTGTTTACGTTTTTGATTGACTGTTTCAAACTGTACTTTAATAACTGGCGTATTCGAGCTGAAGTATTTAAAAATAATATAAATAATAATAATAATAATAATAATAATAATAAAGGACGCACATGTGGACTGAATTGTCTGTCTCATTTGATTATTCGAAAATGTTTTTGTTCGGATACTCCCGAATACCTAGTATATACTAGGTTTCATATGAAAAGACCATTTGAATAAGTAAATCACGCTGTGACAGATTTTGTCATCAAATCAGCAAGTTCAAACCGTAATAGACGAGAATAAAAATAGATAGAGTTATTAGAATAAATCTGTTTTTAACTCCAATATTGTTTTTATCAACTTTATTTAATTTTTATTTATTTATTTAAATGAACTAATTATATATTTGTGTAAGAATATTTTCGTAAAAAGTTTCAGCAATTTTGTTCAATAATTTTTGAGGCCCCTTGGACACTTGAGGCACCAAGCTGTAGCTTATTTAGCTTAATGGCAAATCCTTCACTGGGACTAATTGCCTCAGACTACCAAACGTATATAGAATGCTCTGTACAGGCTTGCGGATCAGCCGATGGATGAGGTCTGATCTGTGAGTCGGACAGCGAGGGGATGGCGGTGAGCCTGTATGGTGCATTTGGTTGGTCGGTTAGTGAGCCGGGCGCGTCAACAGCTTAGGTCATTAGTCCCGCAAGTGTAGTGAATGTTTTTTCCTCGGGAGATGGCGGTGATTTTGCCTCGCTGGATGGCGAGTTCCGGTGCTGACCTACCGTCGGCTAGCTGGGTTTCCCCCTATCCAGGACTTTCCCACCAGCGGGGCAACGCCCCAGCTGGGACGAGCTCTAAGCTCCCGACCGGTCTCTCGGAATAAGTGGCAGTGTAGTGTATGTTAGTGCAAGTGTGTGTGTGTGTGTGTAAGGGCAGAGGATGGAACAAAGAAGAGGCAGGAAAGATCGCGCGCGGTCCGTTGCCCGTTTGTTAGGGTACTGCTCCGGCATTCGCCTGGTGTTGTACGGAGAAACCACGGAAAACTACCGATCAGAGCAGCCGGCAGCTAGATTTCTCCTCCAGACAGCGATCTATCTGAAAAGATAGTGTCGAACATTCTGCCGCCGTCAGGACTCGAACCTAGGACCTCCCGGTCAGAAGCACTGCAGTGACATCAGTTGATGCACTGAGCTACCGCTCCCAGTCTAGTGGTGTAAAGAGATTAAATAGTCACACCTAGATGTTTATGAATGGAATGGAATGGAGATACATATTTCATGTAAATTGCTCAGAGAGAAAATACAATCAATGAATGAGTCTCTGGGAATAAAATGAATATAATTTCACTGTGTCGGTGGGCTCGTGAGCGTTGGCGAGAGAAGGGTTGAACTCCTTTACGTCTTCGCGTTTCTTTGGTTGGTGATGATTCCGGCGGTTTGCCATTGACTTTTGCGGTAAGGTGGTTATAGAAGCGGTTGTTGGAGGATCGATGGGTTGTGGTTCAGATGAGAAAACAGCGATATCCCCACACTCCCTGCGAGTCTCTCGGAACCCTTGTCAACTTTTCGCGTTCGCATTTACATTAACAATGATGAAAAAATGACCGCGAAGAAATCGGTCATCCAGTTTCGATACCGAAACAGTAGCGCGTAGTAATGAACGTCCCTTCTCCAGCCATTTTCTGTTCAGAAAAATGGTGAAAAAATGATCGTGTAAACGAGCTTATGAATACATCGAACGGCCAGGCAATGTGTACGCCCTTCCGCGCTTTAAGGTGGCTTCTCACTCGGCATTCGCCGAGCAGAGAGCTACTGCTCGCCCAATCCCGAACAGCAGATGTGTTCAGCAAATGTTCGTTTCCTTTGTTGAATCTAAAAGACCGACACGCGGTGGATGGGCGAGCGCCGAACGTTCGTTACTCGGCAAATAGCAAGCAACTCATCCACACTCGGGATTCGGCGAGCGGTTGCTCGCTGTTCGCCGAATAACGAATGTGTGGATCCGCCTTTAGGCTCTCGTGCGTGGCCTGGAGCGGGTCGACTCGGCGCGGGCTGCTCGCCGCACAGCTGTCCCGGAGGTGCTCATCAGCCCTCCATAAATTCCACTTGAGTCCAATCACCTCATTGAGCTGCGCCCCGCGCCCGCGCCCACGCCCACGCCGCGCGCAATCGCTTTGGGCTCCGAAGGTTCTTGGCTGCGCGGGAGACGCCGCGTCCAAGGCACAGGTGCCATTCTGCGACCTTCCTAATGCCTGGCAGGGTAAGCATATACTCAAGGCATTACGCCCTGAGGAAGGTCGCAGAATGGCGGCCGAAACGTCGGCACCTGGGCCATGGACGCAGCGTCTTCCGCACAGCAAGAACATTCAGACTCCGATCGGAAGTCTACTCTCTCGCTTTGGGCTCCGCAGACGCTTCATTCCATCTCGCAAGCAGTCCTGGAGTTAGACAATTTTGGGCCCGGGACAGTATTGAAACATAGCCCTCCCTCCCACCAAAAAAGAAGAAAAGAAAAATGTGAAAGTTCTATCAAGAGACTATATGGGTTGTTTTATTTAAAAAAATAATAAAAATTAATACGCTTAAGATAGAAAAATGTTTTGGGAAATATATTTTAAATAACATTTTTAAGTAATCATGTTTAATGATCAAATAATACAATATCCACGGAGAGATTAAAACGCAAAAAAATGGATTTCGGTAAAACCTACTTTAATTTCAGCGTCATTTGATTCGTTTCATAGAATCCTACCTTATTTTTCAAATTTGTTACTATTTTTTTTCCAGGATTCCCAACATCGGGCGGTCACGGGGTTGAGGCCTCGGGAAGACAATATCGCTCGGGTGCCGCAACACTGGCACAATTCACAACTAGTGCTGCTACAGAATAGCACAGACTTTCTCGTAATAGTTTCCTAATTTCTTTGGTCTGGGCTAACTTTTCGGTCTTGCCCCGTTCTCTTACTAGCTGCCATCTGTTACCGCCCAAAGTACATTTTTTAAAAAATTTCTCCAATTTTTCGGTTTTCTAATGATAGAACCGAAATATTACTTTAAGAATATTATAGAAGAGTATGACCACGTACTATATGAAAATGTTCGTTCAAAAAATTGATCACCGTCACCTCACAATGAAATAACACGCACTACACTTACGGGAATAATGATCTGAATAGCTGACCCACCCGTAATCAC
The DNA here is from genome assembly GCA_964035755.1 of Teleogryllus oceanicus. NCBI lineage: Eukaryota > Metazoa > Arthropoda > Insecta > Orthoptera > Gryllidae > Teleogryllus > Teleogryllus oceanicus. The sequence continues at coordinate 36,391,880 of CAXIVR010000011.1, read as the reverse complement.
TGAAAATCAATCAATCAAAAGGACCAGTTGATTGACGACGGTCCGCTTCGACTGAAAGTGAAGAAAGGGGAAGAGACAGGGACGGACGGGAAACCATCAGAGGATTAAAACATATCATGGAGTACATGGACTCGACCAAGAAACGAGACAACTCTTTTTTACTTCAATAAGTGTGACATTGAACGACAAAGCTGGGGTTCGCTCGACCGTAGTACGAATAAAGGAGAGAAGCAACCGACTAATTAAATCAGACACGTGACCGGATCGTAGCGAAGCATCTGCCATTTACAACACGCGAATAGAAGAAAAAAGAAAATGTTAGTATTCATTTACTCCAGCTCCTCGCGATTTAAATAGGAATTATTTTATTTTAATTGATACAAAAATAATTCCTTTTATAAGAAAATCGATTGTCTTTTACTATTTTTTAATTAATAAAAAAAATACCTCTTTAAAAAGGAATTGTCTCTAATTACTAAGGATATATCCCATTTTTAATATGGAATTTTTTAAAACAAAATTTTCGTAAAAATTATCTCTGTTTTCCTTTTAACGTTCTTGAACGTAAAGAGTTAAGTGCACTGATCTGGCGAGACATGGTGTGCTATTTTGTAGGACTACTAGTTTAATGGTTTGCTACTACAAAATGTTTTAGATTAGGTCATTTTGTAAACGAGGCACTTCATGATATACCATGTTGCCTGAATCGCCTGTCAATCCCTTAGTAATTTAGAGTGATAGAGACACGCGGAGTGAATGCCGAGCCCAATTCACCCCTCACACCCATTCAGTAACTCAAGCATACTTATAAGCAACTTCCACACGGTTATTAGCGGACGACAGAACATTTTATTAAATACGTAATTCCATTCGCGGTTTGAAACTAATCGATTATATGGCATAACATTCTGGGGAAATACATCGTATAGCTCTCAGGCTTTTAGATTACAAAACATATTATACGAATAATAAGCAAATCCCACTCACGTGATTCTTGTAAGCGTCTCTTTATTAATCTAGGAATATTACCATTACATTGTCTCTTGATTTACACATCAGTGTTGTTGATTTTTGTCAAAAATGACTAACATAAGGGCGGGAATATATTTTCAGCAAATATCGAAGGCGATAACTATAACACTCGGCATAGTAATCATATTCATTAGGTGATAGTATCAACTACTCACTACAAAAAATCACATACAATACACATACATTATTTTCTGTACAACACTTTGCCAGATGATATTAGACGATTCAATTGGATACAAAAATTTAAACCCCAAATAAAATCTTTTCTGCTGCATAACTGCTTCTATACCATTAGAGACTATACCGAGCATTAAAAATGAAAGTGACATTAATTTTAACCATACTCTTTAAAGTATTAATAACCATTTGGAATAGATCATTCTAAACAACCTGTATCAAATATTAAACCTCAGCTTCTGGGTCAATGACCTCCATCTCGATCAGGTTTTTCGGCCAGTTTCACTGATCTCTCGGGCAAATGATAGACGACTGACAGCGACGAGATGTGACAGACATAATATTAACGAAGGATTACTAGAAAATTTACAAAAAACGCCGTAATTAATGGAGGATTACTCCTAAAGCGCAAAACACTCAACGCCCCCAAGAGACGCGTTGCGTGAATTGTAGACGCAACAAATTTTTAAAAAAATGCTGAATTAACCCCCGTGTTTTGCTTCTGGACATAAATATAACTTCATTATATGTGCACGTCTGAATTCCTGAATTCTGCGTAACTATATTTCCCACTGAATTCTTTCAGTGGGAAATATAGTTATTCAAATTATCGTTCTCCATGTTGACGCGGCAGGAAGTATTATTCCTTCACGAAGGACATGAGCGATAAGAGCCCTAATCTACAACCGATTTACCCTTAAATATAGATTTTATTACACCGAAGCAAATATTTTGTTAACAATTCTTGCAAAAAACGCTCATTTCTTTCTGTATTCAAAATTCAAGAAGTATAGGGCTTATGGTAGGGATCACAGAATTACGACAACGTACACAGAACTCATTTCTCCTCATAGCACGCCACACACAGTTTTTAGCTGTTTTCACATAAAATAGAATTGAAAAACTTAAAGAAAAAAATAAAAATAAAATTTGCGTGCTGCGTACCGACCAAAGTCTATCCACTACGGCACCGATATGTTACCTGGTATGTTTCAAACCACGAATGTAATGTTTGTATTTTATAACATTATTGCATTTGTGAGTGGAAGTGCTTGAAATGGCTTTGAATAATGTTTTTCGAAATCTCAGTATTTTTCTGTGAAGAAGAGCTTCAAAGTTTGTATTTACAGTTACATTTAAACATTTTCCTAAAAAATCCTTTTTGCGGGAATATTTTGGATCGCTCCTGAGCGGTGTATATATTGACAGTGTTTGGAGCACCAGCCCGGGTCACCGATAAAGGCGAACTTAGTCACCGACTCACCTCTGCTCGACCGATCTCCAATGCTGGAGATCGTGGTCTCTGCTCGGCGGCAGAGCTCGGAGAATCCTCAGGGTGAAGTCTCTTGGTGAGTCTTGCAACGGGTGTTGATAAACAGGATCTGGGTGTGCTTTGATTCTTAATAAGAAAACTTAAATTATGATTCTTCAAACATGTGGTTCCTGAAGGGATTTCACTTCGTTTATTAAACTTTTAAATAAATCTTAGAAATTAAAAGTTACGAACCAAAACTAACCGTCACTTAACTTTTTTTTATTATAGTATGAATTGCAATTCGTTTCCATCTTCTTTTCTTGAAGTACTAATTGAGTTCATGGACTTGGATTCATTTTGACTCTTGGTTTTTCGCGTTGAAATTGAATCCTTTTGGAAACACTCGCATTGCACTTTGTCTATTTTACTTACGATTACTGGATTTGTGGGTCAGCTGACTGTCGTCGAGAAGAGGCTGCGTGGATTGCACGTATGAATAGCGCGATAGGGCGGTCGAGGGCAGGATCTATTGGGTATCGCACACCCAGGACGGGGGCATCGTTTATATTAGTTGATTGATTGTTAGTGATTTAGGCGCGTTATGGACTATGGTCATTAGTCCCGTAAGTGTAGTGTGTGTTTTTTGCTCGGGAGGTGGCGGTGGTCTTCTCCCGCTGGATAGCCAGATCCGGCGCCAACCTACCGTCGGTTACCGGGGTTTTCCCCAACCGGGACACATTGTAAGTCTCCGACCGGTCTCTCGGCATATGTGGTAGTGTAGTGCATGTTAGTGTAGCTATGTGTTCAATGGGTGAGGATAGAGGAAGGGAGAGGAAGGAAAGATCGTGCGCGGTCCGTGGCCCGTTTGTTAGGGTACTGCTCCGGCATTCGCCTAGTGTTGATCGCTGAAACCACGGGAAACTACCGATCAGAGCAGCCGGCCGCTAGAATTCTCCTCCACACAGCGACTGAATTCGACCTAGCTGAAAAGCTAGTGACGAAAATTCTGCCGCCGCCGGGACTCGAACCTAGGACCTCCCGGTCAGAGGCGCTGCAGTTACATCAGTTGATGACATCAGTTGATGCACTGAGCCACCGCTCCCGGTCATCATTTAGAGGCGAACTGACAGTTGCTTGATGCGGCGGAGTCGGCTGGTTCGTAAGGCTTCAAAATGCAAAGTTAAAAGTAATGCCGTAAACGTAGCAGTAACATTTACACGTAAAAGTAAGCATTCGCAATGTCGAACGTAAGCTGCAACGTAAGTTTCACCTGAACCTATCAGATTTTAACGTATTGAAACTTTATCGATTCATTCCTAGCGTTGTGGAAAGATCTTTTCACCGTGGTTTCGAGCTTTTTCTTCGATTTTCTCATCAATTTGCCTTTATATATAAATGCGAGTAGCAATTGTATTAGTGCTCGTATTTCCTTTATTTTATAAACAAGGATTCTCTTGTACAAATTTTACAAGTAATTCGTTCGATCGTAATTACTTTATTCGCCACGTCAAGTTAAAGTCACAAGAAAAATGGCCCAAATTCTTACTTTGAATTCACTGCTCGCATCAAAACCATTCGCAAACTAGTTAAATACATAACAGTAATGAAATGACATAACCACAAACCTGAACACAATCTAAGATCCTCCATGTTTGATTCTTTCGTCCTGCTCTCTGATTGGTCTTCGGTAGAATTCTTTCGTAAACTTAACGTTAAAGCTTGTGAACTTGTGCTTCTGAACTCTTAAGTTTACAGCTTTACGTCTACGGTTACTTTGAGGCATTGTGGATTGTCACGCTTAATAACTCATTTCTAGGTTTTGCAGCTACGTTACGTTTACGTTTAAATTTGCATTGTAAATGAGGACTAACCATCAGACGTTCAGAGGTTACGCGACGGCCGGCCAATGCGACGAATTGACTGGGCGTGATGATATGATTTTTTGCTGTTTACTGGTGCAGTAATCGCGAAACTTTCTTAAACTATAGATGCTATGACTCGCGATTCATCGCTTCACTTTTAAACCTTGACATCGAACTGTCAAAGTCTGTTCCCGCGGTATCTTAGGGTCTTCCTCTCACCGCGGACAGGGGACATACTTTATCTCATTTCAGGCATAGTGCCTTAGTCTATCGTGATTGCTTTCATGTAAAAGAAAAGGTCATTAGGGTCTTCCTCTTGGTTAAAGTACTGGGGTCGGCTTAGGAAGCCATGTAATATGTTATGCTTTCCTTCACAGTATTCAGTGTCGAAAGAGAATTGCTGAAGCCATAGTACCCAACGCAAGAGTCTGTCATTAAGGTAGTGGCACTTATTCAGGAACGTGAGTGCCTTGTGGTCAGAGACAGAGGTGAAGTGTCTTTCTAGTAGATAATTCCTGTGCTTTTGAAGTACCCAAACAATAGATAATGCTTTTTTTTCAGTAGTCAAATAATAAAATTCCGCGTTTCTCAAAACACAACTAGCCAAACCTACGATTGTCAATGCCTCTTCAGAGTATTTTTTTATATAACACACAACCGAGTCCGACATTATTACTTTCTATTTGAACTCTAAATCTCTTTGTAAAATCACGATGGTGATTAACGTGCGATTTGGAGAATGCCTGTTTGATGTGAAGAGAGGCTTCTTGATAAGTAGAAGTCCAATTCCATTTGACGTTTGAAGTTAAGGGTGAGAGTAGTATAACGGGGCAAAGTCTGGCGTAATTGTTACACACGCCCGTGAAACTATGTTACATGTCATATGTAAGACGATTGATATACTTTGAGTTTATTTCTGTACATATCTATTCATTTATATACTACATTGATCTTTCTAAACAGTCAATCTTCGAAATTAAAACACACACTATCTACGCACCGCTAACTTTATCCTTATGATGCGTGAATATCCTTTTAATGTATTATAATTGTATTGTAGTTGGACTTGACAACAACGTTATGAACAAATGACTGCAGACAAGCGGTAATTTTATTAAAATTAATATAGTACTAAAATATTGCGTTTTAAAGGAAGGGGGTGGGAGAGGGAGGGTGAGAGGGAGGTAGAGTGGGAGAGTGGTCGTGCTTATGGAAGGGATGGTCGTCGTGGAACAGGCCGTGCGTCGCGTTGCGTCGCCGCGTCGTCGGTCCGAGCTGTCCTTCCTCAGCTGCAGCAATGTCCACTTCCCGTCGCCTTGCCTCGCTCCTTCAGGCCGCCGAGAGACCTTGGGGCCTCTTTACGCGCGCTTGTTTCTAGTTACAATGTCTATTTGCGGGAACGTGCGGATCATTGACCGTGGCCATATTCCCCGAACTGCGTTGACGTCCGCGCATCGCAAACTTTGTTGTGCAAGTTATTCCGAGGAGACTGAACTTCCTCTTTGAGCCACGATGACCTAGCTCGTACATTTATAATCGCATGAATCGTGTACTTCCGTCTATTGAACGCGCATTAAATGGAGTCTCTAATAGGAGTCTGTTCAGTCTGGTCCTTTCAATCGCCTTTCTTTCTGCCTGTTGCTGTACGTCTTCCAGTTTCTATTTAATACATACCGGGAGAGGTGGCTTAGTGCATCAGCTGATGTCATTGCAGTGCTTCTGACCGGAAGATCCTAGGTTCTAGTCCTGACAGTGGCAAGATTTTCGACACTAGCTTGTCAGCTAGGTCGAATTCAGTCGCTGTCTGGAGAAGAATTCTAGAGGTCGGCTGCTCTGATCGGTACTTTTCCGTGGTTTCTCCGATCAACATCAGGCGAATGCCGGAGTAGTACCCTAACAAACGGGCCACAGACCGCGCGCAATCTTTCCTTCCTCTTCCTTGTCCTATCCTCGCACACACTAACATTCACTACACTACCACACATGCCGGAATACCTGTCGGAAGCTTAGAGCTTGTCCCGGCTGGGGCGGTGCCCCGTTGGTGGGAGAGTCCGGGTTAGGGGGAAACCCCGCTAGCTGACGTATAGTTCGGCGACGGATCTCACCATTCAACAGGGGAAGATCATCGCCATCTCCAGAGGAGAAACATGCACTACACTTACGGGAATAACGATCTCAGTAGTCTATGGCCCGGAATCACTAACAACCAACCAATCTATTTCACAGATTCTCTCCCCAGTTCTGCAATCCTCAAATTGCGAATGGCCTCGCTATTTTTGCGCCTATGCGCTACTTCTCCACCTCCATCTGAGACATTGGTGCTACGCAGAGTATAGAAGTCAAGCAGTTCGGCCAACGACGCTGGCGTTTGCGTTTACAAGCAATTTACAAGCGCTTTCTAGCACTTCATACAATTTTTCATCATTATTGATTGCGGAATTACATGAATCTTTCGTGAAAATTGTTTCTAATCTCCATTAGGTAAAATTACACTTAGCAACAAAACTCAGTCATCGAGTAGGCCAGCTGTTAATGCTACTTATCTGACGGGCGGAAGAATATTTTTCGCAGTGCGATGCGGACTTCGGCGATGCTCATTTGTCATGCAAGCTGTCATTAAAATCGTCTACTGTCCTGAACGCTCTGTAACACTCGTCTTGAATCTATAGCACCACAAATGGCCAACACAAAAGGCCACACAACACACTCGCTCATAAGTTTACGACGCAAAGCTACGAAAGTAAGTTCCAACTGTTAAGGAATCGGAGCTGTAATCTGTGCCATATTGCACCACTGAAAAGATGACTACTCATTTCCGACTCAACGCTGTAGCTGCTATTTTGATACCGTTGAAGCTGTAGTTTTAAAATGAAGGAAATTTGACGACCCGGGAGAGAATTCTACGGGTCGCAAGATTTTAGTCTCAAAAAGGGATTGTGCCTTAAAATCCGGGATTCATGGCAATCCTGCAGTAAGGGAATTTTAACCTCGTCATGATGTAGCAGAAGTCATGACTTAATATCTTATAGCACTTTCCCAAGTTTTGCTTAGCGCAGCAACAAAAGATTTTTTGAGGGATCATCTTTCGTAGAAGTTACAAAATTTTTTTTGCCCAAATGGAAATTCCTTTTATCGTTAGAAATTTTGAGGGAAATGAACATCGTACAACAGATAAGAAACGGCGACAGAAACCTCAATATCACTACAAGATTTCGAACAATAACTTGTGCCGGTAAGTAATTTATTCACATAATAATAGTTAAGGCAAAAATATCTAATCACGAAAAATTAAAACACATGGTTTACGTAAAAAAATAGCCTACAAACATTCCCTACAAAATGCACATTTCCCCCCCCCCCGGTGTTTTGCGAAAATAAATAATTTTCTAGAACTTCTTCTAATTTACGACTGCTCTAATGATGGCTTGAGCCATCTCGACGGCTTTATCGGAGGGGCATGCGTCTTTCACAACGGAGGTCGCAGGGGCCGACGCGAAGTCCACTGATTGCCCCCTCCCCCGCACCCCTCCACTACAGCTTGATTCGCGCCGTTGGAGGGCCACTCATTCTTAACTATTCCGTGGTGCAAGGCTGCGAGACGAAGGTTTTCACAACTAACGGAGGATCTGCTGCAAACTCTGCCCACAATCCGACAAGGGTCTTCTGAGATGAGGATTCAGGCCCTCAGAGGACATAAGCCGACGTACGATGGACCTCCAAACCAAAGCATCGACCCAGAAGCATCTAGAAACAGGGCCTACTCACGTGTCTCAACTAATGATGCTACAACAACACATTATTTCTAACTTTTGCAATGTTCTAATATTTAGATAATTTAACGGAAATGAGACCTCTGCAATTTTTTAAATGTTCTTTGTTCTATTCCAGGAATGAAAATGGAGCTGTTCTTTTTATATATAATTACCCTATAAATACCCCATTTTTTAGAATAGATTTCGTTTCGCATTTGGTAGAAAGTTTACACAGACCTTGAAAGCCTTAACTTATATCCCTGACATAAGATTGCAGTTGCAAGGTTATCAGCACCCGTCATGAATGATATTATAATCAGTTCCGCAAAAACACTCGCACTCGAGAATTCTTTCCCCTTCTTTCACCCAATGACTTCAAAATGGTAAATAATGGTTTTTTATCGAATAGTACAACATAATAACCAGGGCTAGGATTTATATGTAATAAAATACCGAAATATGATTATACATTATCTAGTAAAAAATTAAAAAATATGGAGTAACGTGTGAAGTACATATTGAATAAAAAGTAAAACATGTAGAAGATAATTTACATGTAAATTACTTTAATTAAATGGCCAAATACCTTATTTTTAGCAATAGCCATATCGTATTACAAATTTTAATCATTTTTTGTGTTCTTTTCTCCGTTGTTAAATGTAAGATCTTTAATCCTTTTTCGAAAAGTGAGTATTTACCGTTCAGTGGTTTACGTATCACTGTTTTAAATTTTCAAAAATGAAATCGCAACTGAATGTTGCCTCTGAATGTATCTTTGCTGCAAATCCGTTCAACATCGGAAGTAACGGGAACGATCTTGAACCCTGCAAAAGTCGAAGAGTTAACTCTAGATCTAAATATAAACTGCAAAAATTGTAAAAAAAAAATTAATAATTTTTACAAAATAATTCGGAAAGAATGGAACGAATGGAAAATAAAGGGTTTAAATATGTCATGAAATGTAAGTTTTCCTTCAATACGTAAAAATATGAACTGTACGAGGTAATAGGAAGAAATAAACAATTTTTATTCCGATGACATTAAGTTGACTTGTACACTATATATAACGAAATATTACCCATCTTCGTAAATAGGAGATAAAGGAAATGAAATAACGTTTCAAGTAATGTTTGGACACGTCAATTGAAACTTTATTGAACTGCTTAAAATGAAAATATGTTACAAGAGCAGTCTTTACATTTGAAATGCATATCATCTATGGCATAAATGTTCTTGAAACTGTGAACTTGTTTGAAATTATTCTATTTGGTACGAAGCGCTTATAGTATATAATTTTATATATACACGATACATTTCAATATATAAAGGACGAGTCGTTTACTTGTGTGAACTAAACTAAAAATGCGATTAAGAGAAAATCGTTCAACGACCGTTACTTGAGAGTTGGCACTAATTGTAAATAAGCAATACGAGCAACCACGCAGAGCACTGCCGGAATGTTGGTAGTGGCCGCTGGACCTGGCCGAACGCAGTGCATGGGGCGAGGGATGAGCTCGTCCATCATTAAATAAAGGCGGCGGGCGGGGCGGGTGGGGGGGGGGTCTACTTGGGGCAGGCCTTGAAGGTGCAGGAGGCGTGCGCCTTGATGCCGTCCATGGAGCAGATGCAGGTGTTGCACTCGTCCATGTAGGTGACGCCAGGGGCGCAGCGCTCGCCGTCCAGGGGCACTGGAAAACAGTCGGCGGCGTTGGCGGCCTTCTCGGCGGCGGTGCAGGGGGGGGGGCCCCCGGCCGGGGGCGACGCGGCCGCCGCCACGCAAGGGGGCGGGGAGGGCGGGCAGGGCCCCACGGTGCACGAGGCGCGGGCGCGGATGCCGCTCGTGGGGCACAAGCACGTGTTGCAGTCCTGCAGGAAGCGCGTGTGCGGCGTGCAGCGGTCGTCGTACACGATGGCCTGTACGTCGGACGTGTCGGCGCCGACCACCGTCGCTGCAAGCAACGGGCGCATGCGATCTAGCCAAAGCGGACTCGCAAGCCTCAGCTACTTCGTGCGATCTATTCAAAACAGCAATGCACAAGAGCATGTACCTACCTTTGTAGATTTGTGCTATACGTACCTCGTAACGAAGTACACGTCCGCTTGATTCCAAAAGACGCAATTCCTTTTTGCAAGTAATCGTCAACGGAAGTGTATTTTGACTAACATCGAAAACTTATTACACCTTCCTATAATATTCTTGATTTTCAGCATTATTTAAAAGAGCTAATTTTTATGATGATGAGTAAATACCTCCTTCATTTAACCATTAGAATTTTATCACACTTCTGAAATTCTAACATAGTTCGCTCGTGGGAGCTCGCGATGTTTCGCTACGCAATGACCCCGTAAGGAATGGTTGAACAAATGGTTTTTATGTCTATTTGAAAAATCTTGAGGCAACAGACGGAATATGCAGAGGTGAGTGGTGTCTGCCCGCCCCCGATGCTTCATGCACCACTGCGCCGCGCCGACACCACACAGGACATCACATACACTAGGGCAGGCATGTAATCAGGATAGACATGGCCACCAGTGCTTTGTAGTTAGCCGGCACCACACAGGACGTCACAACCACTAGGATGGACATGTAATCGGGATAGACATGGCCACCAGAGTTTTGTAGTTAGTCGGCACCACACAGGACGTCACAACCACTAGAACGGACATGTAATCAGGATAGTCATAGCCACATAGCTTTGCTGTTAGCTGCGTACACAAAAGGAAACACGGAAATCGACTGCATTATTGCACTGAAAGACTAGACTGCTGTGAGAATTAGGTGGACCGAAACGAAAATTGGGGATGTAAATATACATTAAACTATACGTCGGTCATCAAGACAAAAGAAAGATTTCGGGACAGAACACAAGCGCGAATGGGGCAGGTGAGAAAGTACAATCATGCTAATCTCACAGCAGCTAGTGCCACACGAGCGTCAAATGACGAACGTAAGGCGTTCGTCACAGCGTTAAAGGAACACAAGTACAGCGCGACACACGACCGCGCTGCGCCACGCGCTTTGGAACTAGAGCTCCTTACCTAACGGACGTTCAACGCTAGCAAACGTGCGTTACTCCTTGACGCACGATGTAACTTTAATAGGAAATGTTTGGTTGATGGTTCATGGTATGCGTTGCGACGGTCGTTAGCTATACTTCGGTTTTTATGACGTGGCGCGTGAGGGCCTGTCTTCACGATGGAATATGGCACGGCGTTTTGTGTCTTTCTCGGTCGTGCCGCTAGATGACGCATGATCGCGACCGTATCAAGCAGTGCTGCAGATCAAGTAACATCTAGCGGCATGACCGAGAAAGACGTGAAAAGCCATGTCATATTCCATCGTGAAGAGAGGCTCTCACGCGCCGTGTTATAAAAACCGAAGTATAAGCACTTATCCCAAATAAAACTGAATATGAATAGAATAGATGCGGATTCAGAAAAGTACAGAACTGTCCGGTTCTATGGTCAATTCTTTTTATAAACTACGTGTGCTACAAAAACAGTTACTTTCTCGCAATATTCTAACTGCTCTGCTATATTATACAGCATCTTTTATGTAGTAATACAGCTACATACAGTAATATACCCTTTACATAGGAATAGAAAATATCTGAAAACGCATTTTCAATCAGATTTTTCGTTCCGAACCCGAAAAAAGATTCTCGGAGTGAACTTGCCGACACTCAAACAACTACGTCACAGAATCACCGTATGGGTCCAGCTCGGGCCGATGATTAAAAACGTAAATGCTTAAGCGAAAATAAACGTAAACGTAAATGCTTAAGCTTAACGTAAATGCGACGATTAAAAACGCTAAAGTTTAAGTAAAGTATCCTCAAAAATCAAAATATCCGTTTCAAACTCCTAAACCCTCCAATTCACTGAAATCAATCGGGGAATATAAATTTTGGAGAAACTTAAAGGGTTTTGGTGCCAAGTTGACCACAATCAGACAGACACGTTTTGCTGTGAATCGATTTTTCGCTATCAAGGACCTACAAAACATGGATTCTAGCTACATTACGTTCTAGAGGATTTTTTATATTTAGCTACTGGATTTATTCACTTTTCGATACCAGAGCCCCGCAATAAGAGATTTTCTGCCGAAAATTTCCCGTTTTCCGGCGAACGATTACATAACTTTCTCTTCTTACGAAGCAAATAAGGGGAGAAAGTAAAAAAAAGAATTAAAAACATGCGTGGAGGAAATAATATATTTTTCTTTGTATTCTAATCGAAAACCAGTTTGAAGAAAATAAAAATCACAGTCCTATTGGTGTTATTATTATTATTATTATTATTATTATTATTATTATTATTATTATTATTATTATAGAGTGCGGATTCATGTAAATAAATAACGTTCGCTATTTATCGAATGAACTCACTACCTCCATGTTCGCTTTTTAGCACTTTCATTCTCAAAAACCTATAATTAGTCTTTTAACGTCATTCACATTCGTTTATATTTTCCCCGCACTAATCCATAATTCTTTGCGATCCACGCGTGTCTTAACGTTGACGTCGTCAGCCGAATCGTTTAACTCCGCTCCATACAGTCATGGAAGTTACGCAATTCGAGATATACCACAGATCCCTGGAACACCGCGGATTCCTGATGCCGAGCCCTTGGCTCAAGGGATAAAATTGTTTCTGACTGCGATGCCACGAGACAATGAGAGGGAATAACTTAAGAAGAATTACTCCACATACGCTCAATCCCCATGAAGGACTAAAAGTCATGTTCGGAAGACGCAACTTAAATTAATTAAACGCAATTAACTTAACGCAATTAAAAAATATCGTGTGCCTAGTAAAACAACGCAAGAACTTTTGCCGTACGTTGGCGACGTCCGTTGCGCGACGCTCGTGTGGCGCTGCTTGCCTAGAACTGCAGAAGACGGCGAGGAATTTTTGGAATGAAAGTGAAACTCAAGACGTGGTAGAGATACCCGTCGTTCTTCAGAGGCCGAAAAAACACATGTACAATTCATGCAAAATAATGTTTTAAACATTTTGCGTGACATTATTTAATAAACTATGGTTTTTATTTCAGACCACGCGGCCCTAGAAAGGGATTCCGTCATATTCTTTCTTCCTCAAGTTGCACATGTGTGCTACAAGAGCGAATGTCGTTAGTACTTGCGTGTTACTTTGTACTTAAACACTTCACTCAGGCGGGACTCATTAAAAAAAAACAGAAATAAGCATAAATCATAACATGCATTTTTGGTGATGTACAGTCGGAACACCATTAATAAAATACTGTGAGAGGCTCACCAGTACAAAAATTATATAAATTAAAATACGATAAATAATCCAATAGTTTCATAAAAGCTCAAAACATAAGGTATCTAGTAAACAGTGTGCACAATAATGATTCATTGTCATAATGTCAATAAAGCCAAAGCACATGCCCTTTGGGCCAAGGGTTTTTTCACACGTCAACATGCACTGCAAACGCCAGCAATTGCATTGTGTTAGTGAAGAGTGGAACCCGAAATTTATTGCTTGAAAATGTTTACAAAGCGGTGGAAGATAGTATGCAAACCCATCTTGTTTCTCATTAAAATAATCAACACGTATTATTATGAAGCTAAATTTCTCATTGTTAACTCTTATCAGCCTAGCGTGCCCGTAGGGGTATGCTGTGCGAAGCTGTAGATAGTTCAACGTTTCACCCAAAAATTTGCCGAAATGCAATTAGAACTTCGTGTTGTTTTCCATCTCATCTAAAAAAAAGTGTCACTATGTGCATTTCAACATTTGGAGAAAAAAACGTTTTTAATCTTTTTTAAATTATAAAATGGTGTAATGAAAATTTTTTACAAAATAATTAAGGAAGATAAGGGTTAATTTATTTTCACGCAATACAATCAGCGAGTGTTAATTCCACATTAAAGTAAAAATAGAAGGAAACGGACCTGTCTTTGTCTTATTTTTTAAAATTATTATAAAATTCTTTATTTAATATTGTATGTATTGAGACGAACCACGCCTGTCACCGCAGCGTAGTTTCTCGTGACCCGTCGACGATCATCAATGCTCGTTTGTACAACTTACAAATTGGAAATGTCCCTAAGATCACGGAGTGTCAGAAAACCGCCTCTTTTCACTGCAGGGGTACAAGGCCATGCCTGACACAGCTGCACACGGCTAGCTACCCCACCAACAGAACTTTCTCAGTTAAAATAGAATCTCAAAATTCGAACCTCAGCTCTATTACGGCCGGTCTACCTCAAGGATCACCTCTTTCTCCATTACTATATAACTTGTTAACACAGTCGATATATCTAGATAGGGCCAGATTTAAGTATTGTGGGACCTCAAGCACAAAATTGTGTTCCCCCCGTACAAATATCTTTATGTTTATTAAATAAAAAAATTATCTTTCTGTACAAATGCAAATTAAAGCTAATATTTTTAAATTCTGTATTGACAGCGGAGATCTTGTGGTACTCCATGATTAAAATTTCAGGGTGTAAGAGTTATCATCCACAACAGAATATCAAAATTCGAACTATTGTGGTGAAAATTCCTACTATTATGATTGATACCTCATATCCTGAAATTTTTAATAATTTATATAAAATTTTATAAATATTATATTTAGTACATTAAATACATTTTATTTTACATAATGTAATACATATTTTTCCGATATGCGGGGCCCCTTATGAATGGGGGTCCCCAAGGAACAGCTTGTTCTCCTTGTAGGTAAATCTCGCACTGTGCCTACATCAAGATTAACTAACATATCCCGGTAAGCAGACGATACCGAAATATACATGTCCCACTCCTCAATAAATTACATAGCTATTCGAAATTCAATCTCATTTCAATACTATAGAAACCTGGGAAACGAAATGGAAGATAAAAATCAACCTCTCGATATCTACAGCTATAATCTTCACTTTCAGATCATATTCCTTCCCCGCTTCGTTTAAAATGATCAACATAAACCCTTAGGGTCGTATTTATAAACCTTTTCCATAAGCCTGCCAGACCTAGCAGGCTGCCAGTGTTCGGTTTTGCGATTTATGAACGGCCCCCAGCCAATTCCAGACGCCCCTTGAGCTCCTAGCAAGCCCCCAGATGACAGGCACCTAAGAGCGCTGCTGGTAGAGCTTCATAAATACGACCCTTAGACTCCTCATAACAATCGTTAAATACCTTCACGTGAGCACTACACTCAACAGGTAAATACACATAGTGCAAAAGCCTTCAACAAGCCAAAGTCAAAATACTACAGCTAAAACCATTTATAAATATCAGTAAACTTTCACTTAATAATGGCATCATCCTACATAAAACCATTATAAGACCTCTTCTCTTGTACTCTTGTTCAATTTGGGCAAATACAACTAAATACGACGTCAACAAAATACAGATAATCCAGAACAAATACCTGAGAACTATTACCCAAGCCTCCTGGATCATTTCCAATAAACAGTTACACCACGAACTTAACCTAAAACCCATCGCATATCACATAGTCTTTCTTGCTAATCATTTCTATTCACCCCACATCTTCCGGAAGTTCCTCGGAAATAGTAACAGTGACATTTTTACCATCGTTTGATACACACGAGAGGAAAATTTAAAGAATCAATAAGCCGTTTTCGAGAGAATAATTGTTTAAAAATTACCTATATGTCAAGCAAGATTTCGTGAAAACGACTTATATTTCAAAATATTGTTTATTTATTTATTTTACGCCAAAAAAACAGTTAAAAACTGCGTATGACGTGCTATGGGGAAAAGTGAATTGTGTGCACATTTTCAAAATTCTGTGATCCCTACACTAAGTCATATTGCACTACAAGGTCTTATTTTAATATCTTTGAACAACGGATTTCATTAAAAATCTCCATCTACACTACTATAGTTATATGAAGAAACCGAAAAAATGTTGAACTTTTACAATCTTCGAAAAATCAGAGATTTTAACCGAAACGAGACCTTCGTCATTTTTAAGCATTATTGACTCTATCCGTTTCAGAATCGGATACTTCCCCCATAAATGGAAACATGCAATCATCATCCCCATAGCAAAGCCAAACAAAACCCCATCAAATCCCGAGAGTTACCGCCCAATCAGCTTATTAACAACTTTTTCCAAAATATTCGAGAAAATCATATTGCGAAGACTGAAAAACCACATGTATTCAACCAATGCTATCCCCAAGGTACAATTTGGATTTACAGAAAGAATCTCAACGCAAAACCAGCTACTAAGAATTTCAGAGTACATTTATTCCGCTTTAAAAAAAACACCATTCCATAGCTCTATTTATTGATATTACACAAGCTTTCAACCGAACTTGGCACCAAGCTCTTTTATATAAACTAATCCAAATAGGCACTCCCCAATACTTAAAATCAATAATAACAAATTTCTTAAGCAATAGAACTTTCTCAGTCAATGTTAACAACCATTTATCCAACCCAAGAACAATAAACGCTGGACTTCCCCAAGGCTCTCCGTTATCACCCACCCTATTCAACCTCTATGTCGCTGACCTTCCCACACTCAATCAAATCACTATCGCTCAATTTGCCGACGACACAGCCATATTTGTCTCCGGTACAACCCTCACTGAGTTAAGAACCCACTTACAACTTTATTTAAATAGATAGACAGCTGGGCGCTGAACTTAAAATCCAACTAAATCCTAATAAAACCCGCAAAAATATTTAGTTTAAGACCCCATCCCCACTTCTCTCACTCTAAATAACAAATCAATAGAATGGTACCCCCCCAATAAACCTGTAAAATATTTAGGATTATATCTTGATACCAAGCTAACTTGGGGAAAACATATAAATGCCAAAGTGACCCAAAAAATAAAACAATGCCAACCAATATAAACAGCCAACAATTCTGCTAAAACTAACATCCATAAACTACAAGTCCTGCAAAATAAATTCTTAAGAATAGTTGCTCATGCTCCATGGTATATAACCAACAACCAACTTCACAACGAATTTAATTTGGAACCCATTGAACAATACATCACATATCTGGCCACCAACTTTTATCATAACCTACCTCAAATCCCACCCCTATCACCATTCAAACTAGCCAAAAACCCCAATTACCAAACACGAATCAAAAACAAATATCCATATCACATATTCCTAAAAAAATTTGCTGATTTAGATCCGGACTGAGGACCCAAAAAGGGATTTCCTCCCCCTTGTTAGTATGTAAGATTATATTTAAGGTTAGCATATAAGTCTGTAAATACATATGTATAGTTATTTTTACTGATCTATGTAATCTCTTCAAAAATTAATAAAAAAAATTACTCTATCCAAGGACAAAGATTAATCAAACAAGTGGTGCTAAAACAGAACGTACTTTTTCGCCGGTATTTTCACATAGAATTATGCGAAAAGTACTCAAATTTTCGCATGAGACCTACACCCTTCTCTTAAACAAATTTGACACTACCCAACAACAAAATATAATCAAAATCGATGGAGCCATTTTTTTGAAAACTTGGAAAATGTCTCAGGAGCTTCATGTAAAGTACCCCCAAAAATTAAAATAACGGTTTCAAATTCAAGAGGCTGCTACATCAGTCAGAACTATCGGGGAACAACAATTTTGGAGAAAATCGGCTGAACGGCTTAAATAATAGGAAGAATTCTGTGCATCTCAGAAGCGTGACTGTAAAAAACTTTCGAGCTTAGATAGACTAGGCCCAAGGAATGCCAGCGCCATGGCGTCAAATTTAACTTTTAACTACTGGCGTGATATCTATAATGCTTACACTGGTGTCGGGTTATAAGGACCCCACTATCCTGATTCAACAAAATTGTACCCTTTGTACCCTTTCCATGGTTTTTAGAAGGAATATATTATTAATTGTATGTATCATTCAGGAATACAAGTAAAAATAAAAACATTGTCACATTTAAAAAATAAAAGAATACAGCTAACGAACACCTCCTTGTTCTTCTGCCTACACTGTTATTACTACACACAGCTGATCGCAAGTGTCTACACCACCTTTCGTACATTTGTAAAAAGTTACAATTTCTGGCTTCTAAAGAGGGACTGATCGTTCGTTAATCTTCTTGTCCTTGTGAATAGTGGAATTAAATATAGGTCATGATATGGCTGGTAGACTCCAGGCCGTGTATCAGGCCGCACTAAATTCGCAATATGGCAGCTTGAAAGATTTCCTGTCGAAATTGCCAACTTATGAAACTATAACTCTGATCAAGTCTCTCGCTTTTGTTTTGTTTGTTGTCTCATTCACAATCCTCGCGCGGTCTCGAGTCTTGTCCACTGTTCAATAATACATGTTTCGTTTTTCGGTAGAATTAAAAAGAGATGTTCATCTATAAACGAATATTAACTCTGTGAATCATTATTAAGTTAATTAAGAATTATCATTATCAACTATTGCGAGCTTAAGAAGTGTTAAAAAGTGTCAAGTGCAAATGAAAAATACAACCTCAAAAGTTATCTGCGGTCATACTTCTATGTTATTAATGCTTTTGAGATGTGTGTCAACAGTTCCTTCACGTTTTGAAGTGGTAGTAATGAGTTTTATTGAAAGCAAATAAATACCACAATTATTGAAGTTAATTAACGTGATATACATGGTAGGTTTTAAGTGATCTAATGAAATGTTCCTAACCGTCCAGTTATGTCAATACCAATGCAAATACATCCATTTAATTTATCTGTTCAATTATTCATTGCTTTTAAAAGTAAGTTCAAAAAATAATGAAAATCGTCATTAGTGTAAGTAAGTTTTCAATAACTTATCCTTGTTACCAGAGACAGTCTTTGAAAACGTGTTATCTTCAAAGGTTCAGTATTAAGTATAGACCCAGATGTTGTTAGGCTTACCATTATTTTCCCGTTATAATTAAAATGAATTCACAAAAATAATAATAAATATAATATAATTAATTTAAAACAAGAAATACTAAAGGGACACTTAACAACAACAAATAATGAACTACTATAACTACTTCAATTAACTTTATTATTATTACTAAAGAAAACAATTGGAAAATAATAAATAAAACTCAAAAACGCCTTGTACTACTAAATAAATAAATTGAACGATAAAACGCAAAGAACGAAGAGCACCAAAACGCAAAATGCAAATATTTAGCAACACTCGTAAACTAACACAATTTCACTTGGATGGCTTTGAATGTTGGCGGTATCTACGGAAGTAGTCATTGTTTCATTGCAAACTTAAATTTTAAAAAATGTCCCTACCACTTGAAGGTAATATATTCAGGGTATTTGTGTGACGGTTGGCAACAACTTTAGCCAACATAAAACGCATCGAAACTACCCTAAATCGAGTATAAATGTATGTTCTCATCCGACAGTGACATTTTTCAAAAGTTGTCCCGTTAGTTCGGCTTTTTAGCTGGCCAGCAGTCTATATAGAATGTCATTGCTACCTCCAAAGGGGGTTTAAATTACTTCTCTTTGTTCCCTTGACAAAAATTACAGAGAATTGCCCGGTTTGTTCTTCGGCAATGTTTCCAAAATGGAACTTTCACTCACCGGAAGCAGTACTCACCTCTTACCTAATATGAGTCGCGATGTTTGAGTTATCGCCAAGGCGCCACGTTTGCATACGGAAATGCACAAACACACTAACGCTGGCGTGGGGCCAGAAAGGGCAATTCGGAGAAACATACTACGTCAACGGGATTTTTCATTGCACGCTCTGAACGCTATCAGAAAAGATTACAAGAATCCCGCTTCATCGGTAGTTTGCCGTGTTTTCGGAAAATGAAAAGAGAAAATGCCTTCAGGTCAAATTGACCCAACGCCAGTAGTTACGGGTTCAAATCAAAATGCAGCGTAAACTTCGATTTAAACTGACCGTCTGTTGACATAAATCAGCTGTTACGGTGTCAACTACTCGGGAGGTTGGACATCACTGTCGGACAAAATATCTGTCCGCCTGCCTCTCTATCTGTAAAGGACTCTAGCGACTAAACTAGAATTTTCCTAACTTAATATTGATGCGTTCTTTAATCTAAATCTATGCTTTAATTGTGGGTCTTTCAATATAAAATCTTTTGCTTTCAATTTTGTACTAATCGTCTTAAGGGAAATATTGTTTTTCTAAAGAGAATGGCTCCAATTTTTTGTATAATTTGTTCCCGAACCTCACAATAGAATGAAGAAGCGCTGGGTTTCCTCATTGTGTTATGAGGTTAGGAAAGAATGGCTTGAGAATATGCTATAGAATGTACCTCACTCGCCGATATAAACATAAATTTATGTATAAAAATGTCTACTCCACATTTGGCATTCCCTCCAACCTCCCTAATTCAATTATCTTTAACAACCTTAAGTCTAGCATATATGAATCCTGCTCACAGTTCCCATTACCATTTAGAAAGAGACTCTCTAAATACGTGGAAAATGTCAGTATCGTCAAACCACTTTGTACTCCCAGACTAAATCATCCGGTCTCCCCTAGCAGAACTTTAATATCACTACTAACACCGACCTTGTAAAAATCCCAACAAACATCAGTGAACCTAATTGAACGCTGCAAGAGGCTAGACTACTTCAACAATGCCGGTTGCTCGTTGTACTATATTCCACACATCAATTGAATCGTTTATTTCAGAAACCCGTCAAACGCCAAATTTCTCATGTCGAGAAAATTGAGAAAAAGTGTCCTAATTTTTCCGATTTCAAAATATTTTTTAATATTAAAGCAGTTAATAAATGAATATTTTTCAGGTATATACGGAATATGCAATGTGTCTATCCTCATGGAACAATATTCCACTAAAGCGCATTTTAAATTTTGGCGTTTGACGGGTTTCTAAAATAAACGATTCAATTAATAAAAACACAAGCAGTTCCATAGATAGAATCAACAGATAGAATCGAACACCTTCACTGGAATTTACGTCAATTTGCTTTTCCAATTAAACAATCAAAATTAAAATCAATTCTTTCTTCGTCATTGCCCCCCCCCCCGCTCCTTGGCCGTTGAATATTACATGTTTTGTCTTGTAACCGTTTCCAGTGTTCAAGTAGACGGTAACAGAAATGAAGGAACAGCGAGCGGAAGTTCGCACGCTCACTATGTTAACATAGTATACAAGTTAACGTAGTATACAATGTAAATATTCTAGAATAGTTTAATATTCCAACTATATTTTAAAAAGGTAAGCCTCTGTCAACAGATATTTATTTTAAAATGTATTAAAAATTATACACTATAATTAATGTACAATTGCAAATCAGGCCTGAAGATAAGTTGTTGCTGAAACGTCATGTAATTAAAATATACTAAAATTAAATTTGACAAAAATAAAAAGTGAAACTGGTTATGTGAATAATAATTTATAGATATTCATTGAAGAAGAATAAATAAAATAAGTTTATCAATTAATAAAGTTGACTCTCACCGCCGCCCGGATAATTCTCCATCGCTATTTGTGAAGCGTGAGCAGTCTTTCAGACCATAATACTCTGTGTTAAGACATCAAACGATACACCTATTGCTATTTTTTTCTACTCTCAGAGTCATTGAGAACAGGTTCATTATCAATCCCATTATTAAAAAAATCCAGGAGATTGTAGAAAAGTAAACGGGACCCAAATAGGAAAAATGTGGATCCCCTCGCGCAATAAAATCATTGGTATTGAGAAAGTTGAAGCAGCCGCAAAACTGGTCACATCATTTATATGAGCTGACAACCAAATTCAAGGCACTTTTCAGGACTTTAACAATATTGTAAAGGACTCTTGCCTCCGTTATTGGGAATCTAACTGAAAGTTGAATGTTTCCAAACTCCTATTAGTCAGTCATGCTTGATCCAGCTTCCCCAGTAAAACACTTTCAGAGAACAGATTAGGGTGTCATTACAGGACTAAACTATTGTTTCTGCGGGGCCTCCGCGGAGAGTAGGCAGTCTGGAATTTTGAATCAGCTTTTCTTGAGAATGTAGGAAATTCTCGTATCTTAAAACAGCGTTCGTTATGGGCATAATACATAACCTAACCCGAAGATATGATTTTAACTTCTATTTCGCGAATTTCTTTCCTGTTACCTCTCCAAAATTTCCAGTTAATTCTTGCCACCGTTGAGGAGTTGGTAAGGAATAATTGTAACTACCTCACAAACGAAAATCGGTTTATCAGAGTTGGAAAATTGCAACCTTTCCTGTTTTCAGGCGTCCTTTTTGCAGTTTGTAAGGTGACCGTACAGGTTCCTACAGGCGTCCACTATTTATGATGGTATAAGGTCGTACCTTAGGCCCAAGATAAGAAGTTATGACATCAAGGTCCGTCACGTGACTGTTAGTGCATACCGCCGCTAACTTGGGCGTGGCGCTAAAACTCCCTAATACGGCCCCTTCACCCCGTTGCAGGCTGGTTGGGGTTATCCCCTGCCCCGCAGTACACGTGCACACACAATTAGCGTGCGATACATGCGGGTCATGCGATTATGGGTGACGACAGCAATGACAGCAATCGAAGGGCTTAGTGCAAGAAGGTGTTAACTCAGAAAATGGCCAAAGGAGATATTTGAGATTATGAAACTTGCATGGAAATTTTTTCTACATTACTGGAAATTGTTTCTTATATATATGACAAATTTTGTGATTTTCGCCAAAAGTAGCAAAGCAACTAATTGTAAACTCTCAGAGAAGTCGTTTTGACAACAAAACTAAAAAATGAGTTAACACCTTCATGCACTAAGCCCTTCAATTATTTCCAAATGCATACTCCATGCACTAAGTGGGCCAATGGAAAGGAGTGCACTGCGTGGGTTGGCAGCACTCACCTCGCTTAGAGCGGCGCAGCGGCAGCGAGAAGGGCTCCGGGGCGGCCTCCGCTTCCGCTTCCCGCTCCTCCCCCGCCCCTGCCACCACACACACACGCAACGTTTATTTGTTTACTAGTGGACCCAGCAATACTTTGCTATTGCAGTACTGGTCACGTGGTTGTTAATCACGTTTCACGCTACGCTCTGCAAAAATTTTAATAGACGAAAGACTTTCTCGCAAGTATGATTTTGTTTTATGTCCTGGTATGGTCATAGATGTCTAGTATTACATACTTAAAAGCTGCTCCCTCAAATTTGGGCATTCATACGCTATGACGCTAACTTGGAAAAATTTGATTTACTTGTTCGAGATTCAAGTAATAATACCGGCCGATAGTTCAAATCGCAGGGGAAGAATACTTGTATGCAGTGAATATGTGTTTAATCCTTGACTCTGCAGCAGGTTTTAAAAAGTTCAGGGGTGCTTGAGTCGTCATAAATTAATAAATCTTCAACAAAAACGTTCCCAAATGTCAGATTTAATTGAAACTACTCTTTAAACACTCCTAGTACTAATAAGAACTCAATGTGAAAATTTCAGCAAAAGCGGTCGAGTAGATTTTGTGTCTATGTGTGGCACACATACGCACATTCCCTTTTATTTATATATAGATTTAACGTAAAGAACACTTAAAAACTATGTGACGTACTGTGATGATTTATCCTGGCCTATGTAGGGACCATCTCAAATATAAATAGAATTACGGTGGGAACGAGACATTTAGGAACATCACGATGTGAAAATGAATAGACGAAGTTTGGTATGGACGAGAGCAACAAAATATAAATAAAATCTCCCCAAATACGAAATACAATAATGAATAGAAAAAGGCATTGTTAAAGAAAAAATAAACTAACTAGTGTACTGAGTGACAGCCCATGGGAATAAGCGGTGTTCACGACTAATAAAGATTAGAAGTTAGCAAAGAGAGACGTAATTGACAAACTTCCGGCCAGGGAGAGACATTTGAAATGCGGTTAAGATGTTTTGCTAAGGAGAACATGATCGGTGATGGGGTGTGTTGGACGTGAGTCGAAGCGCAGTTTGTCGTGGGAAGAATTCGTATTTGAGTTGTTAAGTTAGTGAAAAGAGTAACTGAAGGTATACAGAAGCACGCGAACAATTAATTAATATAGGAAATAAATTTGTGAAAGAAGGTACTTGCGAAACGTCGGACTTACGTTATAACTTGGAATTAGGTTGAAGCAGACAAGATGACGTTGAGACTTATGGATCTGGAACGGAGCTTAACAAATATTTAACCGGTCAAGAGTGCAGTGGGCAACCAAAGGAAAGTGCATAGAAATTACATAGTTCATGTAAGAAGACGAAGTTGTGTCAAATTTAAATGTAAGAATTAAAAAATCTCGTTGTATGAGGGGGTTAAACAATTTCAAACTTTTACAATTTTCGAAAACTCAGAGTTAACAGAGAAAATCGGATCTTTGTCATCTGTATACATGTATTTAGCTCTATTCTTACAATAAATTTTAAGAAAAATATTGGCGCCATTTTTGAAAAAAAATGGAAATGCTCCATGGGCATCATGTAATAAAGTAGAAAACTCAAAGCATTTTTTCAAACTTGCAATGTTTTGAATTGAACTAGGTGCACTAATACTTCATTAATTTTGAAAGGAATTAATTACAAATTAATTAAAAATTGAGAAAGTATGTGTTTTCAAATTTAGTACAAGTTTTTGTGTTTAAACTTTGTCGTCAGATAGCGTAAGGACACTTGAAACAATGGTGCGAGTCTTATTCTCTTTAAAATACTTGATTTTTGAAAAATTGCAAAAGTTCAAAAACATTTTGGCATCTTCCTAGGACTACAATATTGACGATATAGATACTCTTTCTAAATAAAAATTTTTAAAAATCTTGAAATAATGTTGTATTATTTTTCAAATTTTTGTGAAATTTTTAAATAATTTTTTAAAACACTTCAAATTTTTCGTTAACTTTTTCTACATGTGAAGAAAAGGACAATAATATTACTGGTTCCATTTTTATCCTTTAGAATTTTTGAAAATGAAAAAAGCTTTGTAAAAATACAAAACTGATGATAGAAATTGTTATGTACTTAAATCTGGTTTAAAAGTTAGATCTTTAAGTAAGGTTGTGTATATTAAAAAAAACAACGAAAATTTGAGCGTTATTTCTGCTTGAAATTCAGGCAAAGAAAATTCTAAAAAAACTTCAGTTTTATTTTTTCCACGGACAGTGCAAAGAACGCTTAAAAGATGACGCAGGTCTTATTTTCGTTGATCTCTGAATGTTCGAAAACACCTTGAGGTAGTAATAACGCTAGAAAGTTTGTGCTGTTATAGTTCCACTAGTTCACATTAAATGTGCTGTCAAAGGGACCTCGAAAATTACGTCCACCCTAAATCCCCTGAATTGGCGGCGCCAGGGGCCGCAGACTCACCGCCACTGCAGTCGTCCTCGGGGCACACCCACTGCCCCCCCAGGCAGTAGCAGCTGCCCCCGCAGCCCGCCTTCAGGTTGGCCTTCCGGTGCCCCGACACGCACTCGCTGCCCGCCGCCCCCGCCGCCGCCTCTGCCAACACAAAGATACACAATGTAAGTAGGGGAGAGATCGGGAGCGGTAGCTCAGTGCATCAACTGATGTCACTGGAGCGCCTCTGACCGGCAGGTCCTAGGTTCGAGTCCTGATGGCGGCAGGATTTTCGACACTAGCTTTTCAGCTAGGTCGATTTCAGTCGCTGTCCGGAGGAGAATTCTAGCGGCCGGCTGCGCTGATTGGTAGCTTTCCGTGGTTTCTCCGATCAACACCAGGCGAATGCCGGAGCAGTACCCTACCCAACGGGCCACGGACCGCGCGCGATCTGTCCTTCCTCCTCGTTGTCCTCTCCTCTCCCCTTACACACACACATTTACACTAACATGCACTACACTACCAAATATTCCGGGAGACCGGTCGGGAGCTTAGAGCTTGTCCCGGCTGGGGCGGTGCCCCGCTGGTGGGAGAGTCCTGGTTAGCGGGAAAACCCCCCTAGCCGACGGTAGGTCGGCGCCGGATCTCGCCATCCAGCGGGGGAAGATCACCGCCATCTCCCGAGAAAAACATGCACTACACTAACGGGACTAATGACCAAAGTAGTTGACGCGCCTGGAAACACGAAAAAATCAATCAATCAATCAAGTAGGGAAGAATAGGTCTCCTGTCGGGGAAAAGCTGAAACTTTTTGAGTCTGGTTCTCACAGTTCTTGCCCATGTCTATGCAAACCACTTGCTCCTAGAGTCTAGATATACAGTGCGACCGTTTTATAAATGTGCCGTTCGCGCGGGGATTTGGCTTGGGCGAACGAGGCCACGAAATCGAGAGTGGGGGAAATCGAGACAGGGCGACCAGTAGAACTGCCGAAGAGGGAGGTGTCTTTTCGCTACTGAAAATTTTAAATTGAATCGTTTATTTCAGAAACCCGTCAAACGCCAAAATTTAAAATGCGCTTTAACGGTGGATAATTGTTCCATGACGATAGACACATCGCTTACTCCCTATCTACCTAAAAAATATTCATTTATTAACTGATTTAATATATAAAAAAAATTTGAAATCGTAAAAACTGAGACACTTTTTCTCAATTTTCTCGACATGACAAATTTGGCGTTTGACGGGTTTCTGAAATAAACGATTCAATTGTACTCACGTTATAGTACATGCTGGAACTAATCACTGTTGGCTCAGATGAATTCATGTCATCTACACAAGTTCTCATTCACTTGGTAAAGAATGTTCTGTGACGTTGCAGAGATCGGTTTCTGTGTATTGAGCTGCAATTCTTCTGTGTGGGAATTCGTCGCGTATATGCGATCTTTCAGGGATTCCAAAGAAAGAAATAGCAGAGTCAGTTCAGGGGAGCATGAAAGTCACAAACTGCATGTGATAATTGTCTCCATAAACGGCATATAACCCTTAAGGAAGCTGAAAGAGTGTGTGCGGTTGCCGAGTCCTGTTGAAAATGACGGAATTACGCTCTTCATTTGTCAAGATTTGGAAGAAAGGCTCAAGGATACGATGCACATAACGGTTTGACACATTTTACGTATGTGTCAGACACAAACACTTTCTGTTTGAGAGTGAACTTCGAGCGAGCAAAACAAACCGACTATTCACCAAGACTGGAAGGCATGCCTTTTGCAGGGCGAGACTTCGAGCAGCGTTCCCATGGAGTTCAGCGCAACGTTCCCCGGTGAGTGAGGGCCGAGCAGATTTTTGCACGATCGCGGCACATTAATAAAATAGTCTCATTGTAGACTGAGATACCTTTATCTAGGAACTCTACTTCTGTATTTTTTGGGGAAAGATAGCAGGTAACATGAGCAATTGATATTTCGTTTCGTTGTGAACACATCGACTCGTACGTAATAATAGTTCATTTAGTAGTACTTTTAAGGTCACCACCGTCACAATGACTAAATTGACACTTATGTGAAATGTTCGTTACGCTGTGAAGGCTGCGATCGATCATAGAGGAACCCGAGAGTCAATAATCCGATCACGATTCCCTCGAGAGGAGATCCCATCGATCCCCTCAAGATGAAAACTGGCTTTATGCATGTGCGGCTTTCAATGCGCTATGCAACAATGAATCTATCTATTCGTAATATTTATATTTTATCCAAAACCCATTTTTCACTTTTTTTCATTTTTTGTATTGCTAAGCGTTTAATTTAAATGACACTTTAAGAAAGTCAAAGAAGAAGAATAACTCATTATTAAATGGAAATTTTTAAATTTGGAAGTGTTGTTTGAGACAGTTGGATAGACAGAAGAATAAATTTTTGACAAAAAGCCAATATGGTATCATAGACCCCTAAAACGTGTTTTTCGATCGACTTTTTGCATAATTACATAACTTTCTCTTTTCTACGTAAATTAATTCGCATACATGTACGCATCCAAAAAATATAACAGTGTAATTGTAGGATGGCGACGTGGAAATTTGAAACTTTTGGCATTTCTGAAAATTTGCAGGTGACAGAGAAAATCGGTCCTGCAAAAAACTTGTTCTATCTTTATAAGAAAGTTTTAGAAATGTCCATCTTTAATAATGCAATTTTAAGGAGAGTTCCAAAACTAAGTTTGCAATTTTCTAAAATTCAGAGATTCCAATTATATTTGGACTTGCGGTATTTTTGTAAGGGTAATTTATTCTTTTATCACCAACATTTGCAACAAAACATTGGAGCCAATTTTGAAAGAACATTTTGAAAGTGTTAGTTAAGCATTTCAAAAAATTAGAATATTTATTTCAAATTTGAAAGGCCTTGAATTGGAACAGATCGATCGGAAAACACTCATTTTCGGAAAAGTCTTGTCTCTTTCCAGCACGGCGGCACAAATTATGCACCGCCAGTGAGTAATGCATCGGCCGCACAGAGGCACATAATTTGATCCAGCATTTCTTTTCGGTATGTGCTGTTTCATGGTAGGATAATTTATGAACCACCACTAAAAAATTCAGAAAATAGTTCTCAGAAGCACCGTAAGTTGTTGTAGGCATAATAAATGCCTGCAGAACACCTAAAAAGCATTGCTTACAAAGTCTACAAGACATTTTCTTGTCAGCTGTTGGTATGATCCGAGGTCCGAGCTGTGCAACTAGTGCAAAAAATTGAACGTCCGTACTGTATGCGGTTTAGACTGTAATGCTGTTCACAGATGGAGGTACATTAGAAACACACAGGACGCGGCAAGAACAATTTCATGTGTGGCTATGGTAAGGGCACATACCAAGTAGCGCGGCGTGATTTAGAACAGACAAGTTTGACTTATTCGTTCGAATTCACACGAACTGCCCGCGATATAAACTCGCCAGCGGTTCATGGATGGGGAAATATTAATCCACGAAGTATTTTGGATGCCGCCAATTTGGCACAGTGCACAAACACCCTCTGAACTGAGGGATTATTACCGAGATATGGGAAGAAATTGCCCAGGCAATGGATAAGAAACTTTTTTACACTGGCAACACATATATTTTCTAATCTATTTCAATTAATACAAACCTGAAAAATATTTCATTATCAGGAAATGTGGGATTTAAATAGGAATATTTCCCACGCTCCTGTCTCCCCGAACACAATGCATCATCCACTATTTTCGTTTACGACGAAAAGCTTTCTATTTTAAAGACATATTTTTATACAGAAGTAACTCTCGGTTTTTAGACTGCCATTTTTTCAACTCTTCGCGCCAGTTCGCGTCGCGTTTCGTCGCTTCGCGCCCTGTATGTGCTACTGAATCTCCCACGCCGCGCCGCACCGCGCTCTACTTTTTTCTCAGATACCAGGGGAGAATTCTCCGATACACCACGTATACCGCCGGTTTACCTAGTAATTCGAAGTGTATAATCAATATTTCGTAAGTTTGGTAATCCTCTAATAGTACATTATGAAACGATGAGGTAATGATGGGTATTAATACACGAGTGTGATATTACGATACGAGCGAGTATCGTACGGTACTGTTTCTACGACTTTTATAAGTTAAACTTTTAAATTGAATCGTTTCGTGGCGTTTGACACGCAGGATTCAGCCAAGGCCATCTAGCGGACAGCTACCCTTACATACTGCAGCAGGTGGGTGTGCTTACCAGCAAGGGATTACTGGGCTAGTCAAATAGGATAGTTAAATTACGATCCAATTTATTTTAAATAATGTTTCACGTAAAATATTACTAAAAATAAAAAAATTAAAAGTGACACATATGATATAATATCAAATGCAATATTAATCGAACGAAACATTTACTAGAACGATTCTGAATGATCAATTAAGTGTCAATACTTGGTTGTAAGCTTCTTTGTGGTTCATCAAGAACCTGTATTATAATGAAATCTGTATCGTAATGACAATCATTATACAACCGGTTGCACCCATCAAATGACAGCATTATACTATGGGAGAAGAAAAAGCATTATTGAGATATTGAAAGCTTTAAAACAGATGCGAAAAAATAACTGTTTTGCTACCGAGAGCCAGTCAGTCTTCCGCATCCGTAAGAGCTATGAAGTGCGGTAGAGTGAGAAGTTTCAAACAGTTCTTAATGCTATCCAGAGAATCGCTAGCGCTGGCGAAGGAACAGCATGCCAACCGCGATAACCTAGGGCTCCTTAAGTTTCAAGGGCGGGGCGTGGGGAGAATGCGCGTCAAGACGGTCGGTATGCACCGCAAAATATTGCGGTGAACAGTCCTCTGGTCGTTCGTCAGTAACGCTTCTCTCGCGTTTTTGTGAAAATGGACTGTGTTAATGATAATAATTGTCTTATAAAACAATTATTAAGGAAGGAATTTCATAATAATAGTATTTCAGAAAAGCTCAAAATAAAATACAACGGTAGAGGTAGCTCCCATAAAGTGCGGTATACTTGAAATAATGTTCAGGATTAGCCACTGTCAGAGACGTATTCCTCAGAGAGAGACACAGACGAACGTACGGTCGGACAGACACTCAGAGACGTTTAGAAAACTAAACCCTTTTCGAGATGGCCTGAAAACATGTATATCATTAAAATGTCGACGTCAATTGGCCTATAGAATTCTAAGAGAACGAGAAATGGACAGGAATAAGGCTAGTGACACGCGAGCTTAGAGTGACGGACGTTAAAGTGCGCATGGTCGCGTAGTAGGGACGGATACGCAGCATGGCACACTAGCGCGCGGCAGTGACGTCCGTCACTTAGCAATTAACAGACGTTAGCGGCTAAAATGAGTGCGGTGTCCGTTGACACCGCAGGCTTCAAAGCGAGCGAAACACACGGAACACTAGCGACGTTCGTTTTTCGTTGTACGTTGAAAGATGCCCGTGTTGTGGCACTCGTGTGTCGCTAACCTACGGGCCCCTTCATACGTCGCCACTGCAGCGCGCTTCCGAACGCCGAGACAGGTAGAAAAGTATTTGTTTAAATGGAGGTCTTCCCTCTGCTCTACCAGTCACGGTGTCTTTCCTGCTGGGCTGTCGCCGAAGTGCGGACACACGGACTCTCCCCCTTCCACGGCGTGCGGCGGTGACGGCATGTGAAGGGCCCAACCGCTGATCGGAAGCGCGCGGCAGTGACGTCGTGTGAAGGGGCCCTAAAGGACCATTCACAACGCGAACACAAACATAAGCATGACACATAGACATAAACATTAACATAAGTGATAGACTGAAGTATTCACAATGTACAACATAAACGTAAGCAAAATAAGCGAACGCATTGTGAATGAGTCCGCTTATGGACTTAGTCTGAACTTTTATGATAACGCCATGCTTAAGTTTGCATTAAGAATGGGCCTTTAAATGATGGTCTTCTCACTGCGCCACGGTCGCGGCGCTTTCCTGTTGCTTCCGTTTGTTCGTCGTCACCGTCGGGTCAGACCCCCTTCCACGGCGTGCGGTGGTGACGGCATGTGAAGGGTCCAGCCGCCGATCGGAAGCGCGCGGTAGCGACGTCGTGTGAAGGGGCGCATAGCGTACGTAAGGGACGGGCGTACCTGTGGAGGGTGCGGGCCAGGCGCCGGCCAGCACCCCCCGAGCTGCTGAGCCGCTGAGCGCCCGCTCGCTTGTGAGCCGCAGCCGCCCGCCCGCCCGCTCGCTCGGCCCCAGTCGCCCCGCCCCCATATCCGCCCCGCCGCCGGGGGCTCCTCCGAGGCGGCCGGCCGGCGCCCCCCACCACTTCACCCACCAAAGAGCGCGCCTGGCCAGTATATGTACTCCCTAATAAATTTAATATGAACTAGGGCCAGATGAACAGGGGTTTCTTCAATTTGGAAAAGATCGTACGTCTGGTTTAGGCGCTAGGAGTGTTCACAGACGGACAGGACAGACGGGCAGGACAGACGGGCAGGAGAACAGACGGACAGACGGATTGGACCTATCAACATATTCAACTTTTACGTCAAAGTGGAAGAGATAAAGACTTTCTAAGCCAGACGATGGAAATTAGTATTTCCGAAACGTTGTGCTATATGTATTGTGTAATAAATATTAATTTGAAAAATGTTCTGTCTATAAAAATCAAAGACCGAAAATATTATAGTATATTGCAGTAATTTCTACTTCAATATAAAGTCAATAGATGAACTAAAACAACACAATTTAGCGTCAACATACATCCCACAAACCAAAATAAACAACAGATACCCGTTTGATTCCTTCCTAAAAAAATTTCAGGCAATTGTTAACAGTGTGTACTCTCATGACGAATATACCCCAATGTAGTAGCAACAATAGAACTAGGTTAAGCATAGTTTAAGTTAGTAGTAGTCAAGAATACATATCAAAGAGTGTAAATTGATCTATGTAGTAGAACCCAAACAAGCAATAAATGAGGAAAATGCACAATCATAATATTTATATTACATCTCTCATCAAACCGCTTTGCAGAATATGACACTCTAGTATTCTAAAACACAATTTTGAATCGTAATAACTCCTATTGAACGATAGTGAACCTTCAAACGCTGTACCAATTTATATCAATGACCTTCAATATCATTCGTTGCTCTGACAGCAATGCCTACAAAGACTCGTGAAAATTGAACCTCATCCTCACAATTCAATCTCTTTTTCAAAATTAAAAAATTTGGCAGACAATTTTCTATAATGTAAATAGTTACAGATTGTCTCAAATAATAGAAGGATTTAGTTACAGATTGTCTCAAATAATAGAAGGATTTAGTTTTCTTCACTGTAAATTTATATTCACGAAGATTTTTTTCATATTTTCAATCCCCTAATTGCATAATATGAGACTAAGAATATCATTGATCAAAATCTTTTTTCATATAAATATTTATTGAGGGAAATTGGGACCTACTTTTGTGAAAATATCATATCACAGTTTCTGAAATAGTGCAATTTCGCAACTCATTTACACTTCAAAACTATTCGGATTTTGAAAAACGTCTGAGCACATTTAAAAGTTTCATTTCAGTAATGTGTTGAGTTATGAAATAATGTAACTATAATGTAAGTATTAACAACCTACAAGATGTTAAAAAATATATATGTAATTTAAAAAAAATAAATTTTTAATCAAAATTACCCTTGTATCATGTAATGTTTACTTACTTGTATATGTACTACGTATGTACGAAGTAATGTACCGTCGCTTGCACAAAAAATGGGCGAAGTCCTGAGCCGAACTTTACCAGAGTTTTCCGATCCCTGCCCCGCTCTGCGGGATCGAGCTGACCAATCCGCTTTAGGGAGGCGGGACCATTCATCTTGAACATTACAAAATGGCGGTGATCGCGAGCTAAATTATAGTAAATATTTGAATATAAATATTAAATCAACCAGCAGTTTTACATAAATTGTTGTATATACATTTAATTACATAAATAAAGTTATGCAATTTTCCGGTAAAAACATATTTCAAAACAGTTATACAACGGTTTTATTGCAAAACATAACTCTGGACAACGAGTATGAAGCTCCATGACTACATTTCGTCGTTTATTATAGTAATATTTAATAAAATAATGCATTGTCTAACCTAGTTATTTTATTAGAAAAATTAATAACTTAAAGAAATACGTTTTAGAGTCAGTTGCACAAACACGTCTCCGAGATAGCAGCTTTCAATTGTGAAATACTTCATCATCAATTTCTCAGATGACCGAATACAAAAATACTAAATGGTAACGAACATTAATATTTGAATAAAATAGTTTTAATATGTAAAATACTAAATAAACTAAAAGCATTTAAAGTTCATTTACTCACAATGAAAGTTTTCTACTGCAGACATTATGATTGGTAAGTGCAGGTGTAAGCAAATGAATGATTTGTGATCTTTTGTTTTGGGGATCACAATTAATTACTTCACTTCAATATTACGTTAGGGTGATTGCATTTTACATGGAGTTCTTTACCGCAAATATTAAAAATCATATGTGATACCTAGTCTTCGAGGATTTTTGCGTGAGAATCAAAAACGAGATATGACTCTTATACAACATTTTTATATCTTAATGTTTGCAAAGGTAGAAACACCAGCTTTTGTCTATTGTGTGAACTTTGTTGAAACACACACACACACACACACACACACACACACACACACACTCATATCAATGTATTACTTACATGTAATTTATGTATGGATTCCTATCCAAGGCAATGAAATTACTATATTTACATTATTATAGCAAGTATATAAAAATATACTTGCTACAATAATATAAAAATATACGTTACGATATTTTTATTTTCGAGAGACGAGCAATGCACACAAAGCTTTTTACACGTCATCTGAATGTTACACCCACTTCTTCTAGATAAGCAGACGTATGCAAACACTGTTTTCGCTAATCCATTAAGAATCACTAGAGATTCTCCTGTTATAAATTATTTCAAAATTGTAATTGTTAATATTGTTTCTAAATTTTGTCAAACTTCGGAAATCTGTATCAGGATAATCGTCAGAAAATGAATCGGGATCCTTGGTTAAATGGCAGGCTAAATGGCCTGAGCCTCGCCACCAATAAAGACATTTATTTATTTATTTATTTATTTATTTATTTATTTATTTATTTATTTATTTATTTATTTATTTATTTATTTATTTATTTATTTATTTATTTATTTATTTATTTATTTATTTATTTATTTATTTATTTATTTATTTATTTATTTATTTATTTATTTATTTATTTCTGTAAAATAGCGTTGCAAAATTGAATTTTGTTTATTTTCATTCATTTTTTACATTTTATACAAAATTGCCAATTTATTGGATGTGTGTCCACTTGTATCTTCAGTAATATTGAATTGCATATTCATATTTTTTAATAAATTGTTAATAAATATTGTAAACAAAATAAGCATTTTTTTTGATTGGGGAAGAATTTCATTCAAGTTGTACATATTGAGATATACAAAATTTTTTCCTCTCTCTACATTTATATCTGCTAAAGATCTTAGCGTCCGGCTTGCTGGGTCAATGGGTCACGATATATTATAATCCTTATTACCTCTATAATGGATTATAGGATCCGCCGACTATACAGCGCAGCTAAGAATCTGAAATAGAATGATTCTATTCCTAATTCATTTCTGTTTGGATTGACTAAATGAAAAATCACTTTCTTTTTTTAAAGAACAATATTCAACAAAGTTTATTTTTACGCTTTTAGCAAACAATTTAGTGAATTTACAATTTTTAGGCCTTTGATCAAGATATCTTTCAATTTACACTTTATACCGCGGTTAACTTATCTTTTCTTCGTTGATGTCCCTCGTAGACTTCTCAGTCGAAATATCTTGCGAGCTTGCCGTAGTCCAAAGTTCCACGAAATCCTTTTCTGCCCCTATCCAAGCTGGTCTCAAACTATCAAAATTATCAGTCCCGATTACGTCCTATGACATAGTCCCGAACTCGATTACCACTCCGACAAAGTTCCAATTTATACATCAATATTGCTTCCACATGAAAATATCTGCAATATCATTCACTGTCCTTAAAATTTCACTGATAACCCAATTCTATCTAGATTGTACTCGTTCCCTCTCACGAACCTACGATCAGTTCAGAAGCGCGTTTCGAGCAGAATGAAATCTTCCTGCATGATTCATCCCTCGAAGACTTCGTATTAAACTACCTTCATTTTTTTCATAACATTTGACCGTCCTTCTCTCACCCAGCCAATCCATACGTTCGTTATATTTTGGTGTAGCTGACACTTTGATCGTCTAAACTTCTTCGCCCAATCCCAAATTTTCTACTTTCGGCACCAAGCCATCTCTTAATGCATTTAGAAAAACAAAAACTACATTGTTTATTCACGGTCGTTGCTAAGCTCTAGCTCTCGTGATATTTCGTAATGCATGTTCCACCATATTGTCTACAAATAAATGTTAGTTTATTTTAACGTGACATATCGGTATGTCACAATATTTATAAAGTAATTTGAGTAAAGTACTATAATATGAATTAATGTTGAATTTTAAAATTATAACGAAACTATTTATTATTGTTGAAACGCACTGCAACTAGTATATTACAATGTAATGCTTTAAAATGTACTGCCCATTGATTGATAGTTTGTGTTCGTATATAGTATATCTCACACAGAGACGATTTTTCAAAGAAAATCTAAATAACACAATGACCTCAAATTCATATTTCATTCGCATTTGCTTGCACTCTTCGGCGACCACTTTAACGCAAGTTGACGTTGAAGGCCGGGAAGGAAGAGAAATCTGCGCTATCGCTGTGGGGTCGCAACCAAATCTTCAGGGTCACCATCGCGTTCCTTTTACTTAAGTCTTAGGATTCCAAAAGTGATACTAAATATTTCAACATTAACTTGAGAATACATGTTGCATATCATGAAATAGAAATGAATAAATGTCTGGAGTTTTAAAAAAATCTGCCTTTGGGGGGGAATACTGCATCAGAAGTCCTACTGGCTATTGTAATTACATTTTCTGTCATTCGTCGATAAACTACCGAACACTTTCCGGTGAATTATGTTATCGCAGCTAAAGCGAAAGATATTCAGGTAAAAGCGACCCACATATGTTATTGGTGGGTCGAAAATAGATTTTGATTGCGGAATTGACACTATTCATTGGTGCAACATACAAGAAATGTGAATTTACTATTTGTAATAGTTTTCTCTTTTTACTTCAGTCCCGTAAATTTTTCGAAAACACAATTTAATCATCTTTTTGCTTTACCTAAATAGCTATTCCAATTAGCTTTGTTATAATTCCGTCTTAGGATTGCTTGGTCATGTTTATACCTTTTGGGAGTATTGTTAATGTTTATAGAAATAGGGAAATGGTCATTATCATAGGGGTAATCTAAGACATTCCATGAACATTTATAGGCATATTGTGTGGAGGAAATGGAAATATCAATGGCACTGTAATTGTTGGTACTGGTATTGATGTGAGTAGGTTCTCCAGTATTAAGAACAATTGTATCTAGTTTATCAAATATTTCTTCAAGCATGATACCTCTGTTGTCAGTTTTATTGGATCCCCAAATTGGATTATGGCTGTTGAAATCCCCCATAATGAGAAATGGTTTTTGCATATTGTTAATAATATCAGTTATTTTTTGTTCATCAAACTTGTAGCTATTTGGTAGGTAGATATTACATATATTGATTTGAACAGGTGACAAGATCCTTATAGCATTGATTTCAATGTTTGATTGAATATTCAATTCTTGATATTGAATATGATCTTTGATGAATATAGCTACACCACCACTGGCATGATTGGAGTTGATTCTATTTTTGAAGGAGCGATTATACCCTTTGATATTGCCATGCTTGGAGTCTTTGAAGTTGGTCTCTTGGATACAGAGGATGTCAGGGTGTGTTAGGTTACATAGGTACTGTATACTTTCTAGTCTGGGGTAAAAGCCATTTACATTCCACTGAAGAATTTTCATTGACTGGTGTTGATTTCTATACTGGAGTCTGTCTGCTTGATTCATCTGCAGTATTAAGTACTGAGTTGATTTGCCTGATAATCCTGGTGAATCTGCCTTTTATGGTTTTATTGGTGAGATATGGATATAAACTATGCATCATTCTGGTGATGGATGATATGTCTTGTGAGTAGTCAGTAGCTATGAGTATAGGATCATCAGTACTGAAAGAGTTCTCTAAAAAGGATTTAAACTGTATGTAAGTAAGGGGGTAGTTATTTTGAGAGTCTTCAATAATATGTTTGATAGGGGTTATCAACTCCTCCATATTTTTCTCTTTCTTCTTTTTTTCCTTTTTGGTTGTTTTGAGAGTTTTTCCATATTGTTTGTTTCAGTTGTGTTGCTTACAGACTTGGAAGGTGAGAATGAGTCAGTCTGGAGGCATCTTTTATTGGTACTGAGAGAGACTATGTTGTTATTAGTTGAGATTTCTTCATTGTTTTTGGCTTCATTAGTAGAAGGTACAGATTTAGGTGGTAGAGAATGGACATTTTTTTCATGGACTCATGGTGAAATTGTAAGTCTGCTACTTCAGTGTCTTTTCCATTGGTTGCTGGATCTGGCATGTCACAGGCTTTTTCACTAATGTGTTCAGATTCCATGAGAGCATTACTTAAATTGGTAGTCTTATGGTGATTAGAAGTGTTGGAGTGGGGGCATTGTCAGCTAAGTGCCCTGTTTGGTGGCAATTAAAGCATGCCATTTCATCAGTTGTGAAAAATATCCTATATGTTGAGCAATCATAATATATAGTAGTGGATTCAGTTAGTATACCTACATCTTCAGGAGAGACATATACTTGTCTCCGAAAACTCATAATATGGGAGAACCCCTGTCCAGGAATACCAGCTTTCGCAAATGAAATTTTGGATGCCAATTTGATGTTCTTTGTGGTGAGTACATTCTCTATTACTGAGCGAGGGATGATGGGGCAGACGTTTGAAATAATTCTACTTTTGGCTTTTGTTAGAAGTGGTCTCAGCTTCCAGTTCATAGTCTTTATTTTAATGATTTTATGGTTGTTTGTAAGGGTGTCAGCTATTGTTTGAGAGCTTAGGAAAATACATACTCTGTTGTTTGCAATTTTTTAAATAAATCTTATTTCATTAGGGTCAATAATGTTGGAGAGACTGTGTATGTAATCTTCAATGGTGAGACCTTCTAGTGAGTCAATGATTATGGCCTGGTACTTGGTTGGAAACACTTCCCAGTTGACATAGCATTTTGCGTGATTTCAGATTTGGTTGAGTAGATACCTGAGGTGGCGGTGTTGAGGTTATGGGAGCCCCGATGCCCGAGGGCTCCATCCTTAAGCAGGGTAGCCGCTGCAACGGCTGACCATACACTTGATTTCAGACACAACTCGTGGAACAAGAGTATTACCACTAATTAAATGTTCACTGTCTGAATGACAATATGAAAACAACGTTTCACTGGCCGCGATCGGAGCACGATGTGTCTCGGTCGGCTGCTGAGATGGATACTGCTTTATTGTGCAAATAAATAAAATATGTTTTACAAAATTTGCTTCAGATTGCAATTTTGGACAATAAAGAGTTTTTTATTTTAATTATCATATTGCTAATAATTGTTACAAATCTGTATCGCGTGGCTGTGTTCACAGTCCTCTTAAAACTCAGATCGATAGGCCTCACCATCAAAGCTACACATACTGTCCCAAAAATATGGCTTTTTCCTGAATATGAGACGGAAGAGCGAAATGCGGAAACAGGTGACAATAAATATTTTCTCGTCGTTGACGTATAAGACGCTGCTGGAAATTAAAAATTTGAACAATTTTGTTTCAGTAAAAAAAATCCACTAAAATGTACAGCCGTCGAACTGTATTGTGAAGTCTTAGAAAGGGCCCTGGACTAAGTGCGACAATCGTAATGTGCACCCTAATTTTATTCATAGCAAAGAAAACAATTTACAGATGAGAAGATATTGTCAAGAAACTGTTGGGCGGAAACGAAGGGTTTCTCAGCAAATTGTCGTAGGAGGCATTTTGCCATCGATTCAAGAGAAAAGGGTGATTCTTTTCTATCTGAAATAGCTTGTAATGTATTTTTGAAAGTTCGAGCAGTGAGTGCTGCTCGTGCCAACAAGTTCAAGTGCATATGCCACAATGAACAAAGTTTGTTAATTGTGTCATGCGAGCAGTGTTTGTTCCTGTGGGCGCCCGCAATCATCGGTATTTCCAATAATTTTAGCTGCCAATGCTTTCCACTTATCCCACGTCGCTATCCGTTCTCCTCAATCTTGTGGATTTTCAAAGAAAACACTTTAAGTTATAACAAAAATAACATATTTTGTTCGTAAGTTCTGGGTGGCTAAGCAATAGGCAAACTGTTACCTGCTCCGCTTCAGCGAATATTCTGTAACCACCGATTAATTATAACTAATACCTTTCCCAAATTTGGGCCAGTCTTTTAATCATTGAAGACGCAACTAATTGGTCACATTAACAAGGGTCTTACTTTAAATATCAGGACATAACCGTCAAGCGGCCATCCCTTTCGAACTCTTAGCCAGTGTTTCCGAAAACAAACTTGCCGCCATAGCAACCCATTACAATACGCAATTGTTCGTTCCCTTACGAGTTGATGTACTCGTACGTAGTTCTATTTTCTTTTCGTAACAAAATATTTTACAGAATAATGATATCACATTTTTTGACATTCAAACTCCATGCTAAAAGCAAAAAATGTAAAATCAATTAGATGAGTTTTAAATGATGTAAATAAACAAAATAATGTATCAGTTATTTTAGAGCAAGAAATAATACATATCAAATAATGTAAATGGTTTGCATGTATACACTCGCATTGACGACTACTTTTTTCAAGACTAAAAATATACTTCTGTTGACTGCAAATGAAAGTTAAGTAAGAGTGAATCCTACGTTCCTACTGAAAAAGTCGAAGGATTAAGTCAAGTAGAGATCAGTTTTGATGAATTAGAAATCCTACACACGCTTTGCATTGCTCGCATCATATTATATTCGTGTTCTCGCCCGCAGCGCTAGTGTTCTGCCCTGTCGCTACCATTGCACACCTCCGTCACAAACGCATTGGCCTCGTCCTTCCACCGCCAACGCATCGCGCAGCTTTGCCGTCACCCACGCTCGCTCCGCCCTCACGGCGCGCCGGCAGCGCCCCATCCATCCTCCACCCACGCGTTGGCACGCATCGCCACGTCCTTACATCGCCCCGCCCTTCCTCCCGCCGCCCACTCATCACCTCGCCCTCCCATCACCATGCCCTTCCGGCTCCCGCATATCACCTTGACCTTCCGCCGCCCACACATCACCTTGCCTTTCCGACCCCCACTCACCACCTTGCCCTTCCGTTGTCCACACATCACCTTGCCCTCCCGCCGCCCACACATCATCACATCCTACCGTCGCCTACCTAATGCTCAGACTTTCCCTGCCCAGGCATCGCCCAGTTCTTCCGATGCACAACCATAGCCTCTCCGCAACCGCGCACCGTTCTGCTGCTATCGCCCACGTATCGCCTCGCCTTTCCGATGCGGACGCATCGCCACGCTCTTCCGAGGCACACGCATCACCCCGCCTTTCCGCCACCAGGTGCATTTCTATTCTTTTACACCGGGAGCGGTGGATCAGTGCTTCAACTGATGTCACTTGAGCGCCTCTGACCGGGAGGTCCTAGGTTCCCACTCCCCACGGCGGCAGAATTTTCCACACTAGCTTTCCAGCTAGATCGAATTCAGTCTGGAGGATAATTCTAGCGGCCGGTTCTTACTCCGCTCCCCATACAATCAGCGCGTCGCCAACGCTCCGCTCACGTCCCGCTCATGCCCAGTCCATCCACATTTGCTCACGTTCCATCTACGCTCTGCTGATTTTGCATTTACGTCCCTCCCCCGATTGACCCACACTCAGTCCTTAACTTCCGTTCGCTCCCCTATATTCCACCCCTACACCACGGCACCCTCCTACCCTGCCCATGCACTGCAACGCTCTACATTCCCACAATGCTCCGTCCACGTTCCACCCATGCTGCGTCAAAGCTCACTCAACGCTTGGCCCACAGTCCGCGATGCGCCGAGAATAAAACTCCCACGTTCAGACAGCGAAACGCCCACGCGCAGGCGTTGAGACCATCGTGCAGCCCGGGCTTCCCGCGATGTCCTGCTTCTCCGCATCGTCCACTTGCGCGCGCCGTTATCTGTCGAGCGGGCAGCCTAACCCAAT
Source organism: Teleogryllus oceanicus (assembly GCA_964035755.1). NCBI lineage: Eukaryota > Metazoa > Arthropoda > Insecta > Orthoptera > Gryllidae > Teleogryllus > Teleogryllus oceanicus. The sequence goes on along the minus strand of CAXIVR010000011.1, from coordinate 36,350,267 downwards.
TTTCGTCCGGGCGCAGCTCCCTTTCGTCAACAATGAAGCAGTTCCTCGTCGGGTCCCTACCGCGCTCTGCCGGGGAAGTTTGCAAACTGTCCGCAGTTACGTGAACCGCTGCTCTTTTGTTCGCCAAGTCGCTCGCGAATGGCCAGCCGCCGCCGTCTCCGCGCGTTGCTTCGCGCAGGGACCGCGTGGGGCGCTACGGCCGCGTCTCGTTTTTTATTGCGCCAGAAACGCGTCGGCGACGGTCTTTTGTTTCGAGCTCTGGCGGGAACTGCACTTTCAGTTTAATGCGCGCTTTTTCTCCGCTTTGGGTGCAACGGGAGGCAATCTTTTGTGATAAATGGGAGTTGGGAATAATATTTTATTCAAATTAGAGACATAAGAACTATATAATGCATTTTTGCAGGCAGGCAAATGTCACGCCCTAACTAGCAATATGAATTTTTATCACTTCAAGTATCACTTACTAAATTAGTCTACGAACTAAAAACTGCACATTGGTTAAATTAGATGAAATATTGCAGATTATGTTGTAAGTATCAGACTTATGTTTCAAATGTTTGTATGTTTTGTAATTACATGTATTATTTAAATATTAGGACTGTTAATGTTTTAATGTTATTTAAAGTTAAATCAAAGTGAAATTAGACTGTGGAGAATTTAATGTACCAATCACCCACTTTACAACGATATTTTTAATGATCGTGAAAATAAAAGCGACTAGGGTTCGTGTATTCATCATTTATTTTGTACTACTTTGGGGATTGTCATGGAAACTTCTATCCCCTAACCCTTCTGTTTGTGGTCTTTTCAACCCTAGGCGCAAATAATGTTTTGCAACACTGAAAATTATTCACATGAACTTTTCTTTTTAGATATGCTAATTATGTTCAGTTTCACATGTATTGTAAACTTTTCAGTTTTTTAAGATTTCTTGGTTTGAAGTAATTTCATTTTTATGAGGCTGGGGTCACAAATGCTTCCAAATAAATTCCATTACATGTCTAAATGTCAGGAAAAGTCTAAAAACGTAACCATTTTCGTTTTATAATATTATGTTGTTCTTTCTGAGTGAAAATCTGGAGTATTTATCTATTATGAGCTTTGAATCATTGCATGCATGAAATGTAGGTAAACAATTGGGTAAAACATGTGGGGTCAAATCTGACCCCAAAAAGAGTCCACGTAAGTAATGGAGAAAGTGATTCGAAGGTTAATCTCGCCACTACAACAAAATTAATCATTAAATAAAATAATCGTTAGGGGATTGCACGTTGTACAAAATAGAAGTCAATTTAGTGTATTACAATCCGAAAATGAAGAAACTTTCCGAAGATAATGAGCGCATGCAAAAAAAAAAAAAAAAAAAAATCGCATCTGCAAGTGAACATTGGGCAGGCGCACAATGGGGTGGCTGGGACTGCCGGGAAATTGGCGCAAAAAGACCGCAGTTTCCGTAGCAACGTCAGCGGCGTTTCCAGGCGCCACCGCTGCGAAGTGTTAGCGCTGCTGCTGTCGGCAGCAAGCGCGCCCGAGAGGAAAAGGACAATCTGCATTTCGATATCTCGACGCAAGGTGCGCCACGTTATCCTACGCCGTCAGTGCTATTATCGCTGTCTCCCTCGCCACCGAGCCCGCCTTGCCTATTTATAACGTCTCCGCGGCGTTGCTGGTGCCACAAAGGAGATTAGCGCTTGTCGAGAAAAAATCTCCGGCGTTCATTGCTTCAAAGTATGTGCAAACAAATTCATAGAGGAAGATATTTTATATTTCGTTATAAGAGCTATGACGTTATTTTGAAGGTAATGTTAGATAGAGCCAGAAAGAAATATAATAGGATGTGATAGGTACTATGACAAATTTTGAGAATCATTTTGTTACGATGACTGCAGATGTTGCTCTGGTGCTGCTGTACCAAGGTTTACAACTTACAAAATACTAGGCTTGCAGGTGACGCGCAGTATATAATTATTTCCCATGTTTTTTTAACAATGTACCCAAACAAAAGGCTACAACATGTATACCCTCTCACAGAATATAGGTGAGTACCTTGTGCAGCCAAGTCTCAGCTTTTCCCACAGCTTGGACAACCATCTGGACCTTGGCCAATCCTGGCGTCAGGCGTATCACTCTTATCATTGGCTTTTGCTCCAAGTTTCAGACATCCCCTTCCTCCCCTCGAAGATTTTCCTCCTAGTTATCCTCTCAAGGGGCGGAGCAATTTCTGATGTCAGTGACACTGCCTCGCTAGGTGAGCAGGGGTAACAGGAGAGGAGGGTGAGGAAGTAAGAGAGGTAACAGGAGAGGGCACAGAACAAAACAGTTGGTGCGCGCGGGCGCGGGGATCCTTCCGCCAATTGCACTGGACGTTGGCCACAGACACCGTGGACCTTGACGAACCAGGGCAGCGGGTCACGGGAAGGGCTAATGACATTTTTATCGAGTTCTTTACCACTTGAAAGTAAGAGTCTAATTTATGGTATCTAATAGTGTGAAATTTGTGTCAGATTAAATTAATAGTATTGAAAGTTTGTTTCCACAAACTATTTAAAATGCTAATGGTTCTAAAGCAGGAACGCACTAACTATTACATAATAATTTTCGGGAAACACAATATAATGCATTTACATAATATACACATTTCCTATCAAGCAAATTGAAATTCATGTTCACGTATTTAAAAACTTAAACTTTGACATTATTACGCCTTTATTAAGGAAATGCAAGCAATACACACATTTTATTACGCATTATGAAAATGTAATCGCCCATTTTCTGCCAGGCAGGTGCATGCAAACGATTTCGTTAATCAATTAAAAATCACTGCCAGGTGTCCCAAGTAGATTATCATTGCAAAATTGCTATTGTTAATATTGTTTAGACTATTTGTAAAATTAGTGCAATTTTATAGTGATAATCAGTGAAAAGACGAGACTCTCATTAGAAATATTTCGAAAATAATTGCTCTTATTTTTCATATATTTTTCAAAGTTGCTATTTTTCTGTTACACTGCTGAGAATATTATATCTATCCCTTCCCAGTGATATTTTTAGTTATTTATTTATTTAAGGTAATATACAGGCAACAGTACAAATCTGATATGGCCTGAATAGGCGCTAACATAATTAATTATTTTTCAACGTATCATTGCATATATTAATAGCAAAATTGTAATAATTGATATCTTTAATAAATAGCTAATAATATAAACAGCAAATTTTAAATTCTTTTAATTTGTTAAAATCTACACTGAAGTTAAATATTTTCTTAAATATTTTTGAATAACCACGTAGTAAAAAAAGAATAAATTTGAAAACCTTACAATGTTACGAATCAATGTAATTTTCTTAAAACGAGCTGTAAGAAAAACAAAGCATTTGAATAAACTTTAAAGAGATTGAGTATTTAGTTAAAAAATTTCAATTCCGGGACAATTTTCCAATTAAAATATTTAAGCGGAACTTTATTTATGTTTCCGAATCGTATTATCTTTCCAATTTATGTTAGGTTTTTGTATGACCCCCAGAAACAGTTTCTGGAGTGTTTAGTTCGATACAAGAAGCTCTCCCGCAATTCAAACATCCGGAAACCTTGACACGGTTATCGATATTGAAGTAAGAAACGGTTTTTATTCACAGGAAACACACCGTCCTTGTTTTTTCTAACAGACAATTGTGAAATAATTTTATACATTGTAAGATATACGCATGACAAATAATTTGTGCTCATAAGATCCCAATACTTGAATGCATATCGAACCTGAAAATACATTTTGGTTTTAGATCAACACAGGAAAACACAAAGATTCAATGAGATCACAAGTTCTCAAATCTGAAAACTAAACTACAGTCTTTATTATTTTCACAATGAAACTTCATACCTTCTTTAATAATATAAAGAACTGTGTATTATTGCTCAAATATCTTGTCAATTACATAGTGCAATATTATTCATAATTTTCTGAAAATTAGTATAAAGTCAGTTAAAATATTTTTAATAATTACAAGATTAAAAGAGTAAAACAGTAAAATATTCAATTTTAAAATGAAATAAATGACAAAGAACAGTGTTACATCAAAAACATAAATTAATTGCAAGGCATGTTAAAAATCATCCCCTTCACGCGTATTAAATTTATAAATCCATAGCTAAGAAAGTTTACAAAAGAGTTTGCGGAGGACAGTAGCCAGCATCTCTTCTATAGTCGACAAGCTATGCCTTCTTCGGCTCTTTCATTATCGCAGTGCACAGGGCATGCTACAGTAAGGTCTGTTCTTCATTTCTGGGGATAGGAAATTGGGTAACTGCACGAGATGTCCGTGCGAAGTGGCGGTGCGATCCGACGGTGGATAACAATTTTGCCTCAGGCTTAGTGTTAAATTTCAAATTAACTTTTCAAAATGCATCTCTCATCGACATCTGAAGTCATCTGTGCATCGAGAAGAATCTCTTATTGTAGTGTAGTTAGTTTTGTAATTTAAGTTGCTATTATACTGGTACATGTCATATTTTTATGATAAAATGGGAAAAACCCATCTTAAAGTGTGTTTTATAGTCTATGGCCATAGACAGACTCAAGTGATGTACCTTTTGATATTGTTTACATTTAAGAGGAGTTATTTGAACCACAAGGTAAATTAAAAAATTATAATGCAAAAAATTTCATATTATAAAAAAACAGGTTTTTATTTGGCTGTAAACAACACAGATGTTTTGTATGCAGGCTAATAAAATATGAAATTTACATCAAATTTATGATATTTTAGACACCTTGTTTGGCCTCATAGCCTTAGAATTAAAAAATTATTAACAAAATAAAAATTTATTTGTATGCAGGTATATAGTTCGCCTGTCGCCCGCTAGATAGGGCTAGTACTTATCGATTTCTAAGAATGTTTATTATGAGTGCCTAACAAGCTGCTTGCTCTTTGTACTACGATCGATTTGTGACTCGTCACATCTCGATGCATGTTGTTCCCTCTCCCCTCAGGGAGAAACTATTTAAGCGCCTGCGAGCGCTGTCTCTACCGGCTTTTATGATTCCGCCCGACCGCGCGTCGGTTTTATCGGCTTCGGCCGACAGGTAACATGGTAACGGCTTTTATGATTCCGCCCGACCGCGCGTCGGTTTTATCAGCTTCGGCCGACGGGTAACATGGTAACGGCGCATGATTCCGCCCGACCGCGCGTCGGTTTTATCGGCTTCGGCCGACAGGTAACATGGTAACGGCTTTTATGATTCCGCCCGACCGCGCGTCGGTTTTATCGGCTTCGGCCGACAGGTAACATGGTAACGGCTTTTATGATTCCGCCCGACCGCGCGTCGGTTTTATCGGCTTCGGCCGACAGGTAACATGGTACCGGCTTTTATGATTCCGCCCGACCGCGCGTCAGTTTTATCGGCTTCGGCCGACGGGTAACATGGTAACGGCTTTTGTAGTTCCGCCCGACCGCGCGTCGGTTTATCAACTGGCCGACAGGTAACATGGTAACGGGTGTCATTAGTTGTAAATTCTGCTATGTTGTTGCCAACAGATTTTTGTAGCGGCATTTTATGCCGTATTTGTGTCAGAGAGATTGGATTGGTACAATGTTTAGAATTATGCATATTCTGCAAGTGTATCGTGTTTGGTGTTGCGCATGTGCTGATTTTCCTTTGTATTTGTCAGAACTGTTTCCAATCAAGTTAATATTTGGGTCGGGTTCCATCAACTAATGGTTGTTATCTGTACTTGCATGCAGTTCAAAAAATTAATGATATGATGGTATAATGATGAATAAAAGTTGACGGTGTTACTGTTGATTGCGTTGGGCAGTGCGGCGTTGCTTAGCAGTATTGATGCAATATCAATCTAATTTATTGTGATATGTTGTATCGTAGCGCGCTAAGTCAACAAATGATGTTGTAGGGCCTCTGGGCCTTTGTTAATCTGAGCTAGAGCCCCGTGCGGTTTTTTTCCGTAGCTCACTTGTACGCTCCGCCCGCGCCAGCCCCCGTGGGCTTGCTTGTTGTACGCAGCTCGGGCAACAAGCTGCTGTCGGCTTTGGCCGGCCGTTGGTTCAGCGGCTTTGTGTGGTAAAAATCAGCACAACACACATATGTAATTATTGAGTATAAGCGCAACAAAAATCCGGTAATTCCATCAAGTGTTAAGTACGACACCTGAAAGTTACCATGTATGTTTTTGTTCCTGTTTTGTATGTTTCATTGGGTATTTATACATTAGGTTTTCATTGTTGTTTCCAGCTCAAACAGGCTTTTGAGTCTGTATTTCAGTTTTAATGCCTTCCTGTTTGTGTTCTGAGGTATGTTTCCATTTCAGTGTATCATGAATTATTTTAAAATTTTGTAATTTAAAGGTTCTTGTGTGAAACCTTTGTCATTTTTGATAAAGTACGTAAGACGTCGAAACACTCTAGAAGTGAACGTTTTTCGACGCCGTTTTATGAATTCTGTGTTATTCCTCAATTATAGATGTATTTCCTGCTTGAGAATATTATAAGTTATTATTTATTGTAATAAAGTATTTAAAGTTAATGTACTTTGATTGTTTCACTCTTAGTAATCATTAACCTTTCTTTTCCCTGGCAATTGAATGTTATCCAATAGCTCGAATTTGCATGGCGTACTCCTATTGGAATTTACGCCGCTTCCATTTTACGAAGTCATTGCCTCAGGAAGATTTCTTGTGTTAACTCCGCTGAACGAAGCTCAATTAAACGTGGTCAGCCGGCATATTTGTTGTCAAATTGCTTTAAAAAGTAAGGTAATTTGTTTGTTCTGATTATATCAGGTGGCGACCGTGAATTCATTTGTGTTCGCAGACTTTGCGACTTGTTTGTATCCGCAATTTCTGTTGTGTTTGATATGCCGGACCTGATAATGTGAGTAATATGTACTTACCTTATCAACAAAAGTAACACTTAGAGCCACGGGATGACCACGACAAGGGTCTTATGATCCTTGTGAGTTTGAAAAAGTTCTGCCCTCTGTTTGCACTCCGAAATGCATGTTTATAAAATCTTGGTAGTAAGTAGATATTACCATAAGATGTCTTCTGGCTTCCTCGAGGCCAACTTTACTACCTAGTCAGAGGTTTCATTTCCACTTATCACGTGGCCAAGGACACAGGAAAAAACGTAATTCAAATGATGGAGAATTAAGCGATATCTTCGATGTATTTGATGTTGGATATATGATGTGAGTTTACTAGGAGAGAAGGAAATGGACGACAAAACCGTAAGCTTCCTGGGTTCGAAGGGCCGCGGAGTTTCCGCCTCGGACATAGATGTGTGTTCGTGATGTCCTTACGTATTCTCCTACAGAAAACCCCAAACATAAAAATCACAGTGGTCGTTATATGACCTTGTAGTTAAAAGAGACATTAAAAATATACAAAACAACAATTTCCAATTGTCAAAGAAAATTTCACATATTTGAATTCAGACTTTCAATAATCGTTGCCTAATAAAACCTAAGGACTTTATTTCCCTGGGTAAAATAGTATTATAAAATGGAAATTTATTTAATCAAAAATGAAATTTTCATATATGGTCTGCTAATTCGATTATTATTTATAACTTAATATTCAACTCTCTCAGAGATTTCCTACAATATTGCAATGATATTCATTGTAGCCAATACATATTTTATTCACACTTTCTCTATTTCGTTGGTAAAATAAACATATTTATTAAACTGAGTACCACTAGATTTAATAATGTTCTTTCATTACAATAATATTTCCATAGTTTTTAAGCTGAGGAACAGTGACGAAAATAATTGGCCTAATATTGAGTTAAGACTTCATTAAATATTTTACTATATTTTACATTCTCGAATGCGCAGCACACTACAGAAACAATGATATCAAGTAAAAATAGTATTTAGGGGTTTTGAAGGAAAATTCGGCTTTTAAATCCACGAACTCCAAAAAATATTTCAAAAGACTCTGCGAACATGTATTTATTTTTAGATAAATTTGTAGGAAAGGACCTGTGCATGGTACCGCAAAAAATTAAAACATTACTGACTTCTAAATCAATGTATTAACTTTTTTAAAATTGATATTATACTAGCAAGTTCATTGGGATTCTGAATCCAATGATATTTAATATTTCTGGAGGGTATGTTCTTATGCTCATATTGCATTATTGAAACTTTCTGAAAAAGAACTCTTTCTTTTTTACTTTACACTCTTCATTCAGATACACTATACCGTTATTACAAATACTGTAGTAAATGCTCCACCTTTATTACTATCTCTAGGATTTTCAACATTGTTACTACTAATCTGTTTCAAATTTCTCTTGAACTCTTTACTCTTCTTCTCAGTATAACTAATTCTACAAATGTGAAGAGTTATAAAAAGAAATTGTATAAATGTTTCCAAATTTAGAAAATTGCTTTGCAGTGGCTTATACAAATTTTCCGTGAACGCATAATCTAAATTTTCTCATATATTGACTGCACTTTCTTCTTAAGGAGTAGAGAAAGTTACGTAATGCTACGCGAAAAAACGGCGAATTGTCGGCAGAAAAACGCATATTACACCGCCCTTGTGACGAAAAAATGGATAAATCCACTTGCTAAATTTAGAAAAAAATCCTCCAAATCGTGGTGTGGCCAGTCCATGTTTTGTGGGTGGTTGATAGCGAAAAATCGACTGACGGTAAAATGTCTGTCGTCGTCCCTGAACAACGCTAGCGGCTAAACCGTTCAGCCGATTTTCACCAAATTAATCTCCCAGTCGATCTGGCTGATGTCGTAGCGCCTTAAATTTGAAACCGATATTCAATTGGGGAGGTACTTTACATGTAGCCCCTGGACATTTTCAAATGTTCAAACAAATGGCTCCATAATTTTTATTACATTTTATGGCTGGATAGTGGGAAGTGCATTTAGAGAATATTGCAGATCTCATATTTAATTTGTAAACTGATTTTTCGTAAGTATTCCTACAAATAAAATATTGAAATTTGATTTTTCCCTTGATGAAACTTTTTCCTTAAAGATAAGATTTTTAAATAAGATCATGTGCAATTTTTCGAAACTTTTAGTATTTTTCAGCATACGTTTCCGTGAAAATACGGGTGAGAAAAAAATGCAACGCTATTTTAGCATCACTAGTATTCTTTAAAACTGTCCTACTTCTAAGACATTGGCTCTTCTCGAATAATTGCAAGTCCTCCAGTTTTTACATGACAATGTGGTACTGAAGTACGCATGAGGAAAAGTAAAATATTGCTTTTTCTTTCTATAGAAAAGTTCGCATTCTATTAAAATATAATTATATTATATTAATATATTTAATATTCCCTATGATATACATTTTTATATTATATTATATATCACAGTATATTTAAACATAAAAAGTTGACCTCTGAAAACAGAAAATATATTGAAACGATTATGTTCTATTTAGCATAGGTTTTATTATATTTAACTACTTTCTAAGTGGCAACTGAAACGAAACCACTTTAGCCGAATGGTTAACGTCATGGTACGCTGTCAGCTTGCTAACGTTGTGAGTTCGAATCAGAAGGTGATTTTTTTCTTCTGTTTATAATGTGATTTCAGTAGTAATATGTCCAATATTTTGTAATTAATATTAATTTTTGAAAGACTTAGGGGCCTAAAAGGGCCAGTTTTGTCGTCCATCAGTACGACGACCAGAAGCCTCCGTTCTGTACTATCTGACCGAGGCGCTGGTCATCCTATTTTCGAGGAACTCTATATATTTTTGAAAATTGAAAAAAGTTAACTCTTCAAAACTACAAAATTGAAAATAGAGAGTCTTACTGGTTGAAACTCTTTTTCCCAATTCATGTAATAATATAATATTGCGGAGCAGTGACATTCTAGAAGAAAGTATGTGCTGTTGTTGGCACAGCTACTTCGTTATTTACATTATAAGCATTATAATTTCTTTAAACAATCTAATCAACTATTTACCAGATAATTAAAATATTGTTAGCATTATATCATTCAAGTTTAAGGTTACAAGTTTTCATGAATAACGAATGCAAATTTGTCCGGAAATTCTCTTAGTTGTGTTAATTGGTTTTAAAAATCACACAGTTACTTCCTTAATACTACGCGGTTCTGTATTTCAGACTGGTGTTTCACGACGAGTTACAGTTGATCTGCTCGCAATGTGGAGATCACCTTGAGAAGATATGGGAGGGGCAAGATGGCAGTTCGCAGGATAGAACCTACTTCGCGAGCCTACACAAAGGGCTTTATTCGAATCGAAATGTTTCTAACTAGAATCAACTGTAGAATAGTATCTTCAGTGGTTCACATTCTTATCAAGAATGTGAGTTTGCTATAACCTGAAGTAAATGTTGTATATCATAAAGACAATAAATGTCAGATAAATTCATTCTAAGCACCCCTCATCCAGTGCTGTAAAGGTAACTCTGTGATAGCTCCGTGGATTAAACACCCGTTTAATCCCAAATGGACACCAGATCAAATCCTGCCGAATATATTTTTTACCTGATGCCTGGAACACATTAATCCCACTATCATCACGAGAGAGACATTCGGAAATTCTTGCAAGGAGGGAACAAACTTGTTTTTATGGCGATGTGTGATTATAGTATTAAGATTGGTGTAATGCTGGTATCTTGTATTCAAGCAATGTGACGAAACAGGAATTTGGAGAGAACTAGCTCAAATATTAACAGTGTCTCCCGAATTACCCAGCCTCATTATCTACCTTTTTATGTAATCGTTAGAAATAATATGAAAAGTCTGTACCAAGTTGTATAATCACTTTAGTAATTTATATATTTAACAGTTCTAGGGATAATCAGAATCCTTAACAAGTCTGTGGGTTTATTATAAAATTTTTGCAATAAAGGTAATTTCTTCGTTACTTTTATTAATTTAGAAAGGAATATGTCTTTTTACACGTTTAACAAAAGTTCCTTAGCGACTATTACGAACTCATTAAAATTACCATTTTTGTGTTTGTGCCTTTGTGATAAATGCTAACAGGAGAGACGCATCCTTAATTATTTGTAACAATTGATAATTTTATTTCTTTTATAGTCTTCTTAAGGTACCCAATGTAAGTCTTCGGTAGGTGGAGCCACATTTCAAAATGTAGTAACTCCAAAACAAAATAAAGTACGATTTGACGCGTGGTCATGTGAAAGAAATCAATATTTTTTATTATTATCTCCATTTTAAATAAACAATGTTTGATACGGCTTATCTTTAATTGCGGGATAGACTGAGACTAAGTGGTGACCATTCAATCCAGTCCCAATTTTCCTGAAAATAAGGAATTTTAGTATTTAAGTTATATCCAATGATTATTCGCCATGCTTGTGTAGGTGATCAAATTCACAAATCACCTGTCATTTAGTCTCAATATGAGGAAAAAAAACAAAAGGAGGTGCGAATTTCGGATCTCAAAGTATCTGGGATAATGTCGTTCTTTTAAATCTAAATATTAAATTTATTATAAAATTCATAAATATGATAACGGAGTTAGATAAATAAATATTATCTGTATTGATACAAAAACATCAGTTGCCCTAATATTGCATTTTTCAGAAATTGTACTGCTTGAGAACAGATATGTTTAGAATATGATTTCTTACGTCTTAAATGTTACTCTCCAGAGAAAATGGAGAAATTACAGAACTAAAACATTTCGTATTCGTAGATACATTAAGGCTTGCCAGATTACTGAGAGACCAATAACTCTCTCTGTAGCTGAAGTCGTTTTGACACCGGGTTTTAAATCGGAGGTGTGAGGATCGAGTTCTGCGCGATGCCTTTTTCTTCTGTTCCGCGTTCTGTTTTACCTAAGTCTGAGAATTAAAGATAAGAATGTTTAGCGGAAAATACTTGTATTTATTTATTGCTTATAAGATCTTTGCTGAACTTTTATACTATATAATGTGTAATTAGTTTGATCCCGCTTTATTACAAATATTTATACAAACGTGTATTTATTTATATTTAGTTAGTAAGAATTTAACCTAACCTCGCTTGGAATTAAGATAGTGAACGTTTTGACATACATTTTGCATTCACTTCCAAAAAAGTTTGTCACAACTCTGTCACTTTTTATGGGAAATGAAATATGAGGGAAATGTTTATCCCGTTCGTTAGTGATATCCATATTGTGACCTGATAACCGTAGTAATTGAGTATAAAGATGTAATTCCCGCGCTTCGGGCAGAATCAAACCGCATCGTTCGATTTACGACCAGTTACTCTGACCACTGAGCTTCCGACAAAATGCGTTTACAGTTGGGTTCTTGGGCTCGTGTATTCCCCACGCATTTGATATTTATCACCGCTGTCCATCATTTACATGCTAAGTCAGTATGAGGAAGGTTTGGACATTTAAATGTTGATATCGAAGTTGTGACTTTTACGCAACGTCATTGCCTAGATTGTGACAAATTTATCGTTTTCTTGATTACATAAATACATTCATATTTGCAATATGAATCATTTATCATAAATAAACTCACCTTGAAATGACAATCCGATAATGCAGAAAATTCTCAGTACTGTTTTGCTTATCTATTTTTTGGAACTGCTGTAACACGTTTAGATGGATTTTGAACTTTGATAATTCGTTATCTCAGCATAAGAAACAAAACTTCATACTTCTCGTTTTACTTTCTCGTATGCGCACTTACGAATTTACATGGTATGCAGTATATTCGTATCTTGACGTATATACGTAGTATATTCGATGCGTATACATATAGTTATACTGACACAGCGGAAAATCGGTTTCGCGATTAAACGGTAATACACGTTTTGGAGTCAAAAACGGTTTTATCCAAACCGTCCGTCCATCCGTCTATGATCACTACTAGCGCCTAAACCACGTACGATCCTTTTTCCAAATTGAAGAAACCCTGTTTTTCTGGCTGTAGTTGAAGCTTGAAATTTTGAAAAATCTTTGAAAATTTGAAATTACTACTGAAACCTTTTCGGACATTTTCAAAATTTTCTCAAAAACGGCTACAATTTTTCCTAGTAAGAATGAGTAAATACACTTAGAAGGATGACATAGTTCAATTTTTCATGGTTAACTCTGAATTTTCGAAAATTTAAAGTTTGAACATTTTGAGGCGTCATCCTACAACCCTAAAGTGAAACAGATTTGTCTTTCAAATGAAATTTGTTGTCCATAATTCACGTTCTTGCATAACAATCATGTAGGCTTTCTTGAAATGATGGCATTTTCGTGCAAAGAAGTAAGCAATATTTACAATTTTAAGAATTGTGAAATACAAAACTGCAATGAAACCGTTTTCTTTTCTTACTAATAAAACGTTTCAAAACCGATTTTGCGAAATCGTACTTTACTATTTCTTTTGTTGCAAGCAACATTCCTGTCTTCAGCTAACAAAACTCAACAAGTATCACTCGTCAGCATCCTAATATGTAAAGCATTGTATAAGTGACTGCGGGAGTGACGTCATGTAGTTCAGGTGCTTGTTTATGAAGAACTAGGAAGACTCGAGTTCACGTCCTGGCCTGTTCATGCAACTTTTTTATTTTTGACTATGTGTGAGATTTTAATTAATACTTTTCCTTTCAATAATTTAAGGTATGCATTTACGGTTGTCGTTTGAGAGTTTTCAAAACGAATGAAGTGTTAATAATTAACATTGTTATATATTAAGAAAACATTACCAATAACACGAGAAAATAAGAGTTTATTTTTATATAAATGTGAGTGAATGGTCAAAAAGATAATAACTGCGTAATGATAGGTGATTTTCTTGAAGTCAATAAATGTTTCTTAGATTCTAGTAATTACTTGCAGCAAATGAATTCTGAATGTCGGGCCGTGTCGAAACTTGCCTGCTAGCCCAACGTTATCGTCTAATAATCTCACATGGGCGAACGATAGGAGTTGAGCGTCAGGCGGCTAGAACCGAAGCGCAAAAATTACATAGTACTGAACTGAAACATTCTTAAGTGAATTAACTATTTTACTAATTTGTGAATTTCTTTGCTTTCTTATTGTCTCTTAGAGTAATTTATTTAATATTTTAAATTGCAGAAGTGCGGAAAAGCAATGAGTTTGAAGACCAAAATTCGTAAGATTCTTAATTGAGTAAGTTCACGGAAATGCTTACGTACGTCTGTGTTGGTAGCGCAATCGCTTAGGTGCGTGGCTTCACAATAGAGGAACGCGTGTTTAAATCCCGTACGATATCAGCAGTTTTTTACTTGACGAGCAATGAAAATAAATTCCTAATAACGATGTCGAGAATGTTCTAAACATTCCTTTTCTTTGCAAAGAAGATGCCATTTACAAAACTGCAGAAAATTTGATGTACTTTCGATTACTGGTCGTTTACCAGATCATTCACTACTCATATTTTCCTGTTCATGACCGTTTTGGTTTTTGTTGTTTGATTCGTTTCCTTCCCCAATCCCTAATACGAGTGGCCACGTTCTTTGTAATTAACTGTTATTTGTGTCTCACTGTTCTTTGTCAAGTTTTCTAGCTGAAATTTTTTCACTTTGCTTTTAAAAATTAAATGCTTACACTTCGCTACTACCAAAATATGAAGAACTAGAGAGGTGCTACAGAATGGGACAGACTTTCTCGTAGCAAATGTTTATAATTTCCTTTGTGGACTGGTTTAAGGTTCTTGCCAACTCACGCAAGGTTCTTGCCGTTCTCTTGCCAGCTGACATCTATCGCCACTTTGAAATACATTTTTGACATTTTCCTCAACTTTTCGATTCAAAATAGCACTCTTTTTCACAGGAATGTATTGAGTTTTGAAAAACTTCCTCCTAAAATCATTTGGAAGCACTTCTCTAAGTTAAATAATCTATACAAATCTATTCAAATGCTCATATTAACAGCGTGAGAGGTATTTCAAAATATTACATTTGTGTAAATTTTAAAAAACAATAGAATAGAGCAATATCTCGTTTATGTCATCGGATAGACTGCATTTGGCATTACCCCAACCAAAAATTTAAAGAAAAAATTTGGAGCCGTTTTTGAGAAAATCTTGTTAATGTAAATTTTAAAAATTGCAAATATTGCCCGCCATATTGTGCGAAATCAACTAAAACTTTTAAAAAAATTGCATGACCTTATTAAAAGATCTAATTATAAGCAACACATTTCATTTGAAGCAAAATCTCTATCTTTAATTTTGCTTGTGGTTATGTGGTAGGACGCCGCAAAATATTCAAATTTTAGCGATTTTTCAAATTCGGAGTTAACCGTGACAGTTGGACATATTCTGCAGCATAAGCGTATTTTGCTATAGAGTAAACGGTCCTTAAAGGAAATTTACAGAAAAAATTAGACCGTTTTTGAAAAAATTTAAAATGTCCGGAAGGCTACAAAATAGTCCCCCAAAGTGTGAATGTTTTCAAGTATGGCTTCATCGGGCGAAAACGACAGGGTTTCTTCAATTTGGAAAAATCGTATGCATGGTTGGAGGCGCTAGAGTTGTATCAGACATTTGCTTCCAATTGGATTTTTGGCATCACGGATCCTGAAGCTGGAATTATGGCTACACCGCGTGGTAGAGGACTTTTCTCTTAATTTGTAACTTGCAGTTCAGTTTTTCGTCACCAGAGCGCGGCAATGGTTTTTTCGCAGAAAATGCGCAGTTTTTCGCGCAGCATTATATAACATTCTCTATACTACGTATATTACTCTGCGTAAGTATACCGGAGATGTAATATGAAGTGTTTGTTAACATGCGTCACGCAGATAAATTTTAAGGAATAAGTTTGAAGTTGAAAAAAAAATAATTCTTGGTTTTTAAAACCATGTATTTATATAATAAATATTCGATTATTAGTTGAAGTAAATATATTTATCATGCCCATTTGCTAACATTGAAAGGCTACATTATTTATGAATGATATTGATTAATAAACAAGTCCATTATTAAATATTCTTCTCAATCATTCTAATTTCAAGAGTATGCTACAACTATTTTATTAAACCATCCCAACCACGGATCAAAATAAAAGACTCAGGGTCACGTACCTCTCTTCATCCTAGAAAATATTCATTTCTCTCTTATAATGAACTAGTGAAGCTAAGTAATGAAGGTAAATGAAGAAGATCTTTTATTATAAATATTATTTCATCAGAAACAGTTCTTTACCTTAACTTGACGTTGAAATACTTGTTACATTATTTTAGGAGACACCCAATCAGTCATGCAAGACTGGTAAAACAAAATGTTGAAAGGTTTGATTAGTGCATAATCCAAATAACTAAAAAATGTTGGTGGATATCGTTTAAGACCTTCGAGAACGGCTGCAAAACCTTTTGAATTCATACATAACGATTTCTACTTTGGAGTCAGCGTATCACTTGAAATAGGTAGAAAAATAATATTTTTTTGTATCTGTAACATTTAATCCAGAAATTAATAAAAACATAAAAATGGAGACTCAAAATAAATAATGTTAAGTCCAAGACACATGGTTGTAGGGAAACCTCGATGATCTAGAACAGAAATAGTATATTTCAGTAGGAAAGAGAATTTTAAATATATGGAGTGATAATTAGAGCAG
The DNA here is from genome assembly GCA_964035755.1 of Teleogryllus oceanicus. Lineage (NCBI taxonomy): Eukaryota > Metazoa > Arthropoda > Insecta > Orthoptera > Gryllidae > Teleogryllus > Teleogryllus oceanicus. The sequence continues at coordinate 36,333,711 of CAXIVR010000011.1, read as the reverse complement.
GGGATCTAATAATATTGACTTTATTAAAAAATAAGCTAGGGAAGGCCAATTATTAGTAGACTTATAATATTTTATAAAACAAAAATTTTCGAAAGAAAACTAAGAGACAATATACAAGACAATGGTGGAAGTGTGTTACGTATGAATCGGAAATTAGAGATTAAAAATGATGCAATAAACTCTCGGTTAAAATGCTATGAAAATGAATTTTGGAACGTTGTCAGTATACTGTTTGATAGAATACGAAACGAAGAGATTAGACAGATAATAATGATTGAGAGACAAATGATCGAAATGTAGAATCAAACAACTCCAATGGTATGCTGCAAAGATGCATGCTGACAGAATATCAAAATTATCTTTAAGTGAATCCCTTTCGAAAGAAGAAAGCACAGGAAGGCCAAGGAAATCTTGTAAATTGCGTCATCGATTTGACAATGAAGGAACCCAGAAGAATAGGAAGATGCCTGACGGAATAAAAAACATTGGTGTATAGATTGCGAAAAACGGTCATTAGAACTGTAAAATACTCGCTTAAGAATTAATAATAATTACCTTAAACCCGAAGTGGAAGATACCGGATGAAGAAGCCTTGTTATTATGTGCTGGCGCAAGTAAGCGAGCAGATCTGTAGATCTTGCAGATATAAACCAAAACCAAAGTTACGTTCTTATTGAAAAGATTAAATAGAAACAAAAGAAAATTTGATTATTTCTAGAGTCACTGAATAACAAATACAGATATTACTCTATTTGGTATTTATTATATTTATTAACTTGTCCATTTATCGGCATGATCCTTTTTCAATGGGAACAACTATTCTTCGAATTGACAGATGGAAAGCTAAATATTGTATTTAGGTAAAAAAAAAGATGATTGAATTATGTTTTCGAAAAATTGACGGGACTGAAGTGAAAAGAAAACTAGCACAAATAGTAAATTCACATTTTCTTGTATATTTGCACCTATGAATAATGTCAATTCCACAATTAAAATCTATTTTCGATCCACCAATAACATATGTAGGTCTCTTTAACCTGGAAATCTTTCCTTTGGCAGCGATAACATAATTCACCGGAAAGTGTTCGGCGGTTTATCGACAGGTGACAGAAAAATTACAATAGCCAGTAGGACTTCTGATGCAGTAATCCAAAGGCAGATTTTTTTTAAAACTCCAGACATTTGTTCATCATTTCTCTCTCATGGTATGCAACATGTATCCTCAAGTTAATGTTGAAATATTTTGTATCACTTTCGGAATCCTAAGACTTAAGTAAAAGGAACGCAATGGTGACACTGAAGATTTGGTTACGAACCCAACACGCAGATTTCTCCTTCTTCCCGACCATGCATTAAAATGGTCGCCGAAGAGTGCGAACAAATGTGAATGAATTATGAATTTGAGGTCATTTCGTTATTATTTAGATTTTCTTTGTAAAATCGTCTCTGCGTGAGATATACTATATACGAACATTAACTATCAATCAATGGGCAGTACATTTTAAAGCGTTACATTGTACTATAATAGCATTTAACAATAATAAATATTTTAGTTATAATTTTAAAAATTCAACCTTAATTCACATTATAGTACTTTAATTAAATTACTTTATAATATGTATAACTTGAATGAAATTTTTCCCAAATAAAAAGAAATTAATTGCTTATTTTGTTTACAATATTTATTAACAATTCATTAAAAAGTTTATGATTTTTAATGAATGCTATGATCCTATGATGATAATGATGAATGCTAATGAATAATATTATAAATATAATAATTTCATTGCGTTGGATTGGAAATCATACACAAATTACTCGTAAGTAATATATTGATACGTGTGTGTGTGTGTGTGTGTGTGTGTGTGTGTTGTGTGTGTTGTGTGTGTGTGTGTGTGTGTGTGTCTCCAAAGTTCACGCAATAGACAAAAGCTGGTGTTTCTACCTTTGCAAACATTAGGATATAAAAATGTTATATAAGAGTCATATCTCGTTTTTGATTCTCAAAGACTAGGTATCACATATGATTTTTAATAGTTGCGGTAAAGAACTCCATGTAAAATGCAATCACCCTAACGTTATATTGAATCAATTGTGATCCTCAAAACAAAAGATCCAAAATCATTCATTTCCTTGCAGCTGCAGTTACCAATCATAATGTCTGCAGTAGAAAATTTTCATTGTGACTAAATGAACTTAAAATACTTTTATGTTATTTAGTATTTTACGTATCAAAACTATTTTATTAAAATATTAATGTCCGTGACCATATAGTATTTTTTAATTCGGTAATCTGAGAAATTGATGATGAAGTACTTCACAACTGAAAGCTGCTATCTCGAAAACGTTTTTTGTGCAAGTGACTCTAAAACGTATTTCTTTAAGTTAATAATTTTTCTAATAAAATAAATAAGTTAGACAATGCATACAATGCAAATTATTTGCATTTTATATTAAATATTACAATAATAAACGACGAAATGTAGACATGGAGCTTAATGCTCTCTGTCCGGTGTTATTTTTTGCAAAAAACCTGTTTTATAACAGTTTTAAAATATGTTTTTACTGGGAAATTGCATGACTTTATTTATGTAATTAAATGAATATACAACGATTTATCTAAAACTCTTGGTTTATTTACAATTTATATTCAAATATTTGCTGTAAGAACCCTCGCGATCACCGCCATTTAGTAATGTTGAAGATGAATAGTCCCGCCTCTCTGAAATGAAGCTAACGAGGATTGGTCAGCTTGATCCCGCAGGGCGGGGCAGGGGTCGGAAAACTCTGGTAAAGTTCCGCACAGGACATCGCCCATTTTTTGTGCAAGCGACGGTACATAGGACCGTACCAGATTGAAAAAGTGCTAAGCAAAAATACTGTGATCTGAAAGGATGAAATGGTCAACAAATGGGGGTATACAACTTCAGAAATATTAAGCCGTATAAAAGAGACGACTCATGTGAATAGATGAACAATAAATAGTTCGCCTTTGGATATGTGTCATATTTTGTAAATAGTAGTGAATGTTATTTTATTAATTTATGTTTTATATAAAATGTCATGTTGTAAATAGTAGGGCAATTGGTCGAGTATTGAACAAAGGACACAATGAAATCGGTAATAATGATGTCGGCAACCCAACTTCGTAATTAGTTATAAGACGGCAGCAAAAATGATGTATGTGTGTACAGTGAAGTGAGTACCAATGCAACGAAGGTACGAAGATATGCAAAGTGTTATGATTGGTTTCATTTAGTTAGATTGTAACAAACAAAATGACGCTTTGGTGGGAGGGGAGTAGTGACATACCAATATGTGGGACTTTGTGTTATGTCACATTTATTGTAAACAGGATGAATTGTAAGAATAGACATTTGAAAATATGGCGGCATAGAACCGGTAGACAAGTTGTCGTCAAGGTCAACAAACTTCATTGCTTGAACCACAATCCGCGGCTTCAAATTCACGTTTTGTATTGTATTACTAGGGACTAAGGCTGACTAACAAAAAAGTTTCTAATTAAGGCGTTGTAAGCTCTGTTTAGAATGCGGCGATTACAAAAATTGAGTTGCATGTTACAGGCAGCAGTATTTCCAACAGAATAGCCTAAACGCAGCGTGTGAAACATAACTCATATTGCTGTATGCCAAAAGAATGATTCCCTAAATCTTCACAAAATCTTATATGTCGTTATGTAGTCACCATTTCAATAAACGACGAAAAAGGATGGATCATGACTAATGAACCAATAAATATTGTCTCTTAACAGTTTTCCAATCCTCTCTATTACGCAATGGTGTAAAACCAGTCTTAATCGTTCTCTAATGATTCCGGGGAGAATTGGTTAGGGGAATGGTTAAAAAATATTTGTTGTAATATGTATGGAAATTATAATTGACTAGAACGTGATTTATTCAAGACTGATTCAACTTCGGCTTCGACATCGATTTTGCTTGTATTTTGTCACAAGAAATTTATCTCTTGTACTGTTCAAAACGAAGTATTTAAAAAAACTCTACCTCTCTTTCGAGAAAAATAACAACAAAACCCTACAATGTATGCAAAATTGAGTTAAAAATAATTTCTGAAAATTACTATTTTTATTAAATGTTCTTAGTTGCCATTAGATTGTCTTTCGTTACTTTTAAGATATTTTGAATAAAATCATTAATTTTGTTGAATCTTTTAACATACTTAACGTAATCAACAGTATTAGAGTATTCAAGGAAGGATTCTAGAAATATTTTAATTTATCCAGATTCTGTACTATTTCATAGGAAAGTATGGAATTAAGGAGAATGTAATAAATATATTGAACGACGAGTTTTAATTCGGTATAGGGTTAGCTGACATGGGCTGAAAAAAGTCAAACACTGTAGTGTGTCCTAATATCCTTAGACTAGTGACTATGAATGCAATACAGGCTGTGCGATGTTCTTGCCTTGCCTGTGTGGCTTTCGAGAGCTGCAAGTGGTAGCAAAGTCTCGGCCTCACCGCCCCTACACACACACACACAACACATACACCCACCGCCACCCTTTGTGTACCTTGCCAGCGGCTGTTTTGGAATCCTTGCGTCCCAATGACCGTTTCAGAAAATAATCCCGCAAATCGCCAACACATGTCGCTCAGGATAGAGAACATCAGAATTTATAGCTAATTAGCGATATCTTTAGATTTTTAGTTGCTTAAATCTCTTGGGAAGCAACGAATTATATTATGGATATTCCACCTTTCTGTGGCGATATGCACTCAAATATCGAGATTGAGTTTTGGTCCATCATACGGTTATTGTTATCACTTATTTTCTATTACAGTACATTGATGTAACATTTTTAATAGTTTGCGTACAGTATTCTTAAACTTTCTTTACATTTCTTCGTAACAAAATTTTATAGACAGTTTGATAACCATGAAATTGTATGTTACGAATATGTTTAGTCAATCGTATTCCACGCACTTTCAGTGTTTGCGTACACACCACCAAACTGAAAATATTTTGTAGGGTAGCCGAATAGGAACAATTCAAAGGTAACGTCAGAATTTATTGATAATCTTAGTATGTATAAAAAACTAGTAATGTATTAATTTGTAGCATGAACAATAGGATCCGCAAACATACAAAGAGACGAAATTCATCGAATAGATTTTTCGTTTTTATTCAATTTTAAACAAACTAATACATTTCACGATATTCAATCACTCCAATTCGAAATATTTCTGTTGCGAACAAATTGATTCTATCAATTTTGAATTTTTGAATTCCCGCAAAGTTGTAAAATATATCATCAATTTCAATGGATGCATCACAAAAAATTGTAAATATAGTGTATGTATTTAGCATTGTTGCATCTATCATGTTCATGGATAGTTTCGTGGCAAGCGCGAGGTTCCCGTTGTCGCCGCCGCAGGAGAGCGCGCGCTGCCTCCGCCCCGCGGCTGCCTCCGCCTCCTCCCGGCCCGCGCCCCACGGAGCGCCGTACACAGCCTCCTCCTTCTCCTCCTCCTCTCCTGCGGAGGACAAGCGCACGATCTCAAGGATTGTAGCTGTCGATTGCAGTCGCCCTCGCTGCTTCTCGTTCTGCCCACTCACCTTCCTCCGAAGAGGTCAGGGTGCGCCTGCGTGCGCAGTTCAACCCCCTGCACCCGCGTAGCAGCACAGAGCCCCAGCGCCTAATTCTTCGTAGCCAGCGGCCCATTTTGTGCTCTGAAGGCGCCCGTCGCTACGAAACGGACTGCTTTGGGGGGACAATGGGCTGCTATTCGAACAACGACCGTTCATATTGTTCCATTAAACTGATTAGTGATTCTGGGCGCGTAAAGCTAGACATGAGTCCAGTAAGTGAAAAGCATGCTGTCCCTCAGGAAGTGGGAGTCTTTTTGACAAAATTTTGTTTTTCTTACTTTTGAAATTCCACATATTGCTTGCAATATTCCTCTAAAACAATTGAAAATTTAAAAAAAATTCCATGACTCATTCAAAGAACTAAATATGTAGAAAAAAATTCCTAGGAAACAATAATCTCTATCTGCAATTTTGTAATTGTAAGGGAACGCAGAAGTAATTGAAACTTTTGAAAATTTCGTGTTTAAAGAAGAAAATGCCATTTTATAAGTGTATTTCACTACATTCCTACAAGAATTTTAAAGAAACTTATTGTTCTTAAAGGGTACGTACTTCCACACAATATTTTTCTTGCTACGGACGGACGGGTGGACGGACGGGTGGACGGACGGGTGGACGGACGGGTGGACGGACGGGTGGACGGACGGGTGAACGGACGGGTGGACGGACGGGTGGACGGACGGGTAGACGGACGGCTAAACGAACGAACGGTCGTACACCAGCACACAGGTGTCTTGCCGTCATTTGATTTATGGCATCACAGACGTACAAAACATGAATTCGGGCTACATCACGTGTTAGTGGAGTTTTTCTCAATTTACCTTGTGGATTGATCCATTTTTTTGCTTCCAGGGTCCTTAATCAGGAGTTTTTCTGTCGTAAATTCGCCGTTATTTCGTGCAGCATTACAAAAATTTCTCTCTAGTACGTAGGAAAAAAGGAAAAATATTTGGGTTTTCGAAAAATTAAAAACACATTTATAAAATGTTTACCCGTATTGTGATTAGGTCCTTGTTTCATTTGAAGGAATTCGTTTCCTCCGTTTATTTTCTTCGAATATACATAACAATTCAAAATATTTCTAAACTGTTCTCATTAATTGTCAAACTGCTTTGATCCCTAATCACGTTTTACAAACTCTCATTAAGATTTCCGATGGAAACGAGAAAAACAGCTTTCAATATTAAGTCGTTTCAATTCTTGCAATACGCTCACCTTTCTCAAAGACTAAAATATTATCATATTGTAAAATCGTCCTCACGGTGAACTCAGCTTTAAAGTTCACGTTTTGCACTGAATTACTAGGGAACAAGGCTGAGTAGCGTTAAAATTTCTAATTAAAGCGTTGTAATTGTGTTTAGAATGCGGCAATTACGAAATTGGGTTGCATGTTACAGGCAGCAGTATTTCGAACAGAATACCAAACAGCGTGTGAAACATACTCATATTGGTGTATGCCAAAATAATGATTCCCTAAATCTTCACAAAAATCTTATATGTCGTTATGTAGTCACCATTTCAATAAACGACGAAAAAGGATGGATCATGACTAATGAACCAATAAATATTGTCTCTTAACAGTTTTCCAATCCTCTCTATTACGCAATGGTGTAAAACCAGTCTTAATCGTTCTCTAATGATTCCGGGGAGAATTGGTTAGGGGAATGGTTAAAAAATATTTGTTGTAATGTGTATGGAAAGTATAATTGACTAGAACGTCATATATTCAAGACTGATTCAACTTCGGCTTCGACATCGATTTTGCTTGTATTTTGTCACAAGAAATTTATCTCTTGTTACTGTTCAAAACGAAGTATTTAAAGAAAAACCCTCTACCTCTTCTTTCGAGAAAAATATACAACCAAAACCCTACAATGTACGCGAAAATTGAGTTAAAAAATAATTTCTGAAAATTACTATTTTTATTAAATTTCCTTGGGTGCCATTAGATTGTCTTTCGTTATTTTTAAGATATTTTGTATAAAATCATTAATTTTGTTGAATCTTATAACATACTTAACATAACAGTATTAGAGGTAGTTCAAGAAAGAGACTTCTGGAGAGCGTTTATCTATTGTTTTGCTTTTCAATAATTATATATTTTTTGTCTCTCAGCCGTGTCTCTGTCGTTTCCATAAAGTTTATTAGAAGAATGAAGTGTTAGTAGTGTAGAAGTTGTAATATATTACGTAACCGTTACCAATAAAACAAGAAAATAAGAACGGTTTTTTATTGTTTGTATTGGTAGTCAGATGAATAGAAAGTGAATAACTGCGTCAATGATAGGTGTTTTTTTCAATTAAATTTTTTATGAGAATCGACTAATTACCAGCTCCACTGAAATCCTTATTTTCCGACAGAAAGCCAAGTACAGTTTGTCTAATAAACAAATATTGAACATGAATGTCTCAGAGAACGAAGTTTAATTGACCCTGCGACTACGGCAACGTTGCTGAAATCTATGTTGCAATGACTAGAGACAATTATCAAAGCAAATGGAATTCATACCCAGTATTAAATAACGTAATAAATTTTGTTACACAGGCGTGTATGAAGACTTTTTAAGCTTACAAAACGGCCATTTTATTTTGTTTCCAAATATCAGATAGTTGGTAACATTTTGAACTTTGTAATATAAGGAAATGAAAAGAGTAGTCTTAATTTCTTAACTTGATATCTTTATTCTTTCTAACACATCGTTCGTATTATGTAGTAGAAGTTTCTGCTAGAGTTTTCTAGTTGTTCCCAAGGCCGTCCTTTGGCCTAAGCAACTGCCATGAGTCCCAACTTCAGAGGGGGACATAGATGATTGAAATAAAATACAATAAGATCCCCTATAAATTTGTATTACACTCTTAAAGCCCATAAATATGTAAAGGCATTTTTATCTTTTTTACTGTTTAAATAGCTTCTTAAATATCGCAGGATTATTGATAAAAGTGATCAAGTCCAAAAATTGGTTGTTTTGAATAAAAGGCATTTACAGGTTTCTAAACCTTCCAAAAATCAGTTTTCGATTTTCATAGTATTTATTGTAACGCCACATCTATATTATTATCGTTTAACATTGGTTTAATTTTTTGTTATTCAATTGGTCAAATTTCGTAGAATTGGGGACTTCGTCCCCTCTACCAAGAAACCGACCAAATATTTATTACATTAATTTTTTTATAATATTTAGATTACCATTAGAATAATAATTAAAATAAGTAGAAATTATAACACAATTATATATATATATATATATATATATATATATATATAAAAACTATTACGATCGCCACATTTTACAATATTTTATTTTAGTCATCATATTCCTTTCGAGATTCTGATTTTTTTTCTGAAGCTTGGCATATTGTCAGTCCACTCTTAATGCAGGTATCCTTCAGCTCACCGATCGCAATAAGACGTCACTTAAACCGCGAGTACTTGTAAAAAGCAATCTAGCTTAAATCAGGAATAACTTTGGCATCGGTTCAACCCCATTCGTAAAATACATTAACAAAATTATATAAGAAACAGAAAACTGATTAAAATGCAAACAAAATGAAAGACAAAAAATTGAATTAAACTATAATGATAATAGGACGCACTATTTGGTAATCGCAGTATTATAATAATTCTTGAAGACCGCAGAAAGGTTTCCAATCCCCAAAAATTTTGTCCACATTAGGAAACGAACTCGCTTAGGTGCATAGAGTTGTTACCATGTCCACTACACTATTATCTCCCCAAGAATCACAGCCCCTCCGACACGAAAAAAGTTGGACAGATTAACACATGCTCATGAACGAGAATGAAGTTTGTTTAGAACTTTACATTAGACTCTGTACAGAACTTAGACATGAGGCTCTTCTCGAATAATTGCAAGTCCCTTTCCACTTTTATAATGACAATGTGGTACTAAAGTACGCATGAGGAAAAGTAAAAATCTTGTACTTTCTTACTATAGAGAAAAGTTCACATTCTATTAAAATATAATATATTAATATTATATTACATTAATATATTATATTATTCCCTATTATATTTTTTTTAAAAAAAAGATCGACCTTGAAAACGAAAAAAATATATTGAAACGATTGTTCCATTTATCATAGGTTTTATTATATTTAACTACTTTTCTAAGTGGTAACTGAAAAAGAAACCGCTTTATCCGGATAGTTAATGTCATAGGTATCCTGTCGGCTTGCTAACGTTGAGTTTGAATCCAGGAGGTGAGTTTTTTTCCCTATGTTATGGTGTGATTTCAGTAGTAATATGTCCAATATTTTGTAATTAATAATAATTTTTGAAAAGACTTAGGGGCCCTAAAAAGAAGCGGTTTTGTCGTCCATCAGTACGACGACCAGAAGCCTCCGTTCTGTACTACCTGACCTAGGCGCTGGTGGTCCTATTTTCAACGAACTCTATATATTTTTGAAAACTGAAAAAAGGTAACTTTTGAAAACTACAAAATTGAAAATAGAGATCTTACTGGTTGAAAACTCTTTTCCCAATTCATGTAATAGTATAATATTGAAGAGCAGTAACAAATTAGAGAAGAAAGTATGTGCTGTTTTAGTACAACTACTTCGTTGTTTGCATTATAAACATTATAATTTCTTTAAGAAGCAATCAATCAACTATTTTCAGATAATTAAAATATTGTTAGCATTATATCATTCAATTTTAGGTTACAAGTTTTCATGAATAACGAATAAAAATTTGACCGGAATTCTCTTAGTTGTGTTAATTGATTTTAAAAATCACCTGGTTACTTGCTTAATATTACTGGAATATAGAGAGAGATTTTTTGTAACATAGGACGTGTTTCTGTTTCTTTATTTACAGCTTTTGGATTTTAGTTTTGAGCAGTTACTTATTCTACTTTTTATTCTATTTCATTTTTATTTATGGGATTTTCATTTCGAAAATTCTATTGGAGAATTTTGATAATTCAGCATAGTTTGTTCAACAACTGGCTCAACTTTCACTAAAACAAAGTTATAATTTGGAGTTTTGGACTCGCATTCTAACGCGACCATCACCTTCATGTAAGCTGTGGTTTAACTGGGCTGTACAACGAGGAGAAGGCGTACGGAAATACTCCGATTCCATCGCGGTAGGCAGCGCACGAACCGTCGCAGGACAACGACGACCTTGGGGCGTGGTGTCGGCTCGACAGCCTCTACCTTAGCGCGGGACCAGCTTGGAGAATTCGCCGGTCGTGAGTCACAGAAAAGCAGAAAGAATATTTACTAAATTGCAGCTTGGAAAACTTTCAAGATAGAATTATGATTGCACAAATTAAAACGTTGTAATATGAGCTTCCCTCAGTAACAGACATTGATCGGACAAGTTTTACTAAATATTAGTCTTGATAACCAGTAAATTTATTTTTGCAGTCGTAAGAGAAATCAGATCTAAATAATTTTTATGTTTATTGATAAAAGTCGTCCTTGTGTATAATTCTTTATCTAAATTCATACATAATTGACTTGATGTTATTTGAAATCATTTAAGAGGAATTGTCTATGTAAAAAGGTTTTGAACATAGATAGCTGTTAAATTGTTTCTGGTAAAACGTTATTTCATGAACAGTCATGAGACTTTGTAAACAGAATTTTTGCACTGCGGTCACGCAGAAGCTGAATATTAAGTGTAAATATTGAGTGTAGTATTATTTAAGATTGAAAAGGTATTAGTGAATTTTGGTATATTGTTTGTATGTATTTTTTTTACAGGATGGTTATTTAAATTATGAATTGTGGGTTTCATTAAGAGATAATTTGTTTCGAGAAGTGTACATATGTATTTACTGTTTGTTTCGTGTAAATGTAGATCAGAGTCACTATTATTCTACAGAAAACTGCAGTTTAGGTAGGGAGTTAGCTACCATTGTGTAATCAAAAGGAAAAGCAATCACGTAGGAGATATTGAACGTGAGTGTACGAAGGATCATATTGGAAAGAATATATGTTACTTGTTCTTTAAAACTATGAAATTGTGTTTGTTTGTTAAATGAATATTAGTTAGCGAAGACAGACACACCACCGATAGGGAATTATCCATAATTTGAGGTCTTCCCAGGTTTGTGTGACGGTGTAATCACACGTCACAAAACAAGTAAATAACAGATTTACTTCTGTAATTCGGCGTACTACGAAATAGTTAGGTAGATACGTGACGGTTACAAGTATGGTGTATGGATATTGTTGTTGGGAAAGAGGCATTTCTCCGTCTTTTAGTAGAGGTATGCCATTTCCAGAGGATTTTGAAGAGTCGTGTATGTAAGTGCTGGTTGTCCAGGTGCCTGGTGTGCCATGATCTACCTGGCTATATTGAGGAGAAGGTGGAGTGGGAGTAAATATGTCAAGCGGGTGACCCTCCTCTTGTGAGGGATGGTTCTATTCGCGATATGATGGTAGTTCGACAAAAGCAGAAGGAAGGATTGTACATTGCTTCTAGCAGTCGCTTCCGTGCAGTTTCGTAGGTTTCTGTCGCAAGAGGTTTAATGTCGTGCTGCGTTTTAATGTCGAGGTAGCAGTCGTCAGGTGCGGGTCTGTAAGTCAGTCTGACTATTGTGTTTTCCAGTCTGGTCAGCAAGTTATAGTTTGATTGAAAAATCGAGGCCCACGTTTCAGCGCTTTATGTGGCTATTGGCTTGATGTACGTATGGTATATGTAAAGTTTGGTTTTGTGTTTAACGTCCTTGTTTGTGCATGATGGGCGGCTAAGGTGTTGATTGTCGGTGTGCTTTGAGTCTTGTCCTTGATGTATCGCGTCCACAGTAGTTTAGAGTTGAATGTAGTCCCAGGTACGACACATCTCGTTTCCGCGGAATATCCACGTTATTAATTTGAATGGGGCTATAGCTGGTTGCTCTTTTTCCATTGAAATATGATCAGCTTGATCCGCTTCCATTGAGGATGCGTTGATTGTTATTGGTTTTCTCTGGCCCAGACTGGCGAGAAGGTTAGAGGCTTGTCAGCATTTCAATAATGTCATTTTAGTCGAGTGGTTGGTTACAGTATATGCCAAAACGTCTGCGTATAGATAATTTACATTGTGAAATACTGGTATGTCATTAATTAAGATGTTGAATAGGGTAGGAGACAGCACAGCGCCCTGAGGGACGCCGGCTTGGATGGGATAGGAAGAGGAGTAGCATGAAAGGTGTCTTACACGGAAGAGCGGAGGGAGGTAATTTCTCAAAAAAGACTGAACGAATTCTGGGATGTATTCTTTTGAGAAGGAAGATCTCGTGGTTGACTGAGTCAAGGCACTGCTGAAATCTGTAAATAAGGCAGGGACGTCGCATGGATATTGTAGGGATGTTGAAACGTCTAGGGGAAGTCGTAGAGTCTGTAGTACCGGTGACCTATTCTCTCTGAAACCAAACTGTGTTTTTCGTAATGTTACTCAGAAGTGGTGTCATTCGTCTGAGTAAGTCGTTCAAATAGTTTGCTGGATGTAGGTAAAGTTGATTGGTCTGTAGCTGCTAAGTTGTTTATGGTCTTTGTTTGGTTTACTGGATCATAGTGACGGTGGCATGTTTCCAGATGAAGGGTAGTGAGATAGGCGTATGCATGCGTTAGAATGACAGTCAAATGGTGAGTCGCATTATGAGTCAGATGTTTAGTATCGCCATCTAGCAGACTCATTGGGGCCTGCAGCTTTTGTCGGGTCAAAGAGTCAATTTCGTCTCGTATTTCGTTGTCAGTGAAAGTCCACAACTGTTGCTTTGAGCAGTTGGAGTGGCGGGGTTTGAAGAAATTAAGGATAGCGGATGGAAGGGATTGGGGGGGTTGTTTCTGGGAATTTGGAGGAGTGGAATTGGGCGAAGGCTTCAGCAATGACCTTGGGATCGTAAGTGAGGGTGTTATCTGATAGCATTATGGGAGAGATAGGTTGTGGGGCTGCCTTCATGGTTTAATTATTTTTCCATAGTCAGTCAGGGTGTTTTAAATTTTCGGCCCGTATAGTCTTGTCCCAATTATTTCCGTGGTGTTGTGTCAGTTGTCGTGGAGTGCACGTTTTAAATTGTTGCAGTACGTGGTCTTGTCCTCTTTTGTCTAGTTCAGTAAGTAACGTCTTTGTGCTCGTCCTTTTTGTCTGATGAGGTCTAGGTGTTCATTCGGAAGGTTTTGGAAGTAATGTGGCGAAGAATATAATGTAGATTTGTGGATGGCGGATTTGATCTGATGGTTGAAGTGGTCCATGGCTTTATGTATTTCTTGGCATGTACTGAGGAATGAAGGAGGTTTTATCTTTTTCGATATGAGATGCTTGAAGTTTTTCCAGTCTATGCTGCGAGGAGGGTGAATGGCGGGGCTAGAGAGTAAGGCGTTATATGAACCGTGAAGATTATTGGTAGATGATCTGATATTAACTCGTGCCGGGGGTAAGGATTCGTGACGATGATGGATGTGGATGCAACTTGCGTCAATACGTTCTTGGTCCATTCATTTGAGTCTTTCACGGGGTCTTACAGTATATGATCTTGGTAAAGGTCAGGTGGTAGGCTCCGATTCGGGGTTTAATCCGGAAGTCGGTCTGATGGGCTTTTAGTGTTATGTACGTCAGCTGTGTTACCATCATGGCTGTTTATTTTACCAGGAGGTCCTGGTCCTGATGTCTGTCGCGTGAAGCACTGAGAAGCGATTATTCATGGAAATAAATGAAAGTAGTGATGGATGGTGAGTGCGCGCGAATTTTGTAGGGTATTCGTAGGTTTCGCCATCCTCTCCTAGAACCTTGCTGCCTGGTTGTCCAGCCTTGGGCGTGTTTGCCCTTGCCTTTGCCTCGCGACTCCGCGGGGTACTCGTCCACTACTTCCGCGGTATGTCACTGTCTGACATACCGCGGGCATCATGCATTAGTTTTGTCCTTTTTTTATCCCTCGTGTTGGTAAGATCGTTCTTTCGCCGATCGTCGTGCATTGTATGTTTCCTGGTGAATTGCTGGCCTTATCGGCAAGTGACTTTTGTCCAATGGTTCCATTTTTGCCTGTTGCTGCTGCCGCGCGGCCTTTGTCCTTCACCAGAAGTGTAGTCTCTTAAACCAGTTAGGTTCGTAACTCTCACCCGTAGCTGGTTGTAGGTTCACTGGTAGTCTTGGCCTAGTCAGGCCAGTGGTGCCGTTGTCGATCACGGTTCAGTTGTCCGCTAGTCCCAGAGGCGTTGTCAGCATTACGGGTCATAGTATCGAGAGACCCCAGGTGTCCGAACACCGTGAAGAGAAGCCAGGGATGAAGCCGGGTGTCCGAAGTTCGCGAAGAGAAGCCAAGGACGAAAAGCCGGGCGCCAGGTAGTCCAAAATCCGAAGAGTAGTCCAGGTCGATAACACAATCACTAACATAACTCATGATCGGTACTCGCACAAAAATGATCCTGTGAAGTATGATTCTTGTTCTGTATTGTATTACTAAGGAAAAAGGCTGAGTAATTAAAGTTTCTAATAAAGGCGAGGGTGTAAGCTCTCTTTGGAATGCAGCGTGCAAATTGGGTTGCCTGTTTTAGCCCAGTATTTTAAACAGAATAGCCTAAAAGCAGCGTGTGAAACATTACTCATATTTATGTATGCCAAAAGAGATGCTTCCTCAAATCTTCACAAAAACGCTAATGTCGTTATGTACTCATCATTTCAATAAAAAACGAAAATGGATGGATCATGACTAATGAACCAATAAATATTGTCTCTTAACAGTTTTCCAATCCTCTCCATTACGCAACCAGTCCTAATAGGTGTCTAATGATTCCGGGGAGAATTGGTTAGGGGAATGGTTAAAAAATATTTGTTGTAATGTGTATGAAATTATATTATTTAGAACGATTTATTCAAGACTGATTGAACTTCGGCTTCGACATGTTTCTTGCTTGTATTTTGTCACAAGAAATTTATCTCTTGTTACTGTTCAAAACAAAGTATTTATTGTAATCGCTTGTCGTCGGCTACATTCATGACAAAAGAAAAATAGAAACGATAATACCCGACATCATGCCCTACAAGTAGTTTCTATAGTAGCGAAGAGATGGCGTCAGCCAGAAAAAGATTTCTGAACGCACTCGGGCTATAGCCAATCAGAAACTTTCGTGGAAATACGGACGTGGCATGAAGTTTGTGTCGGAAGAGTTCGTCTTCTTTCTTGTTCGAGTCGCCGGGGTGAATGAGGCTACAAGTCCACCACGCAATCGACGAGGATACAATGGAAAATACACATCTAAAAAGCTTTAATAAAGGTAATTGTCTGAATATTTTTCATGGGATTACTTGCATGAGAATGTCAAGAGTTACATGAAATTTAAAATGAATGTTAAACAAGAATGCAACGAATGAAAGAACGACAGTGGTAGTGAACCAAAATGAATTTGTAAAACCACGTTGCTGCATTCTCGTTGCTAGAAAATGGAGGATTTTTGTAACATAGGACATGTTTCTGTTTCTTTGTTACAGCTTTTATTTTATTCTACTTTTATTTTATTCTACTTCATTTTTATTTTTGGGATTTCATTTCGGAAATTCTATTGAAGAATTTTGACAATTCTGAGAAGTATGGTTTATCCAACAACTGGCTCGACTTTTGCTATTACGAAGTTATAATTTGGAGTTTTAGACTCGCATTCTGATGCGACCATCGCCTCTGTGTAAGCTGTGGTAAAACTTCGCTGAACAACGAGGAGACGGCGCTCGGAAATACTCCGATTCCGTCGCGATAGGCAGCGCACAGACCGTCGCAGAACAACGACGACCTTGAGGCGTGAGCATCGCTCGACAGCCGTCTACACAGCGCGGGACCAGCTTGGGGAATTCGCCGGTCGTGAGTCACAGAAAAACAGAAGAACATTCTAAATTTCAGTCTGGAAAACTTTCCAAGATAAATTATAATTGTACTAGTTAAAACGTTGCAATGTGAGCTTCCCTCAGTAACAGACGTTGATCGGGCAAGTTTCATTGAACATTGATCTTGATAACCAGTAAATTTATTTCTTTTCTGCAGTCGTAAGAGGATCAGATCAGAATAATTCTTGTGTTTAATGATAAAAGTCGTTCTTGTACATAATTATTTATCTGAATTCTTATAGGTGATTTAATTCTGTTTGAAATCATTTAAGAGAAATTGCCTATGTAAAATTTTGAACAGGAGTGAAAGCCGTTAAACTATTTCTTTTAAAATATTATTTCATGGACAGTCAAAAGACGTTGTAAAACAGAATTTTGTACTGAAAGGCCACGTAGAAGCCGAATATTAAATGTGAATATTGAGTGTAACATTATTCATGATTTAAAAGGTATTAGTGAATTTTGAATGTGTTTGTATGTATTTTTACAGGATGATTATTTGAATTGTGATTTGTATGTTTCATAAGTGACATTTTTTGTGAAGTGTACATATGTATTTGTTGCTTGTTTCGTGTAAATGTAGATCAAAGTCATTATTGCTTAGTGAAAACTGCAGTTTAGGTAGGGACTAGCTACCATAGTTTAAACAAAAAGTGAGCGCATAGGAATATGTAGTTTCACAGTGTACAGAGGATTTCATTGAATAGAATACATATTATTTGTTATTTAAAACTACAAAATTGTGTTTGCTTGTTATGTGATCATTAGTTTAGCAAAGACGAACCCACCACCGATAGGGAATTTATCCATTAATTGAGGTATTCCCAGGTTTGCGTGACGGTGTAACCACACGTCACGAAATAAGTAAATGATAGATTTACTTTAGTAATTCGGCGTACTACTAAGTAGGTGATGTGCGGTTACATTATAGAAAATCGCTCTACCTCTACTTTCAAAAGAAATTAACAAACAAAACTCTACTAATGTATGCTAAATTGAGATGAAAAATAATTTCTAAAAATTATTATTTTATTAAATTTTCTTGTTGCCATTAGATTGTTTTTCGTGATTTTAAGATAATTTGTATAAATTACATTAATTTTGTTGAATCTTATAACATACTTAACATAATTAACAGTATTAGAGGTAGTTCAAGAAAGAGACTTCTGGAGAGTTATTTTAATTTTGACTGTTTTTGACTAAATAAATTTTTTAAAACAATAAAGCATTCTGCTTGAATCGTGTAACAAATCGGACAAATTGCATATTTTAAAAAAATATTACAGTACAATTAATCAATTGTTACAATTAATACAATGAAGATTTATTGTGTGACAAAATGATATTCCTCTAAAACTGAAAAATGTACCGAAACGAATGTTAGCTATTCTGGCAGTTTTCTGTGTACTATTCGTTACTTCTGTGAATGTTGTCTGATGAATACACTGTGTTAGATGAAAGATAATTATACATATTTCTTTCTTAATGCAATCTGCTCTTTAATATTAGTCTTTCAAATCATCTCGTGCACGTTTCTTAAAATATGAGTGTTTTTCGCAAACGTTTGAGTTATATGGTGGCAATATGTTATCGAACACCATCAATACACATGCTGGAGATTTATTTCCAAGTGCAATCGTTTTAAATACTAAATTTTAAAATACGTTTATCTAGAATTTTGTCTGAAAATAAACAGTATTCTTTGCGATTTTTGAAAGAATTTTCTCATCAAGAACATTGTAATATTCAAAACACTACATAAGTGACCTGCACATGGACGATGTCGTAGCGTATTTAGTTGGGTGGCTTCTTTTGTGCTGAAGATCTCGGGTTCAAATCCTAGCCTGCACTACTATATTTTTATTCTGTACATTAGAGTATGTATCTGACAAATGACTTTGAAATCAATTGTAGACGTGGAATTTTATATATCGTTTTGCTTTTCAATAATTATATTTTTTGTCTCTCAGCCGTTTCTCTGTAGTTTCCGTAAAGTTTATTAGAAGAATGAAGTGTTAGTAGTGTAAAAGTTGTAATATATAACGTAACCGTTACCATTAAAACAAGAAAAAAGGAACGGTTTTTTATTATTTGTATTGGTAGTCAGATGAATAGAAAGTGAATAACTGCGTCAATGATAAATAAATATAAAAATAAATAAATAAATAAATAAATAAATAAATAAATAAATAAATAAATAAATAAATAAATAAATAAATAAATAAATAAATAAATAAATAAATAAATAAATAAATAAATAAATAAATAAATAAATAAATAAATAAATAAATAAATAAATAAATAAATAAATAAATAAATAAATAAATAAATAAATATATAAAAATAAATAAATAAATAAATAAATAAATGGTGGCGAGGCTCAGGCCATTTAGCCTGCTCTTCCGCCTGACCACATTTAGAATTTATATTACAATAGTACATAACAAAGGGAGTCATTCAATGAAAAATACGCACGCAATTTAGATCAAGATGTACACATGGATGACAGGAGTAAAAGAGAGGGAGGACAAGTGTGATAGGAAAGCGTAAAAGAATCGGGATGAATGGAACGGTAGAGAGAAATGAAAGGAAAAAAAAGGAGAAAAAGAATCAGTGAAATGTTAATAAGTTCTGTTAATTGGTTCATTGAGGTTTTGAGGAAGCTAAAATTGCGTACGTATTCCTGAATTTCCCCTACAAAAACTAGAAAGGAGGGAATCTCGTCAGCATACAAGCGAAGACATATCAAGTCAAAGTTCGAGCCTGAGAGAAACTGAAAACATGATAGGTGATAGGTGATTTTTTTTAATGATAGGTGTTTTTTTAATTAAATTTTTTATGAGAATCGACTAATTACCAGCTCCACTGAAATCCTTATTTTCCGACAGAAAGCTGTAACGGCTATTCAGGCCAGCAGTGTAATTTTTGTTATCCTAGCTGGGAAGCGATAACCGAGCAAGTGGCAACAGCTCAGGATTTGGCAACAGGGCATTGGACACAGGAGGTCTGTGGCCGCTGCTTGGTCCTTTAACACGAGGATGGATTCTTCATTCTAGGAATTAAAGTGAGAGGGAATTATGAGAGCTTATTGCACTCGTCGGTCACAAATCATGTGCGACCGCGCCATGTGTCTGCCTGAATTTTGACATTTGCAAACACGTTAGGAACGTATGTTTGCACGGTGTTTAAAAAATCTGTTCCGCAATGCTTCTGTGCGAAATTGGTTGTATTTTGATCTGTACGAGAATTCGTAAACGTGTTTTAAATTAAAAATTTTACAAAACAATATGAATATCGTCATCCATTTTTAACATGAATAAAGTGATATATTTACAACAGAAACTAGATATATGAAGACAGAATATTAATACGAGTAAAACAATTGGGATCCCTTAGACCAGACTTGTGCATCAATCAAATGTTCAGTAATGAATATAGGTGCGACATTTAAGCGGTAAATATTTTTATATTTGGTGCCCTCTCTGGTTACTAATCTGGTCACTCTAGAGGCGCCACTAGATCATAGCTACCTTCAAACACTAAGAAAGCAAATTCATTCACTTCTTAAATTCCCGAAGAAGTTTTATTGACCCTGCGACTACGGCAACGTTGCTGAAATCTATGTTGCAAATATTTTTGTTACACAGGCGTGTATGAAGACTTTTTAAGCTTACAAAAACGGCCATTTTATTTTGTTTCCAAATATCAGAGAGTTGGTAACATTTTGAACTTTTGTAATATAAGGAAATCAAAAGAGTAGTCTTAATTTCTAAACTTGATATCTTTATTCTTTCTAACACATCGTTCGTATTATGTAGTAGAAGTTTCTGCTAGAGTTTTCTAGTTGTTCGCAAGGCCGTCCTTTGGCCTAAGCAACTGCCATGAGTCCCAACTTCAGAGGGCACATAGATGATTGAAATAAAATACAATAGGATACCCTATAAATTTGTATTACACTCTTAAAGCCCATAAATATGTAAAGGCATTTTTTATCTTTTTACTGTTTAAATAGCTTCTTAAATATCGCAGGATTATTGATAAAAGTGATCAAGTCCAAAATTGGTTGTTTTGAATAAAAGGCATTTACAGGTTTCTAAACCTTCCAAAAATCAGTTTTCGATTTTCATAGTATTTATTGCACCGCCACATCTTCTATATTATTATCATTGGTTAAATTTTTTATTATTCAATTGGTCAAATTTCGTAGAATTGGGACTTCGTCCCTCTACCAGAAACCGACCAAATATTTATTACATTAATTTTTTATAATATTTAGATTACCATTGGAATAATAATTATAAATAAGTAGAATTATAACACAATTATATATATATACATATATATAATATATTATATATATATATATATATATATATATATATATATATATATATATATTATGACATACCGATATGTCACATGAAAATAAACTAACATTTATTTGTAGACTATATGGTGGAACATGCATTAGGAAATATGACGAGAGTAAGGGCTTAGCAACGACCGTGAATAAACAATGTAGTTTTTCTTTTGTAAATGCATTAAGAGGTGGCTGGATGCCAAGGAAAATTTGGGATTGGGCGAAGAAGTTTAGATGATCGAAAGGTCAGCTATACCAAAATATAACGAACGTATGGATTGGCTGGTGAGAAAGGACGGTCAAATGTTATGAAAAAGAGGAAGGTAGTTTAATACGAAGTCTTCGAGGGTGAATCAGGAGGAAGATTTCATTCTGACTGGCATCGCGTTTCTGAACTGATCGTAGGTTCGTGGAAGGAAACGAGTATAATAAAGATAGTCAGAATCGGGTTATCAGATCGTGAAATTTTAAGGACAGTAAATGATATTGCAGATATTGCATGTAAGTAATATTGATGCATAAATTGGGACTTTGTCGGGAGTGGTAATCGAGTAATAGATTTCGGACTATGTCATAGGACGTAATCGGGACTGATAATTTTAATAGTTTGAGACCAGCTTGGATAGGGCAGAAGAGGTTTCTTGGGACTTTGGACTACGCAAGCTCAAGATATTTTGACTGAGAAGTCTACGAGGGACATCAACGAAGAATAGATAAGTTTACCGCGGTATAAAATTGTAAATTCAAAGATATCTTGATCAAGGCATAACATCAAATCATTTTATTAAATTCACTGAATTGTTTGCTAAAAGGTAACAATAAACTTTGTTAAATTTTGTTCTTTAGAAAGAAAGTGATCTTTCATTTAGTCAATCCAAACAGTAATGAACTAGGAATAGAATCATTCTATTTCAGATTCCCAGCTGCGCTGTATAGTCTGGATCCTATAATCCATTATAAAGGTAATGGGGATTATAATATATCGTGACCCATTGACCCAGCAAGCCGACGCTAAGATCTTTGCCAGATATTAATGTAGAAATTATCTCTTCTCTCTCTCTCTCTCTATATATATATATATATATATATATATATATATTATATATAATATTACATGCGCTAGACGTTTAAAGATCTGGCACCGAAATATGTGGAGGAAATTTGTATCTAATGTCATTTACGCGTGAGAATATGATAAAGAATACTCATACGTATTTGTGAAAAATAAACTAGTTTAGAGAGGGAAATTTAAAAAACTCATCCTGTAAAGTGAGCATAGTGTGTGGATTTAGTCATCAGCCCACCTAAAATGTTATTTTAATTCATTTTAAGTCACATGGACATCTATGGTATTTAGTGACTATAGAGAAAAAAACATGCCTAAAGAAAATAATGCAGAAAACAGATGTTGAGAAAGTTAAAATGTTCTTGAAGTGAAAAATTATTTGAATTTGTATTAAAAGGGTGACTCCCTGGCACATTTAAAGCTGTTATGTCGCTGGATGTGGTAGCCGATTAAGGAGATATTTCGCTTTTAAATGTGAGGTGAGTGCAATTTTCTCAGTAATTTAATTCTTCTTTTCTTCTTCTTCGGCATTTTCCCATAAGAGCTTGCCGTTTCTACCCTCCACAACTCTCGATCCTCCCAATCTCGTGGTTTGAGGCCTCTATCCTTCATAGCTTCTTGGATGTATTTTCCCATTCTAATCCTTCTCCATATTTCTTCATTTCGCACTCTGTCCTTGCGAGTAAGTTGTAGGCATCGTCTATCTTGTGTGGCCATCTGTTTTCTGACATTCTCTGAACATGTCCATACCACTGTAGTGCTCTATTTTCCAAGGTCTTCGTAATAGAACAAATTATATTCATCCTTCTCCATATTTCTTCATTTCGCACTCTGTCCTTGCGAGTAAGTTGTAGGCATCGTCTCATGTAGTCCATTTCCACTGTCCTTATCTTATCTCTTATTTTTGTGTTTGTGGCCACATTTCCCTCCATAAGTACTATATTTTCTACTACACAATGGAATTTTTGATCTTGGCGGATATTGTTATTCCATAATATGCTGTGTAAAGCTTTGGTTGCTTTCTTTCCCATAATTATTCTCGAGTTTATATCTGCAGCATGTACCCGAGTTGTTTATTAAAGATCCAAGATATTTGAAGGTGTTACAGCTTTTAATTTTGTTACCATTCACGTCTATATCTGTTATTCCTTGTCCAATGCACATACATTCGGTTTTATTAAAATTTATTTCTAATCCCCATTTATTATATTCTTCTATTAGCTTTCTTAGCATGTACACCATATCCTCTTCATCTTGGGCAAGGATTACCTGGTCGTCAGCAAATAGAAGGGAGTGAAAGTGTCCTCTCGATTTTATTCCCATGCCAGAACATTTTCTGTACCAGTTATAGAGGGCTTGTTCTAGGTAGATATTGAACAAAATGGGAGATAACCACATCCTTGTTTTAAACCCTTGTTTATCAAAGCTTCCGATTACTTATCTCCAATTTTTATTTGGGCTTCGGTGTTTTGTAAAGTTTTTACCAGATTGATCCACTTTTCTTTTATATCAACCTTTCTCATTGCTTCCCATATCTTTATTCTTGGGACACTATCGTATGCTTTCTGGAGGTCTATAAAGGTTACATAAATATTCATATTTCTGCTTTTAAGTTTCTCTATAACTTGTCTGATACAGTGGATGTTATCTAGGCCTGATCGTCCTCGTCTAAAACCACTCTTCACTCAATACAGGTTTATCTTCTTCGATTTTTTTACTTAGAATACTAGAAAACAATCTTGCTGTTGACGGTATGACACTTATTCCCCTGTAATTTGCACATGATTTTTTGTCCCCATTTTTAAATATAGAAGAGATGTAGGATATGTTCCATTCTACAGGTGGATCCACTCCTACTTCTATCTTATTGAACATTTTCTTTAAGTATTTGGCAACCACATCTCCACCATATTTCAAGAGCTCCATTCTTATATTTCCAGGTCCTGGGGCTTTATTGATTTTTGCTTTGCATAGTGCCTTCTTAATATCATCCTCAGTTATTTCAAGATTGCTTTCCTCCACATCTCTTATTTCTTCTTCTCCTTCACATTCTGGTCTGTTTTTCTTGTAGGAGCATTGAGTAGTGGTGTATCCATTTGTGAGAGGGATTCTTTGTACATGCTTTTACACTCATTATTTCTTCTAATTTTATTTATAATTTTCCAGGCTTCCGAAGATTTATTGTATCCTACAGTTCCATCTATGTATGTACATAACCTATCCCAATGTTCATTTTTTTCCATTTTTACACCTGTTTTAACTTTTTGTCGAATCAGAACATATTTCTCTCTTGACTCTGGTGTTTTATCATTTAACCATTTCATATATGCCTTCTTCTTCTCTTGAATCATTTCTTCTAAATTCTCAGAAAACTTTTCCGTATATTTCCTTTTTCTTTCTTCTTCCCCAAGAGCCTCCTTAGCTGCTTCCAAAATACTCTCCTTCAAGTGTTGATACATTTCTGTGGGATTGCCATCTTTTTCCAAATTTAATTTGTTTCTCAGTCTATTTTGGTAGAGCATTTTCACACTATACTGATTCAAGAGGTCTGTTTTGAATATTGATTCCTTGTTCTCTATAAGCTCATTGTCTATTTTTGGAGCAGTTTTCTTTACATTCATATAACATAACTTTCCCACTAACATGTGGTGGTTGCTGGCACATTCAGGTTGTCTATAAACCCGCACATCCTTTAATAGTGTTTGTCTTTTCCTCCTCATTATCATTAAATCTATAATAGACTTACGTTGTCTTGTGGGATCATCCCATGTAAATTTATGTATATCCTTATGTTGAAACATAGTATTTGTTACAACACATTCTTGCTCCCTACGTAGATCAATGTCTGTTCCCATTGTCGTTTACCACATCTTCTCCAAAAGACCAACTACTCTTTTTCGTGGTGTCAACTCTACAATTTAAATTCCAATGACAATTAGTTCAACTTGCTTGCTCACTTCTTCTATAATATCACCAAGCTAACTAAAGAAAGCATCTTTTCCTTCACTTAAATCATTGTCATTAACTCCATATACTCCAATGATAGTTGTACATTGGTTGTGAATATTAAGTTCGAATTTGATCAATCTTTCACTTATTTGTTCAAAATTTGTAACATGTTTTCTGTATTTATTATTAATAAGTATCGAGACGCCGGATTTTGCATGTTGTGATTTTGATACTCCACTCCAAATTGATAGTAGTTTCCTAGCACTTCTTCTCCGTATCCCTTCTTCTTAGTTTCTGTAGGACCACAATATCCAATTTCAGTTTATCTATTTCTGCCACAACTTCTGTCTGTTTCGGTCTCAAACCTTGCACATTCCATGTACCGATTGAGATTGTCCTTTTCCGTAGCCAAAATAGGGTAATTTAATTAAAACTTATAAATCAATAAATATAATAAAATAAGAACTGTGTATTTATGAAATAAGGAACTTTTTACCATTGATGAAATATGTAGTTTTTGCCGCCTATAGTGCTTAAAGTTTAGTTATAATAACGTATTAAAAGTTATTAGAAATTCATGTTAATGCGGTTAGCTGGGCCAAATCTTTTGAGATTAGGTTGATAGTGGCTCAGTTAAGTCCTTAAAAACCTTTCTGTATAAAAATCTTAATATTTTTAATTGAGAATTCAGGAGAACTATAGTGACAGCAAGATCAACAAAAAAGCAACTTGCACCCAAGAGCACCGGCTGATATGGTTCAGGGACAACCATCATTGCTACTGCAGCATCTGGGGTAGAGCGACGGTGATGGATATTCAATACTACTTTGTTAAAGGGTAATCGAATTCAGCCTGTATTGAGGAGTTTCAGTGACCTGCTGCTCACAACGATAGCTGTGATAACCTAAATCATTACGAAGAATGATCATTTAAATACTCTAAAATGTTTTTAGAATGTTTAAAAAGGCAAACATAAAATGACAAAAATTGATCAAAAAGAGATCAGATGAACTACTCAAGCTGTTGAATACTTACTGATGTAATCATGTCTGCTGCCTTTCGTTCAAGTGAACTTCACTTGCAAATTTTTGGTTTGAACTGGACCAGGAAATCTCTGTCTTTAGTTTTCGTGAAATCCGCCGCACCGACACTGGTGTTGATAGGGGTCACAGGAACACTAGATTTCATACGATTGACATTAAAATTTGTGAACGAAGAAATGGAATAGGTTACTCAGGAATTGTCTGAAGAACATTTGTTGCATCTCGTAAAATTATTTTAAATACTATTAAAAATATGTTAAAATAGATGAAATATGCGAAAAATGTTTCAAAAAGGACGAGAAAAGATATCTAGAGGTGCTACCAAATGGCACAGACTTTCTCGTAGCAAATTTTTCTAATTTCTCTTGTGTGGACTGGCTTTAAGGTCTTCCTACATTCTCTTGCCAGCTGTCATCTATCGTCACCCAAAACACATTTTTTTTTTTTTCTCTTCTTTTCGGTTTCCAAATTGTAAAACCTATATAGAATAGTAACATTCCAGAATATTAAAGAAGAAAACCTTGTCCTAAATAGAAATTTTCATTGAAAAATTTGAAGCCGTGTTTTAAGAAAATGGCGATTAAGCATTAATGTAAAGGAGGAATTTGAAACTCTTTTTCAGAGGAATCTCATGAGTTTTCGAAAACCTCATTCGAAGTCATCAAATCAATGCAATCAATGCAAATGTTCATATTAACGGTGTGAGAGCTACATAAAAATTACATCTGTGTATTTATAAAGAACCAAAAGAGTACACAAAAATGAATTTAACGTCATACTATACAGTGCAATTAGTACTATTTGTTGAAAACGTATGAAAAAAAATGGAGCAATTTTTGAGAAATGGCGTTTGAGTGTTTCTGAAAATGCGGAATTTTGTGCTCATTTTCACAAAAAAACATTTGAGTTTTCGAGAAATTTTATTCAACATTATTAAGAGCATATGTATACATAAATACAATAATATGAACAAATTGTCTCTAATGAAAATATGAGCTACGTGAGAGACAAGACAGAGAAAATCTTTTTTTTTTAATTGAAAATATTGTTCGCCATATTGCGAGGAAACTATTAAAAGTTTCAAAACAGTGTGCAAGACCTTAATGAAAGGAGTAATTATGGACACAAATTTCATTTGAAGAGAAAATTTGCAATTTTTTCAGTTGTGGGAAGACGCTAGAAAAATTCTAACTTTTGCAATTTTAGAAAATCCTGTTAACCGTGAAAAGCGAAGCTATGCCACTTTTATAAGTGTATTTTGCTCTGTTATTACAATAAATTTAAAGAAAAATTTCAGCAAAACTTTTGAGAATGTCCGTGGGTCTGGTTAAAACCCCAAGTTTTAAAGAATGGTTTTCAAAATTTCAAAGCTTCAACTACAGATAGATCAACACATGTTTCTTCAATTTGAAAAAATTCCTACGAATGATTTAAGCGCTAGTAGTGCTCACAGACGGACAGACAGCGGGCGTTTCGCTTTCAATTGAGTTTCGGCATTAAGGACCAACAAAATAGTGATTCCGGCTACATTACGTATTAGAGGTTTTCTTTCTCTTAATTAAGCAACTGCATTTATCCACTTTTCGTTATCAGGATCCGGCAATGAATTTTTCTGGCGAAAATCCGCCTTTTTGTGCAGCATTACATAATTTTCTCTACATTACATATATTACTCCGTATATACGTAGGTATGCAAGAAAGTAAAAATGATATTTCAATAAAATATGTCTCCTATTTATAATATACTCGTAGAATTGTGTTCAACATG
Organism: Teleogryllus oceanicus; assembly: GCA_964035755.1. Lineage (NCBI taxonomy): Eukaryota > Metazoa > Arthropoda > Insecta > Orthoptera > Gryllidae > Teleogryllus > Teleogryllus oceanicus. Next base: position 36,306,072 of record CAXIVR010000011.1, on the reverse strand, counting down.
CTCTTAATAATTCACTTCATCACAATAAGAGCCTTAGTTAATCCCATACTGCAGTTAATAGGATCATTTTTTCATCTACGTTTCTGCATCCGACGAAAGTTGCTAAAACTTGAAAATTAAAGTCTGTATTACTGTTTCTTATATTAATTTCATATTATATAATACGTTTGCTAACCTAAGACAAATAAATGCAATAAAAATAAAAGCATATCTGGCCCAGTTAACCAAACTGTCCTGTATATCAATACGAGTAACTGGAGTTATTTTCTGACGTTAACTATCCACTCCACACAATTTAGCATAGTGTAACGATTATGGACAATGTACTAAAATTACATATATAATGTTTTAACCGAAGTCTAGCAGTACGTTTTCGAAATTTTGATTGATAAAATTAATGGCGGCATGCATGTAATAGTTTAGTTTTTTTATATTACAATTGTTTGGTGATGGAAACACCAGAATTACGTTCGTAAACAAAACTATTCATTTTAACTTACGTTCTTTGAGCAAAATAACTTCTTTACCGTGTGAGAAGTTAAAGCCCTGATGAGTCCTAACGATAACAGTACGTCTTAATCCATTTATCGAGTACTTTATGCTAACAAATGAAGCTGAATAATAATGTTATCTTCTAAAATATTTTGATATTTCGATAACAAGAAAGTCATCAAATGATGACATTAAGCGACAGTGTTGCGTAATATTCATTTTTCCCACTTCCCAGGCAATATTCTGCGTCCGTTTATTTTCTGACTCCCAATTTACAACTAGAGAAAGCGTACCTTCCCATCTCCGTTCTGATAGACTGAATCATTTTCTTGAGAAACTTCAATAAAATATTTCAGTAGTCTTTAATTTTTTAAACTTAATTTAATTAATTTAAATTAATTAATTAATTTAAATTAATTAATTAATTTAATTAATTTAAATTAATTAATTTAAGTTTATTCACAATTAACTTGTAACTGCAGAACTACATGAAGAACATGCGTTGGTAGTGATATAAAAATTCAAACGGATTGGTAAGGCTGTATTTTATTTATATTTTGCAATTAAATAAAAAATAGTTCATGCGTTGGTAGTGATATAAAAAACCGATAATAATATAACCGTATGAACCCGTTTTTATATATTTATATTATTTGTTTTGAGATTTGAAATTAAACGTGCAATTTTTCCTCTTGCAGCCGTCGACACTGTCGCTTTTCGGGAAAGTGGCCTTCGCGACCTTTCCCGTGTTCTCGCAAAAGAGCCGGCGCGAGGCAACCTTCCCCAAATGCGACAATTGCAACGGTTGCTAACAGAAATCTCGTACATTTAGTTCGAAATCACGTGTCTGGAAGTATAATTTTATACTCAATATACTATCAAAACATTAACGTATGTTACATCAATGCATTTGTCTAATTATGATTATCTATCGCTAGTGAAAAAAGTATATGGTTCCGTTTAAAAAATCAAAGATAATTAATTTTCTCGAAAACTAAAAATATTTCGAATTATATCTCTACCGCACATTACTTCCCCATGATTCCGCATTGTTAGAGAAAACTGCATTTAGATATCAGGAACCGTTTAAGTTATGAGATGGCCCATAGTTGGTGGGACTTTGTATAATTCTATTTGTCAGAAAATTTTCATTACGAATTTTCTATTTTCAATAAATAAGCGCTTTTTACAACATTTATTATGTTTTATTTAATAAAACCTCATGAAAACATTGTTCCTTTTGTAATTCAGTTAACCACCTCTCGGAATGTTTCCGCGCTCAAATTTCTTTCGTTGCCCGCTGCAGCGATGATTTTAGTGGCCGCAACCGCGAGGCGGCAATGTCAATGCCAGAATAACCTCTTCATGTTTTTCGTCGAGTTGCAGTTTTCGGCCTAGTCCTCTGTTTGGTGTTCCAACTTCCGATTCCAATAGTTTCGTGCACTACATGCAAAAAGCTGGCGTGAAGGAGCGCTGACGATCAGGATACAGCTCTCCATATCGTTGCACTGCTCTACAGCATTTATTCCGCATTCACCATACACTAGTAGCATATCTAACTTCTTTTCATTGGTGTACATGGTGTGACTGCTCTAAAAACAGGTAGAAGTGCGCTATCATAACCCAGCGGCGCATTTTATACTTCTGGCTCGCCTGTTATCTACGTAGTACATGGCCTTCGATCGTTTTCGGAAAGTAGGCAAAACCATTCACGAGACATTTTCCTTTAGTTTCTCAGCGGAGAGCACGGAAGGTCGAGTGGAAAAGTGCCATTCAGTACAAAATATGTTACAAAGCACATCAATTGCTAAAAACTATTCGCAAAATACAAAGATATACACATATTTGAAATCGTCTTTTAAGCGCATTACGATACGCTAAAATTTAGCATAGGGTTCCATTTAAAAAACAAAGTTGACCTTATATCTTCATAGTAAAAATAGCGACAAAGACGAAGTATGCTATAATCATAGCCCTGTTCCAGCAATCGGCATCTTCGTATCTTGCGCGGTTGAGGAGATACAAGGGTGTTAACACTTAGCTGTTCCACCCTGTATTTTGAAAACTCAAAAAAGTTAACTTTTGAAAACTACAAAATTGAAAATAGAGATCTTACTGGTTGAAAACTCTTTTCCCAATTCATGTAATAGTATAATATTGCGGAGCAGTAACAAATTAGAGAAGACAGTATGTGCTGTTTTAGTACAACTACTTCGTTGTTTGCATTATAAACATTATAATTTCTTTAAGAAGCAATCAATCAACTATTTTCAGATAATTAAAATATTGTTAGCATTATATCATTCAATTTTAGATTACAAGTTTTCATGAATAACGAATGAAAATTTGACCGGAATTCTCTTAGGTGTGTTAATTGATTTTAAAAATCACCTAGTTACTTGCTTAATACTACGTGGTTCTGTATTTCAGACTGGTGTTTCCCGACCAGTTACAGTTCAGTCTTATCGCGTAATGTGGAGATCACCTTGAAGATATGGGAGGGGGGCAAGATAAGCACTTCGCAGGATAGAAGCTACTTCGCAAGCCCTACACAATAGGCCATACGTATCGAAATATTTCTAACTAGAATACTATAGAATAGTATCGCTGATGATGACTCTGCATTCTTATCACGAATGTGAGTTTGCTGTAACCTGAGTAAATGTAGTGTCATAAGAACAATAAATTTCAAGATAAATTCATTTACAATCCACTCATCGGTGCTGTAAGGTACCTCTGTGATAACTCGTGGATTAAGCACGTAGTAGATAGAGGAATGGAGCCAAAATCAAATCCTGCCGAATAGGTATTTTTTTACCTGATGTCTGGAACACATTAATCACTGTCATCACGAAAGAGACAATCCAAAATTCTTGCAAGGAACAAACTTGTTTTTGTAAATGCTATAATTGTAATATTAAGATTGTGTGCTGGTATCTTGTATTCCAAGCAATGTGACAAAACGAAATTTGGAAGAGATAGCTAAAATATTAATAGTGTCTCAATTGCAATATCATTATCATATTTTTACGTAATCGTTAGAAATAATATGAAACAGTCTGTACCAAGTTGTATAATCGCTAAAAAGAAATAAAAGAAGTCATCTTCGTCAACATATCAGCTTTATTAAGATAGCCGGCTTTCGACGGCTTTGCCGTCATCGTCAGTCTACAGAATACAAAAAGATACAAAAAAAATTTTTATAAATAAATACACAATAAGATAGAAAAAAAATTAATTAAATTACAATTGATGGATAACTCTAAAATATTTAGTTACAGATAGATAAAATTTCAAAAACGGTAGGGGGGGATGCAACGGGAGGATTAGTAGCAGTTCAAATTAAACAAAAAATCAATCAGAAAGAAAATTTATGATTGAAAAAATTAAGGAACATATAGCAGATATGTGTGCCTCACCCCGGCGCCCCAACGCTCCCCCTCCTAAGACATTTCAAGAAACACTAAACAGACCTCCTCAAACCCACCCCCGCCGGATCTGGCAAAAAAAACCCCTTTCCGTTCTCTCTGGGCACAGCGCTCGATTTTTTGCCGACAACGAGTGCAAAAGGGCTCAATTTTATTCAATTATTTCCCATCTTTTAATAACATTGATATGAATTTTATTACTTTTCCCCCATTTCTTAATATGTATATTTTGTGTATATAATATAATATATATATATATATATATATATATATATATAAAAGAAAAAGAAGAGAGAGAGAGAGAGAGAGAGAAGAAATTTTTTTTTTCTTTTGAATATGAGAATGTATATTTCTTACAAATATTTAAAATTTAAATTTGAACTGTTGTAATATTAATTCCTCTGCCCCCCCAATTAATTTTAAATTTTCTGCTATATTTCCCTTTAAATTTTTTGCAATCATAAAATGTGTCTTTCGTGATTTTCTGTTTAATTTGAACTGCTACTAATCCTCCCGTTCATCCCTTCCCTTTTAAATTTTATCTATCTGTAACTAAATTTTTTGGTTATCCATAAATTTGTAATTTAATTAATTTTTTCTTCTATCTTATTGTTATTTATTTAAAAAATTTTTTTTGTATCTTTTGTATTCTGTAGAGGATGACCAAAACCGTCAAACCCCTATCTCAATAAAGTGATATGTTGACGAAGTGACTTCTTTTTTTTTTTTTATAAAACTCAACAAATCAATGTTAAAAACCTAGTAATTTATATATTTAACAGTTCTGAATAATGAATTTAACTCTCTGGGGTTTTTTAATATTTTGTAATAAAGGGAAAATTTTTTTGTTCTTTTTCAATTCAGATGAATATTCTTTTTAAAGTTTAACAAAAAATTTTAATTTTCGAACCATTAAAATTATAAACATTTTGTTTTTTTGCCTTTTGATAAATCAAAAAGAACGCATCCCCAATTGTTTTAAACAATTGATAATTTTTTTTTATGGTCTTCTTAAAATGTTTAAAGTAAGTCTTCGTGGTGGGGCAACATATCAAAATGTATTAACTCCAAAAAAATAAAATACGTTTTACGTGGTAATGTGAAAAAATAATTTTTTTATTATTTTCCATTTTAAATAAACAATGTTTTTATACGGGATTCCCTTGCGGGTGACTGGACTAAGTGGGCAGCATTATTTAGTCCCAATTTTCCGAAAATAAGAATTTTAAGTAAGTTATATCCAAATTGCCATGTTTGTGCAGGGATCCCAAAGTTAATCACCCTTATTTAGTCAATACAGGAAAAAAAAAAGGGGGGGTTTTGGGGTCTCAAAATTTCCCGGGAAAAAATCCGTCTTTGAAATATAAATTTTTAACTTATGATAAAATTCATAAATAAGATAAAAGTTTATAAATAAATATATTATCATGTTTTTAAAACATCAGATGACCCAATTTCATTTTTAGAAATTTTGTTGAGAACGAAAAGTTTAAAAAATATTCTATTAGTCTTAAATGTTACTCCAGAGAAAATGGAGAAATTTCAGAAAAAAAATTTTTGTATTTAGATTCATTAAGGCTTGGATTTGGAAAAAAATCTTCTTGCTGAGATGTTTTAAAATCGGGTTATAAACAGGTAGGGGGGATGGTTCGCGCGAAGCCTTTTTTTTTTCTGTTCCCGTTCTGTTTTAACTAAGTCTAGAATTAAAAAATAAGAATGTTTTGCGGAAAATACTTGTATTTAATTGTTTTATAAGATCTTTGCTGAACATACTATATAATTTTAATTAGTTCAGGGTTTATCCTTTTTTACAAATATTTATTCAAATGTTTTTTTATATTCAGTTAATAAAAATTTAACTAACCTGTTTGAATTAAGATGTGAAGTGTTGACATTTTTTGCATTCACTTAAAAAGGTTTGCCCCACTATGTCATTTTATGGAAAAAATATGAAAATGATTTCCGTTAGTGATATTCATATTGTGACCTGATAACCCTAATTGGTACTAAAGATGAATTCCCCTTAGGGAAATGAAACCCCCCTGTTTTAGAAAAAGTGTTTACAGTTGGGTTTTTTTTTGGGTCTGTATTCTACGCTTTTTGATATTTGTCACCCCTGTCATCATTTACGTAAGTCAAATAAAAGGAAGGTTTTGGGAAACCCTTTTAATAATTGATATCGTTGAAATTTACACAATGTTTTGCAGTTGAAAAATTTCTTTTTTTCTTATTTGATAAATACATTCATATTTTGCAATATGAATCATTTATAAAAAATAAACTCACCTTAAAAGACAGTCGTCAAAAAATTTTAATTTTTTTTATCTCCAATTTGGAACTGCTGTAATAACCTTAGATGGATTTTGAACTATGATAAATTCATCTCAGCAAACAAAATTTGTATCCCCGTTTTTCTTTCCGATCCCTACCCTACATTTTTTTGTGATGGATCAGAAAATAAATAAAACAAGAAAAAAAAAATTAAAAAAACCTGCAAATGGATTTCATGAGAAGAATTGAATTCTAAAATGTACCATTTAAAAATGATGATATTTTGAAAAGAATGCAAATACAGAAATCGATTTTAGAGGAAAGGGAAACACAAATTAAAATGGTTTGGTCACTTGAAAAGGCTCGGTTATAGGAGATGGCCCAAAAAAATCTCTGGTGGCTCCTTAGACAGAAGAAAAAGGTAGACCCAGAGAAGAATGGCAAAGCAAGTTATGAAGGACATGCAGAAAGAGGCCTTGAAGACGATTGGAATGTAGAGAGGCTTGGAGATTGGAATGCGAGACGGCCGCAGGAGCTGTAGACAACTCGCAAGAAGAAGAAGATTTTACTTTCTCGTATACGCACGAATATACAAAAGTAATATACATATATAGAAAAGTTATGTTACGGAAAATCGATTTCGCGATTTCAACGGAAAACACGTTTTGGAGTCGAAAAAGTGGTTTTGATCAAACCGTCCGTCCGTGAACACTACTAGCGCCTAAACCACACGTACGATCCCCTTTCCAATTTAAGAAACCCCCGTTCTTCTGGCTGTAGTTAAGCTTGTAAATTTTGAAAAATCTTTGAAATTTAGGGATACGTTACATGAAACTTTTGGACATTTTAAAAATTTCTCAAAAACGGTTCAATTTTTCTTTAAATTTCTTGTAAGAATGAGTAAAATAAGTTTTGAAAGATGGCATAGGTCAATTTTCACGGTTAACTCTGAATTTTCGAAAAATTTCAAAAGTTGTAACTTTCGGGGGGTCTACCTACATCTACAAAATTGAAAACAGATTTTTCTTTCAAATGAAATTTGTTTTTCCATAATTCGTTCATGCATAACGGCCCTGTAGGCTTTCTGAAATGTTGGCATTTTCGTGCAAAAGTGCGAGCAATATTTAAATTTTAAAGAATGGTTTGAAATGCAAAATGCTTGAAACCGTTTTTTTTCTTATCTATTAAAACATTTCGAAACCGATTTGTGAAATCGTACTTTTCTTTTCTTTCGTTGTAGGGAATTCTGTCTTCACAAGCAAAACTCAACAACTATCACTCGTCAACCCCATCTAATATGTGAAACATTGTATAAGGTCTACAGGAGTGTCGTCATGTAGTTAAGGTGCTACAGTGCTTGCTTGAAGAACCGGGGGCTCGAGTTCAGGTCCGGCCTGTTCATAATTTTAATTTTTGAAAATGTGGAGATTTTAATTAATATTTTTCCTTTTCAATAATTTGGTATGCATTTGGGGTTGTCTTTAAATTTCAAAACTAATGAATTTAATAGTGTAACATTTTTTATATATTAAAAAAACATTCCCCAAATAAAAAGAAAAATAAGGTTATTTTTTTAAATGTGATGATGAAAAAAAAGATAAAAACCCCTAATGATAGATGATTTTTTTGATGTCAAAAAATTTTTTTCTTAGATTCTAGTAATTCCCGCAGCAAATAAATTTTGAATGTCGGACCGTTAAAAGGTCTTTTATAACTTATTCTTTTTTCACCTTGGAAGGGCGTTGGGGGTTGGCGTCGGAAAAAACCAAGCGCCTGCTAAAAAAATTTCATATTTGAACTGAAACCTTTTTAAATAAATTAACTATTTTTTAGTGCCGCGTAGATTTCTTTTTTCTTATTGTCCAGAGGGTTTTTTTTAAAATTTTTAAAAATTTTCTTTTTTTAAAAAAATTAAAAATGCACACCCTACTAAAAAAATGAAGAACTAGGGTGCTGAATGGGGCACACTTTCTCAAGCAAATGTTTATCATTTCCCTTTTTGTGGGCTGGTTTAAAATTTTGTTTTTCTCTTTCCCGCTGCCATCATCGCCCACAAATTCATTTTTTACATTTTTCCTTTTTGGGTTTAAAAATGAATCAAAAATTTTTTCGAAAATTAAAGAAATAAAAACTTGCCTGAATAGCTATTTTCAGAAAAATTTGGGGTTGTTAAAATGGCGTTAACGTTACTGTAAATGCGAAAATTTTAACTCTTTTCCCGGAATCTATTGAGTTTTTAAAAAATTTCCCCCAAAATCATTTTGAAACATTTACTCACAAGTTAAAAAAAGTATACAAAACTATTCAAATGTCATATTAACGGGGTGAAATTTTAAAAAAATTTCATTTGTGTACTTTTGAAAAACAAAAAAATACAACAAAATGAACTTTAGTCAATAAACAGTGCAATAGACTATCCATTGGAAAATTTGAAGAACAACGGGGCCATTTTTTAAAAAAAGGCGTTGGTTTTCTAAAAAGAAATTTTGAGGGCATTTTTTTCAAAAAATATTGAGATTTCGAGAAATTTTTATGACATTTTTTTTAAACTGTATATAAATACAATTATGTCGAAATTTTAATGTCAATATTAACAACGTGAATTAAAAAATTAAATTTTTGAAATTTTTTAAAAAAACAAAAAAATAAGCAATATCTCGTTTATGTCATCGGATAGTGTTTTTTTGGGTTACCCAAAAAAAATTTAAAAAAAAATTAAGGTTTTTGAAAATCTTGTTTATGTAATTTTAAAAATTTCAAATTACGCCATATTGTGAAAAACCTTTAAAAATTCCCAAAAAATTCCCCGCCTTATTAAAAAAACAATTATGAGAAAAATTTCATCTGAAGCAAAAAACTCTATCTTTAATTTAGTAGTTGAAAATTTTGAAAATGTCGGGAATTTTATAAAAGTCTCCCAAAATTAATAATTTTTTAGAATCGCAGAGCTTCGCCCGGGCAAAAACGACGGGGTTTCTTAAATTTTGGGAAAAAATTGTATGCATGGTTTGGCGCAGTGTTGTTCAACACCAGACGGACTTTTTGCTTCAATTTTTTTTCCATCGGGGCCCCACAAAACGGGATTCTGGATACACCACGTGTTAGTGGATTTTTCAATTTGCAATTGGTTTGATTCGTTTTGTCCCAGGGGGACAATGAATTTTTTTCCGCCTTTTTTTGCGCTGCATTACAAACCCGCTAATTCGTTATTACACTGCCCGAGGTAAACAAAAGAAATTTTAAAGTGTTTGTTAACACTTACCAGATAAATTTAAGGAATGAGTTGTGATGAAGATTAATGATTAAAAAAATAATTTTATTTTTAAACCTTTATTTATATTGTAACTCCGACGGAGGGCCACCCCGGGGCCGTGTTGTCGGCTGCTCGGGAGGCGAGGCCGAAATTTAGATGGGGGCCCAGAGGGCGCGATAGAGTGGGGAAAGAAAATTTAAAAGAAAAATAAATTTAAGGGGATTAAAAAAAAAAAAAATTAGTAGAAATAATTTGTTATAATTATTTGCTCATTTTTAAACCCTTTTTTTTATCATCAGTCTTAAAACTAAAATTTTAAATCTTATGATTTTTGTTATAAAAAATAAAGGAAAAAATTAAAAAGTTTCTTACAAAATTACAAAAAAAGGCCAATCCCCCGGGGCCTCTTTGTTTGAATATAGTCCCGATAAGACGGGGGCGTAAAATTTGTTTTGTTTGTCAACTCAAAAAACTAAAATCACCATGTGCGGGAGAGGAACTCGCTGGGGTGAACGGGCCCCAAACACCTAAAAACTGGGCCCTTTCTTCTGGACGCACGTCCCGGATGACGGAGGGGCTTCCGTGCCTGCTTCCCATTCAGGAAGCAAAACCCCACGACACCAACTGTGACGTCTGCGGCAGTGGTGACGACTTTCGGGGCGGTTTATTTAACGTCAGAATAAAGCACGATACCGTCGGGGGAATAATCCCACCACTAAATCGTATCCCATGTTCGGGCCCACGCAAAAACAGAAAGGGGGCGTATAAATTAAAAACGCTTCCCCGCCTAGGCGGGAAAACCGACGCGGGATGGAAAATTCCATAAGCCGACCCCCATGCGGCGTGATAATTCGCCGGGGACCAAACCTTCTAAACCGTTCCAGAATATTTTAAATTCTAGCAGGGCCCATTTGGGCGTTAAATTCACCCCTCTTCGCCATGCAACCCCTGGAAAAGCAGTCGCAATTGGCCAGTTCAAACAGTTCAAATCCCTCTTCGGGTTTGGAAAGAACTCGCAAACCAAAAAAAATTCAGTCCTTAGCCCCCTTGCGTGAAGCATGTCCCCCGTGTTAAAAGATCCAACTTATAAAGAAAGTAATATTCTTGCTTATGTTGTGGAATGAAACCCAAATTGTTTCAATTTTGTTGAGTTCAGCATTGTGTATGATTGAACTAATAATGTATTTCCAAGTTGGTAAGTTGCCGGGCGAAAATGTTCTCGCCTTCGTGATTAAAGATGGAAGATTCTGTATTCTAAATTGAGAACAAAAACCCCAGTGTATTTTTTTGAAAAGAACAATTGTGACAACTCAAAAGGGAATTAAAATATTCTGCAAGGTGAAAGTGTTTCCCTGATAACCCCACATTATTTCAAAATTCCCAAGAGCGTCGAAAAGGGCTGGTGGATTGCCCATCTCGTTCAAAACCAATAATACGTTCAAACAAACCCGCCCGCCCAGCTACCGTGCGACATCGCGAGCGAAAAACGAGCAGAGATAAAAAGAATAACAAAATTGAATAAAGTTCCTTTCAATCTACCTAACACACGGTGTGTTAATATCACCTCTGCGCGTTTTATTGCGCTAATTCGCGCTACGCCCACACTCTTCTGCCTCACATGGCTTTGTGCGGCCCCTCCCTCCGGCGGCTTGAACGCTTCTGCCCTGCACGACTCTGCGCCTCCGCCCCTTGATTCTCCCGCGCTTCACGGGCCCACACGTTCTCCCATTTCTACGAACGTTCTAGAACTTTCTGCTGAATTTTTAGAAGGCGGGGACGTTACTGGACGAAAGTCTACGCCGTACATGATTTTACACAAATCAGATTACGCTTTCTTAAATTTTATGGATATTGATTCAGTGGTGAGGTGTAGTTGACATTTACATAATTGGAATGATTGAAGGCGTTGTCATTGTCAACAATAGTTTATTCCAGTCCCGTTTTGTGCCCCGACGCGAAAACTGATGATATGCTAAGCCATCGAAAGCTGTATTGTGAAATAAATCTATTGGTAATGACAACGTCATCAATATTCAATTTTAGAATATTCAAAAAACCCAAAAGCGCCTTTCTCCCCCTTTCCCTTTAAACAAACCGGGGCGGTGCCGGCCCGATGGCCGAGATCCCCAAAGGCAGTACTTCGTGTGATCTTGACCGAAGGGTCGCGGGTTCGACCCCCGCCCCGGCTGGTTGTATCTTGTTCGCCCTTTCCCCCCCCTTATCATCACCTTTCGTTTCATCCTCAATTTTACCATGTTAAAAAAGTGGTCGCAATGCCTAAGATGTTAAACGACCTTAAATAACCAATTTAAAAAACCTGGGCGTCTTCTGAAATTTCCCCCGAGCAGCGTGGTCGATGGTCCCCTGGGGAGATCCCAAGGCGCGTGTAACAAACATTGGGCCCCCCGCTCGTCCGAGGCGACGCCAATAAGTCGCGTTTGCAGCTGCGCGAACTAATTGACCCTTTCACTGCCTACGGAGGGCCCGGTTTCAACACACTCACTGCGGAAGTTATTACAAAAAATGTGATTCGAATCTGATATTTGGTTACGTCCAATATAATAAATATTCGATTATTAGTTGAATAAATATTTTTTATCCCATTGTGAACATTCTGGAAGGCTACATTGTTGTGAATGATACTGATTAATAAACAAGCCTATTATAAATATTCTTCTCAGTCATTCATTCAAGAGTATGCTACAACTATTTTACTAAACTATCCCAACCGGGATACAAAAGAAAAGACTCAGGTCACGTGACCTCTCTTGATCCCAGAAAATGTACATTTATCTCTCCTAATGAACTAGTGGTTAACTAGTAATGAAGATCAAGATGATCGTTTATTTAGATAATATTATTTCATCAGAAAAGTTCTTTAACCTTTTAAATTGACGTTGAAATATTTGTTACATTATTTTAGGAGACACCCCAAAAAGCATTGTAAACCTTGGGGAAAAAAAACGATGAATGATTATAAGAAAAAACGATGATTCCAGTCAATAAAGTATATTTAAACCAGACGTTTCGGCCTAAATTGTAAGCTCTCTTCGTGTCTGAAAAGGGCAACACACCGATCAGTTACAATCTTACATAATATTACTAGTATAAAACAATTAAACAAACCTGAGAAAAGACGTGTACCTGTAAGTTGCTTAGGTTAAGTTATACCATAGTGTTGATATATCATATATAAACACTTATCTAAACCAATGGGGGCCCCAAAGGACCATATTAAAGAGGCATAGATAAATGCAATTGTTTATTTTGGAAGATCTTCTTCAATTGAAAATTAATATTTTAAGGTTCGGCCCATGTTTGATACAAAAAGGTTAAAGGTACTGTGTGGGGGTGGTCCCAAATTTTGGGTCACAAAACATGCAAGTCTTAATGAAAAAGAAGATAAAGTGGGGGGGAAGGGAGCCATGGTTATTTTATGTAATCATAATATCGAGGGGAGAATTTGTGCAAACCCAAAGAAAAATTGAACCCATTGTGTTGAAACATAATTTAAAAAAGGTTTAAAATGAACGGGGAATGGGGGAAAGGGAATCACCTATAATGAGTTAAATTTATCAAAAATATTGAACGTTGGATAACGTTGGGTTTTTTTGGTCTTGGGGTAAATTTTTTTTTTCTAAAAAAAGCATTTCAAAAATTAGTTTTTTTATCCCAATTTTTCTTGGTAAGTATGACGGGAATCATCTTTTTTTCTTATAATTTTTTGGTTACCCAGTGAATCCTGATTTAAATGATAAAAGGTTTTTTTCTCCATAATCCAAATAACAAAAAATGTTGGTGGATATCTTTAAATTTTGGAGAACCGCCGCAGAACTTTTAATTCATACAAACGATTTCCGTTTTTAAGTCAGCGTGTCCTTGAAAAAAAATGAATAATTTTTTTTGGAATCTGTAATATTTAACCCAGGAATGAAAAAAAAACATATAAAAATGGAGCCCAAAAATAAATAATGAAAAGTCAAGATACATGGTTGGGGGGAAACTCGATATGATCTAGAATAGAAAAAAATTTATATTTGAGTAGTAAAGGCTTTTAAATATTTTGGGTGACTATTAGAGCAGGTGGGTCTAAAAATTTGACTTTAAAAAAAAATAAACACGGGAACCCAATTATTATGATTTTTAAATTTTTTTATGAAACAAAATATTGAAAGAAAACTAAGAACAAATATACAAGACAATGGTGGAGAGCGGTTTTCATTAAATGTATTTATTACGTAAGAAATTTGATTTAAAAAAATGATGCAAAAACTCTGGTTAAATTTTGGGAAATTAATTTTTGGAGACGATCTTGTCGTATTTTGATAGAATACCAAACGAAAGTTAGACGATAATGGAAATTGAGACAAGTGATCAAACATGTAGAATTAAAAAAAACCCAATGGTATAGCTATTAAGAAATACATGCTGAAAAAATATAAAAAATTATCTTTGGTGAACCCCCTTTCGAAAGAAGAAAACGAGAAGGCCCAAAAGGAAATCTTGTGTCCGTCATCGATTCGACAATGAAGAAGAAGAGTAGGGGAATAGCCGGGAAAAAAACATTGGCGTGTTGAGTGGAAAACGGTCATTAGAACTGAAAAATACTCGTTAAATTAATAATAATTCCCTTTAAACCCCAAGGGGATGATCCCGGGATGAAAAGCCTTTTTTTAGGTAAAGTAAGGGGGGCCAAAGTTCCCGAATTTTAAAACCAAACGCGTTACGTTTTATTGGAAAAAAAATTTAAAAAAAGAAAATTTGATTATTTTCTAGAGGGGCCCTTTTAGATAAAAATCCAGATATTACTTTTTTTGGATTTATAATATGTAAACTTTGTCCATTTATCGGCAGACGTTTTTTAATGGGGGAAAAACTTTTTTCAAATTTTCAGGTCGAAAAAATATAGTATTATAAAAAAAATGATTAATTATGTTTTAAAAAAATTCGGACTAAAGTAAAAAAAAACTACAAATAGTAAATTCCATTTCTTTTTGAAACCCAAAGAAAGTGTCACCAAGAATGTGTCAATTCCAATCAAAAACTATTTCCCAAATAAAATTTTTCCTTAAAAATTGGGGCCTTTGTAAATATCTTTTTTAGCTGCGATAACATAATTCACCGGAAAATGTCGGGATTTTTCGACGAATGGCAGAAAATCATTACAAAACCCGTAGGACTTCTGATCTTTAAAAAAAGATTTTTAAAAACCCAGACATTTATTCACTTTATTTTATAATATAACATGTTTTTCAAGTTTAGTTGAAAAATTTATATCACTTTGGTCCAAAACTTGAAAAGGAAAATGGTGACCCGAAGATTTTTGGGGACCCAACAGCGATGGCGATTTCTCTTCCCTTCCCCGGCCCTTTAACGTCAACTTGGAAAGTGGTCCCCAATGGGCCAAATGGGGAAAGAATTTTGAATTTGAGGTCATTGTGTTATTTAGTTTTCTTTTAAAATCGTCTCTGAGTGAGAATACAAATACGAACACAAACTATCAATCAATGGGCAGAACTTTTAAAGCGTTACATTGTAATATACTAGTTGCAGTGGGTTTTAACAATAATAAATAGTTTCGTTATAATTTTAAAATTAACATTAATTCATTTTAGTACTTTTCTCAAATTACTTTATAAATATGTACAACGAAAAAATTCTTCCCAAAAAAAAAAAAACTTTTTTGTTTACAATATTTATTTAAAAATTCATTAAAAAAATAAAATTTCAATTCAATTTCTGAAGATGCAAGTGGACACACATCCCAAAAAATTGGCAATTTTTTATAAAATTAAAAAAAGAATAAAAAAAAACAAAAATTTAATTTTTCAACATTTTTTTACAGAAAAGGATCCCATTTTTTCTGACGATTATCGTATACAGATTTAAAATTTGACAAAAATTTTGAAACAATATTAACAATTACAATTTTTAAATAATTTATATCAAAAATCTCTAGTGATTCTGAATGGATTAGCGAAATCAGTGTTTGCATGGTCTGTTTTCGGGAAGTGGGTGTAACATTCAGATGACGCTAGAAAAGCTTTGTTCTTTCTGTCTCTCGAAAATAAAAATATCTCGTATATTTTTAATTATTTTAAAAATATTTTTTATATACTTGCTTAAAAATTAAAAAAATTTCATTGCTTGGTTGAAATCATACATCCTTAAAAAGGAAAAATTTAAGATTTTTGTGTTCCAACAAAGTTCACCAAAAAGACAAAAGCTGGTGTTTCACCCTTTAAAATTAAATATAAAAATATTGTATAAAAGGGGCATATCTCGTTTATTTGAGGTGAAAATTGAATGAAAAGTGTTGATGCCGTCTTTGAGAAAACAAATTTCAAGCAAAACTTAAAATTGCCTATATTTTATACGAAATGAAGCGAAAAATATTTAAAATTTCGAAAAATTGTATATTATTTAAAAGCTATCGTTGAGGAAAAGATTTCATTAGGCGAAAAATATCTTTATAATTGTAGTTTGTGGAAAGAGGTCTATTTGAACATTTGCAATTTTCCGAAAGTCAGGGTTTTCAACGTACATGAGATCTGCGCGATTCTCTTAAACTACCTTCACACTATCCAACGACAAAATTTAATAAAAGGCGATGGAGCATTTCTTTGAAAATTTTGAAAATGCCCCACGAGTTTCATATAGGAAAAAAAATATATCAGTGTTATTTAAAGACGCGACCTCGCCAGATCGATAAAGGAATATCAGTTTTGAAAAATTGGCTGAACAGTTTATCCCTAGCGTTGTTCTCAGACGGATGGCCAGTTTTGCCGGAAATCAATTGGGGATTTGGGTATCAAGAACCCACAAAACATGGATTCTGGCCACATCACGTATTAGAGGATTTCTTTTCTAAATTTAGCAACTAGATTGATCCACTTTTTCGCTACCAGAGCTTTGGAATAAGAGTTTTTTTGTCGAAAATTCGTCGCTTTTCCCCGCAGCATTACACAATTTTCTCTTTACGTCGCAAGCCACAGAAGATAAACGCATGTTGTAATGTGCGAAAGAGAACCTGACAAATTTATATTCTCATACCTGGAAAAGCGGGAAATGACAAGGTTCAAGAAGCCAGATCGCTGGTCACCCTGTATTCAGTAAAACGTTAGAAGTGCCTCATGGTCCTTGACTAGCACATCACACAACTTCAAACATTCGCGCATGTGTAGGTGCAGCATAGTTATAGCATCGTACGGCTGTCAAAATTACATTGCCATCGCCGACCACAAGATGAAAATGCCCAGTAGCATAACAGCTCAAAGCTGTCAACTTCTGCTGCGTGGGCGTTGGAGGCTTATTGCTATTTGAAAGGTATCCCGGACGCGATTCTTTCTCTTCCAAAACCTTCAGGGGCACCTCCTCCAACATTCTGCAACTGGTGACGAACTGAGCATCATCCATAAGTCATAAAATGGTTTTTATGTTGAGAAGTGCTTGTTAGAGATGGTATGTTTTCAATCCAGTTCTCAAAGTCCAAGGATATCTCTCTCGTGGCCATTCATAACACGAGTAGTGCTACTGGCGCGCTTGACTCCGTCTAATGTACTTTTCTTTCTTTATTAAAATACTTTTCTTATTTATCTACACTTCACTTTTAATGAAATACACTATGGAAAGAAATATGTAATTGTAAACAATGGGCCTTTATTAAAATCCGTCCGCATTTTCTTGAGTTCTCATTTTGCTAGAAGTGAGAGTAGTGGTGGTTGGTTATTTTGACGACAGGAGTCTAATATCAAATTAAAGCTCATTTTTCGATGCGAAATAGTTTTCTGTGTATAGGAGCGAACATATATGGTTATCATTTTGTTAACGATGCGTGTAGCTATCACTTACTATTCAAGTAAAGTTAGTAAAGATGTTAGAGGGTAAGAAAGCCAGGTTGGGAAACTTGCGCATATATCACCCATGCATCACATTAACAACAAAATAATGAAATAACTAAGTCAACGAAATACAGTATAGGAATGGTTGGACAGTATTTAAATACTTGTATTTTAAATTCGTATTTTAATTACATTTTGCATTTGAATAACTGTATTCTTCAGTTTCTTGGACGAGTATTTTAGAGATGTATTGAAATACATAAAATAGGTGTGTATAAAGATAGAAATATTAAAAGTACTTGAAATATATATAAGTCCATACACAGTTTACACATCATACTCCAGTTTTAAATGTTTTTGAAGTAAAATAAATAAACAAATAAGATAACGAGGATAGTTTATTTTTGTTTGATACTGCTAGGGAATGAACCTCATTGAAACAAAAATAAAAGCCCCTTTCATCTGTTGAATTCTCTTCATTTTTAAATTGCTCATCAACATAATTAAAATTGGTGGATAATTTTTTGACAACAAAAAATTACGTTTCTTCCTTATAAATAGAGCCCAGCCAATGCCCTGTTTGCATATTTTTCTTCATTCATTGTCTTTTAGGCAACTTACCACAATTTCAATGCCCCACCTCAGAGACGGCTCTTTCCAGGGTTTTAAAATGGCTATAAACGCCTTATTTAGAGATAATTGCCTCAGCGTTACGAACCTATAGAAGCCTTCATTTAAATTTACTCATCTCTTGACGCTGTCGACAAATTAAAGGAGATGGAGATAAATATTAACGATGACCTGTTGTCCTTATTACTGTTGTATAGCCTGCCGTATAGCTATGAAAACTTCCGGTGTGCAATAGAGTCGCGAGACGAAATACCAAAGCCAAACGCTCTTCGAATAAAGATAGTAGAGGAAAGCGACGCCAGAAGATCTAGCAATCAAGAAGCATCGCAGAACGCTTTAGCGGCCAATTCATCTACGAAAAAAAAGTTCTTCCGTGTACACAAACGACAAAAATCGCAGAACAAACATAAAACGCGCAGAAAATTACATAACACTGCACACGACACCCTGGAACCACGAAACCATATATGAAACCAATTATGTATTTGCTTTCTTTCATCGCGATGCTTAACTGGGAGTACTAAATACTTACTCAATCGCCAGTCTAAAATAACAAAATTTAAAAAAACAGAGCGTTTCACAAACCTTCCGAAAATCACTTGAAAGCAATCACTCATTCATACAGAACGCATAACCGTGTGTTAAAGGCGTTTCGTGATAAGAGCTTCTGAAGTCGAACATTGCTCGTAGCTATTGTAAAATAAACGGAGAGAGAGAGGCGAAACTGACGGTCACCGCCCTTCCCTTTCCTCTCGGTGAAAAAATCCCACTATCTTTTCGTGTGCATCGACCAACGATCACATACGCGAGCTCTAAAACCGACGAAGCACGACAATGAAAGTAATTTGATCAACGGATCAAGAATCACCTGATTCCATTCAGTACACCGAATGTTTTGCACTCCAAGTAAGTGCTGCTTTTATTTCTGTTCTCCGAACGTTACAACTGTACCATCCGCCCAACAGCACAGGACCGACTATACGAAAGTTGCCTTTATGAGTGACAAATAGTTTCCAGACGAAAGCGGATATGGCCTGAATAGTTGTTTAATAATACGTGGCTCGAGATGATGGGAAGGCGAGGGACAAGTCCTAACGAACGAAAGAATAAATCATTAACAGATCTGTATAAAAGAGAAAGCGCAAAAAAACAAAAAAAACGTGAAATTCACAGGGGTGGTGGAACCCGTCATTCTGAAAACGGACGAAGATGCAGGTAAACAAGCTGCTTGGGAAATACTCTGTCTCTACGATATACCAGAATCTCATTGACTCGTTGTATCTCCCAGAGAAAGAAAATCCTTCGTTTGTGTAGTCCCTAGGACTTGACTGAGCGGGCGCCTGCTTCGCCTCGCAAACGGCGCGCAGCTGCACGGCCTGGCAGGCGGCGTGCGTGAGCTATCAGATCGTTGACAGGTCTTCCGGGCGCCGATTCGCCGAACTGCGCGCTTCGATCTCGTGATAGCGGCGCAACGGCCTTTTCATAATTCTACAACGCCACAACGCACGAACGTTACCTATGGATTCGAGATCTCTGATAAATCGAAAGTAAGAAAGAGGATAAATAAGAAAAAGAGAAACGGAAAGGAAGAATGATGAGAGAGAGTGAGAGGAAACGGCGACGCCCTTCCTTTGTCTGGATGGAAATGCGGTGTCGTGCAGATGACTAGCAATTTTTTAGAGACATTAATACACAATTGGCCGCATTTCTATAAATGTTAATGCTATAAAATGTACGACAACACCGTTCGACGCGCAACAAGGCTTAGAATGGAGAAGTTACGGAGCTGCGATTTGATACGACGCTTCGTTTACCCGTAAAAATATGAAAAACGGCTACTTCTTTTCAGTCTTAATTCTAATCGTTGTTACGCCCGGAATTATCGAAGAATGAGCAGGCCAGAAAAGAGAAGACGATAGAAAGAAATACAGGTAAGTAAGGAGAAACAAGGAGGATCAGACAAAATGCATAGATTACGACGGTCGTGAAACATGTATTAATAGCATTGCCTGCTCGGTTATGACACTGTCGAGCTGCAGCACCGTGCGCGAAAAAGGCAGCGTCGCAGAACCCGAGGAGCGACCCGGGAACGCTGCTGGGATAGGTCGGCAAACCGCGTCGTCTCCGACTGCGTGTCTGTGGAAACACGTCTAGAATAAGAACCTCAACAATTTTCTGTCGCGCAACAATGGTCGTTGGTATTTGATTCCGAGATCCCTGATGATGATTCCAAAGAAGTAAGGAGGATGGAATGAGAGAGATAATCAGTAAGAGAGAGCAAGGAAGAATAGAAGGAAAGAGAGAGAGAGAAAGAGAGGGAACGGCGACGTCTTTTCTTCCATTCTAATCTTTTTCTTTACAGAAAGATCGGAAAAGTATTTCTGTCGCGTAATGTTATTACTGTGGTTTCTTACAGAACGTCGCACAGCGACCGAGCGAGGGAGCAAGCGGTCAAGTCACCCGTTTGTCGGCGGGTTGGGGAGGGGGGGCCGGCCGGGGTTAGGCGGGGGAAGGGGGAGGCGAGCGGGCGGGCTGGCGGGAAGGGCCGGCCGAGCAGCGGGCGGTGGCGTGTTCCGCGGGAGCAGGTGACGGATTTCTTCCGGGCGTGAGCTTCCTCTATGCGCTA
The DNA here is from genome assembly GCA_964035755.1 of Teleogryllus oceanicus. Taxonomy (NCBI): domain Eukaryota; kingdom Metazoa; phylum Arthropoda; class Insecta; order Orthoptera; family Gryllidae; genus Teleogryllus; species Teleogryllus oceanicus. Next base: position 36,285,531 of record CAXIVR010000011.1, on the reverse strand, counting down.
TGTACTGGCCGTCGTCAAAATTATATCTGGAGAACAGTTTGTCGTATCGAATAGCGGTTTGCGGCAGAGAAGACAAAGAAGATGTTTATTAGTATCCGACTACGTAGAACGTCAAAATTGTTGACAAAAGGAAAAAGGAGAAGTGTCGCTGGGGTGGAACCGAGATCTTGAACCGTTTTGAAGCACATTCCGCACGAAAGATCGTGTTTCGTAATTTAGAAATGACCGGTTTCGATTCCACGTTCCGACGCCTCATTTCGGCGTTAGGAATTTCACAAGATAATTTGATTATAAGCGATTTTCTCCGTTATCTAAGCAGGTAGACAAACCGAATCGCCCTTTCGTATCCGAGCAGACCAACCTTTGGTCTTAAAAGCATGGGGCTCCTTTCCTCTTTCGCACTATTTCCCCGGCGAGCAGGGACGCTCCAAAGAGTAAAATTCGGCCCACGTGCGACGAGCCTCCAGTGCGAAACTTGCCACTTTCGATGTTGAATAGTTTCCGGACAAATGCCGATACAAAATGGCCTTTTCGAATGTGAGCAGCGGACGCATCTGGCTTTGAAAGCATAGCTCAGTTTTCGCCATTCGGTTTGTTTTTAAACGTGCGTGCTACCTCGAAAGAGAGTACTTTCCCGCTACCCGCCTAACAGCTCAGGGCCGACTGCACTCAAGTTGCCTCCTTTTGAGTCCCATAGTTTCCAGGCGAATGCGGATATGACGTCGCCCGTTCGTATTCGAGCAGAGCAACCTCTTGTCTTAAGAGCATGGGGCTCCTTTCTTCTTTCGCACTATTTCCCTGGCGAGCAAGGGCGCTCCAAAGAGCGAACGTCAGCCCAATTGCGACAAGCCTCCAGTGCGAATCTGGCCACTTTCGATGTTGAATAGTTTCCGGACGAATGCCGATACAAAATGGCCTTTTCGAATGTAAGCAGCGAAAGTATCTGGCTTTGAAAGCATGGCCCAGTTTTCGCCTTTCGGATTGTTTTTAGGCGTGCAGGCTACCTCGAAAGAGAGTACTTTCCCCCTACCCGCCTAACAGCTCAGGGCCGACCGCACTCAAGTTGCCTCTTTGTGAGACGAATAGTTTCCAGGTGAATGCGAATATGACGTCGCCCTTTCGTATTAGAGCAGAACAACCTCTTTTCTTAAGAGTAGGGTCCTTGTTTCCTCTTTCGCACTATTTCCCAAGCAAGCAGGGGCGCCCCAAAGAGCGAACGTGCGAAATTTGCCACTTTCGATGTTAAATAGTTTCCGGACGAATGCCGATACAAAATGGCCTTTTCGAATGTAAGCAGCGGACGTTTCTGGCTTTGAAAGCATGGCCCTGTTTACGCCTTTCGGTTTTTTTTAGGCGCGCAGGCTACCTCGAAAGAGAGTATTTTCCCGCTACCCGCCTCACAGCTGAGGGCTGACTGCACTCTAGTTGCCTCTTTGTGAGACGAATGGTTTCTAGGCAAATGCGGATATGAAGTCGCCCTTTCGTATTCGAGCAGAGCAACCCCCTTGGCTTAGAGCATGGTCCTTGTTTTCTCTTTCACTTTTCTTCCGGCGAGCAAGGGCGCCCCAATGGAGCGAACGTCGGCCCATTAAACAGAAACTCCAGTGCAAGCTTGCCACTTTCGATGCTAAATATTTCCCGGACGAATCTCGATTGAAAATCGTCTTTTTGAATGTAAGTAGCAAACGTCTCTGGCTTTCAGATCATGGCCTAATTTTCGCCTTGCGAGTTGTATCTAGGCGTGCAGGCTACCTCGAAAGAGAGAACTTTCCTGCTACCCGCCTTACAGCTCAGGGCCGACTGCACTCAAGTTGCCTCTTTGTGAGACGAATAGTTTCAGGCGAAGAAAGCGGATGCTGACGTCGCCCTTTCGTATTCGAGCAAGCAACCTCTTGTCTTAAGAGTAGGGCTCCTTTGCTCTTTCGCACTATTTCCCCGGCGAGCAGGGCGCCCCAAATAGCAGACATCGTCCCACGTGCGACGAGCCTCCAGTGCGAAACACTTACATTCGATGCTAGGCTTCCCGGACGAATGTCGATAGAAAATTGTCATTTCGAATGTAAGTAGCGGACGTTTCTGGCTTTCAAAAAATCGCCTAATTTTGGCCTTGCGATTTGTTTCTAGGCGTGTAGGCTACCTCGAAAGAGAGAACGTTCCCGCTACCCGCCTAACAGCTCAGGGCCGACTGCACACAAGTCGCCTGTTTGTGACACGAATAGTTTCCAGACAAATGCGGATATGACGTCGCCCGTTCGTATTCGAGCAGAGCAACCTCTTGTCTTAAGAGCGTGGGGCTCCTTTCCTCTTTAGCACTATTTCCCTGGCGAGCAAAGGGCGCTCCAAATGACGATGACCCGCTGGTGGCCTCAGTGTGAATCTTGCCACTTTCGATGTTGAATAGTTTCCGGACGAATGCCGATACAAAACGGCCTTTTCGAATATGAGCAGCGGACGTATCTGGCTTTGAAGAAAAACGCCAGCCCTGTTACGCCTTTCGGTTTGTTTTTAGGCGTGCAGGCTGCACCTCGAAGAAAGTATTTTTCCCGCTACCCCAACTGACGAAAAAGACGGCTGCACTCAAGTTGCCTCTTTTTGAGACGAATAGTTTCCAGGCGAATGCGGATATGAGGTTGCCTTTTCGTATTCGAGCAGAGCAACCTCCTGTCTTAAGAGCCAGGTCCTTGTTTCCTCTTTCGCACTATTTCCCAGGCGAGCAGGGGCGCCCCAAAGAGCGAACGTCGGCCCACGTGCGACGAGCCTCCAGTGCGAAACTTGTCACTTTCGATGCTAAATATTTCCCGTACGAATGTCGATACAAAGTCGTCTTTTCGAATGTAAGTAGCGGACGTTTCTGGCTTTCAAATCATGGCCTAATTTTTGTCTTGCGATTTGTTTCTAGGCGTGCAGGCTACCTCGAAAGAGAGAACGTTCCTGCTACCCGCCTAACAGCTCAGGGCCGACTGCACACAAGTCGCCTGTTTGTGACACGAATAGTTTCCAGACGAATGCGGATATGACGTCGCCCTTTCGTATTCGAGCAGAGCAAACTCTTGTCTTAAGAGCATGGGGCTCCTTTCCTCTTTCGCACTATTTCTTGGGCGAGCAGGGGCGCTGCAAAGAGCAAACGTCGGCCCACGTGCGACGAGCCTCCAGTGAGAAATTTGCCACTTTTGTTGTTGAATAGTTTCCGGACGAATGCCGATACAAAATGGCCTTTTCGAACGTGAGCAGCGGACATATCTGGCCTTGAAAGATTGGCCCTGTTTACGCCTTTCGGTTTGTTTTTAGGCGTGCAGGCTACCTCGAAAGAGAGTATTTTCCCGCTACCCGCCTAACAGCTGAGGGCTGACTGCACTCAAGTTGCCTCTTTGTGAGACGAATAGTTTCCAGGCAAATGCGGATATGACGTCGCCCTTTCGTATTCGAGCAGAGCAACCTCTTGTTTTAAGAGAATGGCGCTTTAGGCGTGCAGGCTACCTCAAAAGAGAGTACTTTCCCTCTACCCCCCTAAGAGCTCAGGGCCGACTGCACTCAAGTTGCCTCTTTGTGAGACGAATAGTTTTCAGGCGAATGCGGATATGATGTCGCCCTTCGCCCTGATGTCGTATTCGAGCAGAGCAATCTCTTGTCTTAAGAGCATGGTCCTTGTTTTCTCTTTCGCACTTATTCCCCGGCGAGCAGGGGCGCCCCAATGAGCGAACGTCGGTCCACGTGCGACGAGCCTCCAGTGCGAAACTTGCCACTTTCGATGTTGGATAGTTTCCGGACGAATGCCGATACAATAAGGCCTTTTCGAATAAGAGCAGCGAGACGTATCGCTTTGAAAGCATGGCCCGGTTTTCGTTTTCGGTTTGTTTTTAGGCGTGCAGGCTACCTCGAAAGGAAGAGTACTTTCCCGCTACCGCCTAACAGCTCAGGGCCGACTGCACTACGTCGCCTGATTTTTGCCTGACACGAATAATTTCCAGACGAATGCGGATATGACGTCGCCCTTTCGTATGCCGGAAAGCAGCGTCTTGTCTTAAAACAAGGCCTCCTTTCTCATTTCCCTCTATTTTCCGGCGAGCAGGGCTCTCGAAAGAGCGAAGTTCGGCCACGTGCGACGAACCGCCAGTGCGAAACTTGCCGCTTTCGGTGTTGAATAGTTTCCAGACGAATGCTGATAGAAGATCATCATTTCGAATGCGAGCAGGACCTATCTCGCTCATTACGCCAGCCCCATTTTCGCCCTTCGGGTTGTTTCTTGTCGCGCAGGCCACCTGAAAGGAGATCCGACCTTAACTCCTAGTCTCGGATTCTTGAAAAAATAGCGCAAGGTAACATACCTTGATCCCAATGTCTCATTGATTTTCATAACCTAGCTTTGCTGTTGCACTGTACGCACGACCGCTATCTCTTCACAATACCTAACCTGCAAATGAGGCGTAATAAAACTCCACTTGCAATTAGCACCAATATTCACACTTGTAAAATAATAATAATAATAATAATAATAATAATAATAATAATAATAATAATAATAATAATAATAATCATAATAAAAACCAGTCGCAATAGCTCACTGCTTTTATAACCTATAGCTTTCCTGTTGCACTATGACAACTATTTCGCCAGAATGCCCCTAACCTACAAATGAGGCATAATAACTTGCAATTATCACCAGTTTTCACATCGTCGCTTTCTTACGGATGGGTTGCATGCATAAAATTATACCTGATTTCAGCGCTCTGGCAGGCGACTCAGGAGGAAGACTGCGGCGGCTGCGAAAATACGATCAGGCAACGCGGATTTTGATGTAAGGGGAGAGAGGATGAGTTTGGGATTCTTTCAATCTTTATTACTTTTTTATTTGTCATCTGTTGACTGGTTTGCATTTGCTTCCAGTTCTGCGACTCGTCACTGCTCGCTTTCCCTGCGGCGGCCGTGTGTGTGTGTGTACCGCACAATTTGCTTTCCCCCACACTTTAAACATTCCTTATCTTTAAGGCCAGGTGCATACACTACCTGACACAGCACACGAATACTTTTAGAATAAATGAGAATATACAACTAACACGCGGCACTAGCTTTCCTCCTCGTCGAATTCTCACGTTTTACAAACACGAAAACATACTTTGAGAACTCTTGACTTAGCAGCATTTCCACAACAAATCATCCCATTACAACACACACCAGAAAATATGCAATTATTCGTAAAAGCAAGCCGTATTCTCTATGCTTTGACTAACTGAACTCGACTCACAATTACACTACCCTGCCTGCGTTTCACTGTGTTTCCAAATCTTTTCCATCGCGCTCACATTAATAATAAATAAGTATAATGCAAGCCTACCACAGCACTCGACCGTTGGTATATACATATACATTGAGAGTGCTAACTTTTTCATCAGTTGCACATTCTGATTTTCACCTTCGCATTTAGTTCTTCTGAAACACTGCCTGACCGCGTTCAAATATTTATTGAATTACTTTCCGCACCTTTTCCCCTTCTTGGAAACCATGGAAACGTTCGCGTAACAATCACGTACGCGAGCTCAAAGCAAACGACAATGCTAGTGAAATCCACGAGGCTCGATTATCACAATTGCAGTACATTAAATGTTTTTTCACGACAGTACTAGTTAAAGCACAGAAAACTCCGATTATCACAAGTATCCGTTCATTACTCTGAATAAAAGCACGCCACGCAATGATTTCCTATCATTACAAATTACGCAATAATTCACAACACTAAACTCTCTATATATACATTGGCAGATTCATTGCCAAAGGGACACACTGTTATTCTCAATTTAGGAAGCTGTTTCGTAGTAGCAAACACTTGAGCAGTTCCCTTTCAGTGTAACTGTCACACACTAGTGGGAAAGAAACAAAGAGAATGAGAGAAAGTATAAAAGAATCAGCCAGCAGCTCTTGTAACCTAACCTAAGCACAGCTAACCTAACCTAAACTTCCTGCACAACAAACCATAAGACAAACATACCACTACACGAAATTGACTACATTGAATGTTTTACACTCCACGCAATGAATTTCTTTCTCTACAGTTACGCAATAATGAACTAAAAACAAAATCTCCCAATACATTTGCATTTCACCGATATAAACAGTGTTGCAAGCCGTTTTCATTAGTAGTGCCTTGTGATATCAGACTGAACTTTATGTAATACAAAGAACGAGACGAAATTCGCGGGAACGGTTTTTCCCTAATCCAATGAAATGAACATCAAACTTTCTCTCTGGCTACGCCTAACACGCAGGTTCATTGGCTCAAATAAAACGACAGACGATTATGCTCCCATCAGCTGTTAACATTATAAACAGAAGATCACATGATTGACACACCGAAACTTTGCTCGCCACCACGCTATGACGATGTAACATTGCCATCACGCATTCCATCAAAACTCCTTCACTGTAGTAACGATACCCAATTCATCAACTAATACCCATCTCTCTGAGGCCTAGCCTGAATGATTAAAACAATAAGTGAAAAATAATGAACATTACGTCAACGGCAGAAAGACACGCACACACACCCTCATATTCACCGTCGAAACTCACTAAACCGGTACACGTACACCTAAACATGAATATATATAACTGCGACACCAGAATACTGGTTTTTCACATTATAAAAAAGACGAATTCCATCACACGCATATCACCGTGCCACACACACAGAAACGAACACTTGTCGACCTGCATTAGTGCAAACATAACGATTATATGATTTTTGCGAGACGAACGGTTGTGGAACAGACTGAGTGCAACTGCGCTCTTTCTGCCTTAAGACGCAATTAACTCTACTTTTGTAAGTAAAAGGTTACATTCACATGTCCTTGGATTATGCCCATGCCACAGTGTGCACCGTTTTGCATGAAGGTTGCACATTCTGATGGTGACCTTTATTTATTTCTTCGTGAAACACCGCCCTGACGCGATCAAACGTTTACATCCCACGCCTTCTTCCACCACACAGACATGAGACACGCCTCGTCATACACGTGGGAAATGTTGGTGTAAAATCCTTGCCCTTTGCAACGTGAATAAATAATAAACTATATACGTGTGCTTAAACCTAACAGGTGCTTCTTTCGAAATCTTGCATTTTCGTGTTTCATTAGAGGTCTTTGATTAATTAAAGAATGAGAGACTTTGTTTTTATTATTAACGAGTTTCTTCCGCCAACTTTGACGTGCAATGTTACTATATCTCGTGTTCTTTCAGGTTCCTTCTGCAAAGAGTAAAAGCAAAATACTACGTTATTAGGAAGAGATGTTTTGTGCAGTAGAGAAGCGAAAAGTGAATGATTTATCGGAGCAAAGCCGAGTTTCGATGTATCCGCCGACTAGAACGCGGAGAGCGGTCGTGAACCACGTTGCTGTTTTGGGTCGTATTGGTTTGCAGAGTTCGATATTTTTCCAGTGAGTGGGACCGTTGAGTTCACACCCCCTTTTAATACCGTTTCGTGAAAAGGAGATGAAATTGTACAAAATCAGGACGTCTACTCGATGAAGTGAAACGCAAGAATTTAAGAAGTCGGATTCTCATCTTTCTTATCACTGCGCAGGTATGCTAGTGTTGTACGTGGCATTCAGGTTCACGTAACGTCAGTCAATTCGTGACGGGTAATAAAAAGCGATTTTTAACCGAGATGTGCTTAGCTTAGCCCTCAAAAGGGAGCCGTTTCACAGCATTCTAACCTACGGTCTCAGTTCGCGTGACAAAATGCTGATTTTTTTCTGCTCTGCTTTCTATCCAGTCCGGAATATCGCCCCACACAATAACGGGATCTCGGGTATTACAGTACGAATCATTAGAGCTGTTTTCTTTAAATTTCGTTTCAGATCCGACCTTTACTCCCCTATTGTAGTTGTAAAAAATCACATGAGTGCAACCACTGATTTTTCATAACCTAGCTTTCTGTTGCACTGTACATGACTATCTCGCCACGAATTCCCTACCCACTACAAATGAGGCGTAATAAAACTCCACTTGCAATTAGCACCATTAATCACATCGTCACTTTCTTACAGATGGGTTGCATGCATTAAATTATACCTGGTTTCAGCGCTCTGGCAGGCGACTCGGAGGAGACTGCGGCGGCTGCTGCGAAAATACGATCGAAACGACATGATTTTGATGTAAGTGGAGAAGGATGAGTGTAGGGTATCTTTCAATCTTTATTTACCATTTTTTTTATTTTTATTTGTCATCTGAGTCAACTGCATTTGCTTGATTTCACCGACTCGTCACTGCTCATACTCAGCAGCGGCTACAGATGATCTACGCAAGTACATGTGACATTGACGGCGATATAAAATCATTCTTTAATTTTGCAACTACGAACCCTTTCAGTATAACTGTCACACTAGTGGGAAAGAAAGAGAAAGAGTATAAAGATCATCAACCCCCAGCTCATGTAACCTAACCTAACCTATGCACAGCTAACTAACTTCAACCATACTGCACAAAAAATCATATCAGAATCGAGACACACAGAACACGAAAAACGGCATTTCACTGAGGCAAGCTATCACACACTTACAGGACTTTAATACAGAAAGAATTTGTAGCGAAAAGAACTGCGAAAGCCCACTCATCTCACTATGCAATAATACATTTCTCACTGGCAAGGCGTAGAATAAAGAACCAGGCGGTGCCTCAACTAGTAATGTCAAAAGATCCTCTCTTGAAAATAACGTTTGCCTTCTTTCAACACAGACAGCCTATTACACTGTGTTTACAACTTTTACCTTGGCACAAACTTTTTGTTTCTTTTTAAATTCATGATATAAACTAAACACAATTTCTTCTTGCCACAAGCCAACACTGCCCTTTTTGTTTTGGAAAACATAATTTTAAGAATTTAAAACACTCAGATGATCTGCTTTGTCGAAAACCTAACATACCAAAACCTAAGATGAATTTGCTCAAGTTAACAACACATCACTTTACAGGGCTTACTACATCTGGATTACACACATTTCACTGAAGCAAGCCACAGCACACTTCATAAGCTCTTCTAACTGAATTTCACTTAAAAAAAAAAGTTAAAAAGACACCCCACATACACCACAGAAACACTTTCCTGTCCCTGATTTACACTCTTTCTTCGCACAAACTTAAGGAATTCTTAAAATACATACAATTTCGAGGGCTTCTCCTTTACTTCAGAAACACAACACTGCACCCGAAACTTTTGAGAATAAATAAAACAATGAAAGATAAAACACACACCCACACACACACACCTTATTCTCACCCGATTGGACTTATCCAGATCCTCTTCTCCTAACATTTTCAGACCCATAGATGAAAGCCTCAACCTCACAGCACTGTACAAAAATAAATACATCACTTCACAAGAAGAACTACAACACAAGAAAAACACATTCTTTCTCAGTGGCAAGCCATGTATGTATGTATGTGGCAAGCCGAATTATGCACTATAATATCCAGGTAAATTATTTCATGTCACAATCTGACACTTCACACGACTCTTTAAGAATAAATAATTAAATACATGGAGGTAAAAATCATGTGTTCATATTCCAGAACCACCCAAACATTCTCTAACTCTGACACACCGAAAAATGAAGAAAAGCCTCAACCTAACAGCACATAACACGAAAAATATCACATAACAAGAAGCCTAGAACTCAAATCTACACTTACTCACTGTACCAAACCATCACACACTTTCAGGCTCTTCTAGCTCAACTCGAATGAAACCTTTGTCATAATTCAAACCCCTTGCATCTCAAAATCTCATACACTGTGTGTACTACATGGCCTTCATCCTCACTTTAAACATTCCTTATCTATAAAGCCAGGTGCACCTCATCCCACAACACAACCAGCCGAAGCATTGTGGGAATAAATAGATAACAAAACTAAAACGACTGTTAAGCTTCTTATCCAATTCTCACGCCTTACCAAACTCACAGCACCTACAGTGAGAACTCTTCACTTAACAGCATTTCTCACAGCAAATCATCACATTACATCACAAACAGATCACAAAAAGAAGAATTATTCTCTAAAGCTCTTGCTTACACTCTGTAAGCACTGCATAACTGTACTCAATTACAATCACAGAATCACTTTCCTGCCTGCATTTCACTGTGTTTCTACTCTTTTCCTCCTTTGCCTTTAATAATAAAACATATAATAAAATCCCAGTGAATTTCTTTCGTGTCACAATAACAACACTTCACACGACACTTTTAAGAATAAATAATGAAAGACATGGGGGAAAAACACAACTATTGTCACCTGATCGGAACATACTCTTACCTGACAAACTGACACCTAAGGTGAAAAGCCTCAACTTGACAGCACATAACAAAACATCACTTATCAAGTAACACAGCCGAAAGCTACACTTACTCTGTGTACCAAACCATCACAGCTCTTCATAGTTGTGGTAGATAACAAGTTAATACTTTTTTGTAAACAGAACTGTGACTGACGTCCCGTACGAGAGCACTGATAAAAACGAAACTAGAACACGGTACCCTCAACTAGTAAAACGAAAGGAGATCCGCTCACAAAATCACACGAATGCATTCTATCAATATCTACACAGACTGCCATTGCACGGCACTACAATGTTTTCCTATCACATCAGCACGCAATATAAAACAAAGCCTTGTTACATATCACTGCACGACACCAACAATTCATCATTGTAGCAAGACATTAGCTTTGTTTCATCTGGGACCTCCAACAAACGAGCACTTACTGAATCATGGCTTTGAAAATTAAATAATGAAATATAAACGGCGAGAGCAGTTCTACGACGTTCTGAAAAGCATTGATATCCCCCGCTACACAGAAACCAATCAACACATTCATTGGAAGGGCAAGCTAGTAAAATGAAGAATCACATGATTACGTCACTACACTGGATGTTTCTCTCCTGAGCACCTATCTGTAGGTGAAAAGACGAACAAGATGAGCGTACGTGTTAGCACTCGCTACTCCGAAATAATTGCATGCTATGATTTCTATCACGCTATAAATGAAAACACCTTCACTATGGTAACGGATGCGTAAAACTGCACAATACGCACTACATCCCGAAATCTACTATTATTCCATGTAAGCCATCACCCTATTGCCCGAATGATTAAAAAGAAAAGAATGAACATTGCGTCCACAGCAGGAGATGCCACGCACACTGTCATTTTCTCCACTAATCAGTACACATTACACCCAAAAACATGAATATAGCCAAATGCAGGGCAAACAGTACTAATTTTCACATAATAATAAGATGGTTCATGCGATTCATATACCACGTGCCACACACGAAACGAATACATGTCGACCGCAAGTGGTGCAAACATTACGAGTTAAATACTGCTATGATTTTGCGAGTCGAAATGTTGAGGATTTGAAACGAGTATTTTCACTGAAACTGTGCACCTTCTGCTTTAAGACGCCATTACTTCTACAATGGTAGTAATGAGAAAGACACCTGACTCTCGACCTTTGTTGAATGCAAATGTCTGGGAGTGCTAATGTTTTGCCAGAGGTTGCACGTTCATGGTTTTCATATGTTTATTTCTTCAGTGACATACCCACCAGCCGCCATTCAGATATTTATTGAATTACATCCGCGCCTTTTTCCCATTTCTTGGAAACTATGGAAGCCACGCAATGAAACGTTCGCGTAACAATCACGTACGCGGAAAGCAGTGATACAAGAGCGACAATCACTAGTGAAATCGCGAAAAGTTCCGATTATCACAAGTATCCGTTCATTACACTGAATAAAAAGCAAGCATTTCCTGAAATTCGCGGGGAATGCGAATCTTTCCTAATCCTAAGAAATGAAAGTATCAAACTTTTCTCTCTAATCCTACGCCTAATATTCAGGTTCCTTGGCTCGAATTAAAACGTCAGACGATTATGCTCCTATCAGCTGTTAACATGATTGCAACACCGAACACATTGCACGCTATGATGACGTAACAATTGCTATCGCAATAATTGAAAACTCACACCTTCACTGTAGTAACGAATGCGTATCACTGCACAATACATCAACAAAATTCACATGTAGCAAGCCATCACCTGAGCAAGCCTAGCCGCGCCGAATGTTTTAAAAGTAACGTCCGCAGCAGAATGACACGCACACACTACACTCTCATTTTCTACGCCCGATACTCACGTAACCGAGTACACATTAAACCAAATCCTTGAACATGTAACTGGGCAACGATAGCTTATTTTCACATAAAATTAAGACGAAATCCACCACACATAACCCAGTACCACACGAAACAGATACATTGTAACACAAGTGGTGCAAACATTACATTCGCGTTTTGCGAGACGAACAGTTGTGGGTGAAACGAGTATTTTAATGGAACTGCGCACTTTCTGCTTTAACCCATACTTTTCAATGTAAAAGATTACATTCCACATATGTGGATTATCATATGCCACAGTGCACCAAAACAACAACAAAAAAGTATCGCCGAGAGGTTGCACTTTCTGATTTTTCATCTTCATTTATTTCTTCAGAGAGAAACACTGCCCTGACCGCGTTCAAATTTATATTCAATTACATCCCGTCTTGAAACGTGAGAAAACGCCTTAACAATACATAGAATGATTGTTTGGATGCTGTAGAAGCAGAGTAATGACTTACACGATAGAGACCGGTGTGAGTTCCAAACATTTTTCCTTGCCTACTCACTGCATTAACATCGGCTCTTAACGGGTAGTACGTGGCACTCAGATTTACGTAGCCAGTGCGAAAATCATGACGCGAATATCAATGAACTAAGATGCTCTGTACGCTTTTTCCATCCATAACCTTCATTCTTACAGCCCCCATAGAGCACGGCTTATCCGCATCAATAAATATGTACTCGAATCACTGGCAAACCCTAAACAATAACGTCTAAAAATGCATCACCGTTGGTACGTATTTCCTATAATAACTACCACCTTTCAGATAACTACATCGCCCCTCCTAACCTCTACACCACTGTAGCCTTCGCGTGAATATATCTTCTGCCTACAAACAGATGGATTAAAACCCTGCAAGCACTCGTCCTGGAGTTTCAAGTAGGCAGCTTCCCTCATCTTGCTCCTTTTCGCTAATACACCGTCATTAAGATTGATAGTTTTAGCAAGCATGACACCTTGTTCTCTCTGTTTCCAGCGCTCTGCCTGGCTGTATGGCTGTGAAAATATGACACAAAGAAAACGACTTTCAATTGATGTAAGGGCAAAAGGATGATTTAGAAGGTTGCAATTAATAATATATTTAAACTTTTTTATTTATTTCCCAATAATTGAATAATACAAATATTCATAAAATTCAAAACAAAATGTGGAATACTATACAGAGCAGTATTTGCTTCAAATCACAAACTGTCACTGGTCACCAACAGAACAGCAGCTCCACACCTGGAACAGAAGCACACAATTTTTTTTACTTCTACTGAGCGATAATAAAACAACAACGAAGAACAAATAAAACTGAAAATGTAAACTGTTCTGTGAAAGAAGGAACATTCATATTATCATCATTATCTTCATCTCTCTTTCTCTGAACTGCACAAATCCCATTTCCACATCATGAGCACATTACATTATCACTGTTTCTGTGCATTTCGTATGAGTGAGCCTAAGAAATCCACTGAAATGGCTTTACCAACAATATCAGAGCAGTGTTCCCTTTATACATATATAATAAGCTCGAGCTGTGATACAGAGAGAACCTTTAAATAGTCTTATATGTATCACATTTCTGCCCTTATTTCGAGGTCTCAGGCTAACCCATTACAGTAAACTTTGTGCAACAGATATTCACTGAGGTGATTGCTAACAACCTATCATTACATAACCAAAGATTGTATTAACAGCACACAAAAACAACAACAACAACACATTTGCAAGACACACTGGAACACAGAAATAGCAATTATTTCATTACACCTTCATAGCTCGGCTCCTACAGCTATCGAATAAAACACGTGGTAATTGTTGTCGCAGGCTGTAAAAATCACAGGCACTACCCACACAATGACTATCAACTTTTCCTCTCACATCGTACACGAGCTCAAAAGGAACTACTAAAAGCGCTCTGATTATCGCTCGATTACGTTCACTACACTGAATAATTTGCAAGATTTCCTTTCATTTACGTTGCAACACTTTATTTCACAGAAAACAATTGCGAACCAAACTCGAGGAGATAATTACGTTGTACAAAGAAGAGAGGCGAAATTCGTGCACAGCCTTTCCTTTTCCTGTGAAACGAATATATATCATCTCTGACAAGCTGGGTCAAATGCCTATCAGCTGATAAAATGATGAATCCTCACAGCACTACGCTGAATATTTTATATTGCAACGATATCCTTTCGTTTCTATTACGCTTGAAATAACAACGCCTTACATCCCATTAACTAATGAATTTCCTGCACTAGAACACGAAGAATCAACAATTATTCACATTTCCGAGCACACATTTAAAAACACTGCTTTTCGTACTTGACTAAAACTGGCCACTGCACTAAACACGCTTACAACACGAACCATTCTCCAATAGCGCGAAATTCAATTTCTAGGAATGACGAATAAATACGTACCACGTAAAAGCCGATATTCTCTCAGTGGGGGCCGTTCTGCAATTGCTCTGTAACAAGATTTCAGAGTGGTGCCACTACTTTTGCTCGAATATAATACCAAATCGGTGGTAAAATAGGACTTACCACTCGTTTTCTACAAATCGTAACGGCACGCAGAGACAGGAGAAAGAATCCCTGAAAAACAAAGCATTTGTTACAACCATTTGATTCAGAAATAATTCACATCATTCAAACGAAAAAATCTACATACACGAAGACCGTCTTCGTCCGATCGCCAAGCTGCCGTGGGCGGAACTGCATCGGCGTGTTGCGTAGCAAAGTTCCCCCTCCACTCTCATGTGTAATGCTAGCAAACCTTACCCAACAAAAATGGGGATGGAAGTACGTCAATTGTAACAGAAATTGGAAAAGATAAATAGATTTCTGCTGACAAGGAGAATTTAGGAACGAATATCTTCATGAATTTTGGGTTCAATATATCAGGGAAGTAGCATTCAATAATTTCCTATAAAAGCGTGTTGTTTTTTTTATTTTTCTCCCTTTCTTTCGCAGCCGAAACGAGGTTCTCACCATTGGGCGAACGCCAAGGTCGCGGACCAATGGTCTCGAAGGAGGTATTTCGGTGCAAATTCAAACGTTCGGAGGTGGTGCGCGCCGTCGCCGGGAGTTTGCAAACGTCGCGTTGCAGGTGTCAGCAATGTCTAGACGCAAGACATACCGAAGAAAAATAATTTATTTACTTATAAAAAATAGTATTGTCTTTATCTATTTATTACTGGACGACGCGACGACCCGGTGTTGGATTCCTTCTCTCTAGCCACTATCTAGCACTTTTTTGAAAATGCCTTTTCGCCAAAAATACATAAATGGCGGTCCTGGCCCTACAACTCTCCTACTCTTTCTTTTCGGGACGTACCGGCACCATATGCCAGACGGCGTCGACGACCCAGTGTTAGTTCCTTCTGTCCCTATTTTTATCTAGTACTTTTTGAAAATGCCTATTTCGCCAAAATGGTAGTGAATATATAAAACAAGTATGTCTATAGCCAAAAGAACCAATTCTCTGCGCTGCTTCGCCGCATTTTTTTAGATTAAATTTTTTGTTTATCGACGGAGGGCAGTTGACCCCATATTTAACCGCAGGCGTATTTAACCATAAATTGTTAAGCTGTTCGCATATTAAAGCTGTTTGTGCTTTTGGTTCCCGGGTGCGGTTTACCGCCGTCCGGCCGCGCCATAAAAAAAATTTTTGGATTTATTTTTATCGACGGAGGGGGGGCGGTTGATCCCATAGATTGGGGGCGTATTTAACCATAAATTGTTAAGCTGGTATCGGATATTAAGCTGGTTTTGACGTGCTTTTGGTTCTATGAGCGGTTTACCGCCATCTGGCCGCGCCATAAAATTTTTTTTTGTTTTTTTTTATCATCCACCTTTTTTATCGTTGACCTCATAGATTGGGGGAGTATTTAACCATAAATTGTTATCGCTTCTCGGCCTTTTGGTTAAGATCAAAGTGTAGTGGCTGGTACAAGCATTCGAAGAGCAAAGTAGCCCAGTACCCCGCGGGTATTTGGAAGCGTGTATCGCTCAGTTCGTGTAGGTTCGGTTTACCGCCTGCGTGGTATCTTGGCAGGGCCGAGAACTATTCAGTAGTTTTCTTTCAGCGGTGATCAAGCGCAAGTGTAACCAAAAGCCACTACCGCTGGGTGCGGGAGCCGTCGTTCAGCTTCTTCCTCCTGGAGCTGTGCGGCTGTGGTCCAGACCGGCAGATGCTGATGAGGTGCTAAGTGCACGAAGGGCGGCGGCGGCATCGATGGCGGCGCGGGATAGGATAAGTACTTTCGTTCATTAGTTATTAGCTTTAGTATTAGTTTCAACACTTTGTACATATGTGTTTTTTTTTTCACTGATCTCCCATTAGCCTTAAGCTTATTCTATATTTGAATATCTTGTAACTTCCTGTCTTATATATTAGTAGCTTCTTTTTATCTTTGTTAGTGATGTCATTATTTGTAAATTCGTTTACTTTCATCTAGTAATGTTTGCTCCAAATATTGTCTTCCTTTTTTTTGCCTTTTCTACGAGTGTTTTCCATGTTGGTTCTTCCAGTGTGTGGAGTCATCTCAGTTACCATACTTGAATTTTATTTCAACATATTTTCTCTTCCTCTATTCCTTGTTAGACTTATACTCGGTGCTCGTGGCGACCAGTTTCCACCAAACCTTTCATGTGACACCCTGCCTGACTCCGTCTCTATATCTATCAGTTCACTCGTCCGTAAGTCCCCTGGCCACCCTCTCTTGTCCTTCTACCATCCTCTCCTTTATCTAATTTCTTTTCCTTTTTTTCTTTTCTTTTCTTTCTTTTCTCTCCCTTCTTTCTTTCTTCTTCCCTTCTTTTTTCCCTTCATATTGATGCAGTTTATTCTTTTCTATCTTCTTTAGTCGATATATTTAGTAAATGTATATATACTTTTTCTCTAGATTTAGATTCTAATTGTAGGAAACCCGTTAATTATATATTCGGGCTCCATCAATATTGCCATTATAAGCCTTCACCAATGTTTTCACTATAAGGCTTCATCAATATTGCTACTATATGTGCCAGCCTTTGCCCCTTTAGACACGAAGAACACGAAGACCATGAAGAACACAATCATGAAGAACACTCGTTTTTCCCCCTCTTTGCGGTTCTTCCGTGTCACGCCCCCCGGGGATTTGCTGTATTATTAGTTCTTGTTTTCCACTCTTAGATTTAATTTAATTTAATTAATTAATAGACTTAATCATAATCTCTTTTCCTTCCCGTTCGCCGTCGTTTGCGCCGCCGTCGCCGTTTCTCTTTGTGATTGTTAAGGTTGCCATTTGTTGGTAGTAGCCTTGTTGTAGGTAGTTCTCCAATTTTGTTGTTTGTTTTGTCTTTGGGTCTTAATTATAGTCGTTTAGTATTGCCTTTGTTTTAAGTTTTACTTAGCTCTTAACGCGGCGCGCACTGAATAAGGTTATCTTCCCCATTCCCGCTTGCACTCCATTTCAGGTAGCCGCCTCACGGCGAGGAGATCGTTCTCTCCCCTGGCTCCCCTGTCCAGGCAGCGCAGTTCTCCTCAACAAGTCTCATTCACTGCTCCTCTCCTTTGCCTTACCTCCCTAGGCCAGGGTGACCGACGTAGTGAGCTTACTTCCAAGTTAGACAACTCTATAAGTAGAGCCCTAGATTTGACCGCCAAAGCGCTGGCTACTGTCCCGCCGAAGTCGCCTGATGCGGATGTATCCTCCAGGACCTCGATCTCTTCGCCCCCTTCTATCGCTGCCTCTCATTCGGCCGCCAGCGTTAGGGACGCCTCTTCCCAAACGGAAGACGATTCTTCTTTACATTCTTCTGATTTGCCTATTTCTCCCTGTTGCCTCTTCTGCACTCCGGAGTGACCTCCTCATTTCTCTTCATCCTCTAGTCTCTCTCCCCCCACTGCTCCTCCTCTTCCAATTCTCTCTTGTACCCCCGAGCGGCCTTTTGACCGAGCCTCCACTCCCATTGCTCAACCCCCTCAGACTATCTCTTCCACCCCTGTTCTCTTCTCTGCAGACAGCCGCTCTGATGGCTACTTCACTCTCCTCTGTCACACCAATCTTCTTGCTTTCTGCCTGCTAGCTCTTCTCATTAACAACTCCTGTCTCCTTCTGTGTTCCCGCCGCTTCTGGCACTCGATGCCCTGTATGCCCTCCCCCTTCACGCCCAATTAGCAGCTCTGGAAAATGGACCACTAGGCTCCAGAACCTAAAAAGGCATATCAAACAATGTCACCCCCAGATATCTAAAGTAATCAAAAAATGCGCAGCATGCCATGCCCCCTTTAGAAGATGGTTCTCCCATAGTCGATCTTGCGATCTGGCTCAATCTCTCTCCCTCTCTCCTGAAGAACCTTTTGACCCAATTTTTATCTGCCAGGCCGAGGGGTGCGGCCAGCCCTTTGCTTCTGCTGCCCAACGTGGTCAACACGAAAGGCAGCATTACTCTCACTGCAAAGTTCCTCCCCCTATTGCTCTCCCACGCGCCACTCAAAGAGGCGCCCAAAACACCTGGCGGGACCTGAACGCTCTGAAATCTCAAGCTCTCCCACCCCCCACCCCAGACACTTCTGCTGCTTCACAGCACTCTTCACCCTCTTCTACTTCTTCTCAGCCCACCCCTGTATCTCCCTCTGCTTCACCTCCACTCATGGCTGCCTCACAGCCTACCACACGTCTCCCTGCCACTTCTCCGAGTAATAGGGTCTCCACTGCTGCTTCACAGCACTCCCCTCTCGCTGCTGCTTCCCCTCAGCAGACCCGGATTTTCTGGTCCTCTAAATACAACAATAACCGCTCTCTAGGGAACACTCCCAAATCTAACCCCCCCTCCTCCCTTGCTCCTCGAGCTCACCAGAATTCCACCCATCACCATTCTCGTGTCCCTGTTCATATTTCTTCTAACCTTTCTTCTTCTTCTTCTTCACCCACTTCTTCGCCCACACCTATTACTCAAGCCTCATCTTTCCCTCCCCTCCCTGCCCTTGCTCCCCCCCAACTCTCTTCTGATTCCTCCTCTCTATCTGCTTCTCCCCCTCCTCGTCCCACTTCCTGGTCTCTCTTTACACCCTCCCCTTCCGGTTCTATCTCTCCCTCTGCTCATCCAGATGGAATTCCCACCTCTCTCTCACATTTGCCTCCTCATCTTGAACCTCCAGGCTTTCTCTCCCCAGGTACGCTACACCCTTCTAATTCTTTTGCTCACTCTTCTTCTCTACCTACCTCCCCCCTAATCTTTCCACTTCATTTACTCTCTCCCCGCCCCCCCCTCCAGGAGGTGCTTCCAACCCCTCTGCCTCGCCCTCTGCTCATCCAGATGGTATCCCCATCTCTCTCTCTCACTTGTCTCTCCCTCTTCAGCCTCCTGGCTCTCATTCCCCTCTAGCGCCCCTCGTTTCAGCCGACGTGCAACCTACTTCTACTTCCTCATTTCTCTCTTCTTCTCCTTTTGCTTCTCCTCTCCCAGCCTCTTCTTCCGGATACATTATCCAGTCCCCCACTCCTCTTCCCGAGGACGTTTTCTCTTCATCCCCAGGGCCCTCTCGCCCACCTCCTTCCCCCGCGCCTAACGCGCTGGACTCCACAGCTATATCTTGCACTGATTTACCTCCCGCCCCATCTTCTTCTAATATTTCTCCTAGCCCCATTGATGCCCCCTCTGGGTACCTTATAGATCCTCCTTTGGACCGCAATGATTCTTCAACCCCCTCCCACAGCTCTCCTCTTCCACCTATAACTTCTCTCTCACTTCCCCACCCCCTCCAGAGAACTTAGAGCTCAGGGCAGGGAAATTCGTCGCTCCCGGGTTTATGAAGCCTCTCTTCTTCCCGTAAACCCCACTAATTGGTCCTTGGTTGAATCTCTTATCGACCAATCCATATCCAAAGTTCAGGAACTATTCCAAATTCAGCCCGGGAGCCCATACATTCCCAACCGCCAGTCTTCCTCCACCCACAAAACGGCCAATGAGGCTAAGGTCTCGGCAATTTACAAAACCAATCCCCGTAGAGCTCTTAGGGTGATCACCCAAGATTCTGGCCCCAGATGTCATCTGCCTCCTTCCACTATCTCTAATCATCTCTTTGCCCCCAATAGTTCGCCCCCGGCCCCGGATTTCTATCCCCCTTGTGATCGCCCCAACCTCAAAGCCGACAATTTCTCCCCTAGGGAGGTTAGTGAGAGGCTTCAGGCCTCTACCAACTCTGCCCCTGGGGATGACAGAATTGGATACGATATATGGAAAAAGATCGATCCCCAATGTAGGTTCCTTACGGTGGTGTTCAACGCCTGCCGTAAAATTAAGAAAATTCCCCTCTCATGGAAAAGGCACAAAACCATCCTGATCCATAAGGGTGGTCCAACCGAGGACCCTTCCAGTTGGCGGCCAATTTCCTTATCAAATACTGCCCCTAAACTCTACGCCTCTCTGTGGGCCCGGCGCCTCTCGGATTGGCTAGAGAAGCATGACGTGCTCTGCCCCGCTCAGAGGGTTCCGTCCTTTGACGGGGTTTTCGAGCACCTGGTCCTCTCGTTGGAAACTCTCATCGGCAACGCCAAAATCCACAATCGCAACCTTTCTCTGGCTTTTGTGGATCTGGCGAATGCCTTTGGCTCAATTTCACATGTCGCCCTGTTTTCTGCCATAGAGGCCTCTGGTGCCGGTCCCATCTTCCTGGAGATCATCAGGGACATTTATTCCGATTGTACCACTACCCTGGTGACAGAGTCGGGTCTGTCTGACCCTATCCTACATTCCCAAGGTGTTAGGCAAGGGTGACCTCTCAGCCCCTCTCTATTTAACCTCGATGAGCCCCATCCTGCGCGCCGCCCTGGACTTATCTGATCTTCCAGGTCAAAGGGCGGTGCGTACTGCGATGATATTTGGCTCGCGGCCTCCTCGCGAACCTTCAGCTTATGATTGATAAGATCTCTGAACTTTCCCGCACTTGCCACTGGTGTCGCAGGGCCAACCCGGCCAAAAGTGACTTCAACATCACTGCCGGGCGTATCGACACCTCTGTCAAAGTTTCTATCGACTCCTCCCCCATTCGAACCATGGCCCAGTTCGATTATTCTCGCTTCCTCGGCAAACCGGTAGGCTACTCAGTCATAAACTCAGGCGACAAGATAGAGCAAGTTGCTAAGCTTATCGAGAAAGTCAGGGACTCTCATCTTGCTCCCTGGCAAAAGGTGGATGCCATCATGGCATATCTGGTCCCTCATCTCCTCTTCCAGATTCGCATGCGAAAGATCTCCCATTCTGACGCGGCGAACCTGGATAAGTGGTTTAGAAATACCGCCAAAGAACTTCTTGGCCTACCGGACCGAGCTTCCACCTCCTTTCTCTACTCCCCCCGTTCTGGTGGTGGCGCTGGTCTGCCTGAGTTTCAAAAGGAGGTCCTCTTTGCCCAGGTTGAAGGTGCCTTTAAACTCCTAACGTCCCGTGACCCTGTAGTAAGAGAGTTAGCCGCGGCTGACCTCCGACACACGGTTAGCGTCCGGATTCCTCGACGTGCCGTCGAACCCTCTGTCATCGAGGAATTCTTCAACGGCATCGCCCCGGTTCGCTCCTCGGGTGGCAAAAATGTATGGACGTTTGCTCGTCAGGCGTCCATACATCTTGAAATTAACTGGATCCTGGAGCAGAGAGACGCCTGCCTTTTTCCAAAACTTGTTCGCGACGAGTCCTCTCTCGTCATCGAGCCGCGTCACCGTCATTTGGTTCAGCGCAAGCTTCGGAAGCTGCAACAGGACTCGCGCCTGTGAAGAGCAGTGGAAGGGAGCAAGCCGACCAGGGCGCGCTGCTCGCGACCTTTCCCTCCCGGTAACAGATCGGTCATTTCCTCCGCACCGGATTTCATTTGCCACTCCGGATTTTTATTGGATTTTAAAGCCCGGCGCTGAACCTCCTCGGTGGCGCTGTGCTGGTCGGCCATGGGACGCGGAGTGGAGAAGGTCTCTGTCGCTTTGGCTGCGTCGGCGAGACGACCAGCGCCTTGGCCTGAAACTCAGTCTCACGTGATTAACCCATTGTGCCCATAATATGGTTAAAATTCGGGCGGCACAATCAGATCGGCGACCTCCTCAAATCCCGCTGCCACTGCGGCTGGGTGGCTGTGGTAGGAGAAGAACACTGAGTTTCTCATTAATCGACTTCGCCCTGATTTAGTCCTCACGGACAGCCGTAAACGGTGTGTCCACATCTTAGACGTGGCCATCCCGTTTGAGGGAGGGGCAAATTCGCTGGAGAAGTCCAGGAAAACGAAGTGCGACCGGTACGCCCCTGCAATTGTCCGCCGCACTCTCTGTCAAGGGGCATAACATCCTGCCAAGGTGGTCCGATTGTCATCCGGCGCACGTGGTGCCTGGGATCCCAAAGTAGCGCCCCCTCAAGGAACTGGTCATAGGGGACTGCCAGACCATCTCAGGAAGATGCTGATTAGCTCCATCATCAGATCTTCCCATGACATCTTTTCAGAACACATTCACGCTTCACCGACTGACCAACTGACACGACAGACGGATATAGGTGCTCCGGCTTCTCCGGACACACAGGTGCAATGAGGCATTATGCTGAGCACGCATTGTATGCATGTGTGAGTGTTGTGTGTATGTGAATCCCTCCCCCACCCCCAACTCCTCTGTTTCCCTGGAACAGAAATGATGACAAGTTTCGCCAATATGGATGAAACAACTTTTGATCCACATCTTTCGAAAGAGCAAAGTAGCCAGTGCCGCGCGTGTATTCTGACGCGTTAGTTGCTCAGTTTACGCGTGGGTGAGCGGTTTACCGCCATCTGGCGGTCATCACCGAAGGCCGAGAAGTCGAGCGTTCGGCGCCTTGCCAAGTGGGTTCCAGAAGAAGAGTGAAGACGCCTTGAAGAGTCGCTGCGGGGCGAAGAAGCCCCCACCGTTGGACAAGACTGGTGGGAGCCCAGCTGAGCCTCCCGAGTGACGCGGCGGTCTTCATGGTGCTGCTCTTCCGGCCCATTGGGATGACGGGCTAAGGCGATTCGGAGCGGCGGGGCGGCGTGACGCGGCTGGGCGAGGATGAGTTTCTCTTTTTTCCTATTACTCTGTAATTCTGACCGTTTAGGAGTAGTTTGCCATTAACTTATCAATTTTTCTAATTTTTAATTTTCATTCATATCAATATTCTATATGTAGTATCCTCCAAACTTTTATATTAGTAGCTGCCTTGTCATTTTTCGTATATTAATCCGGTCGGCCATCTTGAATTTTCGTTTATATTTCAGTTTTTCCTTTTTTTTCGTAAATTAGTCCGATCGGCCAGTTTGAATTTTTGTTCATATATACGTTTTTCCTAAATATCTCGGAAACGGCTCGTTTTTCGGTTTTTTTGTATTTTGAATTAAGCCTTTTACTCTTTTAGCTTCCATTTGCGATTCCACATTAGGAGCTTTTTTTTTACCAAACCTCTACGTAAATTTTTACAGTCTTTACTTAAATCTTCAAATTCACCGAGTTTACTCACGTTAGTACTTTCCGTCGACCGACTGGTCACCGTCCGACGGAGCCGCCATTTTGTATTTCCATCTAAACAGTTTTTTGCTCATATCTCCTAAACGGTGAGGATTTCGGGGTTTTTACCTTCTTCTTTTCCTTGCTTCTTTTTTGTTTTGCTCCCCCTTGCTACCGCTATCAGAGGAAGTCAATTCGGCCTTGTAGGAAACTTTCAATTTTTCAATGTTTTTCCAAGGTTGTTCGCTGGTGAGCGGTTTACCGCCACGGGACCGCGACTTCTAGGAGAGCGGTTTACCGTTGCGTGTCGCCATTGCGTGCGCGTTTACCAACTCCGCGATCTTAGGTTAGGTTTAGGATTTAGGTGTTAGGTTAGTTGTGTTTTTCTCATGTGAGCGGTTTACCGCCGTCTGGCCGCTTCTACCGCATCCCTCGTGTTAGCGGTATAGGTGTAAAAATTGGTCTCTGTCTTCAATATCGTTTATAGACATGAAGAAACACGAAGGACATGAAGCCCATGAAGCCACATGACATGAAGAACACGAAGAACATATCCTTGTATTGTATAATGAGAGCTGTGCTGTCGTCCAGTAGTGGAAATCCCGTCGACGCATTTGCCTTTTTTTTGTGAGTGGTGGGGTCTCGAGTGGATCTGGGGAAACGGTGGGGTTTCCGGAATTTCTCTCTAATCGTTAGTTTAGATTAAGTTAGTTAAGTTAGTTTAGCCCGTATAGGAATTGTGGGATTCGAGGTTTCCAGTACGGTGGGGTCTCTGGAACCTTCTCTCCACTTGTTCCTTGATTTACAAATTAATTAATTTGCTTCATTTATTTAGGTTAGTCAAAAATTAGGTTAGTTAGTTGGTAGCACTATCTCTCTCTTCCCCCCTTCCTCCCTTCTCTCCTCCCCCTGATCTAGCCTACTGCGTTGCGCCGCCCTGCCATCACCACATCAAGAACCACCAGCTGTGCTTTCGTGTAGCGTGTGCTAGTGCCTGTCTGGTTTTGTTCTGGAATTTTTGTGTCTTGCTACTTTCGCCGTTGCTGTGTTCCTTTTGTACTGTGGCTCGCGTTAGCCCCTACAGCAGTTTGTGCGTTAGGAACTGACTTCGTGTGTGTGTGTTTTGTTTTCTTTTTGTTTGTTTGTTCTTGTTTTTTCTTTTTGTTGCCTTGACCTTGCCCCTACTGCAAGATGGATCGGAGCAAGCTTACGTCCACGCCGAAGGAGGGCGTCTCGAGGCCAGTCGGCCACTGGAGAGACAGCCTGAGCCCGATTGCTCCAGTCCCATCTACACCACGGGCCATAGCTTACTCCATTGTTCTGGGCAGCTCGGAAGAGGGCTGCATTACTATACAGGACAGTGTGGTTGCTGCTCCTTCGCTGCCTTCCAGGGTGCAGCCTGTCAATCTTGCCCCTTGGGAATTCCCAGCAGACGATTCTCCACGTCTGGAAGTGCCGTCCCCAATTTCTCCGATCCAGTCGATCTCTTCCTCGATCGCTGAATTTTGGGGACCAATATTCTCCTCCCATTCAGCTGTTGGTGCGACGGAGAATGTTATTGAAGATCTGTCGGTTGAAGGTTTGGAAGGTCCTCTTCCTGCGCCCACGCCGCACCCAGGCCTTCCATCGATTACGGAAATTACTGGTGACCAAGACATCTGGCGGGACAGAGATCCCCCAGATATTCTAGAGGAAGAATTTATCACCCTCTCGGAGACATTGGCCGCCAGTCTAAAGAAGAAAACGCCCCATTCGGAAACTGACCTGAGTGAAGCCAATAACTCCCTGGCTCAGAAGTACGTCACCATCTCGGAAACTCTGGCCTCCCAATCTCTGGTGACTGCGTCTCTAGCCAGAAGCAATGGCTCGCCCCATACCCGGTCTCAAGCGATTCCTGAGGAATATGTTACCCTCACGGAAACCTTGGCCACCCCATCTCGGATTGAAGCGCCTCCAATGAGGGAAGACCTCTTTTACACCCGGTCTCAGGTTCAATCGCTCTTTGACCCAGATCCCACAGTCTTGTCGGTGGTCATTCCTCCGCCTGAAGAGTTTTCCGACGACAACATTGCCTTCGAGGCTTCGGAGTCCGATGTCGGAACCTTGATCACGGTGTCAGGTCTCAGGGGACCAAACACCACCACCAGCCCCAGGTGGAGCCTTTCCCAGGACCACCTTGAGCTCGCTTCCGAGGATCCCCCATCGACTTACGGGGAAGCACTACATGGAACTCTACTTCCCCTCTGTTAGGACTAGGTGCCCTTACTGCACATTCACCATCACCTCGGGGCTTATCCAGGAGCGTAGAACCTCCTTGAAGTCGCACTTAATCTTCCACCACATGTGGCCGGCGACATGTCAAGTGTCAATTAAATGTTCTGGCTGCGGTAACTCGGCTGCCAAAAGGGGGCATGTCCGTACTTGTACGCTGAACGCCAATCGACGAAGTCAGGCCCCGCAAGCACGCGCCAGAGGACCGGACGCTCGTCCTTCTTCCCCTTCCTCGGGGAGGAGTCAGTCCTCGGGATCGCCCGCGCAGGCCCACCCTTTCCTACCGTCCCTTCAGCCCCTACAATCGGAAGAATCCGTTCTCTTCCCTTTACCAGCTGCCCCCCACACCCGTTGCCCTGCCTGTCCGGCTTCCCATGACCCGGTCAGCAGCGCTCGCAAATGGACAGCGAGACTAGCCAGCCTGAAGAGGCATTTGACCGCGGTGCACAAAATGACGCACCCGGTACGGAAGATCTGCTGCGGTTGCTTCAATGAGGTTGACCATTGGAACAACCATAAGAGTTCGTGCTCGGCTCTTAGGTCTCTCTCGCTCCCTGCGGAGGCCAAGGAAGCAGGGAAATTCCGATGTACACAACCGGAATGTGGGGCTGCCTTTGCCACGGAGCGGCAATGCAAGATGCATTTGCGCAGTCACTCCAGGGCCCCGCGGTTGGAGAAGTTGCCGCCTCCTCTAACATACCAGAGGAAGAAAGCGGTCCAGAATAGGGTCGCGAACCTTATTCGACCTACGGCCCAGGACAGCCCGCCGTCGTCTGGCGGCTCCTCGTCAGCGTCGGCGTACCGCTGTCTCCGGTGAGCGCTCGGGCCTCTGCCACGGAGGCCCGAACCTCATCGAATACTGCTGGTTCCTCAAGATCTGGCTCTTCCGGCGGTGTTGCCCCTCCACCCGCTCCTTCGACTGCTGCGGTCGCAGTAGAACCTGCAAGCAATCGCCGGAACACGTCCCGCTCTCCCCAGCCGCCCCGAAACAGAGGCCCGCTCCGCCCAACGCCCCCAGACCCCTCCTACGTAGGCAAGCTACACCCTGACCTAGAGGAGCTCAGGGGCGTCATCATCGAGGCGACAAAGGCCCCCGTTTCCGGTATCAATTGGCTGCAGCTGGAGATCTTCATCGCTCAAGCTGTGGAGAAGGTCCAGGCACTCTGCCTGCGCAACCCGGCCACCACTCTGCGTCCCGGTGCAGGCGTCACTCGTCCGACAGCGCTCGCGAGCAAGGCGAAGATTTCTTCCCATCTACTCGTCTAACGCCCGCAGAGCAATGCGTATCATCTCCGGGTATTGAAGGCCCGAGGGTGTGAAATCGACCCGCAGAGCTGTCGGACCATTTTCCTTCCATCTTTTGACCTCCGTCCTTGGAGGACTGCTTTCCGGTGGCTGAAGGGCGGCCCACTGTGAAGGATACTACCTTCACGGAGAAGGAAGTAGTCGAGCGGCTGCAAGGAATGGCCAACACGGCTCCGGGTGACGACCGCCTGCGTTACAACAACTGGCGAAAGGTCGACCCGACTTGTCGGCTGCTATGCTCAATTTTTAGGGCCTGCGCCAAGTTTTCACGGGTGCCTTCTAGCTGGAAGACTTCCAACACTGTCCTGATCCACAAATCGGGACACAGCGACTCTCCAGCTAATTGGCGCCCTATTGCTTTGTCTAACACCATTTTAAAGTTGTATTTGTCTCTTTGGGGCCGTCGACTGAACGACTGGGTTGAGGAAAATGGCGCCCTCTCTCCAGCCCAGAAAGGTTTCAGACCCCATGATGGGGTCTATGAAAACAACTTCCTCGTCGAACGGCTCCTTGACGAGGCCAAGAGCGGGAAGATAGACCTGTGCCTTGCCTTCGTCGACTTCTCCAACGCCTTCGGTTCTGTCTCCCACCAGGCGGTTCTGGAAGGTCTGAAGTCGGCTGGTGTAGGCAAGAAGCTGCTGGATGTTGTCAGGGACCTGTACACCGACAACCAGACGACCTATCTCTCGTCCAAACTAGGTGCCTCAGAGGTGTGCGTCAGGGTTGCCCACTCAGCCCTACGCTCTTTAACCTCGCGATCGATCCTCTCCTTCGGTCTACGCTGGCCCTCTCGGATCTTCGCATCCCGGGCGGCGCCTACGCTGACGACGTCTGGCTGGCGGCCACCAACCCGGCGTCCCTACAAGGATGATCGACCACCTTGCAGCTCAGGCGGCCAAGATAGGAGTCAAGATCAACCCCAACAAGAGCGACTCCCTCTCTATTAGAGACGGCAAGGTATACGACAATTCTTACACTGTGGACAGGGCCCCCTTGCAGACCCTTACTGACGCCGATTACACCAGGTTCCTTGGCAAGCCGGTGGGCTTCAACATCATTCCCCCTCTTGCCAAGGTAAATGATGTATTGGACCAAGCCCGCGACGTTGCAGACGCGAATCTCGCGCCTTGGCAGAAGCTGGACGCCCTGCTCACCTTCGTGCTCTCGCGCCTCTCCTTCCCCATCAGGATGAGGACGTTAGCCGTCGGTGACGCTGACGACCTGGACGCCTGGATAAGGCGTTCATCAAAGAAGCCTCAGGACTCCCGGACAACGCCTCCTCACATTATATTCATGCGGGGAAATCCGGTGCGGGCATGGGTCTCCCGCAATTTACGAAGGAGGTCCACTTCGCCTTCATCGAGGGGGCGTTTAAACTCCTAACTTCCCCGGACATTACAGTTAGGGAGATCGCCAACGAGCAACTTCGCTCCACCGTGGCATCAAGGCTGCCTAACGCGGACATTTCTGTAAATACCGTGGCGGACTACCTCAACGGTACCCCCATCTCCCACCAGGGTCGTGGCAACCTGTGGTCGAGAGCCCGTCAGGCCTCTAAGGCGGCCGGCATTCGCTGGGCCTTCGAACTCCGAGACGGCTTACTCTCTCCCTCCATCATCCACAAACACAAAGATGGAGAGAAAGTGATAACCCCTAGGCAGCGGAAGAGTTTGCTCCGCTCTTTGCGTCGAGCCAACCAGGAAGAGCATCTGGAGGCATGGAAGAGGCAGCGTGACCAAGGCAGGTCTGCGCACGACCTGGCTCTAGCCGGGGCCAGATCGTCGCACTTCATGCGCTCTGGTGAGGGCCTTAGGTGGACGGACTACCTATGGGTTCACAGAGCACGCCTCAACCTCCTTCGAGGGCTGCGTGCTGGCTTCCCGTGGGCCCCAAACTCTGCGGAGGGCTTCTGCAGATTTGGATGCAAGGACCCAAGGACGGGAGCGCAGTCGCTGGAGACGCAGGCGCACGTCATCTGCCACTGCCACAAGAATTACCGCGCCATCACCTTGCGGCACAATGCTATTGTCGACGCGATCAAGGGCGCTACTTGCGCCATGGACTGGCGCGTGGTCGCTGAGGACCAGGTATTCGGGACAAGCGCCCGGACCTGGTACTTGTGAACAGGAACGGCACGTCTTACAAAATTCTAGATGTGGCCGTTGCGTTTGAAGGCGGGAAGGGATCCCTGGCGGCGGCAAGAAAAACCAAACTCACTCGCTACCAGAGAACCCTCGAAGAAACCCGGGCCATCGCGGGAGTGACTTCGGCAGAGATTGTCCCCATTGTTGTCGGGGCACGTGGAGCGTGGGACCCACAAAATGACAAGCTGCTGAAGCAAATAGTCCACGAAGACTACCTGCCAGTACTTCGCAAGCGCATTGTCAGTGCAGCTATTCGTGGATCCCACGACATCTTTAAGGCACATATGGCCTAGATCATACACAGCCCTTCTCAGGGCTATGCCGCTCCACCTTAAATAGCCCTTTTTAGGGCTCCGCCGCTTCACCCTCATGTGCCTGCTCTATCCGCCGCTACTTCAATCCGCCCTTCTCAGGGCGCTCGGTCCTTCTCAGGACCACCCCGCCCTTTTAAGGGCGAACGGCCCTTGTCAGGGCTGCTGTGTGAATGCGAGAGAATGCGAGTGTGATCCTTTCCACCTCCTATTCCCCTCTCACGAACAGAAATGATGAAATGTTCATCGATGATGATGAAACCACTGATCTGTTCTTATCAGCTTAATATCTGATACAGTCCCCATCGGGGGCTTCAGTATATTAATCTGATTTTTGGAAACAGGAGAGGTATGAGCGGTTTACCGCCACCTCTCCGCAGGTCGTCTCGGCACTGCAGAATCGCCGAGTTCGGCCCACCAAAATTTGAATAAAAACATATATAGTTTACCCTGCACAAGCTCTATGCCAAATTCGCGCTCTCTGGGTCTAAACTACAGACCATCATGGCAACCGATCAGTGCTGCCAATTTCCCGCTACTGTAAGGCGTTCTTGTAGTCCTCTCAACACGGTAAAATATCACTGAAATGCCTAGAACAACGTATTCTTTTTCGTAGAGAAACATCATGGTCTTGCAGCACCATGCACGACCGGACAGAAACTCTTCGATGTTTTGGTTGTTATTATTGTTGTTGTTGTAGCTAAATTATTTGTAGCACTCTTGAATAATCAATATTTAAGACCTGAATATTGCCCTCCGATACGTAGCAACTACTTCGCGGGCGGGGATGATTCTTTTGAACACTGTGATGAATTAATACGTGTTTTACGATTGAATAATAATCTGAAACTTGTTCGCCTCCAACACGTCCGTTTTATTTAAACCTCGCACGAATACGTATTAAAGAGTTGAATATTGTCCTAGGTCGACGCGAACGAGAACTGTTAATTTAACGAAAATAAAAATTATATCAACGTGACTTGAATGAATGTTTACGAAAGAATAACATGTCCATCGTATTGCACACCTACGCCAACTTAAGGAAACAATAGGAGCGGGGTGGGTTCTCGTTTTATTGATAATGATTTTTATCAGAATGGTTGTGGCTTATCACCATTTGCTCTTTCATGAAAGTTGTTGGCCCTGAAAAGAGACGCTTTTCAAATCACACAAAGCACCAACGCTGCGCAAGTAAAGCGAGCTGTAAGAGCAAGCTTACTTGGAGCTGGTGTACTTAGTGACAACCTTAGTCTCGCTGACGGCGTGCTTTGCCAACTCGCCGGGCAGAGAAGACGCACTGCCGTCCTGGATCTCCCGCGAGGTGATGGTGGGCCTTGTTGTAGTGCGCCAGGCAGGAAGCCTCTGACGGCGATGCGCTCCGAAAATGTTGTCCAACAAAGCTGTTCATGATGCTCCATCACGCTTGCTGGAGATGCCGGTATCGGGATGGACCTGCTTCAGCACCTTGTGAATGTGAATGGCGTGGCTCCTTCCTCTTGCGCTTCTTTTTCTTGTCTCCCTTGTAGATGTTCTTCTGGGCCTTACCGGCCTTCTTGGCGGCCTTTCCGCTCGTCTTGGGCGGCTTGACTATAGAGGTGCGTTCGACAGCAACCGTCTTGTATGGGATTATATTATCGGGTATAGCCATAAATACTTATCCCGATTTGGGTGGATTGGGACAGCGCTGGCGCTTGTGTCAGCAAACGGGAGGGGTGGGAAGTGGGAAGGAGCCTCTCGCTACCCCAGACTAGCTATTGTCGGAGAGGAGGGATGGGGAGGGGGGTGAGAAGAGGAGGAAGAGAAAGATGTGTTGGTGGTGTTCTCAGGAGGGTGGTCTATTGCTTGGGTTTGTGGGTAGCATGGCGGGTATTTGTTTGAGTGTTTATTATGGTGGTGGTTTTGTAGGATATCCCAGAGGTGTGGGAAGTACTTTTTATGAAGAGGTGGATTAGTTAGTATGTGTCGGTGTGGATTCAGAAAGGGAATGAAGCTTGGGTTTTGGGTGGCTTTTTGAATGTTTCGTCTAGCGGTATTGTAGATGTCTTGTCCGATCGGTGTTAAGTTAAGTGTCTGTCTGAGTCGGTTGAGGTTTGTCATGGGTGGAAGTCTGAAGGCTATACGTAAGAATCTATTTTCGAGTCTGTGGAGTTTGTCGTAGTTGTATTTACAGGTAGTCGCCTGATCAGTTGGCCCATGTCAGTATGGGTTTGATGTATGTCTTGTAGATGTGGAGTTTGGTCTTGGTTGGGGTCTTTGGGTGGGTGATTATTGGTGAGAGGGCGCTGAGTTGTCTGGTGGCCTTTTGGGTGATTCTGTCGATATGTTTCGTCCATAGTAGTTAACTGTCGAGTGTGATCCCCTGATACGTCGTGGTGTTCGTCCAGTTGATGTTATGATTGTCTATGTTGAGGTTGGGAGGGTTGTGGTCAGTTCTGTTTCTGTGGAATAGTATGGCGGAGCATTTGTTGGGGTTCAGGGTTAGGTCGTTTTCTTTAGTCCATTGGGTTATTCTATTGAGGTTTTCCTGGAGTGTATGTAGCGAGTCACCGGGTCGTGGTCTTGTCACTGTCAGGGCTGTATCGTCTGCGTACACGTAGTCGTTGACGTAAGGCTGTCGTTAGGAGGTCGTTTTGTGTAGGGGAAAAAAA
The DNA here is from genome assembly GCA_964035755.1 of Teleogryllus oceanicus. Classification (NCBI taxonomy): domain Eukaryota; kingdom Metazoa; phylum Arthropoda; class Insecta; order Orthoptera; family Gryllidae; genus Teleogryllus; species Teleogryllus oceanicus. The sequence goes on along the minus strand of CAXIVR010000011.1, from coordinate 36,253,181 downwards.
GTGTTGGTGGGGACTGCTCCTTGGGGACGCCGGCGGAGATGGGTCTGGTGGAGGGGATGGCATGAAGGTGGCTGATATGGAATGATCTATTGTTCAGGTAGTTTTCAGGAGGAAGAAATTTGGGATGTGGGGGGTTATCTTGTAAATGAGGGTGTTGTGGTTGATGGAGTCGAATGCGTGGGAGAAGTCTAGGAAGATGGAGGGGACTGGTGGTGCGGGTTTTTTCTTACGATTCTGTAGTCTGGTGGCTATGTCGCATGAGATACGTAACGTTTGTAGTCCTGTTGATTTGTCTGCCCGGAAACCAAATTGGGTGGGTCGGAGTCGTGCGTCAATTAGTGGTGTTAGTCGTCTGAGTAGGAGTCTTTCAAGAGTCTTTCCGAGGATTGGTAAAATGCTGATGGGACGGTAGTTGTCTACCGGGTTTTCTGTGTGTTGTCAGGTTTGGGGATCATAATGATTTTGGCATGTTTCCATAAGTCGGGGAAGTAACTCGTCTTTAGGCAGGCGTTGAAAAGTTTTGTCAGTAAGTTGATGCCGTTTTGGTCAGTCGTTTCAACGCTGCTGCCTTTACTCCGTCAGGACCTGTCGCTTTACTAGTCTCGTCGAGTAAGTGTAGTTCGTCTTTACTTGGTCTTCAATGGTCCAAGAGCTGTTGATGTTCAGGTGGTAATTGGGGTGTTTTAGGAAATACAGAATTGCTGATGGGGAAGAGGGGTGTTTGGTGATATGAACGTAGTTTGTAGTTTGTCGGCAAAGAGTTCGGTCATGGTTTGTGGGTCGTAGGTCAGTGATCCGTATGGTAGAGTGAGTGGAGAGATTACGTTTGTCTTTGTCTTTAGGTCTTTAATTAGAGTCCAGATTCTCCTGGGGTGCCTTATCCAGTTCGTCTATGGTGTTAGTCCATTTGTCATTTTCGTATTTAGTTAGTGAGTCATGTAGTGTCTTTTTCCTTAATGTTCATCAAAGTTCGTCTATCGTCTGTAGTTCTTGTTCTGTAGAATGTCTTTTGTGTCTTTCGTTTAAGTCGTATTAATTGTAGTATATTGTCGGGAAGTCTTGGTTGGGAGTCAATGGTGTGGGTGGATGATTTGTGTAGTGAGCGGTTTATTTGTAAGTTGAAGTGAGTAATGGCCTGATCTATATCTGTGGGGGTTAAGAGCGAGTTGGGGGGTTTAATTTTCTTTGAGATGAGCTGTTTGAATTTTTTCCAGTTTGTTGTGATGCTATTGTGGGTGATGTTGATGCCGAGGAAGAATGTCTATTGTGAAAATAACTGGAGGTGGTCGGATATTTGTTCTGGTTTAGGGTGTGGAAGCTAATTATGGTGAGTGTGGATTGTAAAGTCGAGTATGTCATGTAAGAATAGCGTACCAGGTGTGTCAGTTCAGAGGGTGCTGTTAGAGTGAGGATTAGGTCGGTTAGTGAGATAGTCGTCAAGTTTGTGGCCGTTTATGTTTGTGTATCTGCATCCCCAAGTAGTCGGTTGGTATTTATGTCTCACCCGGTAGGCAGGTGTCCATGAATTAAGTAGGTCTAGGTCTTGGTCTAGAAGATGGGTGGTTGGGGGTTTGTACATGGAACAGATGGTGACGGGGCCGTGTGGGGTTGCTATTTGAATGCGGGTATTTTCTATGTGGGCTGTGGGGATGGGTGGGAGTTGGGTGTGGGGAATGTCTTTCCTGATGCATATTGCTGTCCCTCCTTGCGTCAGTCTGTCCGTACGGTAGGTAATAAAGTCGGGGATGTGGAAATGATTGGTGTGGTTTAAGATGCGTCTCTTGTAGTAGTAGTAGTAACCCAACGGAGTAGTCTTTTAAGTATTGTCTGATGTCTTGTAGTTTCCGGGCCAGTCCGCCGTTTGAAGTTGTGACGTTTGTCAGTTTGTGTCTCATAGTGAATTTAAAAGAAGTCGCACAGTTTGGTCAGAATTGTCATGATTTTTGTCATTAAGTCGTCTTTGCTCTTGAGGATGGTGATGATTTCTTTGGCGGTAGTTATTATGGTGGATATGTTGAAGGATTTGATGAGGGTGAGGAGTTCTTTAAGATCTGATGCAGTGGATGAGGAGGTGGAGTCTGAGGAGGAGGGGTTTGGGGTGAGTGGGAGTTTGCTTTGCCGGCGTAGGTTTGTTGGAGTTTGGATGTGTCTTTGGGATCTTTGAGTCTGGGAAATTCTTTTAATGTCGGTGCAGTTCGTTGAGTTTGTCTGTTGTCCATGAGACTATAAATCTTTTTAGTTAGTGTTGCTTGTCTGTCTTGTTTGGCTTGTAAAAGTATGGGACATTCTAGGGAGTACGCTGGGTGGTCATTGGAGCAGTTGGCACATTTGAAAAAGTCATTGGGGCAGTCTGAGTGGTGATGGTTACCGCTGCACTTTGCACAGACGGTTGGTCGGTGGCAGTAGTGTCTGGTGTGGAAAAAGAGTTGGCATCTGTCACATCTGGGGATCCTGTCATTCTGTCTGTAGTCTTGGATTGTTACTTTGTGGTGTAGTAAGTGCTTGATGTTTTGTTTAAAGTCAGTCATGTCTTGTCTGTTAATTTCGACCAGGTAGGTCCCAAGTCCTGTCAGGCTGCTGTCTGGGTTGCGTCGCTTCATTTCTGTGATGTGGTAGCCGTAGCATTTCAGGTCGTCAGTGATGTCAGTCAGGGGGGTGTTGGGGGAAAGTCCTTTTATGACAAGTTTGTCTCTTTGTCCTTCAGTAGTCCGGTGATGGTGGTAGGCCAGGGTGGTGAAGTATCTCGATCTGATGGTCGGGGTCAGTTCCAGTTCGTCAGTGCTTTGAGGTTAGGGTGTGCGTGGGTAGTTTTTGGGTTGAAGGATCAGAGATTCTTTTCTGGTACTCCTTGCCAGGAAGCCGTTGGGGGTGATGGTCTGTAGGTCTTTCAAAAGTCTCGTGGGGTTAGTCAGTCCAGTATTGTCAATGTGGATGGAGCCTATCTTGGGTCTGGTCGGGGGTTGTCTTATTCCATTGACCGCTTCATTTGGGGGTTGGTTGGTTTGAGATTCTGGTTGGGCGGGGTCATTGGGAGTGGTGAGGGCAGAGAATCTGTTAGCAGTAGGGGTTGAGGGTGGAACGTATTGGCCGGGAGCTTTGCAGGTGTGTTTTGCTGGTAGGAAAGGAGCTTCAGTGGTGGTGGTTGTGTTGGATCCTGAGGGGTTGTCCTGGGTGTTGGGTGGAACTGCAAGAAATGAACCTGGGGGAGTTGGTGAGTGGTGGGGGGAGCGCCAGGCTGTCCTTGATTCCCATACTTACCTCAAAAGACCTTTCAGTTTGTGTCAATGGGCTTTCTTTTGTGAGGGGCTGTGGAGTCACGGGTTCCTCTCTTCCTTTGGATGTTGGCGTCCTCCGGTAGAGCTTGCCAGATGGTGTTGTCCATGTCGGCGTCGTGGCCGATGGTGGTAGAGTGTCGTACCGGTACCTGGTCCCGCCATGATGGCGTCAGCCCCGGGGCCACTGCTGCTGGTATTGAGTGTAAAGTGGTCCTGTGGTGCTGCTCGGTGTTTCGGATGGTTCTGACGATTCCTGCCAGATAATTGCCGGGCAGTGGCTCTGTTGGTTAAACAAGCTCTGGTAGAGTTTGTTTACTTCCGATTTCCAGTAGAGTATCCTTGTACGTATGCAGTGGTTGTTGTAGTAAGTTCTAATAGGTATTCGCCGGTCTTAACTGTAGAGGTGCGTTCGACAGCAAAGACCACACAGAAATGCCGAAAGTACCGAACTGGTCATATTTATAACCTCGGTACCCCTTCCTCGGCGCCCGGGGAGGGGGCCGCCCAATTAAAGCGGTCACTGGCGGTGCGCGCCGAATAACGGCGATCGCGGCGCTCCCTGTGGAAGGGGAACCGAAGTATTAAATATAGGTCGGGCCGCGCTCGGCGCCACAAGCGAGTGGAGGTGCGCGCAGAGCACATAGAGCAAAAAGTTGTAGCTAGTAGTGTTATAGAGCAAAAAGTGTTAGCTAACGACTAAGTATCGGCCAGGAGCTGAGTAATCGCCCGCGATACTTAGTAGTAGCGTAGCTTGACAGCGTCGATTCAAGGCTCGAGGCACCGTGCGCAGCAAGGCGAACCCAAAACCTGCGGCTGCGGTGAAACATCGCCCCCTGCTTCTGGGACTGACCGGCATCAGGAGGAAGGCCCACAGGCCTAACAATCACCCACCGGAGCTACTCAAGCGAGCTGTAGAGGAGCTCCAGATCAACACAACCGAGGAGGAGCGGCTGCGGCCGCGCCTCCAGATGGAGGCCACCGCCATGGATGGTATATTGCCAACGGACGGCGACCTGTCTGCCCGCTCCAAGCGTGACCGCTCTGCCTCCCCCATGCCTGGACATCCCTCCAACCCTGCTGACAATCAACCTGGTGGACCTTTCCTCTTTCCAAAAAAGACTGCCCGACCAACCCCCCCTACTCTTCCTACAGCCCTCCCCCTACATAATTCCTTTACCTCCTTAGCTGTGAAGACCCCAGCATCTACATCCCCTCCACACCCCACAAATTAAACCCCCGCCTACCTCTCAAAGCCAACAACCACCACCCCAAACCAACACCCCTGCTACTCTCAAACCAAGAATAGGACTCATTCATATTGATCTATGCTCTCTCTTTAGCCCGACTGAACTGACCAACGACCTAATCAAATACAGCAACCATCAAATGACTGCCAAATGCTCAAGCACCGAACTTATCATCACCCCCAAAACTGTCCAGGCCCACTCTCAAATCTGCCACAGACTCCAAGCCATCAAGACCGACCCTTCTTTGAAATCTTTGTACTTCCCTGACTTGTCATACGCCTACAACAGAGCTACCGAAGACACACGCGACAAACTGGTGATCAAAGGACTCCCCTCCCCCAATTCCCGACTGAAACAATACGTGAATACATGACTGACCTGGGACTGACCGTATACCACATTACAGAGATGCAGAGACGCGAAGACGGACAACTCCGACCAATGGGACTTTATACTTTAGAAATACCCAAGAAAAACATAACTGAGACCAAGCAGAAACTACGGTACATCGGACACTACAGCATTAAAGTTGAAGCACATAAAAAGACTGACCACGTCCCACAATGTCGAAACTGCCTGAAACTCTTCACCGTCCACCTGCCAAGGAAAACCATCTGGCTGCCTCTGTGCCTGCCCTCCACTTCCACTGAATCCACCCCCAATCCCAAAACCAACAACCCCAATACAAATGCCACAACTGCACCGGAAACCATCCTGCCTACTACCAAAACTGCCCCTACCTCCTCCAAGCAAAACAAGCCAGAGCCCTACAAACAAACAGATCCTCAACCCCCCTCCCCCCCTGAACTCAACAACCAGAATTTTCCCCACCCCAGAAACCAACCCCAATCTTATGCCTCCACCCTAAATCCTGAGATTCCACCCCCCTCAACAAAAACAATTCCACTTCTTCATGTCTGACATCAAAGAACTACAACCCTAGTCAGAGTCCTGTAACTCCTTCAATCCCTCAAAACAGTCCTAGAGAGATCTAAAAGGCCAGAGGACACCCTCACTAAACTTATCCTCTCGCCATTATTAAACTTCCCATTGAGATCTTCAACTAATGGCTCCCCTACCTACGATTCCTTACCATTTCTTCCTGGAATGCACGCGGCGGTCTCCACAACAAAAAACCTCTAATAGCCCAATTCCTTAAAGACCACTCCGTCGGTGTCCTGTGCCTCCAAGAAACCTTCCTAAAACCAAACCTTTCATTTACTATCCCGAACTACCTCACATATCGAAATGATCGCCTCTCTGCTAACGGAGGCACGGCCATCCTAATCCGTAAAGATATCCCCCACGCCCAATTCAAATCCCAAATACCACATCCTTGAATGCTCTGCTGTCATTCCTAGGTACCTCAACAACTCTATAATAATAATATCTGCCTACCACCAAGCCAAGAAACCACCCATCCTCGACACCGACTTCTCCATACTGCTAAATCTCCCTCATCCTTTCATCCTAACAGGTGACCTGAACGCCAAATCCCTGCAATGGGGCTGCAAGACGGACAATAACAAAGGACGAAAACTTGAACATTTATTAGCATCTCACCCATCCATCCTAATTAAAAGCCCTGCGGAACCTACCCACTACATCAACGATCAACCTAGCGATATTCTTGATATCATCCTCCATTCCGTTAACCTCAACATCTCCACCCCCCACCCCAAAACTAGATCTATTCAACCTATCAGACCACCTACCAATAGTATTCGCAACAACCTCCACCACGACATTCAAACTCCCTCAACCACCACCCATACTCCAAACCAACTGGAAATCTTACAACCACATCCTGTCCAAAAAGATCCACTGCCCCCCCATTATACCCTCCGCTCCAGAAATAGAAAAATCAATAACCCACTTATCAAAACAAATTAAGAACGCCTTTCAGAAAACCACCCTAAAAACCCAACATTACCTCCCCAAACGAAATCCTCTCAGTAATACGACTAAGACAGACTCGAACGATACTAAAGACAGACGACGAAGACAAACGAAGACTCAAGCAACTACAAAGACTAGCTCACAGCCTACTTCTACGCCACCAACAACAAAAATTCAACGACTTAATAGACGACAAAGCGCCCCAATCAACTTCATAAAATAACCTGTACAGTCAGAACCTTCCACCAAAAGATATCCACCACTCCTCACCCAAACCAATAACCCCTTATCTTCGACCCCCAAACTATAATAACTAATACCCTCGCCCAATCCCTGGCGTGCCCGAACCCAGAAACCTCCCATCCCAGACAAGTTCTGCTGCAGTACCTAAAACCCCACCCACCACTAAAACCCAACACCCCTACCACTTCCAGTCATGAAATATACCAAATCCTAAAAACCATCAGCACAAACAAAGCGCCAGGCCCCGACGGAATCACCCCATCTCAAATAAAACACCTACCAAAAATGTGCAATAGATCTCCTTACTAAAATTTACAACTCTGTTTGTATTCTATTTTCCCACTTCCCAGAAGGTGCCATTATGTGAGTCCCCAAACCCGGAAAGATCATCGGCTCCCCTCAAACTACCGTCCCATTAGCCTCCTTCCTATTTTTGGCAAAATCCTAGAAAAAATCATCCTTCTCAGACTAAGCCCAATCCTAAATCCCATAATCCGTCCTGCCCAGTTTGGTTTCCGTGAGGGTCGCTCCGCGGCCCTCCAAACTCTCAACCTCGCTATTTCCATAGCCACCTCAATCCGTCAAAAACTTGAAATCCCTGCCATCTTTACCGACCTTTCCCATGCTTACGACACCGTTGCCCACAATATCCTCTTAATGAAACTTCACCCCCACATTCCCATCCACCTATACACACTACTTCAAAACTATCTCTCCCAAAGATCATTCTTCGTCCGGCACCTCTCAAAATCCTCCCCTATCTATCAAATCCAAGCCGGTGTCCCCCAAGGAGCCGTACTTTCCCCCATCTTATTCTCTCTATACGTCAATGACATCCCGCCCACGCACGGTGTCAAAGCCTTCCTCTATGCCAATGACTTTGCTTTCCTTTCTTCCTTCCGATCCCTATCAGCTTCCCTCAAACAACTACAGAAAGCCCTCAACTCCCTCCACCGATCATGGAACTGGGCCCGAGAAAACGCCGTGACAATTAAACCCGACAAATGCCAAGCTATTCTCTTCTCCTTCCGCAGACATGCCCCTCCCCCACCCCTCCAAATCAACAACCATCCCATCCCCTGGCAAACCACAATTAAATACCTAGGAATCCACTTCTCCAACAGGCTCTTCTGGTCCCACCATATCACCCAAGCCCTAACCAAATCCCACCGTATCATAAACATGCTCATGCCAATTCTCGCCCATCGCTCCATCCCAATAAAGAAAAAACTCACCTCTACTTCACACTACATGCATTCCCATCCTTACCCTTACCAACCTGGTTCAACACCTCCATCTGCAATCACTACAATATTACCCTCCCCTAGAAAACCGCACCAATCCGCATCATCTTCCGCCCCCTCCTCCACACACCAACTAGTAACATCCGATCCCAATATCAGATTCCACACATCCTTACCCTCCTACATGGATCATCAATATCCCAAATCAAGAAATTCATAGAAGACCCACCTACAAACACCTACTCTCATCTCCTTGTGCATCCTCCAAACCACCCAGAAAAAGACTCAAAAAACATCCATTAGACATCTTCGCTCCACACCACTTACCTAAACCTCACAACACTAAGACAACTACTCAACTTAATACAATGACGGACGGCGACAATGACAAGGACATAAACATCTCTTCTAATAGCCTATAACTAAATTCAATAGATAATTCCCCAGCTCATCCTATAATCATCAATAAGTCCATAACACCAATACCATATCATCACCACCAAACCATCCCCAACCAAAAACTCACCCCCCACCTTAACAAAATAACCCGTCTTCTGGCTCCACCAGAAACCCTTAACAAAACAACCCATCTTCCCCAACAAAATAACCCATCAAAACACCCACCCTAAAAACCCAATCCCCGTCCTCGTATGGGGGAAGGTCATTCGACATACCAAGAATATTTACCACCTACCCAATTACAATGAATGATGAGCTAAATTCTAGGCAGGCATTCATGTTACCACACCGGAGTCACTGGGAACAGTACTCTGTGTTTTGTCCTCTCTGAAATCGACATGAGCGGTCGCGGCAAAGGGGCGAGTAAGGTGAAGAGGCAAGTCAGATCTCGCTCCAGCCAGGCCGACCTCAGTTCCTGTGGGTCGTATCCACCGTCTTCTGCGCAGAACGCTATGCTGAGCGCGTAGGAGCCGGCGCGCCCGTCTGCCAGCGGCCCGGAAATCATGGAATATCTCGCCGCCGAAGTGCTGGGTTGGCCGGCAGCAACGCCATCGCGACAACAAGGGCGCGTATCATCCCGTCACTTGCAGTTGGCCATCCGTAACGACGAAGAGTTGAACAAACTCTTGTCGGGCGTGACCATCGCACAGGGCGGTGTGCTGCCTAACATCCAGGCTGTTCTCCGCCAAGAAGACCGAAAAGAAGGCGTAAAAGAGAATATTTATGTTTCTTTTTTCGCGCGCCATCAACGCGCATGAACGGCCCCTTTTCAGAATAACAATATTTTACGAAAAACAAGATCATCATGCTGTATTTTTACGCTGCTAATCCCATATAGTGTTAATCAGTGTCGTGTTTTACTAAATTCAATAACATGCAATGCTTTCTTACAGGAGGTGAACGAGGGATGAATAAATCAATACTTGTAACGGTTGAGCTCAGGAGAGGGCGGACAAATTACGCAGGAAAATTAACCATGAACATGTGTCGCTCTACATATTTACTTTATCAATTTCTCGTTAAGTCATCTTCAGTAAGTGATGATTGCGAAATTCAATTCGCAGGAACATCAAAAATGAATATGTATTTACATGCAACTTTATTGATCGTTATCAGTTACTGAATCAGTCATCTTAAGTAAATCAAGTTACTCTTTTCACATAAAACGACACGTCATCAATAAAAGAACTAGTGTCGTCATACATATGTAACGTTTTGAATATTGAGAGATTACAGATTTCGAACGTGATGGTTGATATCGGCATTTTATCATTAAAGATAGGAGCATTTATATTATAACTTACACACTACACGTCAGTTTTATAACGCACGAACTTCAACAATGAATATGTATTTACTTGCAACTTCATTGATCGTTATCAGTCATCTTAAATCAAGTTACTCTTTTCACATAAAACGACACGTCTTCAATAAAACAACTAGAGATATGTAACGTTTTAAATATTGAGAGATCATTACAGATTTTGAACACACCGATAGTTGATTTTATATTTAAAGGAAGGGGAGCATTCCTATTATAACTTACACACTACACGTCAGTTTATACTTTAAATTAAACAAAGAGAGATATTCAGTACTTCTTTGCTCTTTCAGAATATTTTAGGTGGCCCTTAAAGGGCCGTTGTAATGTGCCGTCGACAGCCAGAAATGTATTCAGTTGAGCGACTACAAACGGCTTAGCCGCGAACCGTACAAAGTACATCCCTGGCGCTTCAGGGCGTAGACGACGTCCATGGCGGTGACAGTCTTGCGCTTGGCGTGTTTCGGTGTAGGTGACGGCGTCGCGGATCGTTTCCGAGGAAGACGGGTACACGCAGGTCTCTTTAGTAAATGAGACCGGAATACGTTTCACACATCCACGGCAGGCAAACGACGAATAAGCTGGCTTGGTGATGCCTGGATGTTGTCGAAGAACCTTCCTGTGGCGCAAAACCATCCTTTGCCCAGACCCTTTACTTACCTTTGCCGCGTCCGGTCATGATGAGAGGCGTGACCCAGCGAAACGAACGCAGGTCCTCACTGCACCACAGCTGCTCGCTCAGCCGCGCCCTCTGGGCGCGATCCAGTCTTGTACCGGCCGTTTCCGAGGGCCGAGGGCGGCGGCAGTGGGGCCCGGCGGCCAATGACGGCGCAGCAGGCGAACAGGCGGCGAATAGCGAAAGGCGCGCAACGGCGCGGAAGGAAGGAGGGCAGAGGGTTATAAATATGGGAGAGGGAGCCTCGCTGCTTTCAAATGAGTTCTGGTAGCACCAGGAACACACCTCAAGGATTGACGAATCTCGCTATATCATACGTGACCCGGACGCGCAACGCTGGATATTCTTACGGAAAACAGTTACTACTGCACTACCAGGTAACGCTGTCTGCTGCGACCTGGCGGAGACTTTAGAGGAGGAGATCGAGACGCGGAAGGTGGAAGTTTCGTTATCAACCAGATACCTGCCGACCTACTAAGGAAGGCAAAAATTTTCCGTCGATCAACAACCAGGAGCAGGCAGGCTGCCGCCTCATGCCATCCGCTCTTCCGACACCTGACAGCTGGATTGCTGCTTTAACGGTGCCTATAAGCACCATGGAAGGCATCGAGGAATCCGGACCTCCAGACAACCCAGGACGACCGACGGAAGGCAACGCCATGGGTATGAACGCCTTCGGCAGACGACCCCACGACTCCTCCTCCGACTCCTCCCCTGAAAGAACCACAAAGAAAACCCTCCTGGACGACGGCTTCACCTTAGTAACCAAAGGTGCTAAACCCCAAACCCCAACCCCCCCCCAACCCAATTGAAACCCAAAACCCCTACCAGGCCCTCTCGCACAGAACCAGCAAACAGCAATCAACCTCTTCAAATGACTCCACCCCAAAACCCTACTTAAACCAGGACCCAAGAACCATTAACCAGAACAAACCCGTATTGGACCTTGCAAGAATGTTTCCGGCACAATCCTTGACCCACCGACCTCATTAAGGAACTGATGAAAGTCTGCAAACCAACGAATGACGGCCAAATGCCCGGACTGAATTACTTATCCAGCCTCTGACAGTGACTGCCACACTAAGATCCGTGACCGACTGGACCAAATCACCAAAGACCAAGACCTAAAGAGGACTGTTTTCCACAGCTGTGGCCTGCCACTGTGTGCTACTTCTGAACCCCACACCAAGTTTTGTAATTAAGGACTGCCCTCAAAATTTGACTTGAAAGCCATCAGGACTCTCTGACTACACTGAAAATTACCCACCACCACGTATCTGAAATGATGAGACGAGACAACCATGGAACTCTCACCCCTCTTGGACTCTACACGGTTGAAACTAACAGACATGAAATGACTGAAATCAAGACGAAATTGAGGTACGTACAGCTACTACAGAATCACAATAAGAGGACTACAAAATGACAGAGTGCCTCAATGCAAGAACTGCCTTAGACTACCACACCAGGAGAAAACCACGCCGACGACCCCCCGACATGTGCCCTCTGTAACCTCACGCAACAGAAGACTGCCCCTCCACCTCAACTGGCGCTCTTTTGTCCCGACATGCGCAAACTGCAACGAACACCATCCTGCCGACCAGTCCTGCACATTTTATCCTGAAAGCAGCCACTCAGGCCCAACAGATTGCCAAACTTCACCCAGCCAACCCTCCACCCCCACCCTCTCAAACCAATCCTTCCCCCATTGTTCTTAAACATCCTACGCTGCAGCCACTGACCCAAACACATCCCAGACCAACAACAATCTCCCTCAATCCACAGCAAACAGTATCAAGGAACTCCTGGCCCTACTCACTAACCCTACCATAAAAACCATTCTCCAACACTTACCCACTCTACTAAATATCATGAGCCAGAGGAACGATAACTAAATTAATCTCCATGAGGATTAAATTGATTGAACTACTCAATTAATATGGCTCCTACTCCTCTTGTCTACCCATATCCTCGTGAAACACTGGGCAGTGGACACCATAAGAAACCCATTCTTACGCAATTCCTCAAAGACTACTCCATCGGGATCTTACTACTACAAGAGACTTTCCTCAAACCAAACCACTCCTTCTCCATCCCAAACTACACAGTCACCAGAACCGATAGAACCTCAGGCCCTCATGGCGGCACGGCAATCCTCACCCGACGTACCATTCCCCACGCACCTTACCCACTCCCACCTACAATAGCCCTACAGAATCTTTGCCATAACAATAGGAACACCCACCACGATCATCTCATCTCATACCAAAAGTCCCAGAAACCCAATCCCAGACTCCGATTTCAACATGTTGAACAACCTCCCCACCCCTTCATGTCGCAGGCGATTTCAATAGCAAATCTACCGGATGGGGCTGCGTGACTAGCAATAACTCAGGACTCAGACTTGAACACTATCTGGACAAGCATAGCAACATTATTCTAAAAGCACCCTCCAGTACCCTTATCCACAACAATTCCCATTATATCTTAGACATTGTTCTTCACTCTCAACTATCCATAACCATCCACAGCCAAGATACGATCTCTTGGCTTCTCAGACCACTTTCCTATTCTCTTTTCTTGCTCGTCTACTTCTCGCACCTTCACCCCAAACCTCCATCTCCGCCATCACAGACTGGAAACAATACCAACATCTTATCAAGAAAATCCCGTCCTCAACCTCTCCTCCATCAAGAAGTAGACGATTCAGTTGACTCACCCACCAACTAAAACCGCATTCCGGAAAGCTCAGCCTTCACCAAACCCCAACCGTCCCTGCCTGAGACATACTAACAATTATTAGACATAAGAGAAAGCTACAACGACACTACAAATACAGACGACGAAGACAAAGAGACAACTCAAACTGACTCAAAGTACGGCTCCTCCATGCTACAACTACACGAGACTCACATGTAAGACGACTTGTAATGACAACGCAGTACGTATTCAAAGTGATAAAGGCAGTACGTCACAACCCCCTCAGTATCCCCATCCTGTCTATAACAACACCTACTTTCGATCCTCAAACCATACCGACTCCTTTGCCAACTCCTAGCCGTGCGCTAACTTCTCCCAATATCCCTATCCCCAGACAATGTCGTCCTGGTTACCTCCGCACCCCTGCACTCCCACCTGACCGACAACAACCCTGGAAGACAAATGACGTAGAACTTCGACGACTAATACGCACAATAGACTGTACGAAGACCCCAGGACCCGATGGAGTCTCCCCTACCCAAATTGTAAATCTCCCCAAAAACGCCATCGACCTACTGACCCTTATCCTCAACTCCTGCCTCCATATATCATACTTCCCCTCCGCCTGGAAGACAGCCCGCGTTATCATGATTCCCAAACCCGGCAAGGACCATCGGCTCCCTTCTAACTACCGCCCCATTAGCCTACTACCTATCCTAAGTAAACTCTTTGAAAAAATCCTTCTCCTCCGCCTCACACCTATCCTAGACCCCATCATCACGCCTACTCAATTTGGATTCCGGGAGGACCGTTCTGCGGCCCTCCAAACCCTTAACCTAACCTCTGCAATAGCCACCCCACTCCAAGACCACAAAGAAATTCCCGCAATATTCACCAGCCTTACCCAAGCCTACGACACCGTATCCCACCCCATCCTTCTCATGAAAATCCGCCCCTACATCCCAAACCACCCTCTCTCTGCTCAAAGCTATCTGCACTAACGCTCCTTCTTCGTCTCTAGCACCTTTCTCCAAATCATCCTCCAAACACCTATCCAGGCCGGCGTCCACAGAGCTGCGCTATCACAATCCTCTTCTCCATCTACCTTAACGACATACCACCCACCCCTGGAGTACAAACCTTTCTATACGCCGATGACCTTGCCTACCTAGTATCCTTCAGATCCCTACAACGCTCCCTAACCCGACTCCAACAAGCTGCAGACTCCTTTTACCTCTGGGCCTCCCAATAACATCACCATTAGCCTCAAATCCCAGGCCATCCTCTTCTCTTTCCAAACACAATCCATCAGTCACCCCAATCACTATCAATATCCCCGCTATCCCTGGTCCCATGAGTCAAATGCCTCGGAGATCACCCTCAACCACCGCCTCTCTTAGTCCCACCACATCCAACAGATTACCTCCAAAGCAATCAGTGCGATTGCCCTCTTTTAATCCTCACTCATCAGCCTTCCAACAAAGCAGAGCACAAACCTATTACCTTCATCACCCATACTATCCTATGCCACCCACTGGTTTAACACCACCTAATCCAACCACAACAAATGACTCACCGTACAAGACCGCCCTCAAGACAATCACCCCGTCCTCCAAGATACACCCTTCAGCCTACGAACCTCACACAAAATTCCCCACATCCTCACTTACCTTCACCACTCCTCTGTTACACAAATCCGCAAATTTATCAACAATCCCCTCTTCCGTTAACTCATCCTGCCTCACCACCATATTCTCCGAAACCCGCCCTGGCACGCCCGTAAAAGCACCCGCTCGACATCCTACAACTTCCCACTCCTATCACAGAAACAGAGGGCAGACAGACAGACGTGACTACAAATAACAACGAAGCCCACCTACGACAATGACTACTCAAAACACACCCACAAAGCAAGAAAAACCCATGTAACTCCCAAAACCGCACCCCCACCCCCCCCCCCCCCCAAACCCCAACCCCATCCCCCCCCCTCCCTATCCTCCGTCGCCCAGGCACCTTCAACAAAACAACCCATCTTCACCCTAATAAAAACAACCTTTCTCCCGTAACTTGACTCACGATCCCCGTCTCCATTGCGGGGTGGAAATCATTTCTATAAGAAGGAGACACCCGACAAGACCAACCATGATTGAAGAGACCCCTCAAAGGGTCAGGCAATCAAAGAACCCACCCAAAGCGTTGTGCGTTGTGCGTGCCTCAGGGGCACAACCCCGTCGCAATGGCCCGTACACCAAGTCTACCGGAGGCAAGGCGCCTCGTAAGCAACTGGCCACCGGAGGCCGCGCGCAGAAACGCCGGCCGCCGGTGGCGTGAAAGCCTCACCGTTACGGGCCCGGCACCGTAGCTCTTCGTGAGATCGGAAGGCGTTACCAGAAGAGCGCAGGCTGCTCATCCGCAAGCTGCCTTTCAGCGTCGTCCAGTGAGGATAGCTCAGGACTTTAAGACCGATCTGCGCTTCCAGAGCTCCGCCGTCATGGCTCTGCAGGAGGCTGGCGAAAGAGCGTGCTTGGTGGGTCTTTTGGAAAGACACCAACTGTGCGCTATCCATGTGCAGAAGCGCGTGACCATCATGCCCAAGGACGTCAGTTGGCTCACCGCATCCGCGGAAGGCGTGTGAATGAATATTTTTTTATTCGTTCGGTCTGAAATACTTGGCCCTTTTCAGGGCCAACCAATCGTCGTTTTAAAGAGCATCAATATTATGTCGTTTCCCTATAACTAGAATTATAAAATGGCGTTCCTTAATTTAAAAAATTATAATCCATTAAAGCAGTGCGTTACATCGCAGTGATACTAATCAATATTGTTTTTGTGCAATAAAAAATCATGTTCCATGCATATAAGAGTGGTGCGTTACGTATCGCAAAGGCAGAAAATTATATCAATAATGTCTCCGCCTTCTCATAATTTTGCAGTTAATTTTTTTTCTGTAAAAAAAGTAAGGATTCCGATCTCGAGGTCGTTTCCGTTTCTTACTATTAGAGAAATGTGTCAGAGTTTTTTATTTTTATTAAAAGGGGAGAATAATAAAAAATGGCTATATTTGTGCTCTTTCGAAACATATGATGGCCCTAAGAAGGACCGTTTGACCGGTTCGCGTGCGCGAACCGGAAAAATGACTTCCTGATGAAACGGCGTGCGCCATTCATCACTTCTTTTAGGAGCAGCTTTCTTGGCGGCCGCCTTCGGTTTGGACGGAGAAGCGACCTTCTTTGGTTTCAACCTTTGGTTTTTGGTAGGCACCTTAGCCTATGTTCACCTTGGACGGCGCCTTCTTGAGCTTCTTGGGGAGGCGGGCGCGCCGCTTAGCGACCGCAGCAGCTGCAGTGACGCTGCGCTTGCCGCCCGCCGCCTTGGCTCCAACGCCCTTCTTGGCCTTGGCAGCGACCGCGGCGTCTTCTTCGTCAGCCGCGGCGGGCGCTCGGGCGCTCTTTCCGGCCTTCTCGCCGCTCTTCTCAGGCTTTCCGGCGGTAGCCGGCGCCTTGAACAGACCGGACGCTCCTTGCCTATTTGAACACACAAACACAAGACGGGGAGTTAGTTATGGGTCGCACAAACAAAACAATTGGAAAAAATGCTAAGTGACTAGAAAAATGTTCATTAAAAAAATAAAAAAGGCACAGATAATCACCTTTGGTCTGCACAAGGTCGCCGGTGCTGACGGCCGACTTCAGTATTTACGCGATGAACGGCGCGTGCTCTCGGGAATCCACCTTGTAATTAGCCGTGATGTACTTTTTGATGGCTTGCAGGAAGAACCTCCGCGCTCCTTGAGGCTCACTTGATGGCGTTGTACGCACCATCTCAGAGGTGCGAGGATGCGCGGGTTTCAGGCTGCGGCTTCTTCGCCGCGCTGCCGCCCGACACTTCTTCGGAGGCCGGCTTCGCAGGTGGCGCAGCAGCCGCGGACGCCGCTGAACCGCATAGTATCGGCCATCGTACGTACGGAAAAGACGACGAAACGCAACGCAAAGTGACGCAATCTTTCTCTGACGGTCTCCGCCTGGGAGTTGTGCGCGCCGCACACACGCACACAGGAGATTGTTTTTCAATTGTTTCACACGGTATGCTCCAGCACTTTCAGGAGCTTGTCCGCACACACTTTTGTCAATATATATGGGTTTTTATTTGATTTCACTTTTGCCAGTGTTCCCGGCGTTGGAGTGATTGTTGTTTCTTGATTACTTCCTCCGTGCTTGTAGTTGTTTTCCTTGCACAATGCCAAGATGCTGCTCCCATTAGAAGTTATATTTTTCCGGTTCGTTTTACGTTCCCAGGTTCGCACCTTTATTTACATTTTTTCATTGATTATTATGCTAATTATTATTATTATTATTATTATTATTATTGTGTGTATTATTATTATTTTCTTTTGATTATGTACTAATTTTCATATGATATTACCTTACTACTATACATTTTCCTTACATTTCTATCTTAAGCTACTCTTATTGACTACATTACAATTGACTACCTTATGTATTTACAATTTCTTAGATATATTAGTGTGATTTGAGTGATGGGAATGGTTGAGGTGACCTAGTGAGAGTTGAAACCAGGCTGCGCTCTTCCTCGCACCTCAGATCGGACGCGCCGGAGTTGGTAGCGGCCAATGGCAGCCACCTCGGCGTAATATTGTGTGTATTGTTGGAATAGGGGATGGGAGTCGACTGCGTGTAAAGATGTCGTGAATTCTTTCCATGTAGGATTCGTGTATTGTGTTGGTGATTGTGTCAGTGTTTCTGTTTGTGAGTTGATCTGCGTAGACTGTGCCTGACGGACGGATGTGGAGCGAATAAAAATTTTCGGCACGCGTGAAGCTGAAGGCTTGTCTCCGCTGCCGTGGCGGGCCTCGCATGCGTACAGCCCCGCGCTTCGTACGCGAGGTGAAATAGTTTTGATTTTTGTCACGAAGGTTACTATGGAAAAGTGGAAGAAGAGATGATATACGCCAGGTCATGTTTCTGTGAGCGTGTTGGATGTGTTGCTTCCAGGTCAGTCTGCGATCGAAGGTGACTCCTAGATATTTAACTGTGTTTTGCCACGGAATTGTGTGACCATTTAGACGGATGGGAGCGACAGTGTGCGCGTTGTGTGAAAATTTGTGTGTGAAGAGAGGGTGCCGACATTTCTGCGCATTCAGCGTGAGGCTGTTTCCGTGCTCCAATTTGATAGCGCGAGTGCGGCGCGCTGTAGTCGCTGAACCGCAACTTGTACTCGCGTTTCTTTGACCGCGTACGCTATGTCATCTGCATTAATGAACTCATTCACTCCGGCAGTAGAAGGAATATCATTTAGAATAGAGAGAAGAGGGAGAGAGCTGGCGCGCAATGGGACGCCGGCAGGAATAGAGCGAGGGCTGAAGTTTGTTATTAGTAACGGACTGAGAAGAGCGTGAGGTTAGATAGCTAGTAGTGGGTCGTGATTGTGGAACATATGGGCGGAGTTTTGAAGGAGGAGCGGAGTGAATTTGCGCAATTGTCGAAAACATATGAACAAATCAAAGAAAGAGCTGGGATGGAGCAGCGGTGTAGAACTGCAGAAGAAGCATAGAGAGAGCGTAAAGCTTGAAGGGGCCGAGGAGCGGTTTTCCTGAAACCGAACTGCGTTCCTCTTATTATGCCTCGTTCCTCGAGATCCTTGCGGATTCTGTTGAAATTATTCTCTCAGGATTTTTCCGAGGAGCGGCAAGAGGGAGATGGGGCGGAAATTCTCCGGGAGACGCGAGTTTTTGCCCGGTTTAGGAAGAAGCGTAACGGTCGCAGATTTCCACGCTGTTGGGAAGTACTGCACAGAAATGCAAGCTGTGTAGATTGAAGCTAGTAGAGTAGCGGCCCGTCGAGGTAAATGTTTAATCATTTGTGATGAATCTTTGTCTGGGCCGCCTGCTCTGTTTGTGTTGGTGTTTTAAATGGTCGCATACCTCATCGCTGATATGCCAGTCAGGCGGAATTTCGGAGCCAGGGCGGAAGGCGTTACGGGGATTTCCGCGGCGGTGGCAGGAAGATTGAAAGCGATTTGGGGTGGCGTGAAGCGCTGTTCAAGTAATGAGGCGAAAACTTCGGCCTTTACGGCGGGGTCATAGGTGGGCGGAAGGTTATTTGGGCGATTGAGCGCTGTGGTGGCAGGCTGTGGGTTGCGTAGCACGCTGCAATTCCGCAGGTCGCGCCCGGCGTTGTTGATTTGCTTTCCTTAACATATTTTCCCACATCGCGTTCCTGTGCTCCACGCAAAGTCTGGAGGTTTTGCGCCGAATGGAGCTGATACGCTGCTTTCGCGTCCTTACGGTCGTGCGTGCGTTAATTATACGCTGCGCCTTTCGGCGCTCCTGAATCAGGCGTATCAGCTCGACGGGCGTTTGAGAGTCGGGAGACTTTTTGTCCAGTGTCGTAGACGAGTTTTCATCGAAGGATGTCTTTATTTGGTAATTAAAATGCTTAATTGCCGTGTCAATGTCAGTCGGATTGTCAAGTTCAGGGTGGCGCAGTAGCTTGTCATTTGATGCGCTTGTCTTGAAGTTAATCCGAAAGTTAGTCGTAGGTAGTTTTTGTCTGGTAGGGAGGCAGGAACATTTCTCTGTTAATTGCAGATAATATGGGTAGAAGTGATCCGGATGTTAAGTCATGTAATGGCTTTGGGGTTGTGATGTGAAGAGCTGGAGTGTGAAGGGCAAAGCCAAGAATGTCACCTTGAATTTGTTGAGTGAAGAAGTCGGTGCGAAGGTGGGTGATTGAAGATGGTGGAGAAATGACGAGCTGATTGCTCCTGTTCAGGTATGCTAGCAGGTGCTCTCCCGCCGAGTTCCGCACACGGCAACCCCAGTCCGTGTGCTTGGCGTTCAAGTCACCTGCTATGATTAAGTTTTTCCCTAGCGTTAGCAGCGTATCGAGATCTGCTTCTTCCAGTTGGATCTGGGGCGCTTGTACGCGAAACAACGCAATAGTTCCGCGCGGCGTTCCGATCTCAATTGAAGTTGTTTCTATTGCGGCGAGAGGCGGATTGACCAGGGGCGTGTGTGGGATATTCCGTTTTATTGCTATTATAGTGCCACCGCCGCGGTGGGGGCCTGAACGATCCTGTCGATAAATGAAAAAAAAATTGAATAGTGAAATTGTCATTTGGGAGAAGATGGGTTTCCTGAATGAGGAGGGCGTCGGGGGAGTAGTCTTTAATGAATTGTAAAATTTCGAGCTTCTTTTTGTTCAGGCCCCCCCGTTTGCGTTCCAAAAAATTTTGAATAAATAAGGCCGAAAGTTTGTATTATTTATGCTCATTGGAACGCGCAGGAGAGCAGGGGAATGATGGCTATGGCTTTTGATAAGATGTTACCAGGGCCTTTTAAGATTTCTATCGCTTGTCGGGCAAGCGATAGCAGCGCGCGTCCGTCTACTCCTGCAGAAGCTGCAGGAGCTCTGAATTCTCCCAGGCCTGCGAGAGGGCGCAAGGTGACGTCGCTGGTGGGGGCGCTGCCATTGGTCTACCGGCAGCGGCGTCGGCCGAATGCAGTGCCCAGTGCCCGGGGGTCAGCATTCAATCCTGGCAGCGCGGGAAAGGCTCAGCTTGTCGGACGGCGTGGGGCAAGCACTGGGGCGTTGCGATTGACTGTATGTTTGCTGAGGCAAAGCAAAGGCATGGTAGGAAGTATATTGCATTCGCTACCTGACCGCCGAGAGGAGGACGGACGCGCCGAGAAGAACTCCTGCTACCTGGTGATCCGGCCTTCGTGGGACGACCAGCCCTTCTAAGGGCGGCTATAGAGCAAAAAGTGTAGCGTGGCTGACGGCCAACTGCAAATAGCCAGCACAGGAGCTAGGGAAACGGAAACTGCCGTAGCGAGGCCCTCGCGGCCATCATGTCCTCACGCCAGCGCCGTCGCCCGGCGGGAAAGCCTTTCAAACTCCTTCGGAGGGTGGAAGCGGCGACGCGGGCGCTACAGCGGCGAACGCCGAAGCGTTTTCCATCCAGCTCACCTTCAACCGAAGCGCGGCCCCAGCTAACAGCGTCCTGTTTCTGCCCGCGGACCACGGGCGACGGGCCATCCGGCCTGCGCCGCAACGCCGCCTCCGCGGCCTCTACATCGGGCGCCACCGCGGCGCCACCGACGCCGACGCCGGCGCCTACGCCGACGTCGCAGACATCAACGGAGACGATGCTGCCGGACCAGCCGCCTCCGGGACCGGACCGCAGCGATGCCGAGAGAGGACGACGATTCACCTCGTCCGCCGGAAACGGCGCCCGCCGCCCATATTAGTATACGGTAGCGGAGACGTGTTCTCCCTATTGGAGCGCTGCGTGGGGTGTGCGGTGACCAGTCGCTGCTGACGAGCTGGCGAAATGCCGCCTCTTGCACCAGACGTGGAGGACTACGGCCTCCGTCTCGCTGCTGCAGGAGCGATCGACCGAGTACCGCACGTACTCAGTCGGCAATGCGAGCTGCGAAATTCGGTCATCCGCGGCGTTCCGCTCGCCTGCGACGAGCATGCTAACCCGCGCCTCGACGGTCTCATACTCTGCGTTCCAGGTGGAAGGCGGAGCGCATTAAGAGCAGGCAGCCAGGGCGCCGAGGACGGCCACTCCCGCT
Source organism: Teleogryllus oceanicus (assembly GCA_964035755.1). Taxonomy (NCBI): domain Eukaryota; kingdom Metazoa; phylum Arthropoda; class Insecta; order Orthoptera; family Gryllidae; genus Teleogryllus; species Teleogryllus oceanicus. The sequence continues at coordinate 36,231,518 of CAXIVR010000011.1, read as the reverse complement.
CGTCCTCCTGACGCTGCCGGCAGGCGGCGCAGAGGGCGATCTGCGCCTACGGGAGCTACGCGGGCTCTGCGTCGCGGTGGGCGGTATCGGCCGCGAGGAGCAGTGCAGTGCCGCAACTGCCTTGACCGGTCATGTGCAGCGGCACTGCGCCCACCACCCGCGCTGTGGGAAATTGCGGCGCTGCGCGCACGACGGCGGCCTGCCCCCTCGGGGACAATCCGCGCGTGGAGGACCGGCGCTGCGCTAACTGCGGCGGCGACCATCACGGCGCGCGATATCGGGGTTGCCCCGAATATCAGCGCCGTTGTTTCAGAGGCGACGAGGCGCAGAGGCGGCGAGGCTCGCGCAACCAGGATCGGCCCGCCGGGCCAGGATTCAACAGCGCCGCATCGAGCGCGTCCAGCGCGGAGACGGCCAGTACGCGCTCCTCACGGGACGCAGCGCCGCCGCGCCGCCGCAAGCCCAACGCCGCAGCAGCAGGCGCTCCGCAGCGCACGCCGCGCCGCGCTCACCGCCGCCGCGGCCCCCGCCGCCAGCGGCGCGCCCTGCAACGGCGGCCGACGCTCACGCCGCCGCCGCCGCACCGGAGCCCACCTCCTCCATCCCGCCCCGCAGTTCTCGCCGTCTTCGTCGCTCTCGTCGACGTCTCGGCAGTTGACGGGAACGCAGCGGAGGACGTGGGGCGTGGATGGATTTCCTCCATCGCTCAACCGCCGACCACATCCAGTTCGTCAACCGGGCGGCGGGGATCTCGCTCTAAACGGCGTCGATCTCCTGCACGCCGTCCGTCATTACCCGCTCCGTCACCGGTCACCCCCAGGCGGCGCGTGGCCTAAAGCTGATTCTGCGGGCAGTCATGCGACTGCTGCTCCTCCGCTCGGAAAGAGAGCGCGAATCAGCTGGGCTCGTCAGTCAGAGGGCCACAGCTTCAGCTCAATCCCCCGCCCCCGCCGCTCCGTGATGGCCTACAACGCCTCACAAACTTGTATTTCAGCTGCTCCAGATCGCCTCACTTCGCCTTTTGGAACTGCAGCAACGCCAGTTACTTCCCAGGAACAAACAGGCGGAAGCTCACTGCATTCGCCGCGAAGCACAAAATTTCAATTCTGTTGCTTGGCGAGACACTTTTGCAGCCAATGCATCGCTTCTCTTTGCCTGGTTTTCTCTGTTACAGGACCGATAGATCAGCACGACTTCCGCACGCAAATCCGGGCGGAGGAACAGCAGTTCTAGTGAGACGCGACATCGCACATCACGAAACTGTTTTGCCTTCTTTTCAGTCCTGAGCCGGCGATCGTGGTTCAGACGAAAGCGGGTCCGCTGCGCATCATCTCGGCCTACCTTCCGCCGACGTGCAGCGCTTCTCTAGTACCGGAGCGACCTCGACGCTCCCTGGAGCCTCACGTCCGCGTTCCACGCCTTGCGGGCAGTTTCAGCATGAAACACCCGGCGGAATTCCCACACCATCTCACCTCGCGGCCGCGAGCTGAAAGCTTTGCGGATGCGCACGGCTACGAGGTGATGGGTCCTCACAGCCCCCACTTCCCTGTCAGCGCAGGGACGGCCTGATGTTCTCGGCACTCCGCCGTCCTCGCATTTATTAAACAAAACATCCTTCTCACACTTCCTGCGAACTCACCTCCAGATCACCTCCCAGTCATAGCCGAGGTGGGGCGCGGTGGCCCCTTTCAGTCTCTGCACTTCCACCCCGCCCGCAGACGAACTAACTGGCTTCTTTCAGAAGGAACTGGAGAGAAGCGCCTCCCGGAAACGGAAATCATCTCGGACCACAGCAGATCGAGCAAGGCGCAAAAAAGCTCGCGGATTCTATTTCAGATAGCTTGAATGCGGCCGCCTTCGCCGGGCGACTTACGAGCAGCAGACAGGAACTCCCAAGAATAGTCGCGCTCATCCAGCGCAAAACGGGGCGCGCAGGAGTGGCAGCGCACGCGACATTCGACCGACAAACTCGTCTGAATCAGCTAAGGCGGCGTGTAGACGACGCCTTAACTGAGCTCTGAAACACAAAGTGGGGAAACCTGCCAAGCTGTCGCCGGAGGATCATCGCTGGCAGCTAACGCGAGCTCTCCACCGTCTTCTGTTTCAGTGCCGCCGCTGCGCAACATGAACGGCACGACAACGTGGAGGTGACCGAGGACAAAGCGGGCTTTGCCCCAGCCTCGAGTCACAATTCGGCCTGTTGAAGACGGCCGCCGGCGGAGGCACGCAGAAGTGTGCTTTAAGTGTAGTGACCTTACACGCCCCCGCAGACGAACCGGGCTCACGGACGCCGCGGAAGTAGAAACCATCGCCGCGCTACGGGCGGCAGCAGCAGGACCGGACGGCATCACAAACGATGTCATAAAAAGCTCCCGCGTAGTGCCATTAACAACATTGTGTGCTTGTTTAACGCAATTTTCATGTTTCAGATATTTCGCGCAATGGAAACATGCACGTGCTCAGCTTTCCAAACCTGGAAGGATAAAGGCTGCCGCAGTCATATAGGCCTATTGGCCTGCTAAATACGCTCGGCAAACTCTTTGAGAAAATTCTCCTTAAGAGAATTTTAAAATTTACAGAACAGCACGACTTAATTAATAATGAACAATTTGGTTTCAGGGCACACCATAGCACCACCCATCAGCTAGTGCGCATAGTTGACAGAATTCGGCGCAACTTTAACGAGCGGCGATTCACTGGCGGAGTTTTCCTAGACGTCGCCAGCGCCTTCGACAAGGTTTGGCACGACGGCCTCCTCGCCAAATTAATTTCCGCAAACTTCCCAACTTACATTGTCCACATCATCCACTCCTACCTCGCGAACAGATCGTTCCAAGTGGCGATTCTGAACGCAAAATCTACCACTCGCCGCATTCGGGCGGGAGTGCCACAGGGGAGTATTCTCTCTCCGGTACTCTACTGCCTGTATGTGCGAGATATCCCAACCCTCTCCCCAGACCAGACTCGCCATGTATGCGGAGACGACACGGCTGTAATAGCCGTCAAAAAGAGGAGTCGACCTGCTCGTTAAATGTTTTGGATCAGCATTTCTCCCGAATCCAGGGTGGCTGCGGCGCTGGCGTGAAGTTAACGTGGAGAAGAGCACGGCGGTGCTCTTCACGTAAATATAAATACGCTGCGCCGCGGCCATCGCGCTATGCAATTCTACTATTGAATGGCGCGCAGAAGTACCAAATACTAGGAATCACGCTCGATCGCGCCTTAACCGCGAGCACGCGGACGCGACTTCTAAAAAGCGTGGCAACGCCTGGGCGTACTGCGAAACATTTCCTCGGCAGAGCAAATTATCCACAGCAGACAGCCTGCTTCTTTATAAAGTAATGATTAGGCCCATTATGGACTACGCCTGCCCAAGTTGGGGAATCGCGGCGCATGCGCATTTACAGAAGCTGCAAATAGTTCAAAATGCGTGCCTACGAAAAATTCTTTGCGCACCACTTTTCATCAGTAATAAAGAAATTCACACAGTTTTAAAAATCCAATTCTTAGAAGATCATTTTAAAGAACTAGCAAAAAATTTCTTTTCAAAATTAGACAAATCAAACAATCAATTAATTGCTAACTTAGCCCTGTACGAGCCGGACACTTCGGCAACGTCTGACGCCGCGAGATATGATAGAATAAAACGGGCTTAACGCCAATGCTATCAAGAAAATTTACGGTAAACAACGCCACAAGCGCGCCGGGCAGCTGTGTCATTTCTGACCATGTTTTCTCCATTTTTCAGATCAGCCATAGATGTCCGCAAGGATAGGGATGGCTCCACAGCAGGGAAGTGTGGCTGCATTGCACTTAGCGGCCACACGGAACTGTGCTGTATAGCAGAGCGGCGAGCAAAGGCATTCGATTGGGGGTTCGGTCGCCGGACGCCGAGGAGAGCGGACGCACCCGAGGAGCGCTCCGCCCGCCGAGGGAGTTTTCTTCCGCCGAGGGAAGATCAGCCCTTCTAAGGGCTAAAGAGCAAAAAGCGTAGCTTCCCCTTCTAAGGGCGCTCCAGCTATCAAACAGCCATTTTTAGGGCTAGCATTATAAAAGCTCTAGTTAGAGCTTTTATAAGCGATATGTCGTCGCCGGCGAGCTCTGCCGCGTCGACACCGTTCGCCACCCCGTCTGCGGGTGGGAATGGTGCGCGTGGAAGGGCCAGCGGGCGCACGACCGAGCGAGGAACCGTCAAACGACGGGGCGGTTCCTCTTCGACTGAACGCATTTGCGTAAAAAAGACTCCTTCTGCCAACAGGAGGAGACCGCAGAGCGGAGGAGGGCGCAGGGCCCTCCAAATCGGCCGCCGCTTCCTGACGCGGCGCCCGCCGCTGCGGACGCCGCCGCTGGGACCACGCCGCCGGCCGCATGCGCCGCCACGTGCCTGACGCCGCACCCGGCGCAGCAGCAGCAGCGGCAGAGAGGAGGAGGAGGATGGCGAGTTCGCTCGTCACCCGCCGACACCGCCCACACCCCATCTTTCTGTGCGGGGTGGCGGACATCTTTGGTCTCCTCCGGGGCGCACGCGCGACCGGCGGCGACGCCTGATCACCACAGAGGTGGCCGGCGACGCCGTAAAGGACAGTGCGAGACCCTGGAGAGCGCACCGGATGTGCTCGCCGCCCTGGGCGAAGTCTGTGAGTACCACACACATGCTCCACGAAATCAAAAGTTCCTTCGGTATGTTTGGGCGCACCGTTGAACTCCTTTTCAGGCGCTCCGCGACAGCTTGGAACTTGTTGGGTTTTTAGGTGCGGAAGCTGGAGCGGATTGCAGCCAGCGGCCCGGGACGACAGGGCAGACCACTGCCCTTAGTGATCGCCACCCTGCGGGATTGGGCGCCACCGGGCGCTCGGGATCTTTCCCTATCATACGTGGGCTCCGCGTCCGCGTGGGGTGTATAAAGCCACCGCGCGGAGCCCGCATTTTACAATTGCCTGGATTTTCGGGCACTGGCGCATGCTGCAAGCGCCGCACGCGCTGCGGCTAGGTTGCCGACGCCACTGCAGTGCCGGAGCCCTAACCCCCCTGCGGAGGAGCGTAACTGCTCCAACTGCCAGGAGCGATAGCACGGCGCTAAGTACAAGGGGTTGCCCCGGTACAAGCGCGCGGCTCAGGGCAACCAGGCCCAGCAGCAGCGTCACGAGCGGCAGCAGAGGACCGCCAGCGGCGTTCTGGCATCGAGGAAGGCGAGCGGCCGACGCGCGGTCGGGAGGCGTCGCGCGTTCTCCCCTCACGGGAGCGCGAACCTTCGCGCCGCCGCAAACCTCTCCACCTCCGCCGCAGCCACCGCGGTCTCAGCGTTCGCAGAACGCGAACGCCAACGAGCCCAGCGGCAGCGACGGCGCCAGGAGCGGACGTACGCGGACGCCCTGGTCCCGCCCCGCCAGCCCGGGAGCAGCGCCGGCCTGGCGCGGCCGCGAGAACGCCGCTCGCGTGGAGCGGCGAAGGGAGGTCGGCGGAGGCGATCCCGTCCCATCCTCCATGGGCGACAGGGCGCGTGCTGCATCGCACCATCGGTGATCTCGCCCGCAACGGGATCGACGGTGCGAGTGGCGCAGGCGCTCGTGCGAGCTGTGTCCGGCTGTGATCCAGCTGAGTGGCGTAGCCATCCTCAAGGTGGTAGTGACACAATTACTTGCTTGCACTTCCATGAGGTGACGACGACCGCTGCGGCGGAAGCGGCGGACAAGGCACGCTCTTCCTCATTCCTCGCCCCACCTCGTACCTCTGCCCCGTAAATAATGGCTGCTTCTCCTTCTTTTGCGGGAATAGTTGCACCCGTTGCCGTTTGGTGCAACGTCATCTGCGCGCGAGTGAAGCAGTCAGGCTACACAGCTTTCTCGCTCGGCACAATATTTCTGTCGATGCTGGGTGAAGCATGGCTAAGCCCGCATCTTTCTCTTAATTTTCAGGATATATCTCTGCTACCGGGCGACAGAGGCAGCGCAAGCAGCTAACATGACGGCCACCAGCAATAGAGGCGGAACAGCGTGTAATAAGACGCAACATAAATCATTATGTTTCAGGTTCTCCGCAGTTGCAGCACGCCGAGGCCACTGCTGTGTCGTGCAGACGGAGCGCGGGCCGTTGCGACTTGTCTCTCTTTACGCTCGTCCCGACCGCTCCGCGGAAACGTGCGCCCAACTAGCTGCAGATGTTACTAAACTAGTCGAGGCGCACTCAACTCCAACAATTGTGGCTGGCGATTTTAATGCCAAATACACAGCGCAGTTACCACTCTCCAGGCCGGCTGAAGCAGTTGCCGACGCAAACGGCTGCGAGATTTTTGCTCCGCCTCACCCACCTACTATCCTCCACTCGACGAATGGTAGGCCCGATGTTTTAGATATCGCGCTTTGCATAAACTCCACTGTTCACCTATTCTAACCACCACCTATGAACTCTCCTCAGATCATTTTCCCAGTAATCGCAGGATGAGACGCAGCGGCTGCACTCTCTCTGTGCACCTACGACGCAGAAGCGGCGCTATTTGGAAACAATTCGAGACGGGCTGCAGCAGCGCATTCCAGACAACCCTTCTTTCAGATCCACAGCAGATAGAAAACTGGAACGCTAAATTCGCCGAAGCTGGCTGACAACCCTAAACGCCGCAGCTGAAGCAACGCTCCTACAAGAAGGAGCAGCCATTAACTCCTTTTCTAATTAATTTAATTTCCAGGAAAAACAGAGCGCGCAAAGTGTGGCAGAGCACGCGACACCCCGCTGATAAGCGAGAGCTAAATCGATTGAAGCGTAGAGTTGAAATCAGACTGTGAATTTCGCAATCCAGAAGTGGGAAAAATTCCTATCAGGCTTCAAACCTGAGGATAACTCATTATGGAAAATTACCCGCATGCTTTCTAGGAAACCAGTAACGGTGCCGCCGCTGCAAATCAGCCCAGGAGAGTTTGCGGAGTCGAATGAGGCGAAAGCGGAACTCCTCGCTAATGCTTTAGAATCTCAGTTTCAGCCGGTAGAGGAGGCGCCGCCAATCCCGCACGTTGTCGAAGTGCAACAAACGGTAATAGCGGCACTGCTTGCATATGCGACGAGCCGGGTTTCAGATGAAGCGAAGTAAAAGCGGCCATTGCAGAGCTAGAAGCTAAAAAAGCTCCCGGCCAGACGGCGTCAACGCTTTCGACGTCTAAAACACAACAAGCCATAATGTTACTGTCGCACTGTTTAATTCAATATTTATATTTCAGCACTTTCCGAGTCAGTGAGCTTAATACGCATATACTAACTCACAAGCAGGAAAAATTCCTAAACTGCCCAGTCGTATGGGCCTATCAGCTTATTAAATACACTCGGAAAAATTATGCTGAAAAACTAATATTAAAAAGAGTTTTGAAATATGTGCAGATAATTCATTAATGAATAAGAGCAGTTGGCTTTCCTTTGTTGCTTTAACCGTAACTATGCGAATTACAGACCGCATAAGACGCAACTTCAACGAGCCGATTCACGGGCAGGTGTTCCTCGACGTTGCCAGCGCATTTGACAAGGTTTGGCACGTCGGTCTCCTCTACAAACTCCACTCCTTGAACCTTCCCAGTTACCTAGTGCACCTTGTCCACTCTTTCCTAGCAAACAGAACGTTCCAAGTGACGCTTCTGAATGCTAAATCTACCTGTCGCGCCATACGGGCCGGAGTGCCACAAGGGAGCGTGTGCAAGCTCTACGCTCTTCAGCACTCTATGTGCGTGATATTCCTTGCGCATAGACGGAACTCACAGCACTGTACGCCGACGATACGGCTGTAATATCCACGTCGAGAAAGATCGAGCTTCTCAGATGTTGGATGTATCTACTTCAGATCAGGGTAGCTGAAACTGTGGCGGGTCAAAGTCAATGTGAGTAAGAGCACGGCCGTGCTCTTCACGCAGCGACGTCGATTCGCGCAGCCGAAGCCGCTCGCGCTTAGTGGAGACGTAATTAACTGGGCCGAGAGGTGCTCAAGTATCTAGAGGTGACGTTATGAACAGCTCACTCACTTTCAACCTGCACATAAATAACGTGCGGCAGAAGCGCGGCAGACCAGAGGCCGCTTGCGATGCTTATTTAACAATAAGACGACTGTCAGCAACAAACTGCCTCACGCTTTATAAAGCAGTTATCAGGCCACAAATGGACTACGCATGCCCTAGCTGGGCGATTGCTGCAGAAGGTCATTTAAATAAACTGCAGGTAGTTCAAAATGAATGCCTTAGGGACGCCCTCTGCGCCCCTAAAAACATATGTTCAAAAAATTTGCATCGCGATCTTCCGTGCACTGCTAAAAGGCATATTAAAAATATTAGTACTAAATTTTTCAAAAAAGCCACTGACTCGGAAAACACTCTCATTTCCGAGGTCGCTTCATACGAACCCGATCAACGGGCGAAGTATAAGCGACCAAAACAATTTCTGGAGTAAGAGAAATCTGAAACAGCAAAATGAGACTTGAAATATAAGCTTTGAATTTCAGCACACGCAATGCGCGCGCCAGTTGGCTAAAATCTAACCGATCTGTTTTTCTTTTCATGTTGCAGGATTGACCATAGATGCCCGTAAGTAGGAATAGTCGCACCACCCAGTGGCATGACATGCATTGCACCTTACGTGCGTTCACAAAACTACTGAAGTATTCGACAGAGAGGCGCGGCACGGGAAGAAGTTCAATAAACTTCCTACGAAGCATATGCATGGAATGTCTAACTGAATGGCAAAGAGTAATACGCTTTCCGTATGCGACTACCGCGACACGTACGAACGTCATGGCAACTACTTGGAAGAAGTTCGTTACACGACGGTCCGTCAACACGGCCGTGTCCGCCCACTGATGTCGCCACCCGATCGAGCGCAACACTAGGCAGGGCGAGCGCAGGTCGTGCAAGTTATGACATATACGGGACCCGGCTTTGGGCTATCGTATGTGGATGCGCTGTATAATATACAGTGTATATGATGTTTTGCAATTTTCACATCTTGGGGAACATTGTTCCTGACGTATGATATTATATATTAATATTTCCTGAAGGGTTGTCGACTTTTATTTCATCAGGATGGATGATACTAGCGATGACAGTATTTCAAGAACACCTAAAAAGCTGAATGAAGCTGCAGAAGAGCCAGAAAATTTTTCTAATCTAGCAGGTATGTTTTAAAAATAGTATACACCGACGTTAACTTTATATCAGAATATTTTGGCTTCAAAATGCTTTAGAATTTTGTAATTTCCAGAAACATGGATATTTGGTTTACTTACACAGGGACTTTTACATCTTAAACAATATAAAAATACAGTGCCCTCCAGTGGATAAATTTCCAGAATTGAAGATATTTTGATCAGGTTCTTTTACATCTAAAACATAGGGCTGTCCAGTGTGCTGAGATTAAGGTTAATTTGGGGCAGTAAACTTAAGATTCTTTTATTTTAGAAATTTCAAACCAATATTGAAATGAAAATATGAGGGATCTGCTCAACATCAGCCACACTTATTCTTTGATGACTTTTCACAAATAGATATGTAATTTTTTTTATTACTTACCAAAAATTCAATGTTAAGAATCTTGAAAAGAAAATTATGAACATAAAAATTTCCATTTTAAAAATAGTTTTTACTTGATATGAATGATAGGGCATGCTCTGGGGAACAATTTCATTGTCAACTAGTGGAGGTACAACAGCACATACTTTCTCACGTTTCCAGCCCATCGTTCAGGCAAGCAAGGATAATTTCACTTATTAATTGAACATCCAGAACTAATGGCCATCCAATATATCACATTATGAATGCATTCAAAACGACAATATCATTACCTTATGCATATCTGTGTATAGGTTCTTCCCAATGTTAATAAATTGGAATATATATTTTATTGAACGTAGAGAACATTGTAATACTAATGTCAAGTAAATAAAACTGCCATATCTTATCTTTTCTACCATGCGGTTCAACAATGAACTCCTCATAAATCCATTACTGCCCAATGCAGCTAATAGTGGTAATATAAAATTATGATATTAATGTAATGCTAGTTTTGCATATTTTGTATTTAATTAATTAAAATATAAATGCATATTTATATTTTACCTTCAAATTAATTAAATTAATTATCAATTAAACCAAAATTTTTTGCATTTCAATTAAATTAATAAAAACATTGGGATAAGTACTTGACAGAGTACCAAAGAGACAACTTTCTATGCAACATAAGTCAAATCTGATAGAATTTCATTGTTGCTAATGGACTTGTTATAAGTAATTGCTTGTAATTATAAGTAATAATTTTATATGAAGTCAATTATGTAATAAATAAAATATTGAAAATGAGGCTTATGGTATCATTGAATTAAATATAATGCCAATTTTAATTTTGTCTCAGATGCATTAGGAGGCTTAAAAAAGTCAAAATTCTATGAAAAAGTTACTTTTCCTGATTCATCAAAACCAGGATCATCAAAGCTTTTAAGAAGTGGTTCTGCCAAGTTCAATCCAGTTCTTGTGAGTCCAAAGCAGGTATTAAAAATTCATTAAATACTTCATAGCACTTTTTTTATCTAATCATACCTAGTTTTTACATGTCTTTTAAATATCTATTTCAGAGAGGAAATCCATTATTGAAACACATTAGCAATGTACCTTGGGAATTTGAAGAAATTAGTCCAGATTATGTTATGGGAAGGACTACATGTGCTCTATTCTTGAGTTTACGATATCTAACCTAACCCAGATTACATTCACGAACGACTTAAACTTCTGGGACAAGAATATGAATTAAGAGTTTTATTGATTCAAGTACTTACAGTGAATTTATATTTAGGTACTGTTTTTGTAGTATTTCATTGTTTGGAGTATGCTTCACAGATTTGCTATTCTTAATGTGCTTTTAGGTTGATACAAGTGATCCCCATCATCCTTTGAAGTATCTAACAAGAGTTAGCCTCCTTGCTAATCTTACATTAATGCTGGCCTGGAGTCCTCAGGAAGCTGGGCAGATTATAGAAAACTACAAAATCTATGAGCACAAGCCTCCAGATATGATTATGGAAAAGACAGAGGCTAGCTCTTATCAAAAGGTGCATTTATTAATATTTTTATTTTACTTTTTACTACTTGTAACCTTTTTTTTTCTTCTTGGGGCTTTTTCCAGCTTCAGGGGATGTTGATTTTGACTATCTGCACTGGGTACCCACTGTGTCCCTCAGGGGGACACTTTTTAACCTTTTTTTACTGTAGACGTACTTGTGGGCTCTTCGGTCTGTGATCAGCCGATTTACAAGGCCTTCCATTACAACACACATTCAGGAAAGGGACAAACAACCATGCCCATGACGGGACCTGAACCCGCGACCCTTCAGACTGAGGCGCTGAGTTGGCAGATGCTCTAATCACCTCGGCCATCGAGGTCGGCCTTGTATTACTTATAAAGATATTGCACATAATTCAAAATATGACTGTCTAAGTCTTCATCTATGATCCATTTATTCAATTGATTACTGTGTGATGTCCCTCCTAAGTGAATACTATTGAGAAGCGTAATTCATATAGGAGAGGCTTCACATTGAAAAAGCTGAGTGCCTGGAAGGGGTTAAAATGGAAGATGTAAGTACTACATGGTAATTGTGATTTTAAATGTTTAATCTCACCACGTAATACTATATAGGGAAGGTCAGGAGATGAGAGAGAGAGAGAGAAAGAGATGGAAAGTAATGAGATGGAGAGAGGAGGGGAGATGTTGAGATGCCTCCAATTGTCTGGCCAACATATCAATTTCATGTACTTATATAGCGACTGCTCTTCCTGTGGTGATGATTGGCAATGTAATATGGCGGCTGTCCGGCTGGTACTGGCCATGTCTTTTGGCTTGGTTCCTCCAAGTAGTCTTCCGTGGGCCTCCGGATTGGCTCTCGCCAGATCTGCTCCCTCAGCAGCTTGGGCAGTCCATTTATATACAGTTGTGGTAATTGCCAAAACCTTTCTGGAAGCTCCTTATAGAGATTTTCCCTTCTGTTGTGTGAAGGTTTTACCATTCTTTAGGGCTCAAAAGACACATGACGATGAAATGTTTTATTATAAGCCGAAGAATATTGCCATTTGGCTTGTCACAACAGATAATTGCATTGACTTCTTGTTGTACTGAGCGAGGGTCAAAGTAGCTTACACAAATGAGTTTGGTGCTCCCAAGTTGCATTTAGATTTAAAGAACATGTGAGTCATTGAATTACTAGTACTTTATTTACAACTAAACTTATAAAACAATAATTAAACACTTCTTCAAAAATTAATATTTGTTTATTTTTTTAATTTCTTTTAATGAAATTAATTCTAATTGTGTCTAAGATTGATTATTAAGCTGCGGGGTTCTGCCCCTTTTTTAATGGCATCTTTCTCTGCAAGATTAGACCACGACTTTGCTGGACTCAGAAGCAAATGTAGAGGTTCATTAGGAACATGAAAATAGAAACTAATGAATATATAAGAACTAATACAATGCCAGTCCAAATACAGGTGGAGTATGTTAAAGAGTTATTCCATGTTGAAGTCGGAAATGTAATTGACCTTGCAAAAACAGGAAACGTGAATACCGAATGAACCATATCAGAAGAACAGGTGAAGGAGATAATTAAGAAATTGATAAATGGTAAATAGCCTGGGGTGGATGGTGTATTCAATGAGCTCCTAAAGAATGGTGGAGACACATTAACTGAAAAAATAACTAAGTTAATGAAGAAGATCTTGCACCATCGTAAGATACACAAGGATTGGAAGACAAGCATCCTCATACTGTTATTCAAGAAGGGAGACCAACTTAATCCCAATAATTACAGAGGAATAAATCTCCTAAGCTCGACACTCAAATTAGTGACGAGACATTTAGCGAACGAGCTGTACATCATGATAGAGTGGGAAGATCATCAACAGGGATTCAGGAGAGGAAGATCCTGTAACAATGCAATAAACATAGTTAGACAGCTGATAGAAGAGTCACTAGAATTCAATGACCCAGCATTCTTATGCTTTATAGATCTGAGCAAAGCATTTGATAATATAAGTCTAATAGATGTCATCAGACTGTTGTGGGAACGAGATTTATTTTCTGCTTTGGAAAATTATCAGTTTCTTGTAGATATTATAAAAATAGAAATTATTTATAGAAGTAACAATATTTTCAGAAATTATTTATAGAAGTAATAGTATTTTCTTCTCAAATATTTCTTGAATTATTTTGAACCTTTCTTTTCTCAAATCAAGGGTGCATTGGGTATTATTTAATTTTATTTAGTAGGAATACTATAAATATATAATGCAATTGTATTTATTTGTTCTATTCTTTTTTTTTCAGTTGATAAGTGCGCTCACAACAATTCGCTCTATAAATCGCACTGATGCTGCCACACTCTTGTCATCATTTGGATCTCTTAAGAAGATTTTGACTACTTCCCAAGACACTTTGTCTCTCTGTCCAGGCTTGGGACCAAAAAAGGCATCACAATTGTACAAAGTCCTTCATCAACCCTTTTTAAAGGAAAAAAAAACGATTATGAAAATGCAATACTGAGCATTTGTCTCATAATTCTGAACATTGAACATCAAAACCTGATAATTATGTAAATTAATATTTTAAATTAAATAATAGAATTGTAGGGCTAGTTAATCCAGTTCCAAAGAAATTGGTTTTATCTCAAAATAATGTGAATATCAGTGACAGAAGAAATCTTTAATTATAAAAGAAACTTAAAAAAGTAAAAATTAAAAATTAAATCCTGAATCATGTACTTAGATGGAAATTGTAATTTGACCAATGAATAATTTGAAGTTGTAATTTGACCAATTTTACTGGTTTTTGTAATAAGAATATTATTGTTAATTATTTAATCATTATTATGAAAAAATAAACTTTTTTCTACATTTTTGATACTAAATTCAGCTCTTAAGCACTCAAAACCTTTTTTTTCACAGCCCCTTTCCCTGAGACCACAATTGCCACTTTTACTCACTAGCCACTATTGGAAAAAAGTGTGCAGAATGTTTCCAGAAAAGCTCAGGCACTCAGGTGTGATACAGAAAGTATTTCAGAGAAAACTGTTTACAGTTAGGACCCCTTCACTCTGTACATATTTTTGAAAGCATTAAAAAAGTGCTTTAAAAAAATGGGTAATTCATTTGTTATGGGTGCAAACATTTAAAACATACAAAATTAACTAATAGTACGTTATGTCACAAGAGCAGAAAGAAATGTTTTTTTGCTCGTGGTTTGCATGCTGTGATATGAAACAATTAGCCCAAAGGTCACAATAGTAAAACGAGCCTTGTTTGAACCATGTAACATATTCTTTTTTTGTCGTTCTTGCATATATTGCTATTCCTTTATATAATATACATAATTGGTTAAATTAATGATCAGGTTCCATTAGTATCAGTCTAGTTTGTACCAAAGGAGTAAATATTTGAATATTTACTAGCTAGAAAGGGAAGGTATCAGAGTAAATTTAACCTTAGAAAGTATGGGAATTCCTCCAGACATAATGGAAATGGCAGAAGAAGGTGGAGGAATCAGTTTTAGCAATTCAAGTGAAAGATAAAACTAGTGGTGCTACAAGAGCACATTCTTTCTCACATTATTTCTCAAATTGCCATTTTCGAAAATTCGAGTTTGACGAAATGAAAGCTGCGCCTTTCTTTTAAGTGGTCCTTGTACTATCTGTGCAAAAATTTGGAGCAGTTTTTGACAAAATGTCTGTGTTTTTAAAAAATTGGCAAAATTTTGAGCACAAGTTATGCAAAAACTACTCAATAAAAAAAATGATAATGAACATTTTTAAAGAGCATTTTCAGAACAGATTTTGTTGAAGGTAAAAATCTCTATTTTCAGTTTTGTATTTTTGGGATGTTACTTTTGTGTAATTTTCAAAAATCTACAGAGGGATAGCTGGAAATGGGACTATCAGTGCTCTTGTCTCTAAATGTACTTAACATAAATCAATGAAACTTCTGTGTTAGTTTCTTTTGAAGGTCATCAGTACTATAGGCTACGGTTTACAAAACCGTAAACCTCAATATATGAGTATTAACAAAATTTCTTTTCTGGACTTTTTTCGCCTAGCATTACAAATTACCAAATACATCTGAGAAACACAACAGGTTTACACAACTTCAAGAATAAACTCAAACACTTCCTTGAGCAAAAACTTTTATAGCGTTCAGGAATACCTCAATGATTAATATGTGCAATGTGATTTCAGGTGCAGTAGTGTTGGCGTAGAAATAGAAAAAACTTGGCCATAACCTGCCTCCTTCTCCTCACCATTTCAAGATTTAAGTAAGGAATATACTTAAAAATTAGTTGTTACCTTTTATTGTTATTATTATTATTTTATTAGTATTGTTATCTATTATTATAAGTAGTAGCAGTAAAATCCCTATACCAAGTAAATGTTATTTTAAAAATGAAACAGTACAAATCTTCAAAATTTAAATGATATTAAATTATGTTAAATGTTTAACTATTTTGCTACTAAAAATAATTATCTACTAAATAAATCTTATATATCTGTAACAAGTACTGAAGTAGGCCAACGACTGACTCAATGACTAGGCCAATGACCCCATCTCGATCAGGTTTTTTGTCCAGTTTCCCTGGCCCTTTGAGTAAATGCTGAGATGGCCCCTTGTTTTGCTTCTGGACAATAAATATAACTTCACTCACTGCACTGAAGAAGATGCATGCAATTGTACTTCCTCCGTATACATCGTATATGACTCGTCATACACAAATGTATATGTGACTCAATAAATATTATTATTATTATTATTATTATTATTATTATTATTATTATTATTATTATTATTATTATTATTATTATTATCACCATCATCACAGATTCAGTGCATCAATGTGCAATAGTTTAGCTGTGTGTCACCAGAGGATGACATCCTAAAAAGGTCGGCCAAGAAGTAATGCCCCACTTTTTTTTTTGTCCAGAAATATTTATTCGAAGATCCTGAAATTTTCATACAATATTAATACATGATTATTCCACTTGCTTTGTTTTGCCACATGATTTACGTGGACGTATACTGCCTTGCGCCAGCGTGGTACAAGGGCGGGCATGCCTTGTCGGTACCAAGGCTTGTGTCTCAAGAGAGCAAAATGAGGAGACACATGATGTGAGGTACTTTACTTGTCTCTCACATCATTATTACTTACATTAGCGGCGATTTGTTCACATTATTGCATTTATGTGCTTCAAATAATGTCATATAAAGTTTCTCGAAATCTTAAAAGTTTTCTGTGAAAATGAGTCGAAAATTCCGCGTTTTCAGACATGTTTAAACGTCATTTTCGCAAAAACGGCTCGAAACTTTTTCTTCTAACTTTCCGTATGGATAGTGCTAGTTGCACTGTTTAAGATGGCATACAATTCATTTTCCAGTATTCATTTGTTGTTGTTGTTGTTTTTTCAAAAATTACACAATTTTTTTTTTTTAATATCTCTTACGCCTTTAATATGCACAACTCCAACGATTTGTAAACGTTTTTGCATTTGTGAGATGAAGGGTCTTACGTAACATCAAATGCAGGTTTTCGAAATTAAAAAGTTTTCCATGAAAAAGAGCTTCAAATTTTCCATTTACAGTTACGCTTAAACGCCATTTTTTTAAAAAACGACTTCACATTATTCAACGAAAATTGCCATATAGGGCGGTTTTACTCTTCTTTAATATTATTTAAGTAATATTTCGGTTCTACTATTAGAAAACTGAAAAATTGAGTTGTTTTTTTTTAATGTACTTCAGCGGCGATAGATGGAAACTGGCAAGAGGATGGTGCAAGACCGAAGCGCTATGTAAGACCAAAGAAATGAGAAAACTAAATAGTATGAGAAAGTTTCCGAAACTTCTTCCTATGAAATTCTCAAAATAATCGGTAAACTAAAAAATAAATATTCGTCCGGTTTAGATGAATTCCCGGATTCTTTGTTAAAGACTTGTGCGTATGCCATTATACACACGTTAACTCACATATTTAATGCATCTTTATGCACTGGAACGTTTCCAGATATTTTCAAAACAGCTAAAATGAAGCCGCTTTTCAAAAAAAGGCAACAAAAATGAAATTCAAAATTATCGACCCATTTCTCTTCTATCAGTTTTTTCAAAAATATTAGAGAGACTTTTTACGTACGAATGGAAACCTTTCTCACTGAACACGACGCGCTTTCAGATTGCCAACATGGATTTAGAAAATCAAAATCAACGGAAACAGCTATATTTTCTTTTCTTAAAGATGTCGCCTCATCATTGGATCAAAACGAGGCACCTATTGGATTATTTTTAGATCTCTCAAAAGCTTTTGACGTCATTGATCATGACATTTTACTTTCCAAATTGCCTTCATATGGAATCCGTGGTATTGCTCTAGATTGGTTATGTTCGTACCTTAAACAACGATCTCAGAGAGTTGAAATACCTTACTGGAATGATGAAACATTACGTACGCACCTTTCCGCCCATTGCATGTGGAGTTCCTCAAGGATCGATTTTAGGCCCTATTCTGTCCCTACTTTACGTAAACGATATGCCCTCGACGATTCGAAACGGAAGAACGGTTCTCTTTGCGGATGATACGAACATCCTTTGCAATAAAGAAACAGTAAATAGTACAATATCAGATGTTTCAAATTGGTTCCGAAATAACAAATTAATAGTAAACGAAATGAAAACGGTTTTAATGCAGTTTTACATTTCAAATAAACAATTCTGTGCTCCATTGAAAATGAGCAGTGTACCATTGACTGATGTTAAGGCAACAAAATTTTTAGGTCTCTCAATTCAGTCAAACCTTAAATGGAACGTCAATTTAAATGAATTGAACACAAAAAATTAAGTTCATTATGCTACGCTTTCAGAATTCTTGCAAATCCAGTCAGCCTTCATACTGCTCGTTGTGTATACTTCGCGAATGTTCATTCCCGTCTGAGATATGGCATAATATTCTGGGGAAATACATCTTATAGCTCCCAGACTTTTAGATTACAAAAACGAATTGTACGAATAATAACCAAATCCTACCCACGTGATTCATGTAAGCCTCTCTTCATTAATCTAGGAATTCTACCATTACCGTGTCTGTTTATTTACGAATCAATGGTTTTTGTAAAAAATGACTTGCTCAAGGACGGGAATATATTTTCAGAAAATGCCGAAGTCTATTACTATAACACTCGACGAAGAAATCATATTCATCAGGTGACAGTATCAACAGCTCATTACAAAAAATTCACATACAATACATGTACATTATTTTACAACACTTTGCCAGATGACATTAAACGATTAAATTCAATAGAAAAGTTTAAATCCCAAATGAAATCGTTTCTGCTGCATAACTGTTTCTATACAATTAGAGACTATACTGAGCATCACAAGAAAAGTAACATTAATTTTAACAATGATACATAATGCATTATTTTCCATTTGGACTGTATAAATGAGTATAAACAACCTGTAACAACTATTGTACTACAGCTTCCGGGTCAATGATCCCCATCTCGATCAGGTTTTTTGTCCAGTTTCCCTGATCCATTGAGCAAATGCTGAGATGGCCCCTTGTTTTGCTCCTGGACATAAATGTAACTTCATTTTCTGTGCACATCTTTTAGAATTTAGTGGGAAATACTATTATTCAAATTATCGTTTCCATGTTGTCGCGGCTGGAAGTAATAAGAGTCAAAATTTATTGCCTTTTTATCCTTGAAAATAGATTTTATTACATGGGAGTTTTTTTGTTTTTTTTTTCTCCCTTTCAAAAATTCAAAATTTATTGCTTATTTATCCTTGAAAATAGATTTGGGAGTGGAGTTTTGTTTTTTTTTCTCCCTTTCAAAATTCAAAATTTAAGTACTATATGACTTAGTGTAGGGATCACCGAATTTTGAAAATGTGCACACAATTCACTTTTCCTCATAGCACGTCATACGCAGTTTTTAACTGTTTTTTTACGTAAAATAAATAAATGAATGAATGAATGAATGAATAATAAATAAATAAATAAATAAATAAATAAATAAATAAATAAATAAATAAATAAATAAATAAATAAATAAATAAATAAATAAATAAATAAATAAATAAATAAATAAATAAATAAATAAATAAAAAAAAAAAAAAAAAAAAATAAATAAATAAATAAATAAATAAATAAATAAATAAATAAATAAATAAATAAAAATAAATAAAGTCTGTCATTCTATAGCACCACCATAGACTAAAGAGGCATACATAAGATACATCTTTACTATATGGCACCACTAGTTCATGTGATGTAACTCGAGAGGGCCTCGCCTCGAGTCCCTTTGAATTCATCTAGGAATTTCAGTTTTATAGAAAAACGGCAAAACTGTTTTCGCGATAGCTTTGACCACAAACAGACGGGCGGAGTGACGTTTTATCGTCAATCAATTTTATTTTCTCGCACTTACTTCCTAAGAAAAGAAAGTATTGTAGCCGTGCGCCGGAAAACGGCGATTTTTTGACGGAATAGTTAGTAATGAATGGTAAAAGAGACATTTTGCTGGTAGAAAATGTTGCGCACGAGGCCTATAGGCCAAGGGGCGCAATACGAGAAAAAAATCTCTTTTATCACGTATGTCATACACCATTTTTAGACAGGCTTACTGACTGGCACTTTATTTTAATTCAAAAATACAAATCGGCTTAATGGTACGTTAAGGCACGGTGTGATATATGATTCGGTCACACGAAATTATTTTTTCTTTGATGCATTCACAAAACACTTGAGCGTCGTCTCACTTTCAGCACTAGTGCTGAAAATTGAGTTTTTAGCACGTTGCGTATGGCCCAGAAGAATCGCTTCTACTAATGGCTATCTGAAATAAATAAATAAAAAAAATCGTATTACCGAGCCCTGAAAACGAAAAACTGTATAAACCTTGTTCCTACTTACCTAAACTCTTGTCCCTACCTAATCTTGTAATTTACTATATAGTACTACTTCCTCTACCCCGTTGTGCAAACAGAATCCATGCTGCTTTTAAATTACTTCGTCCATCACGTTGTGTAGTCAGAATCCATGTTTTGTGGGTTCTTGAAACCGAAAAATCGATTGACAGCAAAACGTCTGTGGTCAACGCTAGCGCCTAAACCATTCAGTCGATTTTCTTAAAAATTGACGTTCCCCGATTGATTTAAATGAACCCGAAGCCCTCTGAGTTTGAAACGAGAGGTACTTCATGTAGGGGGATACTGTACTTCATGTACGGGGATACTATAATGCCTCAACTTTTTAAAAAATTTCTAAAAGAAACTCCAAATTTTTCGATTCAAATTTGCCCCGGATAGTGTAAAGGACACTCAAGAGAATGGAGCAGGTTTCATTTTCGTTAAAATCGCTGATTTTTCAAAAATTGCAAAACTATTCTCTTCGGCATCTTTTTGCAACTACCAGATGGAGATTTTTTTCCTTAATGAAATCTATTCTTTAAGAACAGATGTTGAAACAAGGTCACGTACAATTTTTCGAAAATATGAGAAGTTTTTGCTTAATTTTACGTGACATATAGGCAATTTAAATTTTATTTTATTTTCTCAAAAATGGTTCCAAATTTGTTTAAACAATTTTTCTCCTCGTTCGTTTCATAGGACGGCAAACATAATTGGTAGTATAATTTTTTGGCGAAATCTAGGTTTTTTAAAATTGCTTAACTTTGACATTTCAAAACTACAAAATTGAGGATATAGCTTTTTGTCTTAGACAAAATGTGTTCTAAAAAAATTGAGCTCTTTAAAAAAGGTCGTGTACAAATGTTTTCCACGGATATAACAAGGAATGCTTAAAAGAATGGCACAGGTCTCATTTTCGTTGCTATCTCTGAATTTTTGAAAATTGCTAATTAAAAAATAATGCGAGAAAGTTTGTGATATTGTAGCTCCACTAGTTTACTTTCTCGCTCTTCGTAAGAAGAGACAGAATTGCAGTTGTGAGCCAGAAAGCTGCGAATTTTCTATAATTTTCTATTCGCCGTTTTCTGCGCACGACCTTGTGAAACAAGGGAAAATTAAAAGGACGTACTGAAGAAAATCCTTTCCTCAGAAAAATGTGAATGTATGTTGCTCTAAAATATTATTTTGGTTCAAATGAATTAAATTCTACTGAGTTGCACGATGTAAGTCAAACATCTTTATTTACGTATTTATTCATGGTTAATTTCCAAACGTAAACATTTATGATGAAATAGTGTTTTAAAGTCTTCTTCAGCATTTAAGCACCTTTAATCGTTGTGACAAAGTCTAAAATGTCCCGTATTTATGTTTTCAAAATATGGTCACCTTATGGTAAATGGACCGAGAGAATCCATTATCCCTAAAAATTCGCACTCTTTCCCCAACATTACACAACTTTCCCTGTGTATAGTATACTGGAAATAAATACGTATTTTCAGTTTAAAATTGGCATAGCCGAAATGTGAATCGTATTGAAAAAATTCAGCTGACCTGGGGAGGCGTGGTGCCCGTGTTACCAACAATGACATATTTATAAAATGTAATATTAAGAAATGAATAAAACTGCTGCGGAAAAAATGGTGATGTGTTTGATAGACCTTTATGTTCAATTTCTGGGAATGACGATGTAATCAAAATTGGTACGTTACTCATCTTTAAATTATTTTCGGGTTATTTTTTTGGCAAGTTTAACGTAATTGCTGCCCTACTGATTCAGTCAGCTGACTACAGCTGTCTTACATCCCGAAAACTTTCGCCGTCAGGTGAATATTGTAAGGAGTACATAATTCTCGACAAAATTTTATTTGTTTCTCTCAGAGAACATGGCTATTCATTCTGCAATTAAAGGAAAGCTTATTTCTGTAATTGGCGATGAAGTAAGTGATAGTATCAAGCTTTTTAGGTTATGCATTTGAAAATAATTATGGCCCATATGAGAATATTAGGTTAATAATGGTTATACTATTTCAGGATACTTGTGTTGGATTTCTCTTAGGTGGAGTTGGAGAAATCAACAAAAATAGACAACCTAATTTTTTGGTTGTGGATAAACGTGAGTGTTAAGTGGATAAATATTTGTATCTTCTTGCAAAGAACTAATTTCCAATGTAATGTTTCACTTTAACAGTGTGAATTTCTTTCTAGACATAATATTTTTATTTATCAATATCTCTGTGCTTTGTTTGTATTTCATGCTCAGTGAAACATTTGGAGTGAAAGGTGTTATTTTTTAATTTGTTTAGATACCAGTGTTGGGGAAATAGAAGAATGTTTCAAGCGATTTGTGAAGAGAGATGATATTGACATAATACTTATAAATCAAAATGTATGTAACAGGGTTACTACGAGTAGTGATGTTTTAATGTTGAAATGTCGAATATTAATTTCTTTAATTTACATTTATAGATTGCTGAGATGGTACGACATTGTATTGACAGCCATACTCAGCCAATACCTGCTGTTCTTGAGATACCATCCAAAGATCATCCATATGATGCCAGCAAAGATTCAATATTACGACGTGCAAAGGTAAGAGATGAAGTGTTTTAAGTTTTATCACTAGTTTTTGTTATGCACCCATTTGTATTAAAAAAATTGTACTCTTAGTATCTTTTGAAGTGATGTAAGTATAATTGCGAAAGGAGCATTTTCTGCTGTTTTGTAATGCGTAATGATGTGAAACCAAGCATGGTCATAGCGAATAAATCGGAAATGGACTATTTAGTTATTCATCTTAAAATGCATGATGTCACTGTAAAATGGTCTAAATTAGGAAAAGGTCCCCTTGGAACTGTCTCGAATTTTGATGAAATTTTTTATGGTGACTTCCTCTTGTTTCAAAGGAACATTGAAGTGGTGAAATAGTTTTTGAGATAAAGCTGTTTGCTTGACCCCATGCAACAGTGTTGAACAAGACTATCAGAGTTTGGCAACTGGGACACAATATTTCATTCTTTGACTTTGCTAAACTAATGAAACTCAGCTTACTTGTACGATGTTATTTCCTCTATTTAGAGGAACTAGCATCAATGTTTCTTTTATATACAGTAGGTGAATTACAACAATATCACCAAAAAAGATTCCTTAACATTCGAATAAGAAAAGTGAAACTTAACTTATAAAATATTAACATGAAATTGTTTCTGAACACATAATTTCAATGACCTAGCTCCTACCATTACTTCACAAATAAAGATTGAAGTTGATGACTTTGGCAAAAACAAACAAAAATAAGGTATTTTTAATCATTATTTGCAGAAAAGAATCTAAAAATGTTTTCAAACGTATCTATTTATAAAAAGCAGGTTCTGAAGATTTTAGAAACTAATTTGATTATTCATTGGAGGCATTCAATGCCCACAATGTAGTAAAAAGTGCAGCAAGTTCATAAAAAATATTTTCATCACATCAAAATTCCCTAGTGTAATATTGTATAATTTCCTCAATATTCAAGTAAGAAATTTGAAATTTAGCACTTAATATATCAATATCAAATTGTTGAATGCATACATTCAATCTCCTAGCTCTTCTTCTTCGTCTAAGGCTCTATGACTGTCAAGTGAACGTCTTGGCACTCTCAAATTCAAAAATTTAATTTAAGTGCTTTTTTTAATACCAACTACTTTTGTAAATGTTATGGGGATGGATAGTTTAGTGACTCCCATGCAGGATGAAATGGGAAGTTCAGAATTGCTAGAGTACCCAGAAGAGCAGAAATCTCAAAAAAAAAAATTGTGTGAAAATGGCTTGAAAAATTTGTGTGAAAACACTGGAACCCACTTTCCAATAAAATATTCGTAGCCTATGAAATGGGATGGGGGTACCTTCTAAAAATGAAATAAAAGATCTAGACAGCTCATGTCCCTTAAAGAGACACAAAAGATTGGTGTTAAGGCCCTTGTTGCACTGCCACAGTGTTACCAAGTTCTGTATGGATAAATGTTTGCAGCATAATTCAATAAAACCTGCCTTAAGAGATGACTGTTGGGCCCATTCCAAGACTAATAAAGCAATGTAGGCTTTCACGGCCGGAGTTGTAGTCAAAGATTTTTTCCGGGCTGAAGGGCCGTGGTCTATTGGAAATAGACAATAGAAATTTCCAATAGACCACGGCCCCTCAGCCCAGAAAAAATCTTTGACTACCATTCCAAGACTGTTTTATAGAGGTGGTTACTTATTAGGGGGAATCATTTTTTGATAACAAAAGAAATGTCTTTACATATGATTTATTCTGAGACATCATATGTAAAGACAGTGCCTGTTTTATTCTAACGAACACATTTGAAAGCTTTTAGTGTTTGTACACAAACTACAAAAAAGAATCATTTTGATGAAGAAATGTTTGAAGAATCATTTTGTTTATGCTGTATATCTTTTGATTAAAAATAAACATTTTAATCGTCACTTTTAGTATTCTCAATATTTGTATACCAGTGACGAATCTCCATTTTCTTGTGTCATTTGTGTAAGCATGAAACATTATCTTAGGAGATTCAGAACTTGCTTACTTCACCCTTTGTTACACAAATAAAAACCCAACAAAACCTGTCTCTTGGATGAGTACTTGGTCCAGATTCCAGAATTCCAAATCCATTTCAATTAATAAAACAGTGCCAAAATTTAAAATATATTTTGTTTTTCTTTTTGGAAAAATAGTGAAAATTGTCAAAAAACAACTTGTTACATATTTGAATAAAAATAATGTAATAATTTAATTTCAAGTTAACAATCTGATTTGAAAGTTAAACAATTCTGTGAATCTGCTGTTCAATGTTTCATTAATGATTGGATGTAAGCAGTTGACAACAATAAATTAGCTGCCATTTAATTTTTGATTCATAAATGGTGCTTCAAAACTATTGATATTGACACTTCAGATATTTTCAAAATGTTTTATATCCTTTTTAAAGAACGGAAGATAAGCAGTTAGATTTGATGATATTCTGTCAACCGAACTAGCGATTAAGTGTGTGTTTCTAAGGCTCAGCATTAGGTCAAATTTTGTTTAATTTGTATATCAACAATTTACAGAGATATCTATATTTAAAAACAAATTTTAACTTCAAAATATATTAATTCGAAAACAATATATTTGTACATACTATTTAAAAAAAAAAAATTAAAGCATTAGAAATTTGATTGAATAAAAATAGATTACTTCTGAAAATATATTGATACTGAACATAAAGAACCCAAAGCTTTCGTATTGGAAGAAGTAGGAAAGCAATGAATAGAAAATTGTCATTGATTTCAAGAAGTGGAGATGTAATTGATGAAGTTGCAGTTATTAAATGCACAAGGGTCATAGTTTTGATAAAAACATTCTCTTCATAAATTCAATAAAAATGACCATTTTAAAGGGGGGATTAACCATTCAATTTGTCTTAGAAAATGAATAAATCCCTACACAAGAGAGTACTACTGAATAAAGAAAGCCTTTGTATGGGCTCATTTTGAAAACTGTTCAACAATTTTGGTCAATTTAGATATAATGTGTCTAAAGAAATTATAAGTGAAAAAAAGGAAGAGCAATTTAGACATATGGTATTTTACATTGTGACCTATATACGAGTAGATTTGTTACATTTTTACTTATATGGAGTAATGTAAGTAGTATAGAGAAAGTTATGTAATGCTGCGGAAAATCAATTTCAGATGTGAATGAAAATACACATTTTGGGGTCCCCTGATACCGAAAATATGTTGTTTCTTTTTCGAAACATCAATCTGTCTGTCTGTGACCACTACGGTGCCTAAACCATTTGTACAATCTTTTCTAAATTAAAGAATACCCTGTTGATCTGGCTCTAGTTGAAGCTTTGAAATTTTGAAAAACATTCTTTAAAATTTGGGAATACTTTACACGAACCATTTTCAAAATTTTCTCAAAAACAACTCCAAATTTTTTATTTAAATTTCTTGTAAGAATATAGTAAAATACACTTATAAAGGTGGCATAGGTCCAATTTTCGGGGTTAACTCTGAGTTTTCGAAAACTGCAAAAGTTAGAATTTTTTTCAGCATCTTCCTACAACTACTAGATTAAAGATAGAGATTTTTCCTTCAAATACATTTTGTTGTCCATAATGAGTTCTATCACTAAGGTCATGTAGAGTTTTTCGAAACTTTTCATGAAATATTGCATGCAACATTTGCAATTTTAAAAAAATACAAAAACAAGATTTTCTTGAAAGCGGCTCCAAATTTCTTCTTTAAATAATGCCAAAAGCAGTCTGTAAGATGACATAAACGCCATATTGCTCTATTCTTTTGCTTTTTCAAAAATAAAGATGTAATTTATTTTACTTATCCCACATCTGTAATTACTTACATTAGAGGCGATTTCTTCACATTATTGTATTTATGAGTACATGTGCTTTAAATAATGTAGTATAAATTTTCTTGAAAACCCAGCTGTTTTCTTTAAAAATGAGCTCAAAATTTCACAATTTCAGAAACACTCAAATACTATTTTCTCAAAAAGAGCTCCAAATTTTTTCTTCAAACTTTTCCAACAAATAGTGGTAAAGGGTATTACACAATGTAATTTTTTGAAATATATCTTACATCAGTAATATGCACATTTCCATCGATTTGTAAACAATATACTATTTATAAAGCATTGAAGCATTCTCACAAATATACTATTTGTGAGAAGAGGTGCTTCAAATAACTTTAAATGATGTTTTTTAAATACTCAATAGATTCCTTTGAAAAAGAGATCATTGAACAAAGAATGCATCTTATTGCATTTTAATCTACAAAATTTTTAATTACTTGAATTTGAACATTGTCATGATCAAATTCAACATTTTCATATGTTGCTGTAACTGGGCAAAATTGAGATATTCAGTCTACATTTTATGACATTAACAGCCTAAAGATTTTTGTTTTTTAAGGGCGTCTTAAAGTATAATGAATTGCCAATGAATATACGAATTTCTGAGTTAAGCCACATCCAAAAGGAAACTAGCCATTTTAGAAATTTAGAGACTTGTCCATATGTGTTTTTCTCAAGCAGTGTTTCGTAAATTGTAATCGTTGGGTACCTGTTTGATTATTGTATTACTTTATGAAGTGTGTGTAATTAAATATGTATTTTTCATTCACATAAACCTACAGATTAATAAATGTAGTTTTTACTGTATTATCTCCAATGCTAATTTTCTGGAAAAAGATAATTGGTACTCATCAACTGACCCGTGTCCAGCATCTAATATATACAAAGAATAACCATAAGAATAATAACATGACCTATTTTCAGTATCTACTGTAAAGTAAACATACATCGCAGATAGATATCGTACTTAGAATTAATAAAGAAGTATCATGCAGATGAACTACCCCAGATATAAAGGCAATATTACAATATTATTTTCCTCGTGGGCCATTTCTATTCCCATAGATATCTTGCCATTTCTATTTCCATCTTTTTAATTTTTTTTGAAGACTTCTATTTGTTTCATGTTGAACCCTGTATGTTCCATGTGTTTATACTCGTACCTTTTTTGGTTTCCAACACACAATGTGTTCTTTTAATAAGATATGTTTTCTTGCATTGTTATTTGTAAATGATTTGAATATTTATTGGTAAATAATGGATGTTTGCTGCTCGTTCATGTGCTAAATGGTCTGTACTTAAAATTATAGTGGGGGAGGGGAGCAGGGAGGGGCAAATCATTTGAAAAATTAAAATAGTTTTTTTGAAACCATGAATTTTGTTCCAGGGTATGTTTAATCCTGAAGATTTGAAGTAACATGCATTCCAAGCTGAACATGTAAAACAGGTAATGGGTAAATGAGAAAAATTACAATGTAAATTGATGTGTAAAATAGTATTAGAATGTTAGAAAAGTTGTAAAGGTTGAATTAATGATACAAACATTCCTTCTGTAAATATTTTTAATTCACTATTTTGAGAAACAAATAATACTCCTATGTAATAGCATACTTCTCTTTCATTTCCTAGATTTGGTATGAGGAGAAAATTCTGTTTTGTAAAAAACTTTTCTCGTTGTCACTATACTTTTAAAAATTTGTCTTATTGTAGACACTAAATAAAATTGGTATAAATTCATTTTTTTTTTTTTTTCATTTTTGAGTTAATTACAATATGTGAAACCTATGCCCCCTATGATTTATTAGAATAATTTGAAGTCAAAAAAGTAATTATTTTTTTAAAACTCTATAGAATAAATAATTGTACATTCCAATCACACAGCTTTCTCAATTACGTGGACAATAAAGTATGAAGAGTCAAGGTAATTCATTATAAAGAAATTGACCATTGTTTAGTTTCCAATCTCTGAATAAGACATCAAAGATTACTTTTGGTCTCATGAATATCTAAGGCCACTTCTGTACCCACTGTGGGATGAGTGAAGAGGGTAGCTAATTAGCAACATTTTTCATACTATGTTTTGTTTTTTATGAAAACATGTGGATTTTCGTACTGGAAACAAAAGAAGATTGTTCTGAGTTACATTTACTTTTGTGACAAAATTATGGAGTACAAAAAATACATTTGTGTCCTCAAGCAGAGTAATCAAACTATAATAAATTTTAATCAGATTATGTCAAATTTATTAATAGAGTAAGGGGAGGTGAGAGGTAAGGGGACTGTTTTACCTTTGACTGTACACTTTTGAACACTGTTTCTTTTAGGTCATGTCTGTGACATATTGTGGTTATTATGGTTGGTTTACCAAGTACGCTAGAAGGTATGAGTGCCATTTGAACCTATTAGACAAGTTTTTATTTTTTGGATCTGGAAAGTTAAATTCTGTAGTGTTATTTATTTTTAGTTTGTAATTAGTGAATCTGAACACACAAGTTGACCGATTTCTGTAAAAACAACAAAAAATGAAAAATGGAGAGAAATTGAAATGCAGAAATAATACAGATGTGCACAGCCATTACTCAAAATGTTGTCTTTTACATTAAGCATTGTAATAAATTATATTTTATTACAACTCAAAAATGCCCAGCCAATTCTTTCAGTAAAAACTGACTTATGAAATCATTGGATGTAATCAAAATAAACAATTTATTTTATGTTGAACTACATACAGAGTTGCTAGTTGTTATGAAGAGCTTCCCTGAATGTAACATAACAATCAAATATGGCACTCCAAAAACAGCATCTCTGAAAACAACAACAACAAGTAAGGGACATTCTCTGCAACTATTACAAATCTACTATCAAAATATGATGCCTGTGAACCAAGATTATTCATATTCAATATGGTACTACTCATCCGCTATTATGATGTTATTTTATTAGTTGAGTCTTGGGTTAATGAGGACTTCATGATGGCAAATTCTATTTGAACAACTATAGGATTTGTAGAAGAGACTGTGACTGCTGCGCCAGTTCATCTGCAAAAGGAGGAGGAGTTTTGATTGTCAAGGACTCCATCCAATGCTCAGTTATTCCAGTCATTCATTAACATATTGAGTTACTTTACGTCAAACTTTCTTTTTCTAACAATGAACTAACTCATCCAGGATACGATTTACTTTCTGCCTAACTCTGTCATACCTCTTTACTGGGATTGTGTCCAAGATCTACCTGTTATCCATGACCAATATCCTTCCTTCAGCTTCCTTCTTGCCAGTGGTAGAGCGGGAGCCGGCAAGAAAATCAATGTATGTTAAGCTCAAAGCTAAAAATTTTTGAGAAGTTAGCCAGTGTTATGAGGAAAAAGGAAACTTAAGTATGGCAGCCTGTAGGTGTCAGCACTGCACAATTTTTTGATTGAGTTGAAAAAAACTATGCCATTGGGGAAGGAGTTCACAGCTAATTTTTGTTGTATATTGTTCGTTAGGTAGCCAAAGTGCAGTACGCCATATTGAATTCTAAGTGTTGTTTTTTAATGCTCTCTTGTATTTCGAGCTCAAAGCTAACTTTTTGGCCTAATGGTAAAATTTTTTTTTTCATTGCCGAATGACCACACCATACTGTTTTGTGTCACGAAGTAGCTGCCATACTGATTCAAAAATGTCCGATTACTCACTAGACATGTATGATAGGTGCACACCTGAGAAAAATATCTTTTCATTGATTTTAACATCCACAAAGTGAGTCTGTAAGTTCTTTACCAATTGGATGTCTTGAACTTGAGAAATTATCCTCTAAAGTTGTAAAAATTTTACAAGTGTAATGTATAAGAGGTACATGTGCCACTCTTATGTTTTTTAGTCATGTTTAATGCCTGAAATACTGATATATATTACCTTACCAATGCCATGTATCTAAAGTGAGGGATAAACCTATTTGTAAAATAACTGTAAAGTGTAGGAAATATAATTAAGTTGTAATCATTGTGACTTTTGAATATGTATTAATGTTCAGAAAGTTCCTGCGGAAATTCTGTGACAATCAATATTTTAACACTGACATCCTTTTTTCTTTTTGGTTCATCAATGTACACGTTTTCAAAAAAAAAAATTTTTCATATGTTACTGGAGCACGACTTTTCACATAATATTTATACGCATCATCTTATGTGAACAAAAAATTAATATACTTACCTGTAAATGAAAACAAATTTTAATATTTTGAAAAAAGTATTAAAAATAAAATTTTACAGTAATTAGAGATGAAATTATGTAATAAAAGAAGCATAAGTAAAATAAATGTAGGAAGTAAAAAATACATAAATAGATGGGAAAGAACATTCCAGAAAATGTTAATATTTATCAAAAAAAATTTATAAAATTAAAAAGAAATCCAAAATGAACACAAACATGGAAAAACAAGTAAATCCATTGTAAAGATTTACATCCTCTCCTCAAGAAGGGGGCAAATATGAATTGAGAGGGAGCAGCTTAACATAAAATGTAGAGGTTATCAATTGCAAAAATGACAATAAAATCATGCAAAAAACAAATGGAATGGGGAAGAAGCAGATCAAGAAAGGAGTACACTTACACAAATAAAAGAAAACTGAACATCTGAACATATCACAAAGTATAAATGTGTTTTAGGGGTTTTTGATTTTAGACACAACATTGTCATAAATGTTTTGTGAAAAAGTTCGATTTCAACATGGTATTAATGATATTGTGTATTTTTATACATTATATCTTCAAAATTAATCTTTAATATTTTCTGGGTTCATTATCAAAAATGGCAGGGCTGTGAAAATTAAAATAATGAAAATATCAAGGCAATGGTGAAAAATTGAGTTTAATTTTGTTTCAGACTTCTTAACAATATTAACTTGCTCTTTAATTCTTTGTTTGAAAGCACGTTTTGTCTGTTTCACTGTCAGAGAAATTACTACAATCAATGCAAAGAAAGTACATTGTCTCTATGTGTTAAAGAGACCTTTTTGACAGCCCTACCATTTTGGGTAATCAACTCAGAAAATATTCAAGATTAATCTCAGAGACGTTACTCGTAAATCTGTATAACAGTTCTATATCAAAATACTGTATAGTTTTTCTTTTAATAAATTATATTGTCCCTACTTCTTAAACCATGTTGCAAATCAACCATTCACTTCAATTTTTTTATTATTAAGATTATACAATTATTTTCGCCTGCTTAACAAAGATTTTATGAAAATATTTAAAAATAGTTCTTTTTAAATATGGTGCCCATTTAATGACTTTTAGCATTGCATCTATATATGAAAATGGATCACCAAGGTTCCAAAATGTACTGCCATACTTGTACCTATAATATGTATGTACATGAACTAGTGACAAATTGGACATTTTTGAATCAGTATGGCAGCTACTTATAGATGCCAAAAGTGTATGGCATGGTCATATTCGGTAATGAAATAATAAAAGGTTGGAATGAAAAAAATTTTCTTTGGAAAAAAATTAGCTTTAGCCGTAATACCAGAGGGCATGGAAAAAATAACATTTTGAATTCAATATGGCGTACA
This sequence comes from Teleogryllus oceanicus, assembly GCA_964035755.1. Taxonomy (NCBI): domain Eukaryota; kingdom Metazoa; phylum Arthropoda; class Insecta; order Orthoptera; family Gryllidae; genus Teleogryllus; species Teleogryllus oceanicus. The sequence goes on along the minus strand of CAXIVR010000011.1, from coordinate 36,199,606 downwards.
GTTTGAGATACTACATCTGTATTGGGTACAATTCCTTCACACTTGGGCTATTTAATGAACAATATACAACAAAAATTAGCTATGTACTAATTTCAGAATGGCATAGTTTTTACAGACACATTGTGCAGCCTACAGTCTGCCGTACTTGTGTTTCCCTGTTCCTAACACTGGTTAATTTCTCAAAAAGTTTTTAACTTTGAGCTTATCATATGTGGTTTTTCCTGGTCTATGACTAAAACCTTCCAGACATTTATTGGATCGGTTTACTTTATGGAACCCATGCATCTGTATCTTTCTCTTCAAGGTGATCAGTTAACTTACCTGCACTAGTTCTGTCTAAAACTATTGTGTCTCTAAATTTTAGTCTACACAATATTATATATAATTATCACAATTTACCACTTGATCTTATTTTTGATTACATCCAGATTTTTAAATCTATCGGTTCATGAATATTATTTATAGCAGGTACCATGAATCCTGCTCTTTATTTTAAATACTCATTGGTTTTATCATTTATTATCTTAATAGCATTAACTGGAAATTTTAATTTGACAAACATAACTTTGATTTTAATGTTCGTTTTTTTTCTATATATATTTTAATCAATAACTTTGTTTCAGAGAAACAGATTTTAATCAATTCTTGTCTGTGTAGGTACTCTTCAGAGCTTATTGGCTTTATCAGAGAAAAAGTAAGTTTCAGAAACTGTATAAACAAATGAATAGATGCGACTAATATATTAAATTTTCTGCCTTGCGATCTGAAGTATCTCATTTACAGTGTGTCCTTTACCTCTCTCTGTGCATAAAATGGAACTATCTGCTTCTATCAACTCTAAATATTTTGGGAAGTCTATTAATAAGTCTATAACTAGGTACACTTGGATACCTAGTGATATTCACATAGGTATGAACTGCTGCGGTACTTATTTGGAAATCACCAACATTATTTTCTACTCATTGTTTAATCAATATATTGTACACAAATGTATATACACATACATAAAAACATACATATATACACACACAACATTCTAACTGTTACAACAACCTATCATCATCATTATTCTCTAATTAAAGTCAAAATCACAATATCTGAAACTGGTCTTGTTGTAAGTCATTTGAATTCTGGGAAGAGTGCTGGGCCAGAAGATATTCATCATACTTCTTTTAGCAATTGCAAATTTTCTCTAGCGCTACCGCTATATCTTTAACCAATCCTTGGATCTGAGGGTTTTCCCCACAGCCTGGAAATATAATAAAGTTGTCCCTATCGTCAAGAAACTTGACAAAAGCAATTTATCAAATTACCGTCCTTTTCCTTTTCTCAGTGCTGGGTAAATCCCGAGTTTAGGGTGGCACGGTTCCTTTGATTCACTGATTCGGTTCATTAGAAGAGAATCGACTCCATGAACTGAATCCTTGTTTATACGTAGTAGTCGCATGTAGTTAAGTTCACAATTCTTTAACCAACGCATTTTTTCACCAAGTGGTCCGCGACGTGCTACCGCACGTCGCTACCCGACGGATCCAACGTGTACGTTCGCGAGGGCCTTCCGGCCCTCGCCTCGAGACTGGTTCGCGCCTCCGCTGTCGCTCCGGCGCTCACGTTGTCTTATATACTCCCTCACTTTTAAGAGAATTTATTTTAAAGGGAACACTCACTTTTAAGAAAATGCATACCTTCCATCTGAGTGGACACACAAACCTATTTGAAGACTTGAAATGCGAAAATACACACAATTCCACGCCAACAAATTATCAGGTGACTTGTTCTCATTTAACATTGAACATAAATAATTCAGTTGTTATAGTGAACCGCGCAACTATAAACATAAGATATCGGAGAAATAATGAATCATAAAAGGAACCAAAGGAACCGTCACCTAAACCCGGATCAACCCAGTGCTGTCCCTAAACTTTTCGAGAAACTTGCGGTTAATGCTTTGGCACCACACATTCAGCAATTATTTCGGACGATCAACATGGCTTTTATTTATTTTTCGTAAAAAACAGTTAACAGTTGGTTTTACTAACAATAGTTCTACTACAACTAATTTAGCTATACCTATATAAAAAAACTATATCATTAAAACCTTTGAATCAGGTTCTCAAGTCGATAAAGGTGGCCGGCGGCGCTAGCCGAATTCGTTTAGTACGCTCCGTGAAGTCACGAAGGTTAAGCGAATTCGAGACTCGCGGGTTCTTGGTTGGGTGACCGGCCAGTAACCCCGGGATCTAACGTCGTCGAGTCCCTGGCCGAAGGGATAAAAGGCACTGACTGCGACGTGACGAGACTTGACTTAGTAATTAACGGAGGACGGTAATTACCGACATAGAATGACGAGTTGACGTGCAAGGCGTCAATAATCCACTCCTATTATGGATTCGCTCTTGACTTTCATGCAGAAGCCAGTATGTCGCCATGCGTCCTAGCCATTTGTAGTTCTGGTGTACCCCAAAGGCTCTCATCCGGGTCCGAGTATGTTTAATATTTCCATTAATGATCAGCCGTCTGATAGTAAATTTAGTAAAATCTTATTGTTTGCTGATAATGCGAAGATTTACACCAGGATTGTTGATTTTAACGACGTCTAGCGCTTTCAATGTGATTTCTCTGCCTTCTCGTAATGGTGTTCTACAAACAAATGGTAGATGTTAGGTAGGCATTGACCTCTGCCCGGAGACATAATGTCGTGAACTACCAATCTATATATTAAAAAAAATAAGGTATTCTGCCGTGGCTTCGTTTAGAGCTTCTACTTAACCGATTGTAGTATTCTTTCCTTTAAATGAAAGAATGTGATCCCTAGATGTGTTATCATATATTGTTTGTGTTGATTCACCAACATTTATGGTGTAAATTAATTAATTAAATCATTCTTTAGTAGTACGTTTATCAATAGTCAATTTTTTTTTTCAACGAGCGGCTGCTTCATGGTGGCGTTGCTTGATGCTTTATTGTGATTGTTGAGATTTGTTTACAATTCGTTAAGGTTTTTTTTTTTTTAATTGCTTTGTGGTGTTGACAGTTTGCATGTATTTGCTTTTGTGGTGTAGTTTGTAGAGAACATTCGGACGGTTAGTTTTGCTCGGTTGTACTGAAGTAGTGAAGTTGTTCACAAGTTATGTCTAATTCCGAATCGTTGCCAGAGAAACTCTGTAAATGAGTTTACTCGTTTGTACATCGTTTAAACGATGTTGCTAAAATGGGAAAATAAGTTTACCTTCGAGCAAAATGGCAGAAGAAATCAAACAGTTGCTTATAGGAGATGATGACACATCAAAAAACTTTAGGAATAATAACCGTCAGTATAGTAGTGCTCTTTCTTTTGTGTAATTTGGTGCCGATATTACATTGCCACCTGGTCATGGGTCATACGTGTTCAAAATTTTGGGAACTCGTCGCTGTGGTAAACACAAGCATCAATAATTTGGAGCGCAAGACACAGTCAACGAACGTGTAGTTTTGTTTGACGATCCTTCATTTAACAGAGGATCTTTGGATTTCTTGAAAAACATAATGTTAGGCGATCTTCAAAATGTATCTTTTAAGTTTAAAGGAGACACTGAATGGTCTCAAATGCCTATTCTAATAGCAAGCAGAATGTTCGAGGGTTCTATGTGGAACTCGAGAATGTGTGTACATAATACTAGACCATTACATGAGCATGTTATTCCTTACACAACAAAAAAGTGCCATCCTGTGTATTTGCCATAAATATTCAAAAATTTTGGTTCTCGGGAAAGTGAAACTGGTTATGGATTAAACAGCATTGTATAAGACTTACAATGTATTTGAAATAAAATTATTATTACATATTTGTTGGATTAGATTATTTTCCCAATCTAATTATTTTCCCAGCCTTCCTAACATCCAAGATCTCTTAGAATAAGATGAACAATTATTAGGTAATTTCAAAGCAGATTCTTTAAAATAAACATCATTGCAATGAATAGTTGCCTGATAAAAAAACCCAGAATTGAAGTTATATGAACCTAATGCTTCACATTGAGCTTGAATAAAACCTTTGCCTATTGCACTTGGCAGAGAATCATTGATAGGAGAGACTCCTAATGTCATGAATGGCGCCACTTCGCAGACGTGCGGCGTAGACGCACTTGCAGATTAAAAAAATCAACTTTATCTATCCTTTGATCTCAGCTGAATAAAGAATTTCCTGGTGACACAATGTTGTTTGCATTGGCAGTAGCACTAACGGCTTCAACGAACCCGGGCCCAAAAACGAAACCTATCAGCGGATCCTGTACGGAAGGTGTTAAAGCTCATTCAAATTAAATCAAACTGGAGGAGCTAAAACAGCTCATACTTTTTCGCATTATTGGGAGTGGTTATGTACTATATTGCAATTTCTGCCCTACTAGTACTTCAGCAATTACTTGCAAAGCCCAAAAAAACAATTCAAATGAAGGCGGATGATATTTGCAATTATTGCTTTAGCCAAAAACGGTAGTTTTTTTAAAAAAAAAATAAATCCCAACTGTTGCAATATTTATTACATTAGACAGACAAACAAGGATAATTTCACTTATAAATTAAACACTCTAACTGAAGGGCATCCAATATATCGCCTTATAAATGCATACATAGTAGTGCTTACGTAAATACGGTATGTCCATCTTATGCTTATATATTCTATACCATCTGGATAAAATACTTCCTGGCTTTAATGTAGTTGAAAGTACCATTTTATTGAACATAGAGACATTGTAACATTAAGCAAATAAAGACTAACCTATCCCTATTTCTACACTGTACGTCCATGTGGGTTTATAACACTTTTGTATAATATCACTTTGTTGAACAGAGACAGCTGCGACCTTCTGTTGTGAAGCCATGACATTTTTCGTTCTTTTAGTTGCGCTTTTTTTTCGTTTTGTAATGATATGAGTTTTCCATGTCAAGTAGTTGCCCAAGTGTAATCCGAGATAGATGTCAGTTGTAGCGTCAGAGAGTTCTGTTTTATTTATACTAACTTTCAGACACTGCTTTCTTCTTAATGAAAAGGGGATATATTTTGATTTCGTTTACATTTATAGTTACCCGCCATTTGTTGTTTCATTCTTCTATTTTGTTTACGAGTGTTTGTAAATGTTGCGAGGTGAATGATCTTCATCTGCTGCAAGGAGAGCTATATCATCGACGAATATAACAAGTGTTGGCAAGTCAGACGTGGATATTAGGTATAGGAAAGAAACCTATGACACTGCCCTGTGGCACACCTACGATGATAATTTTGAATCCTGAGAGGACATCTTGGTATTTCACTTGGAAAAAGCGATTGCATAGATATGATTGAAAGAGAAGGTAATAAGGATGTGGTAGAAGTATTTAATCTTATGTAGAAGTTCTTCGTGCCAGACTTTGTCGAACGCTTGCTGTATGTCAAGGAAAGCAGCAGAACAGAACAAATTCTTTTCTATATATTGTATTATAGTATTAACTACTCGATGAGTTTGTTGAACTGTCGAATGTCCTCTAAATCCGTTCTGGAAGTCCGGGATTGTATCACTGATTTGAGGCATACGGCGCTGAATAGAACTATGGGGTTCTGCCAGAGAATCGAACATTGAGATTCTCAGAAGATGCGAAGCAAAATCATTAAGAAAGTTATCCGGAGCACTGTGGTTCGTCGGTAACAAAACACTTTATAAAGACGTAAAGATCTCAAATATTGCGGACGTCATTACAAAAAGGAGCCAGGGATACTTGAAGGAACTAAGTGAACATGCAAACCATCTATCAAATAATTTACTAGACAATAGTGAGCACATATATAGACTGAAACGTCAACACATATTACAACTGCCAAACTGCTATTTTAATTACTAATTAAGCAAAACCACTCTAAATGTAACCAGTACGTCTATTAACTAATGTTATGTGTGTAAATTCAAACCATTTACAAAAGTTCTTCAAGAATAGATTATAAATTGTGCAGATGTGAAATTAAAGAAAGTCCCATCCCTACCCCATCATCGATCATCAATCCTGCTTACGGTTTAGCTGCTAGTGTTGTTCACACACAGGCGGCAGACGTTTTGCCGTCAGCCACGTTTTCCGTATCAAGGACTTATAGAACAAAGATTCTAAATACAGAACGTGTTACAGGAAGTAATTTGCTACATACAGAAACAGGAATTATTAGATTTTCAGTTATCAGGTTCTTACAATACGAATTTTTCTGCTGAAAATGTGTAGCGTTACATAACTTTCTCTATACTACGTATAAAGTATGCAATAAAGTAAAATAGTAATAGACTGAAAAAATATCCCGGAGTTTTGAAATTTGGTATGATTGTTCATTGTTACCTACCGTACATTATACTAAAATTCCTGATGTGTGGATGTCGAGCCAGAGATTGGGGATTCATTCAAGTTTGTTTTTACGGTTTTTGCATATATCTCCATAAATATAAATCTTACCGAAAAGTATGCTCCACGCAAAATTAAAGTAGAGAAAATGTCCTACAATAATGCCACTATAAGGTATCGTTTATTGAACCTTGAGACATTGTAACCTTCCTGAAAAATTCGTGAAAAAATAGCGGGACAAAGTCCTATTTCAGGTATTTCCCTTATACTGTAATCATTATATGTTATTTTTTTAATTTGTTGCGTCTGCCATTTTTAACGCAACGCGCCTCCAAGCCCCTTAAGGGGCGTTGAGCGCTTTGTGTTGGGGAGTAATCCTCCATTAACTTTTTGTCCTGTCGCGTCACGTTGCAGTCAGTTGTCAAGAGGACCGCCAGGTAGCATCTCCGCGTACGCGCCTCCTGCGTCACTACCTAGCGGCCAGGATTGGGAAGGAATAAGGATAGGGGCAGGGTTTAGGACACTTCACAAAGGTTGGACTAGCCCTTGTGAAGCCGCCAAACTAGTTTTGTTGGAACAAATTTCACATGAGATTCGCGGGAATCGAACCCAGACCTCAGTGGTGAAAGGCTAGCGACTTTGCTATGTGCCACGAACGAGACTACTGTTCAGTGCATAGCAGCATAGTGCATAGAATATTATTTTTGTTCAACATTTATCAACAATCTATATTTGCATATTTTGAACAGAAAACACGAACATTTTATAACATAGCAAGTCTTTGTTATGTACAGTAGACTTGCGAGTATCCACAGTGCCCGTGGTGACCTTGGGTACGTAAAACTCTGATAAGCCATAAATTATGTAAGCGATATTAATAAATTATCGCTTACAAATATTTTTTTAAGTGTTGTGTTCACTGACAAAATATAAATTACATAAAATAATATAAATGGAACTATGGCGTGTGCATAGAGGGATGACCGAGGTGACTAAGAGCGTGTACAGACTCAGATATATCAGAGGAGCCCGCAAGTGTATTAGTGTCTAGGGTACGGTTGCACATAGGTCCCATCGGGACGGAAGGGTAACCGGCTGTCCGTTGGAGAAAGCTCTAGAAAAAAAGCGACAACTATAATTGAGAGTGTCAGTGACAAACGACACACTCCTGTTTGACGAGAGGAGCAGAATGTAGATGAATCAAAGCAAACTTAGATATAAGTGATTGATTAGTAATTGCGGGAGCGTCAACTGGTAAGGTCATTAGTACCGTAAGCGTAATGCTAATTTTATCGCGGGAGGTGGCGGAGTTCATACTCTGCTGAATGGTGAGTTCCAGCGCCGACCTAGACGTCGGCTCCCGAGGTTTTTCCGAACGAGGCATCTCCCACCAGCGGAGCACCGCCCTAACCCGGACACGCTCTAAGCTCCTGACTGGGCTCCCGACATGTGACCACTGATCTCCCGACGTAGGGCATGTAAGTATAAATGCGTGTACTTAGGGGCGAGGAAAGGACAAGGAAGAGGAAGGAAAGATCGCACGCCCGCCAATTACGTGGCCCGATTGTTAGGGTATTGCTCCGGCATTCACCTGGAGTTGATCGGAGAACCCATGGAAGACTACCGATCAAAGCAGCCGGCCGCTAGAATTCTTCTCCAGACAGCTGCTGGAGGAGAATTCGATCTAGCTGAAAAGCGAGTGTCGAAAACCCTGCCGCGGGACTCGAAACACAGGTCCTCCCGGTCATAGGCACTGCAGTGACATCAATTGATGCCTACATATTTTACATACATATTTTTATATACATATACATATTTTTTTGAAGGTTTTATAATTTATAGGTAAATTGAGAATGAAAGTGATAGGGAAATATTACAGACTGCTTCAGATAGTCTGGAATTAGGAGCTACCAGAATTGAAATGAAGTGAAATCCCAGAAAGTGCAAGTTTATCTTATTCGCGCTATGTAGAAAGTCCGACGACATCAAACATACGTTTGGGAATAAGGATATTCGGCGGAATGAATTCTTAAAAAATGGGAATTGTGCTTAATGAGAATCTGAAATGGGTATAATATGTAAATTACTAGTGAAAATATCGTGGAAAACATTTTTTGATTAGCGAACCAAATTCCCGAAGAAAAGAAAGTAGAAAATCGAGGGTTTTAGAATACACAAGTCTAGTATGGGCGATACTGGAACTCGTATCCATATGTTGGGACCCGCATCGTTTAGGGTAAATAAAAAAAACTAAAAATTGAATACTCAGTCAAATGTTTTAAGAGAGATTTGCATCGCGTGAACCTTGGTGAAGCGTGGAGAGAAATTGCGACTTATTGAAAGCGATCGATGCGATCTTCCATGAGCGGAGGTGAAGGTATCATAGGTAATACCACAAGTACAATACCACATACAATACTATACATACATACAATACATACAATACCACAAGTACTTGGGAAGTTGTCGGCAAATCTTCAACTCGCGAAGCGGGGAGGGGATTTATCTGAGAAGTTCCAAACCACGAGTGGTATTTAATAGGACTAGCGTACCCGTGCGAGAACTCTCACATGTTAAACCCCACCCTCTTTCTTATTTTTTCATTTCCATATTAAGCCGTAATACATCTTTTTCTTCAAGACCCTCTTATCCTCCCTCCGTTCTATGTCTCCTTGTAACAATAAACTATACCTTTGTCAATACAAACTATTCTTATTTAATTCTCTGCTCCGTTATTACGGAGCAGAGAGGATCACCCGTGTAATTCAATCGCGTAGAATTTCAAGTAATTAGTTTAATTTCACATACAGTTGCAGATTATACAGGGTTTGAACCGGTGGGGTAGAATTGAGAAGCGTCGAATCAGCAAAAATGTAATAGAATGTACAAGAAGATCCTGTAGAATCCTGTAGGATACGATGTGAGGAACGTTTCTTTGAGGCCTTAGGTCTCAAAATTTTAATTTTTAAGGCCCTAAAACGTCTCGTTTAGGATTTATTTAACGATATAGATTAAAAAATACGGCAGAGTGTTGCGGGTTGCATTTCACATTAGTTCTTTTAAACACAAGCTTCATATTTTTGAGCAATTGCAAGTGCAATTGCAAGTGCAATTTGTCATGTCTCCGTAAAATTCTATTTCTTTGGAGACCTCATTGAAAAAAAATTGATAGCGTGTGAGAGCCGAAAAGTAGCATACATATTACTGAAATAATACAGGAGACGATAGAACATTCCACGAATGAAATGAGTCCAGAGTTCCGAAATACGTCAAATATTGAAAATAACTTAAAGTTATGTTAAGAGGTTATGTTATAGTACATAAGCGGTTTATTGAACATCGACATAGCGATCGATATATACCGATACCATTCGTGTTAGTATTGTTTCTGACTAATATTTCGCGAGAGTGGCTGCTATCAAATAAAGAGTAGTGGTTTTGTTATATACTTTTGATGACAAAACCAGATATGATAACTGGTGTTGTAAAAATAAATTGAAACGGAAGCTTTCTTCGATAGATAATCTGTCGAAATTTGTGAGCGTTTTCAGCAGCCACAGAATTTGGCGAATAAGTTTGCTTATCTAATGCCGATTATTACTACATATTACTACAACGATGTAATCTAAACTAATACCAAATACACAAATATAGGACAAATACCAAGGCTACCAATAAGACTAATACCAAATATAATCTGCGGAAATTGACGAGCAGGACTTCAATCTGGAACGACTTCGACTGTGGAGTTTCATTGCTGCCACTTGCAACGAAAATAAATTAATATAACCCACCTGAATTATTAAAATTTATTGTAAAATCCAAGCTGGAAGATGCTGTGGCCAATATTATAAGAATGCTCCCAATATTTCTCACAATTGTCACAAGCAATGTCAGCCGTGAGAGTATTTCAAAATTGAAATTGATAAAAATTATGTAAGATCAGTAGTACTTTAAAGTTAACTTATCTACCTTGGCTATTGAGAAAGAGGTATGTGATGCTATAGATATTGATGGTGAAATAAAATACTTTGCTCTTAAAAAAAGTAGACGAAAAAAGTTTTAGTTAAATCAAGATTTTTTTAATTCTAACAACTATATTATTTTTCAATAAAAGTATAATGAGTAACGTTATGGTTCTAATTGAAAATCGATTTGTGTTTTAAATTCAGTTCGCTAATAACGTAATCTTGTGGATCGTGAAGGTATAATCATAAGTGTTCTCTACCTGTAAGTGGCATACTTGTAGGAATGTTTGTAATAAATATGATGAATCAATGTATTTACAGGTATATTTGAATATCTTAAATTGGAATACCTCAATATGGAGGAGACAAAATTTTCCTTAGCCCCGGGCGGCTGTCACTGTGACGGCTACGTGACACTACGTTCTCGTGACGCTTCGTGCTACGTCACGATACGTTCTCTACCATTCTCTCACCACTTATGAGTTTATGTATTGTTAAGTGTTTGTCTTTATAAGTGTATTTGAGTTTGTGTGTTTATAAGTGCATGTATTAATGTCTAAATATAAAGCAAGAGAAGCAGAAGCGTCTCGAATATTCAACTGTCAAATTGAAGTTGCCGGGAGTAAATAAAATAAATAGAGTTCGGTGTTAGAGTAAGTTAGGAAATAAGACAAAGTAAGTTAGGAAATAAGAAACTGGTTGACGCCATCTTACGAGACGGACGCATCTGGTTGTGCTCTTGCTAATTTGTGATTAACTACCATTTTTAGCGATTTGTCTGTGCCCAGTGTGTTTTAAGTGTGTTCATTACTTGTTGTAGGTTGGCTGAAAATATAATTCCAACCGATTTTTTTGTTATAACCAAGACAAACAAACATTACGAATTTTAAACGGACATTCAAACCTCAACGAACTTCAGATTTACGAGGTGCTGATAAGTGTCAAAACATATTCACAGCTCAGTTAATTTTCCAATATTAAATCACTGTGCGAATTAATTTTCTGAAAGATTTATTGTATTTTCTGTAACAAGTGACGATTCCGTTGTTTTGAACGTTACGAGGACGGTGTATCAAACAGTTTGAATTTGTGTTTCAAATCTTCTTCTATATATCGAAGACAAACTTTCCGATAATATCTATTATCTAATAACGGTAAAGTATAATCTACTGATTATTTTAAACAGTTGCAGCTTAAGTGGACGAAATTCTACGTAGCCACATTGCCAAATTTTGTAAGTACTAACTTCAATATATTTTGTGAGTAGCATACCTTCTGTTTTTATATTGAATCTTACTTTTTAATTACTGAATACACATCAATTTTACACTTTTAACAATAAAGCTAGGTTCTTGTTGCTTTATTGGTTTTCTTGTATTTATTCCAATTTTTATCAGTACATTAAAACGCATTCGTGACATGGCTACTGCTCGATCTACTCTTTTTATTCTCTACACTCTCAAAGCCGACCTTCTGAAAGCCTTCACACACGTAAACAATAATTTAGATCAACATATCCGAAGGTTGGAAGAGGTCGTTCACTACACAGACGGTTGGGTACAAGTCGGCAACACAGCGAATAATACCAACCGTACACCCGAGACTGTACAAAAGACACAGGCACCGCATCCAGTCACAACTCAAAACAAATGTCTTAGATTATGAAACAGATTTTCCTCGCCTTCCTGATTCTCACCATCCTTCTCTACCATCGACAAATTCATGCACAAACCAACGCAAACAGGCTAGGAAGCGTGTCAAAACCAAAATATGTAAAGCTGCGCATCCTAGCTCACTAACAATAACATTCCTACTGAGCCTAAAAACAGGTACTTATTTTAGCTGACAGTCATGGCCGCCATCTGTCCTCCATTCTCAGTAGGAAGTTACCCTCCAATTTCTCAGTCTCATCTATTTTTAAACCTAACGGGAGGTTTGCAGATGTGACTGCAGAGTTCGACACCCACACGAAGACACTGACCAATCAGGGCACAGTCATTATCATAGGAGGGCAGAATGACATTAACTTGGGCGGTAACTTTACACCTGAACAACATGTAAACAAATTACAATATTCCGCCCAAAATACTAACATTGTAGTCTCGACTCTGCCCTTCTGGTACAACAGACCAACACTATGCAGCGAGATTAAACACGCAAACCAACCTTGGAGTTCCTCAAGGATCGATTTTAGGCCCTATTCTGTCCCTACTTTACGTAAACGATATGCCCTCGACGATTCAAAACGGAAGAACGGTTCTCTTTGCAGATGATACGAACGTCCTTTGCAATAAGAAGCCGTAAATAGCACAATGTCAGATGTTTCAAATTGGTTCCGAAATAACAAATTAATAGTAAACGAAAAGAAAACTGTTTTAATGCAGTTTTCCATTTCAAATAAACAATTCTGTGCTCAATTGAAAATGAACGGTGTACCATTGATTGATGTTAAGGCAACAAAATTTTTAGGTCTCTCAATTCAGTCAAACCTTCAACGGAACGTCTATTTAAATGAATTGAACACAAAATTAAGTACATTATGCTACGCGTTCAGAATTCTGGCAAATTCAGTCAGCATTCATACGGCTCGTAGTGTATATTTCGCGAATGTTCATTCCCGCCTGAGATATGGCATAATATTCTGGGGAAATACACCTTATAGCTCCCAGACTTTTAGATTACAAAAACAAACTACGAATAATAACCAAATCCCACCCACGTGATTCATGTAAGCCTCTCTTCATTAATCTAGGAATTTTACCATTACCTTGTCTGTTTATTTACGAATCAGTGGCTTTTGTCAAAAATGACTTGCTTAAGGGCGGGAATATATTTTCAGAAAATGCCGATGTCTATTACTATAACACTTGACGTAGAAATCATATTCATCAGGTGACAGTATCAACAGCTCATTACAAAAAATTCACATACAGTACATGTACATTATTTTACAACACTTTGCCAGATGACATTAAACGATTAAATTCAATAGAAAAGTTTAAATCCCAAGTGAAATCGTTTCTGCTGCAAAACTGTTTCTATACAATTAGAGACTGTACTGAGCATTACAAGAAAAGTAACATTAATTTTAACAATGATACATAATGCATTATTTACCATTCGAACTGTATAAATGTGTATAAACAACCTGTAACAAGTCTTGTATTGCAGCCTCCGGGTCAATGATCGATCAGGTTTTTCGTCCAGTTTCCAGGGCCATCTCGATCAGGTTTTTCGTCCAGTTTCCCTGATCCATTGAGCAAATGCTGAGATGGCCCCTTGTTTTGCTTCTGGACATAAATGTAACTTCATTTTCTGTGCACGTCTTCTAGAATTCAGTGGGAAATATAATTATTCAAATTATCGTTTCCATGTTGTCGCGGCAGGAAGTATTATTCCGATGGACAACATGGATAGGAGCCAAAATGTATTGCCTTTTTATCCTTGAAAATATATTTTTTTACATGGGAGGTTTTTATTTTTTTTATTTTATTTATTTTTTTATTTAAGTAGTATATGACTTAGTGTATGGATCACAGAATTTTGAAAATGTGCACACTATTCACTTTTCCCCATAGCACGTCATCCGCAGTTTTTAACAGTTTTTTGATGTAAAATAAATAAATAAAGTAGATTTAGATTGGCTCGTAAGTATCTAGTTTGTAAGCTAGGCCGTAAGTGTTCAGTGGAAATAGTATTCATGAATTCATCATTATTGAAGAATGTATTTTCCGTAGGTTTCCCACATGTTTCCCGTATGTACCATTGCACATTTCCATGCACCAAGTGTTTCTCCCAGTAAGATTCACAAAGATATTAACCGCATGTTCGACTGTGTTAGTGACCCTCACGTTCCGTCAGCGTTCTCCACATATTTGAGGCAGAAGCTACTCAAACATTCAAAGCTATCGTTAATGTTAAACTGCACAATGTTAAATAATATTGTAAATAGGGAATGGATTTCTATGATTTTGCATATTTTTGTCCCTTGCTTCAGAGCATAGCCAAGTGAAATTTTTTAACATGCTGGTGCTATGAAGATTAATATGTTAGTGCATTTTTGGCCGATTTTTCCTGTTGGTGCGTATTCGTGTAATCATGGGAGCAAATTTTGCGTATTTCATTAAAATAGAGACTTATCTGTTAAACTTTGTTTTCATAGAACATATTTATTTGTGAGTGTTCGTTGATTAGAAAGAGCAGTTTACGTTTTTTTTTCTATAGATGGTGAAACACTTGTGCAAATGTAGGATATTTCTTGATATCATACTTTTTAACCCAGTCAGAAAAAATGAAACAAGACTTACAATGAACTTCACGAAGGTGCAGATTTACGTCAATTTTTTTTTCCGCGAAGTAAGCTAGGTTATATTATGTTTTCACAGAAATATAACATTTCATTATAAGCATGTTTCTTCTGAATTTGTTTAAAGATAGGTTTATAGAGAAAATGAAATATTGTTAATTTTAATTGCACGTTAATGTGCATTTTTAAGTCATTAATGCACATTTTTAAAAGCAAATTTCAACATTTTTAGGGAATAAAAATCCTCTCTCCAGTAAATAGTGTTCGATGCTAGATCAGGAAATCTAAATAGAATGAATTAAGATGTATAGACGAAGTAGATCGAGATTAGTTCGTATCTAGTTTGTAAAGCTAGGCCGTGAGTGTTCTGTGTAAAAAGCATTTCAGGATGAACATGAAAATTGTTCCTCCTCATATGTTCCTTAGTAATTTAATATACGAGTAAGGTCCAAACACTTTGTTGACAATAACCTCATCGACTTGTTTTTATTTTTATTAACTACATATCGTTACATTACATAACGTTACGGAGACTCGTTTTTCTCGTTCTTCAGAAGTTTATACATTTCTAATTTTTAACTTAACGGGTTCATATTGTGTTGTAGATTTCACTAAGTATACGTTTACTCCATTGGAGTAAGTAGTGATCTACATAATCGTTGTTTTTATCAACCGGTCACAAGTGAATGTGGAACAGGAACACCTCTATTCTCTATGAAGGACGGAGCCTCATGAACACCAGGCGATGCCGGAACAGTACGCTAACAAACGGGGGCCACGGACCGCGCGCGATCTTTCCTTCCTCTTCCTTGTCCTATCCTCTTCACTTACACACACACACATACACACACTTACATGCACTACACTCCCACACATGCTGGTAGACCTGCCGGTAGCTTAAAACTTGTTTCGGCTGGGGCGGTACCCCGCTGATGGGAGATACCTCGGTGGTTCTCCCTAGTGGTTCTCGCGTAATTTGTCGTGAAATATAGGTAATTTAAAAAATATATTTTCTCAAAATTGCCTTCAACTTCAACAAAAAATTTTTGCTGGTTGGATTGACTTTGGCAGGTTTATGAATTATAATATTTCTTAGACGTTACAAATAATGCAAGAATGTATGTAATGTTGTATCACCCCTAGTTTCAGGACATACGACAAAAAAAAATGAATTCTGACTCCACAACTTGTTTCAGAAAGTAGTTTGCTACATACGAATGGAACAAGAACAAGATACTACTTTTTCGATGTCGGGCCCTTCAATATGAATTTTTCCGTCGAATGTTGCTACAGCATTACACTACTTATTCTGTACTACGTTAGTACGTAACATTACGTGCTACGATAATGGTTACGTGCTACGATAATTCTTTAATACGTTTTAAGGCGAGGAAGTAAAAAAAAATACTCATACATAGTTTCCTCACTATTTTACTTGTGCCCGACGACATGTTCATGTTCTTGTCCTAATTCGCCATCACTTAAATATGATTCATTTTCGCCCTTAATAGAAGTATCAACAACATCAGACTATTCCATAGTATGCATTTAGCAACAATAGTAATTAAGGAAACGAGTGGATAAAAAGGGGTATAATTGCACAGTGGTATTATCCTTTATCCACGTGTTACTTTCAATATTTTTTTCGTTGCAATTTAAGAAAAACTTGAATTTTGATAAATTCAACCTTACCTTTATCATTCGAGGCATACATTTGATAACATCACATTGTTTCTGAAAAAAACAGTTTTAGTAGGTATTGCATTATGTTCTTATGATCACCATAGTGATTTAGAAGAATCAGAAATGTTGCAAATGGAAGGTAGGTATTGAACATATTCTGGGTGAAATATTAGCTGAAAAAAACATGAAACCATTACTTCCCAAGAAAATAAAAGTCAGGTATGTGAGAGAATACATTTATAAATATTGGAAGGTAAAAAGATAGGAGCCATCTCTGACTCAGAAGTTTTGCTGGCATACGTTTTAGATAAATACGACGTTCATCTTTTTTTACAATTTTGAAATATGGTAAAATAAAATATTTTACATATAAAATATTTAATTTATTTCTGTTAAATATTTTATGTTGTTCGATTAGTCATTTAGTGTCAAACCAACATTTCCTTCACCAATTTTGTTATATTCATTCATTGTTTATATGTTGTTGATGTATTTTGTTTCATGGCCGACTGGAAATACATTGGCTACGACTGTGTTATAGGAACTTAATTTTGATCATTTTCTGAATCCTGATTGGTAGTTGTGGAGTTTTAATTGCACGTGTGCAATTGACATTACCGCTGAATACATCAATACACTGAAGCGCAAAAGAGTAGCTGCATATTTAACAACGTTTGTACTTTTTCCCGTGCTAATTTATGCCGCCAATTACCCTACCACGTAGAGTAGCCTGGTTTTTAGATAAAAGGCGTTTATATTATGGGCGTTATTGTATATTATGTAGCAGTTAGTGATATGATTATGTAATCCCTATAATCCATGTATTTGTTATATTTGTAATTAAGACACTAGTTGCCAATATATTTCAGTTTGTACTAAAATAATTAAGAAGATGGATTCAGACCGCGTCCAAGGCCCTACCATGCAATTATTACAATTCTATGAATCCACTGTGTTCTTTCCT
This sequence comes from Teleogryllus oceanicus, assembly GCA_964035755.1. Classification (NCBI taxonomy): domain Eukaryota; kingdom Metazoa; phylum Arthropoda; class Insecta; order Orthoptera; family Gryllidae; genus Teleogryllus; species Teleogryllus oceanicus. Next base: position 36,182,346 of record CAXIVR010000011.1, on the reverse strand, counting down.
CATGACCGTAACAAATATAATTTAGAATAATTTAAAAAAATAGATAAATGAGCCTCATTAAATAATAATGATACATAAAATAATGAGTAAGAGAAATAAGTAGCTGGAAAAACTTTTCATTTACAATACTCCAGGCATGGAATGGCCTAGGAGTGACTCATTTTGTGCGCGGGGGTGGGGGTGGGGGTGCGGTTGCGGACGCGGACTGTCGACACATCACCAGTTGCTTCCACCGCCCAAAGCATTTGCACTTCCACGTGTAAGCTATTCATCATTTTATCTGTTTAACATTTGAATAATATTAATAGTAACAAAAATAATAATAAAGTGAGTATTTATAATGATTTTAATAGAATATTTGAAAACTAGGTACCACTCAATATTAATTTTTTTATTTCCATTGTTTAAAATGACTTTAAAATAATGCAAAAGAGTATTGAGTGACAAAGAACACATCGTTGGTGGATGAGGAGGCGGCGGTGGCTGCCGACGGCAACGTCTCTTTTTGTCGCCCTGCGGCGGCGGCGGCGGCAGCTGGGGCGGCGACGGAGGCGGCCTCTGTAGGGGGCGCAGCGCGGGGGGGCCGCTTAAACCGTGTGCGTAGCGCACAGCAGCTGAACGCGGCGTCGCGTCGCGTCGCCTGCCGGGCCCCCGGCGGGGGGGAGGGGAGCCGCCACAGGGGGATTCGAGTCTCGTAGGGGGCGCGCGCGCAGGGCTGCCAACGTACGCGCCCCCGCCCCGCGCTGCTGGAGGCTGCGAAACCGCACGCGTTCGGAACTAACAAATCGTTCTGCGAACGGCCATAAAATTGGTAGCATACTAAATAAATATGATATTCGTTTCCTTTTGGGAATTGATGGAAGTTCAATGCTAACTCATATTCCAATAGTCACCATAAAAATAAAAATAATAAATAATTTCATGAAATGATAATAATAATAATAATAATTAACTTAATGAAAAATTAGAATAAAAAACAAGCATATCTATATTTATGTGTAAAATTCAAATAACCGTTAAAAGGCGAGAGCGAATTATTATAACGCGGCTTAACAACTTGCGCTGAATGGATAGCGACGGAGGCCTCCACAGCGCAGTGGACAATAGCTAACATCAATTTTCTGTCTTCATCTAACTGCGTGTTAAAACTGAAACACGTTTTTATTTAGATGTCACTTTACGAAAAGATAATTATTAAAAAAAAAAACAGGACTTTTGTACCTCGATTTGCCTATTGCTTCACTCGACAGTGAAGTAAATGGAAACGTGGCTGTTTTCTGTCCTATAAAATTGTGATCACTAGTACTAGAAAACAGTTCTGTCATAAACTGTAAACAACTGAAAATGTTGAAAAAACCAAGATGTTTCAATACAGACATCATGCTCATTTTAAACGTTTTTAATTCAAAATGAATGAACGTGCACTGACTGACTTAGCTCAGAGTTATTATTGCTGTTGTTTTTGCAGCGATTGCTAGGGTTCCCGTTCCGACTTTGGCAATTTTTCGATACTATCAATGTAGCTAGATCCAATTTCGCCGCTGTCTGGAGTAGAATTCTAGCGGTCGACTGCTATAATAGATAGTTTTCCTTGGTTTCTCGATTCAATAACACGTGGTTGCCGGAGCATTACCTTAAAAACCGGCCACGGATCGCGTACGATCTTTCCTTCCTCTTCCTTGTCCTATCCTCACCCCCCCCACACACACTAACATGCACTACACTACCGCACATACCGGGAGACCAAACGGGATCTTAGAAGTTGTGCCAAAGGGGGGCGGAGCCCTGCTGTGGGGAGATACGTAGGCAGGAAAATCCCTCGCAAGCCGACGTGTAGGTCGGCGTCGGATCTCGCAGTCCAGTGGGGGCAGAAACACAGCCCCTCCCGCTATATGACGTTCACTACTCTAACAGGAGTAAAGACCATAGCAGTTGACGGGCCCGGATACAATAAATCAATCAATCAATCAATCATAAATAGCTAAAACATTCTTAGACCAGAAGCTTGAGTGTGTCGGGGAGCAATTTTATTCGTAAGCACAACGGGGCACAGCTGTTTGCCACCAGCGCGGCGCAGCAGTCGGTGGAGCAGAAGACAGCGAGTGCCCCGCCCCCTCGCGCGCGACGTGACAGGTGAGGCGCGCCGCAGGGGGGAGGGCCACAGAAGCACAGACACGGAACGCACCGACACCGTAGGACGGGACGCATACGAGACGGATTATTCGCACAATTATGCGTGAAAATCCAAATCGGGCAACTACAGAGCCTAGGAGCGATGCAACGATATCTTCCGAACTTTTATTTAAACGGGAATATTCTCACCAGGGATTATCCATAATCCACAATCATGTAGCTCAATTTTGGACCTTCAATCCATCTTCCATCCTCCATCTTGGAAAGGTCTTTGCTCTGTATGTGATTTCATGGGTTTCACTATTATTTTCACCAGACAAAACTCTTTATTTCAGAGATTCTTAGATACTTTTTGGACCATAGAACTTTTTTATTGGCGCTAGGGTTTGTAAAATATGCATCCATCACCAAAACGAAGCTCTTGCTTGAACCATCATCCTGGAAGCTCTCCACGAGACACTCCCTCTTCGCGAGAACAACGCCAATAGCATAGGCTTCTCTCCCCTACTACGAAGGAACAGAAGGGGGTCCACAGGGGGAACTTCGCAGGGGGTCAAAGCCAATGAATAGTCCCCCACTAAATCTTGTGCTTTATTAAATTTTCCTAATTATATCTACCACTACTACGAATAATAATAAGCTACAGATAGGTCATGCTGCAAGAAAATGATCCGATTTTCGACAGAAACCACGTATTGCCAGTGTTATATTTCGACCTATAATTTCAGGCGGAAAATGTTCTGTCTTAATGCTGCAAGGTTTTAGAATGAATCCTCTACCGGAGTTGTGACTATGAGGGAGCAACTGGAGTTGTGGGATCTTAAACGATACCACTAAGAAAAGGAGACAAGTATTGAATTTATTCCAAAGTTTCCTTAAATGTGTATTATTACTCTTGTTTTACATCCACTAACGTATTACATGCACACAAATTTGCATCTTCAATAATACATTCTTAACAAATTAATTATCATTGGGCAGAGCACAGGAAACAGGAAAAATTCTCACTCTATCTTTAAAAAGTGTGCTGTCTAATGTCATGTCCTGTCATATTTATGACGCAGGTAACTTTTGATACTACAAAGCACACATTACATTCCATTTTCGGGGGCAGATACATAATATTATATTGCAAATTGTATCTTAATTCTTCAGCCATCTTCACAATCTCTTCAGCAAAATAGGCGAGGAAGATTCGAATTCATATTTTAAAATTAACAGTTTTGAATAAAAATCAAACTTATACTATTTTTGTAGGTGCACTTCACTTTACTCGAAACAAGTTAAAGAAAAGGGGTATCTTGAGTAATGTGCTTGTACGAGCGATTTCAAGGAAAATTAAACTTTTTCAATTTTTGAAAATTGAAAGGTTTTACAGGAAACCTTTAGATCACCTTCAAGATATTCCTGTAATACTTTTACAATCGTACATTTCTCTCTTCAAAGAAACAAATTGGAGCTATTTTTGAGAACATTTCGGTAGCATACGATTGTTTGTAATACTTGGGCACTTGAATATTTATCGATTGGCCCAACCCCACGCTGAAGCAACTGGGAATCTTCTGGTTGACAGCTGTAGGTCCCCAGGGTTGCTGGTTTTGACTCCCTTTTTTACCACCAGGATTACCACAAGAATGGTCTCAGAAATTTTTATCCATTACCTTTCAGGAGTGCCGAACTAAGCGTATATGCAATCTGATTTCTACAGAAATAATTTTGAAAATGTCTTAGAGGCTTCATGTCAAAATTCCCCCAAAAATAAAAACTCTGTTTCAAATTTAAGGAGCTGCAACATCATTGATCGATGAGAGAATATCCATTTTGGTGAAAATTCTGTTTAGATGCTATTCTTGTTTACAGGCAGTCTGACGAACGAACAAACAGACATTCTGAGAAAACTAGTGGTGCTACAACGGTACATACTCTCTCTCGTTATTTCTAACGTTCGAAATTTTCGAAAATTCGGAGTGTTAAATGAAAATTAGACATGCGGGAGCCGCGGGAAAGAATTAGATAAAAACTTTTTTGAGAGCCATTTTTGAGAAGTATTTCATAAATTGCTTCAAGCAGCAATTACACTATAACTAGTACTTGTTTAAAAAATGTACATAACCTTATTTAAAGATCTATTTTTTTAGAAAAGACTTTGTTTAAGAAAAAACTCCTGTTGAAAAAACTGTACTTTTGCAATATTAATTTTTGCAGTTATTAAAAATAATTGTAAAAATTGCCGATATTACACAGAAAAGTACCCCAAAAACTACTAACATTTTTCAAAAATTGTACATGACCTTATTGGAAGATTCTCATTCAAATAAGTGATATGAACACAAACATGTTTATCTTCAATATTGCAGTTGTAAGAAGACACCGAAAAATTTTTGAAGATTAGTTTGATTGTCTGAAATTCAGAGGTTTCCAAGAAAATGAGACCGGCGCCATTTTTTGGCGTTTTCTACAATATCCCAAGATAAAGTGCAATAAAAATTCATTTTTGAGAAAATTTTGGAAATGTTGAGGTTTCATAAAAGTACCCCAAAAATTACAATATCCATTTCACACTCACTAGATCTTGAGTTCACTGAAATCGATCGGGAATATCAATTTTGGAGAAAAGCGTTCGAACGTTTTAGCGTTGACGAATAACAGACGAACCAACAGTTTTGCCGTCACTCGATTGTTCGGTATCAAGCACCCACAAAATGTGAATTCTGACTTCAAAGGAAGTAATTTACTCCACATAAGAATAACATTTATCCGCTTTTTCATTACCATGTTTCGACAATAAGAGCTTTTTCTGGCTAAAAGTCGCAAATTTCCGTCGCACGATTACAATACTTTCTACACATGTACGTAGCAAGGAGTAGTAAGCAGTAGAAAAAGTGAAGAAACCTTTTTTCAATATCAAGGATCTGCCAAAGTGAATTGTATATACAGTTCTTGCACAAAAAAAGTTAAGTTGCAAGAAAAATCCAATTTTTCGGTATCAGAGTTTCAAAACGATTTTCTGTCGAAAATTGGGCCGTTCTTCTTGCGGCATTCTTACTTCATAGCAGGAAAGAAAGTAAACTTGTGGTGCTGCGACAGCATATACTTTCTTGCTTTATTTCTAACTTCTGCAATTTCCAGGATTCAGCGATTTCAATGAATACGAGACTTGCTCCATCTTTATGGGTTATCCGAGAACAAAGTTTAATAAAAAATTGAGCCATTTTTGAGAAAACTTTGAATATGTAGTTGATGTTTCACGCAAAGTATCCCCAAAAATCAAGATATCCGTGTCAACTCACAGGGCTTTGAGTTCGTTCAGATTGATCGGGAATAATCAATTTTGGGGAAAAGCATCTAAACGTTTAAGGCGCTAGCGTTGACCACAGACGGTCGGGTAGACACGCATACAAACAGTTTTGTCGTTGATCGATTTTTTGGTCAAGGACTCATAAAACCTGGATTCAGACTAAATAACGTGTGAAAGGAATCATCAATTTTTTCGTCATATAATATCATTTATCCACTTTTTCGCTACCAGGGTCTGACAATCCGACTTTTTCTGTCAAAAATTAGCCTATTTCCAACACATGGTTATAATTCTTTTTCTTTGCTACGTACTCAGTAAAATGAGAAAAAAATTATTTTATTTTTTGATTTTCGATGTTTTGATGTTTGATACAAAAATATTCTTGCTTGTAAGATTTAGTCCAAGCCAATATTCTTAATTACGAAATATTTTGTTTACTTGTTAAGGAGGAATTTTCTCTCATCCACCGTGGTTCGGATCCTGCTTCTACTTTTAAATACGAGCGCGTAGGGAAGAGCGCGTACGTCGGTACGAGGAAAGATCGCGCTCAGGTGCACGGATGGATCTCGATGCGGCTTTTTAGTCTGATGGTTGGGTTCTAACTTCCGCTTTTTCAGCAGCATTTTTCTGTAATTGTTGCTTATCGAGTGGAGCAGAGTGCGGTTACAGTGTTCTGATTCCAATTATCTGTGAATCTTGAAATTCAAATTGGAATCACCTGTATTGCCTTTGCTTGAGATAGTATTTCAGAAGATGCTTGAAAAATTAGTGATTAAAGTTTGCTATTTTATAATGTATGATTTGGGGTATTCTTATTCTATGGAGCGTTTCAGAAGATGTCTAAAAAATTAGATAGAGTTTGCAATTTTATAATGTACTAGCGGAACCCGGCAAACGTTGTTCCACCCTTCATCCTCCTCTTTCTCCTTCTCTCTCCCCTTTTCCCTCCATCTCTCTATCTCTCTCTATCTCTCTCTCTCTCTCTTACTCTCTCTCCGCCTCTCCTTATCTCTGTCAGTTTCTCTTCGTCTCTGTCAATTCTTTATGCTGTCTGACTGTCTCTATCTCTGCCTCTCTGTCCCTCTCATTCACATTTAGTTGCAGGTTCTGCACGCCTCTGAGCAAGTGCAGTAATATCGAAAAGCGCAAAAATGTAATAAAATGTTCTTGAAGATCTCATCCTGTAGATTACGACGTGAGAAACGTTTTTATCAGGCTTTCTGCCTCCAAATTTTAGTTTTTAATGCTGTAGAACGCTTCGTTTAGGAGTTATTTAACGATATAATTCAAAAATGCTACGGAGGGTATGAGTTGCATTTGACGTGAATATTTAGTTTTGTTCTGCAGCGCCATCTAGTGGAGTTACGACAAAATTAACAACACATAAAACTTCTGTGTGAAAAAAACAAACAAAAACGTAGATGTGCCAACTTTCACGGAGATCGGTCACACGGTGTCAGAGTTAACCTCGTGTGTGTGTATATATATATATATATATATATATATATATATATATATATATACACACACACACACATACATACATACATACATACACACACACACTTTGGAATACTCTTTATAATCCACCGGCACCTAAGCCTCTGACTGTAGCCAGTGAGGATGGAATGATTTTATGGATGTATTATTGGAAGGACGATGGTGGAAGAGGAGGCCTGGAAAGGGGGAACTGAAAGGCAAGCAGCCGCGAGCGGGCTTTGTCCATCATCGATTCCTTCCGGAATCGACCGGGATTTAAACCCGGTGCGCGGGAGGCGGGGCCGCAGCGTGGGGCAGGTGGTTCCGAACGCGTCGGAGTCGCAGCCACCGACGCATCCCTTGCAGCGCGCGACCGTCATGCAGACCCATCGGCCGCGCGCCGCCCTCAGGCCAGCGCCTGCTCTTTCCGCTTCGTCAAAAGAGACACCTCGCCCCGCCCCGCCCCGCCCCGCCCCGCGCGCTGTGTGCGGCCAGGCGGGGCGCACAGGGGCCGGGGGAGGGGGGCTGTCTCTGCCTAAGAGCAAGTTAAATATATCGATTGGATTGAGTTCAACCTTCCTGCGTGAAATAGCACCATGCGGGCGGGGACGCCGGCCCGTGCCGCGCCGCGTCCTGAAGGTGATAGGGAAGAGAGTCATTCCCCCCACCCCACCCAGCTGCTTTGGGCAGTCGAGGGGCTGTTCACCCGGGCATTCCACGCCCCCTCCACGAACACCTCTTGGCGTCGCCCACCTCACCTCACCTCACCCTCCGCGGGGCCACCTTGGGTATTTTAATAAAATCGCCTGTATTGATTGTTTGCGTCGTTTTAACGCGTCGTTTGTTCGGAATACACCGTTGTCTTTCGCGTGCGAATTCGCCAGCACGGCCGGGCCGGGCGGGCGCTGGCCGTGGAAGGGGACGGCGCTGTACGGGGGGGGCCCGGCCCGCGCGCTCCCGCGGGCGGGCGTTGGCCGCTCGGTTGGCAGGCCTGCGCGCGCGCCTCGTCCCCATGTGCGCCGGCCGAAAGGGGAGCCAGTGCAGACGCGGGCTCGAGGGGGCGCGCACCAATCAGCCAGGAGGAGCGGGGAGCGCTCGGTCGCAGCCGCAGCAGCATTGTTGGAGGCGCGCGCACGGAGCAGTCGTCAGCGGCCCAGCGCTTCAGCGCACGGGAAACGGCCGAACAGCTGCGCGACGCGACGCGACGCGAGGCAGCAGGGGCCGCTAAATATAGCGGAGAGCGCGGCCGCGGCGGTCGCAGACGCGCAGAGCAGCGGCGGGGAGCAGCGCGCCGGCGCCGCCATGCACTGAGTGCCCCCGCGCGCAGCGCCCGCCCGCCGCCGACGCCGCCCCGGCCCGCAGCGCGCAGCCCGGCCACGCGCCCAGCGCCCGGCGCCCAGCGCCGCCGCCGTGCGCCCAGGCCCTGAGGTGAGGCGGCCCAGAGGCGCGCGGGGCGCGTGGGCCCAGCAGGCCGAGGCGCAGCAGGCGGCCCAGGCGGGCCCCCAGGCGGCCTAGGCGGAGGCGGCATCGCAGGAGGGGTGCCGCCTCGCCCGCGCAAGCGGCCGGCGCCGGGGCCCCCGCCCGCGCCCGCGCCCGCCGTGCATCGCGCGCAGCACCCGCCCCGCCCTCGCGCTCGCCCTCCCTTCGCCCTCGCCCTCGCCGTCGCCGTCGTCGTCGCCGCCGCCCGTCAAGGAGGCCATGCTGATGCCCGGGCGGGCTGGGCGCGGCGCCGACGCCGCCACCGCCGCCGTGCTGGCGGCGCGGCCGACGGGCTCGTGTCGGGGCTGGGCGGCGTGGGCGTGGGCGGGCTGGGCTGGGGCCGCCGGCGCCGCCGCCGCCTCCGCCGCCGCCGCCGCCGCGCGGGCGTGCAGCAGAAGGACACCACGTGGACCAAGCTGTTCGTCGGCGGCCTGCCCTACCACACCACCGACAAGTCGCTGCGCGAGCACTTCGCCATCTACGGGGAGATCGAGGAGGCCGTCGTCATCACGGACCGCCAGACCGGCAAGAGCAGGGGATACGGCTTCGTGAGTACTCCTCCTTCGCATCTCAATCGAACGTTACAGCAGCGAGCTACTGCTACAATTATATGGTTTCTGTGAAGCAAGCGCTGGAGAGTAGTTGCCAATCGTTGCTTTAAAAAATACACTCTTACCTTACTCAAAATTCCCTACAAAACATTTCATTTTGCGTCCCTTTGATGAATGCTTTTCTTACATTCCCAATGCACTCATTTTCCATTGCTGAAAATTCATCACCTTTTCAAACTTGTGGAGCTACAACCGCACACATGTCTCGCATTATTTGTAACTTTTGGAATTTTCAAAATTCGGAGAGTTCAACGAAAATGACACATTTTTAAGCGTCCCTAGCTCTAAGCAAAAAATTCAATCATAATGTATTTGGAGCCATTTTTAAGAAAATTTTGAAATTTTTTTTAAGGCATTCATATAAAATACTCCAAAAAATCCAATATCCCTTTCAAAATTACCCTTATCGGTGGGAAAATGTCAATTACCGAGAAAACCGTGTGACCGTGGACGCTAGCATTGACTACAAACGTTTGGACAAACAAACGCTTTGTCCTAATCCAATTTTTCGGTTACCGCATGTTGGAGAATGTAGCTTACTACCTACCCCACTAGCTAACTGCGTACAGGAAAAAGATTATCCACTTTTTGATGTCAGCTCTCCGCTCCTTTCATTCGAGAAATCGCCACTTTCCGCTGGAGTTTTACAATATTAAAAAAAAAAAAATTGTAAAATTCCGCTGGAGCTTTACAGATTTTTCGTTACTAATAAGTACGTAGAATGAAATAAAAGAAAATAAAAATGACATCTTCAACCGTGAATGCTTCTGAAATTTTGCAAAACATAATTTTTTTATTACTCTCTATTGTATTAAAATTTAAATATATTCTTCTTGCTAGTTTACAAGTAAAGTCCTCTGTTTCGATACCTCTGCGACAAGTGAGAGCAACGCCCTCCTCGTATTCCCTGCTGCTCCCTCTCCCTCCTAAGATCTGAACCCTGAGGTGCCCCCCTCCCCCGACGCGCTACGCATGTGGAGGGCACGAGGTCTTCATTTCACCACGTCGACGCATGGCCCTCGTGTGTGAATGGCCTCCCAAGGAGTAAACACAGGCCTCCAGCAATTTCCAAATGCCCTCTGTGATTTATTATTTTTAGTTTATTTTGAGTCGCGGCGGCAACTACATCATTAGCGACGTCACAAATTTAGAATGATGAGGTAAATTTACTTTTTGTATGAGAATTACATTATTTACAAACAAACATTCTGTTAGTTGCAGTGCCCTTTCGTCATTCGTTTATACTGTTCTTATCAGATATTCAACGAGATGAGACATAAAAATACGTTACATTTCCAGGAAATTATTTTACAATTATTGAAATTAAATAAAAACAGTGCTATAAGTTGTTTTTAATGGTAAACAGTGAAATACACCCTAATTCAAATCACTTACGTAATACACACATCCAAGAATAATTTCAGTTTCTTCACAAAATTTCATAATATTTTCTTGATGTTCATATGAAGACAATAAATCTTCTTTATTCACTGAACTACTTTTGGTTGGTTGTAAATTAAATGATGAACGGGAATTTGATGTTGCATTTATTTCAACTAGTTTCTTATTAATTTAACAGGAGTGGTTTTATTTTAATGTGATCTCCCCTGATTCCTATTATAGTAACTTGCTTATTGCAAACAAGTTTACCACTGATTTTGTGCATTTTTCACATAATTGCAGCAACTAATGTGATTCCTGCAGCCGACTGAAACTTTACTGTGGCGTTAGCGCAACTAATTTCGTGTTCTGCAATTGTGATCGTGCGGTAAGGTGCAAGGATTTGCGGTTCTGAGAATAACAATTGGAGATAAGGGTTGTTCAATCATTTTAAATTGATGAATTGTTGGCTCATTTGATGATATTCTTGAATCGAGAAAGATGAGGCAACAGTGAGAAGTGAAAAGACTAACAAACGAGACAGTATCCAAACACTCTCGTATCAGCAGTTGAGAGTTGCACGATTTCTGAGCACTTATGAAAGTCTTCAGCACTTGACGACTGTCTGAAAGTGTCTGAAACTGTATATTATGCAAATGATAAAAATATGCAATTTAGACAAACGTACAGCCAAGCATCATTCGACAATGAGTGACAATTTTGCGCACCTAATGATTTTAATTTTACACTGGAACAATGTTTCAACTTACAACATTCTTGAAAGAAACGCTTCATTTTCTAAATTTTTACTTCTTGGAGATGTCTTTGTATTTATTATAAATTTAATATTGGATAAAAAATTGCATATTAGTTTAAGATAGGGATTTCGATTAAACAAGGAAAGCGAAAATCGTATTTCTATTTGCTGTTTGTTTCGTCTTAAATATCATTATCCATTTATTGACGCTGACATGTTATTGTCTTCCTTGGTGTTCTAAATTGAAAAATAGTTCCTAACCGCTGAGTTTTCAATTACAGAATGATCATGGGGTTATAGATTATTGCGGAAGGATACAATGTTTGCCGTTGATTTTCCATTCGTCACTTAAAAAACGAGCTGCATAATTTTTTATTTAATGAAATGACGTCTGTAAAAGTTAGGGGGAATAATTTTGCAGAAGTATCTATTAGTGTAAGATATTTTTTAAATATCTATTTACAAATACACAGCAAAGACACAGAAGGCAATGTTCTTTTTTCTGAGGATCATGTTCAACATTCACAATGATCCTCCGAATACGCAATTATTTTCTACATAGATAGACACTAAAATAAGATTTCCACGTGTTCAGGGGCTGTAAAAAAGTGCCGGAGTTTCCATGAAGCGGTTACACATGGCAGCGGTCTTGAATTTTTCCCTAAACATCCGATAACCATTTTAAGTCGAAATTATCAGTAAGGGTAAGAAAGATTCTAATAATAAAAGTCTTAAACAATGGAACTGCATCTCCTTAACTAAAAAAGATATAGAAAACTAGTGGTGCTAAAACAGCGCGTACTTTCTCACCCGTACTTTCACGCAAAATAACGCGAAAAGTTCTAAAATTTTCCAAAAATTGTACATGACCTTATTTCAAAATCTATCTTTAAGGAACAGATTCCGTTAAGGGAAAAACTATATTTTCGTAGTCTTACGAAGACGCCAATTTATTTTAATTTTTGCAATTTTCGAAAAATAAGAGATTTTAATGAATGATAGCTGCACCATTCTCTTAACGTCATTCACACTAACAACAAAATTTAACAAAAAATGATTGAGCTATTTTTTTAACATTTTGAAAATGTCCCAGGGGCTTCATGTAAAGTAATTCTCAAAATTAAAATATCGGTTTCAAATTCAGGGGGCCGCCACATCACCCAGATAGATTGGGGAATATCAATTTTGGAAATCGGCGGAACGGTTCAGCTGCTAGCGTTTGTTCATAGACGGACAGACTGACGTTTTGCCGTCATTCGAATTTTCGGTATCAAGGACCCACAAAACATGTATTCTGCCTACACCACGTGTTCGAGGATTTGTTACTAAATTTTGCATCTGTATTTATCCCCTTTTCGTTGCCAGGATCGAGTTTTTCTTCTGAAAAGACGCCGGTTTTTGTGCAGCATTTCATACCTTCTTTCTAATGCGTTAGCGAGAGTTCGTCGTTGACCCCAACCCCCACCCATTGGCATGCGATAATATATATAATAACTCTCTTTATTATAGACAAATGCAAAACATGATAGGGGAAATCCTACTTATCAGATTTTCAGGAGGAAGGGACTTATGATCTGATTCACTGGGATCAAAAATATAAAATTATCGTTTTGATACCTAAACATTATAAATTGATTATTTGAAGATAAACATTTTCAATTACACTAGATAATAAAGATTGAAGTTACAAACCGGTACGATAAAGTGTATGTGTTTAGAGCAGGCTGTAAAACATCCGACAGAGAATACAAAGATAATTATGAACTTAGCGCTCTAGATATCGAGTCAAATTATATCCAAGTTTTACGCGAAATTAACTAATTTTTTCAAAATATATGTTTGAAGCTCTTAAATTCTATATATTATGAAAGAATAATGACGTTCATATCGGATTGATTTTGAATTCCTTCTTATGTGAAATCGTACGCTAAAATGAAATATTTTTACTTTGTCGTGTTTATGTACGAAGGTGTGTACGTGTTAAACCCTTGTATAGTATTCGAATAATCTGCATCCGTCTGTCACTCAAGGTCGTTAGAACCCTTCCCGTACACCTCCCGCCCTCTTCCCTTCGCAGTTCCCATCCTGGCCACGCAAACCACGTGTCCCAGCGCCATGGTATGACGCAGCTGCGATGACAGCTAAATGTGACGCCAATATGTAATATGGTCCACGTACCCAGACGAGAAATGACTGAATCTCATGGACGCCGCTGTTTACAGTAAGTGCTGCAGGGCTTGGATCATTCGGAAGGAAAAGTTGCATCGACGGCTATGTCACCCCTTTGGATAATTATCGTCGGATAATGTTATTTTATAAGTGGCATATACGATAGTGTTAATGAAATAATCCCTTTTGATGGAATAATGTCGTCAAAAACTTATACTTCAATATAAATCTATAAGAATGAAACGGTTCATTGTAGAATAGAAGCTTGCAAATGTACACATTTTCTTTAATAGGCCGCCTAATAATACACTGAAAGAATGTACTCTTCTGAACGATTATTCTGGAAGTGTTCCGATTATGTTCTCTAACATCGTATTCTGGCCTGGATAGCGCCGTACCCCAAAAGATCATCCAACAATAAAAGTTGTGACCACGCATTTTTGTATTTCTTACTACTTAATTTGAATTTTTAATAGATTGCTTTTTACGTACTACGTCCGAGGATGAAATAATCAGAAAACTGATTTTTAACATATAAAAATATATTTAAAACAGTTCAAAACCTCGGCGACGCCATGCTCAGCTATTACGCAGTATAGAGAAACTCATGTAATACTGCGGAGAAAAGTGCAGTTTTTTTCGACAGAAAAACTATTGGTGTCTCCCTGAGAACGTAAAAGATAATTTTTCTTGCTCCTAAATGTAGTATATCTTTCTCAAATATGTAGCGTAGTCAGAATCCTCGTTTCGTAGTTCCTTAAAGATAGGCATTTTGTTCGCATCAAATCTATTCTTGAAAATTAAATCTTTAAATGTCATGCACAGCTTTTCAATAAATGTAGTTTTAAATCAAATTGAATGTGTTTCAATATGTGTAATTTTCACGTAAGTTTCAATGAAGCCGAAATGTATCGAGAATGGTAACATACGATTACTTATACGTATTGTACTTTCTCGTGTAGGTATGCACGGAGTATAAGAGAATAATCCTTTAGCCTGGCAAGAAACAGTGAAATTGAGAAACTTGATTCCTACACCCAGAACAATGGTACGGTGATGGGTCATGGGGTACTAAGGACAAAGAAGTGTAAGTGTACAGGTTCAAGATAGGCCTTTGGGATAGGCCTATGCGCGATGGGGCCAAGGGATACTACGTATAAGCGTATAGGTCCAAGATGGACCTATTCGATTCGGGGAGCGAGAAGGTGTGTGGCCCCGAAAGCATGAGAGCGATTGTGAGAGGAACGGAGATTTTTTCGGAGTCCCTACAACTAAAATATTAAAGGTAGAGATTTTTCCCTTAATGAAATCGTAAAGATAGATTTTGAAATAAGGCAATGCACAAGTTTTCGAAAATCTGAGTACTTTCGCGTATTTTTTTGCAAAAATACGGGCGAGAAACTACGTGCTGTTTTAGGTCCTAGAGAATTAGGGTTTGGAGAACTATAGTTCTCTTCCTTTATGACCAATTTATTAGCATCTACATCACTATTTGAGAGACTTTTATTAAGTCCTTTAAATTACTTGTGTGATAAAAACGATATTTGAAAATATTCCAATGATAAACCAAGCCTATAATGAAATAAAACATGGCAAGATTAAAGCTCTAGCAACTTGTTGAAAACCATACCGAATGTTTTCGAACTTGAAATACATTCATATTTCAATCGTAGAGAACAAGCTGTAATCTCCGGAATGAGAACAAAGCCTACTTTCTCTTAAGGTGTATTTTAGATAACACCCCATAACTCGTATGTGTTTCATGCAACTCACGTTTATCTTTATATCTTATTTTTTACGTATCTTTAGCAGTTAATGCAACTTAAAATATAATATTAAAAAATGATTGAAGGGTTGATAGTCCTCCAGGGCTGTAGTTCAAATATTATTTCTCGTTTGTTGCGAAACAAACGAATAAACTCTTTAATTAATTCGTCACCAGCATTCCTCTCACTTGTGGCTCGAATGCACACACTTAAGATGTTCTTTCATTGAGAGAAATTCCTGAATACTTTATATCAAAGGAAACAATCTACATCATTTCCATATGAGACAGACTAATCTAATTTGTTTCCAGTGGTCATATTATGTATATTTATTATGCTTAATACTGTTTCATTTCAAGAATAAGCGCTGCGTTATCTAATTAAGAGTGATTTACAATGGGAATACTTGACTCTTTCTTACAGTTACAAAATAAAGTATTTATTCTTTGTTTTAACATACTTGTAGAGTCTCTTGAGACCCTGTCATACCTACACAGCTCTACTTGATTTTGTGAAGTAGTAACAATGTTTCTCTGCAAGTTACTTTCTATCATCATTGATTTATTGAGCTCTATTTTACAGAGAGAGCTGATACAGTTTCTCATAGAGCATTGCAAATAGTTTTTCACTGAAAAATTCACCCCATCCAAGTTAGTATTTAGGGGTTTATTTACATCCAAATTACAAAATACATCCAAATACAGAGTATTTGGTGTATTTTGCTCGTAGTCGGTTGGGTTTTACTAAAATGCCTTCAACAAGAAGGGAAAGAACAGAGAAATAGCGGTGTTCAGGGTTGGGAACGAGAGGGGAACTAAATTCTACTGGGTAAAAGAGGAAGCCAGGAGATATAGGATTTGTGAAGGTGATGCGTTGTCATCAGGTTTGGACAGTATTTAAATACTTGTATTTGAAATACGTATTGTAAATGCATTTTGTATTTGAAAAACCGTATTTTGGAGTTTTTTGGACATGTATTTTAGAGATATAATTAAATACATTCAGTAGGTGTATTTAAAAAAGAAAGACTTAAAATACTTCAAACTCTGACAAGGAAGAAGATAGTTTACAATGAGGATAGTTTCTTTTTTTTGATTGCAATAGTGAATGCACTTCATTGAAACGAAAATAAAAGCTCCTTTCAGCTGTTGAATTTTGATTATCTATTTTTAAATGATAAATCTAAATCATTAAAAACGCTGGACAATTATCTGACAAGAAAAAAAGCGTTTATTCGTTACAACACATCTTTATGTTCATCTACACCAGTTGAATGGCTGTTTTTCTTTGCAGGTTTTGTACATAAACTATAGGTTTATTGTCTGACGACTTGTTTGAAAAATTAATTCTTTTAAAAGGAAGTTCCATTTCTTTGTGTTAGACATATTTTTGATATCATTTTATATTTCAAAATGTTTATACTTATAGTTACAATACATAACAATAGTTATTGTTGAGAAATTTGTATGACTGTCATTTAATAATTTACTGTAATTGACAATTACATTGTATTGTTGCTATAAAAATATACAATACAAAATTATTGTATATTTGCAATATTTTGAGTATTTGAAGTATTTTATAATTATGTATTGTATATTTAAATAAAATATTTTAAAAAAAATATACAATACAAAATTATTACACATTTACAGTATTTTGAGGGTTTGAAGTATTTTAAATACGCATGTATTTAGCATATCAAGTCCTAATGTATTTTGTGTATTACTTAAATACTTATTTATAAAGTATTTTTGCAAAGTTTTTAAACACTAAATTTAAAGTGTTTTGGCCAACCCTGGTTGTCATTGGAAGGAATTCGTTATGATCAAAGGGTGCGGGAGAAGACGCAGAACGGATAACGAATGGAGACAGATATAGACAAATTGCGTGACGACGGATGTCGGGGATGGTGAGAGAGGCGGAAATGGTGAGGACAAACATAGTAAGAGAGGAAGTAAGTTCCTTCCTATTACTTTATTGTTCTCGTATTTCTATTTTTTCACAACATATAAATTAGCGGAATGTTTCACTAAACATGGAGTTTGTACATGTACGTGGGATAGGTATAATATTCCTCAGTGGTCGTCACTGTTCTCTTTATTCCGGGCAATTCCATTCTTAGCAAAATGTTGCATTTTCTTTGTTTTCCATTACGCGAATTACGGGGAAATTGGAAATACTTTCCTGGTAACTTCCTAGTTGTATGTTCCATGATATGTGCTTTGGTAACAATTGTTACCAGGAATATAATTATATAGGTCAAATAATATCGTTTCAAAAGAAAAACAATTATTAAAATAACAATATCCCCCGTCTAGAGAAAATTGTGGAGCTTATCTTTCATTTTATTAGTTAAAAAATATTTTTTAGTTTCAAAAGGTCTGCGAGGGACTCGTGTTTTCTCCGTTCTACTTTTCGGAGCCCAGACACGCTCTCTGATGAAGGTGCGTTCTGTAAGGTCAGAGAGACATCAAAGGAAAAGAGGAAAGCAAAATTTTACATGTCATTTTGAGAGACAAGATTTCAATCTTGGAATAGCGGAAAAGGGCACGCATACGACATACGACTATCCAGTTAACAAACTAAAATGGAGAAGGCGCGGGCACGTTATGAGGCATCAACATCAGAGCTGGACCAACAACACAACAACGTTGAACCCAAGGATAGGACGGTGGAACCCAGGTAGACAACATGCCGGAGGGAGAGATATTTTCAGAAAAGTGATCGCAACCACGTGGTCAAGAGAAGCAAGTCAGAGTGGAAATCAATTTGTCAAGTAGTGACAAACTGATCCTCGCTGACAGTGTATTAAAACTACGACTATTGCAGTGCCGTGTTAATGCACGGTCCCGAAGGGTCCGCGCCCAGGACCCTAAATGTTCAAGGGCCCCCCGATAGTTCTTAAAAAATATTTAACACTACATTTTTCGAAAAATAAAATAAAAACGTATAAAATATGGTACACAATTAAACAACGCAAAAAAGGGGCCTAACGGAATAATGTCGCGCATCATTGGATAATATTTATAATATGGAATGTTGTTGCTGGATGCGTTTCAATTTTATACTGTATAATTCAAGAAAAAATGAAAACTAATTTGTAGTCTTCTTTACTGTAATTATAACCCTGTGATTCTAACTTATACATTTTTAATGTTTTCATTTTCTTATTTGTATAATGTTAAATTGAAACACTAACAAATACTTTCAAAATATTTAAAAAAAATACAAAATATAATGTGAATTGTAGAATTTTCTTTATATTTCAGCATCGAAATTGTGTGTGTGTGTGTGTATGTGTGTAAGGGTGAAAATAACAATAGTGGACCCCCAAATTAACCTATGCCTAAGGGCCCCCAGTACTGTTAAAACGACCCTGGACTATTGCCCTTCACGGAATTGTAAAGGCTATAAATTAAATTAAATTAAATTAAATGAAGAGTGTTTTAACTAGCTTGTCCAATTGACATAGGAAGACTCTTACGTTAATGTCTCACTTAAGTGAGAGACTAGGCTCAGTTAGTGAGCGTGCGAGCGTATATACGTGCTCAACGGAGTCAGGAGATGCCTGGCGAAAACTCGGAAACTAGATATCTTTTCTCCCTCTAGACCAGGGATTTCCAACGGAGTCAGTATAGACTCCCTAGGGATCGATGGAATTTTGAAGGCGATCAGTAATGATGAAAGGTTCGATTGGGGGTCAATAGCCAAATACGAGCCGGCACATTACAATATATATATATTAATGAACTTAATTATCAGTTTTCTGATACAAAGGAACAAACGTGTGATAAATTACGATTTCGCACCTCTTCTTTCTTATTTCAAATTTCGCATTTACAGTAATGGTTAATCGTCATTTTCTTAAAAATGGCTTCAATTGTTTCAGTGAAAATTTCTATTTAGGACGAGGTTTTACTCTTTTTTAATATTATTGAAATAATATTTCGATTCTACTATTAAGAAACCGAAAAGTTGAGAAAATGCCAAAAAATGTACTTTTGGCGACGATAGATGGCAGCTGGCCAGAGAATGGAGCAAGGCCTTAAAGCCAGTCCACACCAAGGAAATTAGAAAAATGTTCTACGAAGAAGTCTGTGCCATTCTGTAGAACCTCTAGTTTGTGTCCTGATTTTGCTTTATGCGAGTGGAGGGGGGAGTATATCGGCGGCAGGTCTGTTATAACGAATCTGTAACTTGTATGTAGTAATGCGAAATGTGCATTACTAACAGTCTGCACTGGCAATATGCTGCTGAGCAAAACCACTCAAAAGGTTTCCAAAGAGTAGCTTGCACACTGATAAAAACCAAAAAATAAAGTACTATCCTAAAGCATTTCAATAAATTAAATATATTAATGATAACTGCCTTCGCGGATACTGAAATAACGCAGTAAGGTTTGGTATGTACAGTTCTTTAGATACCAAAAATTGCTATGTCATACCTGAACACGTGAATAGCAAATATTCAATTGCGGGCGGCCTCTTTTTACTTGCACTTTCTCCAGAAGAAGAGAAAGTTGTATAATCGTGCGCCGGAAAACGACACACGACTTTTAGGAAGAAACCTTCATATTGCCGGTCCTCAGTAAGGAAAAAGTGAAAAATTCCTCTTTCTATATTTAGAAAATTATTTCCTTTAACACGAAATTTAGCCATAATCCATGTGTTTTCCTAGTTTTTTTATAGCAAAATATTGATTGACGGCAAGATGTCCGCCCGTCCGTTTGTGGTCATGGCTAACGCCTAAACCGTTTAGCGGATTTTTTTTCCAAAATTGATATGTCTCAATCGCTCTGAACAAACTCAAGGCATTGAGAAATTGAAATGGGTATTTTTGTTTTTGATGATATTTTACATGAAGCCTCAAAAACATTTTGAAAATTTCACAAAAATGTGCGAAATCTTTTAGATTAAATTTTGTCCTCTGGCGCAAAGGACGCTGAAGAGAATGGAACAGGTCTCATGTTCGTTGAAATCCCAGATAAGAAACTTATAAATAGTACAATATTTTCGACGTCTCGCAACTACTACAATATTCAAGATGGAGATTTTTCCGCGAACTCTCCGTTTTTGCGAAATTTGCAAAAAGTTAACATTTCAAAACTACAAAATTGAAGATTTTTGTCTTAAACCACGATTGCTCTAAAAAAGTCTGCTGTTTATAAAAGGTTACGTATAATTTTTTTAAAACGAGTAGATTGTAGATAATTTGTGCCTGAAATGTATGGAATGAAAAAACATATTTTCTCCAAAAACACACTGAAACCCACCCTCACATTTTCTTCTCGTGTGTAAGAATGGATGGTAAAAAATCCATGCTAGCCCCATTTTCAGAGAACTCTCCATATTCTTGAAAATTGCAAAACTTGCGAGTTGGATAAATTTTGGGTAAAGCAATTACATTTTTAGGCGTCGGCCCGAGTTCGTTCACCGGGGGAGGTGGCTCAGTGCATCAACTGATGTCACTGTAGTGCCTCTGACTGGGAGGTCCTAGATTCGAATTCCGAAGGTGGCAGGTTTTCTTCGACACTAGCTTTTGAGCTAGGTCGAATTCAGTCGCTATCCGGGAGAGAATTCTAGCGGCCGGCTGCTGTGATCGGTAGTTCTTTGTCGTTTCTCCGATCAACAGCAGGCGAGTGCTGGAGCAGTAACCTAACAAACGGGCCAGGGACCACGCGCGTACTTTCCTACCTATTCCATGCCCTGTCCTCTCCCCTTACACACTAACATGGACTACACTATCATACATGCCAGGAGACCGGTCAGGAGCTTAGAGCTTGTCTTGGCTGGGGCGTTGACCCGCTGATGGGAGATATCTGGTTAGGGAAAACCCTGCTAGCCGACAGTAGGTCGACGCCGGATCTCGCCATCCAGCGGGGGAAGATAACCGCTACCTCATGCACTACACTTACGGGACTAATGACCTCGGTAGTTGACGCGCCCGGAATCACTAACAATCAATCTGAGTTCGTTCCTTATGGCTCTTCTGTAGCCTAGAGTTATGGCTGATGGCCACGTTGACTCGGAGGACGTGAGTTCGAGTCTCAATGTGGAAAATAATTTTTGCTGGTTGAAAACACTTATGCATGTTTATATAGTAGTACTATGGTGAAGCACTTTGAAATAATGCGGAAATTATGTTCCACTGTAGCTCCACTAGTTTTAGCTTGCAAACGCATTACGTTAGCCATGCCGTGAGGAGTAACGCACTGAGTATTAGAATTCAGTCGGTACACACAGTGTGAGAACACAATCAAATATTTTCAATGTTCATTAAAAGTCGAAACTTTAATTGTTTTCAGATTTTCCTCAAGTTCTTTTATATCTAACAAAACCACAGACACAGCTCACGAGACTGCTTAGTGACCTTCCAATTTCTGCGCGCATGGGAAAATGCTACTAAAGAATACACGGGAGCAAAAATGTCTGATTATCAAATTTTGCCTATAACGCTCGTAGTCACCATTTTTTTTCAACTAATGCTGATAAAGAAGTGGGACCTGACATGTCCAAGGCGTTCTAACAATAATAATTATTTTCGATAAGAGTTGTAAAAGTGACATTTTGTTTGTCAAGTAGCGACACGAGACCGATAGTCCGAGTGTAGCAATCCTTCGAGCAAAATAAAATAAATTTTACCACGTGTGTCATACGCTAATTTTTATATAGGCTTACTACCTTCGTTTTATTTTAATGCAAGTGTACAAATAAATTAATTATACGTTAAGGTCTGTAATAGCTGTTACGGTCAGACGAAATTATTATTTTTTGTTGGTTTCACAAATTGTTCTGAACGACTGAGCATCGTCTCACTTTGAAAATTAGTGCGAAAAATTGAACGTGTAGTACACTGTGTGAGCCCTGAAAGAGCCGCTTTTACTGAGGGATGTCTGAAAAGTGTTTTACCGCAATGGCGGACGCCAGCGGTCGCGAATCCCTACCGGCGAAAGACCCAGGGAGGGGGAAATACGTCACTTCCGTTCGGTTCTAGCATTTTACTTTACAAGCGTTGAGCGTCCCATAAGAAGTTCCACTTAAAAGATTTTTGGGCCCGCTCTACAATTAGAAAGACTTTTCGCAAATTACATCTGTTATGCAAACTTATATCTTTAATTAACGTCGTAATTGAAATATGTTTTACAAAACAAATCCATAATTAATGACATGCACAATTATTTCAAGATATAAGTTATTTTCGTGTAATTTTGAATGAAATAATGGCAATTTAAAAAAATACCGCAAAAAGAATGTTTCCTACTCCATTTTTTCTATTTTTCTCAAATGAGGGAAGATTGTTTTAATAATTTGGCATGTTTTATTTAAAAACTCTGATATAATTCAAACTATAACATTTTCTAATTGGTGTCACCCCTAAAATTGCTGCGCGGAAAAACGGTGAATTTTCGGCAGAAAAATTCTTATTACAGGACCTGGGAACGAAAAAGTGGATAAATCCAGTTGATAAATTTAGAAAAAATCTTCTAACGCGTGGTACATCCAGAATCCATATTTTGTGGGTTCTTGATTCCAAAAAAGGAATGCCCGGGAAACGCCTGTCTGTCCGTCTCTCTCCGTCTGTGAAAACGCTAGCGGTTAAACCGTTCACCCAATTTTCTCCAAAATTGATATTCCTCAATTGATCTGGCTGATGTCACGGACCCTTGAATTTGAAACCAGTATTTTAACTTTGGAGGTACTTTACACGAAGCCCCTGGGATATTTTCCAAAATTTCAAGAAAATGACTCCACCGTTTTTGATTAAATTTTGTTTTTGGATACTGTGAATGACGTTATAGAGAATGGTGCGAGTCACATGTTCCTAGAAAACCCTCATTTTTCGAAAATTGCAAAAGTTCAAATTTTTTCGGCGTCTTACTACAAAATAAAGGTAGAGGTTTCTCTTAAAGAAAGTTCTTTAAAGAGAGAGTTTGAAATAATGCCATGTACAATTTTTCGAAAATCTGAATACTTTTCGAGTAATTTTGGGTCAAAATACGGGTGAGAAAGTAAGTGATGTTTTAGCATCACTACTCTTCCTTTCAGCGACTCGGCCAGCGCTGCCTGATGTCAGTGCCGCTCCCTCGCAGGGCCCAGCCTTCTGCCAGCGTCAGCCCAACGAGACGTCTCGCGCGCTCCTTTACCCTTTGCGCCGGCATCCGCCGAGAATTGTTGTTTATCCATTATAATCACCACTGCCAGCGCAACACTGCCATTACATTGTCGCACGAGAATGAATGTTACATTAAATACAACGTGACAAAATATGAATTTGTAGTTATTAAAAGGTAATTAGATGTTTAGATAATAATGAATGGAAGCCGATCTGCATGCCCGAGATGGCTAAGAACATACCGACTGACACCGTATCGACCAAAAGAGTGTACCGACTCAATGCTTTGATCCGAGGAGTCGCGAGTTCGAGTCCCGCCTTGGGCATGATTGTTTGTCCCTTGTCTCTCATGTATGTGTTGTCCTCGCGTTCTTCTGAAACCAGATGAGAGGAGCCCGCAAGTGTGTTGGTGTTGGTCAAATGTGCGACGTGCGTGTATGTGGTCGAATGTGCGGACATAAAGGGCAACTGACTGTTGCCTGGAAATAATCCCCCTCCCCCCTCAAAAAAATGAATCGAATGATATATTTCGCAGCCTTGGATCTATCATGTTTTTCTCACAACTTTATTCCGCAAACCACATGTATTCACATACTATAGATGTAAATATATTATGTGGTAAGAATTTTTATATTGTGCATGTCTAAGCTGACCTTTCCTAACCCTGTTAAGCAAATGCATACCGATAATCAAAAGATAAATAATTAATTTGTATTAAACAATTTTATCAACATTACCAGAAGAAAAAACATTATTTCTCAATAATATTTATACGTTGTCAATCAAAAGTTCATACGTCCAGATGTACGTTATACAAAGGACATACGTCATTCGTACATAAATATAACCGTACAATAAATATAACTAATGGTGTCACAACACCACCTACTTTCTCAAATTATTTGTACATACATAATGTTATTACACTAATTGAACCTGCAAAAATGTTTCCAATTTCTAACCCCACCTCGCCTCAGATCAGGAGATCTGAGGGCTATGATCGAAGGCACATACTTCGCTTTTACATTTCAGAAAAAAAAATTCACAAGAATCGGACCTGCTCCAATTTTGCAACCGTACTGAAATATACTCAAGTAAAAAATTAAAAAAATACTTGGAACTATTTTCAAGGAAATTTCGAAAATATCGATGGGTCTTCATGAAAAAAGCATTAAAACATTCATTTCACTAGAGGAAGCCTGGACTCCTGCTAGATCGAACAGGGATTACCAATTTTGGTGACAATTGCACTCATGGATTACAGACTACTGCGCTTCAGTCTTCGTCAGACATCAACCAGTCGAAGCTGTCATTCTCTTCGGAGAATGACATTATTACTTCCTTCACTTCTCTCTTACTTGACAGTAAGGGAATCTAGTTGCAGTGAATTCGTTCTTTTGTTTTGTCGTGTGTTTTTTTGCGCCCTATGTTGAATTCGTTGAGTTTCGTTTTGATTGATTGATTTTTTCGTGTTTCCGGGCACGTCAACTGCTTCGGTCATTAGTCCCGTTAGTGTAGTGGATGTTTTTTATTCTCGGGAGATGGCAGTGATGGATGGCGAGATCCGGCGCCAACCTACCGTCAGCTAGTGGGGTTTCCCCTAACCAGGACTCTCCCACCAGCGGGGCACCTCCGCAGCCGAGACAAGCTCTAAGCTCCCGACCGGTCTCCCGGAATATGTGGTAGTGTAGTGCATGCTAGTGTAAGTGTGTGGGAAGGGGAGAGGCACCTCCGCAGCCAAGACAAAAGCTAGTGTGCTAAACAACGAACCTAGAAAACTACCGATCAGAGCAGCCGGCCGCTAGAATTCTCGTCCAGACAGCAACTGAATTCGATCTAGCTGAAAAGCTAGTGTGCTAAACAACGAACCTAGAACCTCCCGGTCAGAGGCGCTGCAGTGACATCAGTTGATACACTGAGCTACCGCTCTCGGTTTGAGTTTCGTATACAGGCAATCGAGGAAAATACTCTTTTTTCACGAGCCGCAGCTGTTACTTAGCACACGTCTAAATGTATATAAATAGAGCTTGCCGTGAAGAGGGTCAGTCTGGTATTCCATCTGAATGTCCTCCCGTGGTCGCACGCGCCTCCTGTCGCGAGACGAGACGCCAAGTCCTCGGAGGAGGTCATTGCTACCACCCACCCGGATTGAGGCCCGTTTTTACCCCACAACGCGAAACAAAACACAGCGTCTTTGTTACCACATATGTGAAAGATTCATAGACATTGAAATAGAATTGAAGTAGACTCGCTGAGAGCGCTGCTCTCGCTGAATAATTTGAAGACCGCCATTGTCTTGGAAACGA
Organism: Teleogryllus oceanicus; assembly: GCA_964035755.1. Taxonomy (NCBI): domain Eukaryota; kingdom Metazoa; phylum Arthropoda; class Insecta; order Orthoptera; family Gryllidae; genus Teleogryllus; species Teleogryllus oceanicus. The sequence continues at coordinate 36,156,853 of CAXIVR010000011.1, read as the reverse complement.
GCGTACCTTATAGACACCGTTGCGACTGTGATAGGCGCAAGTTATCTGTTTAGAATAACGATAGGTTGTTTTCAGTGCGTGTATTATTTAACTGTATTCGTGGTATAACATGGTGTGTGGATCCACTGGGCGGATCAGTGGAATATCAAAATCAACCCGAGCAAAACACAAGCAAAACTTTTACGACAAATTAAACCTCAAACACAACTAAAAATAAATAATATTCCTATAGAATCGGTGGATAATTCCCAACCTGATAAATATCCACATGTATTTCTTGATACTAAATTCAAATGGAATAAACATTTGCAATCCACAATCAAGAAAACTGAAGCAAAAATGGTACAACTTTATTCACTAATCAATAAAAAATCTAATCTAAATTTACATACTAGAAAATTAATTTATACATCTATTATACGACCAACGTGTACTTATGCCTGTCTAATTAGGAGAAATACTGTCAAAACAAACCTGAATAATTTACAAATTACACAAAATAAAATCTTATGATGAATAGTAAAAGCACCATAGTTTATTTCAAACACGAAAATACACGGTGAATTACAAATCCAGAACATTACAGAGATTATAACAAATCAAGCTCAAAATTTTTTCCAATATCTTCCATTTGCATCTTGTGCCAAAGATTTCAATCTAGGTCAAACTGGAGAGTTAGCTCTCCGAATAAAAACAATATTTTCAAAGGACTGGTTTCACCCTCCCATAATTGAATATTGTGCAAATAGATTGAATTTATAATTACTTGTACCAAAACTCCTAACATAATCTACTGTTGTCTGTCTTTATATTAGTCAATTTAAACTAAATTTCTTAGTTACCCGATGGGAACCCGCAGTTAGGTTAATAAACAAATGTTAATGAACCGGCAAAAATTAACTTCTCTAAAAAATGTGTGGTTGAACAGATAGAAAATAAATTTTAAAAAAGAATTGTCCGGAATATATTAACTGCACGAACAAATTCATTGTTTCAAGTTCAACTTTAGTGTACAAGTTCTACAGTTTGACTCTTCGAACGAAATATTGAGAGGGGAACATCTGTGTTGTAATTGATTGTATATATTGAAGACCTTTCGTGTGAAAACTTGCATATCTGTATTGTTAAAGAGAAATGGCAGCTGGCACAGAAAACATGTATCTGAAAATAATCTAATGTTTTGGTATTTCATTTTATATGATTATTTCTGTTGTACTCACCCAAAAATGACGAAAACGGCCACAATTATACAGTCATAATTGAAACTCACACGCAGATCATCCACGACAATGGCGGCCGTGGCCCCTTTCAGTTTATTCTATGTCCTGAACTGTCTATACACGGAATTGCAGGGGCTCGGACTGTTTCGACTAATATTCTTACGCGCCATAAACGTACATTCATCTTCATATCGTGAATATTTTAGACTATTTATGAAGTCCTACAAAATTTTGCATAGCGAACACCAGGCATCATCATCGTCATTTTTGGTCTAAAAATCAAATTTCCTTATGCGAGGTACGTAGATTCGTCTTATATAAAAGATAATAAAAACTAATATAGCGGGCAGTCAGTTTCAATTTTTTAAACTTTCTTGTTCATAGTACAATATTACATTTTAACCATATTGAGAAGATCCTCAGTGAATGTGAATTCAAAAAATAAACGTTTTCTTCATGTTCACAGCATAATTTCTAGGCAGTTCAGTTTCTACAAAACAGGCAGACCACACTTGGCATATTTTCTATAAATGTGATACGTGCTTCATTTTTCTGCACAAAATCCGTACAATTAAGAGCCCCCAGATATGTGCTATCTAGAATTTTGCCGTAACTGAGTGGTGCTGGTAGCATCCTGCAAAAAATGAATTTTACCGCCGCACTCTCAGGACGTGTTTCTTTTCTAGTTTGTGGTTAGATTTGGTTATGTTAGGATAGTGTTTATTGGTGATCGTTCTATTGCAGAAATCATGTTGATTAACTTTGGTAATAAATCGCAAATCATACATTAACACGAAATATCATGAACATAACATTCAATAATTTATCATTGCAGATTTAAATATTCCTGTTTTAACGCGAATGGTCAAGAACAACTCATATTTAAATAGTGTGAAAATCTGTCACATTCAAAACTCTATGATATGCTTTCTATTTTTATATATAATTCGTGAATTCTAAAGTAAGCCTTCGGAATTCTTTTATATTGTTTATCAAAATGTATAATTTGAATGTTTTCAAAGGAAGTTATGTCCACTTCTATATTTCTAATGTATTAATTTTCGTAGAAAATCTGAAGGCAAAATCCTAAAAGAAACTGAAACGGTGTATGGATAATTAGAATATGATTGAAAATTAATTAATATTAAAATCTACAATATTCAGTTATTGATAGTTCTAAGTACATTTAATCAGAAATTGAAGATGAATGAATAATTAAAGGTCAAACACAATAATTATTGCAAGATATAAATACAACATTCTTTGTGGTGACCCAGTGACGAAAATAGTTAAGACTATCAATAGATACTACATGATAATTGAGAACCGCTGTCATAAACGTTGGCAGAAAAGAATGGTGTTTTGTTTTTCCAATGCGTTTCGTCATCTGCCCCGTCCACCCGTGTTGTACACAATCCAAGCTTCTAAACGAAACTTTGGATATTTTCCAAAACTCGGGTTGTCGTAGAGGTGTGCTTAAATTTGCAGCCCTGGAGTTTGAATAATATATTTATTTGGTTCTCTTTCATTTTTGGCAAAAGATTATGAAGATATAAATGATCCCTTCTGCGCCAGTACATATTTTCTTTATACTCGACATCCCATCTGCGTGTCCCAGTTCCCGCCTAAGTTTAGCTCACAGCAGCACTGCTGCTGTCTCAGCCGCGATCCTGGTCGGTCCTAGTGTTCGTCCAGATCGATCGAGATATATCAATTTTCTCGAAAATAGTCAAAACGGTTTAGCCGCTAGCTTCGTAATCGGCCAGATAGCCAAACGTTTTACCGTCAACCAATTTTTCGGTATCAAGGACCCACAAAATGTCAATTCTGACTACACAAGGTGTTAGAGGAAGTAATTTACTGCATGCAAGAACAAGATTTGCCTACTTTTTCGATATTAGAGCGTCACAATCAGAGTTTTTGAGTAAAAAATCGCAGATTTTTGCCGCAGCATTACAATGCTTTCTCTTTACTACGTAAGTACGTGGTATGGGAAAAGTAAAAATTGGAGACGTCTTTGAGAAAATCTTATTCCTGTAACTTTTACTTTTCCTCCATACTTCTCAGGTTCAGCAACCATGTAACGTAACCATTGCACCAACCACATGAGCCGGCCTAACTTTCCCAACGCTTTCCCGACGCAATCTTCGTTTGTGATTTTGAAAATTCAGAGTTTTTAATGAAAGTCGGACGAGTTGTAGTTATAAAATAAAAAATGCACTAATTGAAAAATCTTGTTTAGTTATTTTTAAAAGTTGTAAATATTTCACTCAAAAATACGCAAAAACTACTTCTAGTTTAAAACAATTGCATTACATTTTTAAAGCTTAATTTTAAAGAACATATTGTTTAAACAATCTAGTGTTGCTACAACAGCATGTACTTTCGTGCATTATTTGTAACGGTCCTGTGAATGGTTTATACGCTCGCGTTATTCACACACGAAGAGAGAATAGAAGAGCAGACAGACAGAGAGATCAAGACAGACACACAGATCGATATCAAGAACTCTCAAAACTTGACTAGGCAGCGTATTAGAAGAAGACATTTTATTAATGTAGTTGTGCGAATCATCCACTTTTACGGTATGTGGGACTCACAAAGTGAGTTCATCTGTCAAAAATTCGCGATTTTTCGCTGCAGTAATACACAACTTTCTCTGCACTACGTAGCAGTATGGAAGAAATTACAAAACATCAAAAATCAGAATCTTGCGGATTCAGCTCTTAAAAATCTTAGCTCTGATAAGGATATTGAGCCAACTATTCATAATCTTTTCCAGATATTTACCTTACCTTTTATACTTTACCAGGCACAAAATTTAAGTGCTGAATTAACTTAATCATTGCATCTTGAAAACACTTGGATTTTAGTAACAATGATTAAAGAACTTAATTCGATTACTTCACATCATCATAGAAATCCCAGAAGAAATGTTGGACGGATTTTGGAAAATGGGAAACCTATTATTTTCTATTGATTGTTTGTCATATATGTATTAACAAAATGTTTCATTTATTATAGACATTCAGATTAAAAATAAAAATTATTAAATTGGTTTATTTCCCTACTAAGTCTTGAATAACTTTGTACGTTTCAGAGATCTGTGCGTCTCCATCTTCAGGTACATTTCTTTTGACAAAATACATAAGTATTAAAAATGAAACATCCATTATGAATGAAGACATTATGTAAGCAGAAAATAATATTAGTAAAATATTTCATAACATTTCGTAGATATATTACATATTTATTAACAACATGGATGTAAAAAAATATCTCGTAGGAAAATTCTAAGATTGATAGGTCAAATAATTTTCAGGTAAAATGAAAATACACCATCGTATTCTCCCCAGTTAAGATGAACAAATGCTTCAATGCCATTTTGCTGAGAAACCGTTCGTTTATGCTGAGTAGATTTTTTTTTTAATTTCTCACCTTCTATAACGTTGAGGAATCGTAGTGAATAGAAGAGCCAAGGATATTTTCAAGTATTGAGTAAGAAAACATGTTCATTTTTCAGATACAAGCGAGAAAAACCCCAAATTTGTGAATATACCCAATTGAGATGCAAATTACGGCAGGACTGAATCGCAACAGATGACGCTAATAACCTCCCTAGTCTACAACATAGATTAATAGTCTTGAAAAAGCGCGTAAAATTCCGATAGAATGCAGGGCCTGATCAGATTGAAGAAATGCAAAAATTGTGTTGCTACAGCAACAGCTACCGTTATTTTTTCCGCATCAGTAACGATTACATAAAATTATAATACCGTCATTTCTGTCCATATTACATCTCATCTATCACTTGTAAACCTCATCATCCACTAGCGCATTAGGCGCGAAAACTTAAGCTAATACGTCCACACACATTCGGCAATCCAAAGCACCTTTCCATACATCCAGAAACACCACCCGACAATTAGAAGTTATTCTGAGAATTTCCAACTGCTGTGTCGCGGCGTTCCAAATGTCATATTGTAACGTGATAACTCCTCAGTAATTTTAGTAAAAAGAAGTGCTGAAAATAGAATTGCTGGTGTAATCTAGGTAAAACACTAGAAACACTGTATTGTTGCTATACTAAATCATTAGTTGTCACTATTTTGGCCACAAAAATTAACTCCGCTAAGAACAAAATCATTCTCCTGCAAAACGAGAACTTACGAGATTTCTTGTACATTGACGACGAAGCAGCAGAATTCCAAACTGCTATGTCGCGGCGTTCCTAATGTCGTATTGTAACATGATAACTCCTCTGAGTAATTTTACTAAAAATAAGTGCTGGATATAGAATTTATGGTGTAATCTAGTTAAGCCCTAGAAACACTGTATTGTTGCTATACTAAAACAGCAGTTGTCACTTTTTTGGGCACAAAAATTAACTCCGCTAAGAACGAAATAATTCTCCTACAAAACGAGAACTTATGAGATTTCTTGTACACCGACGACGAAGCAGCCGCAGTCCCGAACTCCACTGGAAGTCGCTGGCCCAGAGCGTGAACTTTGAGGAGGCGGCCATGCAAGGTCAGGGCGGTATTTTAAGCAGCGGCTTCGTTTTCATTTTATTCTGAGCGATCGCTGTGCGCGGCGTGGTGGGGGGCGCCTCCCACGTGCCGCGCACGTGTCGTCGCCCCCGCCGGATGCCTCACGCGGCGCTGGGGGCGGCGGGCGCGGGTTCGCACGCGAGGCTTCTCGATGCGCTGGCGACGTCCACATGGAGGCATCCGCCAGGCCGCCGCCGCCGCGCCGCTCCCACCCTCCCCGTCAGCCTCGCGCGGACTCGCAAGACGTGTTGCCGCATTGGTTCATTTGGTTGGTGTTGCCGGGTCTGTTGCTAAGGTCATTGCTCCCGTATGCGTAGTGCAGGTTTTTTTGCGGGAAGTTGCAATGATCTTTCCCAACTGAATGACGAGACTTATCGGCGCGGACTTCTCGTCAGCCAGTGGGGTTTTCCTCAACCAGGTCTCCCACCAGTGGGGCATTGCACCAGCCGGGACAAGCTCTAAGCTCCTCGGGGACTCGTAAGTCGTGTTGGTGCAGGGCCGCCCATTGATTCATTTGATTGGTGTTGCCGGGTCTGTTGCTAAGGTCATTGCTCCCGTATGCGTAGTGCAGGTTTTTTTGCGGGAAGTTGCAATGATCTTTCCCAACTGAATGACGAGGTGCGGCGCGGACGTCTCGTCTGCCAGTGGATTTTCCCCAACTAGGAATCTCCCACCAGAAGGACAAGCTCTAAGCTCCCTCGGGGACTCGGAAGTCGTGTTGAGGCAGGGCCACCTCTTCATTTATTTGATTGATGTTGTCAGATGCGTCAATTGCTAAAGTCGTTGCTCCCATAAGTGTAGTGCAGGGTATTTTCCGAGGGAGGTGGCGGTGATATTTCACAACTAGATGGCGAGATCCGGCGCTGACCTTCACTACGGCTAGCGGGATTTCCTCCCAACGGGTATCTCCCAACAGCGGAGCACCGCCCCAGCCGGGACAAGCTCTATGTTCCCGAACGGTCTCCTGGCATGTGCGGTAGTGTAGTGCATGTTAGTGTAAGTGTATGTGTGTGTAAGGGGTGAGGATAGGCCAAGGAATGGGAAGAAAACATCGCGTACGATCCGTGGCCCGTTTGTCAGGGTGCTCCTCGGGCATTCACCTGGTGTTGATCGGATAATTTCGGAAGATCGGCTAGAACTCTCATCCAGACAGTGACTGGATTCAATCCAGCTACGTAGCCAGTGTCAAAAAATCCTGCCACCGCCGGGACTCGAACCCCAGGACATCGCGGTCAGAGGTATTGCAGTGACAGCAGTAGATGTCCTGAGCCGGGGGGAGATGATGTTAAGTAAGTATTAGTGTTAGATGATAGTAAGTAAGTGCTCGGAAAGCAATATAGCCAAGTCTTGTGGCGCATTGATAGGAACCAAACCAATACCAAGCAAACCACATCGGCTCCTCTTCGGGAAATAGACTGTAAAAGAAGAGTACGAATGCCCGTATCCTATCACACTCTCATTGGGCATTAATGACTACATTTTCGTTGTGAAATCGCCGACGTCCCCCGCCCTGAATATTTATCCATGCTAAGCCCTTTGGCGCCCTGAGGCACCTGCGTCAGCCCCGATTCCTTCGTTCCGCCATGGTGCTGAGACCCACTTCCGCAGGTGCCTCCACCACGGGCCATAGCGGCACTTGCAACCACTTATTGCTGGTTGAGGAGAGAAGGTGGAAGAGCCGTACAGGTGGCACGCACGTTGTGGCCCGTGAGCCCATCAGTGCCTTCCTCCGTGCAGCAGGCAGACTACCATCCACCTTCCTTTCGATGTGGGTCGAGAGAATGAAAGGTTGTTTCTTTAGGAAAAACATGGCGATGTTGAAAACACCCCCCCTATGCCACTGCGCAAAAGATTGACATTCACGATCAAGGCGGAATTCGACCCGCGGCCCTTCTAGTACACACTGCGAAAGCGCGTCTGCCTTAGATCTCAGCTACTCAGGTCGGCCGTGGCCATATCTTTCTCTGAAAATAATTGATCATTATTGAATTATTGAATATTAAGTAATTGGATATTTTTGAAATTGAATTTAAAATCTGAGGAAGAAGACGCCCCTCTCTGTCTGTCTATCTGTGTGTCTCTCTCTCTCTCTCTCTGTCGCTCCGCTCTCTCTCGCTAAATATCGCTCTTTCGCTCTCACTCTCTTTGTCTCTCTTTCGTTCTTTCTCTCGCTCCCTCTCTTATTTCTCTCTTTTCCCTCTTTCTCTTTCCTTCCCATTATCTCTCTGCGTCAGAGACAGACTTTTTCTCTCTTTCCCTCTTCCTCTCCCCCCTGTTTGCGTGCGGTGCGTGGGAGGGGGCGTGTAGCGCGTGGAAAGGGTGAGAGCTGGTGTGCGTACGGGGGCCAGCGGCTGGAGAAATATCTTAAATCTAAGGTGGGGGATTGAAAAGCAAAGCGATGACTGCCGGTGGGGCGCGGTAAAACTTGTTCATTTGCTCGTCAAGGCTCAACGCTACTTTCAGCATAGTGGCAATAGAATGAAATCCTATTATAAGTGTACGCTATAGAAAGCAAAAGGTCGACGACAAAATATCAGATATCGAACAAAAAGAGTAGCTGTCTCTTCGCTTAAGTGCACCGACGTCTTGTTTGTTTCATGAGACAGAAGAATGCTCGGGCCTTTCAATAGGCGTAAGAAAATGTTCTCTATTATTTTTTAAAGAACCCATTCGTTTGATATGAAGAAAAGGTTTCGCAACTTCACATTTTTTCTCAGGAAGGAGCGATGTATTTTTAGAAGGCACCTGGGGGCCCCGGGGGATATCCTGTCTTGAATGAATGCGTTATTTTTCATGGCGAGACTCAGGCCATGAGGCCTGCTCTTCCGTCTGACCACGCAAATTTCGCTACGCTCCTTTCACCAACCATGGGAGAAAGAAGGTATTAATTGGGCGAAGAAACAGGCAATTTGAATTGATCTCAGAGGCTTCGTTTAGGCTTGATGATCTTTTACATGCAGTAAATCTACTAACACGGGAGAGCCGGTTTTACTTCCCCTCCAAAGGAAGGCGTACGAAGGATTTTTCGCCCTTAAAAATCCACGGCTTCGATCGGGTTTGAATCTGCAAACTTGGGTATAAGAGACGCTAATCTTTACACCATTTCCGCCGCTCCTCTTATGCTGCGACTACAAGCAAGTTCGGGCCAACGCTCGCATTTTAACAATCATCGTGTGCCAAGATATCTTGTGCACATTCTATCCCAGATATTATCCAGAAAATGTAGCTCAAAATTATAATATTTCTTTTGGGTCAATCTACTAGACAGTTTTCAACATATCTTGTGAAACTCTCCGAACTACTTCAAGCAAAGCACTCAAATGTCTAATTCTTAAACTGCTGCAAGACCTACTTCATAAGAAAATTCGTTTTTACGTTCTGAAAGAAATATATTACATTACGATGATCATCAAAAGAGTTCACGAAACGATAGAGCGAACGGCACCGGGAGCCCGGCGGCCGGCTGCTCTGATGGGTAGTTTTCCGTGGTTTCTCTGATCAACACCAGGCGAATGCCGGAGCAGTACCCTAACAAACAGGCCACGGACCGCGCGCGATCTGTCCTTCCCATTCCTTGTCCCTTACACACACACACTTACACTAACATGCACTACACTACCACACATTCCGGGAGGGAGCTTAGAGCTTGTCCCGGCTGGGGTGGTGCCCCGCTGGTGGGAGAGTCCTGGTTAGGGGGAAACCCCACTAGCCTTCGGTAGGTCGGCGCCGGATCTCGCCATCCAGCAGGGGAAGATCACCGCCATCTCCCGAGAGAGAAAAACATGCACTACACTAACGGGACTAATGACCAAAACAGTTGATGCGCCCGGAAACACGAAAAAATCAATCGATAGAGACCAGCCATTAATGGACCAGTGGTAGGAGCTTTTCTTCTGCGCTACGTGGCGAAGGGCACCATCAGCCAAGAGCGGCACAGGCAGCGTGCGCTGGAATCCGCACAGGACGCGTGGCTACGAGAATCTATGATCATCAGTGCTATTCTCGTTTTGAGTGTGCGTATGGGGGAAGGCCGACGCTGAAATGGCCTTCCGTTTCCTTCCGCCGGATGAATAGGGTGATGGAGTGGAGAGATTGGATGACCTTGAGGTGTTCCCGCTCACCGAGGGGATATGGGCAGATGGAATGTGTCATGAAAATAAAGTATGAATGATGCGTAAATGTAAATAAAGATAATGAAATTATTCAAGATAACACAAACGAACAGAACATTACCTAGTATTAACGTAAACAATAAAACACGTATTTGATTTAAGTACGCCAAACTGCCCATATACGATAGTTCAATTAGATTTAACTAAAAATTAAGTTGGTTTTTAACCTTTGGGAAGACTCATGGGCAGCGTAATACTTCCCGTGCTGTAGTCTCGGGTTCAATTTCCAGTCGAGGAAAAATAGAGTTATAGCTTTCCTTTAAAATCGTCCCAGTTTCTGTAGCTGCGTGACGAAGAAAAAGCTAATGCAGGCGGATCTTGCTAGTTAAGGTGAAGAGAATACGTCATGTTCATCTCATGTCCCTCTTGCCCCCGAGCAAGGGAATTTAACTAGGCCCTGGCATAGGGGACACGGGTAGGTGGCCGGCGAAGTCCGACTACCGACCCAATAACGCCAAATATATACGTTTGTTTTAGTTATTAAGAAAAGCATCCTCCTCTCGCTTCTTAAGCCGCAAAGTAGTGACCAAAGCAACCAATTTACAAAAATAAATCCCCTCCCCCACAGTGTAGGGGGAAATTTTAAAAGAACCCAAGGGGTTGAGCACTTAAGGGCGTTGGGCGCGGGGGACGGACGCGCGGGCGAGCGCGGGGGACAACGGCGCCCTTTGAAGGGGCGCGCAGGGCCCTTTGAGCGCGCGCGTGCGCGTGCTGGGGGGGGGACAAGGGGGCGGGGCGCTTTCCGGCCGGGTGCTGCCGACGGCCGCGCGTGCGCGCTCGTGCGAGACGAACCCCACCCGTCCCCCCCCCCCGCCGCCGCCGCCGCACAGAGGCGACAGGCCCTAGCGCCCGCACGCCCTCGCCCCGGAGGCGTCTGCACACCGCAGGCTTTAATTGCGACCGGCACCGGGAGCGGTAGCTCAGTGCATCAACTGATGTCACTGCAGCGTCTCCGACCGGGAGGTCCTAGCTTCGAGTCCTGACGGCGGCAGGATTTTCGACACGAGCTTTAGGTCGAATCCAATCGGTCTGGAGGAGAATTCTAACGGCCGGCTGCTCTGATCGGTAGTTTTCCGTGGTTTCTCATATCAACACTAGGCGAATGCCGGAGCAGTACCCTACCAAACGGGCCACTGACCGCGCGCGATCTTTCCTTCCCCTTCCTTGTCCTATCCTCTCCCCCGTACACACACACTTACACTAACATGCACTACACTACCACATATTCCGGGAGACCGGTCGGGAGCTTAGAGCTTGTCCCGGCTGTGCTGTAGCAACTACAACACAATAATGTAATTAATAATTGCATTTTGAAGACATTTTCTTGTGAAAATTGCAAAATATATATTATTCTACATATAATTAAAACATGCACTATAAAAATTGCATTAATCCCCGGAGAAACATTGTTCGGTGGAAATATTACAATATGCATTTATTTAAATGTAATAAAAAAAATGATATTACATAGCTATCGCCATAGCCCTTCCTATTACTCTGCAGCGACGTTCACTGGCAGCTACTAGGGTTCGAGTCCCGACAGAGTCGGATTTTCGATGCTAGGGGTGTCCAGGGAGGAAACAACGAAGCTTGAAACTAAGCTCTTAAGTAAATTTTAAGCATATTTTGTGTAATAAACTCCTTCTGAATTTCGAATGGCTGAGCGGAAATAAGCACACAAAAGTTGATTTGAAAAATTCTTTCCATGCAAAAAATTGCTTTGCAGAAATATAAACACTCCAGATATATGTGATTTGTTTATTTTTTACAAAAGAAATAAATGTATTAGTTCAAAAGAAAAATTTACACAAATAAAAAACAACCCAATTTACACAATTCAATTGCTTTTTACCATTCAGCGGGGAAGTAAATACCATCATCTCCCGGGATAAGACATTTACTACACTAACGGGATCAATAACCATACCAGTTGACGAGCCCTCACAAATCAATAATTGAATTGCGACATTGAATAAGCTTCTGTATGTCCTTCAACTGGAGCTGCGGTTCTGCAAGTCCGCGATCTTTTTCCACTGGTGTGATGAGTGTCAAGTACACAACAGCCCGGAAGGAGCCTGTTCCAACAAAACACGACTGACCGCAAAGGAAAACACTATTACAAAGCGAAAGTTTTACATTTCTGTCGTTCGTTTCTCATCTTTTATATGCCACTGGCTTTTATTCTACTTCCACTTCTAGTATCTTCTTCTTCTTCTTCTTCTTCTTCTTCTTCTTCTTCTTCTTCTTCTTCTTCTTCTCAGTATTTATGACGTCCAAGATTTTCCATGATTTCGAATTTTATTCTAACTAGTCTCTCAAAATCGTATCACTAAAGAAAACAAGTATTTATAAAACCATTATTTAAATATTTAACAATTAAATATCAACAAAACCAATAATTTCATAGGATACATTCCTTACAAAACTGAATTCAATTCAGATTAATCGTCATTCCAGTGCTCATGCATATCTCATGTTTTTGGTGTGACCATTAGACGAAAATAATATTTGTAATTTAATTAAATTATTAGTAAATCAATAAATGAAGAAAATGACAAAAAAATGAATTTAATTTGTTATAAAATACAATTTTTTAATATAAATTTACACGAGAGAAAACAAAATTGCTATTTTAGATAATCTATACCTTTCGTATTTTACATTTTCGGTAAATTTTAAGAAGTTTGTTCATTACTGAAAGCGGGTAGAGAATTTCCACTATTGTAGCCATGGCAAAAAATGGTGATAAATGTAACTGAAATACATAGATTCAATGTTGCATATTTTTACTTACTTATTTTTACTTGCGCCGGAAAGCGGCGAATTCTAGATAGAAAAACTCTTATTGCCTCGTAACAAGAAAAGGATAAATCATATTCCTATGTATAGAGCATTAATTCTTCTAACTCGGTTTAAATTCAGAATCCATGTGTTTTGGGTCCTTCGTACCAAAACATCAATTGACGGCAAAACGTCTGTCTGCTGTCTGTTCCTGTATCCGTCTGGCTGCGCCAACGCTACCGCCTAAACTGTTTATCCATTTTTTTTTTCAAAATTAATACTCCTTGACCGATTTCAAGGTAATTGAGACCCTGCGAGTTTAAAACGGATAATTTGAGTTTGGTGGTACTTTATTTGAAACCTCAACATTTTCAAACTTTTCTGAAAAATAGCTCGAAATTTTGGGTTAAACCTTGCCTCGTATAGCGTAAGAACGCACTAAAGAATAGTGCAGTTATCATTTTCGTTGAAATCCTGATTTTTCGAAAATTGAAAATTTCAAGTTTTTCAGCGTCTTTCTAAAACTATAATATTGAGAGAGATATTTTTGCCTTAAAGAATACCAGTTCAAAGAAATTAGATCTTTAAAAAGGTTATGTTAAATTTTTTGAAAAGGCGACTTGTTTTCGCGTAACGTGTGCTTGAAATTAATGCAGTATATAAAAACATTTTCTCAGAAACCGCTCTAATTTTTGTTCTTTTAATTTCTTCCACAGAGAAAACAAAGAACGCTCAAAACAACGGAGCAATTCACAGTTTCGTTAACCTCTCTGGATTTTCCAAAATTGCGCAGTTGGATATAAAAGGAAAGATGTTTAAGCGTGGACCCAAGTGAATGCGAAAGAGTGACAGCGTGGCGAATCGGTGAACTGCACGACGAATTCACTCGAGAAACCTGAGTTCGAGAGTCGACGCGAAAAAAAAATTGTGCAGGTAGAAAACATTTCATGAAGTAGAATAATATTGCGGAGCCGTTACAAATAACGTGAGAAAGTGGTACGTTTTGTGAGGGCACTATTAGTTTCTTATTAATAACGGTTCTAAAAAATGATTTAAATTACATAATTTTTTTGAGTTTTTCATATACAATTTTTTGAAAAAAAAGAGAGGTTTTCGCGTAATTTTATTGAAGTAAATACTATTTATTTTAAAAAATATTTTCTCAAACATTTCTTCAATTTTTTTCGAAGAGCACAAATGACTTAAAAAGGACACATTCGTTGAACTCTCAGAATTAAAATAATGGGATGACGTATGTACCGTAGTAGCACTAGTTAACTTGGCGTTAATTCGTCCTCCTTCTACCTGAGATTCGCGTCGCACCTCTTTTTTTTAAATTTATTTATTTAACAGAATGAGCTGATTATACAACGCTTAGCCATATGGCTTTTCAGTTGTTCGGAGCGAGCATTTTCAGACGAAAATATGCAAAGGAGGTGGCTACGGCCACCTCCCATTAAACATAGATTGAAGTAGTGCGAATGATAAAGTGGAGGAATACATATTGTTGACTTTTTATGGGAGGACTATTTATTGCATTATCTTATATCAACCAGTTTTCGGAGGAAGTTGTGGAAGGGGAGTCGGTTGCGGAGACGAGTTTCTACGGGATGCTCTTTACTTATGTTGTAGTGGGAAGCACTGGTAACTGAGGGTAGATTTTGGAAGAATGATGAGGAAAGTTTAATGATGTATGTTAGGACGGGCTCTATGTGAAGGTCTTTGTGAAGGTTAGTGTTGCTAATAAACCAAGGTGCGTTAACTGCAGTTCTGAGGAACCTATTTTGGAATATTTGGATTTTGTTGATGGTTGTAGGGGCGGCATTGCACCAGACTGGACAAGCGTACGTAAGTAATGGACGTAAAATGGCTTTATATATAAGGAGAGCAGAATGGAGCTTTAATGATGAGAGTCGGTTGATCACTGGTCGAAGAATACCTAGGCGTCTATTAACTTTATTCACCTTGGAGGTGATGTGGTCTTTCCAAGTCAATCTGGTGTTCATTAGGACACCTAGATAACGGACTGGGGCGGTTGAGGAGCACCGTGGTATTACTGCCGAGTCAAATTTTAATGGGAGTGGGAAGGCTGGAAATCGTAGCTTGAAAACTTTGGATGTGGATTTATCTTGATTTTCCAGTTTCTACACCATGTTTCAATAGTCGTGAGGTGTGCCTGAATTAAATTCCTTGTGGTATTCAGATATTGGTCAGAAGCAAAAATGACAGTATCGTCTGCAAAAAGGGCAGTGTGTACATTAGGGTGCGTTGGAATGTCTGAAATGAATATATTAAAAAGGACTGGCGACAACGGGGAACCTTGTGGAACACCTGCTGAACTATTTCGTGGTGAAGAGTCGCACCTCTTGGGCGGCGATCGATGGCTGCGGCCGGAGGCGATAATTGCTGCTTGACCAGCGCCTGCGCAGCGCCACAGCCGACACTTCGCCCGGCGAGCACCGCACAGCTGACCCTTTGTCTCTCTGCCACGCACGCCCTTGGGAGACGGGCGTCAATTGATGTCACTGCAGCGCCTGCGACCAGAAGGTCTTACGAGTCCTGTCACGACGCTGGCAGCATTTTCGTTGATAGACAGTTAGGTTGAGTTCAGCCGCTGTCTGGAAGAGAATTGTAGCGACCGGCTGTTCTGATCTGTAGTTATCTACGATTTCCCCGAACAACCCCCAATTTCCCTAGGCGAATACCGGAGCAATACCCTAACAAAACGGTCACAGACTGCGCACAATTTTTCATTCCTCTTCCTTGTCATATCCTAACTCACTTTCTTATAAACACTCACAATTATATACACTAAAATACGACACTTATCGGGGGCTTAGAGCGTGTCCCGGCTTGGGAGGTGTCCGCAGGTGGGAGATACCTGGTTGGGGAACACCGCTAGCTGACATGTAGGTCGGTGCCGAAACTCCCATCCGGGAAGGATGGGAGTTTCTTTCTCAGAAGCTTCTTTCTTCTTCTTCAGATAGCAAATTAAACTGGAAATTACTTAATCTTTGCAGAGTTATTGTTCTTTTAAAAACACTTTTATTGCATTTCCCATAAAAAGTTTCTTCAATATCTTTTAGTTTCACGCAAATATTTCAAAACTATAGGTTTCATCGGACTGTCTTCAAAAAAGTATATTGCATTGGTGACCTACACGACCTTCCTCAAAGCTCTCTTGCTGTACACCAACATTTTACTGTGGGGCCAAGAATATCTTTACATACCTCTGATACAGAATGAATCGAAACAATATTTTTGCGTTGCTCCTACCATTTTACTTAAAATTAATATTTTACAACATATTAATATTTACTACCATATAATATATAAAATTTCTTTGAAGGCAACGGGAGAAAAAATTCAAAAATAAGAAGTCAGGTGGCCGCCACACTGATGAGTCCAAAACACAGCTTATACACGAAGAAGGTGATTTGCGCTTTTTTTTTCGAAATAGTAGAAATGTTGGCAGGAAAATGTCAACAGTGTAACTCCTCTGAACCAAGAAACGTACCACCATCTTTGCTTGTGCCATCTACTGCTGAGACATATGTGGACACTGATTTTGGAGCAGAGGATATTAGTCAGACTATCGTTAAATTACTGATTTACTGCAGTGCCATGTCCCTACTATCTGCTTTATGTACAGGTGAACTATCTCAACAACACTTACGCAGGCAATCCTTTGATACATATTTTTACTTAGAGAATGGTCCCTGGTAATAATCGTCGCGCCGCCCCGCGCCGCCCCGCGCCGCCCCGCGCCGCCCCGCCCGCCCCGCCTTCTGTTTGTTTGCTGAAGCAGCCGCGGACGCGCACGCTCCGAACGGCGGCCGGCGATGAAAGCTCTCCACTCGCCCACACCCTCCGAGGCCGCCGTCAGGGCAGACTTGCGTCCATTGGCGGCGACGCACACAAGCCACTACCGTCGAATTCCACCCATCTCCACTAGACACTTTTCCCCAAGCAATTTGATCACCTCCGTTTGATCGCCGAGACGTGCTCTTATTTTCACTACAAGATGGCTGAGTTGATGAGTCTTGAAAGTTGGCATCGGTACCAATATTGATTATTGGGACCCCGTTGCGTCGGAGGTTCATAATGGAGAAATAAGAATACGCAAAATGCACGATTCGTCGTGTACATTCAGAACACACAATATTTGACTAAACAAAGCGTCATATTTATTTTTATCCTTCTCCTCCTCCTCTTTCTTCTTCTACTTTTCTACTTCTTCTTTTCTTCTTTTACTTTTCTTTTTCTCCTTCTACTTCTCGTTCTCCTTTCTTTCTTCTTCTTCGTCTTCTCCTCCTTCTTATTATTGCATTATATTGTAATTATTATTATTTTCTTTCTTGCTTTAGTCTATCTCTTCCCATTTGGAAGAATCCTTTCCCAATTGAATCGATGCAACAGGAAAGAGAATAGTGCATTAATGTCAAGCAGAGTGCCTAATAATATGATTGACAGGCGAAAACGATTTGCGTTGCTATGTTAAATGTATTAACGGATATTGCTGTTATCAAAATTTATTTAATAACTATATATTTATTTTAATTCGTTTAATAATCCTGTCAAACACCTTTAATGCTTAGGAAATTAAACATAAAATCCAAAGTACCTGTGATATTACCAATGATAAAAGATGAATTTTTATTTTTAAGGATTCCTGTTGAGTATAGTAGAAATATTGTCATTTATTTCATTGTCTTAGTTGTATAATAAACTCATTCTTATACAGGAATCCGTGCAATAATAAATTTATTCACATTTTCTCAATTAAATGCAATCAGCTCTTTTACTTCATAACTCCTTAGTCAATTCCACCCTTCAATTCTATTGAAAGACATGTAGACTCTCATTGCACCAGTCTGCGTCTGGCCCTCGTAACCATACAGCCATAGCCCTCCTAGTTCTGCCCAAGTAGCGAATTTTTTTTTGTTTTATACAGCTTTAGAGAAAGATTTGAATATTGTGATGCGGATGTTGCTAACAGTTGTTTGATCATCCTGTTTTGCACTTTGTACTTGCATTCAACGATGTAGGCTCTTGTAATGTAATAAAGTCATTACAATAATTTTTTAAAACTTTATTTCTACTAGGTCGTTGTTTTTAAGAAAAATTAAAACGGTTAAGGCGCAGAGAATGCGTAAGAATATAGAAAAATTGCATGTTTAATTTCTTTAAACTGTCACGATGCTTATATTGCATACGATAAGCAGATTTCCTGCACGTCCTGGTAATGTGTTACAATGTATTCGTAATAGAAAAAGGTTCAGAAATATCAAAGTGTTTTAACAGGCACTCTGAAGTGTATTCAAATTCGTGGTTGTTACTAAAATCTACTCTCTCTTTTTGACACCCTGCCCACTACTCCTAAGGATTCCGAAAAGATTAATGGAAGTAGGCTTCATTTAGTTTTCGAATTGAAATGTTTGGAACTCAAATAAGATAAACATTGACTTCGTGCTTCTACATACAAATAATGTTTATGAATTCTTATTTCAAATAACGGTGTATAATATGCTGTAGATGTAAATTAAAGACAGCTTTTTTGAATGCACAAGTGAATTGAAGGTAAAAGCAATTTCAGGAATGTTATCTACCAAAATTGCTAGGACGCGTGAAAATGCGCTAGCACAAGCCCTTGCCAGCCTCGGAACTACTGGGAGAAGGGGCACTTCCCCTGTCACCGCCTTACTTCTCCTCCAAATCCAGAAAGGGAAGACTAACAAAGGCGCTCAAAATAGCATGACGAACGCTTGCTTTACAGAAAACAGTTTTCTGGATGATTTCTAGCAAACAACCAACACTTGAAATATGTTTATATACTCTATTACTTCATTTCATGGTGGATTACTTTTTAAATACTGCCTTGCATAATCATTTTGGTAAAGACGCAGGAAAATTCTTTGCCTTTTTTTCGTTTTGGTTGAGAATGAGTATGTTATTTATTGTATATAGCAATAATGTGAAATAATTCAACAAGTCTGTACGTAATATGACTATATCCTCTAGTAAAATCTCTTATATTTAATATATCACTCTAATGGGCAAACAGCTTTTTTAACATTTTTTTGTAAACTAAACGTAAGAAGTTAATGTAATTATTGCACCCTTAAGTAAATACGATTATAAAATCAAGATCCTTTGGATTAATGATGTTTACCTGTACTGTCAAATGATATGTTCAAATATTACTGACGTATTTCGTTGTAATGGGTAGTGACGTAATTCGTTTTATTAGCTTTAATAGAGGAAATGAGAAATAATATACCTAAATTTGGGGCAATAACTGTCAAGTGAATTTTCCAAAAGACAGTTAAGATTACTTTTAAATTTCGTGGTAGTTGTTCTGGTGGCAGTTCCCACTTTCTCTAGATAGCCTTGCCAGCGACCTTGATAAGCCTTCCCTATACTTCGATTTATTTACTATGGCACTTGACATTCAATCAGCTGTTACGATTCCATCCAATGGGGAGCTTGAATGTCACCATAGTGATGTCACTGTAGTGACTTTCAAGCTCCCGATTAGATGACACCGTAACACCTGACAGACGACAAGTGCCACTGCAAATAAATCGAGGTGTAGGAGCTGAGAGGGGGCTCTGAATTCTTGGCCTTAAAGATCCGCACCTAGTGGCGAGTGGATACTGAGGGAGCTCTACCGTCCTGTCCGCCAACTTGTCACGCACGAGGCGACCGGACTTGCCTTTAGCTATTTGGCTCTACAGGAGAATTAGTTTAGTGGTGAGCTGTAGTTGACATTTACATAATTGAAATGATTGAAGGCGTTGTCATTGTCAATAATACTATTTATTTCAATAAGAGGAGCTTTCGATGGCTTAGCCATCATCATCAGTTTTCTGCTGTCTGGGTGTTACAAAACGTCGTTTTTGTGACTCCCAGACAGCAGAAAACTGATGATGATGGCTTCGAAAGCTGCTCTTATTGACAACACCTTCAATCATTTCAATTCTACAGGAGAAGCCACCTCCTAGCCTCGAGTGCCCACGTTTCGGTCGCCATTCTGCGACCTTCTTCAAGGCGAAACAACAAAACATTGGCAGCTGTGCCTAGGACGCGGCCGGAAAGCCAAGTAGTTACTGACTCCGCTCGCGGAAGCCAACGCTCGCTCTGGACTTTCCTTGCCCTTGCGTCTCATGGTGGTCCCTTACGGCTGCGCAGGTGATCATGGGGGACCGGCCGGCGGCGGAGCGCGCCTGCAAGGACCCCAACCCCATCATCGACGGGCGCAAGGCCAACGTCAACCTGGCCATCCTGGGCGCCAAGCCGCGCGGAAACGTCCAGCCAGGTGAGTCCCACCAGCCCTCCGCGAGGCACTGCGCTGGCGTAGTGTGAGGATTCCATCAGCACGTCCTAACCAAGACGCCTGGAATGTTGCAAAGCAATGACAAGTAGCTAAAATAGGGTTTCCAATTTAATTCTGTGTATTGAACACTACACGACGTGTAGTAATGCCTGGCAAGCGCACTCTCACCCTCTGCGGAGACGATGCGTCGGGGAGAAGCGTTACCATCTCTCCTTCACCTCCTCATCTTTCCCCCCCCCCTTCCCCCCGCCCCCTTCCTTCCCTTCCGTGCCCTATCCCCTTCTCCCCTCCTCTCATTCCCCTCGGCCCCGCCCACTCCTCCCATCCCCCTCCTCGTTCCCCATCATTCCCTCCTCCACCCTTCCACCCTCTGCCAGCATTTTTGCTGGCTCTGGAGCGACTCTGTTCGGAAAGTCTGCGGATTCGAGTCCTGACGATGGCCGATTTTCCGTTCCAGCTAGATAGCTATGCCGAATTCGGCGGCTATTTGGAGGAGAATTCTAGCGGCCGGCTGCTCTGAGAGGTAGTTTTCCGTAACTTCGAACAACACGAGTAGTATGAAGGAGCACATCTCTAATCATTGGACGATGGACCGCGCGCAAACTTTCTTTCCTGTTCCTCGCCCTATCCTCCCCCTTTCACACACACACACACACACACACACTTACATGCGCTATACTACGACAACTACCACACACCATTCAGAAGCTTAGTGTTAGTCCCGGCTGGGGCGGTGCCCCAGCTGTGGGAGATATCTAAGGAAGAATTTCCCCGCAAGCGAATGTGCAGGTCAGCGGCGAATCTCACCATTGAGGGACGGGAAGGAACTTCCGCCACATATCAGGATAAAACATGCACTACACTAAAGGGAATAATGAGCATACCTGTTGACGTGTCCGGAAACACAAATTATTCCACCCCCTTATGCCATGCAGAACTCCGCGAGTGGAATGGAAGTGCATGGTAGGAAGGTGAACCACGCCCCCTCTCGAGCAACGGAACACATATCAAACCCAGCTGCGAACCGCACTTCATCGCGGAAGCTCATACACACGCACCTTCTTCCGCACTATCAATAACAGTATATACCCACCACTTCACAGCCACTGCCAGTCATCAGTCTTGTTGTACTAGGAGGATTGCTCCCCGGCATGAGCACCTGAGCTTATCCCTTTATCTGTACCTCCCGACAGCGCACAAGAACGTTGACAGGCCGGTATCTGGATCCCGCCATACCGCAGTTACTCCTCTCGGGAACCTTCCCATTTAAGCCTGGGTCGGGCTGCCAGCTCAGAGCTATTAGCTCTCCAGGTTGGCGCGGGAATCTAATTAAGCGCCTCTTACAAAGCACCGGAACAATCAATAACAGACAGAGAGGAGACTTACATTGTGCCTCAATCCCCGCCATAGCATAACTTCTACCGTAACAAGTCTCAAGTCATGTATTTTGCGCGCGAATCCCAACAAAGCAGTCAAAATATGCTTGAGTCCTTAGGCACGATTCGATATTTTGAGTATAAAAGAGGTTGTACCTCCTGGGTCTGATTTATTGGTGTTAGTTCTCGATAATGGAAACTCAATTGCAGTTTCGTCGCTTTTCGACGAGGTAGAGCGGTAGCTTTGCGCCTCGCGGTGTGGAGTATGATATTCTGATGCTTGTCTCGCGACGATCGAGTTCACGCTTAGACGCACTTCACTCTGTAGAAGCACACGATAGCCTCGAGCATCTTCGCCTGATGCTTGTCTCGCGACGATCGAGTTCACGCTTAGACGCACTTCACTCTGTAGAAGCACACGATAGCCTCGAGCATTTTCGCGGACCCAGCATCTTCGCGGACGCTGCTCATGCCTCTTCGTGCTTGAGGACACAGTGACCCGCCAGTTGTAAAACTTTCGCGACCCAATGTCACTCGCCTACAAGTCGCGCCTATGTTCCGAATAATATTTGTTTTCTTGACAGATGGGTTGAAGGTATAGCGATATTGCCAATTACTTGGGTGGCAGAGATGTAATCGTTCTTACATCAGATCACAATAGCAGAAGCAGCAGTAGCAAGAAACAAATCGCAATAAGAGTACACAATAGTAGAGGACAAACGATGCATAATCAAAGCAGTAATGACGGTCTTCAATTTAGAGTTGCTTAGAGCTGTAAGATTTCAAGTATCGGCAGCTCTGCAGTGACGTCAGGAGAATTTGAGACGTCTGGTTGGACAATGGAACCCCCAGTCAGTCGCTCGCTGACAAGTAGACAGAAATATTGTTCGAACAATTGCTCCCTGGCTGCCTCTCTCTCAGTGCCGCGTTGGGCCTCGTCGAGCGAACAGTACAGAGGCTGCACCCTCCCCCCCACTCCGTCTACGCGACGTCTGGTCCACGCCAGACGAGGCGCAGAGGGAGAGTTTCAGCAACGTCATTTTATACTGAATTCACAATTTCGTTAAAGGTAGGCGTAACCTGGAGTTATATCTTTCCCGCACTACTTGTACCTTAATCGCTTCTTTTAGGTATGGAAATCAATAGGTATTCTTTTTAGTTTCATGAATCTGCTGTTCTGTCAGGCAAGAATATAATTACCTTTAATGTGTAAAGTAAGTCTAGACGATATACAACACCTCAACAATGGCGGTAAAGTAGCGATTTTTCGTCAAATATACTCGAATTGTGGAGTCCTGATATCGACAAAGTACGTAAATCTTGTTCCTGTATTTAGAAAATAACTTCCCGTAATCTTTTTTGAACTCAGAATCTGTTTTGTGCGCCCTTGGTATAGAAAAATTGGTATATGTCCGTCAGTGGTGAACACTTAACACTTACACCAGTCGGACAGTTCCTTCTCCTAAAAACTTAAATTAATTTTCTTCATAATTGATATTCTAGAACGATCAGGCCAAACTCGAATCCTTGAAAATTTCTGACGGATGTTTCGATTTACTTTACACGAAGTTTTAACAATATTTTCAGATTTTTCTCAAAAGTAGCTAAACGTTTTTCGATTTTTTCTCTGGGATAGACCAAAGCTTAAAAATGGCGCAGGTTTCATTTTGGCTGAACTCTCAAAATTTTCGGAAATTTCAAAAGTTAAGAAAATGTCGGTATCTTTCTACTGCTATACTATCAATGAGATAATTTTTTGTCACAAGAAAATCTGTTCAAAGATTTAAATGATCACATGTGAGGAATGTTCAGAATGAAGCACTGTTCAATTTTTCGAAAATATGAAAAATTTTCGCGTTATTTTTCATTAAAAGTAGGCAATTTTTTCCTTAAAAACGGCTCCAATTTCTGTAATTTTTTCCCCAATAAAGTAAGCTTATAAAAATGGCGCTGATCCAATTTTGGATTAACTCTTTTCGAAAATTGTAAAAAATTAACATTGCAAAACTATAATATTGATGTTAGAGATTTTTCTCAATGAAATATATTTTTAAAATTAGATCTTTAAATAAGATCAGTAACATTTTTTCGAAAATTTTATTTGCAATTATTATTTTTCGAAATGGTATACAAAAGTTTAATTCCATGTTAGCGTTTATTATGGCACTTGAAAGAAAAACACAAAATAAATTTAATGATTTTATGAGTTGCAGTATCTATTAATTATAGACAGTCAATTTATAATGTTTAGTGCAGTGCATATGAAGCAGACTCATTGGGCTGAGAAACGTTGTGCCGTGTAATAAAAACTATTAAAAAGTGACTGTCTATAATTAGTAGGATCTGTAATCCATAAAATGTAGATAGACGGTCACAGAAATAACCATATAAAATTAATGAGCCATTTCCCCAAAGAAGGTCCCGAGAATCAAAGGACAAGGCGGATTGACCAAGGCTTGTAATTCCTGTCCTCTTTTATCTGGTTTGGGCACTTCCCACTCAGTGGCGACTCAGGAACCAAATACGAGGAAGTGCTAATAAAACACTCGCACGAAACTCGAGAGCTCCTTGCAGCTCTAACAGGTGCTCGCTCCCTCCCTGTGTGTGCGCGGGCGCGTGCAAATCTGTCTGCGCTTCGCTTCCTGCGGGCGGGGGGGGGGCGTCGCGTGGCGTCGGAGGGGTCCGGCGCCCCCTTCGTCCCTTCCGCTCAGGAAGGGCTCGTTAGTACCTGGCCTCACCGCCCTTCACTCGCAGCCGCAAACACTTCCCCTTCCTCGGGAAGGCCTCCCCTCCACTCTCCAACCCCCCCCCCCGCGCGCTTTTGTTACGTTTCCGGCGACGCAAGCGACGCTCGCTTTTTTTTCTGCAACGAAAATGACACATCTTCATCGTCAAAGCCAATATTTGTTCGTACTTTAATTTTGCCTTCTTCATTGAATTACTTTTAACAATACTATGACGTATATTAATATTTTATTACATTAATTATTAATAATTAACTATATTTTATTACATGAATATTTTTCAATGTCTTGCACTTATCCTTTCTAAAGAAATGTCATTTACTCGTAGGCGACTGAGGGGCTTAACACTGGCTTTGCAATGCCCTTTCGATACCCTTACAGCACCAACAATAAGGGGGGAGGGGGCAACGACAAACCACATAATAGATTGCGACATAACTGAAGGAAAATGCTATGTAATTAAGAATTAATGACACAGCATTTGACAATACATTGTCATTATTTTCTGCATCTTTGTGTTAAAGTATTTCCAGTTTTTAAACAATGGCAAGAGCGTATTTTGAACATCTTCAGTTCTTGCGGTCCTTTCCATGGAGATAAACACGACCGAGTTTTTGTTGTTGAAAATTTAGTTTAACGTTCACTATGTTGCGCTGAATGCACAATTGTGCTCTAGATCGACAGATACTAACAAAAGATTAACATATTTATGGGTTGTGAGAATGCCGGAGTTTTCACGAAGCGATTACGCATGGCAACGTGTTGGATTTGTTTTGTAAACATCTGATAAATGTTGAAAGAGGGAACTATCAGTATGAGTTGAGAAATTTTAACACAAAGTAATGGTAATGAAAGTCCTAAACAAAGAACTGCAACTCCTTGCCTAAATAAATATAGGCGGAAAAACTTCGTTGAAATCCACCGTTAGCTCCTCCCATTGGTAAAGAGAAAACGTTGAGCACGAGTCAGTTATTGAGAATTCGAATCGAAAATAAAGATGACGTTCATCACGTTAAGGCAGCTCCACTCATTCGGCTTTCGTCAAATAGCGAGCGACTGCTCGCCCAATCCCAAGCAGCTGATGTGCATGTTCGTTTCATTTGATGTGTACAAAAGATCGATTGGCGGTGAGTAGGGCGAGCACCGAATGTTCGTCACTCGGCAAATAGCAGCTACTCATCCACACTTCTCGGGATCCGGCAAGCGGTCGCTCACTACTCGCCGAATACCGAATGTGTGGTGCCGACTTTAAAGGCGGCTCCACACATTCGGCATTCACCGAGCAGCGAGCGACTGCTCGCCCAATCCCGAGCAGCAATGTGCATGTTCGTTTCATTTGATGTGTACAAAAGACCGACTGGCGGTGAGTAGGGCGAGCACCGAATGTTCGTCACGCGGCAAATAGTAAGCAATTCATCTACACTTCTCGGGATCCGGCGAGCGGTCGCTCGCTATTCACCGAATACCGAATATTTGGCAGCTCCTCACTTTCGGCATTTGCCGAGTTGCGAGTTTCTGGTGGCTGAACGCCGAAAAGCTGATGTTTTCGGCGAATGTTCGCTTCCTTTGATGTATCCCAACGACAATCACGCGGTGAGCAGAGAGAGCACTGAATGTTCGTCGCTCGGCAAATAGCAAGCAACTCATCCACCCTACTCGGGATTCGGCGAGCGCTCGCTCGCTACTCGCCGAATACCGAATGTGTGGTGCCGACTTTAAAGGAAGGCCCAGCATCGCGACCCGCGGGGTGGGGGCGCTCTAACTGTTGGCGTATCTAGCTGTTGTACCCAAGTTTGCGAGTCGAAACGCAATCAAGCCGTGGATTTTATGGACGAAATAAGTTCTTTGTACGCATTCCTTTGGAGGGGAAGAAAAACCGGCTGTCCTGTGTAGTAGATCTACTGCACATGAAACTTAACTCAAGTTACTTAAATCTAAAAGATGCCTCTGAGCTAAGTTTAAATCGCATATTTTGTCACCTGAGTGATACCTTCTTCCTCCGGTAGATTGTGATAGGAGCGGGGCAAAACTTGCGCGCGGTGAGACGGAAGCGTAGGCCTGACGCCCAGAGCCCCACCTCATGAAATAAGGCAACATTGGATTGAATTGAACTGAATTGTGAAAGAAATGCTATTCAGGGAATCAGTCGATTGCATCCCACGGTCAGGAATCCTTTACACCCGCTTCCCAGTAAATCCTCTTTTCCTTTTGGCTTCTTGACAAAACATGGCCCGATTGCAGGAGTTTAGGGACGGGAAAGTACACAACAATTTAGCAAAGTTTCTCTTCACGAGAAACGCAAATAGATGTTTTCGCACCACTCGAGAAAAAATCTCTGAACGCAATTGAACGTGGAGAAGCTCCTGAAATGTGCATGTAATTTAACAAAAGCATAATTAATTTTCTCTATGGCCATTTAATAATTTGTATATTCCTGCTGTATACTTTAATCGAAGAATGATATCGATTACACCTCCCGCGAATTCTATTTTGGAAACTACAGTCTGTGGTTTACAGAGCAATTACCTTCCTAGAATTTTCGGAATCCATGAACAGAATTGCATTCTCTTTGCAATTCGCGCTTCTTTTGACCGCGGTCGACAAGTGAAATACCGCTATTTCGCAGTTTTAAGTATTACCCGCGCGACGTTTCTTGAACCTTGCTTTTCCCCTCCTTAGTTAAATAGTTGAAGACTAAAGCCTGCAGCGACAACTGATGACAACATTTCAAACACATCTTCATTGGTGCGTAAGAAAACATATTTACTGTTGAAACCGAGAACTCCTGGTCGTATTTTTCTACACAATATCTAAGGAAATGGTCAAAGTAGATCAAGATCCATCGCAGTAGATACCTAGAATTACTGGGAAAATTATAACTCAAGTTTTTGAGAAAGCTGCGAAGAGATGACTGATATTGCAGAGATTGGAATTGCTTCATGAAATCTAGTGGTCGGTGTCGTGACTAATACCCCAATTGCCCGCATTTCTCCAAGCCATCGATCAAGAAAAGATTCGCCATTGCTCTAATTCTTCCGTACATTTCCTGGTAGTCTCATTTACTAGAAAATGAATTGTAAAAGCAGCAACAGTAAGATTGAAATATGTGCGTCACCTGTAATTTTGGTAATAACAAGTTCAATTACGCTTCAGTTATTGAGCAAACGAAGCAACGAATCAAAAAATCATAGTCGGAATTTTTGGATTGGAGAAGTATAAGAACGTATTTATTTATATTATTATAAAAATTTTTAAACATTATAATCTGTTCAATTTTGAATCAATCAAACCCTGATAAAGAGCAATCTAAGGAAAAGAAATATTTTTCCAATAAGTATTTTCAGACATCAAAATTGAATAGAATTACCAGGTACACAATTTATGGTATATAACGAGACAACATAATAACATTTCATAAAACTATTTAAAGTTTTAGGCATGTGCATGAAACAATAAAAAAACTTTCTTCTGAATACTAAATTACAGCAGATTATGTGATGTAATTAAATATAAGTGATATAAATTACTTTCATTGGGAATGTCATACTTCTCAAACATGTGTTCCCAATACTCAAAATTTCAATTTCAACTTTTCTGTCGTGCGAAATTGCATGTACTAGCATGGACTGCTTGTACACATCTAGCCATCACGCTCTAATTGCTGTTGATTGTACAGCCCTTAGATACAGGAAGTAGGTATAAGATGTGGCCCCTTTCGGTAAATTAATGAACTTACACACTAAATTGGTCTTAGCACCGGTTTAGTCTCGACTGTAAAATCTGAAAGGTTGTGACAGTATCAGTCGCAGAGTGCAAAAATCAGTTTCAAAAGCGTGTTCCGAAGATTTGTAGTTTAAAATCGTAGAGAAAGTATAGTTTTCTATTCTAGCTTTTTGTAGCAAATACGACACTCGCTCCTAGGTCGAATTCAGCTGGTGTTTGGAGGAGAATTCTCGCAGCCGGCTGCCCTGATCGGTAGTTTTCCGTGGTTTCTCAGGTCAACAAAAAGCGAATGCCGGAGCAGTACCCTAACAAACAGTTGTCCTTCCTCTTCCTTCTCCTATCCTTACCCTTATTTACACAAACTCTCACACTTACATTACTACACTACCACATGTGGGCAGACCAGTTAGGGTTTAGAGCTTGTGCCGGCTGCGGCAGTGCCCTCTGGTGGGAGATACTTGGTTGGGGAAAAGCCGCATGTAGGATGGCCCCGGATCTCACCATCCAGTAGAGGAAGATCACCGCCACCTCCCGCGATAAAAACACGCACTATTAATGGATACGTGAATAATGACTTTAGCTGCTGACAAATCCGGAATCACCAATTAATTATTCAATCAATTAATTAATTGAACTGAACACGTGCATCAGAACGTAGAGAATGGAGTCCCGGACATACCAATTCCGTCCACGGATGGCTCCCAGGATGGGGTTACCACTCCTGGAAAATCAAAGAATTGAACAAAAATATCCATTTGACTCAAAATAAATCATTGATTCTATATCCACGTAATAAAGTTAGTAACGGCGAAGGATGTTAAGGCAGTAAAACTTGGGTTTCAATGTAGGCAAGGCAAAAATGAAGGGAAGAAGTCAATAAAAATTCAAAAGTGACGAATCGAGCACTAATATACCTTTCTCACACATCTATCTAAAATTACCAGAAAATTTTAAAACAATATAAAATTAATTAACAATTAAATTTAATTAAAAAAGTTAAATTTATTCAATTTATTATGTAGTTGTTGCGGGAGCACTATCATCCAATCATCAATACCAATCATTCTAGTCATTACCAAGCTCGGGATTTGATGACGGTGTCCCCCCTCTCGTGCTAGCTCGTGACCTTGAAGGGACTTATTGTTTTAATCTGAGTAGATCTCAGCCTCATTGTTCCTCACCACAATCGACTACCTTTCTTCTTCGTGTTCTACTTTTTCCCGTCTTTTGTCTTCAACAGTCTATCTCTTATATATTATTAACTAAGAATTGTTCAATGTTTGTAAATCTATGTTAATGTCTAAACAATGGATTATTTTATTTCTTTCGCGGGTTTTTCGCAGCTTCAGGGGGATGCCGATTTCGACTATCCGCGCCGGGTACCCACTATACCCCTCATGGGGACGCATATTAACCTTTCAACCTTCCATTAATCAGACACACACGCGGGCTCCTCAGCCTGTGATCAGCAGACTCGCAAGGCTTCCGCGACAACACCGCGAACCATACACGAAACAAAAGGGACAAACAACTATGCTCACGGCGGGACTCGAACCCGCGACCCTTCTGATAGAGGCGGCGACACACTCTAGCCTCCGCGGCATCCAGGGCGGCAAACAATGGAATATTTATTTTTGAAAAAATAAAAATACCGAATGTGGGCCTGCAACAATAAACACTGTCGGTGACTTCAGACGTCCGCCCCCACATGCTCCCTGATGAGCGCGAGCGCCCGCTTGGTCGCGTGCCACTGTCCCCCGCCCCCCGCGCCGCCCCCACCCCCGCGCCGCCCCCGCCCCTCTCCCGCCCCACGCCTCTCCCGCACCGTCCCTCTCCTGCCCCGCCCCGCCCTGCCCCTCCCTCTCCCGCCCCGCCACACCCCTCCCCCCGCGCCCCACCCCTCTCCCCCCACCCTGCTGCACCCCTCCGCCTCACCACTGCCCGCCCGCCCCGCCCCGCTCCGCCCCCCCGCCACCGGCCCGCACCGACCCCGCACCGCTCCGCTCCTCGCGGGTCCATCAGCGCTGGGCCAAGCGCAGCCAGGGTTCGCCTAGATGGCGCAGCTGCCGCCGCGCGTGGGGCCATTAGCAGGTGCTTGCAACACACTGGTTCCCAGAGGAAGGGAGGGATCCTGGGAAGGCACAATACCGCAACACCACTCACTAGGCGGGATTCGAACCTACAACTTTGGTGTCACGGTTATGAACTTAGTTGAAGGTTCATGATGAATATATTTGTCATAAAACCCACTTTACATACAAAACAACACTGCATTACACGCGAAGTTTAATTCTGAATGTTCTAGAAACAAAAGTATTCACTTTATAAACAAAATGCGCAGAAATATTTCCGATATTTTTTGGCAAGTAATATGTGGCGTAGAATAATTTCGTGATTATTTTTTTTAAAACGTTATTGTCATAATGTTTTTGCATACATAGTTCAGAGTTTGTTAAGTTTACACATACCTTAATGGCATCTGTCAATGCGATAAATATCAGAACTTTTGTATCATATTGTCTTCTTATAAATATACTTTATTATGGCATTATTAATTATTAATTTTCTTATAAATGTACTTTATTATTTTAGTATTTCACTTAAAACGTATCTGATCTTTAAAAAGTGCCGACTGCTAATGAAAATTTAGGAGGAACACCTTTTATTGCTTTCTTCGAAAAGTGCCCACTAGCTCGTGTTGATATGTATGGGACTGTGAGAAAGCTCCAAGATTGAATTGTCCGACGGCGCGTCCAAGAATTAGGGCTGGGCGATAGTTAGGTGTGATCGACAACAAAACATCGATGTTGGCAATCATCGATGTTGAAAATGAACACATCGACGTTAATAATTCATCGACAGAAAACTATCATTGTTTTTGAACATGAATGTTTTAAAGTTGGTTTAGTAACCTCTGACATTAAATTCGTGTGCAGCCAAATTTTTCTTGACAGTGCTCGTTTGCATTAATTTATAATTAAAATTTAAAGGAAAAGAACGTTTAAAAATTGTTTTTAAAAGTGTGAAATACGAGGAAAAACGAAGAAAATACCGGCACATCAAGATCATCTCGGGCGGAGGACATTCTGCTCGATGAAGGTAGTCCAAACAGTGTTCGTTCGGTTCAACCACATAAACATACAGCGTTACCATCAGTTGTTATTTCATATTTCAACTTTTTCAAAATTGGGATTATGAGAATTTTGAATCCACGAACAAAACATTGAAAACATAAAAACATCGAGCACAAAACATTCCATATTCAAAACTAGTGGTGCTAAAACAGCACGTACTTTCTCGCCCGTATTTTCACTCGAAGAGTACACAAATTTTCGAAATATAGTTCGTCACCTTATTTCAAAATTTATCTTTAAGGAACAGATTTCGTTCAGGAAAAAATCTCTTATCTCTAATATTTTAGTTGTAGAAAGTCGTCGAAAAAAGTTTGAACTTTTGCAATTTTTGAAAATTCCGAGTTTTTAACAAACTTACGACCTCCACCATTCTCTGAAACATTTTTCACACTATCCAACAACGAAATTTAATAAAAAACGATAGAGGCATTTTTTGAAAATTTTGCCAATGTCCTAAGGGCTTCATGTAAAGTACCCCCGAAAATTAAAATAAATTCAACAATTTCAAATTCAAGGGGCCCGCGAAATCAGCCAGATCGATTGAAAAATATCAATTTTGGTGAAAATAGACTGAATGGTTTAGCCGCTAACGTTGTGCACAGACGGACGAACGGACAGACAGACAAACAGAAGTTTTGCCTAAATTATATTTTTCTATATCCAGGACCCACAAAACATGTATTTTGGCTACACCGCGTGTTAAAGGATTTTTTTCTGAATTTAGCCACCACTTTTTTGTTTCCAGGTCTCTGTAATAAGAGTTTTTCTGCCGAAAATTCGCCGTCTTTTTCGCGCAGCATTACATAACTTTCTCTCTACTCCGTAGCGAGAAGGTAAAGCATCACCTTCAATAGAACGATGTTTAAAACATCTATATATTTTACAGCAACATCGATGTGAAAAACTGGCATCAATGCCGCATCTCTATTGGGTGGGCGAGTGCGCAAGCGACGGGGCTCTGACCCCGTGTGCGTTTTTTTTTTTTATTTATTTATTTAATAGAGTCAGCTGATTATACAACGCTCAGCCATATGGCTTTTCAGTTGTTCGGAGCGAGCATTTTCAGAAGAAAATATGCGAAGGGGGTGGCTACGGCCACCTCCCATTAAACATAGATTGAAGTAGTGCGAATGATAAAGTGGAGGAATACATATTGTTGACTTTTTATGGGAGGACTATTTATTTCATTATCTTATATCAGCCAGTTTCCGGAGGAAGATGTGGAAGGGGAGTCGGTTGCGGAGACGAGTTTCTACGGGATGCTCTTCTCTTTACCTATGTTGTAGTGGGAAGCACCGGTAACTGAGAGTAGATTTTGGAAGAATGATGCGGAAAGTTTAATGATGTATGTTAGGACGGGCTCTATGGTTAGGTCTTTGTGAAGGTTAGTGTTGCTTATAAACCAAGGTGCGTTAACTGCAGTTCAGCAAATAAGCTGCACAGATGCAAAAAATTGTATCGCCTAATTGATGGTAATGTGTCGGTTTAAGTTGGGTACTAATGTTATTAGTTGATCTGTAACATTAAATCCCTTTAGTGCAACTTTACAGTTGTCGCATATAAAATTTTTAATATTAAATGGGTATTTGAAGCTGAGTTTCTATAGCATTGAATTAACTAGAAGTTCTTTAGTAGTAGTTATAATTGAAGTGGAAGTACGCGAGCGAAGCCATGTCTGCATTAAGACGCGCATTGCGTTGGGAATTCGCGTTTGCTGGACTCAAGCATGCATATGATCACCGACGACCAAGACTGCAATCTCGCCGTTGACTTGTAAATTCACGAACAAGAGACAAAATTGGCAATTTCTTGACAGTCGTTGAAATTAAACCAAATCATAATTCAGACGTTTTTTCAATGAAGCAATTGCGCAGTCCCTTCCACACGTGGTCCAAGCCAGGTTGACTTTGTCACTCCCAACGTCACCTGTACAAGCGAGCATATGATATCGTAAGCACAATCAAGTCTAAAGACATGAAGGCCTTATCGCGGAATATTTCGCGAAAGAGATTGTCCTTGTCTCTGTACCCCCGTTCTACTTTTCTCAGGTTTTTACATGAACGAAGCTACCTACAAAAATTAATTCTTACCACCTCCAACTTCTAGCTTTATTGTTACTTCCCAGTTTTCTTCCTTCAAACAGAAATTGCGATCCACCTCTTCCTACGATTACCGAATAACGTTTTCTCATTTCAGCGTTAAATTACGATGTTATATACTTCATAAAACGTACGAAAGTGCTTGTGTTCTTGATTATACTATTCGCAGAGTTATGCATCTCGTAGGTTACGTATAGACTGTACAACGTAGTTATAAAGTATAATCTAGCAATTGCTTTTGAGCAACGATGAAAGCGGAAAATATTTTAAGTAACGACATTTTAAAGCTCCCTTTGTCCGTAAGTGATATTTATCTCGAAGAAATTCTGTCTTTATCTAGAACATATACCAGATACAACTTTTTTTTCATATATTCATTTCGACATGAAATGATTTTCATGGAATTTTTTTTCTTTCTCTTCGTGCGTTTTCTATGCAACGCAGCAATGAGCAAGCAGGTAAGTGCCCTGGGCCCCTTCTGCAATGCGTTTCTGTTGAGGAGAAATCCCTCTCTGAGCATTTGGCGATCTATTTTAATGAGTGGAGGATGGTAAGTTACATATTATTCTCGTTTTTGCATCGGTTGTAGAAAGCGTGTGTTATTTTTTCCGTTTATATTGTGTTAACTGTATGCACACGTGTATTTGTATATATTTTTTAGATAATTAATTTTACTCGGAGTAAAATAATGTTTTTGGTATGTTTAAACATCTTAGAAAATGGAGCACATACAATCCTTCGAAATATTTTACACGCTTACAAAATACTTGTGTAAAATTATTCTTTAGGTCATGTGCCCCATTTTAGTGTGTAACACGAGGCTTTTTGCAAGTAAGGTTTTCTTTTATAATTTCCATTTTTTGAAGCACAAATAATTTATAGATGATCAGAGATCTCTTCTCAGTCTGAGCTTGATGTTTCACATATTGTTGCAAGCACATTTAATACTGCATGCAAATTATTTTCTGTATTACATGTCAAAGTGCTACTGTGTGAAATTCATGTCTTCGTATATTTTACACATCAATAATTACTTTGTTGCGTAGATGGTGAATGCGATAACATTATATATAGGCTATTCGGATTAATGATAGGTTTTCAAATGTGTTTTACCCAATTGTGAAGCTGGTAAAAGTTAAAGATTTTTTGACGGCCTCCTACAACAAAATTATTCTAGCTAGAGATGTGTTTCTTAGTGAAATATGTTCTTCCAAATTAGATCCTTAAATAATGTGTATGTTCCTTTGAAACTATGTCTTACTTTCGCGTAATTTTGAGAGACATAGTAACCATTTTTAATCAATATCTAAACATGTTTTTTCAAAAACCGTTCGAAATTTTAATTTTTTTGAGTAGAGCAATTTTTGCCATATAATATGTCATAGCTCTATTTAATTAAAACGTCTAGCGTTAGGAAAATAGCAACAGTTCAACTTTATTTTGACGCGTCGCTACTCTTGACATTAATCAACGCGATAATATACTGTACAAGAACGTTGATCACGGTACTTTTGGCTCTTGTTTGACTCCCAGCCCGCGTGAATATTTTTCGCGGGTTGAAAACATACAATCAAATGCTAGATCAAAGAGGCGAAGAAAGTCGTGGTCGGGTTCAAATGTTCAAAATTTTCGCACTAGTTAAACTAGCATTTTCATATTACAAAACCGCTACCAATTTGTGTGAAAGTACGTATTTTTTAGCACCACTAACTTTATATTTAAATTAGTGTTCTGATAATTTGCATTCTAAATTTTATAAATCTTTTCTCCGTGGAAAGAGATCAAGAATAGATTGTTCTTTGCTTCACATGCACAAAAGTGACCTTACTCACAAACAAGCCTCGGATATTGGATTTAGATAATATTGCAAAGTGCACTGTCACCTGTTTTAAAACCCTAGAGTATCCTCCTCGAGTGTTTTCTTATTGCATGTGGTCTGCTGAGGAGATGAGTGAATAGTTTTTTCTTTTTAATTTTAAAAACAAAACAAACTTCTGTGGTTTACATTCGTCGTAGTTTTAATTTTGCAAATTTGCCGCTTGACAGAATCCATTTAGTAAGGTCGATTTCAATATTTTATTATGAAAATGTTCTCCGTTTTCCATTTTCTATATTTCAAAATTTATATTTTGAATGATATCTCTCAGTCAGGAAAGGTCTGGGAAATATGAAACTTCGAGTCATGAATGAGTATTACATTCGCGATACTACACTAGTGGGACATCAAAGACTGTTGTAATTTTCTTAAAACTTTCGTTATTAAAAATACGCCTTTCTTCAGAATCTACACTATCTTAAATATAGAGGAATATATGTTACATTTACAGAGAAAAATAATGTCACAATTCAACCTGAAATGATGAAAAAAATGTTGATCTATTCGTAGAAAGACGAAAATTTATTTGCAGATCTAAAAGAATAATGAGCATATTGTATTACGTAACGAATAGGCTTATCAGTCGCGCCCAGAATGGGGGAAGCTAGGGAACTTGCCTTAGGCCCCAACTTAATTGAGGCCCCCATTCTTTTCATTTACAACAAATAAATATATTTACTTTTATTTTGAATTAACTGCTGCACGTTATTTTGTTGCACAAAAAATGAATTCTGTTTATGTAATGAAGGAACGGAATTTCTGTTTCAAATAAAGGACTCCCGTCGACCTACTGCCTCCGGCTTCGTGTTTTTTCTGGGCGCCCCTGAGGCTTAGAAATCGTTAGAGATCAACAGAAATTTTCAGTGTTAATTGAACTAAAAATATTTTATTTTTAGTGTGTAATTTTGGAAATTTCAATTAATTAACAATTATCAACATATTTAAATAACGCGTTGATTAATATAAATAGCTTATGTTTAAATTTCGAATTTCAAAAAGAAATGGAAATGTTCAGAAATGCTACGTAATTGGTGCTTTCAATTCTTTTTTTGAAAATGATTCATTGTTATTTGCTTGCAAATAATATTATTATTCGAATTTACAATGTTGTTTTGTGACTTTCTGTAAATTAAAAAAATTAAAAAATGATACTGGCAAATACGTAATTGTTTGTAGTTGAGGTTGTTACATGTGAAAGATGTCACAATAGAAATTACGAATTTTTGTCTGATGTTTGTTTGTACAGTTCACTTGTAATACTTATTTTACAAATCGCTTGCGATCATTTGAATGTTTCCATTGCAGAATGGCATTAATGTTTAAAAAATTAATGTGTCCGTTTTGATTAGATTGTGTACTTAAGTGTAGGAAAATAACTAATATTTTATACTAATTTTGTGTACTTACTATAAGCATATTTTTTATTTCGTTTAAAACATATATTTCCCCTCATAAGATCATTAGACAGTTATATATAATTATTTTTACATTGCAGATTGAAACGAATGAAAAATATAATATAGCCTGTACGACATAAAACAATGTAGGTAACCGTTTCTTTTTTGTGGTTGGGATTACAAACAAATAAAACAGTGGGGTTGGGTACTAAATATAAAAGAAAGGTGCATGGAAGAAATTGAAATATTTTTCATAAGTACATAAATAGATGGACAAGCTTTTGATGTTCTGCCCGCTAATATTCGTGCACCAGTTTTCCTATTCTTTGTTTGTCAAGTCATTGTTTTCGTTATCTTTCTCTTGCACTTTGCTGGTGTTTTAATACCTGTGTGATAATCTCTGTGACAAAGTACGTGTGCCGAAAATCTTTTTCCAACAAAATGTTTTCATGTCTAACTCGTTTCTGAGTGTCTCAAAGACTACCACTAACTCCCCCATGCGACGCAGTGGAGCGCGAGGAGCGCTCGAACGCACCCCCTCCCCTTCTCCTCCCCTCCCCCTATCACCCCTCCCTCACCCCCACCCCACCCGCTTCGACCACGCCGCTCCACTGCGCTCCCTACACCGCCGCGGAACTTCAGTCTCTCACGGCGTGCGTGGATTCAAATGACTTTATTTTTTAGCCACAAAACAATTTGAATCATCTCTGAAATCATTTTCTTTCGCCATTTATTCATTGGATAACATGTAAATAAATGAGTTCAAACTTTTCATCTTCAATTTGTGAAATCATGATGCTATTTTAAAGCATTTTGGGAAAAGTTTTTCACTTTTGAACTGCATATTAATATGAATTACAATAGTGAATAAGAAGAATTACAATTTTTTTCGAAGAAAGTTTAATGTAAATTGTAACTTAAACTTTATGTTTTGAGAGGCTCCACAAACGTCTCCAGAAGGAGAAATTGTTTCCATTAAGTTGTTGTCGAGGCTCGTCTTCACCATCACGACATGGGTTTGGTCTGTTGGAGAGAGAAGTTAGCTATATCAACGCTCTTCTAATTTTCAGCAAATACCAAAATGTCGTTTTGAAGGGATGTGGATGAGGTCTATCTCTGTAAATCAGGATTGCCCAACTCGGTGGCTCCGTGAGCCGACCCCAGCCGATCCCGGCGCGCGAGCTCAGAAATTCGCTCGCGAGCTGCTGATGATGTTGATGGACGACACTCAACAGCGGGTGAAATAGTTTCGGAGGGGAGTGCAGGGCGGATGAACGCCTGACAGTCATCGGCTCCGAAACGCATGACGTAGGGGCAAAGCGATTAATCGTTCCCTTTCCTGTCTCTGTATGGGACAGTATGCACAAACACGTAAGACGGCTGGAATAGAATTAGAAAATAATATAATTGGTTCGGTGTTTTTAATGAATGACTATGTTTAACTTCTTGCAAATTTTTTTTTGTTCTGAACATCGTAAAAGTCACCATAAAGAAGTGTGAAGATACTTTCACACTGTGAAATACTTAACAAGTTGTTAGAAAAATATTTACGCAAACACTTGATTGGTACTTTAAGTAATTTCAAAAAATTGTGTTGTGGAAAAGTATTTTTAATTGAATCATTAAAATAATTCGTAAAAATTATAATGAAGGGCTCTTATTTTAATAAGTACGAAGCAAATATACGTTAAAAATATAAGGTAAAATCAAGATTTTTTACATTATACAAATATGTATTTTCGATAAAAAAATAATTGTCCATGTTTTTATTTGCTTTTTTT
This sequence comes from Teleogryllus oceanicus, assembly GCA_964035755.1. NCBI lineage: Eukaryota > Metazoa > Arthropoda > Insecta > Orthoptera > Gryllidae > Teleogryllus > Teleogryllus oceanicus. The sequence continues at coordinate 36,118,664 of CAXIVR010000011.1, read as the reverse complement.
ACTGGCTTATCCAACCAAATCATTATTTTGAAGATAAAGAATGCTTTAATAACATGAAATTTTTACGTTTGTTTACGCGTAAATTAATTAATCAGTTTTTATTATGATGAAAATGACTCTATGAAAGACCAAAGCATTTGTTGCGTCCAATTAGCAGTTTTCGGTCACTGGGAATATCATCGGGTCCGTGATACACGACAAGTTGGCAAACAGTTCCGAAGGTCACTCGCATGCCCTTTGGTCAAAAGCCGCTGCCTGCACAGCTCTACACCTTCCCTCCTCAGCACAAGCGACTCAGTCCCCGCGATGAGTCCTGTCTCAGCTTGGAGCAAGCACGGCTGCTCGCGCTCGTCTGGAGCCCGTTGGGCAGGCCTGCTGCTAATTCACGAGTTGCAAACTGCTGGACGCACACTCTGCCGTGGAATCGAGGAACGCTCCCGCCGCGTCTCATTTAAGATGCGTTATGGACATTTCCAGGTTAGGCCAATCCTCCCCCCCCCCATGGGTACGAAGTACCGAAAGCAAAACGAATATGCAAAACAAATCTTTGGAATAAAATATTGACACTAATATATTTTTATAGAGATTGTTACTGATAATATTGATACACGTGTATAACGACTGTTTGTACACGTAAATATTATTAAAACTGTTCGCGTCCAACCAAAAATCCTGGAGACACACACGATAATTATCAGTTTTATTTTTCATATTTTTGTCAATAAAACATAGAATCTAAAGCAATTGATCGTTAAATTATTAACATATGCTTAATTAGAAGAAAATATAAATAGAGGAAAATAAAGTATATGTACTATCATTTCCACGAAAAGAAAATTTATGTGATTTCATACATGATATTACGTATGCACTTCAATAGAAAATTAAAATATATTATAAAATATATTTTGGAGAAAGTGAGATTTTTTCTCGGAGCGTATTGATAAAATGTTAACTAAATAGTAGAAACATTTATTAATCTGATGTATTCATCGTAAAAGAGAAAAAAACTGCATGTGATATATGGGAAAGCGGTGTAATCTGCACACGTTTTCTTGAACTCCAGAATTCTTTCCTATGCATTAACGAATGATACGAGTAAATAAAGACACCAAAATGAGTGGCAAGCAACCCGTAAAAATTATTAATTTTCGCTCCCGAGAAATAGAAAGCTTATTTGCATCGGCAAATGAATTATGAGCAGTAATTTTTAATTTCAATATCTGATTACCTTGATTACCTTGATTAACACAATTTACGTTACCTTCATTACGTTACCTTGATTAATACAATTTGTACTATTAAATTCAGTGAACTAAAAGAAAATAATATAATGCATTAAGAAAGTGAAAACTTCTCTCTGCCTCTTGAAAAAGGCCAATGTACGAAAGTAGTTTCATATATGAATGAAAATAGTAAAAAAACAACCATCCAGTTTATGAATAAAATAATAGGCCTACAAAATGATTTTGGAGATGGAGGTCATTAATATTGGCACAAAATTGTCATTTGAAAAGCGCACAACACCTTCTCGATTTGTTCGACTTATCACGAAAATGGAATTGACGAAATGATTGAAGATGTGGGAAATTTATTAACACAAATTTTCGATTAAGCACTTGTAAATCTAGGAAACATTGTTTAGCCGGTGTAATGCTCATTTCACTTACAAATGAAAGCCAAATGCAAAAAGAAAAACACAAAATTTTACCACCTCCAAAATATACCCATTTGTCCACCCGTAAACCAAAATTTATTATTTGTTATTAAATGTAATTATATATAAGCTACCACCTTTAGTTATATCAAACATTGAATCAACTTGATATAAGACTGTGTTGAGCTACTTGATCGTAAATTTCAGTTGCAATTGATGTATTGACTTTCCCGCGATATATTGAGAGAAAAACATATCATAACAATTGGCATGTGTGAAATTTGCATTGTGCATTAGGCACAATCACTCCTGTGTAGTCTAGTTTATGATGTGTTTGTTTGTTCTTGAAACTTTGCAAATAGAGTTATTTGAAAAGAGTGTAGCATGTGCAAAGCCTCTGCCGGGAGGATTCTAACATGCATCCCCGGCACCTTCTTCACACAGCCCTCAAGATGCGCACGGTCATGTTTCGCGACACGACGGCGCCATATAGCGTGCGCGGGGCTGCGGCCGGCACCAAGACTCAGGGCGCTGAAGCAGGTAAGCGGCAGCCGCTAGCGCCCCGCCCCCTGCCCCGCCCCCTCACCCCCTCGCTTGCTTCCGCCCGCTGCACACACACACACACACACACACACACACACAGAGGGCTCGCGACCAAGCATTTCCAACTCACACCACTCGATGCACGCCGTTTGCCGGCAACCACTTGGGGAGTTCTTGGCCCAACTAGACTAACAAGCACTCCTATGAAATTCCAGTACGTGCAACTCGTCTTTGGATGCGTTCGTTTTCAGTCTTCTCTAACGGAAATTTGCGTAATTAATGAAAGCAACAATGAAATCCTGGAGCTTGTAACTTCATCTATCATCGAATCGTCTGAATATTACGTTATGTATATTTGTAGTCCGTCTTATTTATGGCTCGTGTCGCTCAACACCAGAACAACTAATAGTGATAAAGCAAATTCTTCGTATTATTCCTAATAGTTAAGTAACTAATAATAATAATAATAATAATAATAATAATAATAATAATAATAATAATAATAATGGTGTGACCCACGTGGTCTGTCCGTCCATCTCCCTGAGTTTGATCTCTTCTGTTCCACGGTTTGGGGCAAGCGAATTGACAACTAGCCTAATTTTTAGTATCCATCGAGAACATTATTATAGTTTGTATATTTAAGAAAATAGATTCCGTACGCCTTGAAGAGCAAACATGTTTTTGCAAAAGAATCATGTACAGAAAATGTCTACCCTCTAAAGCAAATAATACAAAAAGGAGGGAATACTTTATTGCTATTTTACTAACAGTATAATATTACATTATTAAATAAATTATTTAATTCACAATATTATCACGTTATTTAATAAATTATTTATAATCACATTATTTAATAAAAATACAAGTATATTTGCACATGGCATTAATGTATAATATATTTAAAAACTCTGTTTAATGTGGAATAATGAAATATAATTTTAAAATAAATAATCTGAAACGAAGTATAACCAAAAAAATGAATTTTTTCATAAATAAAACTCTTTTCGAAATTTAAGGGCGGCAAACGTACTTATAGTTTCGTCAAAATTTTAAAATAAATCATTAAAATTAATTATTTATTATTTATTAACAATATTTTTTTAAATTGGTGTCACCTCTACAATTGTGCCACCCGAGTCGATTCGCAACCCACGTGCCCCCTACCCAACTGCTCGACAATACTGACTCGATGTAAGAGCGAGTGGGGACTGTCAAACTCGGCACAGAAAGCCAAAACGTGTGGTAGAAGGTAACAGGGCGGGATAACGGATATCGCTGCGCTATCGGAAATGACGCAACAGTCTTCGCAGGCGGCGCGGCGTATGTTAGGGATATCTCTTGTACTGTATGGCGAAAAGCGCGTACTCACCCGAGGTGAGCACAATTCTGATTTAAAATATTTTTCAGAAATTTCTCGTGTAGTACAATTTTTTTCAAATATTTCTCACGTCATTAAAATTTGCATTAGAGGTGTAATTAATTATTTAATTTATTTGTTGGCACAGGTTTCTTGAAATCTCAAATATTTTCGAGTGTAAATGAACTCAAAATGGTACATTTTCGAGAAACGCTCATAGAAGCGTTTCTCAAAATTGGTTCCACGTTATTCTCCTAAAATTCTCCTTACAACTTTCGTGACATTCCTTGGTTTTGGCACTTCCCTGATATTGAATTTCTTATTTTAATTAAAGTGTTAGTTAACCAGAAAATTGAGTGAATAGGTAAAAATAACGTGATTTTTATATTTCTAAATATATTCGCTACAATAGAGTTTTAAAACGCACCAAGTCAATTTTTTGTTTCGTGGTTATTACAGACTGTAAGTCGAGTAAGCACCTAGTCAGAAAGTAATGTTTTCTAAAAATAATTTAATCTAGAAGGTATGAAGCAGATTCTTTTCATCCATGGGGCATAAAGAGCTTGTTTCGCTGTTGACCGTTTGTGTTCTTAGCTGCTCTCAAGATTATCTGAGATAGCAGAGATCTAGTTTAATATACGATATGATTAATTTCAGTAATTTCTTTATCTCTATCTGGGTACCACCTGGTACCACCTCGTTTAAAACTGAATACGCGGTCTCTATCACTCTCTTATATTTAGCATTTTAAAAATTTAAGAACAATTTTTGCAACCTTTAAAAGATAACTATTTATTATCTATAATTTGGGAACGCACTTTATCTCCCAGAAACCTTCTGTCTCGTGAACATGTGCTCAATATCACCGCTTTCTGATGGTGATCGTTGCGATGTTTAATTTCTCAAGAGCGTGTCGCAGTGTCTTCGGTATTATGCCTGTTTATGAGAGTATAATTGGTATTGTTTCTTCTTCGAATATGCGCAACTGTTCCTTCATAACTCGCACTAGTTTCTTCTCTTTCTGTGTCTTGTTTCATATGCTGCCGTGAAGTTACCGGTATCTACCACTGCTGTCTATCAACCGCGCTTTCTTGTTATATTTATCTCAGAGCATCACATCAGGTCTCTTGTGATGAACTGTTTGGCCGGTCAGTACGTTGCGGTCCAAGTAAAGTTTGTATCCACTGTTTTCCAAGACATTTTATGCACAGAATTGGCAGTAAGGTATATCGAAATCTGCAATAATTCCACATTTCTTTGCCAATTTGGTATGCATTATTTGCGGTACCGTGTATCTCGGTACCGTGTACTGCGGTATCTCTATTTGTAATCTGTTAGCGCTTGCACACTGCATTCTACGGTGATGTGTTGGATAGTTTCAGTCATGTTCACAGCATGCATTAGTAGGTACTGTGAGGTCTTTTACAACGAATTTCAAGCAGTTCCTCGTTGCAATAACTCGATCTTGTATTGCTATCAAGAATCCCCTTGCTCAGGGTATGAATATCTGTTAGTTATGACATAGAGACGTCGACACTTGGTTTGGCCATTTCTATGGAATATCTACCGTGGTATGACTTTTGATTCCATGTGTCAATATCCCTATCAGTGATTCCTCAGGGGTTACTTTCAGCTGCTTGAGTTTCAGAGGTGAATAGTTATCTGCTTCCTCTATAACTTTGTGGAGTTTTGATGATGAGAATTTCTCAGCGAAATATTTTCTCACATTGGAGATAATTTTGTGTGGAGATTTCGTATCTTCAAACAATCTCTTCCTTCTATTTTCCTTGGAAGTGTAGCTCTTTTGGTAAATCTTTTGGGGTGATGGTACTTGAAGCGGGTCATTTCTACTCTGCTGATGCTTTCCAGAGTCGTTGCAGACTATTTTACGTCTGGGGAGATGGTAATCACCGGTATGGCACAGACGTTAATGGGTATCACAGTATTGCGAGAATTAAGGGAAGTCTTCAGTATGGATTACAATGCGTTGGAACAACTCATTTTTACAATTTCTTTTATTTGGCTATGAATAATTACCTTCTTTTGATGAATCTCCAGATATTCGTAAAATTCATCCATGCCGAAAATTAAAATGATTTCTCCAGATAGGTCTCTTGCTCTATTTCATAAAAGAGATTACCTCTCCGAATACATTGAATTGTTCATTTATTTATTCCAAATTGCATGCCTACATCACTAAATAATCTATAAGAGATATGTACCGGTTAGACTTTTCAGACCTCGTCATGTGCCCCAATATAGTTTCAGATCGTCCATGTCAGCCAGATGGCTGACCATACATTTCCCTTGACCTTTTATTTCAAATTCCGCTTTCATTCTTTCCAATACGGAGCGGGTTTATGGCAAGACAACCAGAATGGAGAGAGGCCGTCGTCTTGAAATATTCCTCGTTTGATCTTTACTATCTTTGTAACTATTCTGTTAGTCTTTGAACCCACCGTATTCTCGTACTCTCCCCTATTTTCGTAGGCCAATAGTTCACAGACGTTTTACGGTTTATAACTTGATGGTTAACTCGATATATTCTCAAAAGTATAAACCGGGAGAGGTGTTTCAGTGCATCAACTGATGTCACTGCAGTGCCTCTGACCAAAAGGTCCTAGGTTCGAGACCCGACGGCGGCAGGATTTTCGACACTAGCTTTTCAGCCAGGTCGAATTCAATCGCGATCTGGAAGAGACTTCTAGAGGTCGGCTGCTGTGATCGGTAGTTTTCCGTCAATACCAGACGCATACTGGAGCAGTACCCTAACAAATGGGCCACAGACCGAGCGCGATCTTTCCTTCCTCTTCCTAGTCCTATCCTCACCCCTTATACACACACACACACACACACTTACACTAACCTGCACTACACTTCCACACATGCCCGGGGACCCGTCGGAGGCTTAGAGCTTGTCCCGGCTGGGGCAGTGCCCCGCTGATGGGAGATACCTTGTTGGGGAAACTCCGGTAGTCGACGGTAGGGCGGCGCCGGATGTCGCCATCCAACGGGGGAAGACTACTGCCATCTCCCGATGGAAAACATGCATTACACTTACCGGAATAATTACTTCAGTAGTTGACGCGCCCGGAATCACTAAAAATCAATTAATCAATATACCAATGAAACAGTCATTAGGGACCATGTCGAAAGCTTTTTTTTATAGTCAATAAAACAGGTATACATATTTGTTTATCAAAGGACCACTATTGGAATTAATGGTATGGTAACTATGAATATGAAACGATATGGTGATGATAAGGGGTGAAAGGACGAACACAAATACAACCATGCCCGAGGCGGGACTCGAACCCGCGACCCATCGGTCCGAGATCGCCACGACACTACTGCCTTAGCGATCTCGGCCACCGGATCAGCGCCTGCGACTTTATCACACTCTCATTTATAAACTGCTCTTTACATTCCAATGAGCCCTTACTGGAACCTCTCTGGGTATTCGAGATGTTATTTTGTGTGCAATGATAATAGATTATAAAATTTAGACAGCCGGTTATGATCTTAAATAATGCATTTAAACACGTGATTTGTCGGTAGGGGCTTGGATCGGAATTGTTATTTGTTTTGGGTTTGAGATATGTAACTCCCTCACTCAGGATTTAAATGTTTCTCCTGCGTGTTTCAGATACTAGTTTCTAAGAGTTAGAATTTTCCCATGAATGCAAGAAAATCTCTTAACCCGAATGTTGCGAGATCTCTCTGTGACTGAACACTTCCAATTCTTCAGCTTAAGGATAGGTTATGCACAGAAATATAACTAATTTACATTTCTCCAATAGAACTACAAGAAGTCATTACTATATGAAGTACTGACTTGAACGTTGCCATCAGTTGACCATATTCTGCCCCCAAAGTCTTCAATTGTCAATTTTTTCTGGCTACTTATCCACCTGGTTTTCTCCCTTCTGTCTTCTATAAAAATCTTTTTGGTTTATGTTATACTCTCGGTTGTCATTGTTCCACTTTGAGCTCTTAATGTAGAATCGCAAACCTTGACTGTAAAGGCTAAGTTGCATTTGAGTATGTCAGTATGTTCTAGAATACATCTGTTTTCCAGGTTGTAGTTTGCATGTATGCAGTTTCTCGTCCTGATTTTTGCTACTTTTCTTTTCAGGCGTTTATTTTTACTTCTCCTCTCATATGCTTCAAGGACTGCAATATCCGATCTGATGCGTTTAATTCTTCTTTCTAATCGTATCTTCCTAGGAGGAGCACGCATTTATCGATGCATTTGTAATTTCTGTGTTTCGATGATTTTCCCGCCACCTATCTTCACAATTGCTAATGTTGTGCATAAAATAGTTGATTCAAGAGTGTCATACGTCATAAATTGTTTGATTTCAGAAGAAAGTGTAACTTCATTTGCTAGTTTTATCAGTAATGAAATTTTCGTGGAACTGGGTTGCCTTCAAATTCTAGATCTAGTTTGATGTGAAAATCCATAGTATTCAGTTTTGGCAAGTTGATACTGCTGATAAAGTTGTGTAAGTAGTTTGTGTGTTTTATATTGATGAATCACCAATTTACACCGCATGATTGCAATATTTATTACAATATCTGCGAGAATATAAAAGGGCATCTTGATTTGTCGGGAACGATGAATTGGTCTTTGCATTGTTAGTAATTCGATAACCGGTTGAAAATGTCTAGGAATCTTAATGTGTCATGCACTTCCTCCTTTACAGCGCCCCTTTCGGTCGCTCTCGCCCTCATTCAGAGGAGATTCCAGTCAGACACAACTCTGAACACGGGGCCGTGGATTTACATTGTTCAAAAACAATTCCTCTAACACGATTCTTCTTTCATAAATGGATGACAATTGAGGAAAAGTACTTAACTCCCACATCTCAACTTTCCCATTTCTCCTGCGAATGATCAACACGTAACACTATCCCTTGTGTGATAGAAAACAATTGGTAGATGGTATGAGTACATTAGTAAACTGATAAAACACCTTTCATTTTCCCACTTAAATTTTTCATTATTTCCTGTAGGGTGCATGTGGTTTGATGATGATTTGTTTGCTTATAGAAATAGTACATTTTCGTGTGTGTGAATCTGTCAGTGTGTGATATTATTCTTTTGTATACGTACGGAGTAAAAGACGAAGTACAGAGAAAATTATGTAATGTTACGCTGAAAAGTGCAGTTTTTTCGACAGAAAACTGGTTATGTGGCTCCCTGATGCCGCAAAAGAGGATTTCTCATTCCCCTTATGTAGTAAATTGCTTTCTCCGATACCTATCATTGTCAGAATCTACATATTGTGATTCCTTAATAGCGAAAAAGCGTTTCGTTTCAAAACGTCTGTCCATCTGTAAACATGATTGACTAAAAACCTAACCTATTCGTAGGAATTTTGTGCAAAATGAATATTATTCAATCAATTTTGTTCGCCTCAAAACCCTACGAGTTTGAAAAGAATTCTTTGAATTTTGGTGCAACTTTATATAATGGCTGCAACTTTTTTCTTTAAATTTCTTGTAGGAATATACTGAAATACATAACAAAGATGGGGTATGCCATTGTTATCAATGAATTTTCAAAAAATGCAAATTTTTGGTATTTGTTGAACAGGCTCTAACGAATTTGATTATTGAAGGTAGAGATTTTTTCATTCAAATTAATTTTTTTTTTACAATTAGTTTCTTAATTAATGTCGTGATCATTTTTTAAAAAAATAATAGTAATATACGCGCAGTTTTCAGTGAAATATGAATAACATTAAACTTAAGAATTTCTCAAAACAGCTCCAATTTTTCAACGGATAGTGCTTAATGCAGTGAATAACATGACAAAATTAAGTTAATATTTTTTACAAAGTTTTCTTCTAAACATTTTAGACAGTAATTATTACAACAATTAAAAACTCACATTAAAGTCATATTCACTTAATTTTGTTTACACCATATTTACCAAAAAACATACTAATATCAAACGTCTTGCCAGCTCTCTCAGCGTTTCGAGGCATTTCTTTTCCTCTTCATTGGGAGTACTACCCCAAAGTAAGACTGTTACAACATCGATCAACTTTAAGACAATCTACATGTATAAATAATGTTATTTTTTACTTGAAACTTCTAGCCAATCGTACGTAGACAAAATGAATTTATATATCTATTCCACGTTCAAATGAACTCACTTCAGAATATTCAATATAGAATATACGAGAATTGGTATAATATAAAATATATTCTGAGGTTCCGGTGTAGACACAATTTAATTTTGTCTACGTACGTTTCACTGGAAATATATAACGTAGAAAATTAAAGTATCCATTTCTAATTCAATGGCCGGCAACATCATCTAGATCGATCGTGGAATATCAGTTTTGGTGAAAATCCTGTTTTTAGTTTATCGTCTAGCGTTGTTCACAAATCGACGGACAGACGGAGCCTTTGCCTTAAAAGGAAAATGCCTTAAACCAACGTTTCGGTATCGAGAAACCTCAAAACTTTAATTCTATCTACACAACGTATCAGAGGAAGTAATTTACTAAATTTACTACACATGGCAACTCGAATTATTCTTTCTTTCGGAATCTGGGACCTATACTACGAATATTTCCGCCAAAAAATCGCCGTTTTCCCTGCAGCGTTACTTATCTGCTGTATAATATGTATGTAGTTTGAGTGAAAGTAAAAAAGTGGATCTTTAAGTAAAGTCACATGATATTTTCTTAAATTATTTTCTGCTTGATGTTATTCCAAACTATAAAAAAATCTCAAACAACGGCTCCAAATTTTTCTTTAATTTTTTATTCGGATGGAGTAAAGGACGCTTAAAAATAGTACACGTCTCATTTTTCTTAAACTTTCTGAATTTTCGAAAATTGACAAAGTTAGAAATACTGCAAGAAACTACGTGCTGTTGTAGCAAAAGTAGTTTAAAAAAATTGTTATTCAAAATGATATCTTTCACTACCGTCACGTAGAACATCTCTTTTATATGTGTAGTTTTCGTGTAAATTAGAGTAAATTAGTGACAAATTTAAACGTAGAGCTTTTATGGCACGTAGTATTTCTTTTTTTTGTAACATAATAAAAATATATTTTTTTACAATATTATCTACATTTCAAATATTTTAATGAAAAAGTGACTTATTCCATATGTGCTCAATTTGAAGAAAATATTTTAAGAAAACATTTAAAGCTATTTTCTAGAAAATTTTAACTGTTTTAAAATTTTTAAGATTTAAATAATTTCATGTACAAATTTGTTCAAAATATGAATGGTATTTGCCTCTTTTTTTAGAAAATTTATTGAATGATTGACTGATCATTCTAAAGATCTAAAGTCATTAGTTACGTAAGTGTAGTGCATGTTTTATTGCGGGGGTGAGAGTGTTCTTCCTCCCTGGATGACAATAATCGGCGTCATCAGTCACATCGGCTTGCGGGGTTTTCCCTAACCAGGTATCTCCCACCAGCGCGGCATCGAGCTGGGTACCGCCCTAGCCGGCACACGCTGCAAGTTACCAACTTGTCTCCCGACATGTGTGGTAGTATAGTGCATGTAAGTGTGTATGTAAATAAGGGATGGGAATAGGAGAAGGCAGAGAAAGACAGATCCTCTTAGGATACTGCTTTGGCATTTACCTGGTGTTGATTGGAGAAGTGAAAAACTACCTATAAGAACTGCCACCTGCTAGAATTCTCCTCCAGAGAGCGGCGGATCTCGAACTCGAAATGTACTAGTGTCGAAAATCCTGCCACCATCGAGTCTGGAACCCTAGAGCCTACCGGAACTGTGGTGACATCAAGTGATACCCAGAGCCTTCTCACCCGATAAATTGTCCGATGTGTCAGAGTCTATTGAATGTAGAAAATATATTCCAAATACTGTGCTTGAGTGAACATGTCTCAGTTTGTAGAGCGCACGAAGGAACAGTAGCAAGTATTGAATCCTGGCCCGTATGCAATTTTATTTCTTGATGTTTGACAATACTATTTTCTATACTTATAGAAGTGTCTTCCCATTAAATACTTTGAATGTTCAAAAATTAAAGATATGATCTTTAAATCAAACGACGCTTCATAGTTTTGATATGTTTTTCAAGTGAGTTCTGAATTGTTATTAGCATAGCATGTTCAACGTTACAGTGGTTAGTAAGCATTATAATTGATACATATTTTTTTAGTATTACTAGTTTAAAATAACGTATTATATTATTATCTCTATTGTGTCAGGGTTTGTATTGACGACGTCCGTGTTTAGAATCGTTTTCATAATTGATCATAATGCTTTTCTGATTTCAATTCTCCTCGTTTACAAGCATATTAAATTTAAAAATATTTTATTAAAAAGCAGAAACGGAATGAACTGTTTGTTACCATGCCTTAAATTAAATCTTTCCTTTCAAACTAAATGTCTTTCCAAGATGCAGAACGTATCGTGTATTGAACGTAAAACATTATTTAAGTCACACGTAGGTGAACAAATGTCTACCATGACGAAAACGTCTTTATCGTGGTACTTTTAATTCCTAATTATTTGTCTCAGAGACGTAAGTGCAGCGTGTTATTTTATTTTCTCATATGCGTACAGACTATCTGAATGTGGCGCCGCGCCACCGGATTAAACCGTTTTAAAGCGCATTAAACCGTTAAATAGTTTTAGAAGTATTTTCATGTGTTTAAAATTTCTAAATTTGATATATACGAGTAGCTTTGTTCAAATAAATTCTTACACTATCTGGCATCGAAACTATCAATGAATAGTAGTAGCTAATAATGTTATAATTCCATTGACAAATTCCCAACACCCAATGACCTTGCATTACCTCCTTAAGGAATATTAACCGGTGATATTGCAATTTCAAAATTGTAATCGCCTTAAAAGAATACAGGTATGGATGATGTGAATAGTTAGAATTCAGTTCAGCTACGTTTTTTATGTTTTTTTGCAAATTTGCACAAAAATGCGCGTAAATGATCACCTGTAAGTTGTTCTTCAGCGCTATTCCCTAATCATAATATAAGATCATTCTCACTTAGTTCTGAAAATTCTGCCACAAAATCTTCTACAACTACATTTGATTCTTCCCCCGCTTTGCTTTACGCTTCTATATTGCTGTCATTTTTGAAGAGTTTAAAACTCTACAAACTGACTGATTTGTATTCACTTCTACTACTGCAATTGCTCTATTAATAGTTTTGTAGACGAATCTATACAAAATTTAAAAAGTGACTGTTTTGTATGTTTATGTGAACGAGATGATATTTGAGTTCAATAATAATACGTTTGTCACACTCATTTGAAAATCTGTAATTGCAAGCTTCAGAACATGAATGTGCAAAATCGAAAACGGACGCGCTTCTATTCTCTAACGTTACTCACAATCCTGGTTTTCTCCGTAGTGACTTGACGTTCACAGGTTCTAAGAAAAAGCAGCATATGTGAAAGCACTTGTCGCTCGGGGTGGGCGAGGCTAAGGGCGCAGATCCTGGAAGCCGCCCCGAGAGCTTTCATCTCTCTGGTGAAGCTGAATCGTCTCAGTAGATTGATTGTTAATGATTGCGGGGACATCGATAACTAGGGTCATTAGTCCCGTAAGTGCATGTTTTTTCATCGGGAGGTGGCGGTGATGTTCCTTCACTGGATGGCGAGGTCCGGCGTCGACCAACAAATTTCCCCATCCAGATATCTGAAACAAGTGGGGCATCGCCGCCAGCCGGGACAAGTTCTAAGCTCCCGACCGGTCTTCCGGAGTGTGTAGTAGTGTAGTGCATGTTAATGAAAGTATGTGTAAGGGGGTGAGGATAGGACAAGAAAGAGGAAGGAATGATCGCGCGCGGTCCGTGGTCCATTTGTTTGGGTACTGCTTCAACATTCGCTTTGTGTGATCGGAGAAACCACGGAAAATACCGACCAGTGCAGCCGGCCGCTAGAATTCTCCTCCAGACAGCGACTGAATTAGACCTAGCTGACAAGCTAGTCCGCCGTCGGGACTCGAACTTTTTTTTTTCATTTATTTAACATAGATGGTGAATACATAGCGCAGTTGAAATAACTCTACATATGTTTGATGGCTTAATACTAACTTAAATTAAAACTTAAAACTAATACAAGGGTTGAGGTTACCCATGGGGCTCCTCTAGTCGGGATCTAGATCAGAGAATTTTTTGAGAAAAATGTGGAATGGAAACTTATTTTGTATTCGGGTTCTATGTGATGGGTTTTTGCCGAGTCTGTGAACTGATAATGAAGGGATTTGGGATATGTTTGAGAAGAACTTGGTAGCTAGGTACTCGAAGCTAGGACCTCCCGGCCAGAGGGACTGCAGTGCCATCAGTGAGCCGCCTCTCCCGGTCCGTCGCAATAGAGCGCAAGGAAGTTTCCGCGACGGCAGACGCGGTCGGGCAGACAACGCGTGCAACGCGGCTCCCGCCTGAACAGCCGCGGCCGCTCTCGGACTGCAGGCGCATCGCGCTCGTGTTTTGGGAATCCTGCTCATTGGCGCCGGCCACCCAGGGACGTCTATTCACAGCAGCAGGTCGCGCCGGCGCCGCCCCTCGGCGAGAAGCGGCTGTGGACGCGGAGGACGGCTGGCGCAGGCGACGGTCGAGGGAGGCACTGACACATCACAGGGGGGGGGGGAAGGAGGCGACAGGGAGGCTGAAGCCACACTAAAAAAATGAAAGGAAAAATAAAACAAAAATTAGAATAAAGTCTACATATCAGTAATTTGTTTAGAGGTTGTTATTTAGTTTCTCCTCATATTCTGTATGATGTTAATGTAATTTTTCATACCCTTGAAAGACAAATTTTTGTTGAATAAGGATCAATAAATATTATAAAAAAAATGAAAGGGGCCCCTAAGCCTCACAGAAGAAAATATTTTATTTCATCATGACGTTCAATTCGTGATTGTCTCCCCTTTAACCTGACAGTTCGGTAAATTGTTTTACGACCTTTGGAAAAGAGTCTCTGCAAATGATTTGGCGACTGTGTAAATGATTGAGATCAAATCAATTGAATGTATTCATTGTATCAGAGAAGTTGTAATTTCATTCTTATTGTTGTTTATTGTTTACATTTTCTGGTAAATGTGTTATATTGTCGTTGATGATAGACAACCTCTTGTGTGACGGAATTGGCGAATTTTACATTTTGGTATCAATGACTCAGGTTTGCGTGGTCTTTGGGAAGAAAACTAGAAATTGTGGTCTTTAAAGAGAAAATAAAAACATCATATATGACCTTTAGAATTTATTGTCAATTAAATATCTCGTAAGTGGAAAAAGTCACATGGGAAATTTTCGTAAGGTGCTTTCACAAACATTTACAACCATTTTTTTAACATTATTACATAGAAAGTGTAGATTGCCTTAATTCAACCAACTGTACATTATTGACACCAAAAGGTGTTTTTCCCTTCCTCCTGTAAAAATTGTTTTTTCACAATGGAGGTTGTCTATCATCAACAGCGATATGTAATTGGAAACAATGACAAATGACAAAGAAGTGCAGTTGGCCTATTCTCTTGTTTTGGGCTGTCCTCGGGGATGCTCTCGCACCTGCGACAAAGTGCATCTAACTTGACAGTTCTGAGTTGTTTATTTACGAAAACAAAACCTTGAAGAGATCTGCCCAACGTAGAACGCGTTGGTGCGTCCTGCCACTCTTCCTTCTTCATTTGTAGAGAATGGGTTGATATATATTAGTTATTACATTATATTATAAATATATAACAATTTCTGTTAAATTAATAATTAATTTTGGGGCACGTTATGGGACCTAAAGTGTTATAAATCAAGCACTGATATCTTTTATATATATATATATATATATATATATATATATATATATATATATTTGTATATAAGATATTCCAACGGTACATTGTTAACGTACGACGAAAGTAGCTGAGTGAATAGTTGGTAAAATTACTTGAATAGAAAACGTATGGTAGAACACTTTTTATTTGATTATTTGTTGGCCTTCCAAGCACACGGCGCTTGATCTCTGGCAGCGTCGAGGCGCAGGGAGCGAGACAAATCGACGAGCGATGATAAATATTTGGGTGAACTAATACAGGTTGAGCTTCGTATCTGCTCGATTTCAATGGCAAGGCGCAGGGCGCTGCTTCGCCTCCGCGGCGATTCGCGTGTGAATGGCCGGGGTGGGCTGTCTTCCGCCGGGCGGGCGCCGCGCTGCGATGGCAGCGAGATGCGCGGCTGATTGGCTGTATATGGCTCGGCTGCGGCGGCGCGGGGCGTGGGGCCGCTGGGCCTATTTCTGAACGCGAGCGCGAGCGGGGCGGGCGCGGGGCGGGTGCGCGCGGAGGAGCGGAGCCTGGAGGGGGCGCCGCCCGGAGCGCGGAAAAGCGAAGGCTACATGCGCACGCGCCGTGCCTCACGACACGCGACACGCCACCTCCGACGGTTATTTGCGGCGCCGCGCGCCGCGGGCAGGGAAGCGGGCGGGAGAGCGAGCGGGTGGGCGGGGGGCGGGGGGGGAAAAGCGCGGGGCGGCGGGGGGGGGGGCGGCGGGCAATGTGGGGGTCGGGGGAAGCGGGCGGAGCGGGGCAGGTCGGGGCGGGGTGGAGCGGGGCGGGGCGGAGCGGAGCTGGGGGGGGGGCATGACGAAGCAGGGTAGGGTGCTGGGCGGGGCGCGGGTGAGGTGAGGTGGAATGGGGTGGAGTGAGACGCGGGTGGCGGGGAGGGGCGGGGCGGCCACATGCCTGCCCAGCGCTCAGCCCGCTACAGGAAGCGCTGGCACCCGGAGAAAGGGGTCAACCAATGGCAGCCGCCGAAGCCACGCGATAGTTCAAATTCAGCGTTCAATAGAAATGCCGTTTATGAAATTGGAATTCAATATATTATACTTACAATAAAATTAAATACATTGTATAATAGAGATGTTTGAAATACGTGGAATCACAATTCTCGATAGCGATTTCATTCGTAGTTACTGTATCAACAACTCTGTAACCTATATATTTATGCAATACATGGAATCTTTAATAGATTTTGATATGTATTGTATAAAATACAATTTTTTTTATGTGTAGTAATTCAATACAAATATTTTTATTTAACAGTGTCACTCAAAATGAACAAATAAAAACTGAAATCAACTATCGGCCCAACGTTTTTCAAAATTTAAAAACTTTTTAAATTTAAAGATTTTTTTGAAAAGAGTTGCGTTTTCGCAACATGTCTCTTAGCCCTTCTTGGGCATTGGGCATATCTGTGGTAGTCCTCCTTAAAGTTTTTAGTCTTTATGTCATCACGTCGGAGTCCGTCAGGTCCTTCTATCCCTTCGGCCAGGGCTCGTTGCCGTTAATCACCGGGGTTTCCAGACGGTAACCCGTCTAGGAATCTGTGGGGTCTCGAGTTGCTTAGCTTCTGTGACTTCAAGCACGTTCGAGCATTGTTCAGAAAATCGGCTAATGATGCTATGACAAACTCTTACCGCAAAAACACGTTGTTAAGAGAAGTGTTGTTTCTCTCAGTAATGAGCTTTAAGTTTTAATGCATTGTGGTTCAGATGTTTCAAATCAAGTCAATAAATAAATGTGTATGTGGTGACTCTGCGCAAAAAACCTCATGTCTCGATTTGATTAATTACTTCCTTGCATTCATAGTGTGAAGGAACTATGGTCGTATTGCATGAATATCACAAAACACACTTTTTCGTATTTTTAGTAGCGTTTACGTAATATTATTATATTGCATCTGCTATCCTAACACTTCCGTCATTACTCGAAAAATGTAAAAAATATAACCAAAATTATGTGAAAGCTACTTGGATTTTGAAAAAACTGCACATTAAATGTTTTAAATTAAGGAATAGAAGTACTAGGAACAAGTCACTAGCTTAATATTGTCGAAGTATATATTAGTAAGTATTCGAAACAAATTCCATTTTCGAAATTCCGGATGTTTTGATGAAAATAGAATTTTTGACTGTAATTAAGCAAACATTGCTCTATTTCAGAAAAAATTAAAAATAGATCCGATTTTGAGAAAATTGTGTTTTCGAATGCTTCCACAAACACATGAAATTTAGTGAAATTTTAGAAATATCGGTACCAACATTTTAACTCTCAATAGTATATAACAAACGATGATAGAACGTAAGCAATATAACCTACACAAACTAACCCTAACAAATCAACACGACCAATTAAAAGAATACAGGCTTCCCGGTAAAAGGAATCTGGCAATGCAAAAAATCAGGTTGTTAAATACTCGTGTTAAAATTTGTCAATAAGTGTGGTTCCGGAAGCATTTCTTGAACTAGTAATGCTACAACAGCACATACTGTCTCCCATTATTTCTAACTTTTTCAATTTTAGGAAATTCAAAGAGTTAAAAGAAAAGTAGACCTGTGCTATTTTTTAAGCATTTTTTGCTCTGTCCGTGGAAAAAAATTAAAGAAAAAATGGAGCCGTTCTTGAGAAAAGAATGTTATAAATTGCATAAACTTCAATCAGAAAATACGTAAAAACACTTGCTTTTTAAAAAACAATAGTGCATTATCTTATTTTAAAACATTTTTTTGAACAGATTTTATTTTTAAAAACCCCATCAACAATACTGTACTCTTTCATTGATATTTTTTTTCTTTTTTGCAGTTTACGAAAGTACAGAAATGTTCCCCAAAATGGAATCAGCATCGATTTTTTCACCTCTCTTTACTATACGTGGAAAAATTTAAAGATAATTTTTTTAAAAATAAGCGTGTAAAAATTGCCTATATTTCACACAAAATTACGCTAAAAATTTCTCACACTTTCGAAAAATTGTACATGATTTTATTTCAAGATGTCTATTAAAATATTTGAAGATATCAGTCAACAGGCATTACTTTCAATAATCTCTAATCTCTTTTCAGTTATGTAGTTGTATGAAGACGCCGAAAAAACTTTTAAGTTTTGAATTAATTGTTTAAATTTCAAAAATGTTCAAGATAATAAGATTTCAATGAAAATAGACCTACGCCGGTTTTTTACGCATACCTATGGTATCCGAGGAAGTGTTTCAACATATAAACAGTTTTCGTGTATGTATTTCTTTCTTTATAGATAATGGTACGGTAATGAATTGGCAAACGATAGTCTTGCAGCATCATTTTTGGTTTGTTAATTTGAAAACCGAATTTCGTTTCCCATCATTTTCAAGACAATTTGTTTTAATAGAGAAACGTGCGAGTATAATTAAAAGACTGATTTTGATTAAAATTTCTGAGTTTCAAAAATTGTAAATTCGAATCTTCAGAACCTGTTTTGCTGACGAGATGTCACTTGGTGGCTGAAGAATTAATAGGATTGCAATATATTAGTATTACGTAACCGTTACAATTAATTCGATAAAATATGTTGTAGAACTAGTTTTGATAGGATAGATTGGTCGAGATCTCTAATGGAAGCTCATTCATTTGATTTCCTGCTAGAAAAAAATGTAATACTTTTCGACTTGTATTACATTCCGGAGGGGACGATTGGATGAAATAGACACAACACAAACCCGACTTCATGCAAGACACCCAGGTGTTTGCATTCATTTGATAACACCACTTGTGTATTTGAACAGCCTTTTCGGCCACTTGTGCTAAGTTCTGAACTGGGTAAATTGGGCTAACCGCTCCCGCTCATTTGTAAACAAGATCCCACATTTGATATAGTCTTCCACTGGCAGATAACGTATTGTCGGCTACGATCAGTCCTCAACGTGTTTAAAGTCCCCTATGATAACGCTATTTTACTGTTCAGGTCGAGTATCACGTAACAATTGCACGGAATTCTGACCTTCACGGTATCTGTCATACTGGGATAATATTTTCTGTGGGTCCCACTTCTCCATCTCCCATGAAGGGAAGTCAGTCTCTGCTTCCTGACAAGAATACACGGAACATTGTTTTATTTTTAAATGCACATATTTGTCTTTTATTACATCGTTACATTAAACCGATAATTTGTTTTGATATATTGACATAGATTATTCAATGTAATAAATTTCAAATCATGAATATTAATTCGCATTAATTTAATTCATGTCCTGTGGCGTACGCCGATGTTCAATCTAAATATTGGAGGATTATAAAAATTTTAAATTATAATTATACAAACTCGTGAAACTGTTTTTCCTTTGTACTTTCGTACCGGAACATCTGCAAAGGCACTGAATGAAGGCTAGGAGATGGCTGCACCCGTAAGGTGTGTCTTTCTCACTTCCAAACCTATCGGCGAAGAAAAACCAATAGATCGTTAGAGCGCTAAACATTATACAACATGTTTAGCTTCCCAATTTTGGCCAATCATTGTAACGGTATACTAATACACTGATTTTTAACATTTTTTTTCATCCCTGCTTCCTCCTGCAATTGGGAATCCGGTGGTCTTTGTTGGCCACCTACCGCGGGTGCAACTTCAGCGGAGAAGCGAGCGACGTGGCTCAGCTCACTTTTTGTTTTCCCTGTTTCCTGGCAGCGTGACGTCATCGACCTATTAAGCTCTTGTGCGGGTACGCTTTCAATGGATGTTTTACCATGCAGTGTCGCGCCTGGGAAAATTTTTAGAGCTCGCCATATTCTTTTTTCTGTAGCTATTATTAAACGTTAGTTTTTTTCGTAATAAGTAAATTTTAAGTTGGTAATTAATCAATAATTAGTTAATAATAATAACTTTCCGTTACTACTATTTATCAGTATGTTATTCACAGTATTAATGATAAAAATTAATAGTATTTATAATTATATGGAGATCTTATTTTCAGATCTTAGGTTTCTATTGCTTCATGCTATTGTTTATACATTCAATTCTTAAATTTCATTTATATATTTAATGACAACATTTTCGATAAAATTATTATCAACATCATTTACTGGTTTCCCAAATTTTTTTCAAAATGTTTCTATAAACGTTGAAGGCTTCCCACTGGAAGTCGAGTTTCACCATCAGATCGTGTTTTGGTAGGTTTTCGGAAAATACAACTATTGTGATATGTTTCTTGAAATATGGTGTTTCCTTTTATTAAATTTGTTCAAACAATTATCATCCCAACATGGAGTTGAGCCCTGGATCTCTTATTTTACGCTGTTGCTCTAAGCACTGACCTGTTCAGCCCGTCAATGCAACTGCCTTTAAACCAGCCGTCCAACATTCAATTCCAAGGAGGGGGGTGAAAAATTCTCTGAAAAGATGTAATTATTAAAATAGATTTGTTTCACAGTAACAAAGACATATCATGGAAATGTATATTGTACGGAACATAAATCCAACGTGTTAGCCTCTCCAGTAGGTGTCATAGTGATGACAATTGAATTAATTTGTTCTTGTGTTGATCTGTAATGTTTATCAGAGAATAACCGTATCTACGTCTACCTATGTACCTATCTAATCTATTTATCTACATCTACAGATATTAGTACAGAATGATGTTGGAAATATCAAGTAGTGTATTACGCAAGAAGACGCCTCGTCATTGTACGACATTTATGTAATGTCGAACGAGCCACATGGGCCACGTTCATTGAGTAATTATTTTTTTCTCTCGCTAGTATACTTGAAATTAATTAAATGATATTTCCTGACAAAACAAAAATATTTTCGCCAAAAAATTAGGAAATACCCCGATCGCTTCTCTAACTGACCCTCCACCCCACACCTCCCACCGCGTCCATCCGATTCATTCGATTCGTATTAAGAATGGATGTATTCACATAAAATATTTTACATGACGATCTGCAATATTTTCAAGTGAACATTTTCTTAGTTTGACGCACAATGTACTACCTAATATATTGTGTTAATCGGTGCCACACTTAAGTTGTAAATTTAAATAACAAAGACATGAAATAACAAAGACATGAGATTGTGGTCTATCGAGTAAGGATTTCATGACGACCTAGAATGTCTTTTACCATTCTTTCTCAAATTCTCCATTTCAGTGATTCTGTAAGGTGTTATTTTCATTGAACAGTTCGCTGATGTTCCGTGACATTTTTAATTCGATGTTTGTCATAATTCTTATAATATTAATACATAAGCAATAGTAAATTAGATACCTTGATTCTACACTAGCAGCAACAGTAATGTCAACGATAGAACGATAGTTACACTATATAAATAGCAGAGTTAACATTGCAGTAACCGGTGATGTTAGCCCATAAGGTACTTCCTTTCGTTTACTGTAATCATGTTTACTAGGAAAATGTCATTGTATATGTTGGTTTCTTTAAAAAATAGATTAATAAAATAAGATAAATAAAGTGTAGTAGATTTGGATGCGTCGTACACTTTGTGGAATTTAACTGTAATCTTACTTTTGCGATTTCCCAGCCTTTAAATGTATATGAACAGTGATCAGTTCTTAATGAAGTAATGGCTGTTCTTTCCGTGTGAAATCCCTGAATGTTTTCATTTATCTAACGTTAGAAACTCGTTTATGTAACTTGCTAGCCTTAATAAATTCCTATCGTTCTTACCACATATTTTGCATAATTCTGAAGATGTGGTTCCACTTAAATGCATAGGAAATCACTGGTATGGTTACGACAGTTTCACAAGTGGACGTTTGTTCTTCGGGAGTTGCCAGAGGCGACTGGTCTTAATGTGCTACGGTGCTGCAGCACACATCTTGCCAATCGCCTTTAAACAACTTTTTATTCAATTTATTTAGAGTCGCAACAACTTCAGTTTTTTATTGTGCCGTTTCACTCAAAAATCGATCTTTCGTTGATATCCTTTGATGGCCCATATCTTGGCTTTTGGAGTTAGTATACTGAATATGTACTTCAACATTAGCATAGTTGGCGTTGACGTTGACGTAAATCAGCTGTTACGGTGTTATCCAATCGGGAACTTCACTGCAGGAGTAAGCTTCCGATTGTATGACACCGTAACTGCTGATTAAACGTCAATGGACTCTATGGTGAAATCGAAGTACACTTTCCAGTCAGTTGCTGACGACGGTAAAGTGAATATGGCGATGGTGTAACAGTTAGCGTATGGAGCTGTTATGCCCAAGTTCGCGGGTTCAAACCTGATCGAAGCCGTGGATTTTTAAGAGCGAAAAAATCCTTCGGAGGGGAAGTAAAGCCGGTTATTAATATAATTTACTGCATGTAAAAGATCCACAAGCCTAAATGAAGCCTGTGAGCTAAATTCAAATTGCCTATTTCGTCGCCCCAAGTAACACCTTCTTTCTCCCCTAGTATATGAAAGAAGCGTAACGGAATTTGCGTGGTCTCGTAAAATAAGGCATTCAATATCTTCCTTACCACCATAGCGAACTGCACAGATGCGCAGCTCCACTGATGCATGCGTAAGAACACGATATTCGTCGAAGTTCTGACATCATCGGTATTCTGTATATAACTTGGTTTTATTGACATTAGCCTGCATAAATTTTATCCTCGCACGCTGAATAAGTTTGAAGTCTATTTCACCACAGGATTGAAAGGAGCTGATCCAAGGTGTTATATTTAAACCCGGCATAAATTCATTAAAAACTTTTTCGAATAATTAATAATACAAGTTTTCATAATCACTGAAAAATACTTTATGCTAGAGTAAAAAAAAAAATACCACTAAAATTTGAGCCCAGAACTTCGTTAGTTGTAAGAAGGTGTGTATGAAATGTACCAATGACGAGAAGTAATGACATTTTAGCGGCAATGAAAAACCACGTAGAATGATAATGAAAATTTTATTCTATAATTCTCCATGAAAATACTAATGAAAACTGTACAAGCCAATTAAATTGTATTACGTGTGAAGTGTTTTACAGTAGTTCATTTTCATGATACAGTATTAAGTACCACTAGTATAAAGTTATCTTATTTGTCTGTGTAATAATTACCTATTAAATAAATAAATAAAACCCATATAACCTTTTATTCCATAACATGTGCCGATTGATTGCTTGATTTTTGATGTTTCGGAGCTCGTCAAGCGCTACAATCATTAGTTTCGTTAAGGTTATGAATGTGTTGATCCCGGGTGGTGACGATAATCCCCCTCCCCCCGCTGGATCATTAGATCCGGCGCTGATCTACATGTCGCCTTGCAGGGGTTTTCGTTCTTCAGGTATCTCCTCAGAGAGCCTCCAACCCAGCAGTGACTATCTTCCGACTGGTATTTTGAATATAATGCATATAAGTGTCCAGTATAGTAGTGTACGCAAGTGTGTGGTGTGTTGTGTGTGTGTGTGTGTGTGTGTGTGTGAGAGAGAGAGAGAGAGAGAGAGAGAGAGAGAGAGAGGAGTCTGTGAGTGAGTGAAGGATAAGGCAAGAAAGAGGAAGAAAATATCGCGCGTGGTTCGTTTGTTAGGGTTCTGCTCCGTCACTCGCCTGGTGTTGATCGGAGTAACCACGGAAAACTTTCGATGAGAGCAGTTGGCCCATTAGAATTCTCCTCCAGGCAGCAGTTGAATTTGACCTAGCTCTATACACCACCGTATGGACGCGAACAAACCCTACAAACTGCGGGTCACATTTGCGTTAGACAGAACGGCAATGCTGGCTTACTCAGTTCTGCACTCAACATGTGCCGAATTGTAGTTGAAGCACGTTTTAATTTTCAGTCACAATCTGCCTCTGGAGAAGACATCTCGCTACCAGAAATACATTTGATGAGGACTCCGTGATCAATTAGGGTTTTTACAATGAGTCCAGGTCTTATAATGATTAGGGTTTTTATAATGACGTACAGGCCTTGACCGATGATTGCCATTTTCTTCGTGGGTTTTTTGCTGCTGATATCACGTATAGCTTCGAGAGCGATAGAGAAGGCCTTTTACATTTTTGAAATTGTTGACTGTTTTGAAATTGATTGAATCTTGAGAGGTGAAGGAGGGAACAAAATACTACTGAAGAGATACTGTCAACGGAATTTAGCTGATAATTTATTAAGGAGTTTCTTTCATATATACTGATTTTGTAACATTCGGCGATTGGTGAAAACGTGTACTTTTAGTGTCCAAAAATTTATATATTATTTATCTGCTTGTAAATGTAGTTAAAAAGTAGTCGGGTTTGAGCTCATTGTCTAGAAGTTTTCTTTATGATACCTTATAATTTTTCTTTTTCAAGCGAAGTTTCTTCATTTTGAGATTCGAGAGATTTTTGGAGTGTACTATTATACATTTGTGGATGTTGGATGAATATCATGAAATATGACAGGATTATTGAAAATTGATGGGTATTTTAGGGTTAGCCAGTTTCGGTTTATTACTTATTAACAAGAGATGAGAAATGCAATCTGACTCTAAATTGATTTTTAGAATGGTCTTAAGTCAAAAACATCCCATTTTTTGTTAGTAATCCTTTCCAGCGGTAGCGGCTAAAGAAATTCACTCAGAGGCGGTGACACAACCTCACAATGTTTCGAATTTTATTGAATTTTCACAATCAGATAAAATGTTTAAAATATGTAGAACAGGTTAAATACTTTTAAATCTGAGTGTTACTGGCAGATACAATTTGGCATTAAAATAAGTGAAAATGTATGAAAACAGAATTACAATAATGAAGAGAGTTTTCAAGGAGGTCACCATTGTAATCTAGGAAATTATCTTCAAGCATTTCTACACGTACTTCGACTCCAATATTTCACTGCTCTTGAGCATGCAATTTCTAAGACTGATAATAGTCTATTATATATAATCGCCTACGATACATAATAATATAGTAGATAATAGGTGACGATAGTCTTTCGTCACCCTCTCTGAATTTTAAGCAGAAGAGAAAGGCAGAGAAGGTGATCTGGTGGATTATGTAATAATAATAATAATAATAATAATAATAATTATTATTATTATTATTATTATTATTATTATTATCATCATTATTGTGATCAAAATATAAATAATATTTTGGCTGATTAAAGAGTTGTCTGCCTCAGCTGGGAATCAATCCACATCTTCCGGGTTAAGGCTCGTTTCTGTTACGACTTCAGCCACCCGAGCCAAAATTCATCGAACAACCTTTAGAAGTTGAGCGTCCGTGTAACAGTTACACTTTACATTTTACCAGATGGCCAGTTGTAAGTTTTAAAAAATACTTTTAAACTTTACAATTATTAATATTTCGCGTCTCGCAACTGAGTCATCTTTATTAATTATTACATAAATATAAAATAATAATAACAACAACAACAAATGTCTGCAAGTATACCATCGATTGCGCGGGGAGCTCTGGCCGCGCTCGCTGCTTGTCTTCACACAGGCTTGGCTCCTATTCGCCTTTGCTAAATGAGTGTTGCGTCTCATTATAGGGTATTCCTTGAGCTAGTCTTGTACTTCTTCTATGACTTTGATAACCTGTACACCTGTACTGAAACCCGTTTTATAGATTAATTTGTCGGCGTTTTCTTATCATTATTATAAAATCATTGTTGAATTCGTAAACCTTAAAGCATTCTCTAAAAATTATTACTAAACTATCGCTGTCTCTCCATAACTGTAATTTTTAATTTTATTGGGCATATTGGTTTTATTCCGTTCTCGTAGCGAATGTCCTCAAGAGTTCTTGCAGAACCGTTTCATACGTTTGTAATTTCCTTTTAAGTCTCTATCTCATGACGTACTTGAAGAATGCTAATTACTGCGTCCGCGACGACCACGAAAGAGACGTGGCTATTCCGCGAACGGAAGAAGGAAGAGGAGGAAGCGCGAAAAAGAAGGATAGCAAACGGCCCTCAAAACCTAATAGCCCGTGAGCCGCATAAATAAATGTCCGGAGGGAGAAGACAGCCAGCCGTGCGCCGGCGGCCGGGCGGGCAGGGCGTGCGGGGGCGAGGCGGGAGCCGGAAATGGCAGCTAACATGGTGGAAGTCCGGAGGCGTGATGGCGCAATCGTCACGCCAGGCGAGGCGAGGCGGCGGCGGCGGCGCGGCCGGGGCTGCGTGCAATTTGACAAATGAACGGCGGCTTGTGCGCACGAGGCGCCCCCTCGGGGGGCAGATAAAACATCGGCGCCGAGCGCGACACGCGAGCGCAAGCACTAGCACAAGCGGGCCCCCGGGACGCGCCGCAAAGCGACACGACGCGACGCGACGGCCTGTCCCGCTTCACCTCGCCTCTCGCCTCGCCTCTCGCCTCGACTCGCCACTCGCCTCGCCTCTCGACTCGCCTCGCCACTCGTCTCGCCTCTCGACTAGCCTCTCGACTCGCCTCTCGACTCGCCTCTCGACTCGCCTCTCGACTCGCCTCTCGACTCGCCTCTCGACTCGCCTCTCGCTCCTCGCGACTCGCCTTCGACTCGCCTCTCGACTCACCTCTCGACTCGCCTCTCGACTCCTCTCGCCTCTGGCCTCGCCTCGCCACGCGACAAAGGCAGCGAGGCTCCGGTCAGCATTCGACCCTGTAGCCACTATCACAAACAGGTCCTATACTTGGGTTTTTCAAACGTGGCAGTTGGCGTAAATCAGCTCTTGACAATTTTGTCCAATCGGGAGCTCAAACGTCACCACAGTGACGTCACTGTGATGACGTTCTAGCTGTCGATTGGATGACACAGTATCGGTGATTTACGTCAACTGCCATGTTAGAACAACCCGAGAATAGACGGAAACACAATGATGATTGATTCATTATTAGTGATTCCGGGCGCGTCAACTGCTAAGGTCATTAGTCTCATGTTTGTCTTGCATGTTTTCCCTTGGGAGGTGGCGGTGATCTTCTTCCGCTGGCTAGCGAGATCCGGCGCCGACCTGCCGTCGGCGAGAGATGTTTCCCCAACTAAGTATCTCCCTCCAGTAAGGCCGTTGCTCCAGCCGGGACAAGCTAAACTCTCGACCAGTCTCTTGGCATGTGTGGCAGTGTAGTCCATGTAGGTGTTGGGGTACGAAAACGCTAGGATAAGACAAGGAATGGGAAAGAAAGATGACGCGCAGTTCGTGGTGTGTTTGTTGTAGTTCTGCTCCTGATTCGCCTGGTGTTGATCGAACCAATCACGTAAAACTATCGATCTGAGCGGCCGGCCGCTAGAATTCTCCTCCTCACAGCGACAGAACTTGACGCAGGTATCTGGCTAGTGTCGAAACACCTCCCATCGGCGGGATTCGAACCTAGAACTTCCCGGCCAGTTGATGCCCTGCGGCACCTCAACACTAGCTAGCCAGCTGCGTCCCATTCAGTCGCTGTCTGGAGGAGAACTCTAGCGGCCGGCTGCTTTTATCGGTAGTTTTGCCATGGTTTTTCTGATCAACACCAGTAGAATTCCTTTCTGTTCTCTTTCTTGTCCTATCGTTTTCTATTACTCAAACGTAATTACACTTATTTATGTAACACTATACTTCAATTTAATCGTAAAGTCCATAGGGGTTTAATCAGCTGTTTGGTGTCATCTAATCGGGATCTTAAACGTCACTACAGTTGTAGCGTTTAAGCTTCGGATTGGATGACACCGTAACAACTGATTTACGTCAACTGACTCTTTGTTTAAATCGAAGTATACGACGCATGTCGGGAGGCCAGTTGGGAGCATACAGTTTGTCCTGTCTGGGGTGGTGCCCCTCTGGAGGGAAAAAAACTAGAAGACAAAAATCTCGCCAGGCAGCGTTTAAATCGCCTCCGGACCATCCAGAGGGTAATAGCACCGCCACCCTCCTGGATAACACATTATTTTATGACTAATCACGGGACTAATGACCATAGCAAATGACGTTTCCTTAAAAATCAATCAATCAATCTTTGAGGCACTTGGCACGCATTCCCCGCTCGCGCCGCTGACCGCGTCACACGTAGCAAATGGCGTAAGTCATTTATTTCGAGGGCTGGTGGTGGAGATGGCAATGGAGGAATAAAGAAGTGACAGCGAAATCGGGACAATCCCCGGGACACGGGCCGCAGAGCCGCATCCTCCATCCGCAATTGGTACCGCTCTACTCGGCCTCGAGACCCGGTCCACACAGGTGGAACCAACGCACGGCCTCCTCAAGGGTGTTTCTACACAGCAGGTCGGTCGCTCGAGGGGGAGATTTTCGACACTAGCTTTTCAGCTAGGTCGAATTCAGTCGCTGTCTGGAGGAGAATTCTAGCGGCCGGCTGCTCTGATCGGTAGTTTTCCGTGGTTTCTCCGATTAACACCGGGCGAATGCCGGAGCAGTACCCTATCAAACGGGCCACGGACCGCGCCCAATCCGTCCTTGCCATTCCTTGTCCTATCCTCTCCCCTTACACACACACTTACACTAACATGCACTACACTACCACATATCCCGGGAGACCGGTCGGGAGTTTAGAGCTTGTCCCGGCTGGGGCGGTGCCCCGCTGGTGGGAGATACCTGGTTCAGGAAAACCTCGCTAGTCGCCGGTAGGTCGGTCCCGGATTTCGCCATCCAACGTCGATATACCATCCTACTGAATATAACATACATGAAAATTATACCCTTGTCTGGAAATGAAACGTAATGTATTACATTCAGTGAACAGAATAACTTAAACAAGACAGAAAAGTTTATACACACTTCGAAAATTCTCTTCAAAATGTAGGTTATGTTCACAAAAACAAATAGTTCCTTTCATGTTCAATACACTGAACTACTATAATTTTACGTATAAATTGTGAATTCTGACATAAAAAATACAATTATCTTTGAAACCTCTTAGTTGTGACTACATACTCGTAGTTGTTTAAATATTCATTGCCTTTACCAGGAATTATTTCCTCCTCTGAAATTCAAAATATTTAAGTTATTAACTATTCAAAAATAAATGTCATTTTTTCATCGTAAAGTTGAGGTAATCTTTCATCTCGCCTTTTTGCCTAGGTGCAACCTAACCCGTGCTAACGTGGCGCCACCTGCAGGCAAGCTCAGGTTATGGGCATTTCTCTCCGTGTTATAAACCTTTTGAAATTAAATTTAAGATGTTTTCATTAAGAAAGTAGTGATGCTACAACAGCACGTATTTTCTCGCATCATCATCGGTTAAGCAAAATTATAATACCGCAATTTCTGTCCATATTAACCCACCTGAGCCATCTCTTGTAAAACGCATCGTAGCGTATTACGTGTGAAAAGTTAAGCTAAACATCACCACAAATTCGACAATTCAAAACACCGTTCCATTTCAGAAACACCGTCCAACATTGAGAAGTTTATTTTGAGAATTTTAAACTGCTGTTTCGCGCCTCTTCCATTCCTGTATTGCAACCAGAAAATTCCTAAAATATTCTAGCGAAATCAGTGCAAGAGTTTCGAATCTGCATTTCGAAAATAAGAAAAATTACGCTCAAATACTCATATTTTTTAATTTGTACAAGATATTTTTAAAAGAGGTAATATTTACCTTCTCTCCTTACTTCATAAGAAGAGAAAGTATTGGAATCATGCACCGGAAAACGGCAATTTTTCGAGAGAAAAACTCTAATGGCTGGCCCTAGAAACGAAAATGAGAATAATTATTGTTATTATATGAATAAAATTTATTCCTCTAACGTGTAGTGTAGTCAGAATCCACGTTGTGTGTCATTGATATGAAAAATCAATTGACGACAAAACATGTCTGTCTGTGACCAACGCTAGAGCTTCAACCATTCAGCTGGTTTTCTTCATAATTAATATTCCCCAGTCAATTTGAAGGAACTCGAGACCCTCCTTATGAGTTTGAAACGAATATTCTGATTTTTGAGGGTACTTTAAATGAATTTCCCGGATTTCGCCTTTTTCGCCGCAGCATAACAATACAGAATTATAATCTCTATACTGAATGTACGAGAAAGTATAAATGACTGAGCTAACAATTTCTACTCTTGGGAATCTGATACAGTAGTCACTGAATGATCAACGCCGAGAAGATAAATGAAAAATTAATAATGATTCTGCTTACTTTACAAGAATTTCAGAAAATATATGGTATATGCGGCGGGCATAGTCCTTCGTAACGTACCACGTTGCTCCTGCGACCTCTTCCGGTGATGTTGCGAGATTCAGCGTCCACTGGTCCAAATATCCATCTCCTCTGTAGCAGCGATCCACAAGTACAGCATTCGGCAACTGCAATCCTTAAAATAGAATTGTAGGCACGTGATATCTGGGTGCACCGCATTTTGACATCACTGAAGTGGGTGCTCAGATTCACGTGAATAGTCTTTCTCAAAGTTATTTCAATAAGATTTCTCTCAAGTCAATGTATATGCAATACGTTTAGGCAATAATACAAAATAATCAGAACTGCAATACTAATACGAGTACAAGTACCAGTTCTATTACAAATACTGGAAGT
This sequence comes from Teleogryllus oceanicus, assembly GCA_964035755.1. NCBI lineage: Eukaryota > Metazoa > Arthropoda > Insecta > Orthoptera > Gryllidae > Teleogryllus > Teleogryllus oceanicus. Next base: position 36,087,907 of record CAXIVR010000011.1, on the reverse strand, counting down.
ACAAGGTTGTAAAGAACAGAAATAACTTGGAATTAGTAGGGCCATGCGATACGTGTTGTTTGAACATGCCGTAAATTTACAAAAGTCCTCCACTTAAATAAAAATCTTCTCTGTACAAAATATGATAATTAACTTAATTATTACCTCTCTCTGCGAGCCTTTATACTTCTTCCATAAACAAATAGAGAACGATCCAGAGGCTGAAACGTATGTGAAGAATTCTTGCATCTCACTATTTCCTGCTCGGATTTCAACCAACAGAACGCTCAATAGTCACCGTGGTTGTTTAGAGCGCCAATCTATCCACGTCGTGTAGTGATTAACGAATCGATAGGGATATGGCTCGTATTCGTGGCACACAATTATTCCATGGCACTATGTGATTCAGTTAATAACTACGATGTCTGACAGAACTTAAGCATGATTGTAGGTCTACTGAACGATTACAATATTTGGCACCGTTCCCTTCCTTAAAACACATTTCTTTACGATTACGATTCACATTTACTTTCCCGTAAAGTAAACTAAAGAAAGTATTGCAGTGATAAATGCAGATGTTTCACATAAAAACAAATTTTTATTTTAAATTATTTCACAAGGAGAATGAAATTATTGGTTTAATGTTACATTTAATAATTTCAATTGATTTTATACCGCAACATGTAAAGGGTAGTGTGCAGAATAGTGTTATGATGCCTATCGTAGTAGTAGCAGTAGCAAAGGTGAGTACAGTTTAATGGTCCGATATTCCCTCTAAGGAACATCGGACCATCCCTATAAAGAGTGAATTTTATGGTATTAATCACGTGGTCGGCTTAAAGAGGTTTCACTATAGATGCACCATAGGGCTAATTAAAGAAACTATGTTCCCCATGGCCTTCTAGATTATTTCAGTAGATGCGCCGTTTTACGGCTCTCACACGCAACTTATCTTTATAAATTACGTCTCTAAAATAAGAGAATTTCACGGAGACGTGACGAATTGTACTTTGACTTTAATAATATGAAAGATTTAATTTAATAACTCATCTAAATATTCATGTCATATGCAACTCGCAACATTCGACCGCACTTTTGAATCTATTTCGTTAAATAACTCCTAAACGAAGCGTTTTAGGGCCTTAAAAACTACTAATGGCCTAAAAAAAACCTTCCTCACATCGTAATCTACAGGATGAGATCTTCTTGAAAATTCTATTACATTTTTGTTGGATCGACACTTCTCGATTCTTCTCCTCATGTTCAGAATCTGTAGAATCTGCATCTGTATGTGAAATTAAACTAATTACTTGATATTTCTACGCGATTGAATTACACGGGTGTACCTCTCTGCTCTGTAACAACGTTAAATAAGAATAGTTTGTATTGACAGGGGTGGATTGCATTGTTATCAATTTCAAGGAGACATGTAAAAGAAGTGACGGAGGATAAAAGGGTCTTGAAGAAAAATATGTATTACAGGCTTAATATAGAAATGGAAAAATAGGGAAGAGGGTGGAGTTTAACGTGCAAAAGTTCTCGCACGGTACGCTAGCGTTAATTTATTGATACAAAATGGCCACCGCGTCTACGTTCGTGATTGAATGGCGGCGAGCACCTGCGCGCGCGCGGCGGCTGAGGAGCTCGTTAGCGCCTCGTGATCGAGCGCCGAGGGGTGGGGGGAGAGGAGGGGGAGGGGGAGGGGAGGCAGCTATCGTCGCGCGGGCGCTACTTCTCCGCGCAGCGTAAACATTTTCATCCGGCAGCTCATAAAGACGTCTGCCGCCTCCGACAAACCCACGACGCCCAGCAGCCAACGCCGCTCGCTGTTGGGCGACGACGCCTTTTAAAAATACCAATAAAATAATTTGCTTCTCGTCGATGACGATTTCTTTCCACGCCAGAGTTTGGATCTTGTACACATGGGTTTCAACCGGAGAAAAAACTCTGCTCTGAAGCGGGGAAGAGAAATAGCGATTTAAAGCCGCAGTTTGGCAAACTGGATACGGAATGTATTAGAGGGTGAGTGCCTTGCCATGAGCGCTCTGGGCCAAAGCTCCACACTACCCCAAGCCAACAGGGCCACCGCTGTCCCAGCTTTAAGTGCCAACATTTAGAACGAAAGGTTCTCCAACAACGGAAGCTGCGTTTCAATTAGCGCTAGAGCTGCATTCTATAGTCGATCGCTCTCGTTGACTTCCTTTCGCAGCTTCAAGGGTCGCGCGTGATACTTGTCCACTTGTGAAATCTATATGCAGATCTCTTTCAATAATCGATACTGTCGGAAGTGCTCATTCTCGGCTACCTCCTTAGTCTATGCTGTATCGGGAAGCTTCCTCTGTGTGCAGTTTAAGGGTAGTTTCCGCGTGTTTCGCTAGTGACAAACACCATGAGCTCTCTTGAAAAAGAGAAAATAATTTAATGCTGATTTTATAAAATTTTAATAATAAACTAATATTGTTACAACAGCACATACTTTCTCTACTTATTTGTAATGTTCTCTTAAAATTACGCGAAAAATTCTCAATTTTAAAAATTGCATTACAATATTTAAAGATTTAATTTTGAAGAACAATTTTAATTAAAAGAAAAATATCTCTATCTTCAATATTAAAATTGTAGGAAGATGCCGAAAAAATGTAAACGTAAGCAAATTATTATTTTTGAAAATACACAGAATTCAACAAAAATGGGATCTGCAGCATTGTCGTTACCTTCCTTTCTCTGTTCAAGAAAAAATTAAAGAATACTTTTTGACAAAATTTTGTTTGTGTATTTCTTTAAAACTATCAGTATTTATCCCAAAATTTAGCGAAAACGACTCATATTTTCAAAAAATGTAAATGACATTATTTAAACATCTATTTTTGAAGAATATTAAGGGAAATTTTTTTCGTCAATATTGTGGTTCATGATCATAAAGTTTCTCAAAATTCACAAAAATATTCGAAAGTAGTCAGTTAAAAACGACGCATTTTCAAAACCATTCAACTGATATAATCTAAAAAAACTATAAAAGAAATTGTTTGCTTTTTATAACATTCTGAAAATTTTATTTTAATTAAACTATTACTAGACAACCGTAAAATCCGGAAAATGTGAAACAATTTGATTTATAAATCCAATTTCAATATAAAATTAAGAACAGAAAACCTCCTTGAGATCTGTAAATATTATATTCTAGAAAATTTTCTGTAAAGTCATTGAATTCGAGTAGAGTACGAATTTTTATGCCAATGCATGTATTCACGTAAATCCAACTATAGCTTTAAAACTGTGTAAAGTTGTTTCATGACATGCTCATTTTTTTAAGTAATGTTTTTCTATGCACGCTTGCATGTTTCGATCATTTTTTGGAGAAATTCGTACATATTCCATGTTCATTCGTTTTTCGATTTTATATACCTAGCATGTTAGATACTTTATATTTAAATGTTTGCGTAAATTATGTTAATATTAGAATAAAAATATTAAATATTATGCTAAATAATATATTCTTAAAATCTGGCATTTTTCAAAACTCGTTGATTCTTTTAAAATTCTCCATTTCAAAATTCTTTATTATTAAATTAAAATCATGAGAAAATTCCTTAACATCGATTTCGAAGTTAAGAGACTAAAGACAAAGAAATTTTCAAACATAATTACAACGAATAACGAACACTGTAAGATATTCAGTGCTCCTAAGTACGTTACTCTGACCGGGAGGTCTTAGGTTCGAGTCCTGATGGCGGCAGGGTTTTCGACACTAGCTTTTCAACTAGGTCAAATTCAGTCTCTGTCTGGAGGAGAATTCTAGCGGCCGGCAGCTCTGATCGGTAGTTTTCCGTGGTTTCTCCGATCAACACCAGCCGAATGCCGGAGCAGTACCCTATCAAATGGGCACGGACCGCGCGCGATCTGTCCTTCCTCTTCCTTGTCCTATCCTCTCCCTTTGCACACACACTTACACTAACATGCACTACACTACCACATATTCGGGGAGATCGGTCGGGAGCTTAGAGCTTGTCGCGGCTGGGGCGGTGCCCCGCTGGTGGGAGAGTCCTGGTTAGGGGGAAACCCCGCTACCCGACGGTAGGTTGGCGCCGGATCTCGCCATCCAGCGGGGGAAGATCACCGCCATCTCCCGAGAAAAAACATGCACTACACTAACGGGACTAATGACCAAAGCAGTTGACGTGCCCAGAAACACGAAAAAATCAATCAATCAATCAATCCTAAGTACATTAAGTAGATTTTAAGTATAAACATGATTTTAAAAGATACTTATTTATAGACATGATTATCTAGCAGTTTGATGAATAAAAACTGACATATGATAACTGTAATATTAGTAGAAAATTTCCAGTAAAGCATTTTTCATGACCGATACAAATTTTACGAGGAAGACCGTGCCGTGATATGTATCCCAAATCATCCAACTTCACTATCTGTGCACGTCTTCTAGAATTCAGTGGTAAATATAGTTATTCAAATAATCGTTCTCCATGTTGTCGCGGTAGGAAGTATTACTCTTTGACGAAGGACATGATGAGCCCAACTTTATAAGAGCCCAAATTTAATGTTGATTTACCCTTGAAAATAGATTTTATTACATTGGAGCGAATATTTTGTTGAGCAATCCTTGCAAAAAACGTTCGTTTCTTTCTTTCTGTATTCAAAATTCAATTAGAAATGGAATCACAGAATTTTGAAAACGCGCACAGAATTCACTTCTCCCCCTAGCACGTCACACACACTTTTTAACTGTTTTCGATGTAAAATAAATAAATAAATCATTATCAATCATTAAAACAATTTCTTAGAAAGTCGCCCATCTCTTTGTAGATGCGTAAGATCCAACTAGGAGGAGCGTACGAGGGAAGTCAGGGGCGGCAGCACTTGTTCGTTGAACCGCCGCCCCCGCGCCCCGCCCTGTGCGTCCAGGGGGCCTTGCCAGCTGGCGGAGTGGCTGCCATTGTCTCTGCACTAGGGAAGCTACTGCAATGGCATGTGACTTCGGGCACGCGCTGTGTAGGAACCCACTCATGAAAGCACTCACTCAGCACATTGCATTGTAGTCCACGTCGAACCTTCTTGGAAATGTCTTAATCAACAAACTCTCAAAGCGAATGATATTAATAATACTGACAATTTCAATTCGATTTTTTAAGTACTCTTTCACTTCGTATCAATTCTCTTGTGATAGCTTTTGAAGGGCATTAAATATCTTATAACATAATATTATTAAAAATCATCAGCCGCAAATGTACCAAATGGCCACAGACATGAAGAACGTATCTCTCGTTTGAATGCAAATGACGCAAAATAAAATTTGCTAGTGCAGCATCTTTAAGAAAATTGCGGTGAGTCATTTCACATGAAAAACAACACACTAGTATTTCTCATAACATTGGCAATAACTAATAATTACTCGTTTTGGTCCCAGGAGCATAGAAACCCGGAGAAAGTGATTTTTGTGGATTTTTATTGCGACGCAGACTATCGCCGCAACTACCTGCGCATGTCCAGGACTCCAGCGACATTTGCGAAGCGCGAGTGCACTACAAATCTGACGGCCGGTTGGCGGGCTCAGTTCTGACGACTTATAATTGGGCCATCGCAGGGCCGTGCGCGACACACGACGGTCGCAATGTTCACCCTATTCCGTACATCAATTCCGTCTTCATTTGCTCTCGAAAAAGTAGGTTTGTTCTGCAATGTTTAGAACTATCTTCAGAGCTTCCAATTATTTAAAGCACAACATTCTGGATTTTGTAGAAGAGAAAATACGTTAAGAAACTGCTGTACAATAACAAAGTTTTTAGCAAAATGGTATAGATTCATTCGTTCCTTTAATTGAAGAGAAGATGGCGGTGAATTTCTTTCCGTCTGAAATGACCCAGCCTGTCTACTCCGATTTAAATGTAGTGACCCTTCAATTCACGAACTGGAAGGAGAGGGAATATTGTCACCCAATCCAGATTTCGTTACGATTTACAATTTGGTAATGAAGCTCCCTATTGGATGACAGTGTCCTTTTTTCCATCCAGCTTGTGACCTTGAATGGACAATATATTTAAGTGGGAAGATATATGTTACGGTCACATCCATGATTAAGTTATTTTGTACAACCGCTACTCATCGTTTGCAATTATCTTTTCACATAACGAAACACGTTGTCCAGTCTTTATTCGTAATAGAGTCAACTTTTTTTTCAGAAATAGCAATTTTTTATTACCATTTGTCCTCGAATAATGTAAATAACATTTTTAAATGTGAGTAATTTTGCGTAATTTTTGTAAAACATGAAAATTGCACATTCAGATTTCCAGTGCTCCTTTTGACTATGACTAAATACTAAATTTTGAAATACTAAATCGCAATTCAACAATAGAAATGCCGCAACACAATAATTTGAAGTTTTCAGAATAACATCTCATTGTTGAGCAATGTTTCTGGATTGAAAAAGGCAGTTTTGGATTGTCGAATTTCCCTTAATGAATTAGTTTTAAAAGAATTAATTTTCATATCTATCGCGCTAAGATTGGTAAGGAGTTCTACTAGTAATTAGCTGAGATGTGTTAATATGGACAGATTGCGGTACTATAAGATTACATAATGGTTACAAATGCGAGAAAGTACATGCTGTTGTAGCGCGTCATTTTTTTCCCCCAAGTTTCTAGTTGTCTAACTAAACCACTTACACCTTTCATTTGGTCGCAGGATGCATAGTTTTCATTCAATTTCTGTACGCATTGGAAATCAGTCATAAACGAGTAGATAAGAATATGTATGAATATATATTAATTTGAATGTAAGAGTAGTGTTTTATTATCACCTTGTATTTTTTCGGTTACAGGTTTCCCGTTTCCGGGTATCCGTGCTGGTTATCCTGCCATTCTGCCCAATCAGTATGGGTAAGTTTTTGCACAGCCTCCCTATTCTCACTTGCAATGTTCCAATAACGCGCCATGGCCCATGTCGCATGGGTTTGTCGCACAGTGAATGGTATTTAATTATAAAGTTGGTATTTTTCTCTTAATTCATTTATGTATTCTTTCCCCTTAATGCATGTTAAGTGCGAAATTTGCGTTATGCTGACTGTTGTGAAGCAGTGAGTAGTTGGTGTCTGTAATTTTAAGATCTACCGCACGCGAATAAATTATTCTCAAAAGATCCCGATTCTTCAGGCCGGAAGATAATTTGATTTGTCTCTGGTCGAGAAATTCGACGTTGTTTTACATAAAGTTTTACAACTTTTCACTTAATGAGTTAAGTTCTTATTCTTTACTGAAATTATCACCAAAATAAATCAGAAATTGAGCGAATGATAATGTATAGACGTCTTTAATCGTTGTTTGTGGGAAATATTATCAAGGTGAAAGAAAATTGGGACACTATTTTGTAATGACAAATAGCCTGATAGTATATTGGTCGAAATTCCTAGTTTGAAGCCAGGTCTTGTCGGAAAATGATAGGAAATTGCCGTAAATGTCACAATAGGTTCCGGGTATGTCACAAAAGTGAAGTTCTACAAAACTTGCGAAGGGAAAATTCTACCATTAGTAGACTGGTCAGGGCATAGAAACCTCATAGAGTTGGCATCTGTAAAATATGTCCAGTTTTAGACAACTGAGAAATTTCCTCGGTTTTCCGTACGATGAAACTGAGTGTTCTGGGATGGTTACAATTTTGAAACTCCATAGGGTTGGCAGAGGGAAATTTAGATCAGTTCTAGGTAGCAAAATTAATTTGAAGAAGGCCACCAAAAGAATTAATTAAACAGAATCGAGAAAAAACTATCACAGGAATACAACTATTACAGAGTAAAAGTAACAGATCCATCTATTGTGTCGCTTGATCTGCAACACTGCTTGATACGGCCGCGATCATGCGACATCTGTCGGCAGTACCAAGAAACGCGAAGAAGACGCAAAAAGTCGTGCTATATTCCATCTTGAAGATAATACCCTCAGTTGCCACGTTAGAAAAACCGCAGTATAGTAGTGAAACTATCTCCTTGACAATGCTAGACGGGAAAGAGCGTTCCCTAACTAGAACACTTAAGTTTCACGATCAAAATGTCTACTAGGGTAGTTAGCCTAATAATACGAGTAATTGAATACTAGAGTCATGTTATGATTTACGTCTTTTATAATGCTGTAATATATTAAACATTCAAGGGAAAAATAAGTTTTATTTTTCACAACATTACCTGAATTGGATTTTTCATTCCTTGAAAGGTAAATGTGTATTATGATATACATTACATAAATCTACTAGTATATAGAAAAGACAAATAAATACCTATTTCATTAAATATAGCTATATCTACAAAGAGAATTAGAATCTAAAAATATAACAAATTATTAAAATATATAAAAATACGAACAAAAATACTTTTAGGTAATACAATAATTAATAAGACGTAGGTTTGGTGATAGATCAATGAAACTAAATATGTAACATCAAATATAAATAAATTGGCTTCTTTGTAATAATTACAAAGAGTGTGCAATAATGAACACAAAGGTTAATAGGTACAATAAATAAAAGTTCTTCCAAACAAAATGTAATGTTCATTTGAGGTCCTTTTTAAAAGTAATGACGAAATTTTAAATTATGGGCCCAATTATCATGAGAATTTGCTGATATATTAAATACAGAATTGCCAGTCTCGCCCGCGCCAAGTTGAAACCACTAATTCTGATGACTACAAACAAAAACTTCATCAGACATTTTAAAATTTGACAAGCTGGATAAAAAGTAGTTCACGTGTTGCAATTGCACATGCAGAAAGTTTCAACGCGAGTTTGTGTAAATCCATTTCGCAAGACGCAGATATCCTCCACCTGATATGACAATTGCTCTTGAAAAATTTAAAGCGTTCGGACATTAGAAACACATTTGCCAACTACGTGGCAAGGAAATCTTCGGTATTGCAATTGCAGGAAGAGGCTAAAAACCTTTCGAACTCTTTCAATTTTCGGAAAATCAGGGATTTCAAAGAAAATGAGATTTGCGTCATTCTAGCAAGCGTCGTTTGTATAATGAAAAAATTTGGAGCCACTTTTTAGAACATTTTGAATATGGAATTACTCTTTATGTAAAGTATCCCCCGAAATCAAAATATCTGTTTTAAACTCGCTGAGTCTCGAGTTCATTTAGATCGATCAGGGAATACCAGTTTTGGAAAAAATCGACTGAACGGGTTAGGCGTTATCTTTGACCACAGACGGGCTGACGGATAGACCGAAAAACGGACACACGTATTGCCGTCAATCGATTTTTCAGGATCAAGAACCTTCAAAATACCGGTTCTGACTTCACAAATGTTAGAGGAAGTAAATTTCTATAAACAGGCACAATATTTTTGCTCTTTTTTGTTACTAGAGTCCGGAAATAAGAGTTTTTCTGGTGAAAAATTGCCGCTTTCCGGCACAGATTACAATACTTTTTAGACAGTCATTAGTTAAAGCGGTTACTTTTAAAGCATGCACAGCGTGCTAAAAGTTCAATTCTTAGGACTAATGCTAAAAGTGACACGATATTCAAAAGCTGAGATCAAACTGAAAAAGCAAGAAAGAAAACAAAAGATATTTGACTGACCGCATTAGTTACTATGTCTCCTATAGTATGTCAGTAGTATACTTACCTCTTGCGGCTCTCATACGCCACCAACTTTTATAAATGAGGTCTCTGGAGAAAGAGAATTTCACGAAACAAATGAGTCGTGAACAATTGCAATTTGACTTTAAAAATATAAAAGATTTTTTTTAAAACACATCTAAATATTCATGTCAAATGCAATCCACAACACTCGGTTACATTTTAAAAATATTATTTTGTTAAAGGTCGAATGCATCAAAGAAACGTTCATCTCACCATAATTTATAGAATGAGATCTTTAACATTCTATTACATGTTTACTGAGTCAACGCTTCTCGATTCTACCCCACCTGTTCAGAGTACGTAGAATCTGCAACTGTAAGTAAAAACTAATTACTTGATATTTTACACGATTGAATTACGCGGGTGTTCCTCTCTACTCGGTAATAACGTTAAATAAAAATATTTTTTATTGACAAGGGTGTATTGTTTTCTTATTATTTTCAAGGAGACATTCAGAACAAGTGACGGAGGATAAGAGGGTCTTGAAGAAAGATATATATTATAGGTTTAATATGGAAATGGGAGAATATGGAAGAGAATGGGGTTTAACATGCGAGAGTTCTCGCACGGGTACGCTAATTTATCTTAATTTACCATAGTAATTTATTAAGAGCTTTGTATAATTGAATTAAAATGAAAGAACAGCCGTAAGGCTGCCTAACAACTGGTGTATGACAAACGTGGGAAAAGTGATTTTATTCTGCTCGTATATTCAACTCTCCCCTGTCGGCCTCGAGTTGTAACCTTTCCTTCTTGCAAAATAAAATGTCACTTTTACCTCTCGTTACATAAATACGTATACTCTTCTTATTCAGTGAGTCGAGAAAGTAATAATTGGATCCATTTTGGAGAAAATTTCGTCGATTTAGTTAGGGTTCATAACTCGAATCTGCTTTGCGTTTTTATATATGCTTTCTCGACACTTTTTTTTAATGTTTATTAAGATAATGTGCATTTTGCTTACTGTTGTCGTCAATTTTGATATATTTCGTTATTCTAGGATAAATATTTTCTAGATCCCTGAATGTGACATCTAGTGTATATGTATTGAATAAGTTCATATGACGGAAATTATATTGACGTGCTGCAATATTTCATGTAAAAAAAAAAGATTGGCAATTTATTCGAATATATTGGCACAAACTGTGACACTACACTTTCTATACAACCTTTGTGTATGAACTATTTTTCTGTTCAGAATAGTATTATTCCGAGGTAGTGTCAAGTAGGTAAGTTATGTTTGTTTACATCTGCTTGTAAAATTTATGTTACGCAAGGCAAATCCGAAAATTAGAGGTTATGTTTCTCAGGCACTTTGCACAAAATTGGGTTTTTGCTGGAGGAAGATAAAGAACTACCAGCAGATCATTTTTATATACTACTACCCTGTACTCCTGGCATTGAGTCTTATAATGATTCTGTTGATGAAGTTGGTAATGACCTAGTAAACAACATGCCCTCCAAAATATTGTAGACTAGTCAGAATTTGTGTTGACAAACAATGAGTGTATATGATTAGATGAAAATTAAAGTGACAATTATGTGACAAAATGGAAATAATAGTTCGCGTATTTGCAAGAAGGTTTCTACCAAGGTTGGATGAAAAATGATATACGTGAAATGAGTTACATTGTTTATGGAAAGTTCATGTTTATGTTCGAGGAATATGTCTCCATTAGGCATTTTTGAACAGTTTTGAGATATATCAGTCGCTGTTTTTTATAATAAAATATGCTGCAAACTATTTACTATTTAAAAACTGTGCAGATTCTAAAATCACTCGGGATGAAATGAAGTCTTTTTTAGGAATACTGATATTATCCGGCTACAATCTCCACACATGCATTATTGGAATTCTATAAGTGATATGAGAAATGAAATGGTGTGCGAAGCAATAAGGAGACAAAATTCTTTTTTAAATTTTTCATTATTAGTTCTTTCAGTAATTTCCAATAAGTACATATTTTGTTGTAAATATGATGAGTTTTCGCAATATTTTGCCTAAAATATCTGAAGTGGAAAACGAATGCATTAGTAGATTGCATGATTGTTTAAAGCATTGCATTCTTAAAGATTTTTCTTTTCTTTAGAAGACTTAAGTGAGTTAAGAGGTAAAACGAGTAGTTTTCAGGAATTTATAACAATATATTTAATAATACCGAGAACTATACTATTCGATAATTCTAATTGCTTTCGCTTTACTCAGCGCTGTATGAAGAGGGGTATTGGGAAATTTGCAAAACAAATACAGCATGAGTACAAATGGAATCTGACGTCGCTAAAGGCAACTCCATATTATGTCAAAAATTACACTAATTTTTATATTATCGGATAGAACAGCGTTAATTCTCACCATTTCATTTACATTAAAATGATTGAGTACATTGAACACATGATCACAGAATTCTACGGCAAAGTCCAATTTTATTTCGACTTTTAATGAAAATAAAAATTTTAGTTTCTTCGAAACCCTATTATTTTTTTTTGATTAGAAGTTTTCAAATGACGATTGAAGGGCAAAGAAGGTAGAAGATAGGAGATGTAGAAGAATGTAAAATTATTATATAACTGTGAGAAAAAAGCGAAAAAGTATGTGGTCATTTAGCACCACTATAGTATACGATTACGTTCATTATTGCACACTCTTTTTATATAATGCCATGGAAGTTGTTTATGTTTGATCTTTTATCATTTATCATTTGTCAATTAACAAATATATTTCTTATAAAATATTGGTCTTGTAAATTAGCTAATAGTAATTGTATTGGTATTCGATTTTTTATAATTTTTACCTTAGTAGATTTTTTTGCAGATATTAATACATATTTAGATAGTATTTTATTATTATAAGTAATTTGTCTTTTCTTTCTTTATACTGATTTTTTGTATGTAATTTTTTATATATATATATATATATATATATATATATATATATATATATATATATATTACATACTGAAAACAGAATAACTGATGAAAACAGAATGAAACGCAAAAATTAAAATATATTCCTGATAAAATAGTTTTTAAGATGTAATTCTATTGGACATTAGAAAGGCTGACATTAGCTCAATGTATTTGCGCTTCATTATATCATTCATACGTTTCATTATATGTGTTCTTATTTCTATGCTGATGAACGGAGCAACATATGAAAATTGTACAATATCGTTTATTCATTTTCACTCTCTGAGACCATATGTTTTATTATCTGATTCTGCGTTCTGCCCCAAGGACCCAAATGAATGGTTTGCAAAAACCGACAAAAAATAGGAAGTCCATTTTGTGCAGCGTTTCCTGGTCGCTACGCTCTGTGATGCCAGAGTCATGTTCTCGAAAAAGTCCGGTACCACTGACCACTTCGTTCTGAAAAATACTTCACGACTCAACTAACTAACCTTGCGAATATATCTTTCTCTAAACGACTAATTTTTTACTTAATTAAGATCGCTTTTCGACTACTAAGATCATATAGCGACCACAGTAGGTAATATTGGGAGTAAGAGCAACAGTTACAGTTACGGTAACGGTAGCGGTAGCGGTATACAGTCACACACAAGGTTCTATACCCCAGGCGAGATTCGAACCCACGACTCTTCAGGCACAAAGCAGACACGGCATTTCAGTTTTAGCGACCTCGGCTATCCAAGTCGTATCCTAAACGACTTTATTCTAAATAAGTGAGATGTAATATTCAGTAGAACCCCGCTAATCCGAACCCTGCAAATCTGAAATGTCGGATAATCCGAACAAAATTCGAGATGGAAGAAAAAATAAACAAGAAACACCTGATTTGTATTTACTTCATTTATGAACGAAAAAACATTTCTTTAATACTTTGCGTAGGATATTTATATAACCTATAACAACCGCGACATAAAATGTGCTTCAACTCTTCCGCGTGTCGCTGCCTTATGGTGCCATTTTCTTACGTAGCACGCTACGTTTCATTGTGTATGGTTATCCTATAGATGTATTTATCTACGTACGGTAAATTTTTGTTTTGGGATAATCCGAACATTTCTGAATCCGAACAGACCACACCCCAAATAGTTAGGAATACCGGGATTCTACTGTATTCTAAAACCAATTTGTAATAACGCTTCTACCATAGTCTGCAGAAATGCTGACCAGCTTCGTTTAAGCTTGAGAATTGGACATCTCCCTTGCAAAAACCCACATGTTAACCGAGCAGGCAGCCCCACGGTTCCGACCGCCTGCCTGCGCCACCGGGAGCGCTGCGGTCGCTTCCACCGGTGCAGTTTCTCGGGGAGCGAAGTGACGTGACATGTGTGCGGTGTTATCTGACCAGGAACTACTCGGAATAAAAAAGAGTGTTTCAGTTTTCTCAAAATGAAGCAATTTTTCTTTTTATATTCTGAACCACTATTGAAAAAGTCTGAGCAAAATTTCACATATTCAATATAAATATCTTTGAATTTCCGAAAAAGCAAACAATGTGGTTCAAATGCCGTAAAAACGCCCAAACGTCCATAGAACTTCAATATCTGTAAAGAAATCAGTTGAATTTATGTACGAAAACTTAGAAGTACAATGGTATATATCGTACTATTAAAAGACAAAATAAAAATTGAGAGAAAACCGATTTCAATGACATAATTTCATTTATTAAACATATGAGGATATACGGGGTATCTTGAAAAATATTTAAAAATTTCACACACACACACACACACACACACTATTTTCTAAAAATTCTGAAATATTGTTATTGATTTCAAAAGATTTAGGAAGTTATTGATTTCAAAAGATTTAGGAAACAAATTTAGAGAAAAAAGTAATTCATTCAAGGAGGTTCTCAGAAGAAAATGCAAGAAGTGATTCTGAATTATGCTTTTCGTTTAAAATTCTTTATTTAATATTACCGAACTGACGAAATGTCATCAGCAATTTTCATTATTTTCTTCATGGATTTCCAAGAGTAAAACATTTAAATTGGTGAAAAAAATATTTCTGAAGTTCTTTTGACTCTTCCTAGATTGAAGAGTGCCAAGACCTGTTCTGTTGTTATTTTTATTTTATTTATTAATTTATTTTTATTATACTCTATTGAGTATACACAGTACATGTTTTCTGCTGTTTCATTGAAGTTTCAGTAAAAGTGATCAAAATTTAGGAAAAATTATCATCAGACTTTCAGTAATTTGAAGCAATTTTGAACATCAAAGCTCTAATTTTGCGTGTTCATATTTATGGTTGAATTATCCCTAACCTGCATACCGACTTGGTTCGCCTTCTTTAGAATTCTACAATTATGTACTACGTTGCCTAAAAATATGAGACCTTTCACAAAAATAATACCCATAATCGGTAATAATTTAAAGTCCGGAATTAGCTATTATTATGCATATGGTGCACTTCTTGTATTATTATTATTATTATTATTATTATTATTATTATTATTATATTATTAAATTTTAAATTTAATTAGAAAATGAGCTAATAAAAAACAATTAATTTCTTCGTTAGGAATTCGACTTTGCTGCTTCTCAAATTTCAGAATCCGATACGTAAGATACTAATGGTAATTTTTGGCGATTTCCGAAACAATTGAATATGAGTCACATTTCTTTCATAAAATACGGGACAGATGCAACTTTAATATTAGTGAATAAATATATTATGTGAATCAGGACATGGTGACGTTCACAAATGATTTGCAATATAATTCAATTGGTACGAAATTTTATTCGTCCTTGTACACGTACGAGGACGTGTGGGGGAAAACGTTTGCGCAATACTTCCTGAACTCATAACGGAAGGTCGTGTGACCTGAGCCCGTGACGCCACAGGCACTCAGTCGCTTCACAACTCTGTTCGAAACCAAAACGTGCACTTCATAAAAATTGAAATAAACTATCGTACTACTGTCCCACCCTCTAATAGCAGTTCTATAACTATCGAAATGATGAGTTTTGACACTATCCCGAAAGTTCATAGAATGCTTTTGTTTTGTCCCAGAGAAAATTGTGGTGTTTCCCTGCAGCGTGGTTCGATATCGCGGCCGCTTGCAACGCCCGGCGCGGGAGGTCGCGGCGCTATTAGTCCACGCTACGTTTCTTGCGCCCCGGAAAAGCGTTGGCGGCGGGAGGACGCAATAAAAACGACAGCCGCCTCCCCTCCCCTCCCCTCATCCCCACCCCGCCGGCGTTTCGCCACCAGAAAGGGCTTCGACCCACTCGCCTCCGCGCGCGGCGTTTCCAAACGACCACCTGGAAGGGCACTTGCTCAACCCTTGATTGCAAAATTCCTGATGCTCATTCATTTCCTTACTTTACATACATACACATAAATACGTGTACATGCACGCAATACCTGACTAATGGGTGGGTTTCGTAACTATTGTAGAAACGCATTGCAACTGATGAAATTAAAATAAACGCTGGACGTTGTTCTGGATATTTTGTTTTCATTTCATGTTTTTATTAAATATTCAGAGAAAATAAAAATGTCTTATCTGTTTAATTATTTTTGTTCTAATAATAAATATACTGTAGTTGTGCCGTTTTTTGCATTTTATTTTGTTTTGTACAAGGCTGAGCGCATCTATCCCTCCTAATTTTATACCGAAATTCCGGAGGATCAGTATTTTCAAATTGCTGTTTTGAAATTTAGATTGACATTTCCAATATTGACACCTTTTCTGAAGTCGTGATTTATTTGAGGTAACTTAAAAAAATTCTCAGAGCCACGCGGAGGTCGGAACCAAAATATTAATGGTGGCAAAGTAATTGTGTGCCGGCCCGGTGGCCGAGATCGCTAAGGCAGTAGTGTCGTAGTGATCTCGGACCAAAGGGTCGCGGGTTCGAGTCCCGCCTCGGGCATGGTTGTATTTGTGTTCGTCCTTTCACCCCTTATCATCAATCACCATATCGTTTCATCCACATAGTTACCATACCGTTAACAGCAATAGTGGTCGCTAATGACCTTAGATGTTGAAGCGACCTTAAATAAACCAATTAAAAAAAAAGTTATTGTGGAAAGAGTGACTGGCTTTGTTCTCTTCCTCATATTGCCTTGACGGCATCAACGTCTGAAGACCTTATACGTTTTGAGATAAGATACTACATGGGGGAGTCAAAGACTTTAACCCTTTTACTGCGCCAAGTTTCAAGTTTTCTTCCGGTGTATTCTTAAAAGGATTCTTTTCGAATTGTTTTTCAATTGTTTCCTACGATCGCGAATTACCCGTATGTGCGAGAGATAATCAAATATTTGCGAAGTGCATCCTACTGATTGAAGTAGCTTGAGTAATGTAAAATATCTGAATCGACAAATGATTAACGATGTGAGAAAAGTCTTTACATACGTTATAATTTACTCAGATATTTTATATTTCCTGTCTTATTCGTTTGACACATTCATTGTGTTGATATATGTGTTGTAAAATTATAATTATAAGGTTCAAATACACGAGATTTCAAATTTCTTCTGAATCAATTTAGCAAATCAAATCACTTTGGTGTTGAATTCTTTAAACATTTCCTCATTTTTATGTCATAAACATTTTACTAGTATATTTTTGTATTAACAAAACGACAAAACCTACAAACCATCCATTTTGAAAAAAAGGAACAAGTGATAAATGGTTGAGGGTATCAAGAAACAAGAATAATGTTAAATAAGATGGAGGTTTTACAAGTTCATTTGAAGCTTTTCCTTGCTTTTTGCCGGCAGAGGAGGGCATCAATTAATGTAACTGGAGTGTCTCTGGCCGAGGCTTGGGTGACAGGAGTTTCGACACTAGCTAGATAAAATTCAGCCGCTGTCTGAAGGAGAATTTTAGCGACTAGTTGCTCTGATCGGTAGTTTCCCGTTGTTTCTCCGATCAATACCAGGCGAATGCCGGAGCAGTATTCCAACAAACGGGTCACATTCTTTCCTTTCACTTCTTTGTCCTATCACTATATTTGTCCTACGCACACTTACATGCACTTAAACTACCACACTTGTCGGGAGACTACTGGAGAACTTACAGCTTGTTCGGGCTGGGGCGATGGTCCGCTGGAGGGAGATATATGAATGGGGAAAACTCCGCAAGCCGTCGTGTAGATTGGCGCCCAATCTCACCGACCAGCGAAGGAGAACACCGCCACCTCACATGATAAAAACGTGCACTACACGTACAGGATTAATGATAAAAGCCATTCACGTGCCAGGAAACACGAAATATTCAGTCATTCAATCCTTTATTTTCTTTTTCGGTTCGAAAATGCGTCTTTTTGCGCAAGAAATACTTTGTAAGCTGTTTATTAAAAAATGCTTAATCTGACAAAATCTCAAAAACCTCGCACACTTTAAGTCGGCAAATTGACCAAAATTTAGATCTCCAACAGCAAACAGTTGTGTAGATATCCGTAAAAGCACGCGAGGTAAAACGAGAGTCCGGTTAGCCTTTTGTGGAAGTGATTGCGAAGAAATGAATTTCGTTATTGGTGCGTGCCTGCTTGGCCGCGTGCGGACGCCGAGCGCGGGGCGGCAGGTGGCCATTAGCCGTGCGTGAGGCACCGGGCAGGCGCGCGGTAATGGCCAACTGGGCAGAGCGCTCTATCGGAAATGTCATTAAGTGCCCGGCGCACCTCTTCCTCGCACCCCGCCCACGCCCCCGCCCCCGCGACACGGAGGGTGACGTCGCGGCGCCGCGCGCCCTTTTTCAGCCGCTGCAACGCCCTTTCTTTGGCCCCGAGGAAGGCCACGGCGTCGCTTCAACAGCCGACAGCATTTCACCCTCTTCGAGCAAATTCAGATATCCAGGAAGCTCGTCTGACACGGTTGTCGCACGGAAAATGTGTCAGAACCGCCCCCTCCTTGTTACAACTATTAATGTCTGTATTAACTATTACACACTTGTGCGTTGGCATACGGATATTAGGCATTTAGATATTTCGCTCTACGAATTAATTTTATTTGCGCCAAGTTATGTTATGGTTAAATTGTGATCATGTAAAACGTATTGCTCTCTCTTATCAAGATACCGGGGGAATCAAAGTTTTAAAAATAGTTCGTGTAATGGGAGTAAGTAACTCTTGGTAAAATATCAATAATTTTAGTTTAGCGCTCATTAACTACTGAACATTGCATTCCTAGGGAAACAGTCCGCCTCGCCTCACCCAACCTATCCTCGCCTAGCCACGCCTCGCCCCGCCTCGCCACCCCGCCCCGCCCCGCCTCGCTTCGCCCCGCCTTGCTTCCCCCGCCTCTCGCCCCGCCTCGCTTCTCCGCCTCGCCTCGTCGAACTTCGCCCCCCCCCGCCCTCACCGACTCGATCGCCCTCACCCCCCTCCAAACGCATTCTCGAAGCCCCGCTGGACACGTGCGGCTCACATTAGGCACGTGAGGCGACGGGCGTCAATCGATCCACGGAGAGCAATAAAAAACGCCTCATGCTTCTTTGTGTTGGGAGATCTATTCATCAGTTAGTTTTGTGACTCTTTCCCCTTTAACCACAGAACTATAAAATGATGTCTCCATATATTTTTATATACTTGATGGAATGTTATAATTTTGTTTCCCTTTCGTTGGTGGAATTGGTAGAAAACCCTAAAGAATGTTTTCCCTTTAGAAAATCTTTGGTTTCTATTTAACATCCTCCCCACGACTTCTGAAGCTCTGTGAGGATTAAAGTATAAACCTACTTAAACGCTTCACTCATATAATTAATATGAAAGGAAAAAGTATTCCTCGCGAATGAAAACCACAATTTTATTCAAAAGTGTTGTAGTAACTTCCATATTTTTCATTTGTTGTTGTCATTGTTGTTGTTGTTGTTGCAGCTGTGATTGTTGATAACTCAATAATATTTCTGTCAGAACGCAAAAAGGCAGACATTTCCGGATTGGAATTGCCAGTTCTGAGCGCCGCAAACTCTGTCACAAACACACGGAAAACTGTCGTTTGCAAGTAATTGTGCTTTTGTTTTAAAATGTTCAAAAGTATTGAGGAAACAGCTGAATTGTAAAGGTCATCGTCTGAATGTAACATATAAACTAGTGAAAGTAGTGAATAAAATGCTTTGAGAAGAGCTGGTAGATTGTGTGAAACGTATTTATAAGGAGACCTGTTGTAGAGTTAGGGAAAGGTAACAGGGAAATTCAGGATTAGGATATGTGTAAGGTACGGGTGC
This sequence comes from Teleogryllus oceanicus, assembly GCA_964035755.1. Classification (NCBI taxonomy): domain Eukaryota; kingdom Metazoa; phylum Arthropoda; class Insecta; order Orthoptera; family Gryllidae; genus Teleogryllus; species Teleogryllus oceanicus. The sequence goes on along the minus strand of CAXIVR010000011.1, from coordinate 36,068,130 downwards.
CCACTGATTCCCCTTCTGTTCAATATTTACATTAGCATTCAATATTTACATTGCGGTTCAATATTTACATTCCGATTCAATATTTACATTGCGGTTACATTACATTACATTGCGGAGGAAGGGTTGAGAAAAGGGCAGGATGAGGGAGTCAGGGTTGGAAAAAAGGTCATTAGCCTGTGCTGGAGATTTGGTGTTGATGGAAGGACAGAAGGAAGATTTGGGAAAATGAACGTGGACCAGAGAGATTCCTGTACATAAAGCAACTGGAACTGATTAAACAAAACCAAAGCATAGGACTGTAGAAGGAATAAGAGGAGGAATGAATACGATAATTTATAAAACATAAAGGTGGGGTAATACATAATTGGGTTTTAGTTTAAAAGAACATGTAAAATTGAGATACCTGTTGAGTATAATTGTTAGAAAATTATGATAGCTATTTAGCAGATATGATGAATAGTTAAAAGAAACTGTGGAGGGAAGTGGGGGTATGGTAAGGTTGATTGATTTTTTCGTGTCTCCGGGCACGTCAACTGCCTTGGTCATTAGTCCCGTTAGTGTAGTGCATGTTTTTCTCGGGAGACGGCGGTGATCTTTTCCCCGCTGGATGGCGAGATCCGGCGCCGACCTACCGTCGGCTAGTGGGGTTTCCCCCTAACCAGGACTCTCTCACCAGCGGGGCGCCGCCCCAGCCGGGACAAGCTCTAAGCTCCCGACCGGTCTCCCGAAATATGTGGTAGTGTAGTGCATGTTAGTGTAAGCGTGTGTATAAAGGGAGAGGATAGGACAAGGAAGAGGATGGACAGATCGCGAGCGGTCCGTGGCCCGTTTGGTAGGGTACTGCTCCGGCATTCTCCTGGTGTTGATCGGAGAAACCACGGAAAACTACCGATCAGAGCAGCCGGCCGCTATAATTCTCCTCCAGACAGCAACTGAATTCGACCTAGCTGAAAAGCTTGTGTCGAAAATCCTGCCGCCATCAGTATGGTAAGGTATTTTCAGTAGCTTGATGAGTTTAATCTTGATGTTGGGAGTGAAGATGAGGGATTGTAGATAGAAGAAGGAACTACAGATAATCCGGGAGAAATTTATACGATGGAGGTAGGGTTGGACGAAGTACGCCGGGATATTTTTGAAGATCGAAATGGACACCAAACAAATGAAGTTAGGGATGAGAGAAGAGCAATGAAGTATGAAGAGAGAGTGGAGAAAGGTGGAAATTTAATAGCTAGGAGTGGATGGGGAACGTTAAGAGAGAAATAAGAGTGTACAGGACATATTGGGAACAATTGAGGGAAACATTGTAATATGAAAAAAAGACTTACCTGGGGAAACGTGAATTGGAAGACGAGGGGGAAGAAAATACTAAGTTGGTAGTTAATTCGGATAGAAGTATTCAGAGGCAACAAGATGTGGGTTGGATTAGAGAGGTTAGATAAAATGAAGTGTATTAAGTGATTCTACAAGTTACGTTACCTGAAACTTTAAGAAATGCTAGTAGGAGTGCTGAGAAATGCTAGTGAAATTGATGCTAGAAGGAGAACTATATTGAGGTATAGTCTAGGGTATGCGTTATATATTAACAAATGTTAATTAAAAGAAGAGGATAGGTGTTTTTAGGATTTGTGGGAAGGGGAAAAAAATTGGAAACAGATGGAGTTATGTCTGCACGGAGGAAGTAAGAATCATGGACGAGAATGGGAAACAAAAGAGAATATTAAAAGAATATTGTTAGGGACGGGAGTTTATGAATAATTATAGAAGATGTTCGTCAATAAAAATCATAGTACCTACTATTTTTGGACAACACTTTTGAAAAACATTGAGATGTGTTATATTAAATAATTATTAGAAACTAACTACCAATGTTTTTCAACATGACGATATTTTACGTGTATTGTGGTGGAATGTATCGCCAAATAAAACACTTCTCTGGAACTAATTAGTATTAGCTTCTAGTGAAGCTTAGGAATAATTCTACAGGATAAAGAAAGGATCATGATTATATAAGAAAAAATTGAACATCGCGAGAAAGCAGACAGACTTAAATGGAAGGGTACTGCACAGGTAATAATATTAACAGACGACAGATCGAGCTTGGTACCAAAAATGGTAGATATAGTTGGGGAGACGATTAAAGGAAACAGAGAAAAATGGCCAAATGTAACCGAAGACGAGTTAAATTGAATGGTTTAGTCTTCTAAACCATTAGCGGTTTAAACCTTTAGCGGTACAAGTTAGAAATTTGCCCCTCCCAGTCTCGTAAATACTCTTTAAATGTTCTGATTGGCCGTTTCGGTGGCTTTGTTCCAGGACTCTTTAGGTACACTTACCCGACTGTCGTTCGTTCTTTAGGTTCTTCCATTTCCTTTTCGACAAGAAACGCTTTTCATTACCTTTTCTAAAATTATGTCATGACTACTTCTAGAACCTTCGTTTCTGTTCTTAAATACTAAAACCTTCAAAATTTTATTTTGACTTCTTTTATGTGTATTGTATGTTCTGTGATTGATGTTTCTACGTTTTCAATGTTTCAAATATGAGCGAAAAAGTCTCATAATCACAATTTTGAATAATGTAAAATATGAATTAATAACTTAAGATACTATTATCAGTGATAATGTATCCGAACCAAGCAAACGCTGTATATAAAACTTCCATCGAGCAGACTGCCTCTCGATCAAGAGATGACCGCGATGTCCTGGCTTTGGTGGTAAATGCATGCACTGTATCACCCTTCTTACTGTACTTTCTACAGCGAACAAAAGAAGCTCTAAATCTTGGGATAATCCTGAACGCACAGGCTTCAGTATTAGTTTTGTTAATTGTTCTTATTTGTTATTTTTTATTTATTTAAAGTCGCTATACAACTTCTGACATCAAACAGTGACCACCCTAAGTAAGTGGTTTTGTAACTTTGCGGGTAACTATAACGGAACTCGTGTACTCGTACGCACAAACATACATGCCCCGGGCAGGATACGAACACACGCCCAGGCGGAATTCGAACCCGCGACCCTTCAGGCAGGTAAGACAGCTACGACCTTTCAGCCTTAGCGACCTCAGCTATCCAGGCCGGCTATATTTGTTACATTGTTTTGTCAATTAAATTATAATTATAAATTAATCCACACTGCCATTCTCGAATTAAATACGCCAGCCCCCACAGGAACATTAATGTTAGAAGATACTAAACGAGTTTCTGAAACATGTATGGTTTTGGGACGATGTATTATTGACATACCAAGCTAAGTGGCTCATGGCATAGCACGCTGACTTGGCAATCAAGAGACCCGGGTTCGACCCCGGGCCAGTCATCCTGAACGAGGGTTTTCGTGGTTTCCCTCAGGTCATACAGGCGAATGCTGGGATGGTTCCAAAATACTACGATAATCTCTCATCATCATATTACCCCATAATTCACAGGCTGGCATGCAAGTGCTTTCAATATCGTCTTAGGGATATTCATGATCGCACATGATCTAAGTACTACTACCACTACTATTATTGGCATGGATGTTTTGAGGTTGAAGGAAGATTTTCCGAAAGAGCAAGCGGAAGAGGTGGTTCAGTGCATCAACTGATGTCACTGCAGTGCCTCTGACAGGGAGGTCCAAGGTTCGACTCCAGACAGTGGCAAGATTCTGGCCACTAGCTTGTCAGCTAGGTCGAATTCAGTCGGTGTCTGTAGGAGAATATTAGAGGCCGGGTGCTCAGATCGATACTTTTCCGTGGTTTCTCCAGTCAATCCCAGGCGAATGACGAAGCGGTACCCTAACAAACGGGTCACGCCCGCGCGCGATCTACTCTTCCTCTTCCTTGTCGTATCCATTCCACATACACCAACATGCACCACACTACGACACATGTCGGGAGCCCGGTCGGGAGCTTACGGCTTGTCCGAGCTGTGGCGGTGCCCCGCTGGTGGGGGATACCTTTTTGTGGGAAACCCTCTAGCAGACGTGTAGGTCGACGTCGGATCCCGACCTCCATCGAGGGAAGATCATCGCTACCTCCCGATGGGAAAAGCATGCTCTACATTTACGGGACTAATGACCTTAGTCGTTGTGGCCGAAATCGCAAACAACCAACCAAGCGAAAGAGCGGCGTTTTGTTGCGGGCGGAGCAAAGCCCTGCTACCTGCGGCGGGGAGCGCGAGGGCGGGGCGGGGGCGGGGCGCGGGCGGCTGGCGAAGTGCCTGGCGCGCTGCGCGGCGGAGGACTATTCGGGGGGCCGGGGGCGGGCGGGCCGTCTATTTCGGGCGCAGCGCCGCGTCGCGCGCGCCCGGTGCGCCGGAGGCCCCGGCCAGGCCACGGGACGGCCCCGCGCCGCCCGCTCACCTGCATCACGTGGCTCGCGCCCCTCCACGGCACTGCCTCTCACCGAGGATTCGGGATTTGCGACATTTTCTACATAGCTAGATCGAGTTCAGCCGCTGTCTGGAACGGCCGGCTGCTCTGATCGGTAGTTTTTCGTGGTTTCTCCGATCAACACCAGGCGAATGCCGGAGCAGTACTCTACCAAACGGGCCACGGACCGCGCGCGATCTGTCCTTCCTCTTCCTTGTCCTATCCTCTCCCCTTTCACACTAACATGCAATACACTACCACATATTATGGGAGACCAGTCGGGAGCTTAGAGCTTGTCCTGGCTGGGGCGGTGACCCGCCGAGGAACACCCCGCAAGCCAACGCCTAGGTTAGGATCAGATCTCACCATCCATTAGGGGAATATCACCGCCACGTGATGAAAACAAGCACTATACTTACAGGACTAATAGCATTAGTCGTTGACGTGCCCGGAATCACTATTCAAGTAAGCAAGTCAATTTTAACCTTTCATAATCCGTCTTTAAACTCTTTACATAAATGTGACCCATCGCACACTATTTGGCTCAAAGACAGTGAGCCAGACGCTTCAAATCAATTATAATCGACTATTTTCTCAAAGTGTAATAAGTGTAAAATTAAATGTGAAACGAGAGTTGTCTCAACATCTCATATTTTCTCGAATTGCTTCTAACGATTAAGTACTAGCTGAACTCGTGCGAAAAATGTCGCCCATAAGAAGTCGAATGCATATAAATTGGTAGTCAGATACCGATCGCATACAAATTGCCTTGTCGATCGCACACATTCTTCTGCAAGTGTCTAAAGTCTCAAGAACCTCTGGCTGAGATTTGAACTCCTACGAGTAAGTTTAGAAAATTTAAGGTGCTAGTTAAACCTTTAAACGTCACATTTGTCAAAGAAACGAGACCCAGATGCATCCACAAAAAACGCAAAGCCTTTAATATTGAATATTCAACGGCACTCATGTCATACAAATCAATATGCTGTTTTCTATATTTACAAAAGGTTTAATGAAACTAGTAGAACGTAATCTTGCACTTTCTTGAATTATTGGTAACGGGTACGTAATATTATGTTTCTTGTACACTCAAATGTGTTTACAACCAGATAAAATGTTTTTTCCATGTTGACAATCGCAAATACTTAATATATATCCTATGCTAAACGCCAAAGTTGCCATATAGAAAATGTTTCCATGGATCAAGAAGTGTTGAACACCTGCTCCTTTTTGAAATTCACGGTTTTTAAAAATACGACCTACAGATCTGATTTTGAAGAACAGAGGTGTGTAAAAAGCTTTCTTTTCAAACTTGCAATTACTGCCTGTTCAACTCGAATATAATTCTGCAGAGTCTTTAAAAATATTTAAAATATATTATAGGCAAAGTGCCAGCGACTTGTTGTAAGGTAAAATTGTTACCTATTTTTAAAATGGTAGTTTAATGAATTACATAGTTTAAAAAATTGCAATGAAACAGAGTTGAAGATTGTAAATATTTCCAATTGCAAGGTTGTGTTGAAAATTTGTAAAAAGAAAATTATGGATGGTGAAAAATATCTTTGGGTAATCTTGAAGGAATATGGAGAGTTTCATGGCGTTGACCTAAATCAAAGTTTGTTTGGTGCAAGATAAGTTGTTGGGAAACGTACGGCATAGCAAAACGTAAACTCGTTTTAGTGTTATTTCTCTACAATAACATTTATTGTTATAAAAAAGTTCACGACATTATTTAAAGATCTATAATTGAGGGTAAATTGCACTGCAAAGGAATCTCTGTTGGTCCGATGGCCGAGATCGCTAAGGGAGTAGTGTCGTTGTGATCTGGAACCGAAGGGTCCCGGGTTCGAGATATTGATGCGACCTTAAATAACAAAACAAAAAAAAAATAGGAAATCTCTTACATTAATATTTTAGGTGTAGGTCAGATTCCAAATTAAATTTCAACTATATCAACTTTCAAAATTCCAAAGTTTTTAATGTAAATCGTATGCATTTCACTACATTTTCACTTGCACTTCGATTCAAGTAAACAAAGAAACAAACTGAGCCATTTTTCGAAAATTTTTGAAAATTTTACAGCAGCCTCATATAAGACATAACACAAATTTCAAATATCTTAATAATCTTGTAAACGACACAATTAGACCTTACTCCGGAGGTATTTATCAAGTTTCAGCACAATGGGTCCTAACGTGGCAGATTTTGCTTTACACAGACATCCGCCATCCATCCTTACAGACTTCCCTACGAAATCACAATTCAAAAGATCCTTAAAAAAGAATTTTACGATTAAAATTCGAGAGCGTATTCTTGATATGATTTCAATACTAAAATCTAGAGAGAAAAATAAAAATATCTCCAAAGACGCTGAAAAACTTTGTGTTGCGATGTTCGCAAATGCGGGTATTACAATTAAATCTGGAGTTGGGACATATTTTAAAGAGCACTTTTCTTCACTCGAGAAAATATTAAGAAAAAATTGGAGCGATTATAAAAAAAACAAAATGTCGATTAAGCTTTTCGTAAAGTACGAGCCCCAAAAATTAAAATATGCGTTTCAAAATCAAATCGCCGCGACATCAGACAGATCCATTTGGGAAACCCAAATCTGGTGAAAATCACGTGAACGGTCCTCAAACGTCCTTGACGCACAATGGTCCCAACAGACAGTGGGGGGAGCCCGGAGAAGTTGCTCTGCCCAAAGAGTTTTGTGATCGGATCTCGCGAATACGGAGGCAGCATGAGAAAACTGATGGAAGGTCCTTCCAACACAGAGACTCCATGATCACTTGATCAGACACTAAATAACAGAATATTGGAAATACGCTGCTATTTGTATTTTGATTTTCACTTGGGTGAAATGGTGGCTCTCCAAAAATTGTTCTTGAACTTCCTATTTTACAAATTAGGTAGAGGACACTGCACTTCACAATACAACACTAAAACAAATTAAGAATAATATCATGAAATATATTTTACCACAACTGTTTAGGTCGTTGCTGTAAATTGCGAGGGCATTTTATTGGGATTTCCAGGCACTTTCCATTTTAGAGATAATATTTAAATCATAATATGTTCCCAAAATACTGAGTGATAGAAGATGGGGAAATTGTACTCTTAAAATATTTGACATTCATGAACATATGTAAGAGAAATTTTTAGAGATCCGTAACCACAGGCGCGAGGAAATACTTCGTGTTACAAAAAATTACAAGAATTATTCAACGTTAAATATTTTTCAAAGCAAGTGTTGACAGCATCTTATTCATCCTTGCGCCGCCTGCTCCGCCCACTCGCTACGCCTCTACGCGCCCACCGCCGCCGGGCATTCTCCGTGCATGGGCTCCCGACTTCCTCCAGGGCAAATGGGCTAAGGTGGCTCTGGGCATCAATTGCTGTCACTGCATTACCTCTGACCGGAAGGTCCGGAAGCTTCCATTCCCGACGATGGCAGGAGTTTTGACACCAGCTACAAAGCTAGGTCGAATTCAGCCTTTGTCTGGAGAAAAATTCTAGTGGCCGGCTGCTCTGATCGGCATTTATTCGTGGTTTCTCCAACACCACCAGGCGAATGCCGGAACAGTACCTTAACAAACGGGCCACGGAAAGTGCGCGATCTTAACATTCTCGTCCTTGTCCTATCCTCACTCCTTACTTACTCACACTTAAACTACCACATATGTTGAGAGATCGGTCTGGCCCCCATGTCTGCGGCGGTGCTCCGCTGGTGGGAGATACATGTGGAGGAAAACCACCGCAAGCTGACGAGTAGGTCGGTGCCAGACTTCGTCATCCAGCCAGGGAAGCCAGGGGCGTCATCTTCGCCACCTCCAGCGGTAAAACACGCACTACATTGAGGGAATAATGACCTTAGCAGTTGTCGTGGCCGAAAACACTAGTCAATCAATCAAATTCTGCAGGGAACGCGACTGTAGTGGGCGTGTCAGGCGAGCGGTTGTCTTGAGCTCCTTGGAGCTCCGACCGCACGGACTCAAAACATACACCCCACGCGCAAGGGCTCTCAAACCACCTCCTGGTGAATCAACTTGTTGTTCCTGCTTTCAAGCTACGTTGTTTAATAGACGGTTAAAAGATAGGCTCCCAGCCACTTACTTTTTCCCGTGTCTAATTCGTGTTTCACAAACCTCGCCTGGTCTCCCTCCGTTAAAAGAGATTTCCCTGGCTAGTAAACGCGCGAGGCACGGCTGCCCTGGAGATATTAAATAACGGGTGGAATAATTTGGCGCGGCCCGCGCCAAGGAACCGAAAGGAGCAGATCAAAGGGCGGCGCGCGCCCACATCCTCCACCACACCACGGAACGCCCAATTAAAGTATTTTTACATCGCGATGCAAACACAGCCGACTGGCACCGGTAAGCAGGTTCACAAACTACGATACTTGGAATAACATTACGTGTGGGAGACGCGATGATAAACGATCATTTGCTGAAACATGTTGGACCTGATACAACTATTAGGTATTTTACCTCTTTTACTTAACTATTAGACCTTCGATGTCTATTAGACCTGTGACATTAGAGATTCTAATTTTAGTCATCTTGGGTTACTGAACCTTCTGGCTCGTTGACCTACTGCGCAATACACCTCCCGTTTCGTTGGACCATCTGCGTTGTCCTGTCCGTGAACCAAACGATCTGAAATCCTAGTAACATGCTCAGTGACAAACGTGAGAATAGAAAGTAGATAAGCCGACGGGATCCTTGTTAGAAAACATAATTTGGAAAGTAGTTGCGCGTAGGCAGGTCAATGTCTCCACGAATAGCTCTCAAATAGAATGAGATTTCGCTGACTGAGGGTGGGCAAGGACGTGCCACCTTCAAGCAGGCAGACGCTTGTCACAATTGATAACTGAAATAACACGTGAAAACCGAGAGCAGCCAGCGGGAGTGAGAAGGGCAAGGTAAAGACGCTGGCAAGCAGGACACGGGATATACATTTGAGTAACTGGAGAATAGTGGAAGGGAAGGAAGAAAAAAAAATCGTTTACATTTAAATAAAAATAAAATTTAATTAATATTATCTCACTAAATCCCGATTTTCTGGAAAATCCTTATGTAGCTTTTGAGTAATCTGTAGCTTTTGAGTAACGTTAGACACCTTCCCATCCACCAAACCGGGAGCGGTAGCTCATTGCATCAACTGGTCACTGCAGCGCCTCTGACCGGGAGATCCTAGCTTCGAGTCCTGATGGCGGCAGGATTTTCGACAGCTTTTCAGCTAGGTCGAATTCAGTCGCTGTCTGGAGGAGACTTCTAGCGGCCGGCTGCTCTGATCGGTAGTTTTCCGTGGTTTCTCCGATCAACACCAGGCGAATGCCGGAGCAATACTCTACGAAACGGGCCACGGACCGCGCGCTATCCGTCCTTTCTCTTCATTGTCCTCTCCCCTTACACACACACACACACACACACACACACACACACACTTACACTAACATACCGTATTCTAGCACATACTCCGGGAGGCCGGTCGGGAGCTTAGAGCTTGTCCCGGCTGGGGCGGTGCCTCGCTGGTGGGAGGGGGCAACCCCACTAGCCGACGGTAGGTCGGCGCCGGATCTAGCCATCAAGCGGGGAAAGATCACCGCGCATATCCCGAGAAAAAGCATGCACTACACTAATGGGGCTAGTGACCAAAGCAGTTGACGTGCCCTAAAACACGAAAAAATTAAATCAAATCAAATCCCATCCACCAAACGAGGCTAATGAAGCGTCATTCAAAGCGTCACCGTCTCCGGAACTGATGATTTCTTTTTGGATCAATAAAGAAGATTGTAAGAAATTTCTCCGAAAAAAAGTGTTTTTGCGTCTTTTAGCACTGCGATCTAGCAGTGGCAGCGCAAACCATGTGCCCCAGCGCCCAGAAGTTCTCTTCTCTCCCAAACTTCTTTTCAAAACAACACTTCTGGAAGCGGTTGGATTAGGGCCATCAACACCGCATTCTGTGGTAGGTGGTAACCGAAGCTCGGAAGAAGGTCCGACAATTAGAGTTGTAACCATACATGTCTTGATTTTTTTAAATATTTAATTATAATTCGTAATATATTGTTTTTTACTACTACGCCCGTTAAGATCCATACAACTTTATGTTTAAAGTTTACTTTCATTTACAACTTGCATAGTAGAATGTTTTCAAGCAAAAACTTGTTAATTGCCTTTTTTCCACGAAAATTACGCGAAGACTTTTGAATTACGCGAAGTTCTGAGTTGATATTAAAACATAGTCACAGTTTCTGTCCTTTCCTCTGCATGAATGTGAGAAACACACAACTGATAATGATTAAATTTGAGTAGTTGAATTTGCTGGGACAATTTTGTGATGATTTTCATTTAACCTATTTCTTTTCAAGAGTTTTTACTAGGACATTACTAGGACCATGTTGGGATATATTGCACCTCTAAGGATATGCACAGCAGAAAACGGCAGGAACGAAACACGCGTCGCAACTTTATCAGGCACAGCACCGCAAGAATGTAAAAGTAATCAACAGTTATGATACTAGCATGGGTTCATGTTTTTGTACAACTATATGCTCTCATTCTGCAACTCTTAAGAAAAAAGTGATTAGGTGTAGATAAAATTCTAATGATCATAATGCTTCCGAACGTGCGTAACATTTTATGTCATACCTTAATAAAAAATAAAAACCCTTCCACAGGATTTTAAGTGAGAATTTTGCAAAAGAATGTTGACTTGTACTCAGTACATTTGTACATAAAATTTGGATGTAAATCAATAAACATTTTCGATTAACTTTACATCCACCTTATTTAATACACTCACAATGATAATTCTATTCCTAAGTTTTATATTTGCGAAATAGGTATCCAATTTCCACGTTTTAACAACATTAATTAGCAATTTTGATATTGTAGATTTAAATATCGCGAGAGGAAGGAAAATTATTGTGATGAGGGCACAGTGCCTAATAGCGTCTTAGACTCTTTTTTATCGCCTGACAATATTTTTTATTGAACGTGCCTCCTATTATTTCTCTGAATCGTCCAAATTGCGAGTTTCGTCTTCATTTGATCGTTTTCATCTTCAAAAAGAGCATACGTTCAGTGGTATTTTCATAACCCTGCCATCCAATCTTCATGTTTCCGTTTCAAGTTCTCTTCTTTTATATCAGAATTTTGTTTCAGAATATTGTCGTTTTGTGACACATCAGTGGAAATGGACACTGCACCGTATTTGAATGAATTTATGATCATTTCAACTAGTATTTTATCCCATGATTTCTACGTTCTGTTCTTATCTACTATTTTTTACTGAATTTCTATACTATATTTTCCTGATTTCTGATGCATGGTCAATTTTGACATCTTATCTCCATAACTCGCTTTTGTATTTCGAGAGCTCGTCTAGAATTAGAGCAAATACGATAGTAGTGTTAGGGCTGATGGTGAGAGCTTCCTGTGCCGCCTCCGCGTTGGAGTCACCCAGCGCAGTAATTCTCGTGGTCGGCGTGAAACGATGGCGATGATTCAAAAACTTGAAACGCGTACCTACTTCTGAAGTTACGTTAAGTTTGCTTTTTAACGTTGTAAAATATCCGTAATATTTAATTTAATTTATTGAATGCAACCCGATAGGAAAGTGTACAAAAATAATTTATAATCCCAAAAATATGTGAAGGTAAATTTCAATTTTCTTCTAAATTGTTCAATTAGGAATGTAAAAATATACCTCCGAATAAATTACGCCAATGAAACAAAATAATGAATACATAACAATGTATACGATGAAAAAAATTGAGCGTTTGCAAACACAATAGCATTAATCGGCACAATTGTGCCAGGTAGAATTTTTTAAGCTTTTCAGGAACGGCCCTATCAAGCGAGCGCCGACGGCAGGTGAAAAGAGAAAGCAGACCTTCGCCCCCGCCCCCGCCCCCCGGCTGCCGGACAACACACGCGTCACGCGAGGGTCTCCCTCCCCGGGGGAGTTATCACTCGCAGTTATCTACACCCCCTGCGTTTACGCGATGCTCAGCTTGCCTGCGTGGGCAGGTCATTGTCACGTACTAAGTCGTTTCGTTAGGTTGTATTTTGCGCGGCATGGCAGACACTTTCTAATAGTTCCATCGTAGATAGATCGAACGTATGTAGAAATGAAAACACACGGCAGATTTCCCTCCGAGTGGTTTCGAAACTGGCTTTTATTTCACGATTTTTATTGGATTCCCCCCCTGAAGCAACACAGTTTTACGTCTGTAGTGAACGACCGTTTTCTCATCATCTGCGATCTCTGACCAACCTCTCGTTCCATTTGTTCGGGAGGTCTGTTGCTTCTTTGCCGTAGCGATAATTTATTTCTCCAATAGGGGAAAGTCCTATTGTTTATTTTTTTGCAGAACGTGCGTAGAGACGTATATTTAGAGTTATCAACACTAGAATTGAAGGCAAATTTGCGCGAATAGAGAGGAGACTTTTACGTGAGGTCCACTCTCCGATTTCGTTGCATCACATCCCTTCAGAAACGTTGTTTCCGCCGCGACCGCCTGGCTCGCACGAGTGCAAAGGCAAATGCGAGCAGGAGTCCCCGACTCCCACGGCGAGAGATGGCTTTCAACAGGTCTACGAAATAGAAAAGTCTCTCCCTGCAATACGAACATCGTCTTCAAAAAGATTCAGACTGCATATTTCCCTATGGACTACTGGTACACTACTACTACCACCACTAGTACTAGTACTCGTGAAGTCGTAGGCTTCCGCGGCCAGAGTCATGTAAATGATCTTGGCTGTCCAGGTGACGCCGCGTCGAAGGCTGTGTTGCCGAAGTTTCGACCATCTTGTCGTGGTCTTCCTCAAGGCTGGCCTGCGGGCGTGGTTTGAGGAAGACCACGACTAGATGGTCGAAACTTCGGCAACACAGCCTTCGACGCGGCGTCACCTGGACAGCCAAGATCATTTACTACTAGTACTCGTAGCACTTTCTGCAACGCAGTGTTTGCCTCCCTAGGAAGCTGAGTGGCAGTGCTGGGTGCGAGTGTGTGTCTTATGAAGCCCCGCTTGTTCTAGGAGGGTAGGTTCGTGTTTGCTCCGACACACGGCGCCTGCTGCGGAGGGCCCCGGCTAGCCTCTTTGCAGAGTAGCCCCGCGGCGGGCAGCGGGCAAAGCCCTCGGCGCCTCGGCCTCGGCCACCGCCGACCGCCGGCTCCGACCGCCCGACCCACCGCCCGCCCGACCGCCCGACAGCCAGACAGCCCGCACAGTACGCCCTCTTTTTGTGCGAGTGAGTGTGTGTGTGTGCGTGTGTGACCTTCTTTTGTATACTTTAGTATGTTGGTTTACTACAAAACAAATTTTTTGAGTTTTTTTTTCTTTTTCTTAATTTTTCTCTTTACTTCCTTGGTTGGTGTTACAATTACTTGCACGATGGTGTCGTTTGGTGTGGCGGTTGGGTTGGTTGGTTGATTTTGTTTACTGGGTAGTGTTTCCACACGTGTGTATTTTTACATAAACAATTTTTGTTATTAGGAACATGATTTCACAATTAGCTTTCCATAATTAAGCTGTTACCACACAGTAATGGGTGGCTCGCATGCGGAAGAAAATATTTTCCTCTGCTTCATTTTTATAATATTCACATTACATTTGTATTATTTATTCTTTATGGGATTTTTATCAACACCCAACAGGCATGTCAGTTCATTCGCTTCCTGAAATATACAGAACCAGAATAAAGAATGTGAGTAGTCGATTGTTACTTAGTATTGTAATTTTAAATCAGGGTTTTATTGTTACGATGAATTCTCGTTATTTTTCCAACATTCAAAGGAAAAGTTTTCATATTCCTACACAAACTACACGAAATATGGCTTGAAGGGAATGGCTACCATTCATTCAATTTTTACATTCTTCTTGAATTACTATACAATATAAATCATACGCGTTTATTTAAATCGTGGCACATTCAATGAAAATTGTATTGTTTGAGAAATCCAGAATCGAATTACATGATGATTGTCTACAACAGCAAACAAACAAAACACTGCGAAGACATAATTCTACAAGGCAGCCATTCCACTTACTCTGATTTATATCAAGAGTTATAAACTGATACATTAACAGAGATTCGTAAGAAGAAAAAAAAAGTCTTATTCGAAAGTATCTTTGGCACATTCATTTCAAACTACCGAATTCTGAAATTATCGTTGAGTTGACCAGCATTTGATTCGTACTTGAAACCCTCCATATCAGTACTAGCTATGTAAATATCTATTAAAGCACAAATTAAAATTAGTAAACCATAATTGATTTATGGGCAAGAAACATTCCGTTTCAATAACGAGGCTAAGGTAAATTCAAAATGCGTTTGTTTCATAAATATTATTTAGCAGGGGGCCTTGGAGTTTAGTGAGAGCGGAGGACCTTGGCATGGGTGCGGTGACGGGAAATGCGGAGCGGGAGAGAGCTAGACGGTGTTCGCGCTCCGATGGAGGCGGATTTCCCACACGCACTCAACAATGGGATCCTCGTCGAGATCATTTTGGATGGGAATCCGTCGTAGAGACGGCTGCTCTGTTCGCTCGTTGGCAAGGTTTCCACCGCTCAATATGAGGCGGACGGCGGAGTGGTGCGTTAAAAACGGGCCTCGTGCCGCGCGTAACCTTTCGACCTCTGTCGATGGCACTGCCCGGCGAACGTCGTGTGCGGGAGCCGATTTGTCGATTTCTTGGCCGCGTCCATTTCGGGCACAGATTGTTTTCGCGGTGCGGCGGGGAGGGGGAGGGGCGGGCGCGCGTTGGCCGGTGGTGGCGCGCCAGCGGGGGGAGGGGCAGGGGGCGTGGCCGGGCGCCAGGCCGCGCGGGGGCGCGTTGGCGCGCGTTCAGAGATGCAGCGTCGCCGGCGCCGCCCATCGGCCGGCCCTGCCCCCGCCCCCATCGCCCACGCCCTCACCCCCGCCCTCCTCTCTCGGTCGCACCCACGCCTGGAAGCATCAATGTACCCTCAAAATGTCAAAGAGAAAACTAGTTTCCGATCAATTTCCATCTCCTGCGGGTCAAAGCATTCCTCACAGAAAGCGAGTTCGATTGATTTCGTACTGTTTACCACTCAAAATGTCAAAGAGAAAACTAGTTTCCGCTCAAAAGCGATCCGTATTGTTCGTTATATATGCATTTAGTGTTGCCCCAAGAGAACGCAGTACTCAAGAAGTTTTGTTGATGATCAGACAATTGAAGGTCAGGACTAAATTAGCGCTGACGAGTTCACAACTGTCTGCTTCATTTGTTTCCACAAGCACTAGTTCGCCTGGCGGCCACCAACGACCAAGCGCTGCCCGTGGCCTTGAACACGCGCCCCGGGGCTTCCTCTCTTGGAAGAACATTCGCCTTCTGCGCAACCCTTATCAACTAGGAAGCTTTGGAGTACTCCGAATTGCCTATACGACTAGATACCACCCGTCAGGTTTCCCACGTTCCGGCGTAACCTATGTCGATAGCTGCCGGTAAGCAATGGGGAGACGGGCTGGGGTCTCAGCCGCCTGGACCTTAGTTCAGGTGGCCCTCAGTTGGGCTCTCGGATTCGTCGTGGCAGTGAGCCGATACTCTGGGCAAAAGGGAGGTAACTTGTTCCCTGCGCTTGTGAGTGCTGCATTGTTTTGACTCCGGTACTAGCCTGAAAAGCTAGTTGTTCTGAGCTGGCGGCTGAAGAGGCGGCCCGACACAGGCATTGCACGGCGAGGTCAGGTACCGTGAGGGTCAGCTGCGTTCTGAGGGGACCCAGATTCCAATCCAAGGGCATACTTGTGTGCCAGCGGGGGGTGAGCATAAGAGGCTAGCGCCTAGGTGCCCACTCCGGGGTTAATTCCCCCTGGTTGATTTGATTTGATGTTTTTCGCTGGATGGCGAGATCCGGAGCCGACCTACCGTCGGCTAGTGGGGTTTCCCTCTAACCAGGACTCTCCCATCAGCGAGGCACCGCCCCATCCGGGACAAGCTCTAAGCTCTCGACCGGTCTCCCGGAATATGTGGTAGCGTAGTGCATGTTAGTGTATGTGTGTGTGTAAGGGGGAGAGGATAGGACGACGAAGAGGAAGGACAGATCGCGTGCGGTCCGTGGCCCGTTTTGGGAGGGTACTGCTCCGGCAATCGCCTGGTGTTGATCGGAGAAACCACGGAAAACTACCGACCAGAGCAGTCGGCCGCTAGAATTCCCCTCCAGACAGCAGCTGAATTCTACCTAGCTGAAAAGGTAGTATCAAAAATCCTGCCGCCGTCAGAACTCGAACCTAGGACCTCCCAGTTAGAGGCGCTGCAGTGACATCAGTTGATTCACCGATTGAGCTACCGCTACCGGTCCTGGTAAAGACATGTACGCGATAGGCGCACGGTAGACACAAACACAACCCTCAACAACAAGAACGGGCGTCTTCGTAGAGATCGTCCGACGGTCCTGCCAGCGTAAAGACTGCAGGCGCCCGAAACACCCCCAGGCGCCGCGCGCGCGCGCGCGCCCCGCGACGGATGGATTCTAAAACAACAGCCGGCCGCCCCGCCCACCCCCCGCGCCGCAAGAGTCGCCGGGCGCCCCGGGCGCCGCGCGCCGCCGCGCCGACGGACACGTCCACAATGAGGCGCCCTGCCCGCGCGGGGGTTGGGGACGTTCGCCTGAGGCAGCGGTGGCTGCCTCTGACCGGGAGGTTCCCACTGGCGGCAGGGTTTTCGACACTCACTTTTCAGCGACGTCGAATTCAGTCGCTGTCTAGAGCAGAATTGTAGCGGTCGGCTGTTCTGATCGGTAGTTTTCCGTGGTTTCTCCGATCAACACCAGGCGAATGCAGGAGCAGTACCCTACGGGCCATAGACCGCGCGCGCTATCTTTCCTTCCGCTTCCTTGTCCTATTTTCTCGTCTTACTTATACATATACGTATATGCTCTACACTACCACACACGTTAGAAGACGAGTCGGAAGGTCAGAGCTTGTTCCGGTTGCGGTGGTGCCCCGCTGGTGGGGGCTACATGGTTGGGGAAAACCCGCATGCCGGTGAGTTGGTCGGCACCGGATCACACCATCCAGTGCGAGAAGATCACCACCACCCCTCGAGAAAGACGTATGCACTGCAGATACGGGACTAATGACCTTAGCAGTTGACGCGCCCTGAATCAATGAAGCCATCAATCACAAGGACCTGGGGAGCTTGACAGGAGCGCATAGCCTGGCTAGCGAAGGAGTCCGCCATTTTGCGCGGGGGGAAGGGAGGGGAAGGGGGAGGGGAGGGAAGGGGCGGAGCGGGGCGATGAGCGTGCGCTGTGAACAGGACCTCCGCCCCCTCCACCACTGCGTGCGGCCTCCGCCGCTATATCGATCCCGCTGTCGCATGCCGCCATTCGTTTTGTAGACATGGCGTGCGAGTGTCACGTGGTTCCGTTTTTTAGAGCTTCGCCGTTTCGTAACGCAGGCCGCTTTTCGAAAGCCACGTCGCCGTAAAGGACGTTTCCAACGCCTCCTTCGTCATAACAGCCTTGGAAACGGCTTCCGTGTGCCTCCATGCAATTGAAACATGCATTTAACTTCTAAGTATTTTACCTACCTCCTCAAAACGGTATAGCCGATTGCACCCCGTTCGGTTTTCCTCATGAGTAGAAGGAAGAACATGTCTAGGTGCTTCGAAGTTGTTTTTTTCGCTTTCGTAGTTGAATAACAGTGAATAAAATCTATTTTTAACGTAGTTCGTTTTGCATTACTGTTATATTATAATGGTCAGATAGAATAAGGAAGCTTGTTATTTTGGAAATCGCCTGTATCGAATGTTCTTAATATTTTTGAAAGTTGTTGGCTCGAAGGAGGAGAGAAGAGAGAGCTGGTCGTCCCTTAAAATAAGCAGAATTAAATTAGATTACACACACAGTTCCGAAGATTGTGTCACGTTTACTTATGTTTGAGATTTTCCGAAGACTGATGAGACATCTCTTTGCGTCACTCAGAGCGGAAACTTGACTCAACTGTTCCGTTCTTCCCGTTCTCAGACACGACCGGGATGCATCCGGGCTAAGACTTCTCAGGGTATCCAGTGCGAGGGATGCAACCAGTCTACGCCTTCTCAGAGCACCCTGAGCGCGGGATGCAACCGAGCTACGCCTTTTCAGGACATCTTGTGCGAGGGATACGACCGGGATACGACTTTTCAGGATATCCGATGCGAGGGATGCAACCGGGCTACGCCTTCTCAGAACATCCTGAGCGCTGCAACCGGTCTATAACGTCTCAGGCAACCGTGAGCGCGGGATGCAACCGGGTCGCGCCGCCCCTGCGCCCGCGGAGCCGGCCGCTGCGCGGAGCGTGGAGCAGCGGCGTCCGCCGGGATGCCTACCCGCCTGCTCCAGGAGCAGCCCCTCCCGTGCCTCGCAGCCGAACGACGCGGAACGCGGCCAAGTGGTACACTGGATATTTCGAATCTGACCAGTATACCCCGCATTTCTTTTTCTTTTCTTTCTTTCTTTCTTTTTACTTTTTGCATTGAATTCTGTTCCAACTCGTGACGTCAATACAAACGCATATTAACATTCTAGCATAAGAATATTCCACAACTTTGAGGAGGATTCATTTTCCTCAATAAAACTTTCCTGTTGAACAATTACATCAATCGTGAATTCAGTGTTTCAAACGAACAGAGTGTGCTAGTTTTTTAAGCAATAAATGCTCACGAAAGAAGGTCACGAGGACAACTCAGTACTGTCTGCGCCAAAAAAAACTTCAAGTCAAACTCATTCCTTGTCATCATGGTAATAACTACCAACCGAACTGCATCTCAAAATGGAGGTCTGCCAGCACCTCAGTAGTCCTTGAGCATCACTTGAAAAGTGTACGTTTCTTCAAAGAAGTGCTATTTATAGATGATGTGAAAAGATTCGTTCCTCAAGGTGTTGATTCCAGTAATGAAATGTTCGCTGCTTTTCATAAGGACAGTACTGCAATGTAAATAGCAGGCTTGTCAAACCCCTCCCGCACGAGTTACTTGCCTGTCTGGAAGTTCCCGGCGTTCCTGCGAGCACGGGCAACTTGCCCTGACTCCGCGGTTATTTCCCTTCCAAATCCAAAAGGTGGTATAAATGCGCAAGCTGAAACGGCACGAGGCGAGGAATAGTAGCTTCATACGGAAATACTCGTGTGTTTGTGAAATTTATATCAAAGAATCGAAATTTGAGTTATGTTTATATTCCTTACTACTTATTGCTATTTCGTGTTTAAAGTTTTTTGAAGTTCTTCCTTACACAAACAAATTTTTGACAGTGGTCAAGAATATGATTTTACGGCGTATTTTTTCTTGTTTTTTTCTGGTTTACTGTTGATTAAGTGAGTTATTTGTTATATACAGCAATCATGAGAAGTAAATTAACAAGACTCTGTAAGGTAGCCGTTCTTGCTTATCGGCAGACCGCTCTTTTATACAGGCAAGTATCTTTGTCTATTAAACGTCCAAACCTGCACTAATGCAAATATTACACTCTTAGGTAAATACGAGTACTAAATCAAGATCCTTTCGATTCAAAATGTGTAATTATACTCTCAATTGCCGTTTTTAAATCTAACCGGCGTATTATTTCTGTTTAAAGGATACTTTCTTTGGTATAGTAGAGGAAATGGGAATTAATGTAATTTGGAGCACTGACTTAGCTGACTTCTCCAAAAGACTTATGAGCCAGGTATTCAGGGACGTACCACCATACCGGAGCGGTTTGTAAATCCTTTACTTTTCAATTTCGCGCCAGTTCTTCTCAATGCAGTGCCCGCGAACTCTACTGAGCTACTTATCTTGTCCGCGACCTTGACATGCCTGATACACGGTGAGTGATATAATATGTAATACTAGTTTCCAAATATCACACGGAGCATGCGAAGTACTTTAATGGACTTGAAAAGGATTAAGAGATCGTTGACTGAAATAAAATAAGGTCAGAACTTGTAGAACGTGCACATGCACTCTCTCACAATTGGAACGTGTTATAGATCTACAGGATCATCATCAGTTTTAAATGATTTTTTCTATTAAAAACGGCTCTTTTCGCTGTAGCATTATATTACTTTCTCTACACTACATATATTATACATGCGTATGTGTGCGATAACATAAAAAGCTGTGTTCTTATCGTTCCTGGTAAGTCAGAGGATGAATAAGATCTAAGCAAAATATCCGTCTTTTTATTTTCAATTGTTGTTAATGCTAAAAACATTGGGTGCAGTAAGCCGTAAGAATACACTGGATTTTTATAATTCTTGCATAAGGTCACTCAATTCATCTTCAAAACATTGTATGTGAAAGAAATGTGAAGCAGCAGGAAGCGATGAGATACTATATTGTCACTTATTGCAGCACAAGAATAACGAATATCAACGTGATGGAATTTCATGATCTGTTCGGACATGTATCAATCTTTTCAAAGCTGCAAGATTTACACACATTCAACTGCTGTTCTGATACCGCCCAGGACCGTCATATTTACACGCATCACGTTATGGGTGACTCCTCATGGCAGCGCTATAGGCCACGGCTATAGACCAAGTTGTCCAGGCATTTATTTTTATGAATGTGAGACGCGAATGGAAACACGTTTTGTTTTTGATTATATTGTCTGGCCCTTTTTCTGGGATTTTTTTAAATGTAATATTACGTTCGGAGGATCATGCAGTATGCTATTTAAAGAGATCCGGTTTGTCTTCCAGAAATATGTTCAAAACTTTCTCGGAGAGCTTGAACCCTTCAGCCTTTGCTTTCTATCTGATTGCCACCCTTGAAAACAATTGTCAATAATTTTGTAAGCCATTTCAGTATGCTGAGGAATATTTATTGCGAATTACTGAGACATTTAAATTTATAAATTATTGGTATGCCTTTTTTTTTTTTATTATCTCAATGCTCTACTAGAAGAAATTATCGTAGTAAGATTATCAAACTGATTGTTGTTTTGGCATACGAAGGATGTTTTATCTTCCTGTTCAATTATTAAAAAATAAAAGTATCAGTTTTCAGAGCTTTAAACAATAGAAACCATTGACAATGGGTATCCCTAATGTTTTCGAATACTCTTTATATATTTTAGGAAACAAAGACTAAAATCAGCATTCGTATAGATGTTTATTAAAAAAGTTCGTCAAGAAGAATAATTAAATTTTTTCTGCTTGAATTCATAATTTTGATTTGAAAAATGCCATCTATTTTCAAATCGCCATATAACCCGTACGCTGAATATCAACGCCTCACCTGATCCAGCGAACACACCTCAGCTGCTCTATTATAAAATCATTATAAATGCAAAGACATAAAAATCAACAATCGTATAATCTTTCCGAAGTGAGAAGCATCTTTGAGATTATCGTGTTGATGCGCGAGATGACGCAGAGGTTGAAGCGGGAGGCGCTGGAGGTGAGACGCGGAAGCGGCTGCTAAGAATAAGAGGCCCTGGCTGGGCGCCCCGCCCCGCGCGCCAGGCTGCTCCATCACAATGCCTCCATTCTGCGCGTGGGGAGGCCGTGCACCGCCGCATCGGCCTCCTCCCGGGCGCCGCGCGCGGTCTGTGTTCCTTCCGCGACCGTCGCCTCGCGCCCTCTGGGTGGCCGACCGCGGGCGAAGAGAGGGCAAGGGCGGGGGGGAAGGGGGAAGGCAAAGTGCGTGGGCGTGGACGAAGGTGTGCACGAGGGCGAGAGGCGAGGGCAAGGACGAAAGGGACGGGTGAGGGCGAGAGCAAGGACGACGGCTAGCGCGAGGGCGAAGGCCCGTGGGCGGCGCGTTGGCGGCGCACGTGGCGAGCGCGGCGCGGGGCTCGGGTTACGGGCAGCTATTTCAGGCGGCGCCGCCAGCGACAGGGAATGCCTCGGTGGGAGGCGCCCGCCGCCTGCGCCGCCTGCGCCGCCCCGCTGCACTCGCGACTTATCACTCCTGCTGCAACGCTATTCCTTATTTATTCTCTCTCCGCCAGGGCCCCAACAGCACTTT
This sequence comes from Teleogryllus oceanicus, assembly GCA_964035755.1. Lineage (NCBI taxonomy): Eukaryota > Metazoa > Arthropoda > Insecta > Orthoptera > Gryllidae > Teleogryllus > Teleogryllus oceanicus. The sequence continues at coordinate 36,045,816 of CAXIVR010000011.1, read as the reverse complement.
TGCAAACTGTTCCATTCAAGCACTTTCTTGCATAGATGCTTACACAAGAACGTTCTGGAAGCTAATATGGCAATCAGAAGAGAAAGACCGAGCCAATTATTTCTAAAATATATCCATTAATTTTCTATGTATACTGATGTAAAACCCAATAGTAATAATACACTCACGATTCTTCGGAACATTATCAATAAAGGGAATCAAACGATTAGGATATGCTGCTTATTATCTTCACGGCAGTTATTACCGAATCAATTATTGAATTCTTTAAAATAATAATATTAAAATAAATATTAATAATTTAAAATTCTAGCAAGCACGTTCAACTGAAGCACAGGAGAAGATAAATTTTAAAATCTAGTGATAGATTGAATGATGTTTTGGCATCGATGATATATTTTTTGTCTCCCAACGTAGTTCGAGGATAACATGCATTTCCGCAGTAGTGATAAAAGTCTGGGTAGACATATAAATGAGGAAATAAAATGTCATTTATGTACTACGATAGGGGTACAAAGAGCATATTGAAGAAATGTGTCGCATTCAGAGTGTGTAGGAAATTTGAAAATGGCATGCTAACGACTAATTTAGTACATACCTGTAAATATATTATTACTTTTAGACAATTGTAGCAGTCAGGCAAATGAATGTATTGTTCGAATGTCTGAAGGGAGTTGTGTGCTCGGTTGGAGCGAAATCGCGAGCGGGAGCGGCGTGCGGGGCGCGGGCGGCCAAGGGCGATGGGAGGGCGATAGCCGTGTGAAAGGCCGCCTCGCGGCGCCGCCGGCGCCATTTTGGGCGCACGCGACCTCCCGCGGCCGCGCCGCGCCGCGCCGCGCGCCGATCAATAGCCCCGCGACGGCGATTGGCGCGACGCGGCGCGGCGCCCGCCGCCCCCATTGGCCCCCGCCGGCCCCGCCCGCGCGCCCATTGGCGACCGATTCATTCACCACCCACCCGCCCGCACTCACGTACCAGGCATCCGAATTGCGATCCCAACCGGCTCAGGGTATCAAATGCAGTGCCTCCGACCGAGATATTCTAAGTTATGGGTCCCGATAGTAGTGGCAGTATTTTCGACATATCATTCACCATCCACCCGCCACCCCGCCCACCCACCTGCACTCACGTACGAATTGCAATTCCAACCGGCTTGAGTGGTGCAGGACATCGGTTGATGGCACTGCAGTCCTTTAACTGAGAGATACCTCTAAGATTCCTATACCAGGATTTTCGGCATATCTAGATCGAATTCAGCCACTGTCTGGAGGAGAATTCTAGCGGCCGGCTATTCTGATAGGTTATTTTCCCTGGTTTCTCCGATCAACACCATACGAGAACCGGGAGGTCCTAGGTTCGAGTCCCGACGGTGGCAGGATTTTCGACACGAGCTACATAGCTAGGTCGAGTTCTGTCGCTGTCTGGAGGAGAATTCTAGCAGTCGGCTACTCTAATCGCCAGTTTTACGTGAACTGTCCCACAACAGGCGACTGCCAAAGCAGTCCCATAACAAACGGATCACGGACCGCACGCTTCCTTTCCTTGTTCTCTCCTCACTCCTTATTTACACACACTTACGCTCACATGCACTACATTACCCCAAAAGTCAGGAGACCAGTCGAGAGCTTGGGGCACCGGCTGGGGCAGTGGGAGGTACCTCTTAGGGAAAGCCCCGCTAGCCGATGGTTAGGTAGGAGCTGGTGGGGGAAGACCATCGCCACCTCTCGCGTTAAAAATAAAGACACCACATTTACGGGACTAATGAACTTGACGCTCTCGGAATCAGTACTCACTCAGTCAGTGTAATAATAAATAAACAGCAGAGCGTCGGTATCTCTCAGGGGGCGTTGGATATGCCAGTAGTCGCGGGGGTCTCAGGAGGCGTTGGATATGCCTACAAGACACGTTTTGTGGAGTATGAGCGAGTAAAGGAATAATAAGAAATAATTAAAAGTAATACAATTGTTTCTCTAATGAGTAGCTTCCCGTGATGTGGTCCCGGGTTTGAGTGCCGGTCGAGGATAATTGTAGCTTTCCTTTAATATCGTCTCAGTTTCTGAAGCTAAGTAACGAGGAAAAGTTCAGGCACATTGCTAGTTACCGTGAAGGGAATACGTCATGTTCGCCATATGACTCTTACCCCTCTGGGAATTCAACTAGGCCCAGACACGGGGGCACCTTTAGCTGGCCGCAAAGTCGGACAATCGACCCAAAATGACAAATTGTTTCTTGGTTCATGCTTCTTGCTGCGTGTAACTAATCCGATCGAATGTCTGATGGCTTGACACGATGCACCTGGCTGCGTGTTACACTTTCATGCTAAGCATACTCCTGCTTCTTCTTCATGCGCTTATACATTGAGAAGAAAACAGAAAACTCAACATTTTCTCACGTTGCCAAAAGAGAAAGTCACAAAATATCAGTGAACGTTACTAGTGCCAAGAATTGATGCTCTCACGACACGAACAAACGCAAGCTGGTATTACAGCGAAAAATGTGATGGCGATAATAATCCCAAGGGCTGGCCCTCAAATCACAGTGCGCTCTACTTCTGTTCAAAATCGTATCTTTGCCGATCAAAAAAATGTCACGAACTGTGAGAATAACTTGAAAAACGTGGAAGTGGATACCGAATGAGTCGCCAATAGTTTACGTAGGGTCCAAAACGAATATGCCGCCGAGTCCTCGTCGCAGCTTAAAGTCGCGGACTGTTCACAGCTGCTACGTTAAAGTAGTTCGTTTGAAGTGAAGTACTCACAAAAAATAGTTAACCTACCTACGATGAAGTACCCCAAAAAATACTTTAAATGAAAGTACGCCCTCTGTTCTTGAATATGGTAAGAAAAAATTGGCCATTAGCAGCATATTTTTTCATAAAATCAGTTTAAATTAGTACCTGGTCTTGTAGAAAAACTTTAGCAGGCTTGTTTTTTTTTAAAAAAAAAGAAGTTAAATAAATCTTTACAATGAATGAATACTTTTTATACATACGAGTAAATATTCGTAGTAAATATTTTGAGGAATCAGATCACTGGATACTCTCAGTGCCAATTTATAAAAAGGAAATGCGAATTCATGGCAACCGCAAGTACTGGTTTGTGGTCTATGAGGAAATCATTATAATGTTAGCACTCTTTCTTTTCGGGTAGGATAAAAATCTACGGTATCTTAAAATTTAGTATCTCACACAACCACAAACTACTTTATGATAATTCACCTTTGTTGCAACAAATGCTGGTTGTTGTTCACCGCAGAAAGAAAAAGTGCGCAAACCGAAGTCAATCTAACCCACTCTATTAGTATTGCCAACTTATGAAAATGAAAAATCATACGAGATACAAAATCTAATATTCCACATCAATCAACAATTCAGTACTTCTCTTTGAACTATTTACAAACGTTTATTTTATACAGCCACTAGTGAAAAAGCATGCATAGCGTGCTAAACGTTCAAATTTTAGCACTGGTGCTAAAAGTAACGCGATGCTCATGAGTTCAAATAAATCTGTGAATGCAACGAAGAAAACAAACTACTTTCGATTGACCGCAACAGTTACTGATGACCTTAATATATCATTAAGTAATTTGTATACTTGAAATAATAATATAATAAATATAAAAATATGTAAAATAGTGTGTGACACGCATGGTAAACCTAATTTTATTTAGCTCGAAGGATTGTGCCACTTGGATTATCGGCCTGGCCTCACAACCTTTCGTACTCGCAAAATAAAATGCTACTTTTACCACTGGTATCATAAATAAGTACTTAAATGCTACATTCAAGCAAATATTGTGAATAGAGATAATGTTTATATAATAAGTGGTTGAATAGCGACTGGCACAAGCAAACTGTCGTAAACAGTCGCTTGGTACCTCTCGAAGGGCTGGTGTCGGAGGCGCGTTTCTGCTAGACGGTCTGTCGGGTTGCATACACTGCAGGCGCGCCTTGCCAATTGAAATACCCGCGCTTAAACTGAGTTCGCTTAAAGTGAGTCGAAATGAAATGAAATAAATGGAACGAATTAACTTCAGTTATTTTTGTAGTGAGAGATGAAAAATGTGAACATGAAAGGTCCTTACGATTTAACATAAAATTTAATGGAAACGGTACCAAAATTTTGTCTTCACCAATTGCAGGGTTCTTTCACACTACTTGGTAAGAAGATTCAATTTTCAAAAGCCGATTTTCGTTGAAAGATACTCTTTGAATGTAATACTTTATTTCCTTAATTATTAAAACATTATTCACACATCAGTTATCCATAGAAATACCTTCATCTAAGTATTTCAAAATCAGGAGTTTACAGGAAAGTGGTTTGAATATTTACATTAGTTCTAATCTTTACTGCACACAAAGTTTCAATTTGAATTCTAAAGGGATGCGCCCAAATCCTTAGAAATTATCTTCACTTTGAGACCTGCTCAGAATGATTTGTCATTTACCCAGAATGAAATTCATTTTCAATATTTCTACTGGTACTTACTTTTAAAGATATTATCTTAGTTTCTGCAAATGAAGTCTCACTTTCCCTAATTCGTCTCATTTACAATACCTACAAAAATTAGCAGTCTTTTCTCGTTATAAAATATTTTAAACAATTTTTCTGCTATTATCAATATACCTATTGTAGCATTTAAAAAATCCTAATCACATACTTATTAAAATGTGATTTGGAACAATACGTCCTTCGAAAAATCCATTTATAGAATTATACATAACACAGCACGTAGGTAAACTCAAAAGAGTAAATTTTTGAGTAAACTAATTGCAGTTCTAAGAAGATGGATGAATATGTTTGAAAAAGAAAAGGTAGAAAAATTTTGATGTTACACGCTAATATGTAAATTTAAAGGATTTCGAGCATTTCATCGCTCCGCGACAGAAAATTCCGTACTCGGCATTTATAATTTTCTCTTTAATAAACAAGAGTGGGAAGCAATGGAGCCCAATGGAAGACATTGTTAAAGAACATTGCCTCACCGCTAGAGTAGGAAATTTAAGCTTTTCATAAAGACCATATAGAATGTCGGTATATCGCATGACTTTTCTGGATTTTTTATTCGTTTTCTTCTTGCAGAATATTTGCGTTTGGAAACACTCATTATACAGGTATTTAGAACTGTTATTGTGTTTGAGCTAATGTATTATGTAATACATGTAAATTAACAGTAAATTAAACAGTTGATCTATGTGTTTTCTTATTTCTTATTTCTGTTAATGTGGAAACAAGTATGTGGAATCGACGTAATGCAAATCTATGTTTAGTTTATTAACTACTTATAGTGGATGTATTTTCGTCTATTAACTACAATTGCATGTGAGATTTAAGAGTAAGTAGAGCAATAGCCAACAAAAATTCGACATTTGTTCCACAGTTTTCGACAATATCCGAAGACAACAAGTTAGATCGGGGAAAAATAACTTAATCAAGAGCAAGTTCAGAATTCTAGTTATTTTTATCGCAAGTGAATAAACTTATATAAATTAATAAATAATTTTCGGGGGGTTTAATACAAATTATGGCAAATAATATGAATGGCAGTAGATCGCTTATATATATATTTTACATAAACTTTAAATTTACGTTGTTCTTTTCGCCAAAGTAATTTTCAAAATTATGAAGAATTATCGTTATTATTAGACATGTATTAAGTATTGAAAATTTGAGAGTCAAAATACGTTTTCCCCTGGAGAAACCACGAAATTAAAAATAATTGATAAAGGTGGATAAACTGTGTTTTTTTGCACACTACAATTTTTATGACAGTTTCCTTTGGTGGTAATGTTCAACAACGTTAGAAACAAAAAAAGACACATTTAGCTCTCAGAAAAATGTTGGAATTAAATATGAAGTGCTACTAGATTCTTCGATATTATTAAGAATAAATGAAATGAACGAGTCTGTGATAAAAAAATACATTATCCTTTTCGCTATTCATTTGATATAAAAATCCTTTTTAAAAAGTTTAGTTTAAATGTCCAGGATAATTTCTGGAGAAGGTAGACCGATTCAAACGGACTGAAAGAAAGTAGTTTGACAGGAAAATTTAGAATGCTTTTTTGACTATTACTAAGTAAGTATAATTATTACAAACTTCTAGACCTAGTAGAGTTCGAAGATTATCTCTTTTGCCAACGAACATGAGGTAATAAAGAACATATACCTTATAATGATAATGGTAATAATAATAATAATAATAATAATAATAATAATAATAATAATGAGGTCTTTATTAATGGGGTGACTCAAGCTATAAGCCCTGCTCTTCCATCTATCCTCACAAAACGATATTAAGCAAGTGGCATGTGCCCCCTGATTGTTCGGAAAGTACCTTGCACAAGTGTTCGGCAGATCTCGTTCTGACTCAAAGGCACCTCTTCATACCTACCGAACATTAATGCATGAAGAGATGCCTGACAATGAGGCGGAAAAGTCACATGATTAACTGCGTTATATAAGATCTACATCTTCATTGGCAAAAAGTGATTATTATTGTGCCCTCTACACGGCCTAGAAATTTTGTAAAAATTATTCTGATACATTTTGTATAAAGAAGAGTGTTTGTACAAATTTATTGCTTGTTTGCTTATACAACCAGTTTTATTCCATCCTTCAAAAACTGAACACGTGTCAAGCACATTTGAAACAAGACAAAGTTTTTATTTATAACATTTTGTAAACGGTGCCTCAATCCCCCTTTTCTGACCCTTAAAACAGAACTTAAATTGCACGCTTTTATTTTTACACGAACATTTGCAAAAGCGGAGAAATTCTTAACAAACATAATCGGAATTTTCTGAAAGTGAATAAAATTTTGTACTAAATGAAGTTTTTTTTCATCAATTGGGCATCGAGTAATACGAAGCCAAACTTACAAACTTTGTGCGTGTTCAGTGAAACGAGTGGACGGAACACGACCGTCATGGGGAATGGAAACAAAAATACTCCCATAATTTATTCTTATTGATTATGAATGGATGATAGTGATCAATAAACTGGCGGGAAACACAGAGAAACCTTTGTTAGTTCAAATTGTAATAATAATAATAATAATAATAATAATATTAATAATAATTTATTGCATGCAATTTCTTTATAATGATAAAACAAACAAATTTTCATGTCACATTACGTACCAAATGTTCCAACGGTACGTCAGAGCATGTAACTATGAAATGGCAAACTCGGAATTTCAATTCATCTAAATTCAAAATAAAGAAATAAACCAGTATCGGAAATGTAAAGTAACTTAAACAACATTATATAAAGAATTATATGCGTAGAAAATACTTAAGTTTTTCTAGGCAAAATACACATCCTGCTTGCGAAATGCATAGATTAAGCACCGATTTTTTGTAAAAGCCTTAAAATGAATGGAACGAACATTCGAATCTCGCATTATCATGAGCAATTCCATTACAACGTGGATGGTCTTTTCGTTTTATTGAGGTTTTGGAGTCATTCTGTATCAAAAGCTAGCTGATAGTTCGCCTCTTATCGCGAAACATGTTTCGAGCTCTGTTTAATGAACCTGAGGGAGTATTTGAATGCTGCTGGTCCCGTTGGAAGGAGCGCCCCGAGGAGTGGGAAGTGTCGGACCGGGGTGGGGAAGGGGGAGGGGGGTCGCGTGGCGCGTGAGAAGTGAGACGTCGCGGCGCGGCCCTGCAATATGCATGCGCCGCCCCGCGCCATGACTGATGAGGAGGCGGCGGGGACGTCGCACTCAATAATGCAGCGCGTCGCGGGCGTAATTGCCCTCCCACACGCTCGAGGCGCGACTACCGCACACCACACACTCCCCCCCCCCCAGCACTCACGTCACCGAATTCCATTCGCACAAAGTCCACCGCCAACCACCCACTGCCCACCGCACTCCGACCACCGAACATCACATTCCTTGCTGACCGGGAGGTCTTTGGTTCCAGTCCCGACAGTGGCAAGATTTTCGACAGTAACTTGTCGGCCAGGTCGAATTCAGTCGATGTCTGGAGGAGAATTCTAGAGACAGGCTGCTCGGTAGTTTTCTGTGGTTTCTCCGGTCAACACCGCGCGAATGCCGGAGCAGTGCGCTAACAAACGGGCCACGGACCGCGCGCGATCTTTCCCACCTCTTCCTTGTCCTACTCTCATCCTTTACACACACACTTACACTAACATGCACTACTCTACCACATATTCCGGGAGACCGGTGGGGAGCTTAGAGTTTGTTCCGGCAGGGGCGGTGCCCCGCTGGTGGGAGAGTCCTGTTTAGGGGTTAAACCCCACTAGCCGACGCATGCGTCGAATTTTGCCATCCAGCGGAAGAACGCAGCGACCTGCAGAGGGAAGAACATGCACTACCCTTACGGGACTAATGACCTAAACTGTAGACGCGCCCGGAATCACTAACAACCAACCAACCAATATTCCTTCCAACGTATCCCAACCACCACCTTCCTTTCTTCTACTGCCAACCGCCCCCGACTCCCCCTCATCCCTTCCCCCCGCACTCGCCACCCCCCCCCCCGGCCCCGCCTCCGTCCATTCCCACCGCCCTTCCCGCGCCGCCCACCACCCACCGTGTACTTCTATCCGCTTCCATGATTTCACCGCCTACCTCACTCCATATAACCTCCCACCCACCCACCTTCCGACGTCCAACGCCTTCCGCAATGCGTCTTTTACCCTACACCACCCACACACGTTTTACCTGACGTCAATACTCGCAGGCCAAGCTCTTACTTTCAATATATGTTGATCCTCAATTGCAGTAGTACACTATTTGGGAGACCGACGTCGTCTGGAAAAAACTGCCAAAGGATGAACATGTCAAACAGTTAATTGATTATTTGAATTGTAACAAGTGATGTGACCGTAACAAATATTGCCTTGCATTATTGATAAAAGTAATATTTAACTTCTCTCCAACTAACACCAGCATAAAGATATCCCAACCGTAGGAAACAACAGATCTCGAAAAAGTAAACCATTATCTTATTTTCAGGCATGGGAAACATCTGTCCGTCAGTGGTCTACGCTAGTGCCTGAACCGTTCAGCAGATTTCTCTGTAATTTATATTCCTCCATCCACCTGGGCGATGTGGCGGCCCCTTGGATTTGAAACCGATATTTTAATTTTGGAAGTACTTTACACGAAGCCCTTCAACATGATGGAAATTTTGTCAAAAAACGTTTCCACATTTTTTTATTAAATTTGTAGTTGGATAGCGTAAAGGGCGCTTAAGAGAATGGAGAAGGTCCCATTATCGTTAAAATCCCTGATTTTTCGAAAATTGTAAAAGTTCAATTTTCTCGACATCTTCCTACAACTAAAATATTGAAGATGGAGATATTTTTCATTAATGAAAGCTGTTCTTTAGAGACAGATATTGAATAAGGTTATGTACAATTTTTCGAAAATTTGGCTAGTTTTCGCGAACATTTCCATGAAATAGCGGCAATTGTATTTTTTAAACATTCTTTTCTCCAAAATGGCTTCAAATTTTTTTGATTAAATTTTATCCTTGGATAGTGTAAATGACGCTATCCGAGGCTGCTGGTGCCATGTTCGTTAAAATCCCTGATTTTTCGATAATTAAAAAAAATCAATTTTTTTTCGGCGTCTTCCCCCAATACAATTATTCAGATATTTTTTTAAAAAATGAAATGTGTTCATCAAAAACCTATCATAGAAAAAATCCATGTTGAATTTTTCGAAAATATGAAGATTTTTTGCGTAATTCTGCGTCAAACAGGCAATTTTTAAATTTTAAACAATTGATTTCTCACAAACATTTACACATTTTTTCATTAATTTGTTCACAAATATAGCAAAGAACGGCAAATAATGTGGAGCTAGTCCCATTCTCGCAACATTCTCTGTATTTTAGAAAACTGGTAAAAAATCGAAATGGTAAATTCGAATTTCCCACGCTTCGTTGGATGCAGAGTTGTTACACATTGCTATCTGATTACCAAGCACATAATTTTCGCGCATTACTGTTATGTATGTAAAAAAGGAAATGATAAATAACATATTATAATAATAGTAAACGTGTTATAATCTGCTTAAAGTTAGTATTTTTATCCGATAGGATTAGCAATAAGTGTTGGAAATGTTTGTTGTACTTACCACAAATTTACACATTCTTTCGAATGTACATAATGTGAAAGGGCAAGCTAGAAGTGAGTAATATTCAACTCTCGAATCTACACTTCCTAGTCCCTCCATGTTGTCAACGCCAGCGTCTAAACTGAACACAGAATTTTCACCAAAATTGATCAATCCTGATCAAATTCAACCTGATCGATTTGTTCGTTGTCCTCGCTTCTCCGAAATCTCTTAAATTTTGAAATTTTTCAAACTTTTTTCGATTCCTTCATAAAACTACTAAAGAAATGTATATTGTTTTCATTAAAACCTGCTCTTTCAAATTAAAGCTTTAAATATTCAGAACTGAATTGGTGAACTGTATGCGTCACACAGATAAAGTATTTAATGCTATAGGAAAAACCGGTTATGTTTCATTGGAGTGCCTCGATTTGTGGATCCTTAACATCAAAACAATGGATTTTCCTTGCTTCTAAATATAGGAAATTACTTTCTACGAATACGTGTGACAAGTAAATACGTGCTGTGAGTCCTTGATAGCGATTTTTTCCAAAACTTCTGTCTGTTTGTCGGCAATACTAGCGCCTAAATAGTACCTTCACAGGATTTTTTCTAAAATGGATATTCATTCCTCGTACGATTTGGTCACACTCAAGACCATGGTAATTTGAAACGCACCGTTTCACTTCGAGGAGTACTTGACATAAGATAGGACATTTTCAAAATTATCGTAAAAATCGCTCCAAATTATTCCTTAAAATATTTTGCTGTATTAGAGCAATGTATGCTTATAAAAATGATGCATGGCCTATTTTCATGAATACTTCTGAAATTTCGAAAATAGCAAAATTTTGGCCGAAATTGAATCCGTTTCTACAAGAGAATAATTCAAACTTTGTGACTTAAAGAAACATATTATATAAAATTAGACCTTTAAATCATATAATATATTTTTTTCAAAATAATATAAATTGTTTCAGTGAAATCCTACGGTTAGCGGGGGGGCTTCAATGAATTTCTGAGAAACCAGATCGCGAACACCCTAATATAAATATTTACAATGTTCATAAATAATTCAGTTCAGGTACCTTTAAAGCATTTAAAATTTAACCACCTGTTAAATCAAATCCAAACATATTTCAATTTCTCAGTTGTACAATTACAATTTTTCAATTTGACACTTTTGTAATTACTCGGAAATTACACATTCTAATTTAAATTTATTAAAATGTTTTTAGTAATAATTACTACACAAAGAAAATTGTTAAAGGAATATCCTTAGGAAGATCTTGTTATTGTAAAAATAGAAATTGGTCACAAATGTTATAGTAAGTATGTTTCAACAAAAATTCTATTCGAGCTTTAGTACTTCTTTACTATCCTTTCTCACGCCTTATATTATTGCACATCGCTATTATTTTTCTTTTTAAACCGATATTGACTACATTAGAAACTATTCCGATTCCAAGAATATTTTATTTTCAGGCTGGGCATGACATTTTCTTTATCGCCTTTTCAGCATGGTAAAGATATTATTGTGTTATTAATTCCGTCATAAAGCATCCAGAAGATTATTTTGGTAGTTAGTTACCTTTATACGGTAACGAAGGGTACATGCGGTACCTCCACGGTACTGAAGTGCTTACGAGGTTTCAAGGCTGGCGAGATCAGAGGCAATAGTTTCTTCATCGCGCAACGCAATATATATATATATATATATATATATATATATATATATATATATATATATATATATATATATATATTGTAATATTCACAAATTTCGAGTCAGTGTTGAAATTGATAGGTATCTGCCGTCGCACTGAGTTATTCAAGAACATGAGGAACAAAATCGAGGAGCGTCGGGGAGGTTGATTCCGATCTCTCATCTGAGACGTCAGGAAACTGCGCGCATCGCAGTGAAACCCATACAAGAAGCCTCTTAGAGCACGTCCCTTCAGCCGTCGAAGTGTTCGAGAGCGCTTCGCATGAGTGTACTTAAAGAAATTCGCTCCAAATGCTGCATGTTTTTACTAGAAGCAAGTGAACCGGCAAAAGGTGTTCGGGGGGAGGGGGGAGTAGGCGTTGGGGGCGCTCGGATCGAAGCCAGGGGGGCTGCAGCGGGGCCGGGGCCGGGTCGATATGCGGCCGGGCGACGGCGGCCTCCCGCATTGCCGCAGTGACGAACAGCGCTCGCGTTTCACGTTCGGGTGCACCTGGAATTAAGGCTACGGACTCGCCTGCCTACGCTCGCTTCTAGGGAACACAAGTAGCGGAACACAAGAAGCTTCTAGGGTACACGGATCACGAAATGGATTTCAGAGCACCGAGAATCAATGTGTGCTCCAAGGATACGATTCAGTTGTCTACTTCTTTCGACTCCCCTTGTATCAGAATATTTTAATTAGTCGTTTTGAAATGAAGATTTAATTTCAGAGCACCGAGAGTCAAGAAAGCATCAAATGTGTGGCCCAAGGATACGATTCAGTTGTCTACTTATTTGGACTCCCCCCATACCAGTATATTTTAATTAGTCGTTTTGAAATGAAGCCCTTTCCCCCGGTGCGCAAGCGCAGACGCCAAATGGAGGCGTTTGGGTGGAGCGTCTGGTGACAAAGGACAGTCTGGGTGTGCACCCCCCACCCCCACCCACCCCACCCCCCTCCTGTGCTGTGCTTTGCGGCATTGGCGCAATCGCGGGGCGGTGCTCGCCCACCCCCCAGAAAAATGTCTTAGCCAATGGGAACGCACGGCGAGTTTTCGGGGGACGCTGTAGCCATTCGAGCGTCGGAGATTAGTTCCGCTAATTGTTGCGTGGCGCCGCCCCAGTCGCGCGACCTCTTTCCAGCGAAGGAAACAATGTGAACATCGGGCGGCGACCGTGCGGGCAAGCGACAGGCTTCTTTTTTCCGCGTATTCCTTTGTTCCCCGTCGTTCCGTGCGTGGGAGTATCGACTGGTGGGGCAGGCCACGCCTCCCCCCCACGCAAGATGGAGGTCGGCCGCAATTGTTGAGATCACGTGACACTTCATGCAGAGGCTGCCCGCGATGGGGTGGAGTGGGCGAAGCAAAATTGACCGAGCGTAAAATATTTTTAGTTTATTAAATGCAAGATCCTAGGGTAGAACTAACACATGTTTCAAAACTTCTTTTCAATTCTTGGATAAAAGTTATTAAATTGAATTCAATACTCAATTATTCAATTATCCTTCTTTTAAGGTCGCTTAAAATTGCCTGTACAACAGGTCGGTCATATAGCGACCACTGTCACTTTTTTCTTTGGGGGACCGATGGGGAATACACACTGACAAAATACACAAACATCCATTCTCGAGGTAGGATTCGAACCCGCAACCCTTCAAGCCAAAACAGTTACGTCACTACAGCCTTAGAGGCCTCGGCTATCCAGGACAGCTTAATTATCCTTACTAAAAATAATTAAGTGTAACACTAAATCCATCTATCATTATTCAGCATGTGTGCTCTTCTACTCGTGGAATGTGATTAAACTTAGAGATTTCCACTATGTTTCTGCCCTTAAAGTCTGTTAACAGACGCATATCAATGGGAGAATCATCGACGGACCGCAGCATAATTTTCTCTTATATTTAATTGTTTAGGTAAAGAGTTACTGTTTCATGTTTATGACTTTTATTACTAGATATTTTGTGAACCCTTAGTGATAGTTTCGTCTTTCAAAGCTTATCAGTTGTTTTAGAGCAAAACCGAAGCCGCCACCTTATGTAATAATTTTGCAGAAACATCGGCATTCTCTTGCGGCTGTCTCCCCATAAACAGTTGAAAAATTATTGTAGTGATTATTGAAGTAGGCAACAGTTGTTCAGTGTGGAGAAACAAGTGAATGTTCAGATAGTTCTTAAAAAAAGATGTGGGCAGCTGAAACCCCATGGAAAGAACCGCTAGTACTCAATAGACAGAAATAGATGCGCTTGTCATAGCGGAAAATCTGAAAATATTTTATCACAAAATTGCAGACAACGATTTAATATATTGCTAAATGCTTTTATTCGTTTTGAAATATATAAACCCGGGTTCGATTCCCTCTCGAGGCAAAAATAGATTTGTAGTTTTCCTTTAAAATCGTCCCAGTAGCTGTGTGACGAAGAAAAGCTCAGTCAGGCGGAGTTTTCTCGTTAAGATGAAGGGAATACGTCATGTTCGCTACATGTCTTCCTTACCCCCAAAGCGTAGGAATTAAGCTCGGCCCGGGTTTGGGGAACTCCGTTAGCTAGCTAAGTCGGAAAGTCGACATAAAAATGCGAAAAACAAAAAAATCAAAACATGTAAAATGTTCCTTCAATTACATTGTAACATATTCCGCCCCCCTGGACCTCAGTGGTGTTCTCCGGGGAGTCTCAATGCCTTTGGTAGGTAACTGTTACGCAGTACACCTGAAGTCTGCATCGCCAGTCCAGTCTCAAAGGCAGACGGACGCTTCTTAGATCCCACATACACAAACCCCTCGCTCATTCGTCTGCGCTTGTGAACTTTGTTCTAAAGCACCCTTTTTAATGCTTTCTGTTGTTACTTGATCTATAAAGTCGAAGATAATCTTCATTGAAATTAATCTTACGCTCTAATAACATTCAATACGAAATATAAAATATGACTAGGTTACTGAAATGGGGTTGGAGTCGAAATAATAGATTATTTGTATACACATTAATTAAGAAAGTGTCGATTTTTTTATACATTGTTCGTGTGCTATATACAAAGAAAACTGCTCCGCAAAGAGTAGTATCTAATTCACGACTATTACGGGGAGAGAGAATTTGAACAATGCTCACCGACAATTTTGCCTTTAAATTTTTTAACTGATCCTCTCAAGTCAGTCATTTCCTCTTCTCTGGTAATACTTGACTCGAGAACAAATAAATACTATAAAAATTTAACACATCCTTATATTACACTACAATTTACTTTCAAGTAAAACAATTTTGACGACTTCCAACTTGAAACATTTTGAGTATATGTAGAAGAGTCCCTAGAATAGTTCTTGTTCCATCGTATAAATGTTGTTCGACGCCAGGCGGTCGGAGGACAGGGCACCCTGGAACAGAGCCTAACTCTACTTCTGTGCACATTAGTCACTTTAATGTAGTGAATGTTATATCTCGGGAGCTGGCGGTATTTCTCTCCCAGCCAAACTGCATGGCGACACCCGGTGCCTTCATCTTATAGGAGCATTCCCCTTCCATGTATCTCCCCCACCGCGTCAGCCGCAACTCCCGACTGCTCTCCCGACGTGTGTGGTGCAGTAGAGCGCGTAAGGAGAAACGATAGGACTAGGAAGAAGAAAGAAAGAACGCGGGAGGTCCAATGACCGTGTTTGAAGGAACTGCTCTGGCATTCGTCTCGTGGTGGTCAGAAAAATCACAGGAAGCATGTCATTAGAGTAGCCGACCGCTAGAATTCACTCGACCCAGCTATGTAGCTACTGTTGAATATCCGCCTCCGTCGGGATTCGAACTCTTGGAGCGCCCGGTCAGAGGTACTACAGATAGAGCAGCAATGCTAGCTATGAGGAAAACTCAGCTGGTCCTTTGCTGATTTATTGATTGATTGATGAGTGATTCCAGGCGCGACAAACTGCTAATGTCGTTAGTCCCGTAAGTATAGTGCATGTTTTATCGTTGAAGGTGGCTGTCATCTTCCGCTGGATGGTGAAATTAGGCATGGTGAGATCCGACTTACCATCCGCTAGCGGGGTTTTCCCTAACCAGGTATCTCCCACCAGTGAGGGCACCGCTCCTGCCGGACAAGCTGTAAGTTCCCGACTGGACTCTCGACATGTGTAGTGCGTGTGTGTAAGGATGAGGTTATGCCAAAGAATAGGAAGGAAAGATCGCGCGCGGTCCGTGGCCCGTTTGTTAGGGTACTGCCCTGGCATTTGCCTGTTGTCTAGCGGCCGGAAAACTACCGGCCGCTAGAATTCTCCTCCAGACAGCGACTGAACTCGACCGAACTATGTAGCTAGCGTCGAAAATCCTGCCACCGTCGGGAGTAGAACCCTAGGACCTCCCGGTCAGAAGCATTGCGGTGATATCAGTGGATACCCTGAGCCAACTCTCCTGGCGCAAACACACCGGTGGGAGGCACCAAATTTTTTCAAAAAAAAAATTGCCATTGAAGTAAGTTTTTTATTAGACTTCACATAACGGACACTTTTTCAAAAAATGTTCCTTTTATTCAAATGTGCGCATTTTATTAAAATGTGATTATATTCTGTGAGTTTATTCCAAAATATCCCAAGGGTACCTGCCTTCATTTTTCAGTTTTCAAAAACAAGCCGCCTTTCTAATAGAGCAGCACGCGGTAAGCATAAAACATCTGACGGGCAGAGAGTGCCCGCTTGACTGCCACGTTGGTGGAACAAAGGCCGAGTGTGGTGCGTGCATGTGGGGGGGGGGAGTTCGAGTAATCGACCCCGGCGCATCGCTGGGCGTATCGCGCACAGGGTCGATAGCGAATCGGACAAACACAAGGGCCCGCGCACAGGTCATGCGGCAAAAAAGACAATTTCCCTCACGCCTGGGGTAATTTTTCGGAACGACGTGCGCGCAGGTCGATGGTTCATTTCAGCCGCAACAAATCGTTCAAGCGAACTCGAATGTTGAGACGAGACGAGGAAGATAAATATTCAAGATATGTTGGCATAATTTATACTCTTCACTCTGTACATTACTTTTACGTTAGTAAAAATAATATATTTTATTTCTCTGACTCAAAGACTTTATTCTCTTGACAGACTTCTCCCTGCAATCGATACCAAGATTTGTAAAGATGAGTTTACTTACCTCTGGATCTTGTGTGTGACGACTTCAGGCTTCCTTAGCACAGGACCTGGCGTAATCCCCAGTTCTTAGACAAACTTGGAGCAATTAACTTGTAATACGCGTAGTTCTCTCACTTTAATTTCTCGCCTACTTCGTAATTACGTAGTATAGAAAAAGTATTGAAATGCTGCAGGAAAAAACAACTATTTTCCAAAAGAAAAACTCGAATTGAAGGTCCCTGATATCGAAAAAATCGAATAATTTTTGGTCCTATATGTACTACTACTGATTTGTAGTTTACAGAATTCACTTTTCTTGGGTCCTTGATACCTAAAAATCGGTTGGCTGGCGACTGGCGCTCCGACTAAAGACAAAGCTAGCGCCTGAGCAATTCGTAGGATTTTCTCTCAAAGCGATATTCCCCTATCCATCTGAACAAATAGTCAAAATTTTGCGGGTTAGAAACACCTTTGCCGGTAGGATAAAACATGGAGAATCCTAGCTATCATAAATACAATGCAGGATGGATCTTGAGGCGTGTTCAAAGGCAAGAAATTGAATTATTTAGTGGTTCCCCAAAGTTTTGAAAAATGTATATCCATCATCAGAGCTGTAATTACTGGGCTCAAAAACAGCTAAAACGTTTTAATTAAATACTCAAGCCTATTATTTCTCATATAATTACCGAAAAACAAAAAATTAAGCAATTAAAGTATGGAAGGAAATAATAAAATACAAGTACAATACCACAAGAAAACAACAAAGAACTGGAGCTACATAATGTTGTAGGTGACAAACCTCACGTGATGTGCGGCACATTTGTAATGAAGCATCACACCATCACTCGATATGTTTACTATTGATGCAATGTTAGGAGAAGGAAAAAATTGTCTATTATTCACATTCACATAAGAGAGACAAACCAACATACTTCCGGTCATAGTCTTTTGAACAAATGAAAAACAATATTTCAAAAAAATTGTCAGTTCAGGAAAAATATAAAATAATGAAAATATGATATAATTCTGAAACTTAAGGCTCTTTTACTCTACACTAAAAAATATTATAATAAACTATGATCTTCATGACCTACCATAGACAACCGAATATGAAATCATAATTGTCAAAATGCAATAATAAATTAAAAACAAAATGTTTAGCCTAATAATATAACTAAAATTTTTTAGTAATTATATACAGCATATTCTGTGTGAATTATATAAACAATTATACATATAATTTGCCATTTATATTGCAATGAAAATGAAAACTGTAACATCTTGAGAGTCTAGAAAACTGGAATACTAAACAGACATAATGATAATTAATGACTAATAGTTGGATCATTGTGGTATAGCTGTAGGATCTCTTGTTTTCAAATGTTACTTCTTTTTTTTAACAGGATTTTAAAAATTGTTGGCCGAAGCAGTTCATTTGTTTTCCTATTGATGATTTTATTATACAATTTTCTTAAATTGTCTACATCTCTTTTTGATGCATGCACTGTGTTTATTGATATGAATTATTTCCTTTATTTATCTTTTTTATAATGGTTTCTTTGCTCAAAAACTGGATTGCATTAAAACTGAACTTGTGGCAAATTAGTTTAATGTGTTGGGCAAGAGCACAAGCAGAAGAGATTTTTAAGGTCATATTGTGGTTTTTACAATCCTTTCTTGATATATTGTCCTGTTTGTTCAATAAATGGTTAATCGCAACCCTCGCATATTAAAGAATATACCAGATTGTTCATGTTTTCTTTTGGTTCAAAAAAGGGTTGATGTTTTCTTTATATTTGGTCCAACAAAACAACATATTGTTGGGGGTTCATCTGTTCGAAAATGCCTTATAACAATTCTCATTTTTGAGAGTTTTTCCCAATTGTTCTGATAACCCTTTGACACACAGAATGGATTTGTAGGCTTTTCTACTAATTTTATTGCTTTTGGAGCCAAAATAGTAGGGGAAATTGAACTTTTTTGTATTAACTTAGGGAAATAATTATTGGCAAGGAGAATTGATTAGACTTTGTATTGGTTGGACTTCTGAAAACCCTCGTCCAAGAGAACAATGATTTGCAACAGCATTGCCGCACAAGCTTGTCAGCTAGGTCGAACTGAGCCGCTGTCTGGAGGAGAATTCTAGCGACCGGCTGCTCTGACCGGTGGTTTTCCGTCGATTCTCCTACCAATACCGGACGAAGGCCTGGGCACTACATTTACATACCGACACGGACAGCGCGCGACCGTATCCTCTATCCCTGTATCTCTTACACACATTTACATGCACTATACCACAGCACATACCAGGAGCCCAGGCAGGAGCTTAGACCTTGCTTCTCATGGGGCGGTTCCCCGCTAGAGAAGACACCGGGAGGGGGAAATACATCGCAAGTTAATGTGTACGTCGACGCCGGATCTCACCTCCACTTCCGGGACACCCACTTCCTCATTTCCTACACAAACAGGACTAATGACCATAGAAGTTGATGTGGCTGCCAGCCTCAACGCTAGCAACGAAGTGCGTGCTATTCATACACAAAAGGACAATGACCAGCAGTTCGTGCCGGCACCCAACGCCGCAAGCGGTGGTGCTTCAAAAGGAATGACATACAGTTCGTCCACGGCAGTTGGCGTGTCCGGCAGCCCAACGCCCGCGAGCGCGGTGGGTGCGTGCGCGTGCTAAGGGCGTGGCGTGTGTGCGTGTTGCAGCGTGCCGCCGGGCTACGTCTACCCGTCGCCCTACCTGACGGCGGCGCCCGGGAGCATCGTGCCGCTGCCGCCCGCGCCGCTGTCGCACGCGGCGTCCGTGGCGGCGGCCGCGCAGTTCTACGAGTACCAGAACGCGGCGGCGGCGGCGGCCGTCTCCTACCCGGGCCAGTACCCCAACGGCTTCGACGCCTACCCCTACACCAGCGCCGCAGGTCAGTGCACTGCCTTCTTTCTTACTCGCTCGTCAGCGAACTAGAAAACCATAATAATGTACTAGCCATAAACTTATGGACAATAGTTTAGAAGTCAAAAGACTGAAAAAGTTCAAACCATTGGATTTGCCAAATAGATTTTAAAATGACAATAGTGATAATACTGTAATAAAATAACACCAATTGTTTTGTCAACATGTGCTTGTTGATGTAATATGATAAAGGAAGATCACCAGTGGGTGACCTTTCCATGCAAGTTTGTAATCTCTAACAGCATATTTACTTATTGTTCTTGTCTTGAACAGATTGTAAATTTACAGATTTAAATAAAAAAAACTCGTAAACCACTACGTAGGAAGAGAATGTTCTCTAATGCTGACGGAAAAGTGTCATTTTTTTTTAGAGAAAAGCACAACACACTGAATCCCTGATACCACAAAGGTGTAATATTTATTGGTAAAACTTTCTCTCCACTTTATTTTGTTCAAAGAAAAATAGTACTGTTTTTTATTATCACTAAAATAAATGAAGAGTTCGTGAGTAAAACATAGTAACGCACACGAAAAAGTTTGCAAGATATAAGCAAGAAAACATTTCTATCGCAAGGGGTTTAAACGGGGTACTTAAAGATGACAATAGCCTGGGGAAAATTATGCGCCATAATTTGGTCTATTTGGGAATTACACATTTTGAACTGCAGATGGAGACGTTCGAACATTTTAATATCACAAAAAATGTTTTAACAAACTTTTTGAATTTTTGCAATATTCGAAAAATCAGGATTTTAACAAAAATGAGATTTGCCCTTCCCAGATCAAAATTTAATAAAAAATTGGTGCCTTTTTTTAGTATTTAAGTAATTCAAAATTGCATGTATTTCACCTAAAGTTACGCTAAAACTACTCAAATTTTCGAAAAATTGTACATGACATTTGAAAATCTGTCTATGAACATATTTCATTACAAAAAGTTCTCTATTTTCAATATTTTACTTGTAGGAAGGTTGTAGGGAAGTTCTAGACGCCGAAAAAATTGAACTTTATCAATTTTCGAAAAATCAGTATGTCAACGAAAATGAGACATACACAATTCTCTTAAGATCTCTGCAAGCTATCCGACAACATTAAACCAAAAAATGTGGGTCCTTTTTTTTATTTGAAGGGGCTTTATGTAAAGTACCCCCAAAATTAAAATATCAGTTTCAAATTCAAAGGACCGCGACATCAGCCTGATCAATTGGGAAATATCAATTTTGGAGAAAATCGGCTGAACGTTTTAGACGCTAGTGTTGTGAATACACGGACTAACAGATGTTTTGCTGTCAATCGCTTTTTCGGTATCAAGACCCCACAAAACATGGATTCTGACTACACAACGTCTTAGGGGAAGTAATTTACTAGATATAGGTACAATATTTATTCAAAGTTTCGTTACCAGGACCGGGAAATAAAGTTTTTCTGTAAAAAATTAGCCTTTTGTTCCCCACAGCATTATAATACTTTCTCCATAGAAATGCTCAAGAACTGAGAAAGGTGGAGTGGGCTAAAAATGGAATAGGTGATATTGAATTCTCCAACTTTTTTAAAATTACGAAATTTTAACTTTTTGGGTGTCTTCCTGTAACATAACATTAAAAATAGAACCTTTTTTCTTTCAATGAAATATTTTATTCGAAATTAATCTTTAAATTAGGTCATGTTAATATTTTCAAATGATGAGTAGCTTTCGTGTAATTTTGCATGAAATAAAGGCACGTTAAAAATGAAATTTTCTCAGAAGGTTCCAATTTATTTTCTTACACTGTGTGAATGAATAGAGTTAAATAAAGTGACCATCATGACATTAACATTATTTTGATAGAAGTTTTATGTTTTCAAAATTTGTACAAAAGGGGTATCAGACTTCACGTGACCGTTACAATATGATAAAGTACGTGCTGTTGGGGCCTCACTAGTTTTCATCAGTTTCTGGCTAAGCTAAAAAACTTTTCATTATTTAAAGTATACGTGTAGTGTCTTCAAGCAATTCTGTGACATTTGGAAAAGTTTAACTTTTACCATAAGCCGTATTTTTAGCGTTTTTCTCCTGGGAATTTCCAATCTTTGTTTATATATTTGTATAAGATACAAGATAATTCTTTTAAGGTGCATTGCCCCTTCAACGCCAATGAGAAGTATATTCCATTAGAAGAAAGTATGTTACTTATTTATTATAAACTACACAACATTATGTGTGGTTATAATTTCAAACTGTTGATCTGAATGCCGTGAAATCACTATATATTTGTAGGCAATGGCGAGGTAATGGAATAAATTTTAGCATTAATTAAGCATTTCTTATAGTATAAAACAAAGGTTAATTGCTTAAGTTCTTTACTGAAGGCTATCCAAACTATCATTAGAAAATATGTAATGGTTACGTAATATTGTATTACAAGCGGAATTCTACAAGGGCGTTCAAATATAGCCGGAACCGATTTTTTTTTTCAAATACCCTGCCGTGCATAACAGCTGCGCCGCCTGGCAAGAATATAGCCACACACACACACACACACACACACACACACACACACACACACACACACACACACACACATTCCCTCCTGTGCAAGTTAGAACCTGGTCAGTGGAGTCTGGGTGTTGCTAGAATGATAAGTGTACAGCAGGTGCCACGGAGCGTAGAACAAAGCATTGTCATCACATTTTTTGATGGAGAAAACGTCCAGCAGTCTGAAATTTTGCAGAGACTCAGAAAATAGTATGGGGAAAAGTGGACCATTCAAACACACGGATCCGTGTGTTTGAATGGTGTGTTTTCAGAGAGGCACAAGAACGCCTTGAGAATGAACCTCGTGACCGTTGGTCGCGAACATCCATAACCATAACAAACATTGATCGTGTTAATGCGGTTATTCGTAAAAATCGGTGCATCACCATCAAAGAACTCGCATCAGTAATTGGTATCAGTGCGAATACAAACAGAAGAGAGGCGGAAAACGGACTGCATTCCTTCGAGACTATGCACGGCCTCATGCTGCTAAAATAATCATGGCAACCATCGGAAAATTGAAATGGGACCTTCGCCACATCCGCTGCACAGTCCACATTTGGCCCCATGTGGTTTTTACCTGTTTAGACAGCTTAAATCGCACTCAGAAGCCATGCTCTTTGCGGATAATGACGCCATCATTCACAGTTTTTGGGAATGGATATGGACAACCTATAGACTTTTATGAAAAGGGCATTAAGATGTTTCCAGAACGTTGTAAAAAATGGATTTGCGCTGGAGGGGAGTACTTAGGAGGATGACATGTACAAATATATTTTTGGTAATATAGTATTTCGTAACAGAATCAGTTCCGGTTATATCTGGACGCCCTTGTACGAACACTTCAATTGGTGGTTGCCTTTACAAAACTTTCTCAACATTATTTCACATTTAATTTTGTCAGATAATAAATTCTGACTTATTATGTATCTTATATTTCAATACTGGTTGAGGTAGGTAATCCTCATACTTGATTTTTCAGTAAAACAAAATCTGTTCAAAATCTATTCTGAATATTTCTAGGTCGTAGAGAAAGTATAGTCGTCTAATGACGAAGAATAAAAACTACTCGTAGAAATTACGACATTCGCTTCTATGCGCTCGTGTCGTGAACATCAACTCGTGAATAATAGCCATCATTATGCGCTCGTTGAAGAAAATATATTTTCTTGCTGAGAAAACCACATGGAGATCGGTTTAGTCATTCCAGAGATTAACCGCGGACAAACTGACAAAAATCGTAAAATCAATTGAATTTTTTTAAAATTTCATGTAAACAACGATAAAGAGTAAAATCTCAGCTATTTTGAAATTATAGAAATACTCGAGTTTTATTTATATTAACAAAAAATTAATATCTGTGTGTGACGCGTGGGTAGAGGTGCAATTATTTTATCGAACTTCATGATTGCTACCTTCGCTCTAATACAATGCAGAATTATGAATAAAGGTATTCCCTAGCTTGTTAGTCCTGCACAACAATGCACTTAATCACCTGACAGAAGCGCGTTTTTATTGAAACCTTTACTTAAAAAATTATTCACATATTCCAATTATGCGTTTTGACAGGCCTCATACTCGTTACTGTTTATATTACATGTTTATTTTATAAAGTAATTCATTTGCAAATAAAAATGCTTCAAATTGTCTCTAATTCTGTTATACGATGTATCGAATTTTTCGGAAGGTAAATTAGATGAAAATTATGCATTTTCAGAAACGCTCAATCATCATCGGTTCTCAGCCTTTTGACTAAGATCAAAGTGTAGAAACATATCTTGGCATTCAAATTCTTCCGCGAAAATGTTTGTATGAAAATATATTTTGTTCTTCTTTGATATTCTGAAATTATAAATTCAATTTAACTATTCAGAGATCGAAAAAATGGAGGAGCTCTGACTACAACTATGTATTTTTTAATAAAACCCAATGTCTTGTATATACGACCTATATTTTACAGGAAAGAATATTAATCCCTTGTTTCCATTGAGACAATCTGTAAATAATATATAATCTACATTTTCTGTCAAATTAATCATTTTTGAGAAAATTACTAATTAATGCGTGCAAAGATGAAAGGTTTTAAAGCTAAAGTATCTTCCAAACATTGCTAAAGCAAAGAATTTTGTTAAACTTCATTGTGATCGATATATTGTGTTGGTAAAAAATTATTGGCCATGTATGCAAAAAACTTATTCTAACGGGGGTATCAGAAAAAACAGCACTTTTTTCTGATAACCCCGTTAGAATAATTTTAATTAGAAGCCGCACTAGGTATAAACATAGTGTGAATCGCAATTGAGAGCAGGCGTTGTATTGCGGGCTGCGTTGGGAAGGCGCTGCGCGGTCAGTGCGATTCTCTTTTGCATCAATTTAAGCTGTTAACTCAACGCAGAACGAGCAATTGTAGAATAATTAAACAATTCACTTTGCCTAATATCTTGTGATTGTGAAATAGTGTTTAGATCTCAAAGTTTCTTGTGGAACATTTATTAAATGCTCTTTACGGAACTTAAACTTAATCACTTGTGGACGAAGACTGCAGGCTTGAAGGTTTGGCTGAATTTCTTACCTGTCTGTAATACTTACGTATTTTACGTATTATCTTCTCAGAATTTTTGGCTGAATATTAATGCGAATCAAAATCTCTCCGAAGTAGCAAGGCTTCTTGAATACAGTTACCGAATGTGATGAAAACATTTTGTTAGATTCTTTGACATGTATGGTGTTCTGCAACGCAAATACTACATTTCTAATATGATGGCCCAAGTACATTAATTTGAACACCAAGGTTCTTGATATTAGAGATTTATGAATTTTGGGCTTTTTAATTTAATTAGTCGCTTTACTACGTGTACTGTAATTGTGAAATATTCTCTCAGTTGAATTATTTCCGCTTTTGACATAAAATATTTGTAGTGCTTTATGTACAAAAAGATGTAATGTAAAATATTTAGTTGTTTATAAAGAGGAAGTGGAGAAGCAGTTTTATTTTTTATAGATAATACGGATAAATTTGTTTTGACTTATTCTTAGTTTTGTTAATATACGTCTTGAATGTGACTCCCCATATTTGGATTCCATATTGCAGTTTTGAATTGATTAGTACCTAATATAGAATTCTAAGTGTATGGATATCGCAAAACTTTCGTAGATAATAGAATTATCTTATATTACCCCTTAAATAGTTTTGTATAGTTTTTATATAATTTTTCCAAGTCATTTTATTATCTATTATTATTCCTAAGTATTTAAAATAGTTTACTTTGTCAATTGCTTCACATTTGCATGTCAGTTTTTGAATACAATTAAGATCATGGAAGTTAATATTATATTTAAAATGAAGATCAGCAAAACCCATATTCAAGTGTTTGTTTTTTCTTACATTAACACTTATTTTGTTACTGCTACACCTTTTTTTAGAATCACAATACTGTCTTCAATATCATTCCAAAGTTGTTCGTCATTGCGAGAAAAAGTAAAAGCAACGCCGTAGCGAAAGCTGTTATTTTGCCAGGGAACTGAATTTTTAAGAGGTCGATAATGAATCTGAAAAAAAGGATCGCTTATCCTTGTGGAACGCCTTTTTCGACTATACCTGAATTACTGTAACAGTTGTCTATTTTGACTATTTGTTCCCGTTCACAGAGGAACTGATTAAACCGTTCTAAAGCTACACCTCTTACTCCTATATTCTCCATTTTTGAGAGAGGAATTTTTTTTAGTTTTTTTTTTTTTGGTTTATTATAGTTGCATCAACCAAAGGTTCTTAGCGACTTTTCATTATTTTACATATTCATATTTGATTTTACATTCTTTATATATATATATATGTATTATATATATATATATATATATATTTACATATACATATGTGTCTACACATAGCACAAAACTTACAATAGAAATGAGGAATTGTGTGATCTTGCAGTTGGGCATATTGCTTAAAGTGCCTGGTTGTGACCGTGTGTGTGTGCGGTGCGTGTCCGCAGGCGCCGCCAGCTACGTCACGCCCTACACGTACGCCGCGCTGCCGCAGACGGCGGGGCTGCCGGGCGCGGCGGCGGGCGCCTTCCCGGGGCTGTCGCCCTACCAGACGGCGGCGCAGGCCACGCTGCAGGAGGCGCGCCTGCAGTAGCCACTGCGGCGCCGCTCCATCGGGGGGACACACCTCGTGTCTGTGCTGGGTCCGTTTTCTCCTGGAGAGAAACGCCACGTAGTCGACACATTGTGATTGACGAGGTATCTGTTGAATGCAATGTGGAACCAAATTTTTATTCACTACAACGCTACGAACGTGCTGTTCCTTTTGTAGCGTTCCTGGCAGGCATAGCAGGCCAGCCCGGGCCGCGGCTCCGGTCGTGTACCGGGGCCGCTAGCAAATTTTCTACGCCCTTTTATATTTATTTTTTATTATACTCTAAGAATAGATTCCCTTCCGCAGATTAAAACCAATCACAAAATATCAGGAAATATGCCGAGTATATTTGGAATTATATTGCTTTGCCGTTCGTGGCACTATGTTCCAACGGCAGACTATTGACGCATCTTTTTAACGATTACGTTCAGGAAAAATACGGTAATGTTTGTGCAATTAGGAACCTTGTCCGTCCAATTCATTGAAAATACATGAAATAGTGGTTCTTAGAACTCTACATCTAGATTTTGAGAAAATGAAGCTTCTTTGATATAAAAAATATTCTCTGACCACTTATCTAACATTAGAACAAAATAATCTTACACGGCATTTTTCTATGGACCATTTTTTTCTGTGCTCGTACAAAACACCGACTGTGGATACAAGTGTATCTTGTCTATTAAAATATCGATTAAGTTGATTTTTATAATTGTTATTGTAGTTAGGTTAGAAGGATTAACAATCTCTAGGCGGCAAGTTAGGCCGTCCACGAGCCAGGCCGCAGCGCCCTGCCCCCCCCCCGCCCCCCAGTGCTGGACGCACGACCCGCACTATTTAAACGTTACTTTATCATAATTATAATCTCAGAATTATGTCATTCCAGGTTGTGGAATTCATAATTAAAATGTAACATTACTGTAATTAATTTTTTAAAAGGGAAAAATGAACCTCTATCTCAATTATATTCTATTCTTGTTTATTATGTACAGTAATTTTTCTTAGTTCAAGGTATATTTATATATATGCACAATGTACATACATTCAATACACTAATACTCTTCAAATGTTTCTTAATTTAGCGAATACTAAGTATTTGCTTGTGCCCATAGACAAGTTATAATTTGTTATTATTATGAAAAATTAAGTTAATTTTAATGTAATACAGATTATATGTGCTTACTTACGCATTAATTTACTTATCTTAGTTACTATAAAATTGAATAAGAAATATAAAACAAATCTATGGAATAGGATTTAATTATAATTTAATCACATGTGCCCAACGCAGTATATACTCTTGCACCGAGACCGCTTAGTACATCAAAATAAAAATGTTTAATGACTGGCTAGGAGGAATGGGATTTCCACGGAATATTTATTCATTGAATGAGTACTCGGTCCTCGACACGCCCCCACGCGTTGGGCGCTTAGTGTAAGGCTTAGGTGAAATAGTACTTAGGTTATTACAGAGAAGCAAATGAGTGACGTATGTGTGGAAGAGAAGCGGGCAGCGCCTCGCCGCACGGTCAGAGAGAAAGCAAGTGAATGGTTGAATGTTGATCGCGGCGCGTCTACACAACTTTGCTCAAGTCTTCGTCTTCTGAGGCGTCTGGCCTCGCTCATTCATTCTTTCTTTTTTGCTGCCAAAGTTCAAGTTGTTAACTATTGATATGCCTCTCAAGGATCATGAAATGAATGATAGTGAAGAGAGAATTTATACTTTGAATATGTGATTTCTTTGACAAGTAATTGTAAAATGCGTATACGTATCAAATAAGAATTCTTGAGCGGAAAAGGTCGCGGAAATGAGCGCATGACAAAATCAAAAATACCTGATATACGGGAGAACGTCGTTTAGAAAATATTTCTCCGGAACCACTCCGCCACCAGAGCATTCACGAGAATTGTGCCGATCGGGATTGTCTAAGAATAGTCTCTCACAGATGCAGGAGAACAAAGGGATGAGCACTTTCTTCCAAAGAGAACGGGCGCCGATTAACCCAAGCAATGCCAAGGTATAAAACGACCCCTGCATTACCAGGACGGGGGACCCACCACTTGAGTTTTGATTTTATTGATGTCTTTGACTACGTTGTTAAAATTCTCATAACCAAAAATATGGGTAGTCATTTAAACAAAAAAGCATTGTTTAATTTCCGGTTTAACGAATGAAAAAAACGGCTTTCTCATATCAATATTTCTATTTAACAACATAGCCTATTGCATTTTTATGTCAAATAAAAGCCGACAAAAATTCATGACATAGTAATGAATTGTGTTACACTACACTAAAACTTAAAACAATCTAAATATTTTCAAAATGTATTCTGAATGTTCAGTTTTTGAGTGAATAGTCTCCATTTTTAGCCACAACCCAAGACGATGTAATAATTCAAATTATAACAAAAACTTTGATAAATTGTGTCATGTTTTGAGCATGTACAATTTCATTAGCTCTCAGTTTTCTAAAAAATTAAAACCTATAAAAAACGAACAATCATTGCTGGATCTCTGAGCCCCCCGGTAAAGGTACAAAAAAACTCAGAAACCACCTCACAGGCCAAATTTGGCAATGAATGTCGTAGTTGAGATAAGTAATACAGAGCATCAACTTGGTACTTTCTGATTGCTAGTGGGTTCTACTATCATTCGAAAGCAAGAGATTTAACGAATTCAGAAAAAATATTTAAAAATTGATAGTAGGTAAATAATTAATCTCTTAAATGAACCGATACCTTGGTTAAAAACTGATAGTTTCTTCATCCATCCTCTCAAACGTCTATTGTGTTTATTGATGCATCTCTTGTAACTTTTAACTGTTTTGAAACGAATAAAAAATGAATAAATAAAATTTGTTTTCAAAGACAGAACGTATTCCTAAATTCTTTGATCAACCGTAATTTTAAATATTATATGTTTCCACTAGTTTTCTTCTCATATTTTTCCTAGCCTTTGGCTCAAAAAATGATGATGCACCCTAAATGTAACTAAAAACGTCGATAACTCGAAACATTTTTTCATCGGTACCAATTCAGTTAAGCGCACAAAAGATGTCCTGACAGTACAATATCGTGCTACAGATGTTGCAACATCGATGAATTATTCTTTTTGTAATTGCACTAGAAATTGCCCTCTGAGGGATATGTGCCTTTTGGATTACGATAAGATACGTACTGGTAGTCAAGTGTAGAGTACAACATGAAGAGATAGGAAGCTCTTTACGAGCTTCAAGTATGTCATGCAACACAAGATCTTAATAAAATCTCAGTAAATGATAGCACGTTCATTTACTTTCAACTTCTTCCCAATAAATTTTCCTACGTTTTAATTTGGTGGAGATTGGCCGAAACTTTAAGTATTGCAATTTTTCTGAAGAATTTGTATTCTAGTCGAACTGCGGCAGCTAGAAAAGTTGTATAAATCAAGAACAGATAACTTTGAATAATTAAAAACAATTAAATTACGAGATGAATAACAAATTGACTGCCGAAGAAAAACCAACATTTCCGAAAGCGTATCATAGCATTTGCTTGTGGTAAATTTCGATTAAATTATTCCATTGCAACTCCTCGGTTCCAAATTTTAACGAAGTTACATGTTTATAAAATATTTATTTAGAAAGAGATATTTTCTAAGAATTATATGTTATTCACGTCAATGAATTGTTTCATGAAATGTTTTGGATGCAAAAATGCAATATGATATACAACACTATTAAGTCTGATGCAGTATACTATATTATGTTTATGATCAATGTGCTTCTATATACTGTCGACTGTTCTTGGTTCTTTCCATTCGCGTCAGGTACTCTAATTCGCTGTTTCCATGTATTATAAACGACAGGAGAATATGTATTTAATGTAAAATAGTTTGTATAACTGACACTTTAAAGGTTATAAATGTACTGCCCAGTAAAAGCGTATTTCATGTAAATTAATTATCTTTCGTAGCTATGGGCATTTATGACCTTGATGAATACAAGTCACAAGTAATGCTAAGCTAGATGCTCTAGGCTAAATGGAATTTCAAAATTATATATTTTGTATATTTCAATTCTCAAAAATTCGTTGATTTAACTGTCAAACCATTAATATCAACACGTTATAAAAATTTATAAAAACAATGTTAAACAAGTAATACATTGTTTGAAGTAAAATCGGAAAGAAAAATATATTGAATGAAATAAAATGTAAAGTGTCTAATTACTGGCTATAGGTATCTATCAATTCAACAATGTCATTCAATTTCAATTCAACAATGGCCATTGCATCTAGCTATGAAGTTAAATAGTGAATGAATGCGGCATTATGTATGCTGGCGATATAAAACAAGTGTCTTAATAGTAATTTAACAAATTTCGTACTACGAAACAAATTATGTCTCATACATATCCGTCCTCAAAATACGTGTGCCTAAAACGCATTGTGCAACTTTCAAAATCTTCACATTCTCATGTCAGACCCTATTATATGTAAAAAGGCAATGGTGATGGTAAAAAAGAAAAGTTTCTGTTTTCTCTACCGGCATGGTAGACTTATTGTAATTCATGTAATGTACATAAGAATATATATTTAAAATGTGATCATGAAACAGTGTTTTATTTACAATCTTTTCATGAAGCTTTATGTTTTACAAATATTACAATCCTTATGAATTGACAAAATATTGTCTACAAATTCCTAACACAATCCTTGCGCTCGTTTCAGAACAAAATTACAGCGAATGTGCGGCTTTCAAAAACTTTTCATCCCTTAGCATTAGCAAAATTCGTAATTTGGAAATTGTGACGAACTTGCTGATGGTGACAACTTTTCACTCTTCTGAAAAATCGGCGTCGGTATCCGAATCGCTTAACTACGCTCCGTAAAGTCACGAAGGTTAAGCAGTTCGAGACCCCGCGTGTTCCTGGATTGGTGACAGTTTGGGAACCCCGGATTTAACAACAACTAGCCCCTGGCCGAAGAAATATAGGTAATGAATGACTACGACTATTGATGACTAAGTTAACGGAGGTTTACGCCATGCTCGAGAGTAAAAGGTAAGGAGGACGTTATTACGAAAATAGTAGACTGAATGTGTTGTCTCCTCGCGTTCACCCTAACACCGCCTAGACATACAAGGCATGAGCAGTCATCCAAGATGGTCGCCTAAGAAAGTCATGCAAACTGAAATGCCAAGTAAAATTGTAGTTACCAGCAGTTGCGGATATTCAGGGGAGGCAAGGGAGGCCAGGTCTCCCCTAGAAAACTGATTTACAACACTAAAAGGTGTTTTAATTTTAAAAAGTCCTAGAATTAACTCTGTGTAAAAAAAACTCATACAAATGTTAACGGCTGGCGAATACATATTCAAAAGATATCGTTTCTCTCGCAAACGTAGCATTACAATACATGATGGAGCCAAGCAGAGATAGTACCACCAAGAATATAGAGCGATTTTCCTAAGGATGAGCCAAAGTGACAGCTAGTGTTGGCAACATAAGTGAAGGTTCTGAGATCGTGCCCTTGAGCCCATTAGACTCCCTTCCCACATTCGTTCGTTTGCAGTTGGCTAACTTGTACATGGCTTCAACACTTCCTTTTGTGGTGTCCTTGTCTGCCAAAAATATAGTGCGCCGCGAGAAATAATTGAAATTAGGAAGTGCAGTGTAATGTGCTCTTCTGTAAAAATTTTTTTCTTTATACATTACATTGAGTTTATTTTTTGTGTGATAAATATTATGTTTATTTTAAAACCGAGACTTGAATGCGAGATGCGTACCGGTGCACGTGTTTCCAGCATAATTTTTCTTTCTATTTACATTCGTGGCAGTTTTCTTTTTACTGATTGCGAGAGCATGTTATGAGATTTTCCACATACGTAATTAAATGTAAATATTTCCCGGAATCACGTACGTGCATATATCTCAGCAAAACTCTTAGACTTCTGCATAGGGATGTTTTCACAGGAGCCATAAACACTTTACGAAGAGGCGTGGCTGAACAGCTGTCGCGGCGGAGGGATACTCTGAATTACATGTGATGTTCACTTGTTTTCGCGAATTGTCACTTTGGCTCATCCTTAGGAAAATCGTTCGCGGTAGCCTGTATCGCCTTTGCAGGGGATCGGCGCGGGGTCGGCCCAAACTGAGGCGCTCCTCCCCTGTTGTCATGACAACGTCCCTAAACCACTGGTTTCGTGGTAGCAGGTAGTTTCGTGTTGCCCAGCGTTGGATTTTGTTTGGCACGGAGGCTCCCACGCGTCTAGCCTCCTCCTGCGAAGTTGCGTGGCGATCGCAGGCAGTGGGTGGGTGCTCCGTGGTGGCGATGGATCCATTGTGTGGCAATTCAAGTGTTTCATCGGACACAATAAAATCTTTATTGGAAGTGCCGTTTTCAAGAAGTGATACTGAAAGAATAAAAATGGTCTTGGCCAACACATTATTCATTGTAAGAGCAGCTTTCGATGCATTATCAATTACCCATATCAAGCTGTTGCCGTTATATTGTGTGTTGTGTTTACTTGTGTATGTGCCATCGACACTATATCCAGTTATAGTTATTATAAGCCATCGAAAGCCGTTTTTACAATAAATAATGATGTTGGCCAAGACAACGCCTAAAATAATTCTTTTAATTAAAAAAAGAATGCAGACAAGAACACTTTAGCAGTAAAATAATGGTCATTGACTCTTAATTTCACAATACGATTCCGAGACTAAATTTGTCTGGGCCTTCCCAAGTTTTGAACCCATCGAAAACCTCCCCAAGTTTTGAAGCCACTGGTTACCAGACGAAAACATATAATTAATTACACTAAAAAAAAGAGGTCTACTTTCTCCAGCTGTAAGATTGTACGTAAATATACGTTCTTTTACAGGCGAAACAAGCTGCATACACGTTCTATTAATACTGTTATTCTTACTTACAACGCACAGAATATGAAATTCTATCTGTTCTAATTCCAATATACTTTTGTTTTCAAAATATTTTGCAAGTCCTGATTTTAAATGTATCTTATCCATCATGAGAATCACAAATTTATCTCTATCGCTTAATTTATGTATTTTTTCTTGTATACTTTAAAAATTGTTTTCATCATGTTCCATTTGAAGTTCTAAACCAAACGAAGAACACTATCTCATAATTGCACTAAGATGAGGAGACATTATAAACCCTAAATGTTTGAAATATTTATATGAATATGGATATATAGTAAATAGAGTTCAAGATAATGTGAAAAACTATTAACTGTACTGATATGCTCTTCTTTTCTTAATAAAAGTTTTATTTGTTCCAGCGTAAAAGCAACAGGTTTGCCAAATTGTGAATTTGTGGTATCGATTTGAAGTATGATTAAATTAAGTACGATTAAAAGTAAGAAAGGTAAGATGAAGTAAGATTAAAATTAAAGCAATTACATCTTGACTACTTTCATTAAAACATAACTTTAATCTAACCTTTTCTAAAATATCGCAAATTTCATTTGTATTATATACATTATCTGATATTGTAGTGCCTCCAAGTTTTAATACATTTTTACAATAATAAACAATGAGTTTCAATTCCTTATCCACCACAACTGAATTGATAATTTTAGGGACAGAATTACAATCAGTACGTTGAAAAAGAACACTGTCTTCCTTATTAATTATCAAACAATAATCGTCCAAAAGAAGCAACACAAGTTGGCTTATTGGTTCATTAAAAGTACTTAAAGATATTTCATTTATTCTTTCTATGTTTTCTTTTCAATAGCAGCAAGCTCACACTCGTTTTCTAACCTCAATTTCTTTTCTTGACTTTCTCTGTGGAAGTGCTTGGGCCATTCAAGTAAGCAAGACAATTAGGCAACAAAAAAGGCATAACTCCACGAGAGAGTCGTGTATGTTTTTAGTCCATTATCACAATAGAATACTGAATTATTCCCAATTTCCCGCGTTCGCAAATGCGATTCACAAAGCTGAAAGTAAACACTGAACTTAGCAACTTACGCATTTCACTTCTTACAATAATTACCACAACCTGGGGACACTGCCCTTATTCACCATGATTTGCACTATTTCAACAACAGACCATATTTCGTAAGCTACGCGTTCTACTCAACGTACACAACTGGATCGCCTCAATTCAAAAAAGTCAGCATTCTCCAGACACAATATTGGCTTTGAAACAAATGCAGAGCGCAGGCTTTGTACGTCTAGGTGGTTCACCCGTGGGAACCGATAGGGATGCCGATGTCGACACAATAAAATGATTGGTTAGGACACTACCAACAGCATTTTAAATGTTTAATTTATATTACATCCACTTGAATACTAACATCAGGGTAAGTTCCTCGTATATCGATGTGTCTTATATATTTAATATTTAGAAATGTCATGATTTAACTTTACTAAACAACTATTCATATTTAGTTGAAATTTGTAGTGACATATTGGAGATTTGAAATTGAGGGGAAAATTGGATTGAGAAAGAAATCTCTTCCTTTAATATTAGAGATATAAGTCGGGTTCGAAAATAAATTTGAACTTCGAAATTTTCAAAATGTTATAGGTATTAATAAACATGGGAACTATACCATTTTTATAACTGTCATTTCGTCTATTTCTGAAAAAAAAAATGCAACCAAAAAATTGAAGCAATTTTTTTTAAAAATTGAAAATGACACAAAGGGTTCATGCAAAGTACACCTCAAAATTAAAATATTTTTATCTCCTCGTGTGCAGAATGGCGCAACTAGATCATACTCCTGTCACATTTACCAAGTTTCAGGTCAAGAGCATCTAATCTGATAGTCATGCGTGTCACATACATACACCCTTACAATCATACAGATTTTTACAAAACTACGCATATCTCATAGTCATCTGCACCCATCTTAGCGGTCTTTGGAACAGCGCTCTAAGACTTTAATCCCAACGGGTGTGAGATATGGATGAAAAAGCTTAATGACTGATTCTACGACCGAAAACTCGATATTTTATTGTTCAGTGATTCCATTACTTTTCGCCCATACTATAGTCAACAATGTTACAAACCAATTTGTGACTTTGCCATCGACGTGCCGCAATATGGTCTTAGAATTCCTGCGCCACACACACAATATGAAAGTGGTCAAACAGTAAACCTATCAGTAGCGAGGTGTGACACTTCTATGTTGCCATCGTCAGATTAGACCCTCTGAAATGACGGGCCAAGAGGGAGTCGAAATATTGTAGAGTGTTCTGTTTTTAAATGCTCAAAACTAAGCTAATGTTCGTGATTTTTAATTTTTTTTAAATAAATCTCTTGGGCTATCTTAAGAATATTGAAATTTAAATTGTTTTATAAATATTGGTTTGACGGCAAAGATGAAAAATCATTCAGTCTAATAAATGTGAAATGAAAGAACTAAGTTAAAATTCGATTAATATTCGATTATTACTCATTATGAACATTGCTTATTCTGCAAGAAAGCGCATTCTAAATGTGCTCACCGTCGACTAAGCACTAACTGCCATTTTGAGCATTTCACACATCGAGAGCAGTGGCGTAGCTAGGGGGGCGGACAGGGGCGTGCGGCTCGGTGATAACATTTTAAAGGTGTTATAAAATTATAAAATTTTATAGTGCGAATTATTTAATTTTAATGATTTATTTAAAAATTATATATATATATATATATATATATATATATATATATATATATATTGTGACATACCAATATGTGGAACCTTGTATTGCGTCACATTCATTGTAAACAGGGTGAATTGTAATGATAGACATTTGTAAATATGGCGGCATAGCAACGGTAGACGAGTTGTCGTCAAGGTCATCAAACTTAATTGCTTTGAACCACGGGGCGCGGCTAGTTGATAAAGTAAACTGTTTGGGGATTGCCGAGAAAGCAATGACAGTCTGGGGCGCGGCTAGTTGAATTTGTAAGTAATTGAGGGATTGGCTAGGCATGGAATTTTTCAGACAAGAAACAGTAGATAGATGAACCGAGTTTTGAAGGGCTGAAAGAGGGGAATAAGGATGCATTCCTACTTATGCCATGGTGCTGTGCGGATCGTGTGTAGACAGTAGATAGATGAGTGCGTAAATTAGATTTAGATATTTGGTGGCACTAGGAACTAGTGAATTTGTCGGCAACAGGACTGGGAGTATTTGATGCAGATAATAGTTTGCTGAACTTTAATATTTTAAGTATACGCGTAGAAAGAACTGGGAACTTTTAAAAGGAACATTAATTAAGTCTTATCAACTTATGAGGTGGTGAGGATCAGTGACTTGAATACACTTGTGCTAGAACGGAAGAAAAGAAGATGGTATTTGGATCTGGAGCCATCGACACCGGGGAAGATTGAAAATGGTTCTACGCGGCGACATCGGTCAATAGCATGCGAAGACGGGTACTGCAATATAAGGTTTGAGACTGGTCATGACCGAAAGTTTCGTATTGTTACCAATGAACATTGAATAAACTTACAAGTTTCTGTGAATAGAAAAGATGATTTTCATTTAGCCAATTCCAGCAAATGAGTAGCTAGAAATGTATATTTGCTTTTCAGATTCCTCGGCCACTCTGTACAGATGGCAGATCGAATAATCGGCTATTAGTAGACAATAGCGATTATTTCTTATAAGACCCATCGACCCAGTTAGCCGGATATTAATTTAATGGAAATAGCAGTTGAAGATTAATTTTAATAACTGAATTAACGTAATCTTTTCCTGGCGCCCATATTCTTACATAAATTTGGAATGCGTTACGTTGAATTAATATTAGAAGGGCAGAGAAGATATTTAATTTAAAAATTAAATAAGACAGTTTGTTTCAAATGCCGCGCCAACTGGGGCTGAGTTTGTTTCTATATATATATATATATATATATATATATATATATATATATATATATATATATATATGTGTGTGTGTGTGTGTGTATTAATTTTATAGTACTATTTCTATTTTTATTCTTATTTAACTTTATTATAGAGCAGAGAGGTACACCCGTATAATTCAATCGCATCGAGTATCAAATAATTGGTTTAATTTTATCTACTGTTGCAGATTCTATAGGCTCTGAACAGGTGGGATAGAATCCAGAAACGTCGATCCAGCAAAAAATGTAAAAGAATGTTCAAGAAGGTCTCGTCCTGTAGATTACAGCGCGACAAATGTTTCTTTGAGGCTCTCGGCCTCAAAAATTTAGTTTTCAAGGCCCTAGAACGCTTCGTTTAGGAGTTATTTAACGATACAGATTCAAAAGTGTTGCGGAGCGTTGCGGGTTGCATTTGACATGAATATTTAGATGGGATTTTTTAAAGAAATCCTTCATATTTTTAAAGTGCAATTTGTCACGTATCCATGAACTTCTGTGTCTAGAGACCTCATTTATAAATACTGTTTCCCTGTGAGAGCCGCAAAAGGTATGTATACTACTGAAATAATATAGGAGACGATACTGTCGAACTTTTAAATGCAGACGAAGCAAAAATGAATTAAGGGAGCTATTTAATGTCATTCATCAGTGTCTGAATACGCACATACATTTTGTTTCAATAAGACTTTAATTAATAAAAATACGTATAATTATACCTTCTAAATCTTCTAATAGTATATATCTTCTAAAATAAGGCGTGAACGTTGGAATGTTACCTTTCCATTGACATTCATGAATTTATAAGTTATAAATGTGTGTCAATACTCCCAAACATCCTACATTTCTAATAAATAGAGTCGACCCGTCCTGGTTTAGTGGCAAATTTCTACATGACTGTTGTAGATATGCTCTTCCTGTCCTAAAAATTCCAAGAGTTCTTTCTCAATTCATACAAGGGACAAGTTGCACTTTCACTCTTCTCCTCGTGTTTGTTTTTATAATTACGTACAGTCGTCTCCGGTTATAGTGGGACTAACATTTTTGGTTCACTAAAACAGAGATTTACTATATCTGATGTCAAAATTAAACAGAATTCTCTATAATTATTGATTTTGTTAATACAGAGATACAACAAAATGCATTAACAGAACGAACTGAAAATTTCAATATCTTTACTTGTCCTTAAAAAACAATTATTTTAAATTGTTTACTTCGTACATTTTTCTAGATCCTTCTCCAGCGTTCGTGCTCTTTCCATACATGTTTCTGCATTTTCTAAGTATCTTAATGCACTCTTCACATCCTTCAATGCCTCTTCCACTGTTGGAACACCGTCCCACTCTCCGAAGGCCCATTTACTCGCCTAATAACATGAGGGATCCTTTCGGTAGCGGGATGGTGCAAGCGGCTAATGGAACCAATCGCTTTTCCGCGCGGCACGGCATATCGCCAGGCTGTGGCAGACGCGTGCTTCCTGTCATCTGCATTGAACTCAACACGCATTGTCCCCCGGGATATCAAGTAACACCAAGCTTGAAACTGAAGCAAGCAATCGGGTCGCCGCAGCCAGTTGTAGCTCACACAGGACACAGTAAAACTGAGTGGCCTAAGGTCATCAGCGAGGTCAACATTCCGGGTCCGCTACCTCCACCAGAGAGGAGACTTCTTCGATAATGACCTTTGGCCGACGATATTTTTATCAAGCTGCCTAGTGTTGGATTTTGTGGCTCTGAGGCGATATATTATTTTCCGGAAGTGAATTTATTTCCAAAATGTTGTATTTCCTACGTTCACTATAGTCGAGGTTCAGGTTCACTATAACCGAATCTTCGTATGCTTATTTGAAATGTAAATGAAACGGAACCAGTGACTTAAGTTCCATATAACCCAAGGGTTATACGCGAGTAATTCAAGGGGTATATGCGAGTTCACTATAAGCGGAGTCAACTGTATTATTTTTTAAAGCAGAAAGACTCCTTTTTCGGAAGATGTTGGAGCTGCTATCGTGCATATAATTTTTACTAAATTGTGAATCACTGAGAGAGGCGACGAGCTCTCAAGTCCATGCGCTAATGTTGGAATCCTGTGCGTGCTTCTCGTGGTTTCATGGCTACTTCCCAGCGGATTGTTTTTTTGTTTTTTTTTTCCTTCATTTTTTCATTTTTTCCATTAAAATATCTACAGAATTTTACAAATATTCAATTCTCCTCTAAAACGTTTTAAATGCATTACCTTTAACATTTTGTTTGGTCATCGACTACCGATGACCAGACACCATGTCACTGAAACCAGATCAGTTGGTCACGCTAGTAACATGAAAGGTTGTCATGAAAACAAGATATGCAATATTTTCATCTACATCCGCCAATATATTTTCAAGGGTAAAACGTTTCTTCTATTACCGCATTGCATTCATAAATAAGTCAGCACCACTTCCACTCATCCATTGTTCTATCTGTGATTATCATCGCAAAATATTTAAGTAAAGAGCGTCTTGTTGGCGTTAAAAAAGTTCAAGCTGATAAAACTGAAATTAATTAATTGTACGGCGCCAGGAAACAGCTTTCAAAATCAAAATGCTTCACTGAAGCCAACAAAACGTTCGGTACTCCTTACTTCTCTTCCCAAGTGTTACCTTTGCTAATTTGGCAATGAAAGTCTCATTTCAGAGACCAGCGAGCAATTTAAGACTGACTAGGCAACAAAAGTTACGCAGGAAATACAACATACAACAATAACAGAAAACTTATTTCATATAGAAACAATTTCAAGTAATATTACAAATTAAGGTCAAATGCGAAACAATAGCTGTCAATGGCAATCTCGAATTGACTAATTTCCAGAAAAAACTCCGACCAATGCCTGAGCTTAATTGAGAGATTAAAATATAATATAAAAATAAATATATTTTTCCTTGCGCTTTTATCCAGCCGATAGTCGGTTACCCTTTACATCCAGTTGGGTGGTTGGTTACTGATTCCGGGCGCGTCAACAGATTAGGTCAGTAGTCCCATAAGTGTAGTGCGTGATTTTCCCTTGGGAGATGGCAGTGATCTTCCCCCGATGGATGGCGAGATCCGGCGCCGACCTACCGTCGGCTAGTGGAGTTTCCCCCTAACCAGGACTCTCTCACCAGCGGGGCACCGCCCCAGTCGGGACAAGCTCTCCCGACCGGTCTCCCAGAATATGTGGTAGTGTAATGCATGTTAGTGTGTGTGTGTGTGTGTGTGTGTGTGTGTGTGTAAGGGGAGAGGATAAGACAAGGAAGAGGAAGGACAGATCGCGCGCGGTCCGTGGCCCGTTTGGTAGGGTACTGCTCCGGCATTCGCCTGGTGTTGATCGGAGAAACCACGAAAAACTACCGATCAGAGCAGTCGGCCACTAGAAATCTCCTCCAGACAGCGACTGAATTCGACGTAGCTGAAAAGCTAATGTCGAAAATCCTGCCCGTCAGGATTCAAAGACTATACACAATACAATACATAGATTCTCAACAAACATACAAATTTCAAACCATCCTCAAACGAGAACCTCCGACATATTAAAGTGCTTTCAATACATAACTAAATGTCCAGTGGCAGGCAATGAAGCACCCATAACGTATGCGTTCATTTCATTGGCAAAAATGGCCGTAGGTTTACAAGGACGCGACCCACCAAGTTGGACTCGACGAAAGTTCTCCACGGCTGTCTAGCAAGGGACTATACTTGGGTTTTTCTAACGAAACATCTGAGGGTGGTATCTCCAAGATGGAATATGGCACGACTTTTCCTGTCTTTCTGGTTGTGCCGCTAGACTCGCTTCATCTACAGCACTGCCTGACACGGTCGTGATCGTGCCATATTCCATCTTGAAGATACTACCCTCAGATTCCACGTTAGAAAAACCCAAGTATAGGTTTAGTTTTAGGGCTCAGGTTTCCTAGGTGGAGAGACTGCGCAAGGAATCCTGAGAAACCCAGCTACCCTCTAGCGGCAACATATGTGAACTACTATCATCTTCTGGCATAATTTACAAACCAATAATAGTAGCTCAGTCAAGGAATTCATATCTGAGAACAATAAAATTTACGTGAATAACACAATCAAAATTAGAACTCCATTGATATTTTTACTTCGAATATCACAATATTCCGAAAAATAACCAGAACCGTAAGAAATAATAAAATTGCTCACAAAGATTATTTCCTGTGTATTGAAATCAAACACGTCTCAACAGGTGGTTAACTAGCCCTACTGGGGCCGCGGTTTAAAAACTAAATGCCCCCCACCTCAAAAAAATGCTGTCCAACTAAAAAAATGTGCTAAAATCTAATTGAAAGCAACTTTTTTAATCATAATGAATCAAAAAATCAGAACCGTGCCTTGCGGACTTTCGATTTGACGAACTTATCTATAATGTCATCTAGATGAGTTTTTAACGAGTTCGTCACTTTACTCTCTACGGACAATATACTAAAACCTGCCAGACTCTCCTGTCCCATCGCATTTCACAGATAAATTTTGATAATTTTCAGTTTTGGAAAAGATGCTCTGCAGTCGCAACCGACAAAGGAATCGTTAGAATATAATCATAAATACTACAGCAATCAACAATATTGAGCAGACGTCTGGAAATCTAGCTGAAAGAGTGCAGTACTCAGGGCCAAGTAAGTCAACTCCCTGATTGAATGAATCTTTGAAATCCGAGCTCTCAGCAATTACGCAAGCATAATTGCTGCTTGAACAATTGATCAGTTACGTCGTCGTAGTATTTCTCGCTGCATTTTTTTTCCATTAATTCGCAAGTTCTTCGTCTGAAAGCTGCAACAAACTTTGTGACTGAGTGATTGAAAACAAATCGATTATTTGATTCAAGCAAATAAATCGGTGGCTTAACTGACTAATAACAATATTTAAACAAGCAAAGTAAACATTTTTCACTGTCAGATAAATGTTGGTCCTCACCCAGTTCTTCAGGATGACGTTTCGTTTTTTCACATGGTTCTCGCAAAATTCGACTTTTACGCCGCAAAATGTAGTCAATTCTATTGCATAGAATTTGCCTTTGTCAAAGTCACCACTAAAATCTTTTAGATCCTTGCGAGCTGCTTCAATGAAATCCCGTGCTTGGCAAATATCAAAATCAGATTTTTATTTATTTATTAAGGGACAATTTGTCCAATTATATACACATAAAATTTATACAGTGCATCATTCATGAATTAAAAATTAAATAAATTTAACTCTAAAAAGCTATACAGTTTTAAAAATAAAATAATATCTAATTCACAAGTAAAATATCAATCATTCAAATTGTAGTATTCTGTTACGCAATGCCTTCTCAAAAATCACATCATTGCCAATGAGGGGATCAATTTCAAATTTGTCAATTATACGATATATTATTCTGATAGAGTTATTTACTGTGTATGTATGTTTATATACTTTTGACAAAAAATTTCTTTGTGCAATCCTAGTTTGTATATCAGGGACCCTAAAATTGATCATATTCAGCAATAGTGAGCTATCAATATTACTCTTCAATAATTTTCTCAAATATACGACGTCAACATAATTTCTTTAAGATCTTAATGATGGCAAATTCTGGCGTAAAGAGACCTCAATATATTCATGAGTTATAAATGGGTCTTCAATTTACATATGATAGGTTGTAACTCTAAAATCTTTGTATTGTAGGTACAGTCTCTATTCAGGAAACAGCATTTGCCAAACACGGTGACCATACAGTTGATGAGTACATCATCAGTTTTTGCGGATTTCAAGACACAGCATTAGTCACAATCAAAATTTTTCAATGCAATACAACTTGGAGTACAAACTCGTACGTCTCTATTTCTTTTTTTCAAGTTGCGCGCATCTGCTCGCTCAGATGCACAAAATTATTTTTGATAAAGCTCGCAAAACATCAGCATATTTGATCCGAATCCAACACGAGTCACAAAAATTCAAAATTACTCAAAAAATTCTTATCTGACATATCTCATTATGTACATCATTGGATTCGTCTTTTTACGCTCGTCATGATAGACTAAAAATATGTGTAGTTCCATTTGAAAACAAAGTTACCTCAATACTCTTAAAATACAAGTGATAAAATCGAAACTAATACATGTATCAATTAGTCCCATTCCCTCATGCACTTTCGTGAAAACAGCATTGCTATAACTTCAATCATTCAAAATAACAGTAGGTGCTAAAGTTACGCGACTCACCCTGTATACTGATTTTCACTGTTGAGGTGTAACGCAGGATAAACTTTTACGTTAAGGTCTGTGTCACATATTACCGTGGCGTAGACGATCGTCACCTAATGCTGACGTCATCTGCCCCGATTT
Source organism: Teleogryllus oceanicus (assembly GCA_964035755.1). Taxonomy (NCBI): domain Eukaryota; kingdom Metazoa; phylum Arthropoda; class Insecta; order Orthoptera; family Gryllidae; genus Teleogryllus; species Teleogryllus oceanicus. The sequence continues at coordinate 36,002,133 of CAXIVR010000011.1, read as the reverse complement.
CTGCCAACACGAGTCACTTATGGTGCGTCGTAGATTAACACTACCCTTCGCGAAATGGCAAACGAGCGCTCTTGGCGACGTGCGTTGTGCCCACAGCTCAAGCAAGACACTCCAACTGCAACTTAAGTCAAGATAACACGCGTTTCCTAACTCCCAACGCGCGTTATCTTGTAGCTTGAGCGTCTTGCTTGAGCTGTGGGCACAACGCACGTCGCCATGAGCGCACATTTACCGTTTCTCATCAGATACAGCATTAAACGCGACGCGCGTCAAGTGACTAGTGTGCGCCGGCATCTGCGCGTGTCGACGCAGCTGACGTCAACAGCGTTAGGAGTCGCGCGTCAACACAACGCTCGTGTAACGCCTAAAGGACACTATTTTTGCAGTCCCTACCTACTGCTTTCTGCCACTGTATAGTATATCGAAAAAATTGTAAATACAATACCTTATTTATTTTGCACAAACATTTTACTGCATCTTAATGTTATATGATAATGAACATTGAGATGATTCAAACGGTACCAAAATCTCATTTTTTAATTGTCTGCATTTACTACCTTTTTCCACAGCATGGCCATATATTTTTCCCTCGTAACTCGATATCAGTTTCACAGCCCCTAGACCATGATGTGATGTCCAACTTCAAGTACTTTTGCAGGAAGTATGAGAGGCAATTGCTCTTCATTGTACATCGCTCCAGAGTGTTCGAGTGTTACCGAGTTAAGCAAATCGATAAACGCACTGGATGCAGTGAACTGGATAAGCAGGGCAAAGAACAGAAACAGTGATGAGATGTTTCCATAAGTGTGCTTTTACAACAGAGAACAGAGATTTAGTAACAGATGAAAATAACGACGAAACTTCTGATTTGTGTCAAAATGCAAGTATTGATTTCAGTGCAGATAATTTAATGCATTTGTTCACGGATTAACCTTGCGGAAACATCGAATTCTTTGAAATAAACAGTAAATAAAATAGTATAACATTCTGCAAAGATATCTTTCTTGCTGATTTTTGGAAAATTATGTGCTGATTTTTGGAAAATTTCAAGAAAGTACTCAATCCTCCAGAATTTGGCTTACCCATCGTCATTAATCCAAACATTTAACGCGAGCCAATCCGATTGATTCATGATTTCGGGCGCGTCAACTGCTAAGGTCATTAGTAGTCCATGCTTTATCGGGGGAGGTCGCGGTGATCTTCCCCCACTGGATGACGAGATCCAGCGCTGACCTACTACGTGGGCTAGCGGGGAATTTCCCGAATCAGTCACCAGTCACTACTCCAGCTGAGACAAGCTCTAAGCTCCCGTCTGGTCTCCCGACATGTATGGTAGTGTAGTGCATATTAGTATGTGTTTAAGGGGAGAGGATAGGACAGGGAAGAGGTAGGAAAGATCGTGCGCGGTTCATGACCCGTTTGTTAGGGTACAGTTCCAGCTTTCGCCTGTTGTGCATCGGAGAAACCACAGAAATTTTCCGATCAGAGCAGCCGGCCAACAGAATTCTCCTCCAGACAGCGACTGAATTCGACCTAGGTTTACATCTAGTGCCGAAAATCCTTCCATTGTCGGGACTCGAGCCCTATGACCTCGTAATCAGAGGCACTGCAATGGTATCAGTTGATGCCCTGCGCCAGCTTTGCCGGACGGGCCAATTCGGAGGTCATAGCCACTATGTTACATCAGCCAGTAAAGTGGCAGGAATATACATCTAGTGAAGTCCCATTGAAGGTCATAGGAATCTACTTCGAAATATTCATATGAAATTGTTCCGTGGTACGTACACAGCACTTAAGGAGTGGGGGAAATTCATGTGTAAGTATCACTGCAAGAAGTAAGCAAGCATTGCTTCATTAGGCACAAAAGAAAATAACGTTCATTACTCGCAGTTGTCGTCATATAAATGGAATTTCCCAAGCCTTGCACAACGACGAAGAGTTACGTCGTTTCGCACCCCGCCAGTAGCCCTCGCTCGGCCTCCACCCCACGATAAGACAACGCTATCGCCCGTCGCTCCACGCGGCGCCGACGCTCCATTTCCTTGTGTGACCGCTGTTCCACCTCGCTTACTTCGTCCGTTCACCGACTGCATCCCACGCTCAACTCTTCCTAAGCCGTTTTCCTACCTCTGCAAAAAAGCAAAGCCCAATCCCACCCCGTTCTGTATTCCTCCGTAGTATGAGGCTTCATTTCGATACCACACCTGGTCTGCCTAGAATGTCATTGACCGATTTTTAATTTTCCACTTCTGTCTGTTTTCAAGGAATATTTGCATGTCCTTTTAGATCACTGCCAACCGTTGAAAGTCACCGCTTAAACGTTTGTGGAGACAAAACATGAAATCACACATCACGAGCGTCTTCTTGCCTTGCTGACTTATCACACACAACTCCGAATATTTTACCATGTTCACCTATGTTCGAGGTTTTCTCCGTTCTGCTGCGAGAACATCTACATGCGCTACTTATTAATGCAAACTTAACTAAAATGTTTACTTTTTCCGTAACACCTGATGAACGAAACGGAATGGAGTTGGACTATGCTTTTGACTTTCCATTTGTTCCAAAGATGGGTTCCAACACACATACTGATCTAAGTATTTCTATTATTTTGGAAGATTTCATCCATTTGTTACGATTTGTGAATGAGCCTCGTATGAACAGAAGGGTCTTCCAGAAGTACCATCATGTCTTCATAGATTGTGCGATTAAGTTAAAATTTCCCCACGGATCGAATGGCTTTGTCGATAATCCCAAATGGTTCTGAAAAGGAGATAGCTTAGCTTTTTATTCTTACCCCTTCTGGGAAAAGAATGGCATGTATAAAGTCCCTGTATAAAATTCGGATGTAGAGTAGGGACAATGCTTCAATCTTGGCCTCTGACGATATGTGGCTTAGATCTTATCTGGCTCCGGAACTATGGCATTTTTCATCCCAGCCAGGCGTTTATTAATTTCAGTGATTTGCACCGCTTATAGATGTTCGGGTGCACTTCCAGTATCACCTCTTTATCACCCTCTTTAATCTGAGAAATTGCTTGCTGACTTACACAGAATTTACCCTAATGTTTTTGAAACACAAGGACTTAAAAATGAACTAATTATATTTTATAAAACTGGTACATTCCTTCGTAGTAACCGGGTTTCCCAGACAGTCACCCATCCTGTAATCCGTGGTGTCTCAAGTTGCTTAACTTTTGTGACATCACGGAAAGAAGTTATGCAATTCGGCCAGCAACGTCGACAATACACACTCCTTTCATAAACAACCATCGCCGGCCACTACTCATCATGGCAACCAAAGGATTTGTGAGTCACGCTGCTGCTGGCGCTGGCGACTTCAACACAGCAAAAATGCAGCTAGTGGTGCTACAAAAGCACATTCTTTCTGGCATCATTTCTAACAGCTCCCCTATATTATACTTCTACATAAACATGCAGAAGATTTTTCAACCAGCAACAATTTATTTCCCCTCCACCTCCCGAACCCAGATCCTCAGAGTTAACTTGCCGACATCGATATCACTACGCTACAGAAGCACCGTAGCACAGAAGCAGCGTAGCTACGCCACAGAAGCAAGAACCTTCGTAAAAGCGAAAAGTAATAAAGTTCGGAACCACGGTAGAAGAAAACTAAGTTAGTCATTAGCCTACTTAAATTCGTTCCTACGAATGCACGAAAGACAATTGATTTGACGTGACATACGTTTTAGAAAACGAATAAGAATGTTGAAAAAATGTTTAAACACAAAATATAAGCATTTTTTCTCAAAAACTGCTTGAAATTTTTTCTTTGTATTTTCTCATTTGTAATAAGGTACGGTAAAAAAACGTATGGCGCTAGTACCGTTTTCTGCTAAGCTTCCGTTTTCTCGAAAATGGAAAAAAAGTGAACACTTCAAAACTACAAAATTAGAGATGCTTTAAACAAAGTCTGTTGTAAAAAAATTAGTCTTTAAAAAAGGTCATGTATTTTTTAAAAAAAACGACTGATTTCCTTAATTGTGTTGAAATTTATGCAATTTTGAAAAATATTATTTTCTCAAAACCCGAGCGAAATTTTTAAGTAAAGTTTATCCACGTATGTAACAACGTATCGTAAATAAATAAACTAGAGGTACTATAGAATTGCACAGATTTTCTCGCATTAGTTAGTTTTCTAATCCCTTTAGTCGACTATATTTTGGGTTATCCCTTAATTCTCTTCCCAGCTGCCTTCTTTTGTCACCCAAAGGACATTTTTTTACATTTTCTCAATTTTTCGGCTCCCTAATGCTAGAACTGAAAGAATTATGTTTCTACTAATGTAGAAGTGTACAGCCCGTATCCGACCCGGATGGGCGAGGTGATGAAGACGTGTTCGAATGCAGGGCTTCGGGCCAAAAAGAATCGGGTTCGAATTCCACGAATTCCTCACACACGGATTTTAATTTGATGAATGTACTGTTGCAGAAAACTATTGAGAATTCGAGAAACTTTATTGAAAATCATTTGAAGTACTTTTACCAATAAGTACAATCAACAGAGATAAATAAACCGGAAATGCCTATGTGATTTTCGAATTTGCAACGTTTAAACACTTTTCAACTCTCTTATTCGTTTTCTAAAAACTGTCACGCCAAATCAATTGTCTGTCAGTCCATCTGTATGAACCGATTTAACTAATCGTAAATATTAAGTACTTGATGAAATGAAATTTACATACATAACAACATAACATAAAATTTAAATATATTTAGACACTACCCATGGGACTTTCTTTTCCATTTTTCTTTTACCGTGATATCCTTAACGGTTCCGAATATTATTACTTCCTGCTCTTACCAACATTGTTACAATACGGCGCTTTTGTGGCGTAGTGGTATGGGTGCCGGCACGTGAAGTCTGAGGATTGAGTTCGGGTCACGGACCGGAAGTGAATTTTTGCTGGTTGATAACTCCTTTGCAAGTTTACATAATAGTATAATATAGCGAAGCAGTTATAAATAATGCGAGAAAGTATGCTCTTTTGTAGCACCACTAGTTTGACTTCTCTCACGTCGTTTACATTAGCGGCGATATGTATACAATATTGGATTTAACAGTACATGTGCTTAATATTACGTCTTACGAACGTTTCTTGAAAACTGAAACATTTTCCGTGAAAATGAGCTCTAAATTCCGCATTTTCAGAAAGGTTGAAATACCATTTTCTCGAAAACGGCTCCACTTTTTTTCTTTTATTCTTTTGAACGGATAGTGCTAAATGGACCGAATAACATCACATATACCATATACTACGATGTATTCTTTTGTTTTTTCACAAGATACAGAAATGTATTTTTTTAATTTCTTTCACACCGTTAATATTTACATTACCATCAATTTTTTCATTATTGCATTTATGATCATTGCACAATTGCTACAAATAATTTCTTATAAAGTTCCTTGAAATATAACAGTTTTGGGTAAAAAAATTGAGCATTTTCACAAATGACATTTTCTCTAAAACGGCTCCAAATTTTTCAACGAAAATTTCCATATACGATGTGGTTTTACTCTTTTATTATATTCTTAAAGTTGTTTCAATTCTACACTCATGAGGCCGAAAAATTGAGAAAATGTGAAAAAAATGTTCTTTGGGCGATAGATGGCAGCTGGGAAAAGGGGAAGAAAGGCAAAACCGAAAACCTAGCCTAAACCCCAGAAATTAGAAAACTAACTAGAAGGAGAAAGTCTGCCATTCTGTGGCACTAGTTCACTTTATGATTATGCAAGGTGCTTTTAACTTTTAATGAGCTGTTTTTACCTTCAACTACAGGTGCGTGAAGTTGGCACCGCCACCTTGAAGAAAAATCAAATGATATACACCATAGTTTTGCGCGGCATATCGATGTCGAAAATCGCAAATCAAAATATTGGACTTAAAAGAGTCTAGCGAAAACTAAATTTTTAACACACTATGGTTTTCCCAGGATTGCCAAGCCTTTAGAAAGGTTTGCCTTTCAAAACAGTCAAGTTGTCAAAGTTTCAAACTTTCAAGTCACACAACGCCTGTAATCACAGCTCAAAATATGGACTCAAAAGTGACTAACAAAAAAATCGACATTTTTAACACACCATCGTTGAGTTCAAGTTTGCCCAGCCTTTATAACATTTTGTCCAAGTCATGCAGAGTCGGAAACAGCAAATCCGGACTTTGGAATTAAACTTACCGCAGCTTGCCCATATGGGAATTTTGAAATTTCGAACATGCCATCGATTTGCCAAACGCTTAGCCCAAGTTCACCCGGCATATAAAAAGTTTTGTCCAAGGCACAAAACGCCGGAAATTGAATCGCAAATGAATATTTTGGACTTTAAAGTGACTTGCACCCACTTGCAAAATTTTTTAACATACCAACTTTTGCGCCAAAATAGCCCATGTCCGCCCAACCTTTAAATACTTTTGCTCAGAGGTAGAAATTTCATTTTCTCCTCATAAAACGATGCCACTTATTTTCTGCTGATAAAATGAAGATCCTCAACCTCACATCATTCAGAAAGGGTTTTTCTGACTGTTGTGAGGTATATTACGAAAAATTATTGGTTCTAGAGATTTTAGAAAAAGTGTCATTATACCTTTGTGTATCTCTATTGGCTATATATTTTCATCATTTATATATTTATTATTATTATTATTATTATTATTTTATTATTATTATTTTTTTTTTTTATTTATTATCATTTTCTGAATATACGCTTTAGAAATTGACGTATGGGATAGTACTTAGTATATAGTAATAGTATGTAATGGGCGATTTTATTTTTGTATTATTACGTGCGTAACGTATTTTTGATATTTCATGAGAAATTATATTCTTGCCCATTAAGTCCGTTAAAGTTGTTTTCAAAGTACAAAAACAACTTGTTCGAAAATCTGAACTACCTACGGTCTCAATTAGTAAAGATTTTAATCTAATCTGTACAGATTAAATAAAGTAAAGCCACAATAATTATTGATGCTTGATTGTATTTAATACAAATATATCTGTAACAAAAATAGCTTGAAATAGAAATGAAATATATTCCCAAGAGTTATTTTCGTCTCAATTTATACTGCCTATTTCAGAAATTAGATAACCTATTTTCGACTTTCTTAGCACTCTTTTAGTCGCATGATTGGGATATTTTAGAGCATAAAAATCCAATGACTATTAATAACATGCATTTTTGTACATTTACAGAACAATATTGTTTTAGAAGGAAAATATATTCTTTGTTGAACGTGCTATTCTATTTAAATCACTTTAGATTTTCGACTCAAATATACTTAGAAAAAAATTAACTTAACTAGTAAGAAAATAGCAACAATTTTCCACATAGCTATTTTTTTATTTTCTTCTTCAATATCTCTTAGATTTCTTGTAATTGCCAGGCTAACTTCATATCAAGTTAGCAGGACGATGTGCATACTGTATTAGTAGTAAATTTTCTTTTGTAAACACTAATTAGCAACAAAAAGCGATTATTTCAAAATTACTCGTTTTATTTATCTTAGTAATATCTTTGAGAGGTTTCTTGATGTCAAGTTAGTGAAATTTTGCATTTTCGATTATACATTTGGAAGGAATTTTTTTTTGCCCAACTAATTAGAAACAAAAATTTCCCATGCAATTATTTTCTTTTATCTCTATATTATCTTGTTTTCTTGTAATCATAATAACAAGTTAGAAGTTAGTCTTTCAGAACGACTCATTTTTTATTTGCATGACAAATTGGAAATAAATAAGCAACAATTTTTTAAATAATTTTTGTAGTATTTCCAAAAAGTTTACGGCACTTTTCTACCAAAGATAACTCCACCCAGTGCCGAAACTAGACAATTTTGGGCCCGGATACTATATGGTTTATTTTATTTCAACAAATAACAAAAATTACGTTTAAGCAATTAAGATTTTGGAAATATATTAAAAAAAATATCTTTAACTAAAAGTATTCAGTGATCAAATAATAAATATTCCACAGTGGGTGAAAAAATTGTGTTTAGTTAGTGTTTAATAAAATCACTTGTTAAATACATAAAATAACGAATACGAATTTCAATAGAACATCATTAATGTGGTGTAATTTGATTACACAATTTTTCCATTTTACAGATACGATAATAAATGTACCCTCTTTATCAGAATCTTTACTTTTTGTCAACGATTTGCAAATTGTTTTATTACTTACTTAATTTTCAATATTACAAAAATATTTGATTTTTTGTAGTACAAGCTTATAAAGGTTGGTAAAATTATGAATCTATTTACAAATATTGCTCTTAATATTAGATATTATATTAAATCAATCGTTGTTTACTCATCGGTTAATTTTAATGGTACAAATTATTTTAATCATATAAATTTATATGATCATATATGTAAACTTATGACAACAATTTTCTAGAGTTCTAATATATTTTTCAATTTAATCTAATCTAATTTGATCTAATAGAAATTATTGTACCTAAAATTAATATTAGCATAAATAATATCTTTGAAGGATTAATCGAAATTAAAAAGAAAAGGATTTTTACATTTATAAATGCGGTATGAACCCACTAGCTTAATTAGCTTATCTTTTATGAATTACAATATACATGATTTATACTACCAAGATAACCCTTTTTCAGGCATTTCATTTAATTCTATTAAATTCAATGAAAGTAATATTACAATTTACATGATTTATCCTACCAAGATAACCCTTTTTCAGGCATTTCATTTTATTTACTTTAATGTAAATTTTACGAATTTTGGTTCAGTCCCCCCTCTCCCACCCTCTGCTGTCACACTCGCATACGAAAAGCAGCAGTGCTTTTTGTTCCCGAGCCGTTTGCTGAGCAGAATTGCAATTACCTTGAGATCTCGACACATATTCCATTTGAATTTCTGATACTTCAGAAGTGTGAGGGGCAATTTAAAATTCTGACGTGTCTCCTACACATTAACTGCATGAACAATCGGAAGAGAAGCAAATTTGTTCCCATTGTGGAGGAGAACTGCTTTCAGACTTATTTTGCTAGAAACTGAACTAGCACCATTCAGTTACATTGAAATCATGGTGAAGGGTCCATGTAATGGATTCGATATCATTACAAAATGCTATGTCACTTTTCTTGGAGAAATATTTTGAAAAACTGCTTGGCGATCACGAAAAATGCTCACTTTCATACAGGGGAAAGATTCCATCCTTTTAATAATAATAATAATAATAATAATAATAATAATAATAATAATAATAATAATGTCTTGATTAATGGAGAGCGATTAATATAATAATAATAATAATAATAATAATAATAATATTGTTGTTTTTATTGTTATTATTATTTATTATTATTATTATTATTATTATTATTATTAATTATTATTATTATTATTCTTTAATCATGCAACTAAGAGCTCAGACTGTTGCTTTGACAAATTTAAATCACAAATAAGATCGTCTCAAGGGGACAAAAAATGACAGTCATTTGAAACTAAAAATTACTCATTTTTAGTCTCAAATGAGTAACAGAAGGTTTGAAAAGTTGGGTCAGCATGGATATCTCCTCTGTCTTCTGAATTTTCTTCATTGTAGTATCACTCGCTGTCTTATTCTCAGGAGGTAGTGGTGCAGGCAATTCTTCAGTGACACATAGCCTTATAGCAGATGGTAAATTCGGATATTGCAGTTTTCTTCGTTTTTGAGTTTACATGCTAATTTTGTGTCTATTGAATGAGTCTATTGAATGATCTGTTGATTCCCTCCAAATCATTGGAACAGCTAAGGGCATGTGTTGTGAAACTTTTAACCAGCGTGTTAGGAGTGTAACACATGACACATAGCATTTAAGGGGGGCCCCGTTTCTTCTCCTGCTCGCCAGCCTTACGCCAGTAATAAAGTTTGTAAGACTTATTTCCTTGTCAGAGAATTAACCTTCCACTTTTTGTGATTTCAGATAATTCTTCACGGGTATAACAAAACGAATTCGAGCAATTTACTATCAGATCTTTCAATGCTGGGGCACAACTGGCAAGAAACCTAAAGCAATTCTACCTGTCCGAGCATGACTCTGCAATGTTGCCAAATCTTTTTCATTTCCTAGAGGTGAATTTTTTTTAATTCAGTGTCATGGTCAGCAATTCCTAGTACATATTTTCATTGTTCCTGAACAAATACATCTGCAGAATAATTAAATAAAGCTTCAGCAAAATAACCAATATGCAGTGTGTTCAAGCATTTCCATAGACAAGGAGTAGCGTGATACAAGAAAACCAAGCCTAACAGTCAAAAACAGATTTCATATGTATTTGAATTCAGGGTCCAAGTCATAGCACACTGTTACAAAAATACTGTTGACCAGTGTTATCTGAGAAACATAATATCAATAATATCAAAAATAATAATAATAACCAAACGATGACAACGAGAAATTTCCTTATCAAAAGTACGAAGTTTATTGTACTCTATGATTTGTACATTACATATTATATATCAAGGCAACAAAAGTATTCAATCAACGAACATCAAACAGAAAATAAATACTATCCACATACCAGAACATACAATAAAAAAAAATAACATTGATTCTGAAATCTTACTGCATTTCAAGAATAAGTTCTACAATCGTAATATTCATTTTAATTTTTAAATGTTTAAAGATATCAAAACATATTACAACATTCTTAATAACCCTTCAGACAATTTTAATAAATGATGAAACATTTTATATTCAATTTTTTTCCTGACATATTCTAATTATTCCACAATGAAGTTATTTATCTAAAGAACTAGTCATACGCACTGAAGAGATCATAACTTCATTTTCAAACAAATAAACAGAATAAAAAAATCCAGAATTTCTTGGTCAACATCTGAATACACGAAAAAAGAAATTACATACGAAATTGTTCAAATATTATGGATTTCTCAAATTCACACAAATCTCAAAATTTGAGCATTTTATTGTTTTATAGGATTTTGTAGGAATAACAGAAAATTGAGTTGACACAAATTTGCAATCTATGAAAAAGAACTTAATGTTTTCATTTGATTTGTAACCCTGTCAAAACAGGTTATTCGAAGTGTTTATTTGCAAAACAAAGAGGTATTGGTGTAACCACAACACTAAATACATTTAGTTATGTCTTATTTCTTTCACTTTTTCAAATTAACATAATAAACTAAAAAATATCAATGTTCACAAGTAAGTATTCATTTATTTGACTAATTTTAATACCTTCATATACAGCTTTCTACTTCCTTAAATCTACAATGGAAGCAATCTGATATTCCTGAATTTCAAACAATTCAACCATTCTGTATTTACATACACATGTGTGCATGCTCACAATCAAAATAGATTCATTATGCAGCCATGGGTTTATCCATGCACGCAAACAAAACAGATTCATTACACAGCCATGGGTTTATCCATAACAGGGTCAAATTTTCATGCAACATGTAAAATAATGAAGAATGAAAAACTCTCCATTAAAATACTACACATGTGGTTCATTGAAATACTTCCTTTCAGTGAACCAACATCAAACAACTCGTTTGCTAATAATAAATACTTTTTCCAAGCACTACTTGTTATCAAATAAGTTACATATCACTGCATTAAGCAGCAGAGATATCCCATTTTTTACTTTGTATGAATATATTATCAAAAAATTCTTAAAGAAAAATGGGCGTTACAACTTCACTCACTATCAAATCACTCTTAGTCACATCTTAAGATCGCCTCATTGTTAACATTGTATTTATTTCCCAAATTATTCTTCGGAGATGATCTATAATTTCCTTAAGATGGCGGTTCTTCAAGATCACTTGCTGCAAAATTAGAGCACAAATTATTGCACAAATGAAATTCAGACAAATTGTATCACAATGTTCTGACTAGTGATAGGTCACCATGATTGAATGTAAATAAAAAAACATTAGCTTTAGACACACATTGTACATAACAGTTAAATACACAGTTAAATATTTAGTTAGTGTAAATGGCAAGCCTATTCCCCTTGAAGGTTTTTGCCAGGGGCAGCCCATACAGAATGCTATTGGTGGTGTAAGTTAGTGATGCGACATTGATAACAAAACATTGATGTTACCAAATATCAGCGTTCAAAATTAAAAGATTGATGTTAATAAATTGTCAATCAAACACTATCTTTGTTTTTAAACATCAATGTGATGTTTTAAAACCAGTTTAGTAGTCTCTAAAACAAATGCATTGCTAACAAAATTTAATTTTAAAATGATTGTGTTTACTAAGTTATAATAAAGATTAAACTCGAAACAAACTAAAAATAATAAGAACAAATAAAAAAACTCAGCCTGAAAGTCTGAGCATCCACAGTAATCTCAAGAGGTCACAACTTCTTGAGTTCACTGACAAAGGATATACGAAGAAGAGGGGAAGCCTTAAGTCTACAGCGTATGCCACCTCTCCATGTACCAAGGAAAGACATAGGGAAATACCAGGGTATGGGAAGCTCCCGAGCGATAGTCTGCTTGGTGAAGACAGAGCCACTGGTGCACTCTATAGAACAGAACGTGAACTACTGTGCTAGTTTGATTATGGCACTGTCTCATCCATAAGAGAAGCATACAAATCAACACAGTGTTCTTTATACAGCATTACATGGGCAGAGACAGTGCCTATCAGAAGGTGGCTCTGAGGTTTAGGAGGCGGCTGTCAGATAGCACTGAGCCCTGTGCTTTTGAAGAGAGAATTGATTGAGTATCATATGACTAAGTGCTCGTTCAAATGAATTACTGTAAAGAAAAATATTTTGAAGAAACGATATTTTATAATGCATTTGAAAAATTTCTTTTCCTTCTTTTTTGTTGGTGTTGCCATGGCACACTGGCACTACCCTATAAGTCACAACTGGTTTGGTGGACTAACATAATGGAGATGTATGCCACTTTTGCCCCTGTCATCTACTGACAGCCTTTAACTCGTCTACACTTTACTGTTGTGGCCTCAAAGTAGCAGTTTAACCAACAGACCAGCAGCACATGAACAGATCATTCTCTCATATCCAATTAGCATTAATTGAATTAGTTTATGATTTGCATAACAACTAATACAAATGAAAGTATTAAAGCAAATGCATATTAATTATATGATAATATTAATAAACGTTTATATATATCAATAATTTTGGCCATAGCACAATAATGCTACAGCTGTCAGAAGTTGATTCAAACGCATCGCACAATCCTTGAACAGAAAAGATTCAAATTATATAGCACAGAGATTAACATTTCCTGAAAACGTTTTGCTTACCTCCATAATTTCTTTGCTTTCATCACAGGCCAGTCGGTATGACTCAGATGTTTTTTTCTCATCTGATTTCATATCCCATTCTTCTTTTAATGGAATCAAACTCTAGAAACAGAAGTGTAAAAATGTAACTAAACACTTTCAACAAATCTAATTTCAAAAAAATATTTTATATAAATTTAGGATTTGACTGTTCAAAGAATTGACTGCCCCATCCCCAAATCAAACCCGAATCTCCTAGTATACTATTGAGCTACCAGTCATCTCTTCAAACAGCCTGAAGGAGATAAAAGCAAAATGAGGAAACATTTTTCCACATAATTGTTAAACAGCCAAGAGTGACCAGGTGGTAATACTCGTATGTATAGTACCGAGTGATCAGTATAAGACGCAACCCTGCTCTTCAAGGCACTGAGAGAAAAGTGATAGTTTTGCAACACTGCTTCTGGGACAGCTCCTTCGACTGCATTTCAACGACACTCCATTCACCACCTCCCCCTTCGTTTCACTCAGCCCCTTCCTACGGTGTGGATCATACCTGCTCAAAACAAAACATGCCACGTCTTCATTCATAGTTTCCTTCTTTCACAGTTAACTTTCGACGCGCCTCAGCGTAGAGCAACGCAGTTTTATGGTGTAGGAGTATTTCCGAACGCAATCTTTCAAAGAGTGCTGGGCAGCTTTCAGAGAAAAATTTTCATCCGAGTCTATTCCGAACAAGAGTACCATATTTAGCAAACGTTTAGGGGATTAAGCGTACTTCCCATCAGTTTACCTGCTTGAAACCACCAACTACTATCTGACCTGCTCAAACATGGTTGCCAGTGCATTTCGCTCTGTCTGCTGTGGGTTGCATTTTATACTGATAACCCAGTATAAGTACAAAATAGAATAGGGTAGCAATATGTGTAGTATTGTATAGAATCCCACGGACATGCTAGTGATCAAGTGCAACAAAATTCGACAGGAAAACATCAAAGTTAGGAATTTTGCAGAAAAAGGCCAAGGAACAAAGGGAATATTCTGAAGCATCAAGAGGAATGGTTGGTTGAATAAGGTTATTAGAATAAAATAAGCATTTTCATCTAATGTCTAGATATTAGTCAAACAAGGCTCCGTGTGAATAAAATTAAAATAATAGACTCGCCTCTATATGTGTATACTCCATCCCTTGACAATTTTCATTGCATTTGTCATATATTAATCTAAGCCTTTTAAACAGAACTCTTATAGTTCTCAACTGATCTTGAACTTTGGCCTTTTTTTCTGAACTCGTACTCAAACCTTGAGGTGTTCCATTTGGAGGCTGAAACATGTTTGACATAATTAACTTCCATAAAAAAAAAAGAAAAAAAAACACAATTGAAATACCTTATTTACCCAAATATAAGACAAGTTTTCTGAAGTGAAACTTCTTATGGAGCACTCGTGACTTGGGGAGTAAAATACTCTGAGGGTATTGACCAAAGAAAGAAGTAAAGATAAATGTGAACATGAAGAGGATAGTGACAAGAAACATGATTCTGAGGCTTTTAAGGAACAAGAAAATAGTGACAGTTCATACACTACGTTTTAACATTCTCATCAAGATAATTTCCTAGACTGTTACACAGTTTGCAATTTTACGTTGTCTAAATGGTAAGAATTAGGTAAATATTTAAAAAATTCTCACATACAACACTCAATTTTTATGGAACTTTACCATCTGATAGTACATAATCAAAAACACACAAATCAAATTTCGAAGTGCATTTGAAATAAGAAGAGCCACGAACAAAAATAGTTAGTTGCATTTGGTCACAACTGTCCATTAGATGGGCATGATCGAGATGTGGAAGCTGAGAACAGGCGCTTCATCTAGGCAAAGGATAAACCCACATAAATTACAGTAGAACCTCGCCAGCTCGTGTGAAAATCACCTTTCAGATCAGTTGAAGAGGAACCAGCTCAAGCTCAAAATTTGGGTCTGTTGCATTTCCACATCTTTTCCATTTCAGTGTCAATTTTATACACATCACATTTTCTCGAGGTTAGAAATAACTTGCATAAAGGCAATTGCACATAGGCATATTGCAAATGGGAAGTCTGGCAATGCTATAAATATAACTTTATAAGTGTAACTTTAAATTAATTAACTTCAATTACGATTTAGAACGATTACAATTATAACATTATAAGTACAACTTCAAATTAATTAACTTCAAAAATTATGATTTAGAAGGTAAATTTATAGATTTGCATTGTAAATACATTGTCAATCCAATGACCTCTTTTGTGGATCCTGTTTCTTCAAAACACACTCGCAACTTCTCTTAGACAAGTATTCATTATCAGCAATTTCCAAACCATAAAGATGAAAAAGTTCACACAGAAACACGTGAATTCTTCTAAAAGTCAAAAGCACATAAAATTTGGACTCTTTTTTCGATTACGCTTTGTCTTCTTAATAATATACAAAACAAACAATCAAACAATACCAGTGAAATACAATACTATGGTAAATTTGCTGTGTATTAAAAATTAATCAATATTATATAAATGAATATGTAAACACATATCACGTTAGTTTTGGTAGTATCCAGTGCCCAGACAGCTATTGGGAAATCTATTTAGCAAATCTGCAGGTGAGCTTTCCCTAGTAGTAGCAGAAAGTAAAACTAATATAGGTGGATATCAATATTTTTGTATCTAGTTCTTTGGATACTATTATTAAGACACCAACAAACCATCAAGGTCCTTTCTATTGCCTCCTTAGTGTGGAATTTTAGAAACCAACCTGAATGATTTTTAGAGTCTGAAAGACCTCCTGTGTCCTGGAAACAATGTCTTGAACTGTTTCCTGGCCATAGCGGCAGAGGGACGCGGTGTTGAGCTCTTTGTTCTGCGCGGGCTGCTGCTGCTGGGACTGGCTTTGCTGCTGGACGCTCTGTTGTTGCTGCTGTTGCTGTTGCTGGTTGCTTTGGCTCACTTGCTGCTGCTGGGCAACTGCCTGATAGACACAGAGAACCATCAGATTGGAGAACTTCTCTTTACTCTTCACACATACCATTAGCATTCAACAGATCCAACCTTAAGTGGTTATTAAATTATTGGACATTCAAAACATAGGTTATTGACTTAAATCTAAATCTTCCTTGACATTCAATGAAACTGATGTATGCAGAAATTTCTTTGATTTTCTTGGCCATGCCCAGCATTCATGTCCAATAGGGCAGAAAAAAGAAGTTGAAAGGCAAAAACAAGCTGTCACATTAAAACATTATAATCAAAGCTGCATCAAAACAAATGACTACTGAGAATCCAACATCAAATCCGGTTATAAAAAAAAATACTGAATCCTCAAACAGCAACGCCGATAACAGTGTGACAACGAAATTTGCCAACAGAACAAAAATATGTCATAGTTACATAGTTCAGTACTCTGATGACAATGGTGAAAACCATTGTTTGCTATCACCTAAACTATCTTCTGGAAAGCAATTTTATCTGCACTTGGCGACGTTATTTCTGTTGTTAAAGCGCTTATCACATTCTGTTATTTTAGGAATATTGTTGCCTATTGGTGGGAGTAGAAAGGGGAAATATGGAAAAAAGGAAAATAACCATTTAGGGCAGGTTGCCGATGCATCAGTCAACATAGAGCAAGATCAAACGGTATCTATTCTTGAAGTGCGTAGATCTCCTAACGTGAAGAATATTGTTTGTGCATGTTCACATGTTTCTTATACTCACCAAAGTCTAGGAAGTGGGTTAATTCACCAAATCTTTTCTGTTATGATTGTGGCAACTTCATGAACAAGTCTCAAAGATATCCCATTTCTCCAATCATCAAAAATTGTTTAAGTTGTATTTTGAATGAAAATTAGTTGAGGGTAAGGGTTGGACATCAGAGAACTGTTGATCACATTGCTCCTACTGTATGTATGTAATGACTAAGAGGATGGTTGCACGGAACCCAGAGACCACATTACAGTTTGCTACTTTTGTTTAACGTAAGTAACAGTAATCTCAAGTAAATCAAAACACAGTTTCTTATTAAAATTTGGAATCTCCAATGCGCCCACTTCCACATTATGATTATCTTCCAATTCCAAAACCGTCAACAGAATGGACACTGGAAAACAAAACGGATGATAATAGTGACAAACCAACAGATCACAAAGATTATGAAGATCTTAATTACATGCCATCTGCAGCAACCACAGCCATTGTCACAGGCAGAATTGAACAATCATTCAGAGTGATGCAGAATTACTTGAGTTTCATCTTCAAGCAAAAAACCTGATACAAAGGAACACTTGTATTACATTCAGTATATGACAACTTCATTTTTCCTCGTTTTTCTCAATGACCGAGATTTTGGTATATTTTAATGATATAAATGGGCTGCTTACAAAATTTGGGATATTCACAGTCAAGAAGAAAGTTGCCTATTTATGGATTCCTCTAAGGGTAGTCTCAAACCTGATCTCTTACATAACAGAAAAGAAAAACCTTTGATACCAGTGGCGCATTTCATTCAGTTAAAGGAAACTTACGAAAACATGAGGTTACTTCTAAAGTATAAGGACTACTCGAATCACAAATGGAAAATATGTGGTGATCTCAAAGTTCTGGGAATTCTACGAATGCAGACTGGTTACACAAAATATTGCTGTTTCTTGTGTTACTGGGATAGTATGGCAAGGAAAGACCATAGTCAAAAAGTGGCCTTTGAGAGAAATTTTCAATCCTGGTGAAAAAAATGTGTTGCATGAACCCCTTGTTGACAAAGACAATGTACAGTTATCACCAACCCATCTGAAATTGAGCTTTATGAAGAAAATTGTGATGCAATGGACAATGATGATCAGGGTTTTCAATTTGTGTTATCTAAATTTCCTGCGATTAATACTGCAAATATTGAAAAAGGAATTTTCATTGAACCACAGAACCGTGACTATTGCCTTTGAACAGTTTCCCACATATACTGAGGAGGTAGCTTGGCCTGCATTGAAAGACGTATGCAACAATTTCTTGGGAAATGTAATGACTGAGAATTACAGGGAACTGACGGAACTTGTGCTGAACTGTTACAAGGCTTTGAGGTGCAACATGTCTCTGAAATTATATTTCTATCACCCCTATTTTGTTTTCTTCCCACCTTGGAGATGAGAATGACAAACATGGTGAGCAATTTCACCAAGATGTCGCTGCCATAGAAAGACATTTAAGGGAAGATGGTCACCAAACCTGTTGGTGGATTACTACTGGACACTCCTACAAGAAGTTTCACCATCCATTAACAAATGAAAAGTTTCCAGGAATTGTTTCTAACTTGTAGGTACATTTCAAGCGCGGTGGTGTAGCGGTTAGCGTATCGGACTGCTAATACCCAAGTTTGCGGGTTCAAACCCGATCGGAGCCGTGGATTTTAAGGCGAAAAATCCTTTGTACGCCATCCTTTGGAGGAAGTAAAGCCGGCTGTCCCATGTTAGTACATTTACTGCATGTAAAGATCCTCAAGCCTAAATGGCGCCTCTGAGCTAAATTCAAATCGCCTGTTTTCGCCAAGTAATACCTTCTTTCTCCCATGATTGGTGAAAGGAGTGTAACGAAATTTGCATGGTCAGAAGGAAGAGCAGGCCTCATGGCCCGAGTCTGCCACGTAAAATAAGGCAAATTCAATTCAATTCAATTCAATTCATTTCAAGCTTTATTCAGCTTTCTCGTATCTCTTCATTTCATGTTTCATAATACAAACAATTAGATGATATTGTAGGCTTCGCGGCCAGAGTTATGATCTGGGCTGTCCGGGTGACGCGCGTAGAAGGCACAAAAAATAGTATATACAAACAATTAATTATACAAAGAGTTTTTGTTACATGATCTGTATATAAATCATCTACAGATTCCTTCTGTATTGTTTACAGATCATCCGGTCAAGTTTCTCGAAAGTGTTTTATACGGCAAATCTTTTCCAGAAAAAATAGTGTGCGACTGAACATTTCTGATTTTACTTTCACAATCAGCGTGTGTAATTTAGTAGAGAACACATACTTTCATCTCGCAGCAAGACCCAAAGTTAAAATTTGTTGCACTATGTAATAATCCTAGGAGGGTTGCAACGCTTTTTCCCCTCCGAGTGATCAAGGCTGCTTACTGTAAACAGGTCCTTAAAACAATCTCTAGTGAACAGTCAACCTGGGAGCCATGAGCCACCCCACTGGTGTTACTTGTGGCGTCGACCCAGGCCATGGCACCAAGACACATGGTTCGTGCAGCCAATGCTAGATTACAGCGCTAATAACACATGTTTCTGGAGAAATTTCTAAGAATATTCTGGGTGGATCCGAAAATAAATCATCAGTTCCACAGCAGGAGACCAAGACACATCGCATGACCCTTCATTTGTCTCGGAAGGGATCTTAATTGAGTGTGTCAGGCTGACGGAGTTTACTCGAATACCATTTAAGGATGTACGTTACTATATATTACATTGCCAACAACTTGAAACAATTAAAAAGATACACAAGTTTAAGTACAAAGTAAAATCCTTTCAGTTGTGTTACTGTTTCTATACTTATATTGACCATAATATACTGAAAAGAAAAGTAACATTTATTTTAACAATGTTATATAATGCATTACTTTACATTTCAATTGTATAAATTAAAAAGACTTAATTTGTCTGTACAAAAGATACCCTCCAGATTTTGGATCAATGACCTCCTCATCTCAAACAGGTATTCATTATTTCCCTAATCCATTGAGCAAAAAAGATTTCAACATTGATTTTCTCAACAAAGCTTGTGAGAAAGGGCAGTTTCTCAATTTAATTAATTCCTTAAGAAACACGGCTGGTTAAAATCATGAACCATAGGATATGTTGAACTCGAATAACAAAACAAAAGTAATGTGGAATATAGTAAAAAAATACGACCCCATCAACAAAAAAATTGTTGAGGGTGTTGTTTTAAAAAATAATGATAGAGAAGTGAACAATCTGGCATCAGTGTCGTAAAATTGTGTTATTAATAACTTCCTTTTGAGAGTATGAGATGTGCTAGAAATAAATCATGAATTTTTTTCTGGTTATAACTGACTATACATTCCCAATTTCAGTTCCAGCAATCCTACACCTATTCAAATAAGTTTTCTATAACTCAGGTGCAAAAACGTCTAGTTTTCAAATGTTGCTAATTTCACTTGTTGGTACTTTTATTCATCATTAACCCATTTAATCATCATATGATTAAAAAGTGGGGAAGAGATTCCAGATCTCCAGAGAATGTGCACAATTATACTTCTCTGCTCTAAGTCACCTACAGTTTTTACTGTACTTTATGAAAAAAATTAAAACCTAAATAAAAATATCCTTCAAAATTCCCAAAATTTTCCATGACTAATTTTTTTCAATGGAAATGTTGAGATACAATTACATTGGTTGGTTTCCTTTTAAAACATATTTCAATTAAATTTTACTGTTTTGACAATAAATAAATAAATAAAAATTGACTTTTGCAAAAATTGTGAATTAAAAGAAGTGTTATTTAGACAAGGAACTTTTTGACAGCTAAAAAAAGGTTCCGGTACCAAAAAGAATCATTTAACAGCCTTCGCCTAAAAACTGCAAAATTGATCCGGCACATCTTTTCACATAACAGGAGGGGGGTAGCATTCCAATCAAATTTAACAATACCTTCTGTAAGGTTGACCATTTTTCTCTAAACAAGCTGCAAAACATGTGTCAAAAAGACACTACTTATAGTAGTAGATTCTAATCTACTAACAACAGGAACAACAGAAGGGGAGGGGGGATAGCTGGGGCAACTCGCCCCAGGCCTTGACTTAATCGGGATCGAATCTCTCTTCACTAAAAAGAAATAAAAAAATGTATTCATCTTGAATTCAAATTATATTATTATTATCATAACCAAAGTTATTTTTAGATGCATGGAGAAAAGAATTCTAATTATGAATTGGGAGAGGAAGGAATTTTTTGCTTGAAATGAGGGGCCCCCAAGGATCAACAGCCCCAGTTCCCTGGTTTTCTCTGGGTGCCCCTGACTAAAGAACCAATTTTAAATTTTTGATAAACAATTGAATCAAATTGATCTATTTAATCCTAATAAAATCAAACTTTAAGTTATTTATGAAATAAATATCACAATAGATCCTTTTTTTACTACACAAGACCTGAGAATAATTAAACAAGGATGTTAACAAAATAAAGCAACATTTGGCTTAGTTTGATAACTAACTGCATATTGCAAGACAAATACCACACATTTTATCCACTTTGCAAAAATTCCCTGAATATAATTTTCATTTTAAATTTTACTAATCATCTCAAGAAATGTGGCAGACTGATGTTGATAACGTTAATAGGAGGCTATGAACTATTGGAATATTTGTATTTTAGAAACTTTTGATACATAAATGTTTGCAAACATAAATTTCACTGAATACGAGTACTCTATAAAAGTTGGCATGTAAATCACAAAATATATCTGATGTCATGTCATGAGTGAAATTCAGGCAAGGTTAATTTGGTTGGAATATTATTTGGTATAAATACCATTAATGCATTGTGGATCCAGTTGAACAACCACCACCCTGTTAGACACAATTTGTATGCAGGTTAATTACTTCAAGTTTTCTTTTCTTTTGCTAACCACCCACCATTATGTTAGATCAGCAACTGGTTTCAAGTTACTGCTCAGTCCATCTCAGTTACAATAAAACGGATTTCTTGTCATTCCATCTTGCAGCTACAATAGTATCCAACATTCCTCTTTCTTTCCATTATCTTTTGTTATCAGAGGTACAGTTATTAACTTCTTCCCCCCAATTCTGTCTATGCTACTAATGCCATTTTGAACAAGAACTTGAGGATAGAGTAGAAATCACATGTACTATTCCAGAACCATATGCATTTTTCATTCTTCAACATCTCAACTGCAAACTTTTGTACTAAAGGTAAGTTGTGGATAGACGTCATAGAATACAATGAATTGATTATATTTTCTTCAATAAAGTTAAGCAACTTCAGTATATTTTCTTCCCTTCTAGTAAATTTGAAAAATGCAAAACTCTAACTTGGTAATAAGAATTAAACTTTCACACACACCTGCTGTTGTTGTAATTGATGCATTTGCTGCTGTTGCAGTTGTTGCTGCTGCTGCATCTGCAGCTGCTGATTTTGCTGCTGCTGCTGTTGTTGAACAAGAGACTGCTGGGCATTGGGCTGCATTGCAACCCCATATGCCTGCTGTCCAACCATTCCTACAGAAATTGATGATTATCTCTTTTTTTTTTATTTGAAAAGCTAAAATCAAGATTGTGAAAATCAAAAATGATCAAATAAACAAAGTATTGTTGACAACCATAGATAGGGTAAAACTGGGCAATCAACGCCGACATTAATATTTTATGTCAATTTAGAATCAATGGAAATACATTTTCACAAATAGCACTCTCGTTCAAGTTCGCTAATAACCGGCAAAATACACATGCCAATTCTATGAGGGATGAATAGGAAAATAAATGATTTTACTTGCCTCCCTGCTGAACAGAACCCAACAGGCCACCGATGGGTGGCCCGGCACCGAACTGACTTCTTAAAGCACCTTGTTGGGAATTAGGAAATCCCGTTGGATAAGAATGCTGTGAACCTGCCATCGCTGGTTAATAAGAAAAAACGCCACCAAATCAAATGCCGCGATTCCAATTCCCTTAACCAACATAACATTACGACACTGTAAATGAAGGCCTCATTTTTCAAGAGCCTCAACCAAAGAACATCATATCACGTCAATAACTATGGTAGGTTACAAAGTTCCACTTTTGAGAGCACATACACACACAGATAGATTATGGATGTGATCAGGTTGCGTTGTATGCATAGTATTATTAACCTTATTAGCGGGGAGATCAAAACATAACCACTGGGAGCGCCATCGTCGAGTAGACGGGCGTCTCACGTTTGTTGTCAAAACTTCAGCGGGAGTTCAAAATTAAACTATTTTTCCAAGCCCTCTAAAAAATGTATAAGGAAATATCTACTGCCTCATATTACTTAATGCGTAATTAAGTGTTTTATATTGTCTTAATATATTTATTTGGTTAATAAATCACTCTATACTTTATTACTACTGCAAAAAACAAATTAATGAATTGAATTGTCACAAACAACTTTGGGAGGGGAGGTT
Organism: Teleogryllus oceanicus; assembly: GCA_964035755.1. Classification (NCBI taxonomy): domain Eukaryota; kingdom Metazoa; phylum Arthropoda; class Insecta; order Orthoptera; family Gryllidae; genus Teleogryllus; species Teleogryllus oceanicus. The sequence goes on along the minus strand of CAXIVR010000011.1, from coordinate 35,978,658 downwards.
AGTCATAAATGACAAATGCTAGGAATATGCTACAATCATAAGGAATAATTATGAACAACACTTATTAGTTAAAGGCATTTATTTAACTTTTAGAAACAAAAATCATATGTAAAAAATATAAATATTTTAACAGCAAAAAAAAGAGGAAAGAAATGCAGTTTGTATTAGAGCAGTGGTTTTTGAACACAGAATTAGCATTTTTGCAGATATTGACATCCGGTGGACTCTGGACGGCAAATTTCGTAACTAATGTACATTGTCAGAAAAAAGTTTTTTCAATATTAAATAACTCTGTTTTATTTCTTTGCATTATGTCATTTAATCCTCTACCATTGAGCAGAGAATTTATTTATCTAACAAAAAAAAATTGTGATGTCCCATTAATATCCCCAAAGTTATCCATTAATATAAAACTGAATTAGTTGCCATTGCAATAAGAAATGTTCAGCAGCAAAGATTCAACAAATGATATTCAATGTTATGAAAGTTAAGCACCACTCATAGTGTTTCATATTATCAAAAACAACTCACAATCAATCAAAATTCATTTTAATTTTCTTGCATGCTTTTAGACGTGATTGGAATCAATTTTTACAATATTCTTATTAGACATAATATGCTAAAATTGAATCTTGCACACCCAGTAGACACACTTATTAGCAATTACCAGGCAGTTACAAGGAAATGTTCAGTGGACATGTATAAACATTCTTAGCAAATTGTTAAAGTTATAACTTACACATGTGTACTCTTCTTAAAATCACTGAAATGTGAACAAGGATAATAAAAAACAATGAACGATTTCAATTTATTAAATGAAAAGTTTAAGTAACAATTAAATGGAACGTTGAGAATAAATGTCACTAAGTATTTTAAAATAAAAAACAAGTAATAAAAAATTTACAACAACAAAATTGGTATTAAAGTTCTCCTGAATAGTGACAAAACTGATAGAAATTTGAAATCATAGAACATAACAAAATGAAATAGATCCAAATGTTATAATCAGCACTTTGCAAATTTGCAATTTGCTTGGGTGCTCCATGTGAGAACACAGTAACTATTTTTTTTTCCCAAAAATTTGTTTTAAGCACTACTGCATATTGTGTTAAAAGGGCCCCTTTCTACCTGACATATTTGAGGTTATTTTTAGTAGTTTCAATGATTTTTCCTTTGCTTAAAACCCAGTACCTACACAACTTTTTTCTTTTATCTAATGCAAAATAAAGTACTTTTTCTGCACATTACATAAAATTCTTGTATAAAATAAAGTGCTCTACAGCACATTACATAAAAACCCAGTATATTTAAATTAAATACTCTCTTTTAGCATTTGGTAGAACTAAAAACAAACAAAACATAGAATAACCAAGATGATGTGTTTCAGTGTGAGTTAATATGGTTTTATTTGGCAACTATGATGCATCTGAGCTGTAGTTTGTATTATTCAATTCAGAGAAAGATATTACCTTTAAAAGAGAAGCAGTGGAAGATGTTGAGAAAACACAACTTTCAATTAAAAGATTGCAAAAAGAAAATTTAAAATACAAATGTACAAAAATTCTTTTGACACCAAATATGCCTGCTGTAAAAGACAGTTATTTCATAAATCACCTCACAGTATTTTAGTTAACCTTTTATTCCTTAAAAAAGGAGTTCAATTTTAAAATTGATTGCTCTAAGTTACATAAATGCCAAGCTGAGCATGATGCCAATAATGCAGACAAAGAATTATTTAGTTCATGAAACACTGTATATTAAAAAGTTCATCATATAGTCTGGAAATTACATGGGGCAAAATATTCTTTATTCAGCTTTAGTATTGCTTGTAAATCAGAAAACTGGACCTGATTATTTTACAATACATTATCTTGCAAAGGGTCACACCCAAATGAGAGCTGGTGGCATCTATAAAAATTTGAAGACAAGATGGGGCAATGAATGACTATGGTGACTTCACAGGAATAGTAAGGTCTTAAAAAAATCCTCCAGGTTCTGAATATTGTTTTCCATAAGCAGGAAAAATGAAAGAGGCAAATTCACAAAAATAAAGCAGAAGATTTTCTTAATGGTTTTGTGTTTTGTCTTTTAGTTGAAGAAGGTGTACTTTAAAAATGGCACAAAATATTATTAACACAAATCTGATTTTTATAGCCTCAATACATGTCTCATTTATTACGCAAAATGAATGTTCATATTAAATTTGACATTTTCTCTCTATGTGGTGTATTAAAATCCAAAAAACAAGAAACTCTTATAGTATTAGAGCTTAAAAACAGAATTTATTTTTGTAATAACCTTATTGAAAGTAATTCTGTAGAGACAAATGAAAATTATGATAACAGCAAAATAGAAGACAATTCATAATGCTTTGGCTTAGTATTTAGTCTCTTCTCTACAATTTAGTCATTCATACAATTGCCAACTCTATAATTCTGTTCCTCAGAGGTCAAGAGTCACAACTCACAATCAGAAGAAAAGAAAAACTATTTGCTTCCTTAGTTATGGAATTATGACATCTTTTTACAAGATTAACAATGCCAACAAAGTTTGGGGTTACTAATGTATGCATTCAAATAAATTTGTGTCCTGAAAGTTATTTTGATATCATAACCTCAAAATCCCTGAAAATTGAGTTATTACTCTTGACCTCTAAAGTACAGAATTAGTATTTAATAGTAATTATGTTTATAATGTTATTTTTAATTGAGTTCATATTCTTATGTCTAATATGTACTAGGTAATGGTTAAAATTAAACTATTCTTAACCTATGTCAAATTGAAGTCTGTGACAATTCACAATCAAAAAATTAAATTTCATAAGAGTTTATTATAGCAAAACATGTGCGTAACAAACTGTACTAACAACCAAAATATTTGGGGAATTTTTTAAATTCACATTTAAGGCCAAAGAAAAACCTTAAAACGTACTTTAATTACATAGAATAATTACTTTTTCACATAGGTCTACTGTTTTGGCCTGGAGCAGCTGAATCATCTAAGGCAGATCGCAGGTCAAAGGCTTTAGAAATTTTATTTCATGGAATTGGGAATTGTGGCACTCCCAGTCACTGGTAGACAACGCTTCCTCCAAATAGAAGATTTACATGAGCAGTAGTCCAGGAACCACCAGAGAAAAATAACACTATTATTAGTAAACAATCATAATATAATAAATTGTGCTTTCCATTTGGGTATAGATACAGTGTAAATGAAAATTAATAAAGCAAATCATCAATGAAATGTTAAGTAACTGTGAGCAATGAAAGTATCTAACAAGGAATTAAACAAATTTAAAATTCTTGTCAAGCACATTAAAAATTGAAATAGGTAAAAGGAAGATAAAGATTATAAAATGGTCTTGACATACGTGAAGAGATTAATGTTAGGTAATTCATTATTGGATTATGTCATAAATTTAACAGACAATAGGATGCATGACACAGTAGTAAGCTCATCCAAGAGTACAAGAAAGAAATAGACATACCAACATAATTGTTTTTCATGTTTCTCAATTAGTTATAATACTTAATTAAGGTTCTCGTTTACTTCAAAATAACATTTTTCCATGAAAAATTGGAATTTTTTATTTTCATTGTTTGTTGTGCTTTTCAATACTTAAAACCATTTGTTTACAAATTTTTTAATTTTTGTTTTATTTGTACTTTTCTAAATGTGCACACATATGCTACATACTACAGTCATTTGCAGATCAAGTTGCAGGCCATGATCGCAGAAAATGAAAGAAAAATTATGATTATTTTGTGAGAAATTTTAAAATGCAATTTAAACTAATGAAACCTTCAGTTATCCTTTTGGACAAATTCTTTCTTGTAGTTAGAGAACTAGTGTTCATTGACGATCACTTTGAGCTAATGAATCATAATCTGGCTTTTCCCTGGCTTTCCTTAATCTTACATTCTTGTTTGGCTTCACTCAAAACATTATAATTCTTCTAATTTTAAAGATATCTCCATGATTATTTTTTATTCAATAACAGAAAGTTACGATTCTTGTGTCATAAACCTGAAATTGTTATAGAAAATGCAAATTAGCAATAATAAATTGTAAATTGTAATTGTTACCAATGATTTTTAAAAATTCTAATTCAAATTATTGCAAAGTACATACAAATGCACCTTCATGAATCTTCAAATTTAAGTTCAGGTGCTTAAGTATAATCCAAGTAACAATCTTAATAAGGAATCATCAAAAATGGTATGATGTTTCATGAGTTGCTTCATAAGCTATGTTTCAAATTATATTCTGTTTTTGGAAGGAAAACAGGCATATCAAATGAAATAATTAAAATAAATGTTTAAAAAATATTTCTTGACTTTGAAGAAGTTGTATGCTGAGTGAGGGAATATCTCAATATATCATTGGATTACAAAGTAATATTCAGAGTGATGTGTCATTTCTACAGGCAGGACACAAAAGAACTCTACAAGGATAGACACAAGAAGGCAGGAAGTGACAAAGAGTCCATTATTCATTACCAGGTTGTACAGAGTGGCCCCCTTTGACTTATGTGCCCCTAGATTGAAAATTTTTTTTCTTAACATTAAAGCTATTTAAATATTTTGAATAAAAAATTAATTGATCATACGTATACATATAAATAATTCTCACCATAATATTGATTTAATCAATATACAGCATTTTTGCATTTATTTTATCTGTATATATCAATGAATATATATTTTATTAATTAACACTGTCTTTTGTAACAAATATTGAAGGAAATATTTCTATTAAAAAAACATTCAAAAGTTCGCCTTATGAAATTTTGAATCCGGTGAAATTCATTCGCCCCTAAAAATTGCGCACTCCAGGCTGCAGCCTATTCAGCCAGTTCAGTAATCTGGCACTGGCTGGTCCCACAAGATATTGTGCACCTACTGTATTCAAAGTAGGTTGAGAAACGTATGATGCTCAAGAGCTATGATCCTAATATTAAGTAATAAGCAAACAATTTCCTCTCTATTTCAATAAATTCTGTAAGGGGAAAAACAAGTAGTTTTAAAATTCAATTAGAGCTTCTGTTCTCTGAACTGAATCCTTCTTCCTCTATGATACACTGGTGCCAAAACAACAGAAAACATAATGTATGGTTTTCTTTGTCTATCACACTGCCCAGGTGTTTAGAGTACAAATTTTAATTGTAGACACCTCCAAACGTTAAATACAATGAAGGATAATGTAAACAATATATAATGATGTATGTGAAATATTAACAAACTTAAATTTACAATAAATTCTAGTACTTATCTATTTTCTATTCTAAATGCCTTGCTGTATTCAATATCATGGAGATATTGCCTTCAAGGATGGAATCAAAACTATCCGAATAAAAAGAGCTGCTGGAGGAGAACAATAAGCTCAAAGAGTAGAGGCAGCAGCTGAATCAAGAGAAGCCAGCAGCAGCCGCAGAGGGCAAAAAGATGTAGCTCAGGAATAATATTGTAAGTAAGTACATTACGAATCTTCATTGAAGAAATATCAGAATACAAAATGACTTAATTATTTCAATATAGATGATTGATATATTTTTTCAAATTCTACGAAGAAGAAAATATTTTCTTATTAATTGAATTACAGATTGCTAAATACAATTTCTGATAGAAGCAAACTGTTATTCATGATATTTATGTTGTCTATTTGTCATTAATTCTCTAAGAAAAAAGTTCAGAAATGTAGGTGTAAGAGCAGCAGAAAAAAAAAGTCCCTCTGATGTTAATTGTTCACTTATCTAAAAGGAATTCAATATCACACTTTGTTTAGGTTATTATTGTGAATAACATTTTCCCAAAACAGTAATTTTTCATAGGGATGAAGTTATGTAACGTTATAATTTATTGATTTATTGAAAGCAGAATATATTAAAGGCAGAATTCCTTTTTCAGGATACTGCAGACCCAAGGAAAGGAACAATTTAAATTTTTTTTTCCAACTTTTCTTCCTCCTCCCTCCTCCATGAGGCACTGCCTTAAAGTAACACTGACCATGCAGGCATGGTGATTAGTAGGGAACGGATTTTCATGTAAATACATATTTTTACAGAAACAAGATACCTGCATTCAATAAAATTTTTACTTTGGTATTATTACATATTTTATCTACAACTACATATTTCTTACATATTTAGTTACATTTTAATTTATTTATTCACTTTTGAAACAAAACATTTCACTTTGCAATATATGTTACTAGAATAATATTTCTTAAAAAGCAATGTAATAATACCGCGCTTCTATGACCTGCAGAACTTCCATGCACACCATGAATTGTCAAACTCCCCTCCCCCTCCCTGCTTCTTGGAATCAAGGATGAACGTGTGTTTGTGAGGCAGAAGTAATTTCAACCACGACCTTGCTCATGTTTCTCAGAGCCAATGCGTGACTCTCTTGAAAACTAAGAAATACTTTTTAAAGGTCGTTTAAATACGTCTTATCGTGTTAGAGGATTGGGGGGGGGTGGGGGGGTCTTCCTAAACCTCCTCCCCCTTCCGGATCCATCATTGGCTACACGATACTACTTTTCACTTGAGCACCAGCTACTCATAAGCATTGTACATTCAGCGAACGCTTTTAATTTCAAATGAAATGTATGTGTAGTGGAAACAACTGTACAATTACGTTTGCAAAGATAGAGCTTTCTTTCAGCTGCTCTGAATCCATGTTAAAATCTGATCGACGATGTTTTATTTACTTGGATAATTTTTGTATACAACCATTTTATATACTATAATTAATTTTTATTTTACATATTTTATAGTTTTTCTTACATGTATTGGAAAAAATAAATTCATATGTATGTACATATTTTGCTTTTTTTATTACAATAAATTCCGTTCCCTAGTGACTAGTGTACTCTAATGGAACTGAGAGCTATGACAGAGTTGATGGGTAGAAGAATCAATCAGCGCTGGTAGTAGCAGGGTCTGTCAGGCTGTAAAGATCTTAGTTGAGGAGGCAGACGACAGGTGGTCTCACAATGCCATATCAATCCTCCCCCTCCCCCAACCTACCTTTATTATAACATCTCTCCATTGCCCACAACATCCACCCCCTCCTCCCCGTTGGTAGTTCAGTCACAGTTGGTACTCTTTCTATTGATGCATATTTTCGACTAACTAATGTTACACTTCATCTATCTTTCCTCCAAGGTCATTTTAGATCCCTTGTGTTTCTTAATCTCAATGCTATTAGGTTTTGGAGTCTGGGGGACACCCATTAACGCCCAGTGTCTTCATTTGAGGACATACATTTATTGTGAACTCAAATTTGCTTCTTTTGAAATAAAATGCAAAGTTTATGTCTTCAAATGATATAGATGTCCTAAACAAAACATTCTACCAGCAAGTTTGGACATTCTTGAATACTAGATGTTGATTTAGATCACTAGAGCATTGCATGCTCCTGGCCAGGGTGTATTCATGACTTCCATTGGTTCGAATCTTTTATAGAACCGTGCTTAGCTCTGTGTATAAATCAGAGGGAGAGGCTGGTGAAAAGCATATGGTGATTGGCCTGCCCAAAAACTGATGGGTCATATGCCGCTAAGGTCTAACAGTTTTACTACTTAAAAATGTTCATATAACCAGCTGTTGGCATATTGGAGTACTCTAGTAGTATAATTTATCAACATAACAATAGTTTAGAACTATAAGATCATAACAGAGAGCTTCAACTATTACTCTGCAGTTAAGGACACAACGACCATGGGCAAGTGTTATAAGCACAAAATTAACTTGAGCGTTAAAAGTTTAATAACAATTATAATAATAATAATATTTATTGAGTCACATATACAATTTTAATCATACATGATGAGTCAAATATGATGTACGCAAGTGCACATATCTTCTTGAGTTCTAGAATACCTACTCTTACTAAACACTTATAGAAATGGTAGAAAGCAGCATTTTAATATGATAAATGTTCACCTCTATGTGATAGAACCATGTGGACAAGCGGCCTTCAGATTTGATTTTGAATATACTGCTGACAAATTTTGCATGTACTGTTGCGATTTGTATTACAATAGTGTTTGGTTGGTGTGTTTTATTGTTTAGAGAGTTTTGAAAGATTAATTTTCCACCAATTTGTGAAAAATGTTCATTGAATATGTCAGCTATTTTTTTGGGGTCTTGTAAAGTTTTGTTTTTGTAGTATGGCTCTATATTTTTCCTCTTATATGAATTGATGCTGTAGCCTTTTTAACAATGTCCCACATAGCTTTTGTTTCATTACATGCACTTGCAATATACTTTTCATTTGTCATATTTCTGATTGATTCATTTTTTTTATGTTTGGATTATATGTTTTGTATTATGTCATGAAGTTGGAATTACATTTGTTATATGCTAGTATTTTATGCAAGTTTCACTTTCTTTCATATTTTCATTTCACTTTCTTTGGAATTTTGGTGCATTTCATTATCCAGATTTATTTTTCTTATTTTGGATGTTTTTGAGTTTTTAAGGAAAAGTGACATTGAAATGTCTTAAGTATATATTTATGAATGAATTAAACTCATTGTTTGTATCAGTTGCCTTGTTTACTTCATCCCAGTTTTCTGAGCAAGTTGTAGAATATCATTGTTTCCTTGGGAATAATTATCAGTTTCTGGGTAAGTTGTCTATTCTGTAGATTGGATTTTCTTACAAGTGTTAGAATCTGAACAGTTTGGTCACTGAAACCTGTGGTTATATGTAATAACAAAGAAACTATGGTTATTTGCATCTATCATTATTATCTGATCTACAGCAGTGCTACTGTTTCTGGATAATCTGGTTGGTATTTTTATAGTTTTAGATTATATGATTTTAATAGGTCTTTGAATAGATTTTTCATTACTGAACGGTGTGAGGCAATTTATGTTGAAGTTACTGCAAAGAACAATTTTATACTGATACAGGCCTTAATGATGCTGATTATACTGATTATCCTGTTTTTACATTTATAATGATATCCACTGATTTCTCTGGTTTTTATTAAACTTTTATTTATTTTTTGCCTCTTCTCTTCACACTATGTCCCTAATTTTACTTCCCCAGGTAATGAATAAATAGTCCTTCTTTTCCTTACCTCCACTTACCCCTTTCATCTCTTCTTCTTTGCTCTTCCACACGAAGGGACAAGGAACAGTTCCGTAGCCTTGGTGAAGGCAATGTTCCTAGGGGATGGCTATCCTAACCACCAGGCTTGCCATGTGCAGGGCTCATAACCTAGTAAGGAGACTAAGTGTAATCGACAATCTTCAAAGAACACTCCAAACAGGTCATACGACAAGCTTGGCAATCAAAAGAAATAAATGACTTCGAATAAATGGCATCTTCAAACTGACTACATGAAGGACCACAGTCTGATGCATAAAGAGACTGAAAAAGTAAATAAATTAAACTCTCTAAACAATGACTTAGCCATTTTAATGGAAACGAGAAAGAAATTAAAAGTAGATTAATATTCTGATATACCACAAGTCCCTTGAGAAAAAAGAGTTTGTGCTGGAGCAATGCCTCTATAATGTATGAGACATTGGCTGGAGTCACAACTCTAATCAATTATTAGCAATACTTCATACAATGATATCAGATGCTGAGCATGGCTTCTATAAAAGAAGATTGTATTTAGACTGCAGATTTATTCTGACATAATTAATAGAGAAATGATGCAAATGTAACATGCCTATTTATATTGCCTTTAATGATTATGAAAAGGTATTTGATCGAGTTGATAGAAGCCAATTCTGGAAATATTAATAAAAAGAGGAATTTCATCACATCTCAAGAGTTGTCCAACGTTGGTTTGGGAATAATAAAATTAAAATATCAAATAGCAGAAATGAAGAGCTGAAATAAATCAAGAAGTGAGACAGGAGCGTCAACTTCCACCTACTCTCTTTAATATTTGTATGGACAAAGTAACTAATTACCAACAATAGTTTTAATACAAATGTATTATTATATATATTTTTATAAATTTATATAAATGTTTATTTATATAAATTATTAGTCTATATATATTTTTAAATTAATGGCATTAATCACCACATTACTCCTTGTTGAAAACCAAGAAATTATTTTTTGATGTGAAAGTGAACTGCAAGGAGTAATTTTTAAAATAAACAATGTAGCCAGTGTTTTTAACCTAACTCTGACACATTTTAAAACCAAAATAGTGGTATTTGTTCAATCTCAGACTCTAAGAGCTAAAATTGAAATCAATAATTAAATTATTGAACATCTATATAATAAATATTATTGACATAAATGAAAAATTGATTATAAATAATAAATATACAATAAATATTATTTAACATCTATGAAGTATTAATGCAATACTTACCTTGCTCTGTGGTAGTGAAAGTTGGTCCTTGAGGACAGCGAATGAAAGAAAATTTGAGGCCTGTGATATGAGATTTTGAAGATACGTAGTCAGTTACAAAATTGTCCAGTCGCTTAATGAACAAAAAGAGAAGACACAATATTCAAGTAGAATTAAAGACAAAAATATATTAGAAAAAAATACCATTTGAGATGGATGGAACAGACATGTGTGCCAGATACAAGAATGCCTAAAAAAATCATTACATACCAAAAGGATGATCACCAGGGAGAGCCAAGATGATGAAATCAGTTCTGAGGAGAGAATAAACCAGACAGCCCAATCCCTCAAGATGATGAGCATTTTCCCTCTTTTTGTTTCAATTTTTGTACTTGTTTTGTTTCTTCTATTTCTTATGTAATATTAGAAATTTAAAATTTAAATACTCATATTTGAAATACTTTTTAAACCTTTTTGTATTTAATAACTGTATTTTTAGTTTTTGGACACATTTTAAAAATGTATTTAAATACATCTCTAAAATGCTTGTCCCAAAAACTCAAAAATACATTTTCAAATATAAAATTGATTTAAAACAAGTATTTCAAATACAAGGATTTAAAAACTGCCCAACCCTGTATAATTAAATGAATGATGAATTTTTTTTTTTTCATTTGCAATTGCAATTCAATAAAATATACTTGTAGTCAGAAGAATAATGAATAATTTTTTTCATTTCTTCTTTAGTGTTTTGTTTTCTTTCAGTTTTTTTTTGGTTTATATAATAGTTTTTCATCTTTGCTTGCAGAATTTGAAACACAAAACTAGAGGTGGTACAACAGCACATATATTCTTGCATCATTGGAAATAGTTACATAATATTGAAATACTTTAATTTCTGCCCTACTAAAAATCAGCTATAACTTGATAAATACAAATCGATAGGCAGGAACCATAGTATTTCTAACTTTTACAAAAAATGTTACTGTATTTGCAGCACTTTATACAGAAAAGAAAGAATCATGTTTTTCACACAAGCTTCCTTTGATTACAATGAAATGCGTTAACAATTTCTGAATACTATAATCAACTATCAAAATTTCTGAAACTAAAAGAAATGTATTTGTTAGTTCTATGTTAAATATTTTACCTTCCTTAAACCTATTGTCCTTTCATAAGAATTATATGTACATCGTACGATCACGACAATGTGAAACACTCGAATATAATTTGAAACCGCCTTATTGCCATTTTGCGAACTGACGCGCGAACTGAACACGTCAAACAAAGCACGGGGAATTATAATTTCCAGTTTCAATTTTTTTTTTTTCTTTCAATTTTCGAAAATGCAGAGAGTTCGCCGGAAATAAGACTAGCACCACTTTTGTACCGTCCGTACACGTGTATCTTAAGGCATCCAATTGCCTCAAAATACTTCTAAAATTACGTTTGCGAAGCGTAGGATTTTTCGGAGTGGGTGACTTAATTTGACGCCAAGTTACAAAAAAACACCTAATGTTTTCCAAAAATTCAACGTGAAGTTATTTGAAGATCTGTTTTGGATGAAAACATTTCATTAAGAAAAAAAAGTATCTTCATAATTGTAGTTGTAGGAAGAGGCCGAAATTTTTTATTTTTTATTTTTTTTAATTTTCGAAAAATCTGCTTTAACATGAGACTTGCACCATTATCTTAAGCGTCCTATACGATATCTAAGGTCTAAATTTAATTTAAAGAATGTTACTCTTAAAAAAAAAGAAAAAAAGGTTTAAAGAAAATAAAAAAAAAATTTAAAAAAACTTATGTTTTTGAGAAATTGAACCTGACATTATTTTTTTTTAATTCATTAAGACAAAAATATTTATCTTTATAGTTAAAGTTTTAGGAAGACTACGAAAAGGGTTTTTTAATTTTTTTCAATTTTCGAAAAATGAGGGATTTTAACGAACATGAGATCTGCACCATTCTCTTAAACGTCCTTCTCACTATCCAATTACAAAGTTTAACCAAAAATTTGGAGACTTTTCTTGAAAATTTTAAAAATGTTCAAGTTCATGTTCGTGTCGAAAAATTAAAATTTCGGTTTCAATTCGTCCGCGACATCAATCAGATCGATTGGGGAATATCAATTTTGGAGAAAATCGCTCGCTTGGCACCTAGAGAGAGACCTTACTCCATCAATAGTGTTTCCGGTTGCGTCGGCTACACTCCAATACGTGGAAGACGCCGTAACACCGCTTGTCAAACGGAGTCAGAAAGAGATATGAACTGGCACTCGCCTCTGGAGAACAGCGGAAGACATTTCCCTTACGTACCAGTGGGCTCAAACACAGTGAGAATCAGGATTCCCATTCGTAACTAAAAGGCCCAAGACAACGCGCGGTTATTTTTTCGATACATTTTTGACGTTTCTACTTTTTTTTCTCATTTTTATTTTTCCTACACTTTTGCTATTTTAATTTTTTTCTCTAGGCCCCTTTCTGGGGGCTGAGGCATGCCCCTCCTCGATTCACCATTGCAATTAGATCACTAGCATATCCAACAGCTTGTATTACTTATCTGAATTTGGTTTGATAAAAAATGTATGTCATTTTTCTTTGCTTTTAGGGCATTTCAAAAACATTTTAAGAGTATTTTTGGCGATGTTTTAAGTCATCAAAATCCGCGCCTTAGTTATTCTATTTCCCCATCCTAGGGATACTACACTATAAATGCCCGACTGTGATCGGTAGCATTTTAAGTCGAGTGTGATCGGTAAATAAAGATAGCTTTTTATTACAAATGTTTTGGTTGAATGTATCATATTAAAGATTATGTAGAATGGCGCAGGCTAAACTCAGTTCATGCTGCGATATAATTTTACTCGTTTTAATGAGTATCCAAAAATATTTTTAGAGAGTAGAGAGAAAGTTATATAATGCTGCCCGAAAAAAACGGCGAATTTTCGGCAGAAAAATTCTTTTTTCTACAACTGCATAAAAAAACTTCTTTGCATCGCTAGCAGTACGTAAACTTCGTCATTTTTTAATCGGCATTAAAAAAATCGTTGCCAAGGCAACTATCTTGTTACCGTGAAAAAAGTCTTTTTTGCACGGTTTTAGAATTCTTTTTTGCACGTTTGGTTCTTTTTCCAATACAAGTTTACGAAACTATTTGTATTATGTTTTGTGTGTAAAGTTTCCGCCCTTTTCTTGGTCTCGATTGAGACTTTTTGCCTCGACCTACGGTCTCGACAAAAAATCTCAATCTCGACCATGAAAAATACGGAAACTTCACACACTTAATATGAAAATAACTATTTAGAGGGCCCTGGTAACGAAAAGAGGATAAATCCAGTTGCTAAATTTAGAAAAAATCCTCTATCACGTGATGTAGCCAGAATCCATGTTTTATGGGTTCTTTATACCGAAAAATTGACTGACGACTGTCCGTCTGTCTGTGAACAACGGACAGTGCGGCTAAACTGTTCAGCCGTTAGCGTTGTTCCAAACTGACATTCGTTAATTTTGCGGGGTACTTTACATGAAGACCCTAGAATATTTTCTAAATTTTCAACAAAAAAATGGCTCCTTTGTTTTTGATTAAATTTTGTGGTTGGATAGTGTGAAGGACGTTTAAGGGAATGCCGCAGATCTCATTTTTGTTAAAAACCCTAATTTTTCGAAAATTGCAAAAGTTCAATTTTTTTCGGCGTCTTCCTACAACAGGTAGAGATTTTTTCCTTAATGAATTCCGTTCCTTAAAGATCCAGTTGCTAAGTTTAGAAAAAAAATCCTCTAACACATGGTGTAGCCAGAATCCATGTTTTGTGGGTCCTTGATACCGAAAAATTGAATGACGGCAAAGCGTTCGTCCGTCTGTCCGTCCTTCTGTCTGTCTGTAAACAATGCTAATGGCTAAATCGTTCAGCTGATTTTCTACAAAATTGATATTCCGCAGTCGATCTGACTAATGTCGCGGTCTCTTGAATTTGAAACCGAAATTTTTATTTTGGGCGGTACTTTTCTTGAAGTTCCTGGGGCATTTAAAACATTTCAAACAAATGGCTCCTACGTTTTTGATTAAACTTTGTTATTGAATAGTGTGAAGTACGTCTATGAGAATGATGCAGATCTCATGTTCGTTGAGAACTCTGATTTTTCAAAAATTACAAAAGTTCAAATTTTTTGGGCGTCTTCCTACAACTAAAATATTAAAGATAAAAGACTTTCCCTTAATAAAATCTGTTCCTTAAAGATATATTTTGAAACAAGGTCTTGTACAATTTTTTGAAAATTTAAGTTTGACAAAAAGGAATGACAGATGTGTTAATTCGGAAAGAAATTCCGATAAAAATAGTATTACGTAACTATTACTAAGGGCGAGAAATTATGTGTGCTGTTTTAGCGCCACTAGTTTTGTTACCAGGGCCAGATAATAAGTTGTTTTTTTTCTGTCGAAAAATCGGCTTATTTCCCGCAACATCACAATACTTTCTCTATATTGCTTAAGAAATAAGCGAAAAAGAAAAAATCTTAATAATTCCTCTAATTTTTTCTTTAAATTTTGCCCTCGCAAGTAGCAAAGAACGGTAAAGAAAATTGTTCTGGTCCCATTTTCGGCAAAAACGTCTTTTCGAAAATTGCAAAAGAACAACATTAATAATAGAGATTTCTTTTTGTTAAATGATATACTTGTATGTACTAAAAAATAATTTCTTTAAGGAACGTCGTGCACAATTTAAAAAAATGAATAGCGTAATTTTGAAAATTTTCGAATTTCCTGCAGTCTTTTTGCTAAAATATTTTAGGAGTAATCACGTTGCAAAACAACAATGGGAAGGCCGCGTCACGGCAGTTTGAAATTCTCAGAATAACTTCTCGTTGTTGGGTGGTGTGTCTGAGTGTTCGAAAAGGAAATTTGGATTTTCGAATTTGTGTGTATATACCTTTAAATACATTTAATTTTCGCGCATAAGGCGCTACTATTTTACATAACCGTTTCTGATACAAGAAAGTACCTGATATGGTAGTGCTACTAGTTTTTACTTTCTCCCTACAGAGTAGACAGAGAGTTATATTATGTTGCGCGAAGAAACGGCGAATTTTCGGCAGAAAAAACTCTTATTACAGGACCCTGGTAACGAAAAAGTGGATAATTCCGGTTGCTAAATTAAGAAAAAAGTTGTCTAACACGTAGTGTAGCCAGAATCCAAGTTTTGTTCCTTGATACTGAAAATCAAATGACGGCAAAACGTCTACCCCGTCCGTCCGTCTGTGAACAATGCTAACGGCTAAACCGTTCAGTCGATTTTCTCCAAAATTGATATTCCCCAAATCGATCAGGTTGATGACGCCGGCCCTTGAATTTGAAACCAATATTTTAATTTGGGGTACTTTTCATGAAGCTCCATTTTAAAAATGTTCAAAAAATGGCTCCATTGTTTGTTTGTTTTTATTAAATTTTGATATTGTATAGTGCGAAGGACGTTTATGAGAATGTTGCGTGTCTCGTTTTCGTTAAAAAATATGCTTTTTCGAAAATTGCAAAAGTTCAAAATTTCTTCGGAGTCTCTTTACAACTAAAATATTAAAGAAAAATAGTTTTTCCCTTAATGAAATATTTTCCTTAAAGATAGATTTGAAATAAGGTCATGTACAATTTTTCGAAATTTTCAGTACTTTTCGCGTAATTATGCGTGAAAATACAGGGGAGAAAGTACGTGCTGTTGCAGTGCCATAAGTTTTTTAACATCATGAAGCCGCTGTGCACAATAAAAGACGCGGAACAAGGAGCCAAACTGACTCCGAATATGTCCGATGTGTCCGTTCCGTCCCGTCAGTTCCTCCCGTTCCACCTGGTGCACGCAACCCACACAAAGTTGCCGGCCGTCCTGTCCCGTCCGTCCTGTAGCACCGACCCATTGCGCGCTTTAGATGTGAAATAGTTTTTTGAGAAACGGCAGTACTTTTAATCCCGGTCGCGTCGTTGTTCAATACGACCAACAGATTTCCGCAACATTGGTAAGCAATATTTCCTTCTCTATTATTCCTAAACAAATGAAATAAGTTTACTTGTACAACTTTTTCACTTCGTGCATTGTAACCAATATTAATTTTTAATTTATTAACTCACAATGCGTGAATTACATCAAAAAACAACCTCTTACTTTCTTGGTTCGAGACTGAAGTCCATTATTGATTGGTAGGAATGCAAATACAATTTATGAATGTTTATTTATCACTAAATGAACAGGATCAGGGAGCTGGGAGAGACCTCGAAAGCATTCTGTATCGTAGTTCGAATGAGAATGACACTTTTTTAATTAATTAATTATTGAGAATGCGCGGTATATCAAAATGTTTCCTGCTCTTAGTGTTATTACCAAATTACACTTATATTTGGTTACAAATACTGCTGATATTAGAACTGTCATTAATTACTCATTGTTTTGTTGGTGTCCGCACGTTTACCCGTTCTATTGTTTTGATTTGCGGAAAAAACAAGGTTTATCTATATTAGGCAATTATATCCGGGATACATATATATCCGGGATACAATATGACTAAGTCATAGAATAGTAAATACCATTAAGTGATATACATAAAAATTTCATGTGTCATCTGCAGGAAAGACTGGGCATTATTTCAACACTATATTCCTTCCAAAGCTAAGCATATTCTGTTTCTCCAATAATAGGTTGACATTGGTTGATATTGTGGAAGAACTAGCTCGCGGGCAGAACCATGTAGGTAATTCTGTTTCCTCCTGAGGATGGTGACGTTATGAGGATGTGATGGTAGTGAAAAAAATGAGACCGATTTCCGCCATCTTCCTAGCCGAATATTACTTCGAAAGTGGAACTACAAAACAAGTCTTCAGAATGTGAAGCTGATCTTGTTACAAAAAAGAGAAAAAAGTTTACAAGAAAGAAATGGTTGAATAATACATCAGCTTTTACCCCATGTGGGAAAGGAGATTGTGAAGAGGTTTTGAAAGATACGCGGATAGTAATAAACTTTACTGAATGTTTTGAATTATTCCATAGTGGTGACATTGTACAAATTATTTCTGATAAGAGCAACTTGTTCGTGCCACATCGAAATCTTTATTTAACAGTAACAACAGATGACTTCAGGGTGTACATTGTTGCTTACCAGATATATGAGACCGCAATATACGAGAATGTTTTGGGAGAAGAAAAGTGACGCCCAATATGAACTGGTTTCTAACAGTATGAGACGGAATGGTTTCTTTGAAATACATCAATACTTACACTTGTGTGATAACAATTCATTATCTAAAAATGATAAATTTACAAAAGTACGTAAGTATTTTCAAATTCTCAACCATAATTTTGACGCTAATTTTGAAAAAGCTGTCTCTACCCTCATTTCTATTGAACAAACTATTGGGCCGTAATTGTCAGAACATGGCACCAAACAACATATACGTGACAAACCCCTTCGATTTGGCTATAAGCTTTGATCAACAGCTACTTTTTATGTGTACCTTGCCAGCTGCGAACTTTGCCAAGGTGCCTCAGGAAACACCATTGGAATTACAAGCAAATTATGGTTTAGGAGTTGCAGTAGTTCCAGAACTACACTCCAGACTACCACAAGGATTCGGGGCTTAGACTTCGACAATTATTTTACTAGTTTACCGTTACTGAATATATTTGCGGGAGAATAATATTGGTGGAACGGGAACAGTAAGGGAAGATCACCTTTAAAACTGTTCCTTCATGAACACATAAAGAAAAAGCCTAGAGGCGAAATAAATTACATGGTTTCAAAATAAATTATTGTTGTCAGATGTAATGACAATAATATTGTGACTTTTCGTCCCAACTGCTACAACTTGCAACCAGTTTCAAAAGTTTCAACAAATTGTAGTACTAAACAAGAAACGAACAAAAATTTTAAGTTCATTGTCTCGCTTTAGTCAAAATGTACAAGAGATATATGGGCGGTATCGATCGATTTTACGAGAATGTGAGATATCTAAGAGTGACGCTACGAGGAGAGAAATGGTGATTCCAGTTATTTGCTTTTGGATTAGATGCTTCCTGTCAACATGCTTGATTGACAAAAATAATTGGAAGAAATTTTAGTTACTGTGAATTTCGCAGAGAAGTAGTGACAAAGTATCTTCAAAAATACGGGAAACCAATAGAATTTTATTTTTTTATTTGCAGGCGTTATAAGCATATGTAAACTCTCTCACGTAATGTTTATTCAATTTTCGTTACCCATTTTGCCATGGGAATTGAAGGAAGCAAATACTTAATCACAAATCAACATTCGGACATGTGTGCGATAGTTAGGGTCCAACTTAAGAATCTTCAACATTCCTTATTCGATATATATGTACGTCTATATATATATATATATATATATATATATATATATATATATATACACATACATACACAATACAGGGCGCTTGAAGCCTAAACGCATAAAATCATTTGCAACAATGCCTCCATTTTGCGTCTGTGTGACAGACGCGTCTATGTGTAAAACAAACATTGTATATATATATATATATATATATATATATATATATATATATATATATATATATCCCAACGCAACCGCCGCACTCTCAAGTATTAAGCGCGTCTTCGGTGCATGTTCTGCCACTGCGATTGTGAAATATCGGCTGGAATTATTACTTGAACGTTATCCAGGACAAGTAAATCAATTTTTTTCAAGACAGTGTCATAACGAATGAATGTCCAAATTTGAGGGAGAACATTTTAACAATAGGATTACTTGATAACCATGTTCAAACCAGAACATAGAACGAACCCATACTAGCGAGAAAATCTTTCATCTATTAAAATGTTTGCAGAGCAAAACGTAATTCACAATCACATGACCAGAAGCGTGTGAAGTGACATAAATACTTTTCAATAGTAAGTGTGTGTGTGTATATGTATATATATATATATATATATATATATATATATAAAACACATACACACACTATTCAAAAGTATTTATTTCACTTCAATATATATATCTATATATATAGATATAGATATTGAAACTTCACGGTCTGTCGCATCGGATGTGCGTGTTTGGAACGAAGGCGGAGTAAAGAGAGTGAAGACGGGTAGTGTAGAGGCAAGTAGGTGAAGTGCAGAGTAGGGGGAGTTGGTCGTTGAGTTGTGAGGGAATCATCAGTCAGTTGGCCGGTTGTGAGAGGGTCAGACGCTTAGTCGGCAGCGAAGGAGGTGCGAGTGGGTGGACGGCGAGCTCCCCGCTGCTATCTCGTGCCTGCCGCAAAGGCCCTGCTGCTGTGCGTCGCTCTTTTGTCGCGTGACACCCCTCGGCGGGCGTTGCCCACGCCTGCCTATCACTGCGCGCCCGTGGCAAACAGACGCCGCCCGCCTGCGCCGGGCCTCCGGCCCCCGTCGCTGCGCCTGCGGCCTGCCCGCCGCGGCGTCGCCGTGACACCCAGACGCGCCCTCGGCGGGGCCTCCGCGGGACCGGTAGCGGTAGCTCAGAGCTGATGTCACTGCAGCGCCTCTGACCGGGAGGTCCTAGGTTCGAGTCTTGACGATGGCAGGATTTTCGACACTTGCTTGGTCGAATTCAGTCGCTGTCTGGAGGACAATTCTAGCGGCCGGCTGCTCTGATCGGTAGTTTTCCATGGTTTCACGATCAACACCAGGCAAATGTCGGAGCAGTACCCTACCAAATGGGCCACGGACCGCGCGCGATCTTTCCTTCCTCTTCCTTGTCCTGTCCTGTCCTGTCCTGTCCTCTCCCCTTACACACACACTTACACTAACATGCACTACACTACCACATATTCCGGGAGACGGTCGGGAGCTTAGAGCTTGTCCCGGCTGGGGCGGTGCCCCGCTGGTGGGAGAGTCCTGGTTAGGGGGAAACCCACTAACCGACGGTAGGTCGGCGCCGGATCTCGCCATCCAGCGGGGGAAGATCACCGCCATCTCCCGAGAAAAAAACAAGCACTACACTAACGGGACTAATGACCGAAGCAGTTGACGCGCCCGGAAACACAAAGAAACCAATGAATCAATCAAAGCCTCCGCGGGCGGGCGTTGCCCAGCCTGCCACCGCCGACGCACCTCCGGCCACGGCCGTGCCCCTGCCCGCCCTCCCGACCAGCGTTCGCGCCCTCAGCCCGGGCGGACGAATCCTTTTCCTTTGTTTATGCTGCTTTTTAGCCAATAAACGTTTGTTTTGTGAAAGAGGCAGTCAATCTATATATTAAAAAAAATAAGGTATTCTGCCATGGCTTCGTTTAGAGCTTCTATTGAACCGATTGTAGTATTTTTTTCCTTTAAATGAAAAAATGTGTTCTCTAGATGTGTTATAAGATACTGTTAGTGTTGATTCACCAACATTTACGGTGTAAACTAATTAATTAAATCATTCTTTAATCGTACGTTTATCGATAGTCAATTGTTTTCTTCCAGAGGGTTGTTGTTTCAAAATCGATATATATATATATATATATATATATATATATATATATATATATATATATATGAGTCGGTAGATGTGAGTCCACGCTGCTTCATGGAGGCGCTGCTTGATATTTGTTTTGATTGTTGAGATTTGTTTTCAATTCGTCAAGGTTTTGTTTTAGTGTAATAATTGCATTGTGATGTTGACAGTTTGCATGTATTTGCTTTTGTGGTGTATTTTGTAGAGAACATTCGGACAGTGAGTTTTGCTCGGTTGTACTGAAGTAGTATTGTACACAGGTTATGTCGAATTCCGAATGGACGCAGGGAAAGAGAAAGTCCGCGTAGAAGTCGTGTTAGTCAGGTCATTTCGTTCTCTGTTGGGTCGTTGTCTATGAAATGTCAGTTTTGTTCGGCTTTATACTTCCCATGTGAGAGAAATTCTGCAAACGAGTTTACTCTGTGTTGCTTAAATGGGAAAATAAGTTTACCTTCGAGAAATATGCCAGAAGAAATAAAAGTTGTTTATAGGAGATGGTAGGGCTCTTTGTTTTGTGTCATTTGATGCCGATATTGCATTGCCATCTGGTTATGGCCCATACATGTTCAAAATTTTGGAAACACACCACAAAATATCTTCATTGTACCCTGAATATCCAAACAATGCAACATATTGTGAACATTAGTCTGGGCACATTATTTTACATTTATCTCAGATCTCACCGTCAAATTTTGACGGGTTCTCGCTAGTCTGGATTTATTTTTGTTAGGAAGGTGACGTTCGCAAGATCGCCTGTATCCTATCCCTACCAGGAGAGAGAAGTTAGAATCATCTCACTTCCCTTCATGTAAGAAGGGAACTGCCGGTAGTGGCGTCACTATATTCTTTTCGACGTAATTGAAAAAAACAACTGTTTCATGCTGTGTAGTTAATGGCGATTTCCTAGTCACTATTTTTTTCAATATATTTGTAACGATCGTTACGGTAAAAGAGGTTACATAATTAGATATCGACAAAACAAACAGACAAAATTATATTATATTTTGTTCTTTTTTAATTTTAAATGTTCTTGATTTAACATACTGGAATACATTTTCCCAAAAATGTTAGATGTTTTTGAGAAAATCTTGTTTTTAATATTTTTTAATACTGCTCATATTTCACTCAAAATTGTTCCAGAACTACTAAAATTTGAAAAAAAGAACTAATTGTGTAGAACAAATTCCATTTGAAGACTAATTCTATATCTACACTTATAAAAGTGAATTCAGGGACGTGTAACCGACATCGGTACCACGAAAAGGAGTGTAATAATGGATACAAACATTTTACAGGCTCTTCTTCAGGATTGTCGCAGTGTCTGTGCAAAGTTTGGTACAAATACGTAATACACTAATACGTAATACACTAAGGCGTAAAATAAATAATTTAAATAATATATTGGTAGATGTACCACGATCATTTGTTTTCGCCTGTCGCTAAGAGGATTGGTCCCTACTATATTCCGCCAGGGGCCAACAGCGGTGCGGCAGAACCACAGTATACATATCAAACAGTAGCGGAGTTCCGTATTAAATGATTTAATATGGCTTATTGGTCAACGACTAGAGTTCCGTGCGACAACAAAGGAACTCTATGCCGATTACATTCTATTTCACATTCGTAATACAGCATCGTTTTGCTAAATATGACCAAAAGGGAAATATTTATATATTTTAATTTCCCCTCAAATACAACTAAATATACAACAGGTGAAGAAGAACTCTTAACTTTTTTTAAGAAAACAATTTTTCAATCTAAGAATGTTGTCCATTAAAATTAAATAATGTCGTGAGGAATAACAACTATTTATTTCTTTTGCATGAAAATGTCTAGAAACTGCTGATCTAAATCAGTACAAAAACGAGATACTAAATTAATGCAGTAGAGCTTATTGAGAGATGAAAATTTGTATCTAGACGGGAAAATATAAAACAGGATGATGCTGATTTATTAATAGCATAGCAATGATAGCAATTCATTTTCTAAATTTTGTCATTAAAACTGCCTCACACTGACAGATATTCATTAAAACCGGTCGAAATCACATATCAGATTGAAGTTATTTTGAAACTTTTCAAAAGAATAAACTTTTTGTCATGTTTTCATCTAGACTCCCACCTAAATTCTTGCATTTTTACAAGGATGAATCTCCGTAACTTTCTTCAATAACAAAATCAAAATCTCAGAGTTTGGAATTTATTTCTGTTAAATTCTTTTTTTCCATTAAATGTGAGGCTGATATTTCAGTTTGTTGAGTTCCAGACCTCAGATCAGAAAAGATCAAGAAACAACATGATATTTTTATTTTCACGTATATACGGAGTTTAGAGAAAGTTATGTAATGCTAACTTGATACTACATTTATTTCATCAAAGAATACATTCTACTTACCTATTCACTGGGGTAATCTTTGTGAAATTTCTTTGAAAAAGGTATTAGATTCATATTACAACTAAAACTTTATCTTATTTACTTGAATTAAAGAATTTAATGCAGTTAAATAAGTTGAGGAAGTTCATTTTAATTTACACAAGAGTTGTTACGTACTGTATCAGAATTATTTGAGAGGATTATTTCCCGATTCTTCTCTTTCTTTTATATGTTGTGGATTTTTTTAACTTTCTTTGCATTTTTTCTTTTCTTTGTTACTGGCCTGGGAGTATAATTACTAGTGTTTATGTCTCAAGTGCTAGTGTGTGCTAGTGTATAATTCATTTCAACGATTACTGCCATTCTTTTCAAATGTTTGTAAATCTCAGAAAGAATACTCTCCTTGTTAACTTTTCAAAAGCACCTGATCTTTTTTTTTCATTGGTATCGAAAGATGACCCCATACCATGCATTACGTAGGAACAGAATTTCTGCTGTTATAAAACTAGTGACGTCCATTGTTAATACGGATGCCACTCATCGAGCAAATCTAATCTTCTGCTCGAGTCATTCGGACGAAAACCTCGCATCAAAGGGGGGAGGAATTGTTAACTATATTCGAAATAGAAAATACAGTTTGTACAGCTATTTTAAAGAATTCTTACTCTAGTTCATGAATTGACTTGCTTCAAAATGCTCAGAACAAAGATTGCAATTCACATTGAAATAACCAATGTCTTTTTCCATTCAATCTTCACGCTTACAATTAATGATGCACCTGTAAAAGGTAAAGAATTTTTAGGGAATTTTAAAAAGGACAATTCTGGGTTGGGCACTTTTGTTATTGGAGCAGTTCACTGCAGAACAATAGGGACTCTTCGAAATTCTCATATCGATTTACCAGAAGTTAACACGCGGGAAACAAAGAAATGGTTCAAATACCTCGCACGCATTAAAAAGAATAACTTGTAGCAATCTACTAAGTCTCACAATGAAGTCACCACAGTTCACAATAACTCACAAAATCGGAATATAATGAAAGAAATTCAGTACTGTTTACCTTACACAGTACCATTGCCCGCCGCCGCCCGGGCCCGCCGCAAGGAGCGCTGGCGAAGAAAAATATCGAGAGTTTCCCTTCTGTATAAATATATATACAGTGGCACAACTTCAGAGAGCTGAAGTCAACGCCACTTTGAATTGACGCCCACACCCGTAAAGTCAATGCCGTTTTGGTTTCAAGAGGGCGTTGTCGAAGTTCACTGAATTGTTTGTGAAGTTGCATTTTTAAGAACTGGTTAAGAACTTAAACTAGAGGTGCTACAGAATGGCACAGACTCTCACGTAGTAGTTTTCTAATTTCCTTTGTGTGGACTGGTACTGAGCAGTCTTTCCCCTCCATCTTGCCAGCTGTCATCTATCGCCGCCCAAATTACATTTTTTTGAAATTTTCTCAACTTTTCGGTTTCCAAATAGAATCAAAATATTATTTTAAGAATGTTAAAGAAGACTAAAACCTTGTCCTAAATAGCAATTTTCATTGAAAATTTGAAGCCGTCTTTAAGAAAATGGGGTTAAGCTTTACTGTAATGCGAAATTTGAAGCCCTTTTACACAGGAATATATTGAGATTTCGAAAAACTTCACTTGAAGTAATTTGAAGAACTAACTTGAATTACATTTGTGCAATTTTTGAAAAAACAAAGAATGCACCAAAGTTAACTTTATGTCATATTAAACAGTGTCATTACCAGTATCCGTTGGAAAAGTTTGAAGAAACAATTTGCAGCCATTGAGAAAATGTCTTTTGAGCGATTCTGAAAATGCGGACTTTTGAGCTCGTTTCCACAGAAAACTGTTGAGTTTTCGAGAAACTTTATTTGACATTATTTAAAGTACATGTACTCATAAATACAATAACTTGAAGAAATTGCCTATGATGTACTACATATTACCGACGTGAGGGACAAGTAAAAAAATTACATTTTTATAATTTTTGAAAAAAAAGAAGAATGGAGCAATATGGCGTTTATGTCATTGTAAAGGGTTTGTTTGGTATATCCTGACCAAAAATTTAAAAAATTGGAGCCGTTTTTGAGAAAATCGTTGTTTTGTAAAGTTTTAAAAATACAAATGCTGCACGCCATATTGCGAGAAAACTGCTAAAATTTTGTCTTAATGAAAGAACTACTAATGGACAATAAATTTAATTTTAAGAAAAAATCTTTTTCTTCAAGTTTGTAGTTGTGGGAAGGCGCCGAAAAAATTCAAACTTCTGCAATTTTCGAAAATTCAGAGTTAACCGTGAAAATCGGCCCTATGCCACTTTTATAAGTGTATTTTACAGTAGTCTTGCAAGAAATTTAAAGAAAACGTTTTGGAGACATTTTTAAGAAAATTTTGAAAATGTCTGCGAGTCTTCATGTAAAGTACCCCCAAATTTTAAAGAATGTTTTCAAAATTTCAAAGCTTCAACTAGAGACAGATCGACTGGGGATTCTTCAATCTAGAAGATATCGTACGTGTGGTTTAGGCACACGCAGTGTTCACAGATGGACGGACAGACAGACGGACGGTCGGACAGACGGACGGACGGACCGACGGACAGACTGACTGACGGATGTTTTACTTTCAATTGGTTTCTCGCCTTCAAGGACCCATCAAAGAGGGATTCACCACGTGTTAAAGGACTTTTTTCTCTTAACTTAACAAGTGGATTTATCAATATTCTCGTTATCAGGGCCCGGAAATGAATTTTTTTCTGGCGAAAATTCGCCGTTTTTTTGCGCAGCATTACACAACTTTCTCTATACTACGTATATTACTCCGTATACAAGAAAGTAACTAGAGGTGCTAAAGAATAGCACAGACTTTCTCGTACCACTTTTTTTCTGATTTCCTTAGTGTGGTCTGCCTTTAAGGTCCTGCTCCATTCTCTGGTCAGCTGCCATCTATCGTCACCCAAAGTACATTTTATAACAATTTCTCAACTGTTTGCTTTCCTAGTAGTACAACCGAATAATTACTTCAATAATATTAAAGAAGAGTAAAAACTCGTCCTAAATAGAAGTCTTCATTGAAAAACTCTTATTCGTTTTAACAAAATGGCGATTAAGCATTATTTGTATATGCGAAATTTAAGCTCTTTTTCACAGAAATCTGTTGGGTTTTCGAAAAACTTTATTTGAAGTCATTTAAATCGCTTCTACTCACAAATGTAATAATGCATACAAATTGATGGAAATGTCCATATTAACGGCGTGAGAGTTTCAAGAAATTTCAAGAAAATTACATTTGTGTAATTTTTGAAAAACATGAATACACCAAAACAAACTTTAGGTCATAACAAACAGTACAATTAGCACTATCTGAGGAAAAAAATTTGAAGAAAAAATTTGGAGCCATTTTTAAGAAAATGGCGTTTGAGTGTTTCTGAAAATGCGAAATTTTGTTCATTTTTATAGAAAACTGTTGGGTTTTCAAGAAACTTTATTTGACATTACACAAATAATGTAAAGAAATCGCCTTTGATGTAAGTTTTACTGACGTGAGAGACAAGTCATAAACATTTCATTTTTGAAATGTTTGAAAAAACAAAAGAACAGAAATATGGCGTTTATGTCACGGAATAGGGTTGTTTTGGCACTAACCTTACCAAAATTTAAAGAAAAAATTTGGAGCCTTTTTGAAAAACTTTTCTTGTTATTTTTTAAAATTGCAAATATTGAACGCACTATTGCACGAAACTACTAAAATTTCCAAAAAAACACATGCCTAATTGAGCACACAAATTTCATTTGAAGAAAAAATCCATTCTTCAATTTTATAGTTATAGGAAGACGCCGGAAACAATTCAAACTTTTGCAATTTTCTAAATTCAGAGTTAACCATGATATTCTGACCTATGCCATCTTTATTTTAAGCAAAATTTAAAAAAAGGAATTTAAAACAAAAATTGGAGTCATTTTCAAGAAAATTTGAAAATGCCCGGGGAGCTTCATGTAAAGTACAAGTTTTAATGAATGTTTTTCAAAATTTCAAAGCTTCAACTAGAGCCAGATAAACAGATGATTCTTCAATTTGGATAAGATTGTACCAATGGTTTAGGCGCTAGGAGTGTTCAGATACGGACGGACAGGCGGACGGACAGACGGACGGACGGACGGACGGACGTTTTGCTTCCAATTGATTTTTCGTCATCAATGACCCACAAAGCAAGGATTCTGGCTATACCACGTATTAGAGGATTTTCTCTCATAATTTAGCAACTGGTTTAATGAACTTTTTCGCCACTAGAGCCCGGCAATGAATTTTTTCCGCCGAAAATCCGCAGTTTTTTCGCGTAGCATTACATAACTTTCTTTACACTACGAATATTACTCCATATATACGTACGTATACGAGAAAGTAAAAAGTGCTGACTATTTCAATAATTGCTGATGAGACTACTGATGTGTCTTGCTAGATTCAATTTGTTCTTGAGTTGCGATACATTACTCTTGAGAAGCCAGTGGAAAGATTTTAGAATTTTGTTAATCCAGAAGGCGAAAATGCTAATTCCATCGCAAATTGTATCTTAAGAGAACTTGATCTTTTAATAGGAGATTAACCAGGAAAACTGATCGCTCAGTCGTAACTAGCAGAAGTCGGAGCAGAAGTTATAAGGGGAAGGATAGTTATGAGTGGATGCAAACGCAAATTATAATCCATTGCTATGTGCACCAGTTCAATTTTATTATGTCAACAGAAGCCTCTGTTAATCGCAGTGTACGCATCTTCTTTGCCCACTTCTCAGGAATTTGCTCTTTCGATAGCAGTTCACCGCAAAGATCTAAAGTTTTGTAGGCATCATGGAGAAAAGCTCGCCCCGCTTCTCTCTCACAAGGTAGAGGTATCATTCGCGTTTGGTTAAAGATGTGTACGAAAATAGAGATGATCTCATAACAGTAATGAAGCAATTGAAAGTAATGACGGTATAAAATTACCCTCTACAATTGAAAAAGCTGGATCATATAAACAGGGACTGCAAGATAAGGATTTCATTTTCTGGCTCACATCTTTCAAGAAGATAGTGCCTCACGTCGACATAATCTTCAGTCAATTGCAACAAACTGAAATGAACCTATTAAGGCCAAAAAAGACTTTAAAATCGTTGAAGACGTAATGCAGACCATCAGGAATGACATTGACACTGTTATTAATGATATTTATTCTGAAAGTGATGAAACATAGCTTCCTAAAAGATCACAGGCAGGTAATGATTCCAGAAAAAGAGATGCTTTGGAAGTGTGATGCCATCCTCTCTGAAATAAAAACCAGGTTTCAGTTCACAAGACAACTCACTACTACCAATCTAATTAATATAAATAATTAACGTAAATAACTTACATTCTTGCATACAAGTACTGGAAAAAATTTCCGATCAATTATCTCGAAATAACTGACATTTCGATCTTCAACTTTTCAGATGTAGGAAAATACCAAAAAACATTTTACGTTTTCCAATTTTCGAGAAAAGAAAAGACCTACGTTATTTGTAAGCGTTCTCTTCACTAACCGAGGACCTCCCTTCCTTCACTAACCAAAGTTTAATAAAAAAATATTGAGCTAGTATTGAGAAAATTTTGATGATGCTTAATGAAAAGTAGCCCCCAAAATCAAAATATCCGTTTCAAACTCAGAGGGTCTCCAGTTCCTTTAAATCGATCGAGGAATATCAATTTCGGATAAAATAGTGTGAATGGTTTAGGCGGTATCATAGACTACAGGCGGAGATGGACGACAATCAGACCGATCTTCTCCCGTCAATCGATTTTTCAGTATCAAGGACCCACAAAACTGGATTCTGGCTGTGTACCGTGTTATAGGAAGTAATTTGCTACATACAGAAACAAGATTTAACCACTTTTTCATAAGCAGGGACCGGCAATAAGAGTTTTTCTGTCGAAAAAGTGTCCGCCGCAGCATAACAATGATTTCTCTTTGTTTTCTCCGAAGACGATGTAAGGCGAGAAAGAACCTGTGGTGCTACAACAGATATCGTTCTCTCATTATTTCTAACTTTTGCAATTTTGGAAAATTCAGAAAATTCAACAACAATTAGACCTGCGATATTTTTAAGCGTTCCTTGTACTAAAACTCCCTAAGTTTCACGCAAAATTACACGAAACCATTCATATTTTTGAAAACTAGCAGAACCCGGCAGACGTGGTCCTGCCCTCCCTCTCTCTTTCTCTCTCTCTCCCTTTCCCTCTTTCTCGTCTCTCTCTCTCTCTCTCTCTCTCTTACCCCTTTCTTATTCCCCTCTATTTTCCCTTCTCTCTTTTTCGGGCAGAATTTTCGACACTAGCTTGTCAGCTAGGTGGAATTCAGACGCTGTCTGGAGGAGAAATCTAGCGATTGGCTGCTCTGAACGCTAGTTTTCTGTGGTTTCTTTTATCAAAACCAGGCGAATGCCGGAGTAGTGCCCTACCAAACGTGCCACACACCGCGCGCGATCTTTCTTTCCTCTTCCTTGTCTTATCCTCACCCCTTATACACACACACTAACATGCACTACACTACCACACATGCCGGGAGACCGGTTGAGGACTTCTCCCGGCTGGGACGGTGCCCCGCTGGTGGGAGATACCTGGTTGTGGAAAACCCCGTTAGCCGACGGTAGGTCGGCGCCGGATATGGCCATCCAGCGGGGGATGACCACCGCCACCTCCCGAGCAAAAACACGCACTACACTTAAGGGAATAATGACTCCATCTGTTGACGCGCCCGGAATCACTAACAATCAATCAATCCGAATTTTCGGAGGTTTTGTGTCGAAAATTCGCCGTTTTCCACACCCGATTACAATACTTTCTCTTCTTACCACGTACGGATGAGAAAGCAGAATATACGAAGATGTTGTTGGGAAAATTTTGTATTCTGAATTCCGTGATTAGAACATTTTAAAACCCAAACGAGGGATAGACTGCGCCTGCGCGAGGTAGCCGCGCGCGCGCTCCCCGCTGCGCCCAAGGCCTCCGCGCCTGTGCGCGGGCGCTGGCTGGCTGTGCCGTGGCCGCGGCGGAAGGGTCCAGGTGCTCGCTGCTGAGTGCGCGCGCGCGCGTGTGGGAGCTGACGTGCGGACGTGGTGCGGCGTCGCCGTGACAGTGGTGCACAAGTGTACGATGAGGCGTGGATTCGTGTGAAACTTTTTGTGTGCCGCGAGTGAATAGAAGAAGGACGATGGGTGCGATCTGCGAGCTCCTGCCAGGGGAATGCCAGTGCCGTGAGTATAATACAGTCGCCGTTCAGTGTTTTGGTGTGGTTGTTGGCCTTTGATGTGTCGCAATGTGAATTCGCCCTTGTATGTGTGTGCGAATGCTTGTTTATGTGTCTATGAGGGGGAGAGAGGGAGGGTGTGTGGGAGAGGGTAAAAGAGAGGGTGAGAGGGAAAGGGGGGTGAGAGAGAGAGAGAGGAAGAGGGAGAGATGTGATGACTCGTGGCTGCGTCTGGTTGTTTGGTCGATGTTCCGTTGTGAGGGAGCGGGGGCGGGGTCTGGACCTTAAGTGGTTCCTTCCCTCTTCATTTATTGTTCCGCATTTTGTTGCTGTTGTTGTTGTTGTTGTTGTTGAAATCACAAATTCTGTAGTCGACAGTGTCGACCTATTGGCCTAACCAAATTGTTTTGTAACTACGTTCAGCAATCATCTGTACGTCTTGTCAACAGCGTACCTGTCAGGGAGTTTTAAACATCTGCGATGCAGATAATCGCATACGAAGCACAAGGACGCGATCGCGAGATATAATTATTATCGTAAAGATGTTTGCAATAAAGATAACGACACTAAATCGCATTATCGTAACAACCCATATATTAAGTATAAATAATAGTACAATATAATTTCGAACTTATCTGAAAATGTGTGAAAGGGTCTGCTTCTTTGTGTTAGTTTCGTCAAAGTGATGTGGGTCTAAGGATTTCGATCTTAACCATCAGCGAAATAAAAAATAGAACCTCTTTCGAATAGTTCCTTTTATTCTTTGAATATTAGTTTTAATATATCTGAATTGAGGAGCAAACATTCAAAATGTGAAGTCCACTTCAATCTTTTTCAATAAAAATGAAAAATATAGCTCAAATTTTACAATTTTCAACATAACTCTCTCACTCGACGAACATAATCTAAAACTCAACGAATAGAGTACTATCTAATATATTGTAAGACATCTCACGTTTTTTTCTGGAAATAAAATGCTCGGTAAAAACAACAGAAGAACTCAATTTTTGCCAAATAAACAAGACACCTTTTGAATTTTTGATCCTCATTGTGGGCAAAGTTTGATTTTATGAGTTGGGTTAGGGTACTCGTACGTAGAGGCGCTCCAGGGGGGGGAGATGCATTGAAGCCATGCCTCCCCCCCCCCAAAGCTCTTCGGAAGAGACCCTCAAAAAGGAGTTTTCTTTTACTTTCCTTCGTTTGATTTCCTTCATATGAATATTTATTTATTTTAGAATTATATAATTATTTTTAAAAGTTATATATTGTAACACATTACAGGATTTAAGGCTAGGTTTTTTATTTTGTATGTTCACGAAAACTTAGATCGTAAATTAAAAAATAAGAATATTTTTAAAAAACACGCCACACAAAAAATACTATGTAGAAGTAGACAAATAATAAATTATAAACTCAGTATTGCTAAACATTACAACTGATTGTCGATGGTTAGTAAGTAATTCTAAGAAACCTATATGTACATTATCTCTGTGAAACAAGTGGGAATAAGTATTATTATTATTATTATTATTATTATTATTATTATTATTATTATTATTATTATTACATTAACAAACATACACTTCAAAAATAATTTACAATGTAATAACAAATGTTTATGATTTAACCAAACTCTATGATCGCCTCCTCCAACATGATGGGTTGGATCCGCCATAGGTACATAGGACGTGGCGAAGGAGCAGAAAAAGTAGGCTCCGGCGCGGGCGCTGTCCGTGCGCCACTTGAGAACCGGCCGCGCAGCAGCGCGTTTCGGAGGAATGCGCCCCTCCCCGCCACGCCCCTTATGTTGCTCCATTTTGCCGCTCCCAAATTACGTTCGCAAAATTCAGCCTTTAAAGAACTTCCTTAACCTCTCGGAACTCCCAACTCATTTTGACCGAGAGGTCCGAGGTTTCGAGTTCGCATGGTGGGAGAATATTTGTCGCTAGCGACATAGCTAGGTCGAATTCAGTCGCTGTCTGGAGGAGAATTCAAGCTGCCAGCTGCTCTGATCGGTGGTTTCTCCCATCAGCAGCAGGTGAATGCCGGAGCAGTACCCTAACAAACGGGTCACGTACCGCGCGCGATCTTTCCTTCCTCTTAGACCTATCTTCGCCCTTTACTTACACTCACACCTACATGCACTACTCCACCACACCTGGCGGGTGCTGAGAGCTTGTCCCGGCAGGGGTGGTGCCACTCTGGTGGGACTACCTGGTTGTGAAGGAAAAAATAAACAGCGAGCCGACGTGTAGTTCGGCTCCGGTCTCACCATCCAGAGGGGAAGATTGCCGCCACCTCCTGCGATAAAACATGCACTACATTTGCGGGACTGATTACCTGAGTTGACGTGCCTGGAATTACTATCAATATGTCCTAACTCATCCCCTCGCCAGGAAGAAGTAAATTTTATTTCAACTTCTTCCCTTCCTGAGTTAATTTTATTTACCTTCATTAAGAAATATAGCAACTTTTTTGTATAGTTGTATAAAGTTTTTAATTCCAATACGAAAAATACGTTTTTATCAATTGAACATTCATTTGCAATGTGATGCTAGTTTTATTATAAATATTGCAACATTATTGCAAGAACTTTAATCTTTCTGTAACCCCTCTTCCTCTTTCTCATTGCTCTGCTTTCTGGGAAGCGCACGTACGTTTTTAAATGAACCCTTAATGTGCACTTCAATGACTATTTGAAGGTTACAGTTTATGTTGATGGTTCACTATAGTTTCATTACAGTTTTGAGTTTTCTATGAAAATACAAGAGAAGAATTCATTGGATGTAGAAAAAAAATGACAGTAATATGTCATCTTTTATAACCATACTTTATACTGCGATGTATTTTCGAATTAAAGAGAAGTTACTATTTCAAACAAAATAATAATACTCAACTAAAAAATTTGTATAAACTGCAAAAAAAAAAAAGATTTCATTACGCGTGATGGTCAAAATCCAGTCGTCAGACACTGGAGTAATATTGATGATCTCTGTTCTCTTGATTGTGAATTAGTGGATACTCTCCATTATATTCTGCTTCGCATGTTATGTTATTTTGTACTTACAAATCAAGGAGATTCTTAAATATTAGTTTTTTGGTGTGTTTATCAACGCAATTAATTATCATGAATGAAAAACTTAAGTTTATTTATTTATCTCCTTTATTTAGCAGTAATTAGAGCGTAAAGTTGGGATATTTTTGCTTGTGTATTTGTTCCTGGCGAGTGGATGTGTTTTTTCCGATTTGGTTTTGTATCAAGTTGCATTCCTAGGTACTTGGCTGCTGTTTGACTTGGTCCCCAGGGAATGTTTTCGTTGTGCATAATTAACTGGGGAGGGGTGTCCCATCCACTTCATTCTCCTCCATCGTCTGCCACGCCCCCAACGCCATTCAGCCAAGGTTGAATTTGGAGAGGGGCCCAATCTGCCTGAAAAGGCGGCTCCCCGCATTCCGTATTCAGCGAGTAGCGAGCGCCCGCTCGCCGAATCCCAAACAGTGTGGATGGGATGCGCGCTATTTGCCGAGCGACCAACGTTCGATGTACGCCCTACCCACCGCGCGTCGTTCTTTTGGACACATCAGAGGAGGCGAACAATCGTCGACCAGTTCAGCTGCTTGGGATTGGGCGACCAGTCGCTCGCTACTCGGCGAATGCCGAATGTGTGAGGTCGCCTCAACCAAAATTATCGAAAACGAAAGAAAGTCCGTAGAGTTAAGTCGGTCGAACAAAGAATTTTCGCTGTATCTTTCAACAAATCCAACTTCAACATGGCAATGTTCAGTCATGCGAGCGATTACTTCGACTTTAATTTTTGCGAATTTATATTGGAACGTGTTCGACGAGTAATGTGCCGAATTTATTAGCTTTCATTTAAGAGATGTTGGTCAACTTGCGCTGGAGCATTCCCTTTTCTTTGGGGGGGGAGGGGGAGGTCGCGAATTGCCAGCTTAGAACCATGCGGACGTACACTTGCACTTACCGAAGCTCAGTTACATTTATCCCAGGGTAAGTGTATGTAACCCCTTTTGGGGGGGATCAGCTTTACGCTGAATCCGATTTTTATCCCCCAGGGTTGCTAGTCCTGGGGGGATGAGATATGAATAGACTACACACATACACACACACACACACACACACATTCAGACATGCACAAACACATCCATGCCCGAGGCTGGACTCGAAACCGCGATTCTTCCGTCAGATCTCCACGGCACTACTGCCTTAGCGATCTGGGCTATCCGCATCGGCATAATTATTATTATTATTATTATTATTATTATTATTATTCCTATTATTATTATTATTATTATTATTATTCCTATTGCACCAGAGAAATTACAAGTAAAGCATTTTCTTAAAACGACTAGATTTCAGTTTGCACCACTTCTGAAAACTGGTGCTTCGCGATTTATGATAGTCCAATAGAGAGAAATGGCAAGCAAAGTCGGGTGGAAATTCGATTGGACTCAGATGAAAGCGGGTGCGGTGCGAGTCGAGTCCCTAGACTCAGAGAATAACGCAAAAGACGCCATTTAATATCCTCTCACCCGATAGCCCTGCCAAACAGTAATCAGGAGCTAAAGTGAAATTACAATTGGTAATTGATTGATTAATTGTTAGTGATTCCAGGCGTGTCAACTACTAGGGTCATTAGTAAGTGTATTGCATGTTTTTTTCCCTCGGGAGGTGGCGATGGTCTTCCCCTGCTGGATGGTGAGATTCGGCGCTGACCTACCATCGGCTAACGAAGTTTTCCTCAACCACGCATCTCCCACCAGTGGGGCACCGCCCCATCCGGGACAAGCTCTAAGCTCCCGACTGGTCTCCCGGCATGTGTGGTAGTGTAGTGCATGTTAGTGTAAGTGTGTCAGGGGTGAAGAGGGGAAGGAAAGATCGCGCGCGGTTCTTGGTCCGTTCGTTAGAGAACTGCTTCGTCATGCGCTTGGATCGGAGAAATCTCGGAAAACTACCGATCAGGCCGCTAGAATTCTCCTCCAGACAGAGACTGAATTCGACCTAGCTATCTAGCTGATGGCGAAAATCCTGCCACCGTCGGGGCTTGAATCTAGGAACTCCCGGTCAGAGGCACTGCAGTGACAACAGTTGATGCCTTGAGGCACCTCTCCCAGTAAAACAATTAGTATCATTATGGAGATTTTCAAGATTATTAATATAGGAATGATTCGTGGTTTTGGATAGTTTGGAATTGGTTTGAAATTTTGATGTGGGGGGGAGCGCATTCCCTTGCTCGGGTCCGCCGCAGCCGCCGCATTGGTGGGCGCGTGGCCGGTGCATCGCACCGCCAGATGGCGCTCGGCGTCTGCCCAGCCTCTCGGCAGGTGCGAGGCCCTCGCTACCTGGAGCGGCAGCTGCACTTCGGCCAGATACGCCTTCACAGAGATTGACTCGCTTCGGAGATTTACGGCGGTGCTTTAAGTGTGTAGTGGATGAAAAGAATATAAAAAAGAGTTTGGAAAAACGAAGCTGCTCCAAGGTTCAGTCTGTCCTTGATTCACCCTACGTTAAAATAGAGAAATTTTGTTTATGTTTTCTCAACAGTTATCAAAGATATGCAACTGTAGGTGCTTACAAGCAATTTTTAGCAGTTTTACCCAGATTTCCTTTTCTTGATTACATTAGGAAAAATATGACTTCTAACACAAAGGAATGAAATATATATTTTATTTCCCACAAACATATTTTCTTAACAACTAAAGTTGCATATTCCTTACCATAAAATGGCGCCAAAAGTAGATAGAACATCCTTTAATTTGTCAAAATATTCATCATGAAAAAGTTCACAAGACTGCCTGTTTTATGGGTTGAAGGAGGGTTTATTGAACATATAATATTACGGACTCTTGACTCAATAATAGAGAGTTTTTGCAAGTCGTGGGTTTGAAAGACATAACACGACAATTCTAGGGAGAATTGTACTGCACATGCGCCGGCATCAAATGACGGGATTTCGAATGACGAGTCCCGTCATTCTCCGTTTTGTCGTCTACGACATATGTGTTCATATCTTATACTTTACGTAGTTTTCGCCGCCACCACTAAACAGGAATCCATCCCTAACACAATGAGCATGGAAGAAATGAAAAATACAATATCCATAGTACCAAACTAATATGGCAGCAAGTTAATAGTTAATTTTTTCTGAAGGTAATTCAAATGTGTTAGGAAGAAACTTAACGTAATTTTTTTAGGATTTGGAGGTTATGTATATATTGAGGTTACATTGACATGAAAAATAGTTATTTATCCACAGGGCGTCATAATTGCCATACATTTTCCATACCTAATATATACACTATGTTATAGTTAAACAGTAGGGTTTAAGACTATCCAGGAAGCTATAGTTTTCTTTGGAGTTACAGACATGTATTACATATTCGAATGATACAATCAGATTTCATGTCTTAGTATACGTTTTACTTTCTTGTAATACTTATAAAAGCAAAAATAGACGCAGGAAACACACAGATGTTCGATAAAAGCTTTTAGATCCTGTTAGAGGTGAGAAGTGTTCAGTTCCATTTAGTTCCTAGCTTTAACGTATATTTTCGATTGTACGACATGCAAAACCTACTAGAGAGTATTGGAAAGTCGTTGATTTGAAAGTCGTAACTCGACAATTCTGTGAAGAACTGAACTGCGCATGCGCCGACATCAAATGACGGGATTTCGATTGACGGAACCCGACATCCTCCCTGTTTTGTCGTCTACGACAAAGTGTTCGTAACTTACACTTTACGTAGTTTTTACCGCCACCTCTAAACACGAATACAACACTAACCCACAATAAGCATGGAAGTAATGAAAAATACAATATCCATATTACCAATATAATACGGCAGAAACTTAATGGTTATTTTTTAATGTTAGTTCAAATATGTCAGAAATAAACTATCATAATTCTTAAGGACTTGGGGCCGGTAGTGGTAGCTCAGTGCATCAACTGATGGCACTGCAGTGCCTCTGACCGGGAGGTCCTAGGTTCGAATCCTGACGGCGGCATGATTTTCGACACTAGCTTTTCAGCTAGGTCGAATTCAGTCGCTGTCTGGAGGAGAATTCTAGCGGCCGGCTGCTCTGATCGGTAGTTTTCCGTGGTTTCTCCGGTCAACACCGGGCGAATACCGGAGCAGTAATCTACCAAACGGGCCACGGACCGCGCGCGATCTATCCTTCTTCTTCCTTGTCCTATACTCTCCTCTTACACACACACTTACTCGAACATGCACTACACTAGCACATATTCCGGGAGACCGGCCGGGAGCTTAGAGCTTGTCCCGGCTGGGGCGGTGCCCCGTTGGTGGGGTTCTCGTTAGGGGGAAACGCCACTAGCCGACGGTAGTTCGGCGCCGGATCTCACCATCCAGCGGGGGATGATCACTGTCATCTCCCAAGAAAAAACATGCACTACACTAACGGGACTAGTGACCGAAGCAGTTGACGCGCCCGGAAACACGAAAAAATCAATCAATCTATTAAGGACTTGGAGGTTATGTAATGAAGATACGTTATTTCCTATTGACGATAACGTTTACGTACTACGATATTGGATTTCCCATCTTGCAAAAACTCCCTATTGAAGTTGTACTTCCACGTTAACTTGCACGGGTTACGAAGTGGCGAGTGCGGAGCAAGCTTTGCCACTCCCCTCCCCTCCCTGCCCCTTCCTCCGCCCTCACGCCACCCCTCACAGAAGCCCCCAAAGCGAACACTCTCTTCAAGTGTTTCGCCGAGGAAGGCGTTTCATATACGTACGAGCACAATCACAGTGAGTGAAGGAAATATATTGTCCAATTTTCCCTATTTTTTTCAGAAGAAATATGCGTTAATAATTATTTTCTTTAATTATTTCTAAAGTGATTGTATACGTGAAATTGTTCAGTAATGAATAATGGTGACCCTCTTATTTTTGGAAAACATTTCCATACTGGGGAAAGCTATCACAAAATGCATCTCGAAGAATCGATTCCGAAGGGAAAAATATGCTACTTCAAACAAAGTTTTGTGGGGCGAATTGCTGAGCGGTACATATCAGAAGTATTCAAGCAGAGCTTTCGAAGCCAAGTGAGCCTGCTGAGTGTCATGATCAACATTTCATCCTCGTTTGTCGGTTGAGTCTCTCCGAGGCATTTCGGCGCATCGGAGCCACCCTTGAGCAGGGGGGGGGGCTTGGGGCGAAGAGAAAGGCTTGCGCGCGGTTTGTGACCTGTTGTGTGAGAAGGTTTCGGTATTCGCGTGGAAGTGTCAGGAGCAAATGACATCCGGCGTAAGCATCTGACCAGGGGCCACAACCTCACTAGAGTTTAGGGTTGCAAACAATGTTCGTGTAAGAGGTCACTCGACAAAAATAAAGAAAAAAAACACATCAGCACATTTCTTTTCATAAATATTTAATTTAGACTAACATCAGCTCTATGTCTTTCTTCTCTCCATTTGCAATTCAAGTGAGAAGATTCTTCACAATATTGCAGAGGAAGATGGTTTGAACGTCTCTCGACAAAAATGCAGATGAAGATGGTGTGAGCGTCTCGTTTTTTTATTTTAGTCACTAGATAGAGACACTTTCATGCATGCGTGCGTCATGTTTGTGTGTTAACATTTAGAAAAAGAGATAAAGATAGCGGACAATGCGTTCTAAATTTTGGGCGACAGCTTGTACTACTTTGGGACGCACCTGGCGACCTGGACGTAGTATCTTGGTTCCTGTGATCATTGTTTAATGATGTATGAAAAAGTAAAGAGTATTCTTCCATGCAGAATTATTCAATCAATTTTGAGTGTGCTTTTATATTAATTGAGAATAATGATAAAATGAAGGAAGGTACCTGAAAATACAAATAACAAAAAACACTAAAGACTTCGTTCAAAGGATCAACAAAAGCCCATTGTTGAGAAGGGCTCTTAGGCCATTCTATTACTAGAGGGCCCAATCAGTTTTGCTGTCAATCGATTTTTGGGTACCAAGGACACAGGAAAGGCATTCAGACTACACAACCTGTCAGAGGAAGTAGTCCACTTTTTCGTCGCCACGGCCCGACAATAAGAGTTTTTCTGCCGCAAATTCGCGGATTTCCGCCGCCCGAATGCCATGCTTTCACTTCACTACTTACATAGTGAGTAAAATGAGTGTGTTTCTACAGACTATTCGACTCATGAGTTATTCGTTTCAATCCGGCCAACATTTTATCATAAGATGAAGTTATGAACCAATCACAGCGCTAAAATCGAAAAGTTCGCATGTGTACTTTTCCTGTCGTCTTCCAACGATGTGTCAAATGGGCAGCGAGTGTCAGTGCCAGAGCTAGACAATTTTCGGCCCGCGGCAAGGCAGAAAAAGAAGCCCCCTCTCCCCGAAAAAGAATTAAAAATGTGGAAGTTGTATCAAGAAACTATATGAGTTACTTTATTTTTACGAATAACAAAAATTATATTTGAACTAGAAAAAGTTGTTTGAAATTTATTTTAAATAATAGTTTTAAGTAAAAGTATTTAGTGATAAAATAATACAATTTTCATGGTGATCTTAAAACGCTAAAAAGTTTTGTTGTGGTTAGTATTTAATAAAATTACTTGTTAAACACATGAAATAATAAATATTAATTTCGTAACCTGTTTTAATACACCTGTTTTAATACGCGTTGTTAGAACAACGCATCAACAATAGTTAATATTCCATACTTGATGTGAGATCGTGATACAAATGGACTCGGCCCCGGACGCATGATGTGCAGAAAATATCAAGAGAGTTTTGGATGGTCGTGATCGTCAGGAAGAACGCGTGAATTCATTTTCTACAAAAACTTAGTCGTCAGCACACGTAAGCGGTTGGTGAGGTGCGATCGAGTTTTTAACGTAGGCTGGGTTTTATGTGAATTATAATAAGCCGGGAATTGTTTAGTTGGCAGTTTGGGAGCTTGGTCACGTGTAAGTTGTGATTTTAAATGGTAATTGGGAATTTTGATTAATATAATGGTGGTTGAAATGAAATAGACTGCATGTTTGAAGGAGAGTGGCATCAGGGTAGCTTCGTAGATGGAAGAATTTTCCAATAACTAGATGAGTATAGTCAGTCGCGAGTACGTGTTTCATACGAAACACAGATAGGGAAAGTCGCGACCGCGTGTTAGATTTGAGGGAATATTAAATCTAATTATAGCAATCATTGAGGATATTCTGAACATTTTTATTTAGGAAAGGACACGAAAATTGGTTCACCAAGGATTTAGTAGACTTGATTCTGCCAGTCAGCGGAGAAGCCAACAATCACGATTATGAACATAAGCTTACGAACTATAATCAAATCCGTACGATGTTTCAACGTTTAAAGTGAAAAGATTGATTGATTATTTCGTGTTTCCGGGCGCGTCAACTACTTTAGTAATTAGTACCATAAGTGTAGTGCATGTTCCCCCCGGGAGATGGTGGTGATCTTCCCCCTCCGGAGGGCCAGATCTGGCGCCGACCTACCATCGGCTAGTGGGGTTTCCGCTTAACCAGGATTTCCACCAGCGGGGCACCGTCCCAGCCGGGACAAGCTCTAAGCTCCCGACCTGAATATGTGGTAGTGTAGTGCATGTTAGTGTAAGTGCGTGTAAGAGGAGAGGATAGTACAAGGAAGAGATCGCGCGCGGTCCGTAGCCCGTTTGTTTCGGTACTGCTCCGGCATTCGCCAGGTGTTGCTCGGAGAAACCACGGAAAACTACCGATCAGAGCCGTCGGCTGTTAGAATTATCCTCCAGACAGCGACTGAACTCGACCTAGCTGACAAGCTAGTGTCGAAAATCCTGGCGCCGTCAGGACTCGAACCTAGGACCTCCCGGTCAGAGGCGCTGCAGTGACATCAGTTGACGCACTGAGCTACCGCTCCCGATTAAAGTGAAAATAAATTCACGTAAATTTGACAGAACTGCCACGTATAAATAATAAGAATGTTAAATTTTTATTATTGAAAAAGGCTGATAATTCATGGTAGATGCCATCAATCGCGATGAGCGTTCTAAATGTATCACACCATGCGTCCCATCAACAGGCCGCGGGCGATATAGCCCGGTCTGCCCATGGGTAGCGCCGGCGCCGGCGAGTGGCGGCGTTCGCTGCGGAGGTGAGGTGCGTGTGAGGCAGGATCTCTCTGCGCCGCGCGGGGCTGCTCTCACGCTTTCCTCCGCGCGCCGCCGCCGGCGGCGGCGGCGGCGGC
Organism: Teleogryllus oceanicus; assembly: GCA_964035755.1. NCBI lineage: Eukaryota > Metazoa > Arthropoda > Insecta > Orthoptera > Gryllidae > Teleogryllus > Teleogryllus oceanicus. The sequence continues at coordinate 35,937,010 of CAXIVR010000011.1, read as the reverse complement.
GCGGTAACGGCATCGGGGTCACCGGCCCCCTCCCCCTTCCCGATCCCCGCCCCTCGCCGTCACCGCGCCCGCGGTTCTGCATCCGCGCTCCCAAGAGAGTGTGTACCCCCCACTCCTCCAGCACTCACTCGATGGCACTTCTTCACCAATCATGGGGAAGCGCTCCGTCCTCCAACTCGCAGAAATGTCTTCCATTGCATGATCCTCGCCCAAAGTGGCTGAATGTATTACATTTAAGCTAATTATAAGTTCGTTTCTTTTATGATATTGCCCTCCCTTTAAGATCCATAAGCAGAAACGCTGGAGCGTAAGTGTATCCGTCTAATGATTAAATTTCCACCTCGTCAGGGTTACTGGCGGGTGGAAAATTTAAAAAAAAGTTCATGGTCCATTCGTGTGTAAATATATGTGATTGGTGATACACATATGTATTATATTCTATGTGCCCGGGGAGGAAACAACGAATCTTCGAAAATAAGCTCTTAAGTCAATTTTAAGTTAATTTTATCTAATAAACCTTGTCGATATTTCGAATGACTGAGCTGCTATAAGCACTCAAAATTTGGCTTGAAAAAATATTTTTATGCAAAAATTTGCATTTCAAAAACATGCCAGAAACATGTACATCGTTTACTATTTACAAAAGAAATGTATGTACTTGTTCACAAAGAAAAATTGACATAGAAATAAAAGTATTAGTAAGGTTAGTAAGGCGCGAGAAAGTAAAAAAGCACCCAATTTACACTATTCAATTCCTTTTTTTATTGTTCTGATCATTTTCTTTCCAAACGTTTAAAAATCATCACTACATATATGTAGTAACTCTGTGTGTGTGTGTGTGTGTGTGTGTGTGTGTGTGTGTGTGTGTGTGTGTGTGTGTGTGTGTGTGTGCCCGCGTGTGTATGCTACATAGGTAAATATGGGTGGGTCCATTTCGCGGAGCTGTCTCTTGTGAATGAGAAAACTTGATGACATCACGCACAGCTCAACAGTCCGTGATACGCGCTAAAATACTGCCCATTTAAGCTCTTGAAGGCTGCAAGATTCACGCACCGAGAAATGACTCGCAGATCTTCGATTTATTTAGCTCTTTTCAATCTAGAATGCATGTAACTGTCAACGGATTGAGGTAATTATTACCATAGTGTGCTGACGGTGAAAAGTTACTTGTTCTTGTAAAACAGTTTTAACATTTATATTGTTGCAATTGACAAAATAAATAAACACCAATTATCAATTAAATTCATATGTTTAGCATAAAATATTAAAAAATTGTATAAGTAAAATTTTACTTGTATTTATTATCAATTTTATAAGGTTGTATTTTAAAGAAGGAAGAATTATTAATACCGATTTGCATATACTTTTACACCGAAATTTTAAATAGTTTGTAAAAGTACTTTTTCAAAATACTTTAATAACTATGATACAATGTTGAGAGGAGGTGGATTTTTTAAAAAAATTATTTTCGCTTAGCTTGGCTTGACTTAGCGCTGAAAAAGCTATTACGCCACTGAAAACAGTGTACAACTTGTTTTCAGCAACATCCTCTTCTGTCTCCTTCTATACTTCCGGATATGTCTTTTTGAACTGGAACTAGTTGTATAGAGTGCGTGATACCTTGACCTGAAATCTTAAGCCTCGTTAACGGCCTAACAAATTCATGTTTTATTCGAATCCGGGACTCCGAAATCCGCGACGATACCCGATCGCGCCGGTCGCGCACGTGGGCGCAATGTTGACGTACCATCTACAACTCAATGCCGCCGACTGCCTTTTCACTTTCTCGTATGTGTACGTATATACGGAGTAATATACGACTAAGAGAAAGTTTGGGAATGCATTGATCAATTTCAACATTTCAACTGAAATACTCGTTTTGGGGCCCATTGATATCGAAAAAGTGTCTTTTTTTCAAAATGTCCGCCCGTCCGTGTGTCCGTCTGTCTGTTTAGCTGTCTGTCTGACTGTCTGTCCATCTACCTGTCCGTCTGCCCGTCCGTCTGTCTGTCTGTCCGCCTGTCCGTCTGTCAGTCTGCCTGTTTGTGTGTCTGTCCGTCTGCCTGTCTGTCAGTCTGTCTGCTCGTCTGTTGGTCTGTCCATCTAGCTACATGTCTGTCTGTCTGTGGACAACACTAGCGCCTAAACAATTCGTAGGATTTGTTCAAAATTTTATTATTCTTCGATTGATCTGGCCGGACTTGAACTACTATAGTAAAAACATTTTCTTTCAACATTGGGAGGTCCTTTAAATGAGGACCTTGGGGGATTTTGTCACTGATAACTCTACGTTTACGAAAAATATAAGAATTTGAATTTTTTTTGACGTTTCCCTGAAACTTCAATACAGAAGATCGCGATTTTTTCTTCAAAGGAAATTTGTTTTTCTGAATTGTCTTTAATTAATGTCATGTACATTTTTTAAATGTCAGTAATTTTCGGGCAATTTTTGAGTGAAATTTAGGTAATATTAAAACATTAAAACAATTTTTTTAAAGGATTCCAATTTTTTCTTTGTGTTTTGCCAGGGATAGTTCTAAATGCATTCTATAAAATAACATTAACGCTAAAAATAAAAACGTAAATGTTTAAAATATATCTCAAATAGTTAATATTACAATTACTAGCGTTTTGTGTACATTATGGCGATTTAAAAGTATATGTAACATTTCGGGTTACTCGCGTTTTAGCTCCCCTTCCATTTTGTTGCCAATCTTTGAGAAATAAGGAGGGGGCCTTATGTTTCAGAAAGGCCGGTAATATTGTAAGTGTCCAATTATTGCCTAAAACAACACTTCTATAATAATTATAATAGTTATTTATAATAATTATAATAGTTATTTATAATAATTATAATAGTTATTATAATAATTCACATAGACAACGCAGTAAAGGAACTAGCCCTCAGACAAAGAAAATGAAAGAAATCTTCTCCAAACGTAGAGTGATAAGAGTCGTAATGGTGTGCTGTAAAAAGGAAGGTTATCGAAACTATCTAGAAATCGCAATCGATATGAAGATAATGTTCAAGTGAAGATAGTGGATAAACAACACGAGATGATGTAAAGTACCACTTTCTATTTAATGAGTGATGCTACTGTTCTTTCGCCAAGCGTATGGAATTTCTCGACTCTTGAACTCAAGCCAACAATTAGAACATTTACTAAAATTTAGCTTAATATTTTTACCTCTCACTGTTAGCTCTAGATTATCTTAATTCTCCTTACTTTTAGTTACACACATTCGCTAAGTAGACAGACATTTCCTTAAAACATCTGTATTGACTCTGGTTGTGAAAATTTTTATCTTTGTTACGTTGGAATACTGCAGAAAACATATTTTCGTCAGTTTCTTGTGTAGTCTTATCATTTCTCGTTAAACGTCCACCCATATCAGTTTCCTCCTTTCAAATCTACAGATAAATTCCTTTTGCTTTTGTCTTTTTTTGTTGGTTGATACTTACTCAGTTTGTGACTAACTTTACACCATATGTTAAGAAGACCTACTTGCTAATTTATATCTGAAACTTAAATCTATTACATTAGTTGAGGATGTCCTGTAGGGTCCTCTATTCCCGTTTGATTTCGACGAATTTTGAGGAATATATTGAAAGGGTTTCTGTTGTTTTTTTCTGGAATTGTGATTAGGGTTTTTGTAGAATTTGAAAGTTGCAATGGAGGGTGTTTGGGGTAAATTGAATAAAACAAATTGAGGCCAGGTATGTGATGAGATGATCTACGGAATCTAAGTTGAATTCTTTGTGAAGTTGATGGTTGGTGACAAACTTAGAATACGGGTTGTGAGGAACTGATTCCAAAAGAGTTATATTTTGTTTTGTCTTTTTTTTGTTGGTTGATAGGGCTATTTTAATGTTGCTTGGTTTGGGGAGATTTGCAACATACAAGTTCAGTAGTGTGGGTGAAAGTAGAAAATTTTGATGGAGTCCTGATTCTTGGATTTGAGTAGTGATTGCTTACTTTTGCAGAAAAACGCTATCAATGAAACCAGACGTGGTTGTCTATAGATTATATATTTTTGTATGACAGTGGTTTCCTCTAATATAAAATACAATGAAGCCAAGTATTATTTTAAAATATAATTATTTTATTGCATAATTTACTTAAAGTCACAACGTTTCGCGACACAATGTGGGCCCATGATGATGTGGACAATGAATGACGACGAGTCCCCACCAACAGCAGGAGAAGACCAATAAAGCGACATGGAAATTCGACAAGACGGATATAATCGGCAAAGATAATCATCAACTGATGTTACTGCAATACTTTCTAGGTTCGAGTCCCGACGGTGGCAGAATTTTCGACTCTAGCCGGATAGCTGGGTCGAGTTCAGTCGCTGCCTGGAGGAGAATTGCAGTGGCCGCCTGCTCTGATCAGTATTTTTCCGTGATTTCTCCGATCAACACCGGGCGAATGCCGGAGCAGTACCCTAACAAACGGGCCACGGACCGCGAGCGATTTTTTTCTTCTTCCTCTTCTTTGTCGGATCCTCTCCATTTACACACACATACACTTCCATGCACTACACTAGGTCTCACACCTGGAGACCTGTCGGGAGCTTAGATAGAGACCGGTCGGGGCGGTGCCCCGCTGGTGGAAGATTCCTTGTTGGGGAAAACCCTGCTAACAGACGGTAGGTCGTCGCCAGATCTCTCTGGTACGTTATATAGTTAATTTTTTAATTTCGAATGGAAAACATGTATCCTTTTCCTGAACACTGACTCACGCATGAATGATAGTGTCTTTGTCAAAGGACTAAAATAATAAGAGACCATCTTCATCTGCATTTGTAAACGAATCTTTTCACCTGAATGGAAAGAAGAAAGAAATAGAGTTGATGTTAGTCTAAATTAAATATTTATAAACAGAAATGTGTTGATCGAGTGTCCTCCCTTGTACCTGAACATTGTTGGCAGCCCTACCCAATGGGTTCCGATTCTGCTGCGGCCGTCGGTTGCAGCTGCTTTGATAAGACGCCGCGTTATCCAAACATCGTACTTTAGAAGGCCACCGCTAAGAAGACACCTGATCAGCTAGTCTCATAGCATAAACAGAAAAATAAGATTATCCTTGAAGAGACCTTAACAAGTTGAGATTATCAACTGTTTACTAATACTTGAATTTTTGCTTAACGCGTAAGCTTTGAACTTGCAACCTTAAATATAACATTTCTTGCATATTAATTAAACATAAAGATAAGAATAAGAGAAGATATTTGGGGGAAAGTAAAAACTGAGAATGTGTCTCAGATTTGAAGATTCCTGATAAAAGAGGGTAACACTTGGTAAAAGAGGGGATGGCCGTTACATGGTGTGCTGGAATGGATATACAACAATAAAAAAAACTTTAAATATTGTTCATATTCTTTTACTGAACTTCAAAATCGATAGTATCTCGCATTACACAGAGTGTCTCGTAATATATGTGACAAACGTCCAAGGAATGTACAGGAGTAGAAAATGATCCCTGTGTACAAAAGCACAGAAAATGGGAAATTGTATACGACTGAGACACATCCATTTATGCAGGTTGTATTTGCCCCTGAGTTAAGTCGTATGCACAGTTGTTGATACATAAAATCTTGACTGCTTAAGAAAGTCTCCTGCCGCACATTTGTGCATGAGGAATGGCCTGAAAGCAGAAAAAAAAACACACGTAACTCCGATATATGAAATTTCACACTATATGTTCTTAGACAAAAAGTGATCATTTTCGACCCTTCGGTGTTGCTCTAGAAATTGGTAACATTTATTCTGAGGTATCTGTAGACGCTTTTGAAGATAGTATTCGTAAAGAAAGTGTGTCAAAAGTATATTAATTCCTGCCCTAGGGTGGCTCATGAGCAGCGTACCAGCTTCCCGTTATGAAATCCTCATACTTTATTCGATTCCCAGTCGGGGAAAATATTTCCTTCAAAATCATCTCAATTTCTTTAGCTGTGTGACGATAAGCTAAGGGAGGCGGAGTTTGCTAGTTACGAAGAAGGTATTTCGACATGTTCGCTACATGTTTTTCTTAACCCCTAGCATAGGAATTTACTAGATCAAGGCGTGGGAACGCCGTTTGCTGGTCACCAAAGTCGGACAATCCACACAAATTGCCAAACACACTCATTCGTATTAATTAAGGGTGTAAAATCTTAAAGTACTCTATATTGAAACTATAAAACCAAACTAGTGGTTCTACGTAAAGGTACGGACAAGTCAGAAAGGCCGACTAAAAATAGAGTACCACGTCTGGTAAAAGTGACTTTATTTTGTCCAAAGAATTGCGCCACTCAGCCAAATAAAACGTCACTTCTACCACTCGCATAGTAAATAACTATTTTACACGAAAATTAGATCAAAACAATAAAGGTTACGGAGGTTGCCTCGCAACAAGTTAATTTCTTGATGTAGTACGTGAAGCTAGTCGTATTGACTTTGCGAATAATGACGAGAAGAGCGAGAGGAATGAATGACGTAAGGAATTCAAAAGTTTCAGAAATTAAATATCAATCAAGTGAGTGAACTTGGAATGGAAGGCAATAGATACCATTGAGGCTGATGTAACGTGACATAGAATAAAATCAACAAGAGAGATAGAATTAATAACCAATCAAGTGAGTGAACTTGGAATGGAAGACAGATATTGAGGAAGATGTAACAAGGCGCAGGATAAAATCAAAAGGAGAGAGGATTTTACTGTGCTCAGTGAAGAACAGCATATCAGAAAATTAAGACAGGTGGTTAGCGGAAAAATAATCATATTGTAGTCGGGAAAGAAAAGAAGTAATGAGAAAACCTGGACAGTGATCACATTAGTAAAGATATGAGATTTTAAAGTGATTTAAAAGATTATTGATTTTGTGCACTCGTCTAAGTTAACAAAGATCGTAAATATTTGACGCAGCAATACAGAGGGCTAAATATTACTGTTCATTTTGGTGAAAAAGTATCCGGCTGGTTTTAATACAAACTTAAAATATATTAAGAAGTTACAAGAAATTCGTGGACTAGGTTCAGCAGATTCAGGACTTCGGACGACGACTTACCACTAAGAGAGTCTGGTCAAAGGTAAATACCTGTTCTAACACTCCAGTTGAAGTATTGCGCTACACGAAAGAAATTGATAATTTTAATTCAGCTCTTAGAATAATGTTTCAAAAGAAATTGGTCAAGCACCATGAATAATTGAATTTAAAGAATTTCATTTTCCTTTAGAATGTAATTAACTTGTATGTTTCTTTGACTAAATAGGTTAGTCCACAGTGTCACAGTTCCTTTTATGATTCATTATTTCTCTTGAATTTAGTTTGAGGTTGAAATGGAGAATAGCGGCCCCATGTGCCAACTTCTAAACGGCGCGCCAAAACCTGCAGCGAAATGTAAACTATGCGTTACTAAATGCGTTACTATCGACGTGTTAATTTGCTTTTGCAATTGTTCATGGTTACTTGTGATGCAAGTGTGTGTTTGTTGTAAATGTGCTTGTGAAAGTGAAGGTCAGTACAATACTATTTCTTTAAAATAAATTCTCTAAAAAGTGAACGGAAGAGGAGGCTCAGTGCATCAACTGATGTCACTGCGGCGCCTCTGACCGGGAGGTTCTAGGTTCGAGTCTCGACAGTGGCAAGATTTTCCACATTAGCTTGTCGGCTAGGTCGAATTCAGTCGTTGTCTGGAGGAGAAATCTAGCGGCCGGCTGCTCTGCTGGGCAGTTTTCCATGGTTTCTCCGATCAACATCAGGCGAATGCCGGAGCAGTACCCTAACAAGCAGGCCATGGACTGCGCGCGATCTTTCCTTTATCTTCCTTGTCCTCTCCTCACCCTTACACACACACACACACTTACACGTACGTGCACAACACTACCACTCATGCCAGGAGCTTAGAGCTTGTTACGGCTGGGGCGGTGCCCCGTTGGTGGGAGATACCTGGTTGGGAATAACCCGCTAGCCGACGGTAGGTCGGCGCCGAATCTCGCCATCAAGCGGGGAAGATCACTGCCACCTCCCGATGAAGAAACATGCATCACACTTACGGGACTAACGGCCTTAGTAGTTGACGTGCCCCTAACAACCAGCCAACCAACCAACCAATTTAAAAAGTGGGGGAGGTTTATTAAATAGCGAGAGCGCCGGAGCCAGACCGGAGGCGCGACCAGTTCGCGAGATTGAGGGTCGGAAGGCCCTCACTAACGCAGAACGCTGATCAGTCGCAGGCTTCTCGGTGTCAAATCGCCTCAAAACAAAGAACTTCACATGTTTTATCGAAAAGATCACATTCTCTGAATTTCGAAAGCTTGTGAGTTTGAGATTTTTTTTATAAATATTGTGTGAGTTCTTGATCGTGTAAACATGGGGATGAATGTCCTGAGAGAAAGTACGGAGTGATGTCGCAGAGTGATAACAGTATCCTGCGAGAATCAAGGACCGCCCTCGGAGTGCTCTCTCTCTCTCTCTCTCTCTTTGCTCCTCTACGCGGCTGCATCTCTTGCTGCTATCTGCAGAGAGTGAAACTAATTTGACTCGTGTTGTCGTAGAACAGAGGTTCTCAAACTTTTTAAATCTAACTGCCATGACATCTCACAAAAGAAAGACTGTAGAAACGTTACAATAGAAAAGTATAACATACGTACTATAAGAAAAATAGAAAAAATCTCAGACTATTCTTTCATGTCGTTCAGCACTTATTCTCTATGACTAATTAAATGAGGCAGGTTTACAAATTCTTGAACAATACAATCAATATTCACTATAAACATTCGCGAGTTAGATATGTTTCTAGAAATGTATTTGAAATATTTCATATCTACTAATATCCATACCTGTATGATGCAGTAAATTATAGCAGAGAAGTCTGCTATCCACCTTAACTTAAAAACGTAATTCATTGTATACAGCTATAAACATTGAACAGTTTTTTGTAAAGGAACACATATGGAAAACGATTGCAGGAATATATACACTCACTAATTTTCGCTTTTAAAAAACACATCTTCGAGCTCAAAAAGCGTTCTATCTTCGCTTCGCCGACTATAACTTCAAGCTTCGTCAACAGTAACTTTATGAACCGTCGACTGCTTTTGATAGATCAATTGCAACACGAACTACATGTTGATCAAGTACATTGCAGCTACACAATGTGGTTGATTTTGAATAACACCTAATGTTAAATGACGCTAATTAGCGTTCATTCTATCAATTTTAAGATTTTGTAATTTAGTATTTATTCTATAAATCATATTAAAATGAATAAATCATATCACATCTAGAGCCCACTACTTTTCGTTTAAAGCAAAAATCTCGAAATTTGGTTGAATAGAAAAACTCAAATTTCTTTCCCTTGGTGTTTTAAATTTATAAATACCCCTCATGTATGACAATGTTTAACGTATGTCCACAATGAAGTTTGTTTCTTTCAACTTTGAATAATATCTACTTTTTAATTTCAAAATTATTATAGACTGTGAGTTGGATTCATGGGTATGTATTCAGCTTTCTTGCGAAATTGAGAGAGACAGTGTGCGTGTGTGTGTGTGTGAGTGAGAGAGAGAAGAGAGAGAGAGAGAGAGAGAGAGAGAGAGAGAGAGAGAGAGAGAGTGCAGACAGACAGACAGACAGACAGAGGAAGGCTGTAATATGCAGAGAGATGCAGAGACTGAGAGAGTCAGAGATATTCAATATTGAAAGTGTATGTAAGGATTGATATAACGGAACGTATTTGTTCTGTGCATCGTTCAAACGTATCCCCATCATCACTCAAACAACGTATGCCTCTCGCCTCCAAAACTGCATTTGAATTCTGTGACAGATTTCCGAGGTGGGTGCGCTATGCCTTCGGTCGGGGGTAGGCCAATGGGCACATTTCAATAGCTGGGCCCTGGTGCCGCGATGACGAAGCGCTACCCCCTTCCCTTCCCCGAACCCCGCGAGATCTCTTCCTTTTGCTATCTCTTCCCTTTTCTGATACCTGCACGACAAAGAAACGTAAGGGCATAGACTAAAGAGGTAGTAGTTGGTAGAGATGTAGTCTTTACTCTATGGTAAGGGTGCAGGAAGAAGTTTCGATATGTCGACTGAAAATCTCACTTAGGATTTTTTCTGGCTTCTTTAAGAACCATTAAACTTTCTAGCAGTGGCGAGGCGACCTCTTGTCACTGGATGCGGCGACGACCAAGTTAAATTATAAAAATATTGCGTGTTTAATATTTTAGGTAATTAATGAAAATGTAATCATAATTAAACAAATATTAGTTACGAAAAATCGGGAAAAAGTCATAAAATAACGAGAAGATCGCAAATAAATCTCTAATACAGGAAATCCTCGTTAGCACGAACTCGCTTAACAGGAATTTCGCCGTGCCACGAACAAAACTTCGGTCCCGGCAAAGTATTACGGTAATATGGACATTTATAATACTCGGGTAACACGAATTTTTATAACACAAACTCCGATTATATCGGTCCCTTGAAATTCATGTTAATGAGGGTTTACTGTATTACCACCTCGAATTACGAGCTCGCCGCCCGCTCTGGGTGACTCAGCAGGACGCAGCGGATCCTCTCATTTTGCGCGGTCGTAAGCCCGCCCAGTCAGCGTGTTCGGAGAATCCCGATTGTGCAGTTTCTGGCCATGCTGTGGCAAAACGCTTCGAACTCTCAGAGTGGACTTGCGTGTGATACGTTGTTATTTGAATATGCCATGATTCTTGGGCGACTTGATTGAGTGTTACCAGGGATTTATTAATTACCTTGCATTACAGAAAAGATATTGTAGTTCTATTGAAACAAAAAAATCATTTGAATAGTCAACACTATTTATAAAAAACATTTGGTTGATGTAAATTACAAGAGAAACTTTTTACAACGCAAGAAGCTTCTTCTTTATAAATTTGACAACAAAAGTTACTAAAAGAAACAAAATTTTCACCAGGCACTTTATAGTGCCCAGTTGTGAGTTCACACGCGGCTCTGTGGATGTAAGCGTCATAACTCCACCCCCCGGAAAAAACAGCGAAGGGCGCCAGTAAAGATGTTTGTTTTTTTTTCTTCTGGATTTTATAAGCTAAGTGTCCGTTAGTGACGAATTCTCCGATACGCCGCATATACCGCGGGTATACCTAGTAATTCAAAGTGTATAATAAATATTTCATAAGTTTGATAATTACTCTAAAAATTATTGATATTTTGAAAGCTTTAAAACAGTTGTGAAAAAATAACTTTGTTTTGCTACCCAGAGCGAGTCAGTCTTCCGAATCCGTAAGCGTTATGAAGTGCGGTGGAGTGATAAGTTTCAAACAGTTCTTAATGCTGTTCAGAGAATTCGATAGGTCAGGCGAAGGCACCGCATGCCAGCTACAATAACTTAGGAGAGATCCGGCGCTGTACTACACTCCGCGCCGCCCGGCTTGCGGTACCTTCCAGAAATACCCTCCAGGTATTTCTCCAGCGAGGCACCGCCTCAGCCAGGACGAGCTCTAAGCTCTTGACTAGTCGTTCGACGTGTACGGCAACGCGAGAATGTGATTGTTTAAGGGAAAGAGGAGGGAAAGGAAGAACAAGGAAATATAAAGCGTTGTTCATTGTTCGGTTTGTTAGAGTACTGCTCCGGCATTCGCCTTGTGTTGATCGGAGAAACCACGGAAAACTACCGATCTGAGCAGCCGACCGGCAGAATTCTCCTCCAGACAGCGACTGAATTCGACCTTTACTTGGGTTTTTCTAAAGTGGCATCTGAGGGTAGTATCTCCAAGATGGAACATGGCACGATTTTTTGCTTCTTCTCGGTCCTGCCGCAAGCTGTCCCATGATCGCGAACGTATCAAACAGTGCTGCAGATCAACCGACTCTAGCGGTACGACCGAGAAAGACGCGAAAAGCCGTGCCATATTCCATTTTGTAGATACTACCCCTCAGATGCTTCGTAAGAAAAACCCAAGTATAGCTATGTAGCTCGTGTGTATAATCCGTCACCGCAGGGACGTCGCTGTCGTGATGACAGGATGGGAGGGAGTATGTATCGGGAGAAAGATGAACTCCATGTTGATTATTACAAGTGATTTATTATGAGCCCTTGTTGCAAGTACGGTTGCATCTTACCAGAGGCTATGCAGCCCGGCACTCAAGTCGGTCGTTGGCATGAGGAGGGTGGGGGAGGGTGGCAGGCAGCAGCGGAGACGAAGGTAGATAGGCTGGCGGTGGGTCGCTCAGTTCGGCATGGCGTCGATTCCCGTCTCGGTGAACCGCCAGGCAACCGTAGAGTGGGACGCCGGCGCTCACTACCGCGCTCACGAAGAGAGGGAAACTAGCGACAACGTCTGAGGACGTACACAGCGTTAGGCCTCATTCACAATGCAAACTTAAACGTGACATGATGCTGTAAACTTAGCTGTAAAATTTACACGTAAAAACAAGCATTCCCAATGAAGAACGTGAACTGGAACGTAAGTTTCGCTTGAACCAATCAGAATTCAATGAACTGAATCTTGATCGATTCGTTTCTAGCACGGTGGAAAGATCTTTCCACCATAGTTTCTAGCTTTTTCTTCGACATTTCTATCTGCTTCGGCATTTCTATAGCTGTTACAGTAGTGCTCGCATTTCCTTCATCGTATAAACAAGGATTCTCTCGTACCAAATTCACGAGTAATTCGTCGAACATAATTACTTGATTCGCCATGCCAAGTTAAAGTCGCAATCAAAATTGCCCGAATTCTTAGTTTGAATTCACCACACGCATCAAAATCGTTCGCAAACTAGTTTTCAACATTACAATAACAAAAGGACATAACCACCCACAATCACCTCAACATAATCTGAAGTCGACTTTCCACGCTGCTCTCTGATTGGTCTTCGGTAGAATTTCAACGTAAACTTAACGTAAAAGCTTGGAGCTTGTGAACTCTTACGTTTACGGACTTACGACTACGGTTACGTCAAGGCATTGTGAATGGTCTCGCTTAGTAACTCAATTGTACGTTTTGCGGCTACGTTTACGTTTACGTTTATGTTTGCATCGTGGATGAGGCCTTATATACCGCCGGGCGAGTCCCTCCCGGCGTCAGCGGGGGTGGCGTTGCCCTGGTTGGGTGGCACACGCAGGGGTGCGGGGGCGGCGAGCGGTCAGCCTGCACATCTGGCCACCAGACGAGCGGCGGGGGCGCGCGACGGCGTCGCCTCACCACATCGCGGCTGCCGCGCCTGCCACCTGACTCACGCCCCGCGGCCGTGCGCGCGCACGGGCCTCGGGGCTTGGGCTCGTGCGGCGCGTGCGCGGGCCGTGCGCGTGCCGGGCCGGCCGGGGGGGCGGAAAAACCGGGGGGGCCCCCAAATCTGGAACCGGTTCCGCGGAACAGGTTGGGCGCGGGGCGGCGGCGGCGGGCGACAGCTGCTGCGCTCCCGAGAGCCCTGAGCCCCGAGCGCAGACGCCACCCGCCCCCCCGGCCCCGCCCCCACGCTCCACCGTCCCCCTCCACCCGACCGGGAGGTCAGAGGTTCGAGTCCCGACGGCGACAGGATTTTCGACACTAGCTTGTCAGCTAGGTCGAATTCAGTCGCTGTCTGGAGGAGAACTCCATTGGCCGGCTGCTCTGATCGGTAGTTTTCCGTAATTTCTCCGATCAGCGCCAGGCGAATGCCGGAGCAGTACCTTAACAAACCGGCCACTCACCGCGCACGATCTTTCCTTCTTCTTCCTTGTCCTATCCGCATCCTGTACACGCGCACTGACACCAACATGCACCATAAGTGCCGGGAGATCGGTCGGGGACTTGGAACTTGTCCCGATTGGGGTGGTGCCCCGTTGGTGGGAGATACCATGTTGGGGAAAATCCCGTTAGCCGACGGTAGGTCGGCGCCGGATCTGGCCATCCAGCGGGAGAAGACCACCGCCACTACACGAGCAAAAATATGCACTACACTTACGGGACTAATGACCACAGTAGTTGACGCGTCAGGAATCACTAACAATCAATGAAACGCCCCCCTCTGACTGCGAGGACTCGAGCCGCTCGAGTGCGATGGCGTGCCGGGAAGAAAATACGGGAGAGGGAAATTAAAGAGAACGGTAAGCGAACCCACCTCGCAGAATCCGCCGGCGGTGGGAACTCGCCTTGCAGCCTCCGAGCCTTAACCCGACGCCGACGCCTTCATCCGGTTGTCAACTGACCCGAAATCAACTCGGATACTCCGACAAGTTTCTCTATTCCAAGTAGCGGGAGAGGTGGCTCAGGGCATCAACTTATGTCACTGCAGGGTCTCTGACCAGATTCGAGTACCTGCGATAGCAGTATTTTCGACACCAGCTAAATCGCTAGGTCGAGGTCTGTCGGTGTCTGGAGAAGCTCTTATCACTAGTTTTCCGTGGTTTCTCCCATCAACTCCAAGCGAATGCCGGAGCAGTTCCCTAACAAATGAGCCACGGACCGCGCGCGATCTTTCCTTCTCTTGTCCTATACTCACCCCTTACACCCACTTTCACTAACATGCACTACATTACCATACGTGCCGGGAGACCGGCCGGAAGAGAGGGAGAGATAGGGATGCACTACACTTACGGGAATAATGACCTTGCCATTGACGCTCCCGGAATTACTAATCAATTAATTAAAAATTATATTCCAAGGTTTCATTTGTCAGTAAATATTAGAATATTCTATTTGGTGAGAAAGTCTTGCACGATTTTATTGGACCTTATTTCGAAACTAAATTACCTCATTAAGGGAATAGTTTTTTTGCCTACGTGCCTACATTGCACGTGCCTTGGACACCTCTCACACGAGAGTATAAACTAAAACAAATAACAACCCTAATTTGAAATAACCTGACAGGAACGCAAATTCTGTTTGCCACGAGCCACGGTGTGACCAGATGGTGAAAACGTGGCCAAAACCTCAAATGGGTTCGAATTCATTTACTAAGTTGTACATGGGAGTTTTCGAGGTCGCTGATTTCAAATCTGATATCAAAATCACACAAAACAATATGGTGGATCGAATATGGCGACCAAAAATGTAATTAAGACATACATAAGAAACAACATATACAAAACATAAGAAATTAATCATAAACCCTCAAACCTCAGATATTTGCAATACGTGTTTGCTTTATTTGTAACGTATTGAATAGTTCTATTCGTTTGTACGAGCCACGTTTTCGCTATCTGGTCACACCGTGCGGGCGCCAGAATACCTAGATAGGCCTCTGGGTTTAGTCTTCAGATCCTTTTAGCCGTTGTTTGGGGTTATTCTACGCTCTCAAGGTACTGCGTTAGGTGTTTTGTGGTTAATGTCAATTGTTAATAGGTATAATGAAAGACAGTAAGTCAATAAAATACCTCGTGTAATTTCTGATGAATGCATTAATAATATTTTGAATCACATTCCTTCAAGAAAGAACGTGGACACCTAGAGGATTACGTAAGCTCTCTGCTAATTATCACCAAGGTCACGACCGCTCTCCTACCGACCGGCCTGCTTGGCGGGTTCGCCTTCCAACCTCGACGCACATGCAGATCGAGAACGCAAGGCCAAATGAAATACTACAGTTCACATCATTCAACATTCACAGTGACAGTTGTAAAACACATCTCCTGTCCATGAAAAATTAAATAGCATGACTACCTCTGTCTCCCACCTTTTTCAATCTTCAAACACCAGACATATCCATTTCTTTAGACGCACACACATCACAATCCACAGGTGACACCGTAATATTTAAGTCAAGCCATTCGAGTAATTTAAAATGAAAGTAAATTTTGTACCACTAAGAATAGATTAAGATATGTCCATTAATTGGAAGATAAAACTTAGAAAATCAGCTACCAAAAAATATACTCTGACCATTCTCCTTCCCTCCCCACTTCATACAAACCAACAACATAATCCCACAAATTTAATCTCGAATACCTTGGACTTAACTTCGACACCAGATTGAATTGGAAACGACATTTAACGAATCGTCTTCGACACACTTAGATCAAGTTAGAGCAACTACAGCTTTTACTTAACAAGAACAGGCTTTCACTAAACAACGCAATAGCTGCATACAATCAAAAATCGACGCTTAGGCTCGGTACATGCCCAATAGGGATCAGTACGTAACAAACGAATATCAAAAGAATACAAAGAAAGCCTTTTCGAAACAACTTTCGGCTCCTGTCCTTACTCGCCTCTTGATTCACGTCAAACAGAAAGCTGCATTGAGAAGTAAGCCTACCGTCATCTAACCCTATTGTCACGCATATCGCCTACTGTCACTCACCACATCGTCCACCTCTTTAATAAATCCTTTTCAAATATAAATGCTATAGCTCATGTCGCCCACTACAACCTAGCATCAGTAAACTTCAGCAGTAAAAATATTCCTATTTTAGATACTATAGAAGATTTACGCAATATTTTTCAGACAATTATTGAATTAGTATGTGCTCTATGTATGTTATGTTATTATGTAATTATTCGAGTTAAATTTTAAGTTTGGTTAAGTATAGTTTACCAGTCAACAGAATACATATGATGAAGCAAATAAACTTAACTGTATACCCATCAGCAATAAATACATTAATTTAAAAAGTTCGTCTCATTTGAGTAGATAGAGAGTAGATTTGAGTAGTAGTTGAAGCACAATTTGCAGGAAATCATATGGATTGATACTGTTGAAGATGTGAACCGTTCAACTTATTATTTGTCTTGCAAACGGTATTATGGAAAGCGGTATCAATGGTATACAGAAGTTTATTAGCCTCATGATGCCGTAAAGCAACGAGTTCAATTGTGTGCATATCGCCGTGTGTTGGTGTATAGACTGTGTGCAGTATTTCAGTTTTTGCCATTCACGCTCCGCGCATTCTTAAACAGCATCTCCTCACCGCTCGCTGCAGGCGAGGATGACAATGTGCTCAGGAACGCTACACGCTTCGTGTACTTCAACCTTTTTAATGCTTACGGACGTGTTTATCTTTTGGGAATAGACTCAAATAAATGTTTCAAGTAATTGACTGGCCGACCTGGATACCCGAGGTGGCTAAGAGCGTGTACCGACTCAGTGCTTCGGTCCAAAGAGTCGCGGGTTCAAGTCCCGTCTTAGGCTTCGTTGTTTGTCCCTTGTGTCTCATGTATGTGTTGTCGCGGAGGGTCTCACGTTCTGCTGACCCCACAACAGAGTAGCCCGCATTTGTGTCAGTGTCTAGTGTGTGGTCGAATACGCATGCGTTCTAAAGGTAACCGGCTGACGGGTGGATGAAATCTCTAGAAACAAGTTAATCGAGTGTTTTGTTTCTTATGTAGTTTTGATGATACTGTGGAAACCATTAAGTATACTACATGCTGCTTTAACACACATTTGTCATTTTTCATTATTTGCTTTTGAGTGCATCTTCTTATAGATGTTTGATGAAACTGAAGGGATCGTGGTGCTAATCCAAATGTCTTTAATTTTTGTCAGCCAGAGGAAAAAACAGTGATTTAGTACAATGATACGTGTCTTATTTTCTATACACGCTTCTGGCTACTTTCTACACCTATACTGTAGTTATATGAAAACGTATGTTCAGCATTTCAATCATAATGTTTGTTTTTAGGATACGTTCTAAGACCTTTGGTTCGGATTTATGAAATGAGGGTTAACACTTTCTTCTCTCGACCCCTGCAATTTTCTTTCCAGACTTTGTAGTGATGAATTAAGGCGACTCCACACATTCACTATTCACTGAGCAGCGACCTGCTGCTCGCCCAATTCCGAACAACTAATGTGTTCGGCGAATATTCGCTTCCTTTGATGTGTCCAAAAGACCAACATAGGGTAGGGTGATCACAAGAGTTGCCAACTGTCCTCCTTTTGGGAGGACAGTCCTCCATCGTCATCAATTATTATCTCGTCCTCCTTTGTATTATAAGTGTCCTCCTTTTAATACATTTAAAAAAAGTTTGTTATTTATCACATGATTAACATCTCCTACGTTGTATCGTCTACTGTTTAATTTAGAATAGAAAACATGAGTATTCTTTTTATGAACGCTGACACAGCGACTAAGATAAAAAATAGACGCTCAAACTATCTTTATCTGCATTTTGTGAACGAATCTTTTCACTTGAATCGCAAATGGAGAGAAGAAAGAAATGGAGCTGATGTTAGTCTACATTATGAGTAAATATTCATAAAAAGAAATGTGTTGCTGCGTTAGTTGTTTGTTGTTTTTTTTTTGTTTTGTTTTTTCTTTTTAAGTGTCCTCCCTTCTACAATGAACATTGTTGGCAACCCACGCGAGCGAATATTCGTCACTCGACAAATAGCAAGAAACTCGTCCACACTACTTGAGAATCGGCGAGTGGTTGCCCGCTACTCGCCGAATAACTAGTGTGTGGAGCGGCCTTAAGACTACGTCATGTGTGTGTGTGTGGTTGCAGAGCGCCGCTGAGCCTCTGAGCCGGGGGCGATGGCGGCGGCGGCGACGGCGGCGGCGCCCGCGGTTTCGCCGAGCGGGCCCAACCAAGCCTTCTCCAGCGCCAAGGGGCTGCTCAACGCGCCGGGGCAGAACAACTGCTTCCTCAACAGCGCCGTGCAGGTAGGCAGCCTGTTGGGCATCAGCCAATGAGCTTCATGCGCCACTTTGCGTCACAGTATTAGCGGGGATTTTAAATGCAGCCACATACCAAATAACCATCATCACCTTGTTACAAGCCATTGAAACAGGTTTATGAAGTATTTGTTTTAAATATTGTATCTTTCATTTGAACTACACTTTCATCGTCTCAATTTTGATTGCTCACCGTTCAAAAGTGTCACTTTATGCCACTTTCAAAATGTTTCTCAACACTTTTATCTTGCCATGTGGCTGGGCGGCTAGCGGCTGGCCTGCCTTTTGAAATGAAGTGCCCGTGTTGTGGTCACGTGGTTCGTGACGTTTTTAGTGCTGTGCAAAATGATAAAAATCGGCGTGGAGGAGCAGAACACCTGTCCTTGCATCGTGTACACACCACAGTTCAGGCCAGTGGCCGATTGGTTTTGACAGGTTGTAAAACATTTGAGAATCGCGCCGCGAAATCTATCGTTCCGCCAGCCAGAAGAGCCGTGAGTCAGCTGATAACACCTTGGACGGAAGTTCTGAGCGCAGATGAAGGTTAGGCGTAGAGAGACTTAGTTGTTCAGATATCGTCACTAAACATAATATTGTAATAATTCATACAAATCACATGTGAATTCTTTGACAGAGAAATTTAAAGCGAGGCCATTCACATCGGAGAGTAACAAACAGCCTACAATCGCTGAAATCAAAGACCCCACATTTTTCACTATCAAGGAACTACAAACTAAATTAGTAGTGTACCAATTCTTAATCAATGAATAATTTGTTTAAGTAATCATTCTTAAAATAGGTTTGAAGTGCACTTTTTCACAAAAAATTCTAGCTTGCTGTGGCGATTTCTCTGAGTGAAGGGAAGAAAGTCCTCTCATCTACTAAACAAATAAAATATTTTCTTTGGTGGAAAATGTAAACTTTTTGAGTTGATAGCTATAGGCATTGAGTTTCAACGATTTTTCAACTGTCGATAATATGCAGCAAATACAGAGGAATTGGAAATTTAAAGAAATGTTTGTGGTATTAATTAAAAGTAGTTTGTAGTATAATTAATTATAGTTATTAAAAATATGTAATGAAGTTTATTCGAACGTGGAGAATGACAGGATAGCATTATTCAAGCTTTAGTACTTTTAAAACAATCCGGTTTTTTATTACTTTATTTATACTTGTGTTTTTATATTGCATTTGAATTTGCGTTCAGGTCCTTCAATGTTAGCTACATTTTTTCGTATTTATATGAATTGAACAGTTAAAATTAATAATCATCCCATTTTTATCCATAATTAGTGGTAATGGTTTCGACCTCACAATTCCTTTAGGGCCAACTTTTCATCACTACCGTTGAGAGTTGAGAAACGTTCAAATTCAAAGTGTTATCGGAGTTTCCGAGTTTGATTCTGTAAAATAAATGTAATTCTTAGGTAACGACATATATTGTCACTCGACGATAATTGTGATAATATTGCGTTGATAATTTTTATAACTCAATATTGCCAGGGAATCCCGCCGATGATTTTTTGGGGAGGAGAGGGAGGAATCATAGATTTTTGTGAAATAATAAACATTCTTGTCATTATATTGTGTATTATTTTTGTAGTGAGGATATGCTTCTGTACAGTATTTTTTATCTCACTTTTATTCAATTATGTAATAAAATTGCGTAATTCCATCTTAATATTTAAATGGATTTTGCCAAACAAAAGGACGTAACTAACGCAAACTCTATGCTTTGTGGGTGGGCGCGTCTCCCGTACCCCCTGTGGATACGCCACTGAATACTGTGGACTGCCGCTTGTATTCGGGGAATCAATCGCTTTCGTGCCAACAACGCAGCCCTGAGTTGCAGAGCTGCGAGCGAAAGGGGTCAGCCGATTGCAGCGGCCCCTGCGTCGCGGGCCGTTGCCACAGACTGCGCTGCAGTCGCGTGGTTCAATTGTTTCTCGGCGCCGCCCGCGCACCGCCTTGCGCCATCGAAGGGGCCCCTTAGCAGGGAGTCAGCCGCGAAGGGAAGGCGAACTTACGACGAATATAACGAAATTACGACGAATATAACTATATATATATATATATATATATATATATATATATATATATATATATATATATGAATGTATGAATTAAAGTGTTTTGAACTTACGACGAATATAACTATATATATGTATATATATATATATATATATATATATATATATATAAGAATGTATGAATTAAAGTGTTTTGTCATCAGGTTTTAAAAAATCTTCTTCTAGGTGTAATAATTATGTAAACCTTCGATAATATTACGAGTAGATCACAGCGATGGAAAATATTTATCCGTTTGATCCTCTGTCCTGTACTTCGGCGTCAGCGATAGATGATTTGCGTTGCGGACTTGTGGGTGAATCTTTAAATTTCAGCAACTGGAGCAAAATGAAAACTTCTTTGGTGTTGTTTTCATGTTTTGCTTACGGTTTAAGGATGTGATATCTATGAGATTTTTTGAGTACGCGGTCGGCCGTAGAATGAAAACCAGGAACATGATTATTCGGGGTGATTCGTGTTACCAACGCGAAACTTTCACCATCATCTCATTGATGTTGCGTAGATCAATAAATCTTTGCTAACGAATGCACCAGTTATGAGCAGAACTTTTCAGAGATGTCTGTTCATTTAGGAAAGCTAGAAGCTGCGGCATATCCTCCAGTCACACGATCTGCAATCATTTACGCTTCACGCGAAAGAAAGCTTAATTTCTTTGTTAGACGTAACGTGAAAAGGCCAAGTTTCTAATTGCAAGTATTTGAGATGAGAAAATGTACTACAAGGAGGAAAAGTAAAACTCCTAGGAATGCGCAGCCTATCGAAACGTTTCATCCTGTTACGCAGAACGGATTTTGGTCGAAATTTCGGTCGGCCGACGTCGGACGAACAAAGCCAAACGAAACATTTTCGTCGGAGGAGTGACGTGTTCGGGCGTCGTCGAAAGAGGTCATTCGGGTTCACTATGGCCACTTCTGTTTAATATCATGTGTTTGAATGAATGTGGCACATCGGACGGTTTCGTCCGATGACAATACACACTAAAAGTTCGGCCAAAATCGGATCGACAGTGCTTTTGTATTATTATTCAACAACTGCTCTTTCTTCTTTTCTAAAAAATAAAATAAAATAGGTATTTTTATATATTTCAAAAATAAATTTGGAGTTTTGCAACTTTCAAAATTTCAGATATTTTAATGAAAATTGGGAAAATAACATAAGGGCAGGTTCTTCTATTTGAGTAAAAAATAAGAGATGTCTACATCCATCCATGTAGACATCTCGATTTTGGGGTACTCAGCTGCTTGTATCTTCCTCGCCACCGACTCCAATTTCAACCATTTTTTGGAACAAGATCAATAATACTGACGTATGTAGGAAATTATAGCTCAAACAAATTTTAAACGCGGTACTTAGGAGCGTAAAATGGAGTATTGTTGAGGTGATTGCAATACTTTGCCTCCCTATAGAAATACCGCGCGCCGCTTTCAGTGTAAAACTGTAGACGAATATTGTCTGAACTGCAGTAGTTTGCGATCCATGGTTACAAATATTAACTTTAGCGGTATCTTAAAAAATAGAAGATAATGGACAACTTACGTTCATATTATTTCAGAAGGCGTAGTTGCTTATCACAGGCTTCAAGTATTACTTGTTGAGGATGTGTCCTTCACTACACACCACTAAAAATGCAAAAGTTCTTTACTATGGTATGGGGAGGAGAAGTAAAAATTGGTGTCTTCAGTGTGAAATATACCCAATGTTTTCCCGAAGAATATAAGCACGTGAGAAAATTGGAGGCGCGGAAACACTTCCGACTTCATTGCATGGCTGTATTGGTATTCGTGTTAGGTTGTAAGAATTGCGACAGCAAAATCTTGAATCTATTTTGCGGAACCCTGAGAGTATCCTGTTGTGGTGCAGATGTGCAGAGAGAAGTAAAGCAGAGCCTTGTGGCTGCCGCTTGCTTGCTCGGGAATCGCCCAGCTGCATCTCGCGGTCGGATTTCCGTCAACCACGCTTCCCAACTAAACAACTAAACTCCTTTCACTTTTCGTTACTCGAGAAGGAATAGCCCGACTGCATCCCGTTTCGTTCGTACGGTGTTCCAGAAGGAGTTGACATTTTTGTTAAGTTAGCGTTCATAAGTAGTGCAATTAGAGGTTCTCCCACCAGTCCAAAGAAAACCTCAAACTCAAATGAATATGGCAGAATCTTCGAAATTGTGTATTTTAATTTAGCGGGTCAAGAAACCGCCCTGGATGTCCAAGGTGGCTAGAGCGTGTACCGACTCGGTCTGAAGGGTCGCGGGTTCGAACTCCGCCGTAGACACGGTTGTTTCCCCCTTTTCTTTCATGTTCAAGTGTTGTCGTGGCATAGACTAAAGAATGGTTATGTATATAATAAATGAAAGGTTATGTATATAACGAATGAATGAATGATGCGTGAATGAAAAATAAATTCAGAAAAAGAATCAACTAGCAAACCCTACAAAAACCTTATTTAGAATTAAGAAAAAAATAATAATAATATTGTTCGTGTAAGTTAAGTATGCCAAAGTGCTACTACATAATTATTAAATTAGATTTAAGCTAGAATTAAGTTAGCTTTAGTTAGTATTAGCCTTTTTTACCTCTCCCTCTTAGCTGCTTAAGCCGCAAGGCAGCAGCGCAAATTGTATTGCCGTAGTTAAATAAATTCCCGTCTCTGTGGGTTACTGTGGAGGGGAAACAACAAAAAAGACTAAAGAGGTACATCTTTACTCTATGGCCGTGGTAGGCTGTGTGAGTCTGCTGACCACAGAGCGCGAAGCTCACATGTGTGTCTAGCGTAAAGGACAACATGTGTCCCCCATCATGGGCAGAGTGGGTACCCGGCGCGGTTAGCCAAAATCACCAACCCCTTAAGCTGGAAACGCCCCAGGAAGAAAAAAAAAGGCAGGCCGGCTCACGATAGAAGGTTTTAAGTTTTGTTTCCACAAACTTTTAAGCAGTGGGTTTCAACATTGGCTGTGCAAATGTTTCTTGAAAACAGATAGAAGTGAATCAATTATAATACGTCCATATATACATAATTCTCAGCAAACCACGGTAAACGTATACCACGGTAAACCACGGTAAACGTACAATAGAGAATTGTTGCAAGTCGCTGATTTGAAAGACGTAACACGACAATTGTGTGGAGAACTGAACTGCGCATGCGCCGGCATCAAATGACGGGATTTCGATCGCCGGGTCCCGACATTCTCCCTGTTCCGTCGTCTACGACAGATGTGTTCGTAACTTACACTTTACGTAGTTTCCGCCGCCTCCTCTAAACTCGAATTCAACACTAACACACAATAAACATGGAAGTAATGAAACATACAATATCCATATTACCAATATAAAAAGGCAGGAACTTAATGGCTAATTGTTTAAGTTAATTCAAATATGTCAGAAACAATCTAACGTAATTGTTATGGATTTGGAGGTTACTTATATATTAAAACTCTTAATTTCATGTAGGATCTATCATTCGTTTTATTATCTTGTTATGCTTATAAAAGCAAAAATGAACTCAGATATACACAGGTGTTCAATAATAGACATTAAATCCTGTTAGAGGTATTCGGTTTCATTTAGTTCCTAGTTTTAACGTATGTTTTAGATTGTGTGACATGCAAAAACTCATTTTTCTGAAGATACGTTAATTCCTATTGACAACAATATTTTCGTGCTATGACAATGGATCCCGTCTTACAAAAACTCTAATCCTTAAACTAAGGAGGAAAACGGAACGGGATGCAATCCGGCGTCTTTTTGGGGAGGTAGGTAAACGGCTTAGGGAAAGGTTGACCGCGAGACGTAGTCGGCGTACGCCCCGCGTGCCCTCCCTCTCCCCCTCCCCCCTGGCGAGGGAGAAGCGCAGGTGCGTGCTGTGCTTGCACGGTGCAGCCAGGCGGAGCGAAGGCCCTCGGCCGGCAGCCACCTGCCACCTGCCTCAGGCTCCGCCCCAGAACCTCCACTGCCAGGGAGGGTTTTTTTCTTCGCTTTTCTTAATTACTATGTAATGCATACATCACTTTCTCAATGCACGAGGATGTGTAAGCTGTAAACATTAAAAACAAAACGTGTAAATGACTCTTTTTTACTGATACGCTGTAGGGTGTTATTGCCTTCCATACAGAGCTCGATATACAATGCAGAACTTTCCTGGATCAAAAGGATCGTGGTGATGAGGGAAATATGAAAATAGTTGAAGGATGCTACATGTTCTCTTACGGAAGGAATTGTGAGAGGGAATTATGAAAAAGAGTTGTGGCAGTCGAGTTAACCAGTTAATTAGTTAATAAGTAAATCTGATTCAATAAATTGAGGTAAAAAATAAAAATATGTATGTACCACGGCCGTTAAGTGGTTCTAATCATCTCGGGCGACAAAAAGCCCTCGGGCATTTGTTCGCTGCTCGATCATTAGAACCCTTATAATGCCCTTGGTGCATAAAACACTGTTTTGTACATCATTCTATACTGCATTTTTCTACAAGAAACGACGTGAAATAATCTCGTCGACAATCTGTTAAGTTTTACATTTTAAGAATAATTCAATCATAAATATTAGTAAATATTCACAAATAATACATGATTCATATTCTGTGAAAACGATTGAGTTCAAGTCATGTGTTACATATAGTAAGTTTTTTTTATTTCTTGAGACTTTTATAAAGGATGCCAAAACTTCAAATAAGTCAACTCCGGTTGTAGTGAACTTCTATGGACTAACATTTTTGGTTCACTATATCCGATGTCAAAATTCAATGAAATTCTCCTCAATGATTAATTTTATTGATATCGAGATACAGCAAATTACATTAACAGCACAAACTGAAAATTTCAATATCTTTATTTGATCTTAAAAAATAAATCATTTTCAATTGTGTTCGTACGTTTTGATAAGTAATTTCTATAGACCCTTCTTCCGAATTCGTGCTCTCTCCAAACTTGTTTTTGCATTGTCCACTGTTTCAAGTATCATTTTGCAGTCTGGACACTCATCAATGCCTCTTGCACTATTGAGACACCGTCCCACCGAAGACCCATACTCTCGCCTAATTACATACGAGATCGTTTCGGTAGCGGCTAATGAAACTGTTCGCTGGATCAAACAATTCGGGTGTGCTACCTCCACCTCATGAGAGTCTTCTTGAATTATGACCTTCGGCCGACGATATTTTTTTCCAAGTTGTCTAGTGTTGGAATTTGTGCCACTGAGACAAGAGACTCGTATTTTTTCCGTAAGGGAATTAATTTCCAGGATGAATTTCCTACGTTCACTATAGCTGAGGTTCAGTGTTCACTATAACCGAATCTTCTTATGCTTATTTGTAATATACGTGAAACGGGACCAGTGATTTGCATGTTCACTATCGCCCAGAGTTCACTACATCCGGTACGTTTATAGTCAGAAATTAAAAAGGTATTTAACTTCCAGAATATTTGTATATCCATTTTAGATTAGTTATCGGAGTTTTATTGAACTATAGGAAATGTATTTTTTTCAATATGGATTCATATAATATTATCAGAAAAGCATGTAAATGTGCGACAAACCTGAGGAATATACAGTACGGTGTAATTGACAGTTGGATGTGAGTTTCTACTTCCCTTTTCATTGTCTAGTTACATTAACGAACGCTCATCCTGCAAATTCAATAAGTAAGAAGGTTGAGTTCACATCTGAAAGGGAAATATTCTATACTGAAAGGCATTTTAGTGTTATTCTCGGAGGCGAGGCTTTTTGACGTCGAGAAAATGGATTCCAAAACTAGAATATTATGCAACTGTTCTATAATGTTACACTTTATTGCAGAAGCATTACATGTTTTGAAAGCGAGGGACATTAAGAGCTAGTACTTTTCACATTTGCACGAACGCAATAAAGCAATATTATTTATGGTATTTATTAACGATTTGCCTAAGCTATTTCTTATGTAACAGCTTTATACGTTTATGCAATAACCCCAATTAATTTTGCAGCCAATTTCAAAGACAGTTTTGCAATTGCCAGGATAGTTGATATTAAAAATGTCTCGCAGGGAGGATGACCAGGGGGAATAAATAGAAAAGTAGGCGACGAGGACTATCGGTGAGGACTGGTGGGAAGGACGGGCGAGGAAGACTGGTGGAAGGGTGGACGAGGTGTGCTGTAAAATGCTATCTGTGTGTGACGTAAAATTCGATTTTATGAACGATTCTTGCCAAGGAAATGGTCGTTTACAATGTAGGTATAGGAAAAAAATGATTTTACTTTCTCGTATTCGTACGTGTATATACGAAGTAATATACGTAGTATAGAGAAAGTTATGTAATGCCGCGGAAAATAAATTTCGGGATTTCAACGGAAATACAAGACCCTTGATATCGAAAAAGTTTTTTTTTATCTTTTTCTTCAAAACGTCCGTCCATCCGTTTGCACATCCGTCTGTCCGTCTGTGAACAACACTAGGGTTGTTCTAAACTATGCATAGGCTTCTTTTAAAATAGATATTCCCCAGTATTCACTCAATATTGCGCGAAAACTTCTAAAATTTTCAAAGAACTGTGCATGACTGTAATGAAAGAAATAATTATGGAGAACTAATTCCATTTGAAGAAAAAAATCTCTATCTTCAATTTTGCAGTTGTAGGAAGATGCCAAAATTTTTAAAATTTTTGCAATTTTCGAAAATTCAGAGATAATAATGAAAAACAGTCCTAGGCCACCTTTATAAGTGTATTCCACTCTATTCTTACAAACAATTTAAAGAAAAATTTTGAGAAAATTTTGAAAATGTCTCAGCGACTTCGTGAAAAGTACTCTCAAAATTTAAAGAATCTTTTTTCAAAATCACAGGGCTTCGAATGGGTCCAGTTCGCCCAGAGAACATTCATTTTAAAAAAACTATAAAATCGTAATCCTAATCCTAAACCCTCCCGCTTGGTCCGCATCTACCTGTGTGCAATTGCCCAGGGGTACCTTTACCTTCACATTCCATCTGCAGGTAAACAGTGTAACAGGTAAAAGTGGCCGATGACGTTAGGTCTTTGTTACATCTTCTGCCTTACAAAATTAATCTTTTTAATTAATTTGCAAACGTACTTCTCAACGAGGCTTGTGACCTCAAAAAAGTACCAACCAAATACAAAAGTTTAATTTTGTATTTCAGGAGATGTAACACTGTCATTGGCCACTTTAAAAATGTACAGTCGACTCCAGTTATAGTGAACCCTCGGTTATAGTGAAATTCAGTCACTAGTCCCGTTTCACTTGCTTTACAACTAAGCATAAGGAGTTTCGGTTATAATGAACTTGAACGTCGACTATAGTGAACGTAAGAAATAAGTCCTGGATGTTAATTGAATCTCGGCGAGTAGAAGGGCCTTTGGAGAGTGCGACGCTGTTCCAACAGTGGAAGAGGCATTCATAGGTGTCAAGACTGCATTACGATACTTAAAAGCATGGGGACAATGCAGAATCAAGCATGGAGAGTGCACTAACTCTGGTTGGAGAAGGATCTAGAGAAATTACTAATGAAAAACGTACGAAGCAAACAATTGAAAATAATTGATTCTTAAGGACAAATGAAGATATTGAAATTTTCAGTCCGTACTGTTAATGAATTTTGCAGTATCACTATATTAATAAAAACAATCATTGTGGAGAAATTTAATTTAATTTTGTCATCATCGGATATAGTGAACCTCTGATAGAGTGAACTACACAGAAGTTCACTATAACCGGAGTCGACTGTGTAGATAACGTATTCGCTGTCGACAAAGGAAACCTCTCCTTTGTGCCGGGGAGGAGGAACATTCATTTCGCGGAAAAACTAACACTCGTTTTCGCGGAGTAGGAACATTCGTGGAAAAGATTTCCAAGTTGCGAGACCAAAGTTTGAAGAGGGCGAGCTGTGGAGTGGTGGTGTGGGCGTTTGTGCAGCCCTGGTGGGGGGGGGGCGCAATGGCGCGTGCGTGGGATCGCGGGTGAGTCAGCGTCGCGGCGCCGCCGCCGCCGCTCCGGGGCGACACGCTTCAGATGCGCCTTCCGGACGCCTTCCTTCGCGGCGGCGGCAGGTGGCGGCTCGGCGCCGCTCCACTCCAACACTCCCACGCTCACTTGCCCCGATCGCTCGGAGGGGAAATAAAGAACACGTATGTCAACGTCCACACCACATATCTAAGTTATAATTTAATGTTTAAATACGTGCTATTATTCCATGTCATTGTTCAACTGCCACATACTATTTTTCACAATAATAAATATCTTAAATAATGCTTGCACAAGTTTTCTTGATACACGAACCGCGA
Source organism: Teleogryllus oceanicus (assembly GCA_964035755.1). Lineage (NCBI taxonomy): Eukaryota > Metazoa > Arthropoda > Insecta > Orthoptera > Gryllidae > Teleogryllus > Teleogryllus oceanicus. Next base: position 35,908,082 of record CAXIVR010000011.1, on the reverse strand, counting down.
GCGGTAGCTCAGTGATGTCACTGCAGCGCCTCTGACCGGGAGGTCCTAGGTTCGAGTCCTGACGGCAGGATTTTCGACACTAGCTTTTCAGCTAGGTCGAATTTAGTCGCTGTCTGGAGGAGAATTCTAGCGGCCGGCTGCTCTGATCGTAGTTTTCCATGGTTTCTCCGATCAACACCAGGCGAATGCCGGAGCAGTACCCTACCAAACGGGCTACGGACCGCGCGCGATCTGTCCTTCCTCTTCCTTGTCCTATCCCCTTACACACAAACTTGCACTAACATGCATTACACTACAACATTTGTGGGAATCTGTCGGGAACTTAGACCTAGTCCCGGCTGGGGCGGTGCCCCGCTGGTGGGAGAGTCCTGGTTAGGGGGAAATCCCAGTAGCCGACGGTAGGTCGGCGCCGGATCTCGCCATCCAGCGGGGGAAGATCACCGCCATCTCCCGAGAAAAAACATGAACTACACTAACGGGAGTAATGACCAACGCTGTTGATGCGCCCGGAAACACGAAAAAATCAATCAATCGATACACGAGCTCCCTAGTCCTCACCCAGCGCTAAATAGCACGGCCCGTTGAGATACTTAGGTTCGACTCGGAACGGCACGTACCAATTTACAATGCTGACAACAACCACCTCGTACTTTTAAAACAATCGTAGAATTTCTTGTGGCATGCTTTGGCGCGTTTGTTCATGCCCAAAGTTGGTACGCCCTTTTTGACGTAGCCAGAATCCTCATTTCCCCGCATCCCTCGCTGTGAAATATCACGAAAACTTGCGCGTATAGTACATAAATATAGTAGAGTTGCGATTAGTGGAGTCGTGAAAACTCGAATTATACTGTAAAAAAATACCTAAAGGAATTTTCAACTACAATGTATAACGAAATCAAATTGAGTGTGAAGATACTATTAAAATTACTGGTACGTACATAAGAACATAAGCGCGAACTAGTCACAACGAAGGTGTAGACAGACACTGACAGTGACTGCCGGACAAGTGTTACCAACCCACCAAGAGCCAGCTTTTGATTTGAGCCGCTTGTTTGGTGACTTGGCGAACGTCAGGCTTTTCTTTTCAGTTTGGATTGCGCGGAATCTCGGATTATTGAGGCCCGGATTACCGCGACTCTACTGTATACCTTTTATAAATTACTACGACTAACGCTTATGAAGAAAGCGTTCTACTTTCGTATATACACATACTATAATATCTGCACAGAAATACAGTCGACTCCGGTTATAGTGAACTCAGTCGACTCCGGTTATAGTGAACTCGGATATAGTGAACCCTGGATATAGTGAACCTTATAGTGAACTTCAGACATTTGTCCTGTTCACTTATATTAAAAATAAGCATAATAAGATTCGGTTATAGTGAACCTGAACCTTGGCTATTGTGAACGTAGGAAATACAATCTTCTGGAAATTAATTCCCTCCTGGAAAAGAACGTATTGCCTCAGTACCACAAATTCTAACACTTGGCAGCTTGAAGAAAAAGGTCATAATCAAAAAAGTCTCCCCTGAAATAAAGGTAGCGGATCTAGAATGGGGGCATTAAGCAAGAATAAAGTATGGAGAGATCACAAACTCTGGAGAAGGATCTAGAGAAATTACTAATGAAAAATGTCCGAAACGAAAATAATTGATTTTTAAGCACAAATTAAAATTATTAAAACTTTCAGTCAGTGCTGTGAATTTATTTTTCTGCATCCCTGTAGTAATAAAATAAATTGTTATGGAGAAATTGTATTTAATTTTGATATAATCGGAAATAATGAGACTCTGATATAGTGAACAAAAAATGTTAGTTCTCAGAAGTTCACTATAACTGGAGTCAACTGTATTTGGTTCTCTATATCAAAGGTTCACTAAATCCGATATCACTATAACCGATGTCAAAATTAAATACAATTTATCGGCGATTAATTTTATTAATATAGAATTAAAGCGAAATACATTAACAGCACGTACTAAAAATTTCAGTATCTTTATTTGACCTTAAAACATTATTATTTTCAATTATTTGCATCGTACATTTTTCATTCGTAATTTCTCTTGTTCCTTCTCTGAAGTTCGTGCTGTCTCCGTACTTGAATCTCCATTGTCCATTGCCCCTAAGTATCGTAGTGCTGGCTTGAAACTTTTCAATGCTTCTTGCACTGTTGGAACGCCGTCGTCCCACTCTCCTAAGGCCCTTTGACTTATCTACCGCCGCCGGCAGTTGTAGCCCACGCGGGACTCGGCCATTTGTTTCCGCAGTGAAACTTAGTGGCACATGGTCATCTCTCGGTAAGGTCCCCATCCGGGTCCGCTACCTCAGGGGAAACTTCTACGATTACGACCTTTGGCAGACTTTTATTTTTCTAAGCTGTCTAGTGTTGGAATTTGTGGCACTGAGGCGATATTTTTTTTTTCAGAAGGATAGTATTTTCCAGGACATGTTTCCTGCGTGCACTATATCAGAGGTTCAGGTTCATTATTACCGAATCTTCTTATGCTTATTTGTAATGTAAGTGAGACAGGACCAGTGACTGAAGTTCACTATAACCGAGGGTTCACTATATCCGATTTCACTATAGACGGAGTCGATTGTGTATGTACTATTTGTGACTGCACTTATGAATCAAAATGATCAGTGACACAGTTGTCTGTTCGCTATATTTCTTAAACTTCCTTTCAGATATAAGGGTTTATTTATTTTATTTAGTTTCGTCAAAGATCAGTAAACACTGTATATGTGACCTATGAAGGAGAAGTATTTACTGTTACTTTCTCGTATACATAATATAGAGGAAGTATTTTAAAGCTGAAAAAAATTTTTGTTAACATTTTGCCAAAAATACATGTTTTAGGTCCCATGATAAAGACAATGTGGTTTGTTTATTTTCTCTTTTTAAACTGTCTGTCTGCTTCTGAGTCCTACTATGGACAACCCTAAAGCCGTTCACAGAATTTTCTCCAAAAAGGATATTCCCTGATCAAACTTACCACATTCAACATCCCGTGAAAATGAAAATCCCCCCTGAATTCGCCCCCGCATATGAGAAATAATGTTCATACGAATTTGTGAGATCTTGTCTCATTTCCGGCAAGTTTAAAAACTGGCCGAGCCTTTCAATCACGCTCTATGTGCTGAGTAGGGATGCGACAGCGGTGTAGATATTTTTATAAAATCATCGATATATTTAACATCGAATTTTTGAAGCCGATGTTTTTAACATCGATGTTTCGTATTGCAAAATTTTATGTTCTTGATATTTTATTCTTAATGTAAAAAGTATAATTTTAATAAAAATCTATAATAATTTCCAGACATCCATAAATTGAACATTATTCTGACCAAAGTGACCAAGGATGAAAAATAAATAAAATCGAGTTTTTGTCGATAGATTAAGTTGTATTATTTTTTAATTATTCAAACAGGCAATAAAATTTTGTTAATTGTTCTGATTCTAGCTGTGATTTGTCTATTAAATCTGAATAAACACGACCACTTTCAAATGAAATCCCCCGGCGTGAACTTTGATGGTTACTAATCCAGTTGTAAGGTGCCGCCCAAATATTACATAATGCAAATTTGGAGTACCCGTCTTTCGCCTGTATCGTAGTACCTGTAATGCGCGCTTGAATGCTGCCTAAACAATAACGTAATGCTTGTGACAAAACCCACATTGACACTAAATAAAAATAAATTATAAAACTGCAAACCATTTGTATCAATTTTATTTGTGTTATATATATATATATATATATATATATATATATATATATATATATTGAAATGTATGATAATTAAGGTTAGAATTAGATGGTCATGCTGACCGCTCCTGACAATAAGGTTGGAGAAAAATTGTTACGTGAAGAAAGGATGCAAAGGCGAGACAATTTCTGAGAAGCCGTGCATCTGCCGTCGTGGATCATGGATGGGGGAGAGACTATTGTGCCAAGTTAATTGGATTCTGGAATATACTACAGTCCAGTTTGAATATTTTCTTCGTAATCTTGCAGATTCAATCAATAAATCATTGAAATAATTCAATTTATTTTAACAATCATAATTTCTTTCTTTTATTTATATTTTTTTAAATTTAATTTCTTAATGCCTTAATGTTTAAGTTCGTGACTGAATAAAAGGCATTATTTCAACAAATGTTGAAAATTAAAAAACAACACCGTTACGTTACACTATGTAACGCTGTATCAAACCCTCTCCTCCCCTCTTTAGCGTTACATAATTTATGGACAATCCCAAAATATATCGATGATTTATTAACATCCCTATTTTAATTTTGAACATCCATGTTTATGGTACATCGGCGTTTTAATTTCGAACATCCATGTTCAGGAACATCGATTTTGATTTTGAATGTCCATGTTTACGAACATCGATATTTTAATTTTGAATATTCGTGTTTAGGAACATCGATATTGTAATTTTGAGCATCCATAATTAGGAACATCGATATTTAATTTTGAACATCCATGTTTAGGGTCATCGATGTTTCGTTGGCGATGTGGTCCCCTGAACTGAGTGATTCAGTTACATCCAGAATCTGTCTACGCCTGTCATTCCACACTCGAGAGTCCGTTCGCGTCGAAAGTAGGCGCTGGAGGCCTGCGGAGGAATCCGCTTGGGGCGTTGCGTGCGCAGGCGCCGCCGCCGCCGCCGCCCCTCTGCGGGCCGTTTCTGAGCGCCGTCTCCGCGCGCGCTCGCCCAGGGGCACTGCCTCTGCCCCCGCCCCGCCCCTGCCCGTGCCAGCGCTGACCGGTTGCCGGCACCCGGAAATCCAGGCGCGCGCCAGGCCAGGAGGCGTGGCACGAGCTGAGGAGGGGCCCTCATATTCCTAACACTACGACCAGTAGCGTAAAGAGATGAGCGCGGACCCGCCCGCAAAACCTTTACACGGACCCCTTTACAAAAGTGTATAGCAAACGTACTATGCTCGCACTTTTTCTTGATCCTCGAGCTCCCTAGTCCTCGCTCAGCCCGGCATAGCACGGCCCGGTAGAAAATATGAGCTCCACTCGGAACGTCACGGCTCAGTTTGCAGTGCTGCCCATCTCCTTCCTTTCCAATGCGAACTTCTTAGTTTTCGGTCTCTCTTTCTATCGACCTGTGCGTACCATGTTCTTTCTTATTACTCAATTCTTTCTATAACCATTTATTATTTCTTCAGAATTAAAAAAAAGCCTTCCGTTGTTTCTCATAGCTATCTACTCCAAGGCGAGTTATTACGTCGAGTTTTCTGTCAATAAAGTTGACAGCTCTGCACTGCTGTGACATAGAACACGTCTCTCCCCTCACCCCCCCTGTGGAGTATCAAGAAAAAGTGCGCGATTAGTGTGTAGTGCTAATTCTTTAAATAATAAAAAATGTCAAAAAACCTGTATACGTGCCCCTTTACAAAAGTGTATTGCAAACTTAGTAGTGTTCGTACCTTCAAATAATAAAATCTCTAAAAAAAACTTTTATACGGGCCCCTTTATAAAGTGCACAGCGAACATATGTAGTGTTCGTACTTCAAATAATAAAATCGCTAAAAAAAACTTTTATACGGGCCCCTTTAGCTGTACGCATGTATTGCGGGCCCGAACGTCACGCCACTGCCTAGGAATATTTGCTCCACAACAATTGGAAGTCAAGTATTTAATTCAACACTTCACCAGCCGTTTATATTTGCCTTAAAAAAAGTCCTCACTGTTCGCAAATTTCCTCTTTTCATTAGAAATAAATCTCAATATAGTCTCTTAATTATCCTTTTTCTACATATTCCACCAAACCATTAATGTCATGAAGACTTTGCTCCGTTTCAGCCACATAACCTTATAAAGTACTGCAATCCGCCAGACAGCTAGGGGTTCATCTCTTTTTTTTCAGAACCTACGAGTACTACATTGACTTCAGATTTTGAATTAATGGCCTATTTTACTCTTTTGATGTTGAGTCTCAAAATGACCAACATATTCCGTAAACGTACGTTAATAAGAAATCATATTTATATAGATAGCCTAAATACTATTTCTTTTAGATCCTAAAAATCCGTTTTCTTTCTATCAACGTCTAAAATACTTATTTGGTGTAAATAAAACAGTGCAGCAAACACTGCATTTATTCTGTGGGAAAACATTTGTTTTCACATTTCCTTTGCAGCCATGTTTCGTACTAAAATTTCATACCCAGCATTTTAATCAAACAGCTTTAAGTAAAATAAAATTAATGTCCTTCTAAGATGCAACGCTGTATCAAGATTTTTTCGAATGGAACTTTAGTCGAGTAATGAAAATTATTAATTTGGATTATGAATTATGCCATTTAATAATTGCCTTGCGACAACAGTGAACTATCGTATGTACAAATGCATAAAATTCTCAATTAGAAAACACTAATGTTTGTAAGCAGTATTTCAGGAGGAGGGGGAGGCATGTCCAAATGGCCGATGGAGATGAGGAAGAGAGCGCTCTGGTGGGCGACGCACAAAGCACGCGAGTTGGGCTCAGTGACACAGGGCGCGCAGTAAGCGCTCTTCGTTTTAGTAAGGGAGACTGCACGAGTATTGGGTTACGTGGGAACCTTTGCTAGCACACGACTATCAGGTTGTCTTATTTCCAGACAGCCCCGGTTCTAGTGCAGTCATCTTGTTTCAATTATGTGAAGTTCATTATTAAGTTATCGCGTTTGTGGATGTTCTGTAACTTTGGCCTTACAGTGGCCGCGTGGCTTTTGTTTCCTGAGGGTGAAAACTTTGATTGCAGCAATTTAGAACAGGAGAGATTGAAGGTACTCAGAAAACATACATTAAGAATTCGGCAAATATTATCACAAGATGACGAAACAGACGTCACGGAATTTAGACAGGCCCTCCCGAAAATCCATAGATTACATTTAAGTTGAATTTCAAAACTGAGGACGTTCGAATATTTTTGAACCTTCTCTACCAACTACACTTGTAGATGAAGATGAAATCTGTTTCACAAAATTAGATCATGAAGAAATATGATGAACAATTTCTTCAAAATATGAATAGTTATCGCGTAGTTGTGAGTAAATAAGGGCAACCAAAAATATGTAAATAAGATATTCTCGACAATGGCTCAATTTTTGTCTTTTACTTTTTTAATCGAGGAGAGTTCAGTTAGCTTAAAATGTGGCATAGGTCTTGTTTTCATTAAGTGGTACCATTCGTTATCGGAGCTCTGTGATTTTTTCCGCATGTACGCAAGAACTTGTCCAAACTCCCAGCTCGTTAAAAAGACTGGGCAGTATAAGATAATAATAATAATAATAATAATAATAATAATAATAATAATAATAATAATAATATTGTCTTGTGAACCTCGCCACGCACACTTATGGCCTGTCTTATGAACCTCGCCTCGTAAAATAAGGTAAATTCAATTCAACCTTGAAAGAAAATGTCCACTCACTTCATATTTGTTGGATGGAACACATTTATCTGACCTCGCCCCTAACATTAAGTGCAAGTGACGCCCTGCTAGGGATATTAGGCGGGTGCGGCCTCTGGCATCGCTTCGCTAATGAGAGTTGACAAAGTTTCAGTAAAATGGAAGCTCCAAGGGCAGAGATGTCAAGCTTGCTTCTTTGTGGTTCTTGTTCTCTCACGTTTTTGTGCGTCAGCTAAAGGAAAACGTGATATCGTGCATCTACCACACCACTTGTTAGAGTGGGAGATATTATGGCATTAATGGTTCTGTTCTCTTAAACCTGACAACTCATACATTACTCAAACATTTTCGAGCAATAAATAACAGTTCGGTGATAGCTTTAAAATACACGATTTTGATATAAATCATTAAAAAAAATAAGGTAGAGCATTCGTAAGGAATACGTGGAGCTCTTATTGGTTCTATTAGTGTCACATGATCTGAAGTTTTTGGGCAGTGTCATCTTTGTACCTCCCGTTCAAATGCTGTAACAGATTTTCGTAAAAAGCCCAAATTATGGTGTTTCTAACTAGGATTATTGAAACTTGGACTACATAATTTGCATGCCAATGCATGATTATGCGGAGTTTGGGAGTGACGACTCCGTGCTTTACACTCAAATAGAGAACATAACTTTCTGAAAATTCTGAAGACGTATATGTGATGTATGTACTTTTGTATACCTCTTTACGAGATAAGGGCTAGCAGCAGCGTCCCGGCCTTGCGGCCATGGGTTGAGGGGTCCGAGTGGTTAGCACATAGCAATCCATGTGCCGTATCTCTGGTCTTCTCAACCTGAGAAGTGAGCATTCTCGTCGTCACACAGCAACAGATACTGGGACATTGCAAGGCAAGCGCACAGTTAATTTTTGTCCTGACCGGGAATCGAATACGGGGTGGCGCCGTGGAAAGCGAGCACGCTAACCAATGAACCACAGAGGGCTCAAAATAATTTGAGAGTTATATTCAATAGCCATGTTAGTTATATTAATAACTAGTCGACCCGGCAATGCTTCGCTATTGCAATATATTACACTTCACACGATACTGATCACGTGATTGTTAATCATGTTTTAGGCTAAGCTCTGCAAAAAATCTAAAAGATGAAAGACTTTCTCACGAGTATAGGTTGGTTCTATGTCCTGGTTTGGACATGGTTGTCAAGTATTCCGAGTTAAGACGTTCTTCCTCAAGGTTGAACATGCGTTTGCTATGACACTGTCTTGGAGAAATTCCATATACTTGTCTGAGATAAGTAGTAATTCAAGCAGTAATTTCACTTAGTAATTTCGACCGATAATTCACAATGGCAGGGGCAGAATATGCAGCTAGAGACACGCTTAATAATTACGGCGGGTTGTCTATTGCATAGTTCAGGGGTGCGTGAGACATCATAATCGCATAAATTATCAACACATGTCCGATTAAATTGAAACCATTCTTTAAACACTTCCGATACTAATAAGAACAAAGCGTTAACATTTAAGTGAAATTGGTTTAGTTTTGATCGTCTATATGCCACAGATACCCGCACATTTCCTTTCAACAGCTACTGATAATAGATATGACTAATTTTCCACGCCAAACTGTGAAGATATGTGCATGATTTTGCAGATACTTTTTTGCAGTTGAGAAATCAACTAATTTATTAAAGAAACTTTTTACAAAAAATATTATTTTACTGCTTTCTTCTGCGTTGAGTTCCGCGCGAATTCGCTGAATAGGTTTGAGCTGTTCACTCCGTCTGTTCTTCAGCACTTCTTGAATTCGAGGGAGAAGAGCGTTTGCTTCCGCCAAGGCCTCCCCAACCCCTACTCCACCCCACCAATTTCACCGCCACATATACCCCCACCCACTGGTGGCTCAGGGCATCAACTGATGTAAGAAGAAATAAAAGAGGTCATCTTCGTCAACATATACAGTCGTCCGACTTTTGCCGACAGCAGCGAGACTGACGATGACGGCAAAGCCGTCGAAAGCCGGCTATCTTAATAAAGCTAATATGTTGACGAAGATGACCTCTTTTATTTCATCTTATAAGAACGTCAACAACACCAAATCAGAATTCCCACAATCAACTGATGTCACTGCAGTGCCTCTGACCGGGAGGTCCCCACGGTTTGTAGTATTTTGAGCACTAGATAGATAGCTATCTCGAATTCAGCCGCGGTAGTCGGAGAAGAATTGTAGTGGGCTGCTGTTCTGATCGGTCGTTTTCCCTGATTTCTCCGATCAACACCAGGCGAATGTCAGAGAGGTATCAAATGGACCACGGACGGCGTGCGATTTTTCCTTCCTCTTCCTTATCCTGTCTTCACCCTTTACTTCCACATACGTAGGGAGACCAGTCAAGAGTTCAAAGTTTGTCCTAGCTCTGACGATGATCCGCTGGTGGGAGATACCTCGTTGGGGAATTACCTCGCAAGCAAATGTGTAGGTTGGCACCAGATCTCGCCATCAAGCTGGGGAAGATCACCGCAACGTACAGCCATAAAATATGCACTACACTAACGGAATTAATGATCTTAGCAGTTGACACGCCCGGAATCAATGAATCCGCCTCCACCCCCCACCCCCACTCACTTCGACGCCCTCGAGTGTGCGTTGCGAAAGCACTCAAAGCCTGTTGGAGGGGACGCGCCTCTGACCATCTTACATTGAACTGATGCGAGTCAAACGGAAAACCGGGAGCGGTAGTTCAGTGCATCAACAGATGTCACTGCAGTGCCTCTGATCGGATGGTCCTAAGTTCGAGTCCTGATGGCGGCGGGATTTTCGACACTAGCTTTTCAGCTAGATCGAATTCAGTCAGTGTATGGAGGAGAATTCTAGCGGCCGGCTGCTCTGATCGGTATTTTTCCGATCAACACCAGGCGAATGCCGGAGCAACACCCTAACAAATGGGCCACGGACCGCGCGCGATCTTTTCTCCCTCTCCTTTGTCATATCCTCTCCCCTTACACACACACACACACTGACATGCACTACTCTATCACATATTCCGGGAGACCGGTCGGAAGCTTTGAGCTTGTCCCGGCTGGGGTGGTGCCCCGTTGGTGGGAGAGTTCTGGTTAGGGGGAAACCCCGCTAGCCGACGTTGGTTCTGCACCGGATTTCGCATCCAACGGGGGAAGATCACCGCCATCTCCCGAGGGAAAAACATCCACTACACTTACGGGACTAATGATCTGAGCTGTTGACGCGCCCGGAATCACTAACTAACCAATCGAACGGGAAAGCAACGACTCGTCGAAGCAATAGCAATTGTTCAATCTTCGTGACCCAAACTTGTATATTTGGAAAGAAAACTCATTTGGGGATTAGTGTTGCAGTGAAATCTAATGTAGTTCCCCCTCAAAAGCACAGGCGTGATCACAGGCATGTTTTTTAAACAAACACTCCTAGCCAGTGGCGTAGCGTAGTGGGGGGGGGGGCAGCAGGGGCGGCCCGCTCCGTGCGTCACTTAAGGGCCAGAAAAATTTCCCCATAAATAATTATAATATCTTGAAAATATTTGAACCATTTCATTCCATACTTTTGTCGCACCTACGATTCGGACCGATTGAAACGAGCACGGAATCTTTTATTACTTATTCTGTGAAGACTTCTTTAAATCACTTCTTTATATGACATCTTGCTTGTTGTAGCGATTGGCAACACCGTCTGTACTGACTTGTAGGGATTCCCTGTATTTTATTTTGTGCTTGGATTGTTTATGACTAATATTCAGCGATATGACTTCTACCATGTAAAGAAAAGTATCCCATATTGTTCAATAACACTTGCAAATTAGATTACAGTAAAGATAAGTCCTTTCTGGAAGCCCGTGAGTGACAATTCAAAGAAAGTTTCATTGGTGGATCGTCAGTAGTCCAGTTCTCATTAACTTAACCGTCTATGGTATATGTTTGCGCTTTCCAAACTGTAATTTTATTGCTTGCAAGTAAAATGTAGTTTTTGTTAAATAATTGAACTTTGTTGAAGAATTTTATTGTTCGTATGTGTATGCATTCGACTATATATTAAATAGTTCATTTACATTTTTTATTTACGTAATTCTATGATTGACGATGTTCTACGTTGTTCAAGCTTGTATAATTTAGTCTTTTGAACTGAAAGATCTACATAAAGGGCGGCGAAATTTTGCTCTGTCCCGGGTGGCTGAAACTCACTTTCCACGACTGCCCACTGTTAGCATCCCTAAGACCTCACCACAGTCACTGCTGCCATTATCCCGCCTTCAATAACAACAATTAATAATAATAGCAACACAATATTCTGCATCAGTAGAGTATATCCAAAGGATTTTTCAAAATTTCCAGATATTTGAACGATTACAATACTTTCTTTACATTCGGATTACGAGTAAGTACCTTAGATAATTTTCTACGATTCAGAGATATCACTTCTAGAATGCCCTTAAACTTGCTATCGTGGATCTTTGATGATTTGATATCTGCATTTATTTGATATCAATGTCAGTATTGAGACACACCAGTTCATTTATTGAGTTTGAAAGAATTTTCCGTACGGATTTGGATAGTTTATTGTAAATGAACCCAATCAACTAAAAGAAGGCGATCACAAAAAAAAAATAATAATAATAAAAAATAAAAAAAATCTGGTCAATCAAATAATAATAATAAAAAATAAAAAAAATCTGGTCAATCATTGAGGAGAAAGATGAACGGCGAGGTGTGAGTAGCTTATCGATTGATCCACTTCACCTGGGGGAACGTTATCTGCTTCTCGTGGCCGGGAGACGCTCGATGAAGAGATAACATTCCAGATGGCTGCGCTCCGCATTGCATCACTGTGAGTCACCGCGGGGGCGCGCGGGCGAGCGGTCGAGTGGTCGAGTGGTCGAGCGGGTGAGCAGCATGGGCGGCCCGCGCTTCTTCCGCTTCGCGCCTTGCTACAGCGTCGCCCAGGTCAGTACGCGGGCCTTCTCTCGGGCGAGGCAAGCGACTCGGGAAAATCGAGGAATTAAACACTTATATTTCATTTTATCATTTGTTTGGATTGATTAATGATTTGATTTGATTTGATTTTTTCGTGGTTCCGGGCAAGTCTACTGCTTTGGTCATTACTCCCGTCAGTATAGTGCATGTTTTTTTCTCGCGATATGCGCGGTAATCTTTCCCAGCTGGATGGCGAGATCCGGCGCCGACCTACCGTCGGCTAGTGGGCTTTCCCCCTAACCAGGACTCTCCCACCAGCGGGGCACCGCCCCAGCCGGGACAAGGTCTAAGCACCCGACCGGCCTCCCGGAATATGTGGTAGCGTAGTGCATGTTAGTGTAAGTGTGTGTGCGTAAGGGGAGAGAATAGGACAAGAAAGAGGAAGGACAGATCGCGCGCGGTCCGTGGCCCGTTTGGTAGGGTACTGCTCCGGCATTCGCCTGGTGTTGATCGGAGAAACCACGGAAAACTACCAATCAGAGCAGCCGGCCTCTAGAATTCTCCTCCAGACAGCGACCGAATTCGACCTAGCTGAAAAGATAGTGTCGAAAATCCTGCCGCAATCAGGACTCGAACCTAAAACACCCGGTCAGAGACGCTGCAGCGACATCAGTTGGTGCACTGAGCTACCGCTCCCGGTGATGATTGATTAATGGATCGATCAGTGATTCCGAACGCATCAGGTCATTATTCCCGTAAGTGCACTACATTCTGTATCGCTGTCAGTGGCGGTGATCTTCCCTAGCTGGATGGCGAGATCCGGCGCCGACCTACTGTCGACTAGCGGAGTTTTCCCCAACCAGGTATCTCCCACCAGCGGGGCACCGTCCCAGCCGGGACTAGCTTTAAGCTCTCGACAGTTTTCCCGGCATGTGTGGTAGTGCAATGCCGGTAAGTGTATGTGCAAGTAAGCGGTGAGGACAAGGAAGACAACGAAAAAATCACACACAGTCCGTGGCCCGGTTGTTAGGGTACTAGCCCGGTATTCGCCTGGTGCTGATCAGAGAAACCAAAGGAAAACTACCGATCAGAACAGCCGGCCTCTACAATTCTCTTCCAGTCAGCGGCTGCATTCGACCTAACTTGCTAGAGTCGAAAATCGTGCCACCGTCGGTTTGCGTCGGCGGAGTGAGGTGTGAATGGTCTAGTCTCCCGCAATTTTCGACTTTTCGGAAGAATTTTTATAGATAATACCACGAGTGCTATGGAAATCGTCGATAAATCCCCGACTCGCGAAGCGAAAAGGGAATTTATCCGAAAAATTCCAAAACACGAGTGGTATTTAATAGGTGTATTACACGAATAAAATTACGTTCAACAGAGTTCCAAAATGCGCCAAATATTGAAAATAACTTAAAGCACTTTAAAATCAGAGAGATTATTTTATAATACATACGCGGTTTATACGCATCGACACAGCGATTGATGCATACTGCCTCTTAAGATAGATGAATCGCAGCTTATTAATGAGGGGCTACTAGGGAGCAGCGGTAAGGAAAATCGGATAGAAAAAGATCATTTTTCGAGATACACCGCCGTAATTGGGGCATTTTATATGTATATTGAAATTGTTAAATTTAATTTCTCGAGTTGAATAGTCTGTTCAATTCCATTGTACTCAGGAAGCACTTAAAAAGACGGATGGTGGCCAACATTGCTCTGCAAAATTTTGTTTTAGTCTCTCGAGCCTTTCTTCAGACCAGTGGCGGAGCAGGGTAGTGTCAACATAGTTGGCATGAATGAAACTTTGTTCTTGTTTTTTGCTTCTAGTCTGTTATTTTTGCAACATGTATGGTTGCCACAAAAGAACTGTGTGAAGTTTTTCATTCTTTTTTAATCTTAGCCTGTATTTAAAATGTAGTTAAGTGTGTCGCGTGTTTTGGAAGTATTATTGTCGGCAGTAATAGTTTGAGGACCGGGGACATCATTAATCGCTTCTCAGACATGAGTGAGTGAGTGAGGGGATGAGGGGCGATGTGTCGGTGGAGATTCGAGAGCGCAGGCGCGCGCCCGCCTGTGAAGCTCGAGAACCTGGAGTTCCTGAGAGCGAGTCTCGGGGGTGACGAATTTTCGGGACTACCGGGAACGGTAGCTCAGTGCATCATCTGATGTCACTTCAGCGCCTCTGACCGGGAGGTCCTTGGTTTGAGTCCTGTCGGCGGCGGATATTCGACACTTGCTTTTCAGCTAGGTCGAATTCAGTCGCTGTATCGAGGAGAATTCTAGCGGCCGGCTGCTCTGATCGATAGTTCTCCGATCAACACCAGGCGAATGCCTGAGCAGTTCCCTAACAAACGGGTCACGGACCTCGCGCGATCTTTCCTTCCTCTTCCTTGTCCTAACCTCTTCCCTTGCAACACACACACACACACACACACACACACACACACACTACATTAATATATATTCCGGGAGACTGGTCCGGAGGTTGAAGCTTGTCTCAGCTGGGGCGGTGCCCCGGTGGTGGGAGAGTCCTGGTTAGGAGGAAACCCCGCTCGCCGACGGTATCTCGCCGTGCAGCGGGGAAAGATCACTGCCATCTCCCGAGGGAAAACATGCACGACGCTTATGGGACTAATGCCCTAAGCTGTTGACGCGCCCGGAATCACTAATCAACCAACGATTTTTCGGCAGAAGCTGAGAAACTGGGTGGATACTTCAAGAATACGTTTTATAGTAAATACCAGGGGTTATGAGGGTGTCTTTCGAAGACATCATTGTTTTGTTTTCTCTGTATTTTTTTTTTTGAGTTGAGAATACGTGAACGAAGGACGAACGGTTTGAAAGAATAAGAAATTGCTTAGTGAATCTCTTCCATTTCATTCGAACGATTTAAAGCTTTGACAAAGAAATATGAAGCATCTCGAACATTCCTAAAGACAATTGCCAATTATAATTAGGCCCTCCCAGTAAGTCAGAGCATATAAGTAATCTATTAGTGCTACAACAGCTCAGGCTTTCTCGCATTATTGGAAATAGTAATATCGAAATATTGTAATTTCTGCCTTACTCAAAACTCGGTTGTTACTTGAAAAAGTTCAATTCAACTCATTCAAACGCTGCGCGCGTGCCAGGAACAGTAGTCATTTCCACCTTTTACAAGTGAAATGACCATGAAGAATTTTAACAATTACCGAATTTGCAGCCCATTATACAGAAAAGAAGGAGTAATATTTCACAAAAGCTTGGCTTGATTACATTGAAGTGAGCTATCAATTTCTGAATACCATAATCAGCGATCAAAACTTCTTGAATGAAAAGGAGTGCAGTTCTTGGTTCTACTTTAAATATATTACCTTCCTTATATCTATTTTCTTTAATAAGAATGTTATCTACATCATACGATTACCACGACCGGTGACAATCGCAAATATCTTAAAAATTTCCAGCTGCCGTATTGTAATTTTGCGAAGTAGCACCAGGGTACGGAGGAGTTTTTCTCCTTAAAAATCCATGTCTTCAAACGAGTTTGATCCCAGCGAACTTGAGTATAACAGTCTGGTACGCTAATTGTTGCACCACCGAATGATCGCGCGAGGAAATGGCGAAACCAAGTGTATTCCCGAGACGGAATAGGTGATTAAAACAAAACTACCACCACCATATAGTTCGATTTAAACGTAGTGGCACTTCAAAGTCACAATCTGGAAGGCGAGAGGGTCAGTTTCATCTAATTGTGAGTTAAAATTTAAGCGGAGCCGGAAGGGCCTATCTCGCGAATGTTAATGTAAGGAACATTTTCTCAGAAACTATTTAATTTATAGACTTGAAATTGTATGTGAGTGTAGATTAATTATTTATAAGTTTAAAGAAGCTGTTTTGAAAAAATATTACTTGTTTTTTAATATATAAATTTTTTTATTGTAATCGGGTTTGTTCTTAAAAGTACTAACATTTATAACAATATTGTTAAAGTTTTATTTAACAATTTATATAATACAATAGCAATTTAATAGTAACAATAGTAACAATTTATAAATCGGCCCCGTTAACGTAAATAAACTGCTGTGCTGCATGCTGTGTTAAAATTTGAGCATCCTCCTATTTGTAGCTTTTGAGAAAATGTTTCCTAAATATGGCAATTTTAAACTTACGGAAAATGGTTCCTTGAGTGTTGAGTGCATTTCTGGTACATATTCTGAACAAACACGAACACCGACATTTTGACGCTAATCAACCCTCAATTCTTATCAGAACAGCGTGTCCAACACTAGAAAGCAAACTATTAACTTTTTCTCACTACGAAAGCAAAAAACACCCACGACGTGCATACAACGCCCACAATGTGTCAAAATGGCTACGCCCACTTTCACGTTATATAACTTCAAAATTAGAAAAAAAATTAGAGATGACAGATTAAGATGAAAGTTGGTTTATTTAACACAGAAAACAATGAAGTAATTAATGATTCAAAAAAGTAAAAAATTATATTTTTATCATTTTTGCCCATTCTGACTGATTGATTTTTTCGTGTTTCCGGGCGCGTTAACTGCTTCGGTCGTTAGTCCCGTTTGTGTAGTGCATGTTTTTCTCGGGAGATGGCGGTGATTTTCCCCTTGCTGGATGGCGAGATCCGGCACCGACCTACCGTCCGCTAGTGGGGTTTCCCCCTAACCAGGACTCTCCCACCAGCGGGACACCGCCCCTGCAGGACAAGCTCTGACCTCCGACCGGTCTCCCGGAATATGTGGGAGTGTAGTGCATGTTAGTGTAAGTGAGTGTGTAAGGAGAGAGAATAGGACAAGGAAGAGGAAGGACAGATAGCGCGCGGTCCGTAGCCCGTTTGTTAGGGTACTGCTCCGGCATTCGCCTGGTGTTGATCGGAGAAACCACGGAAAACTACCGGTCAGAGCAGCCGGCCGCTAGAATTCTCCTCCAGACAGCGACTGAATTCGACCTAGCTGACAAGCTAATGTCGATAATCCTGCCGCCGCGCCGTCAGAATCTAGGAGCTCCCGGTCAGAGGCGCTGCAGTGGCATTAGTTGATGCACTGAGCTCCCGCTCCCGGTTTTTCCCATTGTGGCGCCCCTTAAATCGTAAGGAAGCACCCGATTAAGCGACAGTGTCGCCCACTGCGTCCAACTCGTGACCTTGAAATGCCACTATGTTTAAATGGAAGCATAAGTCGGAGTACCGAAGGTGTCGCCACGGAGTGCGCGAGTGTCTGGGAGGCACTGTAGTCGG
Organism: Teleogryllus oceanicus; assembly: GCA_964035755.1. NCBI lineage: Eukaryota > Metazoa > Arthropoda > Insecta > Orthoptera > Gryllidae > Teleogryllus > Teleogryllus oceanicus. The sequence goes on along the minus strand of CAXIVR010000011.1, from coordinate 35,890,483 downwards.
AGCGTCGCCTTCACGTGCGCCCGCGCCGGCGCTGAGCAGCCAGCAGAGGGGGGGGGGATGGGACGCCCACCGGAAGCTCCGCGCTTCCACTTTCCCACCCTGGCAGCACGCAGTCCAGCGGGTCCACAGTCCACAGCCCGTCTGGGAGAGCAAACTAGGGACCATCCCGGCATACGCCTTAAGCGATTGAGTAAACCCAGAAAACCTCAATCAGGATGGCGGCTTACGGCCGAACATTAATATAGAAGAATATGGTATGCATAGTAGTGAAGGTGAATAGAAGAGGCGTTTAGGGGAAAGGGTTGTAGAGACATAGATGGGGAAGTCTGTGAAGGAAAGGGAAGGAAGAAAAAGCGAAGAAAAAGAGAAAGAAGAAGTAGGTGGAAAAGTAAAAGTTTTCCAGAAGCGGTACAAAAATGTTACGTTTGGTATACATTAGCACTTTACATAAATAAATAAACATTTGTAACACCAGAGAAGCACACTAGGCTCTAAGTTAATAGTTCCAGTAATTTAAAATATAATATTGACAGTATTAAGAAACAATGTGAAAGTACAATAGGATATAAACATCAATTGTAATTATTGATAAGGCCAATATATTGTAGTTATAACAATGATAACAGTACAAAGATAGCTATAAGTATTTTGGCATTTTATTTGGAGCGTGGCTAATCACTTTTAAATATTTTATTTGAACAATTTCATTAGGATACATAGAAAAGTATGTCGTTGTTAATACACCCTATCGGGACAGAAAGTGAGCGTTCGACGTGAGAATAGCGAGCAAAAGGTGAGAATGATATAAGTTGATGGTATATAATGAGTAGGCATGCGAGAGGAGTGATGTTCCTCGTATATAGTGTGTTGTAACGTCTGTAACACATAAAGATGACAGATGATTTAAATTTTCCGTAACGATTAGGAAATTTGTCCCATGTACCGGTATCATGATGAAATATTATACCATATGTGTTCTTTTAAATTAAAAAGCATTGCTGCTAATGAAACACGCTGGTCAACCTAACCTGAATTCCACAGGTAACAAAATTTAAACCAAAAACGCAACGGAAAATCAAATGTCGTAAAAACATTCCGGTGAGCATCCACGCATACACGCGTTCACCACCACAGCTATACTAAAAAAGAACAAAAATCGGCTAACATTGGGAAAATCGGGAAAATCGTTGGCTGCACGAGTAGTCAGAAGAAGTAGCAGCCGTTGTCATTCGTTCCACTGGGTGCGCGACAGGACGTGGCTGGTGCCGTCCTGGGCTGATTCATCGATTTACGTTTCCGGACTCGTCAGCAGCTACGGCCATTATCCTGTTAGTGTAGTGAATATTTTATGCCTGGAGATGGCGGTGTTCCTTTCCTCGCGGGGTGACATTCGGTGCCGACCTACCCGTCGGCTTGCCGAGGATTTTCTTCTCCAGGTATCTCCCCCAGCGAGACGAACTCTAAGCCACCGGCTTGTTCACTGAATATCTGGTAGTGTACTGAATATGCGTGCGCGTGGGTGCGTGTGCATGTGTGAGTTAAAACAGAGGAGAGGGCAAGGAAGACGAAGGAAATATGGAGGTTCGTAACCCGTTTCTTAGGGTGCTGCTCTGCCATTCGTCTGTCATTGTTCGAAAAGATCACGTAAAACAGTGCAGTCGTCCCCAGAATTTCTTCTCCAAATAGCGTCTGAATTCCCCGTAACTAATTACCAAGAGGCAAAAATCCGCAACCATTGAGACTTGGACTCTATACATCGGTTTATTTGACAGTTCGCCAGCTGTGACGTTGTCATCCAATCAGGAGCTTTCTACAATGGACCGGGAGCGGTAGCTCAGTGCATCAACTGATGTTACTGCAGCGCCTCTGACCGGGAGGTCCTATGTTCGAGTCTCGACGGCGGTAGGATTTTCGACACTAGCTTTTCAGCTAGGTCGAATTCAGTCGCTGTCTGGAGGAGAATTCTAGCGACCGGCTGCTCTGACCGGTAGTTTTCCGTGGTTTCTCCGATCAACACCAGGCGAATGCCGGAGCAGTACCCTACCAAACGGGCCACGGACCGCGCGCGATCTATCCTTCCTCTTCCTTGTCCTATCCTCTCCCCTTAGACACACACTTACACTAACATGCACGACACTACCACATATTCCGGGAGACCGGTCGGCAGCTTAGAGCTTGTCCCGGCTGGGGCGGTGCCCCGTTGGTGGGAGAGTCCTGGTTAGGGGGAAACCCCACTAGCCGACGGTAGGTCGGTGCCGGATCTCGCCATCCAGCGGGGGACGACCAGCGAGGTCATCTCCCGATAAAAAAACATGCACTACACTAACGGGACTAATGACCAAAGCAGTTGACGCGCCCGGAAACACGAAGAAATCAATCATCAATTCTACAGTGAAGTCACTACGGTGACGTTCAACCTCCCGACTGGACGACGCCGTAACAGCTGGTTCACGTCAGCAGACCCCGTGTTTAAATGGAAGTATAGGTCCTGCTACGCAAGCGGAGTCAGGCGGTGAGCGTCCTGGGTTCGCGGCCGGGCGCGCCCGCGGTTTCCCCGCTGCTCGGCGCTGGTCTGTCTCCCCATTGTGTTCCCGCGCCCTGCCCCTCCCCCGCCCTCCCCCTTGGGGGGGGCGCGTAATGAGCCCTTCCGGCCGCCACGCTTGCCTTGCTTTTCGCGTGAGAAGCTCCCAGGCCCCGGGCGGATCTCCCGCTTTTGTTCGCTCCGCCGAGGACGCACAGGTGCGGCCGCCATTTGCATGCGTACGTCGCTCAGACCGCGAGGGCCTTGGGTTTGACTCCCGACGCGACGGTGGACGATGGTCGACACTTGCTATGTAGTTCCGTCCAAATCAGCCTCTGTCTGGAGGAGAATTGTAGCGGCCGGCTGCTCTTATCGGTTTCTTTCCATGCTTTTTACAATCGTTACCGGGCGAATACACTGCAGTACCCTTACACACATACACTTACACTTATATCCACTATTCTACCTGTCAAATCGGATGGCGAGTGACGAGTTTAGAGCTTGTTCCAGCTGGAGGTAAATACCTAGATGGATACATCCACAGCCAACTGTCGTGTATCTCATTATCAACTGCGTATCTCACTATCCAGTGAAGTAGGAACACTGCCACCTCCCGGCTTAACCGTTCTCTCCACTAAGGCGACTAATGACCGTAGCCGTTGACGCGCCCATAAACAGAAATGAATGAAAGCATGCGCGCGGCGCACTAAAGCATCAATTCTGCTGCATTGATTTGCTTTGATTTCTTCGTTTCCGGGCGCGTCAACTGCTTAGGTCATTAGTCCCGTTAGTGTAGCGCATGTTTTTCTCGGGAGTTGGCGGTGATATTCCTCCGCTGGATGCGAGATCCGGCGCCGACCTACCGTCGGCTAGTGGGGTTTCCCCTAACCAGGACTCTCCCATCAGCGAGGCACCGCCCCAGCCGGGACAAGCTCTAAGCTCCCGACCGGTCTCCCGGAATATGTGGTAGTGTAGTACATGTTAGTGTGTGTGTGTGTGTGTGTGTGTGTGTGTAAGGGAGAGGATAGGACAAGGAAGAGGAAGGACAGATCGTGCGCGTCCGTGGCCCGTTTGGTAGGGTACTGCTCCGGCATTCGCCTGGTGTTGATCGGAGAAACCACGGAAAACTACCGATCAGAGCAGCCGGCCGCTAGAATTCTCCTCCAGACAGCGACTGAATTCAACCTAGCTGAAAAGCTAGTGTCGAAAATCCTGCCGCCGTGAGGACTCGAACCTAGGACCTCCCGGTCAGAGGCGCTGCAGTAACATCAGTTGATGCACTGAGTTACCGCTGCCGGTCAACTCTGCTGGAGCGCACGATGGCTCTGTTATACCGCCTTGGTGACTGATGGTCCTGACTTGATTGCCACAATCTGAGTGCCCTTCAATCACAGTTATCAAACTTTCGCATCCGTATGTGGATTAGTTATTAGATGGTGCAGTTAAATGCGCCAATCTCGCAGCCACTTGTTGATAAACTATTTACATTTACTATTTTCGCGAAAATTCGCCTTTTTAAAGTCTTCTTGCAAATCATCATTTTGCGGTTCTTTGCTTTTATTAGATTTCATTCATTTAAAAAAAATCACTTCTCAGACTCAGGTTCTGCCAGTTTGTGGTGTGAACATTTGGTATTCCCATCCCGATACTCACGGTCTCATCTATTACTATATATCTATGTAATGCAAACGTGTTGTAAAACTGGTCAAAATAGACTCATCATATGCATTTTCTCTCAAAAATGACACCCGAAAAGAATCAAATAGTTCCTCTGATACTTCACAATCGGGATCTTCAGAATATTTACAGACCGGGTAACACCCATGCATATTTTTTTCTCGATTGTCACCACATTTAATCAGCTCGAGAATTTCGTAGTCGCCATCAAATACTGGAACATTAAAGATGTGAATGTCGTCAATGGTAGTTTTGAAAGAAGGACACAGTTGCGAGACCACCGACTGATATTTAATATACGCGACATTTTTTCCTAAAAATCAACGTTCCATCGAAAGTACAAATTATATTTTATTTTTTACTGCTACGTTATTGGTGGCTGGTGCGTGGGTTAAGGAGCTCGACACACGCTGCGTCAATTACCTGGATCGGGAGGATCGTGGTTACTAAGGAAATATGAAAACAGTTGAATGATGCTACATGTTCTCTTATGGATATATAAAAAGAAAACCCGAGTCAATCTAGGTAATTAGAATATAAGAATCATTAAAATGAGGTAAAAACAACTTGTATGTACTACGGGCGTTAACTGGTTCTAATGATCTTGGGCGACAAAAACAAAAAACAAAACAAAAAAAAAAAAACGGAGCAAAGGCCCCAGGGCTCTCTGTCGCCGCGCAATCAGTAATAAGCCTTTGGTGCATAAATAACTATTAGCATAGACTTGAAGGGTCGCAGATTCAAAACTCGCCTCGGGAATGAATGTTTGCTTGTGTATTGTAGCAAGGCCGTGTTCTTCTAACCACTTCTTCCCTTCGTGGCCGCCTGGGTGGTCACGGATGTGGAGCGTTAGCACCCCAGCCTCCCGTCCAGGCTGCGGGTTTGAACCACCCGGGAGGAATGCTTGTGTTATGGCATGGTGAGCTTTGCTAGCACGCCATGTGACTTCATCGAATCTCAAATTCTAGGGTTACTTCTTTGGCCTTAAAGGGAGCCGGAAGGAATTCAGGCTCCAAAAATTGAGTTTTTGGTTTTTGTATAAAAAATGAGAAACTTTATGTTTCAAACAAACTCAATTTTCTTGACCTACGTCCACACGAAGTTTTTTTTATTATAATTTGAAGTAAACCCTCCATGGAGGGGGGTGTTGTTTGGTGTAAGTAAATTACGATTGATAATCCTGCTCGTGAAGCAAGAATTTATTAGGAAACGGTGAAGATCATTATCCGTAAGTTCAATATTTTGATATGTAAGGAACATTTTCTAACAAATAAAGAAAGTTAAGAAGCTGAAACTTTTAAGAGCTACTGATTATCTTATTATATTTACACTGAATCATTCTCAGTAAAATATGTAAATAACTATTAGAAATATTAAGAGGCATGTAAGAAGAAAATGTGTAAAAAATAGTAAGTTATTAAAAAAATTATAAACTAAATAATAATTGTTTGAGAGGAGTGCAAACCATTCAGGGTGTATTTGAAACTCTAATCCACATTCCTAGCAAGTTTCGAAATATTGACTCCAGTACTTATAAAGAAAACGTTCCTTAAAAAAGTAGTTTTAGCATGGGAAAGAGTACTTCTTTCGGCTCCAATCGTGTGAGCGAGGTTAAACCCAGGAGCACGAAGTACGGGCTTGCGAGTCGCGGCAGAGCCAACTCGGTGCACGCTGTCTGCCTCCCTCGAACACAGGACGAACCGCGTTAGGCCATGAGCTGCGCTTGTTCAACTGCGCACAGTGACCGATACGATTTCATGAGCCACATCGGCGCAGTGTGTGGGTACCTGTACGCAAACACGTGAGTCAGGAATACACCCACAAATTATATTCTGTCTCAATTATTTTTCTTCTTACAGAAGATTATCACTATACAACTAAATGAAACTCGGAAAGATTGCCACAAAATGTACTCTTGGGACACAGACATTACACTGGTTTCTCGTAATTTTTCTCAATTACTGTGCCCTTCACATGCCCCCTGCCAGGAAAGAAAACACGCGAGATGGCGCAACGCAAACAGTTCTGCGTTTTCTGCTCTGGCTTCTGTCCAACATCGTACTATTATTTCTTCTTGCATTATTTCCCATTCTTGACCGTTTAAGCCTAATAACATTCCTCAATATTATTAATTATCATTAAAAGCATTTCTCAATATACTGTTGCATTCCAAGGAACCTACGAGAAGCAGCAAATACAGAAGAAAAAATAATAATGAAGCAATCTAAGGACACCAAGTTGAGCAAAATCGCGTCTGAAATCGGGTTTTTACGACAGAAAAACTCATTTGTGGGGCTCCAGCATGAAAAAAGTGGGTGAATCTTGTCCATGTGTATAGTAAATTACTTCCTCTAACGAGTGGTGGAGTCAGAATCCACAGTTCCTTCCGATGCGTTGGAGAGGGTTCCCAGCACTCATTAGCTGATGCGTTTCGGCGAGTTAATGAGATTGTAACCCCAGCTGCAGATCGTGGGCGACGGGTAATGCTACGTCAGATCGTGCGACTGTGTTGTTTTTTTTTTCACAGTGAGTAGCCGGCTTCCCGACTCGCGGGCGGCGGGGTCGGCTCGTGATTGGTTGAATACGTGTTTTTCGTTTTGCCGTCAAACCAAGATTTCTAAACAAATTTCTATTTCAGTATTGCCTGAAGGAAGTCCAGGAGATTTATTTTCAAAATATCAGAACTAGTGGCGCTCCAACAGCTCGTCCTTTCTGGCATTATTTGCTTGTGCTCGGCATTGATTGATTTTTTCGTGTTTCCGGGCGCGTCAACTACGCTGGTCATTAGTCCCGTTAGTGTCGTGCATGTTTTTCCTCGGGAGATGGCGGTGATGTTCCTCCGCTGGATGGCGAGATCCGGCGCCGACCTACCGTCGGCTAGTGGGGTTTCCCCCTAACCAGGACTCTCCCACTAGCGGGGCACCGCCCCAGCCTCTAAGCTCCCGACCGGTCTCCCGGGATATGTGGTAGTGTAGTGCATGTTAGTGTAAGTGTGTGTGTAAGGGAGAGGATAGGGCAAGGAATGGGAAGGACAGATCGCGCGCGGTCCGTGGCCCGTTTGATAGGGTACTGCCCCGGCATTCGCCTGGTGTTGATCGGAGAAACCACGGAAAACTACCAATCAGAGCAACCGGCCACTAGAATTTTCCCCAGACAGCGACTGAATTCGACCTAGCTGGAAAGCTAGTGTCGAAAATCCTGCCGCCGTCAGGACTCGAACCTAGGACCTCCCGGTCAGAGGCGCTGCAGTGACATCAGTTGATGCACTGAGCTACCGCTCCCGGTTTGTGCTCTGCAATATGACTGCATGAACCAGCAAAAGTTTTTTTTTCCGGACTGTGACTAGAACTAACTCACTGAGTTAATTCACCGTGTGCTTTATCTCAACACCAGGTAATCGCTCTGAGGTACTCACTTGTGCCGAAGCACAGTGTGTAATTTTGACCGTCTAGCAGGAAACAAGTCAATTTTCTAATGTATTCAGAAGGATTAGCTGGAGTATTCTTTTGATTTTGAAAGGTCCGTAGTATGTTAAACGAGTATTGGCTTTCTTCTGAATCGCTTGAGCCGGCAGTAAAACAAGTTCAAACATGCACAACCTTCGCTGTTGCCGCCCAGCTCTATCGGCTGCATTTCAGTACGCCTCGTAGTGGAGACCAGTGTGCATCCGCTAGTGCTCATATCAAGGTAGTCATTCCCCAATTGTGTTTTCGGATTTCTTGTTCTTATTGGCAGTGCCTCAAGATAAGCAAAAAGTGATCTTGATTGCTCGTGGAGTGCTTCGAAAAAGTGAGTAATTTTAATTTTATTTTCACGCCATTTTACAAATATATCTGAGCTTTTAATATACAAATGACCATACTTGATATTTATAGCAATATAGACATTAAACCTTGTTCTTGTGGCTATCGTAATCACGAACGATCAGCTGCGCATACCTGCGCTCTTACGAGTTTTTATTTTTAGTTTTTTCTTCATAGTGGTGCGTTCAATTTCTCAGAGGACATTATTTGATGTTTGGTGTAAAAGCTCTAAGGAGGCAAGGTATGACGCCGTACTTTAATATTTTTGCAGGGATTTGGCAAAGAAACTATTACTATCAATAAATCCGATACGAACTCAGTTAGAAATGTTTGTCAGTTCATTGTCAAAGGATGGAAAAAATGTGCGAGGCATAAGTTGCGTTTAATTGAGGATTACTCATCGTGGCTTCAGGAAGCCACCAAATTTTATATACGTTCATTGAAAATTACTCCAAGCAAATAAAAATCAGATTATAGTACAGGATTTGGCCGCCCACTTAAGCCTTTTAGTTTGTGTGGTCCTAAATCTAAATATTAAAAAGTAAAACCGCCGTTATACTTGTCCTCTGAAGAATTGGGACCATCTACTGATATAAAATTAAGAAACGAAGGGAAAAGAGATTCTGCGAATATACTGAAGGAACTTCCAATTGCTTCTCCTAACAGAGGTACAACAATTAAGAATTGCGCAGATAGCTGCAATTTTACTCTCTCCAGGAGAAGCTCTCGCATTGATGATGGGTACCAATTTATCTACTCGACTATATTTACGAATACGAGAACAAGCTGAGAAAACCAATTGTAAATTATGTCCACCTTACTACAGAGTTAAGGAGACAAAAATGATGTGATATCCAGAAAGTGACAAAAATGTCTGCTGAAATACCTCTATAGTCAATTACCGTCCACGCAATTTGTTTGTGTCAAAGTGCAGATGTCAAAGAGAATTTAAACACTTCACAAAATTACGAGAAAACTACTCATATCTTTTTTCAAAAAAGATTAATCAGTACGAAACGAATCTCTTCTTTTGAAATTTTTGACAAATTAGGGATTTCTACAAAAAAGAGACCGGGACCATTGTCTTAAGTCTTGTCCTTTACAATATTTGTGGACAAAGTATAATCGGAAAATTTGGAGCCATTTTTTAGAAAGATGTGAAAATGTTGTTGAGGCCTTATATAAAGTACCCGCCAAAATTAAAATATTATTTTAAAATTCATTCAAATATCATTTCAAACTCAGATGACAGCATTACTTAAAATCATTCGAAGAATATCAATTTTGGAGAAAATCGGATGAACGAATTTGGTGCTAGCTCTGAACAGGCTGACGGACGGACGAATAGAGAGGTGTTGCCGTCAATCGAGTTTTCGTTATCAAGGAACCACAAAGTATGGATTCCGACTACACAGCATATTAGAGGAAGTAATTTGTTCTAAATAGGAAGAGGATTTATTCACTTTTTCGAATCCAGGACCAGATAATAAAGACCCATTCATAATTCAAACATAAACATAAGCAGAACGAATAGACATAAACTTTAACATAAGTGAAAGACTGAATTATTCAGAATGTCCGACATAAATGTAAGCAAATAAAGATTTTCTGTTGTCTGTGAGACATTCTAGTTTATTATTATTTGGATGTGAGAATCGATTTCAAGATGTTGGCTGTGTCTAAGGCCTGCGGGCTCGATTTATATAATATTTTAATTTCAATAAGTATGAAAACTAAATAATACCACTATGAATACAACAAAACCATTAACTAGTGCTATGAATACAACAAAACTAAATTACGCTACAATATACCGCAGAAAAGCGCGGAAAATCAACTACACAATCTGGAAATCCAATCTTTTGTTCGATCTATCGACTTCGATCCTATTTCGAGACTCCGTTTTGAGTTACTGTACTGTGATTGGTTCATTTTTTATTTATTTCCCAAGCATAAGCACATAAGCTTGAAGCTTTTAAGTTAACGTCTTACGTGTTACGCTTATGGGAACGCATTGTGAAATAATTCCGCTTATAGACGTAGTCCTAACTTTTATATTAACGTCATACTTATGTTTATGTTTGCGAATGAGCCTCAGGAGTTTTGTGTCGAAAATTCACGTTTTTTTCTCAGAGCATTTCAATACTTTATCTTCGTACGAAGTAAGGGGGAAGAAGTAAACATGTTAGTAGAATGGAGCTCGGCGGCTGCGGCGCGCCGTCGCCGATTGGCGTCGGCGGCGGGCGTGCACCGGGGCCAGGAGGCCCTCCGCGCTGCGGGGCTTCTCGCTTCACCGGGCGTTGGAGTCTCCGCGGAGCACGGCCTGCCCAAAAGTGCAAACGGTAGCCACCATTCTTTCTTTTCGCTCTCAAGACGTACGGTACTACAGGCTGTAAGTACTCGGGTTGTTGATGTACTATAATCTCCAATAAAACATTACCAAATTCACAAATTTAGTGAAATTTTCTAGTGAATTTGGGATAATGAGTCATGCAGATTCTCGCATTCGAATTTCTTCTGTTATCATCTAAAAACAATGTCAGCCCCACGAATTGTGGAAGAGAAGTTCATTTCGTGTCTGTTTTTGGGGATTTTTGTTCCTGCTGTATTCATTTTCGTTTTTCTCCGTTCTTAATGTTTGTTTTTCATCTTGTCGCATATGAAGAATAGCAAAGAGCTCTCAAAATATTGCTAAAATGCTTGGTCATGCAGCGACAGTCGAGTGGGCGTTGCGGTTGTGTGCTTGGTGTAGTAATGGATCCTCTGTGCGTATTAAATGTTAATGCCCGTCGTTGCACGTGCCTTTTGTGGTAGAGAGGGGGTGGGGGGCGTGGTGCAGAGAGCGTTCGCGGTCCTGTCGATGCCCTGGAGGCTGCGCCCGCCGCCAGTCGAACGGAGGGGTCGGGGAATTGGGCCAAGCCCAAGCAGCGGCTGTCAGGCTGCTGCTGCTGCAGCGGCGTCTCCCGCGTCGTCGTCTGCTTGGAGTACGCACGGTTCGCCCGCCCCCTCCCCCTTCCCCCTCTCCCGCCGCCGAGCCAAGCCGCCCGGGCCAGGAGGGGCCGCGCCGGGCCGGGCCGGGCCGGGCGGGCGGGCTGGTCGGGGCCATTGGCCTCCACCGCGCCAAGCGGCGCCCCCCGACGGAGCCCCCCAAGTGGACTCGCCCGCCGCGCCGCCGCCGCCGCCAGCACCGCTGCACCCGGCTCTCTACCGGAGTCCCCCCCCCCCCCCCGGCCCAAACTTGTTGCGCCGATGAAACCTCATCCGCGTCAACGCCGCATGCACCGTATGTGTATTTGCTTACCTCTCACTTACTACGCCTACTACGTAGTGAAGAGAAAGGATTGTACTGATGCAGAGGAAAGGGGCGATATTTCATTTATTTGATTCTGATATTCAAAAGTGGATAAATCTTGCTTCTTGTATGTGACAAATTACTTTCTTTAATGTGTTGTGTACTCAGAATCAATGTTTAGTCTGTCATTGATACCGAAAAATTGGTTTATGGCAAAACGTCAGCCTGTCTGCCCGTCTGTGGTCAACGTTAGCGCTAAACCGTTCAGCCGATTTTCTCAAAAGCTGATATTCCCCGATCGATGTGGACGAACTTGAGGCTTTGGGAATTTCAAACAGATATTTCAATTTTTGGAAACCTAACATGAAGCCTCAACGTTTTTCAATTTTTTTCAAAAATGGTTTAATTTTTTTATTAAATTTTTTTGGATAGCGTAAAGAACGCTTCAGAAAATCACGTAGGTCTCGTTTTCTATGAAATTACTGATTACTGAAAATTCTGCGTTTTTTTCGATTACTGTATTGAAAAATTGATATTATTTTTTTATGAAATCTGTTCTGTAAAAAGTATTGAAAGAAAGAGCATTCGAAAATGAACAGATTTCCCGTAGTGTGGCACAAAATATAGGCAATTTAATTTTTTTCTCAAAAATGACCGAAACTTTTGTGTCTAAATTTTCTTTTCGTATCTTTAAAAGACGGTAAAAATTGATGCTAATATCGTTTTCTGGCGAACTCTTTATTTTTGAAAGTTACAAAACTGAAACATTTCAAAACAAGAAGATAGAGATTTTTGCTTGAACAATATCTGATCTGAAGCATCAACACTTTAAAAAATGTCATGCATATCTTTTTGAAAAAACGCGTAGTTTTCGTGTAATTTGTGCTTGAAATTAATAATAAATTGTTATAATGAAATTTATTTTAAGAATCACCAAAACAATGTTTTTCAATTTTTTCCACAATTGAACAAGAAACACTTAAAAGAATGGTGCATGTCGAATTTCCGATATCTCTGAAATTTCGAAAATTGCAAATTTAAAAATAACGCGAGAAAGTTTTTGCTGTTGCAGCACCACTATTTTACAATTTCACTAGTAATTAACTCACGACTTAGTAAACAGGTTAATCAATAAATTTTTTTTTTTTTGACAGATTCTTATTATGCAATAGTTTCCAGAGCTACTTTGACTTTCAAATATTCAGTTACTGTTATAAATTGATATTCTGCACTTTTGTCAAAAAAATAATTTGTGTATTTTATTAAAGGAAATGACAATGACAACATCATTTGAAAAAACATGAAAAGTTATTCTTGATTTAAATAGAACATTTAAAAAATCAATTAATTCTATTAAAACGTAATTTACGTCTGTTCAGCTAGAGTACTCTTCATACAATTTGCGCGCCTTCTAAACATCATTGGCTTCGTTTTCGGCAATTATATCTTGGCCGTCTGCATAAATCAAACAAAATTTCAAATCGTTATTGTTGGTGCCGATATGGCAGCTGTTCTCTCCTGCATTGTGTAGATACTTCGTTTAAATGTACTTTAAACAGAGTTGGAGTCAAGAGCTTTGATTTACTGGAAACAGCTTGCAGTTTTTTCATCTCTTTATATCTAGTTGTCATCTCAGTGCTGACGCTGCAAGTCACGCAGAAGCATTGAGATCTCGTACTATGACGGGACAAGCGAAAGATATGATTAGGCGAATTCGCAAAGGTGGCTAGGGGGAAAGTTATTTAGTAACACATATCAACTACCTCTCTCAAAAATAAATTCACGTTCTATGCGCCTTTCTCACATGTTTGAAAGAAAAAAAATACAATCAGAGCAAAAATGCCCAACCTTCATTTTACTTTCTGGTACACGTAGTACGTACATATGAAGTAATATGCGGAGTACAAAAGGAAGTTATGTAAGTCTGCGGAAAATCGAGTTAGAAATTTCAACGGAATCACGATTTGGAGTCCCCTGATACCCAGAAAGTGTTTTTTTCTTTTTTCTTCAAAGCGTCCGTCTACCCGTGTGTTAGTTGTCTGACCGTGAACAACACTAGCGCATAAACTATTCATAATATTTTTTCCAAAATGAGTTTTCCCGGGTCGATCTGTCCCGAACGTTGTGTCAACGATTTGCGCGTTTGTATTGTCTATAGACTGAAGGAAAGACAAACATGAGTTTAGAGAAAAAAACTTTTTGTTTGTACCAGTGACCCCCAACACGTATTACCGTCAAAATCTCGAGATCGATTTTTTTGAAGGATTCCATAATTTGTCCTTTTATTACATGGTCATAAAGCTAAAGTATATTATAAACTTTACTATAAATGTTTTAATTAAGAACCAAAATATGTTTATCTATATGTTAAAATTATTTCGTCCCCAAAATGACTTGGTAGTTATTCAGAAATGTCACTTGCTTAGTGAACTATTATATTATAATATAATTTTAATGTCACGTTCAATTGATATAATTTTAAATAAAAATTTGCGGCGGAGTCGCTCCTACAATGTTGACATCTGGGGCAGATCGCACCCTATTCCCATTTCGTTGCGGGTATTTTCCACCCTTTTAGCAGCAAGAGTTGTGGGAGGCTTGGTCCGTCCCTCTGATACTCGCAGCTGATATCGGGAGACAGCGATCAGCGCGCCGAACTGCGAATTAGGGATGTGACATCGATGTTGATGTTTTCAAAACATCGACATTTTTGTAGAAACTTTGGTAATTTAAACATTGATATATTTAAGCTGATGTTTTATAACATGGATGTTTTGTGCTCGATGTTTTTACGTTTTCGGTGTTTTCTTTGTGAATGAAAAAATTCCCACTATCACAATATTGTAAAATTTATATGAAATCATAACTTATGATAATGCCGTTTGTTGATGTGTTCGAATGAAAAGAAACGCAATTCGTACTGCCATCATCGAGCAGATTTTCTCTCGCTTGAGATGACTCCGATGTCCTGGTACGCCCAACGTCTTTCTTTGTGTATAGCACATGGAAAGGCGCTCAACGCACGGGGCTTGCCTTTTCCTCCCGTACCCTTATTTGGCAAACCGAAGACTCATCCTTGGGAGATGCCCATGGGCTCTTAGACTTAATGTTGTTCTTCGTTTGTATTGTTTTTAGATTTCGTTTTCAATTAAATTTAATTTATAAAAATCGCATTTAAAAAATTTGATCGCATTTTATGCGCTGTACTACCGTTCATCCGATTGCGATAAAACGTTGTCAACTTACTGCTTGCACTTGCGCGAAGAATATAGACATACTACAATGAGAATTTACGTATGTCTGTTGCGCATTGACGCAAAAGATGAGCGTTGTTGATGATGATTTTACGCGTTTATGCTGACTTAAGCGCCCCTTAGCAGAAGCTCTACGCAACCCGCCGCACCCTTAAATATTAAGTGCGTCTTTCTTGCGTATTCTACCGCTGTGTTTGTGAAATATCGACCGGAATTATTACTTGAACCTTATCTGGGTCAGATAAATGAAATTTCTCCAAGACAATAAAAATTTCAATTTCTCCAAAACGCCTCATAGCAAATGCATGACTAATCTTGACAGCGAACGTTTTAACAACAGGATACTTGACTATCATGTCGAAACCAGGACATAGAATAAAGTTGTGATTTGTTCTATGTCTACTGACGACCAAGTATTTCATCTATTAACATTTTTTGCAGAGCTTAGCTTAAAACGTGATAACAATCATGTGACTAGTAGTGTGTGAAGTGTAATATACATTGCAATAGCGAAGCATTGCCGGATTAATTGGAATTACGTATAATATTTAATATTAATAGTCAAATTAAATTTTATTGCGCATGGATTTTATAACATTTTGTTTGGTAACATCGATGCTTTGTTATCGATGTCGGAACACTACTCGCACGCATCTACGGCTTGGCGCTTGACCGGCTACGAGGAAAGGCTACAAGGATCTGTAGTTACCTCCTCACAGGCAGATATGTAACGCTATTGTACTTCCTAACATATGACCCAAGTGGTACTTACGCTCGCCGAATCCGGATACGTCTTGAATGTATATAATATTGTACGACCAACAAACCCATTCTGACCGAACGTTAGCGGCAAACAAACTGAATATTGTTATTTGAAATTGGGTCAAAAATCGTGACTACTTGTAATGTTGGTGTGAAACGCAATTAGAACTTCGTAGCCAAGGGCGCAGAATCTTCCGGACGTAAGGAAGTCGTAAGTACAAAAATAGAGGATCAATCGGATGTAGACAGGTAATGCCCGTAATTATCAGACCACTGGGATTTGGTCCGGAAGTATCTGTAAAGCCCTGTATACACGGTACTGTTTTCGTACAGATTCTCATTTAGTGTCTGTACAGAAACATCAAGATCCCAAACGAGAAGTAGAAAAGTCAAAGTTGCACATACACGGTCTGTAGGTTTTCTATAAGAATCGCCATGAGGGTGTCTACAGGCAAACAACTGAATTGCGCCGTCCGAGTACTTTCAGTGGCGGTATTTCTGGCCGTGAGTTCTGGATGTGATCTGTTTTAAGTATTAATTAACCATGAGGAGCCTAGAGAGAAAAATAGAAAGGCGGAAATAGGGAAAGAGGTAGTTTATCACGATATCCCTTAATACCGTCCGCCGTGTAAACAAATCCGTAAGTGAACGATTCTGCCGCTAGAGCCGGTTGAGACAAACTGTAAGCTTTCTGAATGAAAAATTACGAACATGCTCAAAAGTTTTCATGCAGAAATCGGGCAGTCTAAATTGCACGTTTTCTGTACGTCCGATCTGCACGAATACTTATACATTGGCACTAAGAATTTGTCCAAATTCCTCGAGTTTTTCAAAAGACTGAGAAGTACAAGTCATCGTGTTATTGGGAACAGCTAATATTTAGTAGTAAAGTATTATACTCACATCCAAAGATAATAATCCTTCTGCAGGACGTCTCAGAATAAAAGTTATAAATTTGCAGGGCTTGTAGAGGTATTTTAAATTATCACTTTTTGCCAATGAACATTCAGTGAGAAATTTCATGTAACTGAGTTGCACATACGACATGTACCCCTAATTGTCTGGCAACGTCTTACGCGGAGGTGATTGGCGGGTCATGTGGTTCGGACTCTGTCAAGAAAATTTTATGTGCCTGCCGAAAATCTGTGCATTGTAGGGTTGCATAACTATCATGGGAATATGCTATACATGTAGCTTAGTTACATGCATTTTTTACATCTTCGTAGGAAAAATGTGATAATTTTCAACCCATTTACAAGCCTTAGAAGTCTGTACAATTTATTTTGAGACATCCATGTTCAGCAATCGCGAAACCTACGTGAATCCGTCAGCCCTGCGTCGCTCATCCGGTCCACCTTTCGGGTCAAATGAGAAGTCATTCGACGCGTTTCGGTGTTCTGGTGGGGAACTGGTGTTACTTGTCCTTGGATTCAGATGAGCAAAAACAACTGCGCAGCATTTGACTTAAAAGGCCGAGGAAAACCAGTGAAAACAGAGGCAGTGTAAAATCTTCAACCTTTCCCGCACACAAATTGCCAGTAAGTGTGCACTATCTTAAAAATTATGAACGAAGTTAAATATGGCGGCCTGGATAGCCGAGGTCGCTAAGGTTGGAGGGTCGTGGCTACCTCGGCTCGAAGGCTCGCTGGTGCGAATTCCGCTCTCTTTGTGTGTGTTCATGTCGTCCTTATATGTTCTCTTGCAGTTACCTCAATATTAAAAAACACATATGACTAAGCAGTTAAAAAGCGACCTTAAATAAATAAAAAAGTTGAATATTTCGAAGAATTTCAACTTCTTAACAGAAAAGGAAACAGAAGACAATACAGTATCAATAGTCAACTAGCGTACTCATGCGGAAGTCCTGCATGTAAACCCCATCCTCTGCCCCATTTTTCCATTGCCATATTAAGCCTGTGATATACCTTTTTCTTCAAGACCCTCTTATCCTCACACTTGTTCTATATGTCTCCTTGTAATTGATAATACAATGCACCCTTGCCAATACAAACGATTCATATTCAACTTTATTACCGAGCAGAGCGGCACACCCGCGTAATTCAATCACGTAGAATATCAATTAGTTTAATTTCACATACAGTTGCTGATTTTACAAGCTCGGAACAGGTGAGGTAGAATCGAGAAGCGTCAAACCAGCAAAAATGTAATAAAATACTCAAAAGATACCATCTGTAGCATACGGCATGATAAAACGTTTTTTTGAGGCCTCTGGCCTTAAACTTTTAGTTTTAAGGCCCTAAAACGCTTTGTTTAAGAGCTATTTAACGACATAGATTACAAAATGCTACGCGGTGTGGCGGGTTGCATTTGACACGATCATTTAGAATATTTTTTAAAAACAAATCCTTCGAATTTTTAAAATCAAAGTGCAATTCGTCATGTCTTTGTGAAATTATCTCTCTTTAGAAACCTCATTTATAAAGATTGATTGGCTGTGACTGCTGCAAAAGGTAAGTATACTACTGAAATAATATAGGAGACGATCACAAGACATTGCAAGAATGTGATAAAACTGCAATAAGCCAAAAAGAAAGGTAGGACCAGGTCCAACAACCACTCATTTGGGAGTAACGCGGCGCGGCGCGCGAGTGGAGTGGAGTGGCGTGCGCGAGGAATGCGCGTCATTAGCGTCGCAAAAACGCGGTCGGCCGCGGGTGGGGGGGGGGGCGGCCCCACCTGTTCGGCGCTGCGCTGCCCGGGCGCTTCACCACTCGCCACCCAGCGACACATTTCCACCTCGAGGAGGAGATCGCTCGCTCGTTCAGCCAGTCACCGCCAGAGCTGAGTTGCTCCGTCCTGCTTCTAGAGGGCGATTTAACACCTCCGTAAAGTTAGCATCGCAAAGTTTTTAAAAGTTATTGAAATTAGGCTCAAAATTTGTCGCTTTTTTGTTGCTAATTTGTTACGCAAAAAATGTTCTTCGTTTGACCCTGCTATTTAGTTAACTTGATATCGCAGACATAAATAAAAATAACAACAGGATTTTGTTGGTTTTTTGTTGCTCCAGAGTCCCAAAAAAAATTAAATTTTGTTGCTCGGTTTTGGAGAAAATCGTGTGATTGGTTTAGCATTGACTGCAAACACTTTGCCGTCAATAGATTTTTCGGTGAAAAGGACCCACAAAACATGGATTGTAATTACACATCGTGCTACACAATGTAATTTTGTACATGAGGAACAATAATTATTCACCTTTTCTGTATCGGGTACTTTTTGTGTCAAAAACCGCCGTTTTTTTGTTGCGGCATTGTCTCTTGACTATACTTGGGATTTTGTAACGTGGTGGCTGAAGGTAGTATCTCCAAGATGGAATTCGGCACGACTTTGGGAGTCATTCTCAGTCCTGCAGCTAAGAGTTGCTTGATCTGCAGCACTGCTTGATGCGGACGCGATCACGCAACATCTTGCGGCAGGACCAAGAAAGACGCAAAAAGTCGTGCCGAATTCCATGTTGCAGATACTACCCTCAGCCGCCACGTTAGAACCCAAGTGTAGGGAAGCAGTGGGCGAGAAAGAAACCATGTGAGCCAAGCATTGCAATGAGTGGACGAGGGGGCGCCGAGCGCTGGTCGACGACCTGGCTGCTCCGGCCGTGTGAACGCGCGTGCGCGGATGCTCTAATGAATGGAGCCAAGGCCTCGTTGCGTTTGTCCCCCGCACGCACGGCGCCCAGTCAACGCCTGCCCTCGCCCCCGCGCCACGCCCACCCCTCCACTCCCTTCCATTGAGCGATTAGGCAATGCGCGTCAACTGCGAACATCATTAGTCCCTCAAGGTTGGTTGGTGGGTTGTTCGTGTTTCCGGGCGCGTCAACAGATTAGGTATTTATTCCCGTAAGTGTAGTACATGTTTTCCCCTCGGGAGGCGGCAGTGATCTTCTCCCGCTGGATGATGAGATCCGGCGTCGACTTTTTGTAGGCTGGCGGGGTCTTCCCCCAACCAGGACTCTCCCACCACTTATTCACCGCCCCAACCGGGACAGGTTCTAAGCTCCCGACCGGTCTATTGAGATGTGTAATAGTGTAGTTTATGTTAGTGTAAGTGTGTGTGTAGGGGGAGAGCATATGACAAGGATGAGGTAGGAAAGATCGCGCGCAGTCCGTGGCCCGTTTGTGAGGGTATTTCTCCGACATTCGCCTGGTATTGATCGGAGAAACCACGGAAAACTACATATCAGAGCAGCCGGCCTCGAGAATTCTCCTACAGACAACAACAGAATTCGACCTAGCTGACCAGCCAGTGTCGAAAATCCTGCCGCCATCAGGACTCGAACCTAGAACCTCCCGGTCAGAGGCGTTGCTGCAGTGACATCAGTTGATGCAGTGAGCCATCGCTCTCGGTATAAGCCCCTTAAGTGTAGTGCACGTTTTATCGTGGGAGGTGGCGATGATCTTTCCTCGGTGGATGGCGAGATCCGGTGCCGA
This sequence comes from Teleogryllus oceanicus, assembly GCA_964035755.1. Taxonomy (NCBI): domain Eukaryota; kingdom Metazoa; phylum Arthropoda; class Insecta; order Orthoptera; family Gryllidae; genus Teleogryllus; species Teleogryllus oceanicus. The sequence continues at coordinate 35,870,729 of CAXIVR010000011.1, read as the reverse complement.
CCTACATCGGCTTGCAGTGTTCTTCCCCAACCAGGTTTCACCCACCAGCGGAGCACCTAAGCTCTAAGCTCCTGATTGGACTCCCGAAGTGTCGTACTGTGGTGCATGTAAGTGTAGGTTATGTAAGAAAGGGGTGAGAAAAGGACGAGGAAGAGGAAGGAAAAGTCGCACGCGGTCTGTCGCGTGCTTGTTAGGGTACTGCTCCGGCATTCGCCTGGTGTTGATCGAAGAAACTACGGAAAACTACCGATCAGAGCAGCCGGCCGCTAGAATTCTCCTTCAGATAGGTGCTGAATTCGACTTAGCTATGAAGCCAGTATTGAAACGAATGCCTTCGAGGAATGGCGAGTAGGAAAAGAGATCTGGAATTGGATACCGCCCTTTGTTTGTCTAGTCTGCTCTGGGAAGCGATTTCAGATATTTATATTGATAGGGGTTTTGAAATATTTGAGAAAGGTTACCCCTGTGACTTCCAGAGACCTTCTTTAGTCTCTAAGAAGTAACGCCTTTTTCCACGAATTATCCTAACTTTATTCAAAGTTTAATTTTTAATGTATCGTGTACTGAATTGCATTAGGTTGTGAAAGGAAGTTGTGTTTTCGTAGCGTCCCGCGTTCTTGAAAGCTTCTCAAGAATAATAACTTGTGCTCTATGTTAAGCAGTGACTAATCGGAGTAGCTGACTTCCACTCTCCCCTTCCCCACGTGCATTTCCGTTTTTTCGCACGTTCAGCTCTTTCCTTTCCCACGGAGACGCGAATGAATGGAACGGTTTGGAAAGTAGCGGCGCCGCGCCGCGCCTCTGGGTCTCTCTGGGGGCTGCGGGCTGTGTGCGTCAGTGGACCCGCAGTTCATGCGCAAACAGCTGAGAAAAGTGGAAAAGGCAAAAAGTAATCTAATGTATAAAAGCCAATGTTTGTTTGCTTGTTCGTATTTTATGCGTAGCCGTACGGTGTGTACGCATAAAAAACAGGTTGCAATAATACTCCATAGACGGAAACAAAGACAAATACGCATTTCCAAGTAATAAAAAATATAATAATAATAATAATAATAATAATAATAATAATAATAATAATAAAAACAACAACAGATAGGTCTGTATCAACTAATAAAACGGACATTGTATGGCATGACAAGAAAAACAAAAAGGTGTATCTGATTGATGTCGCAGTCCCGCTAGCTCACAACATCCCAAAGAAAGGAAGTGAAAAAATTCTAAAATATCAACCTCTGGCAAATGAGATAAAGGAAATGTGGAGCGACGTGGAAATGGTGACGATTGTACCAACTAGGCGTCACTGGTGAAATTCTTAAGTCCCTACATGAATCTCTAGCTGAACTGCAACTGAAGAAGGGGTTATACATCCCGATGCAAAAGATTGTCATACTCCACACATGTAACATCGTGAGGAAGTTTCTGAACATTGATGGTTGATCCAGTGCTGATTATGACAGTTGGAACGTGTATCTCGTGTTCATGGTAACCGAGATGCACGAGTGGAAACCAGTTAAATTGTGATAGTGATAATGATAATAATAATAATAATAATAATAATAATAATAATAATAATAATAATAATAATAATACAAGTCGGCGGCAATAGACCGGTATAGATATAACATACATCGGTAGAAACCATCAACAGGCTTACCATATTGATGATTCAATACCCAACACCCACAATATATCGACAAAATATAAAGAAAAGATCCAAGATAATATACCGATCTCGCCCATGAAATCGCAGCTCAGTGATACTTCAGCAAAGTGACAATAGTGACAATATTAATATCAGCCACAGGAGTGAGCCCGAAAATGACACGTCGAGCGCTTGAGTGTCTTCACTTGGATGCCAGGAGTATACACAATATGCAAAAAGCAGTTATCTTGAATGCAAGCCGTATTTTTAAAAGCCACCTGAATCTTCAATAAAGCTACCGCACACCTGGTCTACATACCTGTGAGTGGTTAACACAATTTCTAGTAAAACTGTGAAAAAAAATAAAATAATAATAATAAAATAATAATAATAAAATAAAATAATAATAATAATAAAATTATTTTTCAGTACAGTGACCTTCAACTCGTGTTTTTTCGTCAGAATCTCGGGATCGATTTTTTGAAGGATTTCATAATTTGTCCCTTTATTACGTACTCATAACTCAAAGTACGTTATAAAATTTATTAAATGTTTTCATTAAAAACCAAAATATGTTTATTATTTCTGTTAACATTATTCCTAAAATGTTTAGAAATGTATCACTAATGTCAATTGCGTAGTTTACTACCATATAGTTTTAATGACACGTTCAAATTATATAATCTAATATATAAAAATGAATGTTTGTTCCAATATTATGTGCTGCCGTACTGTTCAGCCAATTGCGATGAAACTTTGTCAATTTCTTGCTTACATTTGCACCAAGAATATATGCGTAGGACAATAGGAATGTGCGTATGTTTTTCTCATATAGACGCCCGCTGATGACGATTTTGTGCGTTTATGCATTCAGACGCCCCCGAACAGAAACTCCATGCAACTCGCCCATTTCTCCAGTACTAAGTGCGTCATCACTGCATTTTCTGCCCCTGCGATTGTGAAAGATCGGTCGGAATTATTACTTGAACATTATCTCCCTATAGAACATTATCTACCCATCTCGATTAGGTTTTGTCGTCCAGTTTCCCTGATCCATTGAGCAAATGCTGAGATGGCCCCTTGTTTTGCTTCTGGACATAAATATAACTTCATTTTCTGTGCACGTCTTCTAGAATTCAGTGGGAAAAACAATTATTCAAATTATCGTTTCCATGTTGTCGCGGCAGGAAGTATTATTCCGGAGGACAACATGGATAAGAGCCAAAATTTCTTGCCTTTTTATTATTGAAAATAGATTTTATTACATGGAGCTTTTTTTCTTCTTTTTTTCTCACAATTTAAGTAGTATATGACTTAGTGTAGGCATCACAGAATTTTGAAAATGTGCACACAATTCACTTTTCCCCATAGCACGTCATACGCAGTTTTTAACTGCTTTTTTGACGTAAAATAAATAAATAAATAAATAAATAAATAAATAACGGACAAATAAATCAAACTACTCCAAGACCGTGTCATAGCGATTGCGCCCAGACTAGAGGGAGAACGTTGTAACAATAGGATACTTGACAACCAAGTCCAAACCAGGTCATAGAACAAACCCATACTCGCGAGAAAGCCTTTCATTTATTAAAATGTTTTCAGAGCGTAGCGTGATTAACAATCGCGCGTCCAATAGCGTGTAAGGTGTAACACTTTTGCAATGGCGAAGCATTGCCGAGTCCACTAGTGAATAAATATATTTAAGCGGAATAGTAAGAGATTAAACAGGAATTGATTCATTTGATCATGAATTCATAAGAAGGAGTTGCAGTGAATATTATTAACAGCCTCTGGGTCGATCGGGTTTGCGACCGGTTTCCTATATCGAAAGAACAAACGTTGTGACTTGTGTTGCTTCTAGACAGTTATTCTTTTTCTCTCATAAACGATACAAGAAGATGGAAGTGATCACTCTGTGAGTTAAGAATGAAATTGTTTTCTTGTGTGATGTTCTCTATGATATCTCATGTAATTGTGATGTTCTTCCTGTGCCTCTTCTGAAAGAACTTCAGTTGGCGGGAAAACTGATTTAAGTGCTTGAAGCCATGAAAAAATATGAATGTTCCTATTCCCGGTTGAAGTAACTTACAGTGTGAACAACCTACTCTTTGAACAACTTACTCTTCTTCAAACCACTCTCCGTAGCTTCATTTCAAACGCCAAACGTAGCCATTTCTTCTGCCACGTCTTGTTATAATTTCTACAGAAAGTATCAACTCTGATTTGTATTTTCTTCAAGTAATTCTTAGAAAAATCAAGAACAGATGTCTTTTAATAAACTCTGATTCAGATATTTTATTGTACTTGTGACTCATACCACATCTACCAGATCCCGATAAGAGAAACGGACGATCGGTGAAAAATGGGAGTTTTGGAATTTGTAAGAAAAGTTTGAGGAAAATTTTGGGATAAGAATAATAAGATAAATTTGAAAATACAGATTTGTGTCTCAAATAAAATTAGTTCTAAAAAATCAGATCTTTAAAAACTAATTTACTATGTTTCGGTCATGTTCTATGTTTTGAAAAGAAGAGTAGTTTCACGTAATTTATGATTGAAGTTAATGCAAATTATGAAAGAGAAGATTTTATGAAAAATTACTGAAAATATTTTCTTCAATTTCTCCCCCCGGATAGAACAAGGGACGCTTAAAAGAACGAAGCGTATCTCATTTTCGTTGAACTCCGTGAATTTTCAAAAATAGCAAATTTAGAAACATGGCAAGAAAATATGTGCTGTTTCTGCTCTATTATTCTTGAGCGAAAAATGGCGTGATAACACACATGAAAGGAAAGAAAAACATATTATTTATAATCCTTTATTTTATAACTACTCAAATTAATAAAATGGAAAATGTGAATATTGATGTTTGTAATAATAGGATAGGTGTCAACGATTTCAGATATCTTAATAATCGAATAAAAACCTACTATGTCGTAGCATGTTACATTTATTTTATATTTTCCTCTGCTGCGTTCGTCTTTCCGCTCGTGAAAATCTGGGAAAACGAAGGAGCTACCGCACAGTCTGGATACATGCTAGTTCTGTGCAAGTGAATTTGATTGATTGATTGATTAGTGATCCGGGCGCGTCAACTGCTAAGGTATTTAGTTCAGTAAGTGTGGTGCGTGCTTTTTGGTTCTGAAGGCAGCGATGATGATCCTCACTGGGTTGTGAGATCCGGCGCTAACCTACCGTCGGCTAATGGGGTTTTCCCCTATCAGGTATTTCCCACAAGCAGTGCGCCATTCCAGTCGACACAAGCTCTAAGCTCCCGACCGGTCTCCCGGCATGTGTGGTAATCTAGTGTATTCTAGAGTAAGTGTGTGTGTAAGGTGGTGAGGATAGGGCAAGGAAGGGGAAGGAAAGATCGCGCGCGGTCCGTGGCCCGTTCTTTAGGGTTCTGCTCCGGCATTTGCTTGGAGAAACCACGGAAAACTACCGATCGGAACAGCCGGCCGCTACAATTCTCCTGCAGACAGTGACCAAAGTAAAACCAAGGAGCCCCGCACCGTCTGGATACGCGAGACTTCCGTGGGAGGTGAAATTGAGCCGAACGAAGCACACCGGATCCTTGGGGATGGAGGTTGTGTCCGTCGCGCATCGGCGACTGCCTGGAGGAGGGCGGGTAGCGTCGCCCCTGCACGGGAGGCGCCCGTCGCCGGAACAACGGTGATTAGCACGCGAGGGGGCGGGGCCAATCAAGCGCCGAACTGAGCGCCTCGGTGCCTGCTCCTTCTGGAGCCGATGCTTTAAACACGCCTGCGTACCACTGACTGCATTGGGTAGCACTGAATGACTGTCTAGACTGTACTGTGTAGCTACAGCGTTTCATTGTAGCTTAACATTCAGCGATTGATTGATTGATTGGTTGATTGATTGTTATTGATTCCGGATGTGTTAACCACTAATGGTCATAAGTCCCATAAGAGTAGTGCGTGTTTTTTGCTTGGGAATAGGCCGTGGGTCTTCCCCCGCTGGAAAACTATTTCCGCTCGAGCGCGGAAAACCAGAGACATAGTTTATTTATTTATTTATTTATTTATTTTTTTATTTATATACATCCTACGCGGGAAATTCCCTCAATAATTTCGTTAAGTAAAGAAATATTTGACAACTGAGTGTCACAAGCAAGTATGTAGTTAAGAAAAAATAATATCAAGTACATTTCTACATATTAAAAAATTAGAAAATAATTTAAAAAATAGTTATATAAGGTAGGATTCACAACCAGTCGGTAAGTAAAAGGAAATTTCAAAAGGGTTGTATGTAATTGGTGAATTACAATTGAAGAATACTTTTGAGATTTACAATAAATTTAGCAGTGTCACCGTGATAGAGTCAAGATCATTGCACAAATTGTTGGCGTTGCCTATAAGCCCAAAACGTGATAGAAAATGGTGTCAATTATGGTCTAAAATGGGGATGAATGGCTCATATCTATGGTTTCCTGAGCATAGAAACAGAGCTCCGACACGGTATTGGATGGTTCCACTGATAAAGGCCTGTAGGAAAATCATACCATAGAATTATCACCGTCTATTAATTTTGGTATCTTCATCAAAGTTGGAATGTCATCATTATCATGTACCAGTCTGGACATCGGAGTGCCGTTCAAGAATGCTAAATTGCGCGGAAACCTGTTCTGAACTCTCTCCGGACCCACAGATGGACTAGTATAAGAAGTTCCCACTGTCCAAGGGTATTCTAAAATAGTTCTGCACAATGAGGAGAATAGTTTCTTGGTGGGCAAAAGTGCGGAGTACTCGTATTAGGAACCAGGAATACAAGCATCTTCTTAGCCATATCACAAGTTGGATCAATGTGTAAATTAAAGTCCAAGCGAGAGAGAAACGGCGGTACATGAATTAAAGTCCAAGAGAGAGTCAGACAACAATCCACAGCTTTCCGTGGTTGGTCATCGATGGTGTAGGTATATCGAATGACTTGACGTTTCCTTGTATAGCTAATAGCGTTGCATTTGTCAACATTCAGCGACATGTAATTGTTCTCGCACCAATACATCAGGGGTGAAAGGTCAAGTTGTCACTTATCAGCATTCTCAATGTTTTCAAGTCTGAAATAAATTTTGGCGTCATCGGCAAATAGGAATACATTACTGTGAGCTACAACGGATGGCAAGTTGTTTATGAACACATTGAACCCTAAGGGCTCTAGACGTGGTCTCTGAGGAACACCAAATTCAGCAACGAATAAATTAATAAGTGATAATATATGTATGCACATATGTATTTGGCATTTTGGGTCGATAGTCCGACTTTGTTGGCGGTGTTCCCTTTACCTGGGTCTGGTTAAATTCCCATGCTTGGGAGTAAGAGCGACATGTGTCGAACATGACGTATTCCCTTCACGGTAACTAGGAAGATCCGCCTGCCAAAGCTTTTCTTCGTCACGCAGTTACCAAAACTGGGACGATTTTAAAGGAAAGCTTCATTTTTGCCAAGTAATATAATAATTGTAATGTAATAATAAATAATAGTAATAATAAATAATAGTAATAATGAATAATAGTAATAATAAATAATAGTAATAATAAATATTAATTTGTTGTTTGCGTCGTCACCGGATTCAACGAAGGTTTGACCTCTACGCGCCGCCCATGACCTTTAGGACGCGTGCGCGTCGAGTGGAGGAGTTCCCGCCAAGTCAAAACAAAACTCCTCCTCCTGGTCGCTGGCCGCTTCCAAAGCAGCGGGAGGAGGAGCCGGCGGCAGCGGCGGTCGCCGCCCGAGACCGGTTCCCCGCCCCTCCCCTCCACCCTCCTCCGCTCCCCGCCCCGCCCCGCCCAGCCGACGCGGCGCGGCGCGGCAAGGCGTCTTGGGCGGCAGTCGATGCCCTCGGAGCGCGAGGCCAGGCGGCGGCTGAGGGGTTGGGGGTGGGGAGGGGGCGGGCGGCGACCAATCCGCCGCGGAGCCCATATCCCGCCAAAACGCCCCCGCCCTCCGCCGCGGGGTCACCTCTGCAGAAAGCGCGCGCACTCCGAGGCCGCGCCGCGGCGCCTGACCCTTGGACGCCCTCCGCAGCCCCAGACGGCGGACAAAGATGCGCCTTGGGGAACTCCCTGCTCGAGAACTTGATATTCCTAACAAGGTGGGGAAGGGTGGCCAGGTCGGCAGAGGTGGAGCAGAGCATCAATCGATGTCACTGCAGTGCCTCTGACAGGGAGGTCCTAGGGTTCGAATCTCGAACGCGGCAGGGCTTTCGGCACTAGCTGCAAAGAACGGTCCAATGTAGCCGCTGTCTGGAGGATAATTCTAGCGGCCGGCTGCTCTGATGATTAGTTTTCCGCGGTTTCTCTGATCAACGCCAGGTGAATGCCGCTGCAGTGCCCCAACAAACAGGCGATCTTTGCTTCCTCTTCCTTGCCCTATCCTCACTACTGAATGCACACACTTACACTTTTATGTACTACACTACCACGCTTCTCGGTAGACCAGTCGGGAGCTTAAAGCTTGTCGGAGATGGGGCAGCGCACCGCTGGTGGGAGATACCTGGTTGGAGTAAACCTCCCTCAGTAGACGACGTGGAGGTCGGCGCCGGATCTCACCATCCTTCTGGGGAAAGATGTCTGCCGCCTCTCACGGTAAAACATGCGCTAAATGTCCGGAGCTAATGACCTTAGCAGTTGGTTGGTTTGGTTTGTTTTTTTCGTGTTTCCGGGCGCGTCAACTGCTTTGGTCATTAGCTCCGTTAGTGTAGTGCATGTCTGTTTCTCGGGAGATGGCGGTGGTCTTTCTATCTGGATGGAGAGATCCGGCGCCGACCTACCGTCGGCTAGTGGGGTTTCCCTCTAACCAGGACTCTCCCACCAACAGGGCACCGCCCCACCCGGGACTCCCGGAATATGTGGTAGTGTAGTACATGTAAGTGTAAGTGGAGACGATAGGATAGGGAAGAGGACGGACAGATCGCCCGCGGTCCGTGGCCCGTTCGGTAGGGTACTGCTCCGGCATTCGCCTGGTGTTGATCGGAGAAACCACGGAAAACTACCGATCAGAGCAGCCGGCCGCTAGAATTCTCCTCCTGGCAGCGACTGAATTCGACCTAGCTGAAAAGCCAGTGTCGAAAGTCCTGAAGCCGTGGGGAGTGGGAACCTAGGACCTCCCGGTCAGAGGCGCTGCAGTGGCATCAGTTGATGCACTGAGCTACCGCTCCTGGTCCTTAGCAGTTGACGCACCCGGAATCTCTAATCGATCAATCAATCAAAGCAAAGGACGTGATGGGATGAGAGCATTACAGAGGTAACAGTCAAGAACTTGGAAACTCGCAGGGACGCAGTGCAGAATCGGAAGGCTTGAAATGAAGCTAAATCATGCGACCATTAAGAGTCCTCCACACATGTCAACATGAGTCGACAACAGAAAGCAATTTTTAAAGAACTGCTTAATTCACTGTACGTGGAAGTGAAGAGAGAGACCTTGGGCGCATGCGAGGGAAAGTGCGCCGTTCGTGCTCTTCCACGCGGGGGCGGATGTGTTTGCCTTCCACTGGACGATTGATTGATTAGTGAGGGTACTGCTCCGGCATGCGCCTGGTGTTCATTGGTGAAACTACGGAAAGCCACCGATCAGAGCCGCCGGCCGCTAGAATTCTCCTCCAGACAGCGGCTGATTTCGGCTTACCTGACAAGTTAATGTTGAAAATCCTGCTACCGTCAGAGGCACTGCAGTGACATTAGTTGATCCCCTGAGCCACATGAGTACACCCTTGACTGGACTCAGGCCCGCATTCCCCGCTTCCCCCAACGCACTGCGCGAGCAATCGAGGCCAGAGTTCATTACGTAGGTATTTAAATGTTTAAATCCTAATTCGCAGTCGTTGACTCTAAAGAGTTCTAGGGAAAATACTCCTAAAGTCGCGAAGATAACCCTGCTGTGGATGAACCAAACGAAATGTCTGAATCTACTATTTCTTTTTCTTCTATTTGATCTGCTATTTGAGTGCATTTGCAAATAACTGGACTCCCGGTCCCTCAGCAACTATGTGTTTCCGCCCCCAATTCACTTTCTTTTATTTTCGTTAAGATAAAGGAAAGGATATCACGTAACTACGAATGCATGTATTATTGTTTTATTTAATTTAAAAAAATCATTAGGATATTTACACGTTCTAAATTATTTCGGGTAGTTTTCCCTTTTCGCGGACGCAATAGTTCCATATTCTTACAGCTGTAGTCGTTGAGGAAGTTCCTATAAGGCTGCCTCTATTAGATGTGCGACTTGGGGAACATTTGGTTTTATTGTAGTAAGTATAACGATTTTTAAGATCTCGAATATTAATTAAATACAGATTAAACCTATCGAAAATATTTCATTAAGTAAAAAGATAATTTTCAAATAATTATGTAATAAAGTTGACATAATGTTTTGTTGATTCTTTGCTTTAATGTGTGCCACCTTTTTGCCGTCCGCTGAGAATTCATTGCCTGAAAAACCTCCAAACGCAAGAAAATAAATGTTATAGGTGTGGCGAATTAAGTGAGCACGAAAGATTTTGAGGTATTTTCTACTGCTATGCAGGGTATTAGTGTCACACAATCCAATGTTGTAAAGAGTACCCATCCATTTTCTCCTCACTACGGATTGTAGATACTTCTCGACGGAATCTGAGTTAATTCTTGGAGCGTAAGCGGTTTTACAATTCACTTTCTTCATTGTTCCAATAAAACGACAGTAGGATCTTGCCAAACCTCGGACTTCTCGGATTTTCTTTTATTCTGTCGAGTTGAGAACCATTGTGCATAATGTGCGCCAAGAAAATTAATGAGTTTCATCGCCAGCGACCGAATTTTCGGGAACCATCTTTACGAACTTTACGAAGCCGTAGAGGTTTTGGCGGGATCGTCCTTATTGGGAGAGCTCCCAGCGCACGTGATTGCAAAATGTCAGTGGTGCAGTTAGACCTTGGGCCGCGGGGCGGCGCGGCGCTTTGAAGCAGCGGGAGAGGGGAGGGGGAGGGGTGGGGGTGCGCGGCGCCTTATGCTGCAGCCACCGCCCCTCCCCCTGTTCCTTTGCACGGCGAGCGCTCTCGCCAAGTTTTGCCCAGCGTGTGCCGCACTGCATGTGATGACGCTCGCTGCCTGCATGCAAACAGCTTCCTATGCGACTTGTACCAACTGTACCACACGAAAGTTGTCACGGCGTGAAGACACTTTTTAACACAACTTAAGTGGCTTCTGCAGCTTTTTACTTTTCCTCGGCTCTATGTTGCGTAGAAAAAAAATTGGAATCGGTCGAAAATTTGGGGCCGCGATTTCGGTGATGGAAACAGTTTTGGGTGTCACTAACGACAAGAAAAAAAAAGTTTATTTCGTTATGTTTTTATCATCCATAAGACGGGCAGATTAGACGTTTTTGAGCATGAACTAGGTCAGGAGTAAATCATGTTAGTTCTGGTTGGAACGTGACAAAGATTGATGCGGAGTGTGAGGGGATAAAAGCGGCTGTGTACAAAAAACCTGCACTAAAATCGAAAAAATTGTCGAAAGTTTTGTTAATGGGATAAGGCGTTAAGCTGGTACCTCTCACATACACTGTACCTTAACACTCACATGGAGTAAATGAATGCGAAAATAAATATTACTTTTTAAGCTAAGTACAGAATAACGTAATGCTTTTCTAATTACATATTAAAAATAATGAAAAGAGAAAAGAATCCAAATTATAAATATCATTTCGTTTATTGCAAAAATCTTTTGTGTTACGTCTTTAGATTAATCAAGTTCAATTTAAAAATTTATAAAATAAATACTGACAATTCTACTTTAACAGTTCTTGTAATTATACGCTTACCATTTTCATATTCCTAATATTTTTTGTTTAGCAAATAACATCTATGAATTTGGTAGAAATAACGACATAATTGCGATAAATGAGAAGAAAATGATTTTGAAAAAAATAATACTAAAGGTAATAATAATAAAGGTAGTATGTCATAACCATGGCATACTACCTTTATTCCGTTAGTTTCTAACGCACTGGTCATTTCATGCTATTTTTGTTGTTTCGTTTCCTCATAAGTTTATCCAAACCATTTTTTTCACTAATGCATGTAATGAATAAAGGAAAGTAAGTTTTCTTCACAATTAATGGTCTTTTAAAAGGAAAATAACATACATTTAATTTTCTTTATTTGGATTGTTTTTTCTACGTCAACGAGAGGATACCGATATATCGTGATACAAGACCTGGCGTCAGGAGTTGCATAAACGAAAATGCTGGAATACTGGAGAAAACGCAACCAACACTGCACGTTTTTTAATAATTTACTTGGACATTCCGATAAAAAACGACCATTTTGTCACTTGTTGATATTATACCTTCTTACATTTTCGTGAGCAAAAATACCAGAACCGTGGCACATATTTATTCCTTTAGATTCCAACGCTTTGGTAATTCATGCTATTTTTGTGGTTTTATCTTTTTATAAGTTTAGCAAATTTTTTTCACTAATGCTTGTAATGATTAAAGAAAAGAACGTTTTCTTCAGTATTAATGTTTTTTTAAAAAAAGATAACATACATTTAATGTTTTAATTTGTATTTTTGTTTCTACGTCCACGAGAGGAAAACCAATATATCGTGATACAAGACATGACGTCAGGAGTTGCATAAACGAAGACGCTCTTCGTCGAGGCAGCGGGGTCACAAAAAAGAGGAATAAAGCGAAGACGCCGCCTCCTCCTCCTCCTCTCGCGCCAGCCAAGCGAAAGGCGCGCGGAGCTTCCCCATTGGCTATAGTAAAAAGCCCTACCTGGCCATAGTATTGTAGTACGGGCGGTGGCCGCGCGGAGCGCCAGCGGGGCCTCACCTGTGTTTGTTGTCGCGGGAGGCCCTTCCTTGGCGTTTGATGCGGGAGGAAGTGTCTGTGCGTTCTGTCTGTGTGGCGAGTAGCGATCTGAAAAGTGCGGCCGTGATTATAAACTATGTGCTGATTCTTCGAACGGCAAGATGAAGGAGAAGCATCGGCACCGCAAGCAAGCGCTCTTCCAGATCACCAAGGTGAGCATCTTTTGTTTTGGTTCCGGAGGCGCCGTGTAGGTGTATAAAATGGCGACGGATGCGCTGTTGTCGGCGTGCGGCTGTAGCTCTGCTATGGCGCGTGTTAGGGAAACTTCTTCAGTGAGAAGGTACACGCGTATTGTGGCGAATGCTGCATTCGCGTGGATGGCACTTCCTTTTTGTTATTGTTATTATTATTATTATTATTATTGTTATATCAATCAAACAATACACTGTTTTTGCGTCATCTAATTGTTTATAGATGAACTGAATATGAGTTGGATGTCAGTCAACTGATCACTTTTACTTTCTCATAAACATACTTATAAACGGAGTATAGAGAAAGTGATGTAATGCTGCGCAAAATCGATTTCTATAAACTTTTCGAAATTTAATTTTTTGTTCAAAACGTGCATTTGTTTCATGATGAATTACTAATGCCTAAACAATTTGTAGAACTTTTTACTTAATGAATATTTACTGATAAATCTGGCCCGACTTGTCGCTCTGCGATTTAAAAAAAAACTTTCCATTTTGGGGGTACTTGAAGCCCCTGAGACATTTTCAAAATTTTCTGAAAATGGTTCCAAATATTTTCTTTAATATTCTTAAGAATAGAATGAAATACGATATAGATCCTATTTTAAGATGATATAGATCCTATTTTCACGGTTGCCTGGAATTTTCCAAAATTAAAAAAGTTTACTCATTTTTCGGTTCTATCGTAAAATTGTTATATTGAAGATACCGATGTTTTCTTCTAATCAAATTTGTTTTTCAGATTATTTTTTAATGAATACCATGTACATTTTTCTTAAGATTTTGAATAGTTTTCGAAAAATTGTATGTGAAATATGGGCAATTTTTAAAACAATATAAAAAACATATTCTCAAAAACGACTACAACTTTTGTCTGAAAACTTTTTATAGACATTGTGATAAATGCACTCTAAAAGATGACATAAACGTCACTTTGATGTATTCTTTTGTTTTTTCAAAGAATACACAAATATACTTTTTATAAAACTCTCATGTTGTAAATTTTACATAACGGACGTTTTTTATCATTTGAGAGTATATTTTTTTAAAATAATTTCTTTTGAATTGTCTCGAGAAACTGAATGTTTTGGGTGAAAAAGTACTTTAAAAGGCGCTTTTTCAGAAACGCGCAAACGACATTTTCTTAAAAAGGCTTGAAGTTTTCCAATGAAAATTTTCGAATAGAATCAGATTTTACACTTATGTAATATTCTTAAAGTCATATGTCAATTCTACTATTAAGAAACTGAAAAAATGAGAAATCGTGAAAAAAATGACTTTTATGTCCCGATAGATGACAGCTGATAAGACGGTGGGGCAAAACCGAAAATATTAACCAGACTGAAGATCTATACGAGAAAGTCTGTGCCATTCTGTAGCATCACTAGTTTAAACTTGGGCCAACACTTGATATCCTTTTATCAGATACAAAATGCTTATTCGCCAGTTTTTTTGTTGTGCGCAGGCGACCGGACGGTGCCCGCGCTACGGTCGTCATTTGTTGCACTCTCAGCATGGGGCAGAACCAGAGTATACTGTGACAGCGCGTCGACCAAAACAAAAACTGGAATGCGAGGCATAGCGAAACTTTGCCTCCTTATTACTCAACAATTACTCAGATTTTTAACAAATTGCATGGCGTCATTTAAAAACCTAATTTTGAACGAATTTATGCATAAAACTTCGAAGCCATAAGAATCAATGTGGAAAATGGCTTGGAAAGTTCTGATATAACTCAAATGAATGGAATGCTCGAACTTCTTTCTAAACAAAAACCCTTATTTTAAATATAAATATTTTTCAATTTTCTAAATGTTAGAGGTTTTAAAGAAAATTGGAACTATACGTACTACATATAAATGCACTTTCTTCTATATGAGCAAAAAAGTTCAGTCATTTTCCAGAAAATGTTCAAAATGCCAAAGGATCTTCATGTAAATGTACCCACAAAAAACAAACAAACACAAAAAAAAACCTTTCTGATCTCCGGAATGGCACAACTAGATCTCTCTCCTGATGTATTTGTCACGTTTCTAATCTGACAAAGTTTTCCGTGACACATCAATCCACCAATATGTATACATTGATTTTCGGGTACAAAATTGCATGTCTGCTACATTTGCTACAATCGTAATCTTCTCTGATACATCACCCTATAGACTTTAATCCTGATGCGTGCGCGAAGTTACAGCTGAAAAGGACCTTAAACACAGATTTTATGGCCGTTATTGGAGAAGGAATTGTGAAGGTGATTCCTATACTTTTTCTCCCTATGCTATATTACAGAGAGGAAAAGTAATAATTAGACGGAATATCAAAATAAAAATAATTTGGAATCATAATGTTCTTAATAAGTCTCTAGATGTGCATTTGGATGGACGCGAGGAGGATATTGACAGGGGGAGATAGAGATTCAGGTGGAAGTGAGTGGGAGAGAAGGGGGAGATAATATATATGTGTGCATAAGTCTGTTTATTAAAGTCGTGTTTACAGACACAAAGTGTATTCATGTAGCTTCCAGGATGCTTGTACCCGCCGTATAAAATAAGTCTTTTCATGAGTGGTCTTTGGTTGATCTTTGGAGAAATGAATATGGCTGAGAAATTGTAGCGGTCAGGCATCGTTGGCGTTTCCATTTCTTCATGTGAACTGACAATCTGGCATTGCATGCGATTAGGCGAGAATTGCGTGAATATTCACTTGTTCCACTATCGCATTGTGACTGAATAGAAGCGACCATTGGCTCACAACTGGCTCATGGCATATGCCAGAATTTCGTCTTCTAAATGTCGAAAGCGGAATAAGCGTTACTACGCATTTACGACGTGCCACGCTCGTCACTCGACTGCTGCGTGCAAATTAGGGATGGGCAAAAATAATTCGATTAATTGTGAATCAATAATTAAAAAAAATGTAAAATAAACGCAAACGTTTACAAACTATATTATTAAATTAATATTATAAAAGTTCAATGTATCCCAAGAAATACATCCAATAAAAAGATTATTCTCAGAGTTATTTAAAAATAATTATTATTATTTGTTGAATCTAGAATCGAATCATTTATTCATCGTATTCCTGAATAAATGGAATTGTGAATTTTTAGAAACTCCTCTATTGAATTCTTTTAAAACGTTGACTGCTAAGCCTTTTTCATAAACTATTCCACTGGTGACAAAAACAGCATAGCTATTTTATGAATATATAAATGGTTACGGCAATAATACGGACTTTCTTAATCTTTTCATTAATTAATCTCATGTGCGACCAATATTATGGTCTGACATGTTTATATAAAAATTTCAAGAAGACAATAATCTTTCAGCCGAAAAAAAATATTTAGAAGCAAGAGACAATGTGCGAGTAATTTGATTTAACTATGTTCCGTATTTCTTTATTAGGTTGCAATTTAAATCTAAAATAAAAACAAAAATGTATAATAACCGAATAAAGTGCAAAATATGTTTTTAAATTAGATAATATCTTCCTTAGACCTTCCAACATTTCGCTAATTATAATATCTTTTATTAAATTGACAAATTTTCTCCCAGATTACTTGCTTTACAGGAGTTACAAACTATAGGGCAATAATTCTGAGATATACAGTCCGTTCGAAATTTGTGCGCCAAAATTGTCATAGCAAAACTCGAGCTACGAAAGAGGGGGCAGCTAAATTGTCATTAATATAATCATGTTACACAATTGAAATATTGCAAATACAATTACATTTACAACAGTGGGAAGAACAAGACGAAATTGAAATCATACTGAGAATATTACGAGGATGATTTGTTGCGTATAGGAAACCTTGATCATGTTCTCATCAATTATTAGAGCCATCTAATTCGTAACTGACAATTAACTAAAATGCCTTCATTAACATGCTACCGTGGGACCATATGTCCTCACGTGGCAGTGACCGTGCCTTCTGCCCCGAAGCTTCTGCGCAGCGCTGTGTGACTCCGCTTACGTCCAGGGAAGCACGGGAGGGGGTATGCCGGGCGGGTTGCCTGTCGCCTCGAGCAGGGGCATCGGCGCGGTTCCGCCGGTATGGCTGACCGCGGAGAAGTGTCTTCGTGGCGAGTTTCTGACTGTTTAAATATTGATTGATACTTGTTCAAACACATGTAAGAAACCCATGAAAATATATATTCTTTGGTGTATTTGCTTCCTTCTTTACATTGCTACGCTAAAACCATAACCCAAAACATCACATTGAACGGAACTATTGTCACAGAAAAGTCACTACATGTCTGCTTTGATGGGGTGGTAGAACATTGGTAGATGAAGCTTCGATATAGCTGAAAAAACTAGGAACAATATGTCTTGTATGGCGTCTTCTGAAAAATAAGCAAAAACGTTGAACTCGTATATTAATTGCGTTCTCTACAAAATCCAATTCTCCTTTACTAGACAGATCGAAACAAACAATGATCAGGGAATTCACTATTATAACTACTTATAATTGTTTTGAATTAACAAATGAACTGACTTCATCTGAAGATGCTACGGCGGAGGGTCATAAACAGAACGTGTTTAGGGGGATTTCTGTTTGACCCAGGCCATAAATATTGTAAAACTATGTTTTTAAACTGTTGACTTAAATAGATGGCCATTAACAGCCAGACCTGTTTGGCGCGTGTTGCAGGTACTATGGCACCTCGACATCTTCCGGCGCAGCTTCCGGGAGCTGTCCGGCCACGCGTGCATGGCGGAGTCCTGCATCTTCTGCGCCCTCAAGGTGAGTCACCGCTCCGCTTCCTCTGTTTCACGTTTTGTTTTTGTTTTTTAATCTTAGGATGCACGTGCCGGGCCTCCGAGTCTCCGACGTTTTTTATTTCGCTTTGTACTCTGCGAAGCTGCATTGCTGCAAGTGTCGTCCGTGTAATCTTTCTCCAATCTTCCTACTTTTGTTTTAGTCATCACTGGTAAAGGAAAAAATTCTCTGAAGTTATTTAGGTAGTTTCTGAAATTTGAGTCAACTACGACAAAGCATATGCAGAGCTTTTAAGGCCCTATTACTATTTATGTAAATTGATAACGCCTCTGGGATGGCTCGTAGGTAGCGTACTAGCTTCCCGTGCAGTAGTCCCGGGTTCGAGTACCGGTCAAGGCAAACATAGAGTTGTAGCTTTCCTTTACAATCGTCCCAGACTCTGTAGCTGTATGACGAAGAATAGCTCAAGCAGGCGGATCTTGCTAGTTACGGTGAAGAGAATAAGTCTTTTTGCCTCATGTCGCTCTTACCCCCAAGCATGGGAATGTAACTAGGCCCAGGCAAGGGAGACACCGGTAGCTGGCCGGCGAAGTCGTACTACCGACCCAATAACGCCAAATACATACAAATTAATAATCACGTGTTTCACGTAAAGAGTTCACTTTTTATTGAAGTTATTCAGAATAAAAAAACATTTTAAAGCGCATTTGCCGAGAGCGTATTGCGCAGGTCGTCAGAGGACGGTAGATGCACTCATGTAGTTTCCCGGGTCCATACATTCTATAATAGCTTGGGCGTATTCAACAAAGTTCCAAAATAGGAACGTTTCAACGTCTATAATGCCTGACTACAAACTCAAAAAAGAGTCCGAATACTTCCCAAAAAGCACACCGGAAGGGCACTAGTTTAATACAAATAATATGTTTTGTCTCACTTTTGAATTTAAATTTCACACTCACTTCGGAATTTAAATTTCTAAAAAATCGTTATATTCGTAAAGTTTTGCGTTTTCTCTAATGCCCTTGATCCAACATCAACAAAATAACGTTATACAAAGGAAAACCCCTTTTGCAAGTGCATCTCGAAACTAAATATTGCAAAGTATTTTATTTAAAATGGAAGAAAAATACGTATTGCTATACAATATTAAATAATGTTAAGTTTTCTTCCCTTCAACATTACTCCCACTCACCTATAATGTTGAACTTTAATAGAATGAAATGAGGATAGATCTCATACAGGTAATAGTTTGATTAGACTGACAGTTTGAATTATCCAGCAAACGGCAACACCTACGAGGATTCTCTGTTTAAGGATATAATTGTTAACTCTTGAACTACTTAACTTCTGAAAATATCTCCATGAAAATGAAAATATAATCAGGCAAATGGAACAGAAAGAGCGCGATCCTCGGCCGAAAAGTGAAGTTTTTAGAGTCGCGTATTTACCTCTAGACAGATCCAATCCTCGGGCGGTAAGTCGCTCTGGGTCTTGACATCAAAATAATTATCAAAACGACCTGTTAATTATTTTTTTAAAGTATTGTTTATTGAGGATTTGTTACTCATTTACTTGCAGTGAGTTGAATCTTCCCAATCACTTCTCCCTGGAGAGTTTCCTTCTAAGAGTATTGTGTGTGAAGGTTTGGAATGACTCGAGATATCTAGTCTGCGAATGTATAGGATGGGGCAACCAGATCCATATTTGGTTCAGAAAAACCTGGAGAAATCGAATTTCTTAAGACTGAACTTAATTCCAGATCATCTCACACGCAATGTAAGTGGTTCTTTGAATGCCTTTGTATTGAAATATTCGACAGAGAAGTGCTCTAAAGGAGGCAAAATGAAATATTCGCTTCCCTTTTCCTAGAGTACTAGTAAACATTGTAGTGGGAACTGTCGCAGAGTGGAGCGTTGTTTGTAGAAGCGCCTTGGCCTCTGTCGAGGGCGGATCCAGACTATCATTTCGGAGGGGGGCATCATAGATATTCGTTAAATAATAAACGTCTGTTATTATATTGTATATTTTTTTTTGTAATGTATGTGTGATACTATACAATATTACTTTTTAAACAAGTACGTAGTCGTAATTTTAAAATAGATAAATATTTAAATTAATTTTGTCAAATAAAAGAAGGTAACAAACGAAAACTGTTGGCCTTTTGGGAAGAGGATGGCCCTCATCTCCCCTGGATCCGCCACTGGCTTCTGTGGAGAGTTTGTTCTCGCCGGCAGGTGTCGCCTTCACTGCCGACCGCGTGTCCATTCGAGTAGCCTGAGAGGGGGGGAAGGGGGAGAGGAAGCGACGCTACTACAGCGCCTGCGGCGGTGCGTATAGGAGGTGTGGTCACGACCGGGATGCGCTAGTTCACACAAGACTGCTTAACCTTCAACATTCGATAGTTTTATTATTCATTAAGAACGTACGACCAGTAATTTGCGAAGGCGACGAACGTTTAGCTGGTAGGTCTGATTGTAGCTCCAAAGTGTATTAATGATTGCTAATAAATATTGTATTATGATATTAATTATATGTGATTAGAACATGTGCAAATGTGATTAGAACATTAGAACATTACAATTCAACGTACAGAAATTACACTGTTGTGTTATTTCTTGCGAGGCAAAACTAATTTTTCTTATTAATTGCGAGTGTAGTTTTAATATTAATATTATATTGTCTCTTTGATGTATTGTCAAAAGAGCTTAATTAATCTTTTGGCCGTTTTTATTTTTCACACATGTTAACAAGAACAACATAAGCTTTTGTTTGGTATTATGTCTGTTATGTAATGATGGTAGCTTACGTCTGGGAGTAATGAGGGAAATGCCAAACAAAAGCTAGTTTTCTTGTCGATGTGTGAAAAACTTTTGTCCACGCATGAAAGATTATTTTTTGTATACCAGCTTTATAAACGATCTGTTCTGTTGCAAGAAATCGTTCATCATCGGGCATTATACGGCACAAATAATCACGTATTTGCATTTTACGGCACAAATGATTGCGTCATCACACATTCAGCCAATCGCAGCGAGAGAATCATGGGCTTCCCAGTAGAGGTAAACGGAACGGCCGTCCTCCGTTTTCACGCACAAATGTCAAATACCCGAGGCGTCATCAGAGTGTTGTTTCACAAAATTAAGTTTGATTGTCTTAAAAAATGTATAATGCTGTTATACAAAAAACGCGCGTGGAACTCGTTTATAATGTTGCTTTATTGCATTCGTACAAATTTGAAAACGAGCGACGTTAGGAGCGAGTTTTGAAAATATGTACTCATGTAATAAAGCTCAACATTATAAACTAATTGCATAAACCACTATTAATGACTTATCTTACAATACGTTGAATGACACCAACGGAAATAACTCGTCGTGAGACGAGCGAAGGAGATAAGACTAATTTAGTACGCAGAGGTTGTAGAAGGAAGTTTAAGGAGTGAGCGTGTGGTGTGGGTGGGAGTGGGGGGAGAAAGTGGACAGCAAACACGTGCGCGGAGGTGCCGGCGCTGTTTCCGCCCTCCCCTCCCCTCCTCCCTCACGCCAGCGCTTACATCAATCCATTCATGTTTGCGTAGCATCAATTAAGGTTACTTCATCAATGTTAAACCGGCGTAGGCAATTATTTGTATGCTTATGGTCATTTGAAGCATTAAATAAGAAATCATAACAGGCAAAACAAATATTGTGTAGTAAGCAGTGCGATAAGATGCGAAGTGCTGGTAAGGAAACCTTGTCTGCCAGAGTATAAGAGGGCTTTTGTGGAGGAAGGGGGCGAGACCTTACGTGCTCCTGCCTCACCCCGAAGGCTTTTGCCCCTCCTCGCCCAAAAATGGGAAGCGTTTAGATGTGCCGGAAACTCCAGAAACTCCGGAATAGAAAGGCGTAGGTTGGTTAGGTTTGGTTTTTTCGTGTTTCCGGGCGCGTCAACTGCTTTGGTCATTAGTCCCGTTAATGTAGTGCATGCTTTTTCTCGGGAGACGGCGGTGATCTTCCCCCGCTGGATGGCGAGATCCGGCGCCGACCTACTGTCGGCTAGTTGGGTTTCCCCCTAACCAGGACTCTCCTACCAGCGGGGCACCGCCCCAGCCGGGACAAGCTCTAAGCTACCGACCGGTCTCCCGGAATATGTGGTAGTGTAGTGCATGTTAGTGTAAGTGTGTGTAAGGGGGAGAGGATAGGACAAGGAAGAGGAAGCGCGCGGTCCGTGGCCCGTTTGGTAGGGTACTGCTCCGGCATTCGCCTGGTGATGATCGGAGAAACCACGGAAAACTACCGTTCAGAGCAGCCGGCCGCTAGAATTCTCCTCCAGACAGCGACTGAATTCGACCTAGCTGAGAAGGGCGCAGGGCATGGCCTCATGTGGTCTCCGCCGCTGCCTTTCAAGCGCACGTCTTCGCATCGCGCCCCCCACCCCCTCTTTGAAGAAAGTTGGAATGAGGGGCGTAGTAATTAGAGGGCAGACGGAATTTTCTTTTTCCATTTTTTCTTTCTTTTTTTAACTCGACTTGTTTATTTACAAATTCTTTTATTCTATATTTTACAGGATTGTAATTATTTAACTTTTAAATCAATTTTCATTTATATTAACATGTAATGAAGTAATTTATTCAGAGATTTTCAAGTTGGAAGTTGAACGAATTTTTTAATCCGAAGATCAATGAGTGTATATAAATGCGATGTGTAACAATCAACAAACACCGTGTCCCATTTCATTTGTTATGTACTGCATTTTATATTTGTTATGTGATGCATTACGACTTTAAGTTTAGATGGGTAGAAAGATTTCCGTGAGTAGTTCACTGTAACATCCATGTACATGCATGAACATTTCTCGGTAAAAATAACATTTCAGTTTCAGAAACATGGAAACCTCTGTCATCGCGTTAGTCTTGCACAATAAGTCGCGAACGACACGAAACATTTTTGGGCATTTTCGGCGGATGTCCGGCCGTCGCGTCGCCGCCGCCCGTGCCCCGGAAGCCGGAAGCGGGGGCGAGCGAGCAAGGGTGCCCTGCGGCCCGTCATGGCGGCGCTCGTGCGTTTTTCTACTTCGGCTCCCACGCGCTTCCATCCCTGACTCCCGCTCCGACCCTGCGGAGTTTTAGATGCTGTGAGCCGGTTCTTCCGTGCAGTGCTGTGGGAGTGAATGATTATGTATATAATGAATGAATGGTTATGTACATAACGAATGAATGAATGATGCGTGAATGAAAAATAAATTCAGAAAAAGAATCACCTAGCAAACTCATACAAAAACATTATTTAGAACTAAGAAATAAAAATAATAATATTTTCGTGTAAGTTAAGTATGCCAAAGTGCTTCTACATAATTATTAAATTAGATTTAAGCTAGAATTAAGTTACCTTTAGTTAGTATTAGCTTTTTTACCTCTCCTCTTAGCTGCTTAAGCCGCAAGGCAGCAGCGCAAATTTATTGCCGTAGTTAAATAAATTCCCGCCTCCTCTGGGCTACTGTGCGATTCGTCTCTGGAGTTGCCAGTTCTTCCGTTGCGGGATTGGGCAGAGCAGAGGAAGGATTCATTCCATCGTTGTTTTAGAGGAGTAGAGGAGTTTTGCGATTCGTCTCTGGAGTTGCCAGCAGAATGGTTCCCAGTGTCAGTATAGACGTCGTTGGTGGTGGAGGTGGGGGTGTCAGGGAAGGCATGTGCCCTCCCCCTCCCCCCGCCCCAATATTTTAATGTACAACCAGTGATTGTATTTTTTAAACTAACGATACTAACGGATTAACAAATAACGATGCCAACCACAAGAAATACAAGTTGTGTTGCACACACAAATTTGCCTGCTTTATCGGTCAAAGATGCACGTCAAGGAATGTTTGGAAGGTCCTCGCGATCTGGCGGGTAGCTGTAGAGTTAGCCTCGCTAACCTGTTCTAACCGCTGCCGCCGCCACCGTTGTCGTCTCCGTTGAGTGTCTTTGTTTTTGAATTATTGACAGAGGATATTACAGTGAGTAGCTGTGATATAACTGACCAATTTTAACTGCTTGCACCTTTCTAACTTTAATAATTCATTTAAAAATTGCCGTGTTTTTCATTAATTGCTGTTCTCAGGGACTTAGAAACTGCTGTTCTCAAGTGAGGGGCACACATTCAAAAGATGACATGTCCATATGAAAAAATTGAGTTCTACTGTTTTTACCTAGAATTGTATTTTTAGGAAAAAACGTGAGATTTTTTACAATACGCTATTCATTAAGAGCTGATAAATGTAAAATTTGTGCTACCTTTTTTTCATTTATGTTGGAAAAGAATGAAGTGGACATATTAGGTTTGGATGTTTGCTCCTCGTGTGAGGATGCAACGGAAGCCTGGAATGGGAGTGCAGTTGCAATGGGGCCTTGACATCGCCCGCGAGTACCGCGCCGCAACACCCAGAGCACTTCGCCAGAGCCCCAAGCATAGGGAAAACCTTCCTTGCTTCTCGGAACGCGTTTAAATTTGAACCAAATGACACTTATTAATTTTTTTATTTGAGACATCAACCCACATTAGAGAGTATTAATCAGCGGCTGCTGTAAAGGGCTCTACAGCGGTGCCCTCTCCAGTAAAATCATGTCTGGAAAAGGTGCAGAAAGTTTAATTTGTGTATGCTAACTCAAGTTTTGAGGAGAATTTAATTTCATGCACCCGCTTAAGCGAATGATCAATGTTTTCCGAACGGTTCACGTCACCGCCCGAGGCTGGTGCGTGCTAGGCAATGGAGGCTCGAGGAGGAGTGGGGGTTCTGGGAGATGGCTGGGAGCAGCGCGTAGCGGTTTCCTTCGCAAGAGTTCGCATGTATTAACTAAGCTAAAAATATCCACTCTTTCATTTGATTTCATAAACTACTGGTTGGTTTGCTGCAAATTCTTAAAAAAAAAACTGTATTTTCGTGTGCACATTACATCTTCCGTTGTCAACCTAATAGTTGTTTTAGAGAAGGATTAAAATCCCATTGCTTGCAAATCGTTCGTACACTACATGCTACACTTAGCCATCGTTGAAGAAATATTTTGATAAGACGAACTGAATGTGATTGTTCGTACACCCATGCTGCCAGCGTAGTATCGGGGTCGAGGTCTGATAATGTAGATGTGCCAGTCTTCGGTTCCGCTAGGGACGTTCCGATTCTGCTCATTCGATTCCGGAATGGATTATTTTATTTGTGTTTCAATGAAACCGATTCCTTTGCTTCCGGTTTTTACTGGAATCGATTCCAAAAAGCCTAAATCAAATAAATGAATACTTTCGATTTTTTTGTAAATAAAAATATGCATATTCACGCGCTTTTACTGTATTTTTAAGTCTTTTGTCATTTGCATTTATTAAAATAATAATACTTAATTTAATAGAAGCACTTGCCTTCGAAGTCAACCTTCCACGTTACCTCCACTTCTATGTTTGATCAAATCAAATCGCCTGCTTCAAATTGCATTTGGTTTTGGGAGTGCAATATAATATTTTATAAAGATTCCACGGTCTCTTTTCAAGATAATTGAAATACAAAAACATATATTTTGATCATCCTCACCGTCGTATAAAGAACAAAATCATACAGGAAGATCTTTTTAAATGCTGGATTCCGGTATCGATACTTTCGTTGAATGGTGTTCTCTTGTGAACTGATTCCTTGAGGAATTGATGCGATTCCAATTGAGGAATCTTGAATCGATTCAAACTTTTTGATTCTGGGATTGATAACTTCACAGAAATCGAATGTTCCTAGGTTACGCTCGTGGTGAAACGACATAGGTGGTCTACTGCAGCGCAACGAATTTGTGCTTGATCTGCGCAGCACCAGTTTGCGTCGTGAACCACATGACCACAACGCGGGCACTTCGTTTGAAAAGCCAAACCAGACGCTCGCCGCCATGTTGCATGGAGAACGAGACGTGTTGAGAAGCATTTTGAAAGTGACATAAAGTGAGAATTTTCAACGGTGACCGACCAAAAATAACACGATGAAGGTGTACAAAATGCAATATTTAAAAGATACGCTACATAAATCTGTTTCAATCACATGTAACAAAGAGATAATTTTTGCCGGCCCGATGGCCGAGACCACTAAGGCAGTAGTGTGGTAGCGCTCTCGGACCGAAGGGTCGCGGGTTCGAGTCCCACCTCGGACATGGTTGTGTTAGTGTTCGTCCTTTCACCCCTTATCACCACCATATCGTTTCCTCTTCACAGTTACCATAACGTT
The DNA here is from genome assembly GCA_964035755.1 of Teleogryllus oceanicus. Lineage (NCBI taxonomy): Eukaryota > Metazoa > Arthropoda > Insecta > Orthoptera > Gryllidae > Teleogryllus > Teleogryllus oceanicus. Next base: position 35,845,100 of record CAXIVR010000011.1, on the reverse strand, counting down.
AACTCCAATAGTGGTCGTTAATGTCCTAGATATTGATGCGACTTTAAATAAGAAAAAACAGCGATGATTTTTGTATCTGGCTGCATTTAAAATTCCCGCTACTATTGTGGCGCAAACTGGTGTCTGAAGCTCATTGGCGGATGTCGAATACGTCGCGCAATAGCTTGCCCATGCCTTTCCATCATGGCTCCGCTGACGGTGTGATGCACAGGGCGAGGCGCTGGGCGCGTCAGCCCTTGGGGGAGTGGAAAGGGCTTGGCAGGTGCCGGAGAGGGGGGGTGACAGGTGCGGAAGGGCGAGGGCGCGCGCAGGTGGGCGCTGGAGGCTGCCCCCTCGCTTTCAGGGCGGGGCAGTGTTGCCACACGTTCGCCCGAAAACCTGCTTTAAATGGCCTCTTCTTCGTAGTGGCGATAAAAAAAAGAAGATTAGTTTTTTCGTGTGCGTGCTCCCGACACTATCCAAACTTTCTTACCATAAAAAAAATTGAACGAGGTTATTAAGATGAGAATTTTTCAGAGCCTTTTTGCGGGGACAGTGGGTGGGCGGAGCGTGCATTTCGTAGGGCCATGCATCGTACTCCGCCGTTCCATCCAATTGACAACTCAGCATCTACCTACGTATCATCCCAGCATACTTTGCAGTGCAGTATCGTGTAAAATCACTGTAAATGCATTCGCATTGCAGCATTCCCATGAGTCATTTAAAAAAAATTACTTAATGACCAGTGGATTAGGGTTAATGCAGGCCCCCGAAACGTTGTTTTATACACGCGTGTGCGTGTTTTTGTATATAAATGATAACCGGGAACCTTATATATGATATTTCAATGCCACTCAAAATTCTCTAGATATCTTCCCCAGTGGGGCAGATTCTCAGCTCCCGACTAGTCTTCCGGCATGTGTAAGTGAGTGAAAACGATGGAAATCGGAAGTGGCGCATTTGTTAGCGTAGTGCTTCGGTATTTGCCTGGTATTGAAAGGAGAAACCAAGGAAAACTGCCGAGCAGAGCAGCCGGCTGCTAGAGTTTTCCTCTAGACAGCGGCTGCATTCATTTTACGTAGCTAGAGTGGAAAACCCGCCACCGACTCGAACACTAGAACCTCTCGGTCGCTGACGCTGCAAGACAGCAGCAGTAAGCTCAATTCAATCGTCGAGTTCGGAGAAAAAAAAAAGTTTTAGGATATGAATTTCTTTTTGAAATACTCGCCGCCCGGGCTTATTGCAGATACTCAATTGCTGTTTATTGCGATCGATAGTTCGTAAGCGGTAAGCGTTTCGAATGAAGTGCGTAAAATTACAACTAACAAACAAAAAAAAGATATAGGGATAGAAAAGGTCGCCTTGGGGGGCAACGCGGCTTCCATGGCCTCCCCTGATCTGCCGTTGGTTGCGTGAGCGTGCTTTCGCCCCGGCCGAGGGGGGCTCGGATTGCCCGCGCGGAACCCCCCTGCTCTGGGGGCTGCCCCCCCGCTCTCCCTTCCGCCGGAGGCAATTGGGGCCGGGCCCTGCCCCGGGGAGGCGTGCTCCCGACCGCGCTCATCAGCTCCCAGCGCGATGGATCCTCACGGCACCAGCCCCCAGGCCATTTCGAGGAAGAGGGGAGGGTGCTGTTGCTTTTCCCCCGTGCTAAACAGCGCCAAGGCCAACTTGCGTTTTCGTAACGTGGCGGATGACATTAAGTCGTTTTTTCACATCCCGCCTTATAAAATGAAACTTTTTAATTCATTCGCGAACGTCCTTCTCACCGAGCTCATGGCCCAAACATGTTCTTATCACTGTTACAAAGATTCACGTTACGAACACCCAAGTATATCTTGCCAAGCCAACCAGGCTCTGCGGCTGCCCCAGCCCCAGCCGTTGCAGAAGCAGCAAAGTGCGCTCGCTCCTTTGCCATTGAAAACGAACAGACGGAGATTCTGCTGGTACAAAGCAATGGGACACGTATGCCCATTAGGTCGGCCATTGCTAGGTTGACTGCTAGGTGCTTCGCTTTTCGTTCGTTCTGGAGGTGGAGAGACATACAAAAGTTTGGGTAACTTCTGTGAAAATGTCTTCGTTAACGCAACTAACCAATCCTAATGGTCAAATCATAATGATTTAAATGAACAAAGTAAAACGAAAAAAAAATTATAGAGTCAGTAAATAACCAATAATGTAATTCCATTTTAATGTAAACTTCCTGATATTGCTTGGTTTCTATGAAACAATGAAAATAACATCAATATCGGGTGCACAGCTTGTTAACATCACTTAATTTATTCAAATCGCGTGTCTTCTATTACTCGTATGTAGTGTTTCCCAGATGATAAGAAGTGCAATGGATTTAGAATATAGTCAATAAAAATCTCGATAAATAGACAGCTAAATAACGATAATTAAGAGTATGGAATATTTAACTTTGTATAGATTTTTTGATAAAAATATAGAATTTATTTTTCACCTTCCGACTTGCCTCTTTGTGCCATGACCTATTACTACCTACCTTATTACATTTACGCGTCTTACTCAACTGAAAGTTCGCAGTTCACGGGCCCGCGTGAGCGCTGCCCACAGCTGCTCTTGCACTTGCGAAACAGCGCTCTGATTTCGTGCCCCCTCTCTCTTCGCGTGCAAGGTCAAGCGGAAAGGGCAAAGGGCTTATGAGCCCCTGTGACGGTCGGGCGGGGTGCAAGAGTGTTTCTTTTAGTTATTGACGTATTTTAACACCCGCCTCTGCGAAATGAAATGCTGGGCGTGCTCGGTGAGCGTCATGTAAAAAAGAATCACATTTGTTTCCGAATCGGAAATTTCTGGTGTTTCCTTAATTCTACGAATGCTGAATATTCGCTTCAAAATAATTTTGTCATTCCTGGAATTCAAGAAAACTGATCTTAAAAAATTTTTTTCTTACATAAATTTATTTACGTGGATAATTATTTCATTGAAAGATGATATGTTGCGACTTTAATTGTAAGTGTGGGATATGTGGACAGTGAGGGCTTCTGCGTATTTGCTGATTGCTAATTTTTGACGAGCAGGACCCTACCTTTAATTTCTCGATCAGAAAATTCATTTTCTTATTCTCGTATGCTTTCCAACATGATTTCTACCAATTCATACAATATTTTGTTTTAGTCAGTATAGGAGCAAACCCTACTGAAACCGCTTACCGTAACTGGCTCACATCGCTTGGCGTTTCAGCTCTTTTGACGGGCAGAAGAATGCGATTCACGGGGCGATGCGGTCATTTGCGTTGCTCAACTAATGAAAGGTCTGCCGAAAATAGGCAGTTGGCCTGAAAGGTGGGGCACTCATGAAGCCAACGAGAGCAGAATTCCGGTGTTTCTTGTAATATAAAGTGCAACATAATTACGTAGTATTCAGTACTGCAAAAATTCAGATTTAAATGATTCATATCAATATGGTTACCTTTTCCAATCACGTCGTGTTGTGTAAAGCATACAGACTTAGGAAAATAGAGTTGTATAAAAATAATACAAACTAATTATTTGAAAATTGTAATACTCAAATAAATTATAATAAATGCTCCATGCGAGTCGCGTTAGACTCTTCTATCCGGGTTGCGAACTCAAGCCCCTTAAGCTCGTTCGGCGAGCCTGATTCCTTTGTTCATTGTTAGGCCTTACATGTAGAGTCATTTAGACTAACTCTGCACTTCTACTTACCATCGCTGTTTGAACAGCGTTCAAATTGAAAGATTTTTTTTTCAAAAAAATAATAAGGAACACGGAGAGTTTAAATGTTTGCGTCTTCTGTAAATCAACAAATAGTCGAGGACCACATATTTAAAAACGTTGGCCCAACAAAAAATCAAGTCAATCAATGAACTGAGTAATTTTAATATATCGTTAATAGGAACGCACTAAGTATGTTATATATACTACATGCAGATCAGATCCAGCATTGCCACAGTCTCAGCAGCGACTCTGATTAGGAGGTCCTAGGGTTCGAGCCCCAAAGGTGGCGGATTTACAACATTAGCTGTAGCGCTTGGTCGAGCTCAGCCGCTGGAGGAGTATTCTAGCGGGCGGCTGCTCTGATCGGTAGTTTTCTGTGATCAATACCTGGCGAATACCGGAGCAGTACCCGAACAAACGGGCCACGGACCGCGCGCTATTTTTCCTTTCCATTCCTTGTACTATCCTCTCCCCTTACACATTTGCACTAACATGCACTACACTACCACATATCCCGGGAGACCGATCGGAAGCTTAGAGCTCGTCCCGGCTGGGGCGGTGCCCCGCTGGTGGGAGAGTCCTGGTTTGGGAAAACCCGCTAGTGAACTTCTGCGCGGGATCTCGCCATCCAACGGGGCAAAGTCGTCGCGACCTCCCGAGCAAAAAATATGCACTACACTTACGGGACTACTGACCTTATCAGTTTTCGCGCCCGGAATCACTAGTAATCAGTCAATCGAGGAATCCTGCGGAGAAGGAACACCGTCATCTTCCAGGGTAAACCATTCAGTATTCACATTGGATTGGGATACTTCCGTACAGAGAGATTTCTATAAAAAGGGAGTGCTTTGACAACTACTGCTTGGCCTCCGCTGGCGACATAACTGCAGGTTATGTCCATGCACTCATTTTGTCAGTAATTTTGTGTTCAATTTGCAAATGGCTTCATCGTTATTCCTCGCAATGCTATCGCCCTGCAAGACGTTCATTTGTTTCCCGACCTGTCAAAGTGGTTCCTCTACGAAGGGTGTAGTGAAACCTCGTGCAAAAGCCAAAGCCATTGCTGTGGAAGAGGTGAGGCGAGCAAAGGGGATCGCCCAGGTGCAAACGCGCGCGTGGCCGTTGGCGCTGGGAAGAGCTGACACGGGCGCAGCTGCGTTGTGTGGGCGTGGGCGTGGTGGCTTATGCAACGCGTGGGCGGCCGGCAGCGGGCAATGGGCCACGGGCGCCTTGCGCAACGCGTCCACGGACCGCTCCCCTCCCCCCGACCCTGCTGCTGGCCGGCGCCAGCGCAGCACAATGAGCTCCCCTCCCCGTCAGCAACAAGCGCCTCAACGTGCAACCGCCCCGTTGGACCTTTGAGGATTGCTGTATTAATTTCACAAAAAACGTTTTGATTGAGCAATTAGTGATTCCGGGCGCATTCAATGCGAGGTTATTAGCCCTGCAAATTTGGTGCAAGTATTTATCGCGGGAGGTGGCGGTGATCTTCCCCCGTTGGATGGCGAGATGCGTCGCCAACCTACCTTGCGGAGTTTTCCCTAACGAGGTATCTCCCACCAGTGGGGCACAGCCCCAGCCGGTACAAGCTCTAACCTCCCTACTGGTCTCCCATGTGGTAGTGTAATGCATATAAGTGTAAGAGTGTGAGTAAGGGAGGAGAATGAGACATCGTGCGTAGCCAGGCATTAATAATATTTTGTCTCAATTGGCTCAATTATATACTTTGTCAAAAATGGGAACAAATTTTCAACTAATATTAATTTTATAACTACTATCACACATGTCGGGAGCTTAGAGCTTGTCCCGGCGGAGGGGGTGCCCGGTTGGGGATAGATACCTAGAGGAGAGAAAGCGCACGAAAGGCGACGTATAGGTCGACGCTGGTTCTCGTCATTCAGCGGGGGGAGAACACCGCCACCTCTAGACATTAAACATTCACTACTATTAACGGGAATAGCTACCACAGACCGGACGTAAACTGTGACATCAATTCACCAATATAAAATAATCGACAGAAAATACGTTTTGCGTATTTGAGTTCCCGATTCTGAAAAGGTGAATTATTCTTGCTCATTTATGAAGTAAATTATTTTCTTGAATATGTAATGTGTTCATAGTCTATGAACTAAGGGTCATTGCTACCGAAAAAATGTTGTTTTTTTTTTCGTCTTGTGAACAGAGGCGTATCTAGGCGCCCATGAGAAACAAAATTTACACCCCTGTCAGGTTACTTCAAACCAGGGTTGTTGTTACTTCTTTTAGCGGGAATGCTCTAAACAGCGCCCCTTGTGAGAGGCGCCCATGGCACGTGCCATGTCTGCGTCTGCCACATCATAGGTACGATCAGTGGCGAATTCTCCGATACACCGCATATACCACCGGTATACCCAGTAACTCGAAGTGTGAAATAAATATTTCATAAGTTTGGTAGTTCTCTAAAAAGTTATTGAGATTTTGAAAGCTTTAAAACGGATACGAAAAAATAACTCTGCAACAGAGAGCCAGTGAATCTTCCGCATCATAAGCGTTATCAAGTGCCTTAGAGTGAGAAGTTTCACACAGTCCTTAATGCTGTCCAAAGAAGTCGCTAATGCAGGCGAATGCACCGCATGCCAGCCGCGATAACCTACGTCTCCTCATGTTTCAAGGGCGGGGAGACGGGAGGATGCGCGGTAAGCTCCGCAAAATATTGTGGTGAACAGTCCTTCGCTGGTCGTTCGTACGTTACGCTTCTCTCAAGTTTTTGTGAAAATGGAATGTGTTAATTATCCAGAAGGTAGTGGTTTATTTAATTGTCTTATAGAACATTTATTAAAAGCAGAATGTCGTAGTATTGGGATTTCAGAAAAGCTCAAAATAAAAGACAACGGTAGAGGTAGCTCCCATATAGTGCAGTATACCTGAAATAATGTTCAGGATTCGCCACTGCGTACGATAGTAGCTCTGGAAGCATACACAATATTTTCATCAAAATGGATATTCCTCTGTCGATTTGGGTGATATCGCGGCCCCTCAAATTTAAAACGAATCTTCATTTTCTGGAATCTTAATTTGCTACTTTACATGTAGCCCCAACGATATTTGACGCTTTTTAAAACATCGTTCCTAATTTTTTCATCTATATTTTGTTTTAATGTAGTGAATTAGGTTATAAAACGTCTCAGCACTGATTTTCAGTAAAATCTTTGAATTTTTAAACATTGCAAAAATACAAAGATACAACTTTTCGTTTAAGGTGAACATAAAATGCCGGGTTGGTATTGGATGAGTGGGTTGCTTGCGGACCGTGTTTCTCTCTTCCTATCCATATTAGAGACCACATTTTTGCGTGATGAAAACACTGTTGCGTGTTCTGTATTTTATGTGATATTATTGGTGTTCAGCAGCAAACATTCTGCTGAAAAAATCCCACAAAAAATGGCCTTCCAAAAAGTAGCATGCACACTGCTCAAGAACAAATTAAATGGTTTCGCATGACACAGCAATAAATTGAATATTTTAATGAAAAGTTTCACGAAAACTCCAAATAATGCAGTATAGTATATGTTTAGTGTAACAGTTCATTACTTGAGACCAGATTTTAATGTAATTACATATTTTTTGTCTTTCTATTTACCGTTCTCAAAACTGTAATCTTGGCGAATCGTCGCCGTCCTAACAATATGCAATTTTTTCGTTACATATTTTTACAATTTAGTATATTTTTTTTCCCAAAATATTTTTTATTCGATTAGTTTTCTTCAATTTTATTACAATTTCTTTTATGAAAAATCTTTTAAAAAATCAGCATTTTTGCTTCTTTATTACGACGTGCTGCCTACTGGAGGTACGCTACGTGAATACGCGGTCGGATGTTCTCATAGTCCGGCACGCCTGCTTCAGTTTCCTCCGTGGCGGGAAGGGCAAGTCAGCGACCGAGGTCGTGTTCACCTTTAGGTGTGGAAAGTATCACTCATACCGCGTTTCATGACCTTTAACCTTAATTTTAGAGAAACTTTGGCGATCGCCGACGCATAACACTGATGAGTATGCTGCACGCTGCAGCGATTTTTTGCTGATCGAATTAATTTCACCAGTTTGTACGATGGCTTCTAAGGCGTCCAGTCTGGCTCGTAAACTAGTCATGGGTAGCAATAGATGAAGCTTTTACTACTGGCGGGAAAGTTGTATGGTGCAATGGGTGCGTCAACTTGTGCTTTCCAAAAGATTTTTAAAACTTTTGTATTATTTTTAAATTTGGTTTAGGAAAATTTTTATACATGTAATTCCGTCTTGGATGAAAGTGTTTTATAATTAGTTAATATTAGTTCTAATTTTAATTTATGTATATATACACGATTTTACATTTTTATTACATATTATTACTTTTTTAATTACATATTTATGTACATATTTTGACGTTTCATTCTTCATATTTTGCTGGCCTCTATTCATTACATATACACTAAAAACGTCTTCTTTGAATACAATTTCTTTGGGAATGGATTTTTTTTTCAATTCGATTCCGCGAACGATTGATTCGTTTTACATGCACGTCTTTGTCTCGTGTAGGAAGGGCCTAGTGTTTGCTAGGCCCGAATGTCTTGCGTAGGCAGAGAGGCAGCGGTGGCCTGGGGGGCCGCGCCGGGGGGCCGGCGCGTGCGCGGGCGGGTGGGCGGTTGGCCTTGGGCGCGCGTGCGCCACACACGGTGCCGTACGAGCGACCGCCCAATGGCCTCGCCCGCCGGGTCCAGCGCCGCTCCGCTCCGCGCTGCGCCGGGCTTCCTTTGTCTCGCTGCGCTGCTCGCCGCGCCGCGCCGGGGGCTCTGCAGGGGGGCCAACCCTTCGCCATGCCGCCACAACCGCGCCATGTGGTCGTTTTGTTGCGGAGAAGGCAACGAGGGAAAATTGATCAGGTCTTTTCCGGAGCTAGCAGTGTTCTCATTGTTTCCTTTTATTCTTTCTTGTAATTATAATTTCTTACATTTCACCGTACTTCCTTCAGTGGTGGCTAGAGCAGGGAGTTTGAAAGAACACTGCCCTCTCAAATGCACATCCATATTTCATTTCCTTTTGTATAGTATTTGATGTAAAAGTAGTTGTTCGCCACGTTTTCTCGGATTACTGAATTAAAAAAACCCCGCATTTCATGACCCGAGTTTTCCTTCATTGGTTAGGGATGTTCAGGAACTGTGTTCTCTTCCAGTGCAGCCAAATTTGGTGTTGCCGAAAGCTCAATGCCTTGGAGTTGTGAAAATTGCAACTTGGGACTTGCAAATGGCAGCTGTCTGCGGGCGCAGCCCGGTGATTTGGGTACTTGGGAAAGGTTTTCTTGCAGGCTGTTCAGAGCTACCTGTTGACGAGTTTTTGAACTCAACCTCCAAATATGTTTCCTCAGATTCTCTTACAGGGTGCAGTAGTATACACAACCTATTTCGTGATGGAAAATGTTTCTTCCACCATGACCTACACTACATACACTGTTTGGCTTGCATATTGTCTTCCAAGAATTTTGTGCCCCCTCAAAATTGTCTCCGGAGCCTGACTTCCAATAATTATTATTGAACGATAGTACATATTTGAAAACTCTTATGTACTACCGTTCTTAAATGCTCTTTGAGCGCGAGTGTCCGTGCACATGGGGGCACACGGCGTGCACATGGGGGCATGAGGCACCATATCTCCCTCCCTAAAACTATTCGAATATTTCCATAGCACTACACAATAAAAAAACCGTAAATCTGATCAGTTCCTAATTTCTCTCTTTTTTAAGCTAAAACTTTAGGGGAATTGATATACGAAATTTAGGATGCCGCTCTCCAAATCATCCGTCAACCCCGTAAATGGTTGGACATAAAATCAATTGTATTTGTTGATTGTTGCATTAAATTTGAATTCAATTTATTTGTGTATTATTTATTTTCTAGAAAAAATACCAAGTAATTAAAAAAAATAATGAAAGAGCGGGCAGAATCGTACGTAAACCCTCTGTTGTAGGCCTGTAATGGCGTCACACGTGTGGGGCCAACAGCGAAGCGGCATTGGCCGTTGCCCTGCGAGCAAAGGCCAGGGGTCGCTTTCCCTACTCCTTGCGGCACAAGGCTCTCCTTCAAAATTCTCCCGCCTTTTTCTCTCTACTTTTAATTAGAATTCGACTCATGCAAGTATCAAAACCCTGGACATTATAAATCATTGCACCCGGTAGCGGTACCTCAGTGCATCAACTGATGTCACTGCAGCGCCTCTGACCAGGAGCTCCTAGGTTCGAGTCCTGACAGCGGCAGGAATTTCGACACTAGCTTTTCAGCTAGGTCGAATTCAGTCGCTGTCTGGAGGATAATTCTAACGGCCGGCTGCTCTGATCGGTAGTTTTCCGTGGTTTCTCCGATCAACACCAGGCGAATGCCGGAGCAGTACCCCACCAAACGGGCCAAGGACCGCGCGCGATCTGTCCTTCCCATTCCTTGTCCTATCATCCCCTCTTACACACGCACTTACACTAACATGTACCACACTATCACATATTCCGGGACACCGGTCGAGTGCTTAGAGCTTGTCCCAGCTGGGGCGGTGCCCCGCTGGTGGGAGAGTCCTGGTTAGGGGGAAAACCCCACTAGCCGAGGGTAGGTCGGTGCCTGATCTCGCCATCCAGCGAGGGAAGATCACCGCCATATCCCGAGAAAAAACATGCACTACACTAACGGGACTAATGACCAAAGCAGTTGACGCACCCGGAACCACGAAAAAATCAATCAATCAATAAATCATTGCACGTAAAAAAAATACTAATTGCAAAATTTCCCCCTGACAAAAAAAAAAAAGCCTGTTGTGGCGAGGACCCTGCTAGTGCGTGCCGCAGAGCGGCAGCCGCTGCACACTCCCTCCTCAATGGACCACACTCTCATCAGTAGGTTCCTGCAGTTTCGGGCTTTCAATGGGTTTTCCCTCTCATGCTGTGCGTGCTCTCTCGCAATCCCCCGACTGCCTCCCGCGAACGGTTTTCCCTCATACACACTTCCCAGCTAATCCCCTTTCACTCTTCGTTACCTGAGAAGGCATAGCCCGACTACATCCGTTTCGTCCATCCGGTGTTTCGGAAGGAGTAAACGTTTTAGTTCAATTTGCATTCACAAGTAGCGCATACAAATGTTCCCTCACCGGTGTATGTACCACCTCAAATACAGGGGAACATGGCAGAATCTTCGGAATTGTGTGTGTTACGTCAGGGAGGTAAGAACACGCTCGTAATAGGTGATTTCATGTTTTGTTTCCACAAACGTATAAGTGGTGGTTTTCAACGTTGACGGTGCTCTGTCCAAGAAAATGTTTCTTGAAAACAGGCGTAAATGTATCAATTACAATCGATAAATGTGATTCTAAACAGACTACGGAAACGTAGAAGTCAATCCTCATACTAAGAAGGGAAACAGAACGGGATGGAGGCGGGTTATGCCTTTTTGGATGGGTAGGTAAACGGCTTGGAAAAGCTGTCCGAGGGTGCAGTCGGTATACGCCCTTCCCGCTTTCTTCCGTCTTGGAAACGCCTCGTTTTCCAGTTGGTTTCTTTTTTGACTACATCTATGGGTCGCATCATTTTCTCGCGTGTCCTTCTTCTCCCTTCCGACTTTCCCAGCATCAGACGCTTTCGCCGGATGTCCTTTCTAGCCACCAGAATTAATTCCGTATGCACAGTGAATAAGTGCTTAAGACAAATTTCCCTACTCTTCAGCGCGTGATTTTCAACTCATCCCGTTAGTAATTTCATCTGTTTTGTAGCGCTGAGAAGTAACTAACATTGCTGTTCACTTTATCAAATGTCATCCATTTATTACAGAATCCCGATTTTACTCAACTCTTGAAGCAAAATTCTAATTTTTCAAATTTAAAAGTCACGCTCTGAAGAGTAGAAATAGTTGACTCACTTACTAATTACGCATACAGAATTATCGTTTGCCACTGAAGAGTACGTGCTGGATTTCAAATGTAAGTCCCATGTGCAATTGATGGTGAGCGTACCTTTTGTTGTGTGTGATGTGTTTTGTAGCGGTTCTCCCGTTCCGACTTCCTCTCATTTCACCATCTCTTTTTACACCGCATGAAGCTCATTGTTCGTCATTTTGCGGCCGTGGGCTGCGCTTGCGCCCCGCTCGCGGCTCGCCCCCTCTAACCTTGTGGGCGCTGTGCTCTGGCACGGTTTGCCAAACAGTTTGCTGGTAGGAATGGATCACCTCCTTCTCTTCTCCTTGAAGCTCTTTTTAAACGGTATCTCATCGTATTTCACGAGTGCAAAATATGACGGACGATATTCGTTGCCTTCTTTTTGGACAAATGAAGCATCCACAAAATGTAAAATTCGTAGATATGAAATTGTACACTAAATTTGATCAAGGGATTGTGGAGGAACGCACCACAAGTGTTCGGTGCCGTTTGATCGTGATGTGATTCTTTGCAACGAGGTTAGGCTAGTACTTATTGTTAGATGAGCGTGTTTTGTTGCGTAAACCACTGCTGATCCATAGAGGTAGAAAATCGCAAATCACGGAATGCCACCTTCAGAAAAAGTCAGACATTTTGGATACAACTCCTTTTGGATTCACGGGAACAGCTACAAGGCTATGCGTCATGCGATATTGAATATCCGAAAGTCAGTGCTACGGACGAGAGACAAGTGAAACGATTTTTCCACCACCAATGCAAAAAACGACTGACTCGATAAACGTCGAAAAACGTCGTTTATGTGACTCCCAGACAGCAGGAAACTGATGATGATGGCTAAGCCATCGAAAGCTGCTCTTATTGAAATAAATACTATTGTGGACAATGACAACGCCTTCAATCATTTCAATTATTGTATACAGGCTTGCATTTTGGGCTTGGAATTTTCGTTTCTAAAACTGCTAAGAACACTCACCAACCTTCTGCCCTTACAATGAACGGACAAGCTACCGAGCTACAGAATGCAGACGTTCTTGAAAAACCCTTTTCGTTTTCGATTCTGGAAATTGACTTTCGCAACAGTTCTTACCTTTTGTTGGCCGCTGGTACACCGCCTCACGTGCGCGGGAGGGCATTTGCCCTACGAGTGCACACCGCCCAGTTAACGTCGATCTGCCGGAATTTCTAAACAGTTTTGTGCTGTAAATGGTGTATGGTAACAAGGAATTATAATAAAATTCACTGCTCAACCCTGCTTTTGTTTGTTATTGTGTAGAGGATCCCGTGATAATAGTTCTCTTTGTAGTGAAGCACAAAAGGACCGTATTTTTTGTTGTACCTCCATTGAACTGATTTGTAGGAAAATAAAAATTACTCTGTGATTCCCTCGACAATTTCGGTAATGTGTTCGGTTATGTGTATCTTTATCAAACGCCATTCCTACTACTTTCGCTTCTCAACTGTTAAACCACATAAAAACAGGATGCGTTGCTGCCCTGATTGATAATTGCGTCCGTCCTGCCCCCAAAGTTATTGCCCTCAATATTCCTTCCGGCATACGGTAAACACCGTACACCACGGAGATGAAATCATCTCAGTGGCGTGGCTGAGGGAGGCGTGGCATGGCGGGGGGCCTTTGGCGGGCGTGGCGTGGCGGGACATTGCGTGGCGGGGCCTTGCGTGGCGGGGCGTTGCGTGGCGGGGCGGTGCGTGGCGGGGCGTTGCGTGGCGGGGCGTTGCGTGGCAGGGCGTTGCGTGGCGGGTTGTTGCGTGGCGGGGCGTTGCGTGGCGGCGGGGCGTGGCGTGGCGGGGCGTGGCGTGGCGGGGGTGGGTGGCGGGGCGTGGCGTGGCGGGGCGTTGCGTGGCGGGGCGTTGCGTGGCGGGGCGTTGCGTGGCGGGGCGTTGCGTGGCGGGGCGTTGCGTGGCGGGGCGTGGCGTGGCGGGGCGTTGCGTGGCGGGGCGTTGCGTGGCGGGGCGTTGCGTGGCGGGGCGTTGCGTGGCGTGGCGGGGCGTTGCGTGGCGGGTTGTTGCGTGGCGGGTTGTTGCGTGGCGGGTTGTTGCGTGGCGGGGCGTTGCGTGGCGGGGCGTTGCGTGGCGGGGCGTTGCGTGGCGGGGCGTTGCGTGGCGGGGCGTTGCGTGGCGGAGCGTTGCGTGGCGGGGCGTTGCGTGGCGGGGCGTTGCGTGGCGGGGCGTTGCGTGGCGGGGCGTTGCGTGGCGGGCGGGGCGTTGCGTGGCGGTTGTTGCGTGGCGGGTTGTTGCGTGGCGGGTTGTTGCGTGGCGGGGCGTTGCGTGGCGGGGCGTTGCGTGGCGGGGCGTTGCGTGGCGGGGCGTTGCGTGGCGGGCGTTGCGTGGCGGGGCGTTGCGTGGCGGGGCGTTGCGTGGCGGGGCTTGCGTGGCGGGTTGTTGTGGGGCGGGGCGTTGCGGGGCGGGGCGGAGCGAGGCGAGGTATTGCGGGGCGTTGCGTGGCGGGGCGTTGCGTGGCGGGGCGTTGCGTGGCGGGGCGTTGCGTGGCGGGCGCTGTGTGGCGGGGCGTTGTGTGGTGGGGCGTTGCGTGGCGGGGCGTTACGTGGCGGGAGTTGCGTGGCGGGGCGTTGCGTGGCGGGGCTTTGCGTGGCGGGTTGTTGTGGGGCGGGGCGAGACGGGGGCTGAGGCTTGGCGGGGCAGACTTGGTCTCTGAGAGGAAGACCCCGTTATGTCGGCGACGCACGCAGCCCGCGCCGCTCCGCCCTCAGGCGCCCTCTAGCGGCCGCTCGCGGAGCACCCGGCGCCCTCACTCAGAGCGTCACTTTCCGAGTATTGCGATGTCTGACATTTTGCATTTCATCCTATGATCACCTCATACAATGTATGGTACAGACAAATGTTTTTGTACCTGATTCTAATATTTGCGTTTAGTCCAGGCAGCTTCTAGATATACAACATTTTGGGCTTTGAGTGACAATATTCAAGAATCCGTTTCAACAAATCATTTGCACATCTCTCTTCGGAAGGGAAGTACATTATCTGACTGTAACACATGTAGAAGTGAAGGAGTCTCAAGTCTAAATGATGCCTCTATGCAAAAGTCTTATGGCAGAGAGAAAGTAGTGGCGACGTCTTGTGATCCTGATGAGACAACGTGGCGCGAACATCCGCTGATGCCGGCGACTAGCGGTCGCCACTAGTAGCCGACTACGCGACCGGCCTTACTCACCGGAAATTCCACGTGGGTAGACCGGTCATTGAAGCGCGCCCCATGTTTGAGAGGATGTGTTTCAAACTACAGTGAGAGGCAAACGTTGGACTATATACACTTATATATGACCATATTTACGTAATTATATTTAATAATAAGACAAGTCATAGCATAAGAAATTGATTACAGAGGCACATACACACACACACACACACAAAGTCAGACCGAAAGACTTGACACCTTTGTCTGTGTATTTTGACGTGCTGAATCCGAATCAGATGCCAAAATCGCGCCATCACCTTAATTTTTTTTGGCGAAAAACCATGCAATTGTAGATTGTAGACATGCTTTTTTTTTCATTAAAAAACTGGAAGGTGGTGGCAAAATTCTGTCTTCAGATTCGGATTCAGCACATCGAAGTACATCAAGAAACGTGTCAAGTCTTTCGGTCTGACAACATCCCACGAAAACAAACAAAAAAAAATACACTATCACGACGAATACACTTTTGCGATTAAAAAAAAGGAATATGGTTGCTTGAGATTCGGATTCAGTGCGTTTCATTGGGATTCAGTGCGACAGAGAGAAACATCAAGTCTTTGGGTCTGTCAACTTTATGTGTGTGTGTGTGTTATTGAAGTAATCCCGTGGATATTGTGACGTGTGAAGTGGGAAGGGAGTTGAAGGCGCCGCCCCCCGCGCTGCCTTTCCTTCCCACCGCTGCCGCCGCTCGCCAGCGCAGAGGAAAGTGATTCGCGCGGCGGCGGGGCGGGGCGGCGGCGGCGGCGGCGCAGTCGAGCGGTGGGCGGCGCGGCGGGCGGCAGGAGCGATGGCGCCGGCGGAGGCGGCGGCAGCGGCGGCGGCGGTGCGCGTCTTCACGGCAAGTGCCCCCCACCCCACCCCCATCCCTGCAAGTGCGTTTGTCCCTTGCTCACAGCGTGTGTGTGAATAGACACCTCTGTGAAGATGCGTTGGCGTACTTCTGCTATTCATCGATGGCCTACCATTTCGTTTGCGATGTGAAAACCTCATTTGAAGAATTTTGTGTTGTCCTATACGTGGTGAAGCTGAGTTTTCATGAAACGATGTAACCGTCTTCTTGAATTCGTTTGCGAATTGCAACGGAAGATTGTTGTTTTAATATCTACATAAAGTACATTGCTGTACTTTTGTTTTCTATCGAATTTGAAGTAGGGTTTAGTTCTTTGAGCCTCCATGAATCCAGAAGTGTGACTTTCTTTTCTGTGGAATTGCGATTGAAACGGTGTGATGGTATTAGTGCGGCAACGATGAGTAAGCTGACGTGTTTCCTATTATGTAATTTCGGCCGATATTTCCGACGATGAAACGAACTCTTAGAGCTTCTTCATAAGAAAAGGCAGCAGACTGTGTCTTAAAGCCCCTGTTCTCCAAAATACTTTTGTAACAACATCGTCGTTTTCATCTGTCATTGGTAGCGGAAGGGAAGGTGAAGTGAACGTCCGCTCAGCTTCCGGTCGTGGCTTTCGCGCTCGTTGAGTCGTTCCATTGACTATTCCTCTCGTGAAACTAAAACCAATGTATTTAATTGGTGTTTAACTATACATATAAAATGCCACAATCAGGGCGGTGTATCTAAAAAAATATGGCTTTTACTATCCGATTTTTCTTACCGGTCCTCCCTACTGGCCAATAATAAGCTGCGACTCATCTTAGGAGGCGGTACGGCATCCATCACCATATTGACGTGCAATAACTGCTTTGATTTTAACATGCTTTCAGATATTTTCAATATTTGGTGCATTTTGGAACTCTATTAAACGTAATTTCATTCGTGGACTACTCCCATTCAATATCACTCGTGCTTTGGAAATTCTCGGATAAATCCCCTCCTCACTTCGCGAATCGGGGATTTATCGACAATTTCCAAAGCACTGGTGGTATTCCCTATGATAAATGTCCATCTTGGAAGCCCTCGTAGCGGCTTGTGACGAACAGCGTGGTCGTGTTGACTGGGTGAAAGGTGGGCCGCGGCGCCTCGCAAACGGGTCACAATAGAGCAACTGGCTGCGAGGGGTTGGGCAAGCGCTTGTCCGGCCTTCGCGGCGCGGCGCGGCACGGCGCCCGCCGCCGCGCTGTGCGGCTTCTATTCGCTTGTGACCTCTTTTCCATCGGCTCCGTGCCTCCGCCGCCGCCGCCACTTACCGTTACCTGGGCAGCGCGCGCCAGCTCTTCCGCGGTCTCCGGCGCTGCCGAGACGAGATGACGGGCTTTCGACTCTCGGCTGGTACACAGAGATTACTGTAAAGGCGGCTCCACACATTCGTTATTCGGCGAACACTGAGCAACCGCTCGCCGAATCCCGAGTAGTGTGGATGAGTTGCTGGCTATTTGCCGAGTGACAAACATTCGGGGTTCGCCCCAAAACGAAGGGACCGCTTTGGCAGATGCTCCTTGCCTATGGCTGGCAATCAGTGCCGGAGCTAGACAATTTGGTGCCCGGGGGAATGCAGAAACGTAGCCCAGCTCCCCCCGAAAAAATCCCTGCAAAAGTTGTATCAAGAAATTATGAGTTATTTTATTTCATTTCGGGATATTCAGTCTTGAACTTCAATGAATATACATGGCCAATATCTGTATAATCCACGAAATTTTGCAAAAATGTGTGCTAAAATATCTTGGATGTTAAGAGGAGAAAATTTGAAGGCTTAGAAAGCTTTTAATGACAGCAGTGTTTTGTAAAAAGATGAATTGAAATTTTTTTGAAAAATCAGACGACTGTACCGCGACTTATAAAATTATGATTACGATTTTCTTGAGTTGTAATTTCTTTTTCAATTTTTTAATGATTTTCCCATCAGTCCCATCATCAGAGCCCATTGATTTGCGGGCCCCGGGCGATCGCCCGGTCTGTCCATGCCTAGGGCCGGCACTGCTAGCAACACGATTTTATTCATGCGCTCAATTCGTCAATGTGGTCGTTTGCAATTGGCTCAATGGTTTCGATCCTAGTTCTTTCAATGCCAACCTCCGACTTGACGTTCTTTTGTTTCGCGTCCTGTCAAACTAGTCCCTTCTTAGTGTAGAGTCTTCTCTTTGGCAAATGGGGCGAGAGCGACCGTGCGGCCGAGCCAATGAGGAGCCGTGGGCAAACGGCGGTGGATGGCTCTTCTAATCACGTTCAAGGCAAACGCACGGAAACCTTTCCTCTGACCTTTTCGAGAAACTTCTTTACATCCTATCTCGTGCTTCTTTCTAGGTTTGAAAAATCTCTCCTGCTTCAGGTTTCTCACATTAGACACAACTGCGTGGGTGAAACTGTCACGAAACAAGCCTTTCCGCTTTTCATTTCTTCGAGTTACGAGTTCGCTGTTGCACTATCGTGTATGTCTGTGAACGTAGGCCTGACTCGGGAACCGGTTTATTCAACCATTCTAGTTTATTGATGATATTCATTTAGACTAAAAATATAAGGAAGTTTGCTCATTTAACGTTCGTAATTGCCAAACAGCTTAAACACAGTAGTATACACTTTTGTAACAATTTCAGAACGTCTTTCTCAAAAGTCTTTCTCCTGATCACATATTTCCTAAGGAAGGCAGTGGGAATTTTCTGAACCTTAACCAACGAGATAGAAATCTAATACTTCAATCTCGTTGATCTTAACTAACAAAATATAAATCAAATTTAGATAGTAATGTAAGCCCATTGATCTTAAAAGCCGTTCCAAAATTCCGCACTTGGCGTATTTTTATCATTCGATACTTTTGAAGCACACTTTTTTCATGTCATCCATTCATTAACTGAGCGTTTTAAATTTAACGTAATTTATTTTACCGAAAATTATAAAAAAAAAATGTTATAAAAACCCATAAGTTACTTTCAGAAATGAAGGACAGGTTCTTCTGAACGTTCATAGAATGGTTCATGGAAAAATATGATCCTGACTCCGATCCATTTACGTTTAATTCACTTTCTTCAATAATGTAACACAGCTTGAAAATATTCAAGTTATTTTTTAACTTTTAAAATTTTTTTTCCTTTTATAATTACAGTAGAATGATCCTATTTAGGTAATATATCTTTCAAAGTTGTTTCATATTGGCATATTTCCTTCATGAGTGTAAAATGTTTATTAATATGATTATATGAAGAATTCGAAATATTTGACTTGCGGGCATTCAAAAGCTATTCGAGGAAGTTGAGGACTCATACTAGTTGCGTGGGGAAGGCCGGTCCAGTCCGTGCTTACCAAGCGGTTGGCGGGGAGCGCCAAAGGTGCCTGGCCGTGGGCGAGGGTTGGGCTTGGGCGTGGGCGAGGGCGAGGGCGTGGGCGAGGGCGTGACTCAGGCGTCGTGAGTCGAGGCGACCGAAAGCAAAGAGACGAGATGACGCACCGCCCTAACAGGCCTTTCAACGCCAAAGAGACTCTTTCTTCTCAGTGCTGCAAGCGTACGAGCAAATGTTATTTTCTTTGAAGTTGGCTACCCTGCAGTGATTTCGAAGAAAAGGTACCCTGCAGTGATTTCGAAGAAAACCTCTTACGTAATACCTCTTTTATGTGAAAAATAAAATGAATGGATCGAAATATAATTTTCGAAATTACTTGAAATAGTTAAACATTGTTAACTCTTTTTGCCTTTCACCTTTTTTTAATAAAAAGTTGTTTTCTACATGATTTTCTTTATAGAAAATGTAAATTTTGAATGATAGCAGTGTTGCGTTCAGCTGCAGCATATGGTCGACAGCACAGTGAGGGCCACTTCCTGGCCGCCCGTCCTCTTCAATTGCCGGGGGCGCGGATTTCCTCCCCACTACTAGCCCTTTTTTCTTTCATTTTTATTATTCAAAACATTTGCCACCCATTGATCCCATCACATTGCAAAAACATATTGAGAACTGAGAATACGCTTCAATGGTATTTATTAATTTTTATTTTTAATATTTACGTGAGATTCATTTGATAAATCGTATTTGCACCCTCTTATGCGACTAATTTTCATTAGAAGCTACTAACAGCTGTTTTTTCTTTTTCGCAAGTAAATAGACGATTCAAACCAAATAGATACCTAATGATTGAAGTTCTAAATTGTAAGAACTTAATGTTAGCGTAATGTATTAAAAATAAATTGTAAACGATATCTTTTCCGCTTTGTTTCGTGGAATAAAGGACTGTGCGAAAATTGGTGGAGCGGGAGCTTGGACCCGTCGCGACAGTGGATGGGAGGCGCCGCTTTCCCGTGCTCCTCGCCGCGAGTCACTGCGGGCGCTGAAAAAAGCCCTCCTTTCTCTTTCGCAGGAGCTGTTCTCTCAGCTGCAGTTCAGCCAGGAGCGGGCGCTGCCGCCCGACGCCCTGCGCAGGGCCCTGGCCGAGTCCTTCTTCGACCAGCAGCGCTTCCAGCTGGGCTTCATGGACGACGCCGCGGAATGCTTCGTAAGTGCTTCGCCTGCATGACGCGGCTGGGAAAGGGACGGATAATTTGATGGCCTGCGCGTTACTTAACCCCACACAACGCAGTTGCATAAGTCATCCGCTCCATTATGGGCGACACCAACATCAACTTAAAGGGGTAGGGAGTGATTCAGTAGATAAGGTTTGGATCGCTGGGGAATCCTCTGTATAGCAGGGGAGGATCCAGAGACGAATTTGGGGGGAGGGGGATTCAAAATGTTTTGGTCGAATGTGTCATATTATAGATTATGTAGAATGACACAAGCTAAACGCCGCTCATACTGCGATACGATTTTATTCGTTTTAATGATTATCCGAAAGTATTTTTGCTTGAAAGTTTCGTGACAAGTTAGAATTAATAGTTACAGAAACTTTGTTTGGGGGGGGGGGGATTTACCTCATCGCCCCCGTTGATCCGCGCCTTCTAAACTCCCTATACACTAAACAAAATATGGGGGGACGCGCCCACTGTCGGAATACGCTAAAGGAAGATGACTCCTTTACCACTTATAAGACACCGACGACGCAAAATCTCGTATGTGTGCTTCTGCTATATTAGACATTTATCCCACGAGAGTCAAAATAGATGAGGCAAAAATTAAAATTTCTCAGATTATGATACAACATAAAGTTACCAAAAACCTTGTCACAAAAAATAGTCGTTTAGACTATTTTTTGTGACCTTATCTTTTTCTTTTTGTTCTCGTCTTGTTTAGCCCTGATGATTGAAATACATATTCCGAAACGTTGGCAAACAACCATGTGTTTGAATTGTTTGCTCCTATTGACCAAGCCCCGTAAACTTGGCTTCATTATTATGATACAAGGAAAACAGCAGGCGCTCATGCAACCCACAACACAAGTTACCATCGTGCGTAACTCGGAAACGATGTGTCCTATGGCCTTAAAACCAAATTCATAGCCTCCATGGTCATAGGCTCTAAATTACCTTTTAAGATGAAACCTGAAAATTAGACCTTTCAAGAGGAGTATTACATTTTGAAGGATTATCCCACTCAACACCAAGGGTTATGTGTTAAAAATATTCAAGATTTGGTTTTAGAAAGAAGTTATTTACATTTTTAATTTTTTAAAATGGTTGCCAGGTCCAACTCATTTAACATGCTCTAGTTATTCAATTTGGAACATTATTATGGAATTATATGTTTTATTGATATCTCTGTCTTTGATTTTCAGGAAAACATTCTGCTGCGCATTCACTTCCACATTGCCAGTGGAGAAGCAGAAGACATGTGCAATGCACGTCACTGCATTCCTCATCAGAAATTTGCTATGACCTTAGTGGAGCAGAGCGTTTGTGGTGCTTGTGGAGCAACGTCAGAACCACTGCCCTTTACCCAGGTAAATGGTTGAACAGTACACTAGGGAATGAATTGCTACCCATCTGAGCTCAAACAGTTGGCATAGTTGGTATTTTCTCTTATTCACAAAAGCTAATTAAATCCTATAATGTATTTACTACTATTAATAATATACAAATGGAGAATAAACCTGATAGATACATTTTATTGAAAAGTCAATAAACAGGCATTTACTAGGATATTTAGAACAGAAATGTGTAATTTTAATCAGAAATAATAGAATATTAGGTAATTTTTTTTATTTTACAATTGTGTTTATTTATTTTTGGTTTCTTTACTATTATAGCCCTTAGCAACAATTATCATTTTAGAAACAATGACTTAAATGTCTATATTTGACTGTCTGTCTCTCAAAGAGGGAGAAAGAGAAATATCCACACATGCAGAATTTAATCAAAAATTAATTGTGATTGTAACGGGTCATTTGAGGTTATAACACAAGAAAAAACAATAATGTGTTGCTAAAAGAGTTTAATTCCTTTTTGTTTATTAAATTGATAATTTTGAAAAACTAAAATCTTAATATCAGTTGATTCTTTTCTCAATTAAAAAAAAAAAAAAATCTTTCAGGCAAAATTTTTCCTAAATTTTGCATCTTGTATTTCTTTCAGGCAAAATTTTTCCTAAATTTTGCATCTTGTATTCAAGTAGAGACTTGTTAAAAAGGATCTTTCACTGAATTTGTTCCCTTTGTTGATCTTCCAGATGGTGCATTACGTGTCTGCTTCAGCTCTCACAGCGCAGGCTCGTCAGAGTTCATCTGGTGTGCATTCTGACCTTTTTGGTCAGCTCTTGCGCAAGGCCGGGGGAATGGGAGACATTCGTGACTGTCCTGTAAGTTTTCAAAATTTGTTTGTACTTTTATTTCATTGCAACTCAGAAAACCATATTATATTATTGCTACAAAGTGGCATTTCTTTATTTATCTTCAATGCTATCTTGAACATTAAAATTTAACTCAAAACAATCAACATGTTTACCCGTTAAACTAAAAACTAGTATTAAATGTCTCTTATTATTTTGAGTTCTGTTTAATATATGATATAAATTATTTTTGTTTGTTTTTCAGAGTGCTTGCGGAGCAAAAATTCAGATTTGCCGAACACTAATGAACAGACCAGAAATTGTCTCAATAGGAGTTGTGTGGGATTCTGAACGACCTACCCTTGATCACATTATGGACGTGTTTGCAACAGTTGGCACCTCTCTCAGTTTATCTGATGTTTTCCACAGTGTTGTGGATCACAGATGGGCTGCATCCACTTCTCACTCCCTTGTTGGTGTTGTGACGTACTATGGAAAGCATTATTCTACATTCTTTTTTCACACAAAGTTGCGTGTGTGGATCTATTTTGATGATGCTAATGTTAGAGAAATAGGTCCCCGATGGGAGCAGGTTGTGGAAAAGTGCAGAAGAGGACGTTATCAGCCTTTGCTACTGTTGTATGCTGTCAAGGATGGCACCCCTGTTTCAACAGAAGGTGCTCCAAAAACTGTAATTCCTGTAACTTCTGCCTCACCGAAACACAGAGATGCTTCATTTAAGGGCAGGCCATTTACTGCCCCTGCTCAGGCCCCATCTACCCCATTCCAAGGGCCCATGCTCCAAGGTCTGTGACTCCCAGCCCGGAAGCCCCCCCCCCAACCATCACTCCCAACCCTGAAGGCCCTCATCATCACTACAGCGTTCAAAGGCCCATCATAGGCAAACCGTACAGTGAATACCAAAACTTGAATGATATTCAAGATGTGATATTCAATGGGGAAAAGAAGCAGGGTGTTGACTCTGTGGATGGTGATATTGGAAACAATGAACCCAATTATATAAGTAGAAAGGCAGTTGAAAATGTTCTTAGCTATCAACAGAAGAAGCATCCAGCTGTTCAGAGAAGTAATAGTGGTGGAAGTTTTCCTTCCCAGGGATCACCATCATTTGCAAATGGTCCAACTGCAGATGGTATTTCCATGCCAGAACATTTGAATATTCCTAGACGCAGAGATTCTGGCAACTGGAGTGGGGATCGAAACAGTGCTTCATCGTCATCATCCACTTCAATGGAGAATCCATATTTGTACATTGTAGGCAAAGTTCAAGGGCGTCAGGCACAATCTGTGGTTCCTCGTAGCCCAACAAGTTCCAGCAGTGGAGGTCCTTATGACGCAGGCTATGATTCATACTCCCTGTCCTCAACAGACAGCTTGCCATTGCAGCAAGGTCTCAAACATAATTTGCAGGTAAATGTCAACTAAATACTTCCTTTTCAAATTCATTTTTTATTTCTAGTTCCTTTAAATCACAGAATGCCAAGTTGCCTGTCAGTAATTATTTACTCAGTACATACTTTACTTACTAATTCACTTCCTTAGACTTCATTGGATACTTTTTCTCATTAATTTTAAAAGTGATTAGAATATAGTAAAATTAATATGGTTTTTAAAGAGAACTACAGTTATTTTCTGATTTTTCTGTATTTAAAATTTAAATGATACAAAACTATCATCCTTGTGTGATTTTATCTTTTTCTGTGACATAAGACATCTAGAATTCTGCAAGTTCAATTATTGAAATGTAACTACTGCAATTCATTCAAGATATGTTAATAAAGCAGTCAAGTCATTCAAGTCTATTTGATGACTCTAGAAACAAAAAAATTCAGCCAAGTATTTTACAGATCGAAACTGTCTTTTTAATAGAAAGAATTCTTTATCTTGATTCTGTGATGTATGTATAACATTAGTAAAACCACTTACTGGTGAAATTAAACTCTTTGTTTTTCTTCTCTTTTAAAATTATTTTTTTAACAAAATTACTGTTTTCTGAAATGAGTTTGCTCTGTGATTAGCTGGCACAGATACCAGAAGGTCTTCAGACTGGTGTGGTGGGTGGATCACATCAAGCACGAGTTCCTGCTCCTTATCCAGGTCAAACTGTTGCCCCAGCAATGGCAGAAAGTGACTGTGAACAACTTTGTCTTGAGGCTGATCAGTTGTTGGACAAGTCTCGAGCCACGGAAGAGGCTTGTGACCTGGAGACAGCCCTTGTGCTCTGCCAGGCAGCAGCTACAAAGGCCCGAGCAGCCCTTGATGCGCCCTACAACAATCCACAGACCTTGACATTTGCTCACATGAAGCACAACACGTGTGTGATGAGGGTGCGAAGTCTGCATCGGAGACTTCTTCAGTGCCAGCAGGAGCAAAAGACTGTTTCTTTTGAAAAAGAAGGTTAGTATGTAACTTTCTTGTCATTTTTGGCAAAGATATTCTATTTATGCAGTATTACTGAACATATGTACCTTTTGAGAAATGGCTGGTATCACATTAATGCAATAATTTTGAATGAAAAATATCTGTTGATTAAAGATTTTTAGAATCTCTTTGATATCTTTTATCCTATGGTTTTCTTGTTAAAGTGGCCTATTTTATGTTTCAGATGGTGTTGTTGAGGTGCGACATAGTCGAGAGGGCAGCGGTTGCAGTGTTCGTAGCTCTGGCAGCAAAGGAAGTGGGCAGCACTCGCGGCAGAACTCCCGAGATAAAGGCTCTGGGCCTCAGCATGTGCAGCAGAATGGCCGTGAACTTTTGGCCCAACTGTCAAACTCTGGGTCAAGTGAAAAACCAGCAAAAAGTATTGAAATATATGCCACTCTTCCCAAAAAGAAATTTGGAACCAGTGTTCGTAACAGCAAGACCACCGAAGGCAGCAATATTGTAGAGGATGAAGAATACCTGCTGTATAATAGACCAGGACGTGAAAGGAATTTACTGTCTACTCGAAGTATTACTAGCCGCAAAAAGGATGAAGATAAAACAACCAGGGAAAAAAGAGCTAGAAGTGAGGAACGAAATAAAAATAGTAGAGATTATTCACTACTTCCCAGCACTAGTCCTTTGAGTATAGGGAAAGAAAATTCTTCTAAAAAGGACAAAGGAAAGGATGAAAGTAAGAAACCAGCTGCTGCCACTTCAGATGGAAAACAAGGAAAGAAACAACACAAAATTAGAAGGAAGCTGCTGATGGGAGGCCTTATTCGTCGAAAGAATCGGTCAATGCCTGACCTTCGAGAAGGACAAGAAGTTGGAGCTTCTCCACGAGGTCTTGAAGGAAACGATTCCAAAGGAATTCCTGCTTTGGTTAAGACATCACAAGATGACAGTAGTGTTGGTTTGAAAGGTGCAGAAAAAGTAACTACTGGAACCCTTAGTGGTTACTTGTCTGAAGGTCATTTAGAATACACAGGTGGTGGAAATCCAAACCTTGAAAGAAGCCGACTTATGAGGAAGAGCTTCCATGGAAGTGCTGGGAAGGTTTTACATGTAGCCAAAGTACCACCTCCCCCACCGATAAGAACTACGTCACAGCTGTCTACAAAGGCTTCTACAGATGCTGGACAAGAACAAACAGGTGATTTGGCACATAGAACACAAAATTTGCTTACTGGAGAAGAAACAGCAAATGATAATCTCGGAAATACCCATAACTCTTATACTAACTTTCAAAGAAACAGCATTCCCTCCAGTGATAGTCTCAAAGGCAATCACAGTCCACTAAGCCCACGAAATTCCAACTCCTATATTAACAATTATGCTTTAGAAGCACAATCCTTACCTTATCTTCCTTCATACAATGTTGAAGTGAAACAATCTCATAATGCTGAAGGAAATCAACCAAGAGGGCATGGTGAAGTGATTATGTATGCAAATGGTGGAATACTTTTCGATAGGCAGAATAATCAAAACAACAGACTAATCACTCGAGCTGAAGTACATCATGAACAAAACGCGAACGTCATGCACAATGGTTTAAGCAGATCACAATCTCTTCCAGAAAGTTCCTCTGAGCAAGTTATTTCTCATCAAAAAACTTTCTCTAATGAAAGCTTGTCCCAGACTTTGCCTCTTCCCCCATATCCCAGTCCCATCAACTCTGTGTCCCATTCTCGGCAGCCTAGCGAAGACTTCCCCCCCCCTCCCCATTAGAAACAGCCCTTGGGCCTGAGGCCTTCAACCTCCACGTGAACATTCCGTCTCCCTCCCCAGGTGCTCAGCAATCGAGTCCTAGTGGGCTTCTGGCACAATTGCAAGAGAAGCGGCTGCAAATAATGGCAAAAGAATGTGCAATGCCTGAAAGGGAAACAGAAGGAGATGATGCGTTGTCCTCCAGTGGAAAATCAGGAGAGGAATGGCTCAAAGAACTTCAAGCTAAACAGGCTGAGAGGAGATTAAAGAAATTACACGGTGGTGTAGTAGGCTCATCATCTAAAAAGTCTGGTCTGGATACTTCACAAGGTTCCAACTGTGATGCTGGTGATAAAAAGCCTTCATCTGTGAAAGATTTAGCTTCTCGCTTTGAGAACATTCATATCAGCTCTGGTCCTGCTAAGCAAACCAGTATTTGTGAGTCTGACATGAGACTTGCTAAAAACTCATTGAATGCATCTGTGAAATTGAGTTCTGTGTCTAATGAAGAAATGAGTGGGGACTCTGTGCTGGAGCAAGATACTTCCTTTACTCAAGTTCCACCTGGAATCAACAATGGGCTTGGTCTAGAACACAATAATAAATTTTTGCTGAGTTGTCCCCCAAATCTAAGAGAAAATAGATCTGATAATGTATTTGACACTGGAGTGCTGTCTGTTAAGAAACGTAGCAGTAATGGAACATCCTCTCTTGAATGTTTATTGTCTGGAACAGAAATTGACTCAACAGAAAATTCAACTTCTGTTTGTAATCCGACTGATACTGTATCTGATATAGTAAACATATCAGCTGATTTGAAAGATAGTAAGAAGAGAAATGGAAAGAAGAAAAATGTAACTTTTTGTGATCAGGTTATTCTTGTTGCTACTGCTGAAGATGAAGAAGAGGACAACTATATTCCCAACCCAATTCTTGAAAGAGTTTTACGATCTGCCTTTCACAAGCAGGAGACTCCTCAGAACTCTGATGTGCAGATAGAAGTGAGAAGTCTTCAGGGAATGGAATCTGAACAGCTACTACAACAGCAGCAGCAACAACAACAACCTCACAACAGCACAACAACACAGTACAACAGCAACAGCTGCAACAACAACAGCTACAACAACAACAGCTGCAACAGCAACAGCTTACAACAGCAACAGCCCCAACAGTTACATTTACAACAGCAACATCTACAACAACAGCAGCTACAACAGCAACAGCTACAACAGCAACAGCTACAACAACAACAGCTGCAACAACAACAGCTACAACAACAACAGCTGCAACAGCAACAGCTTCAACAACAACAACAGCCCCAACATTTACAAGTTCAACACCAAACTCAAGTTAACCATCAAATCCAACAAACACCAAAAGCACATGGCCATCATCTTCAGAATCAGCTGCAGCATGTACAGCCTTCACATCCGCCAAACACATGCAACATCCGGTAGCACATGGACAGCCCCATTCTTCTCCTAATGCTGCTTCACATGGGCAGACGCCTCAACACCAGGACTACCACGCTGCCACCCTCGCAAATGGGTCTCCATTTGCAACAGAATCAAGACCTGCTCAGTTATATCAGTATTCACCTGCCCACCAAGAAACGAGGGTTCCTGGTAACCCAGGGTCTTATCATGAAGTTACTCGTAGTGTTCCTCATGCACAAGACTCTCGGAGTGTTCACCCTGGCTATCAGTATTCCTCCGAAAGTACTAGAGTTCCTCAACCACCGTATCAGCATGTGCCAGAGAAATTGCGAAGTTCACAACCTTATTCTCACCCACCTTCAAATCACCATTCTTACCATCAGCCACAAAGATCTGTTGCAAGTCACTCACAGCAAAGTAATAGTTCTTATTTGGTTCACCAGCAAATTAATGGCCATAATATGTTAAATTCTGCTAGTCACCCATATCATGAGAACAATCAAAATTCACATGACACTCTTCAATTGGGGAATCACAGTTCAGGAAATAATCAGTATCAACAGTTTGTGCCTTCTTCACATCACCCAATTCATAAAGAAATGAATGGAACCCAACAGTATATCCCAAATTCAATGCATCATCATCCAAATCAACATATAGTACCTGCCCACATCCCCTCTCGTGAATCAAGTGTTAACAGTCAGCCCTTAAACCCACCTTTTGGACAAACTGCGCCTTCTCAACAGCACCCTGCACAGCCACCATCAGTCCAGCAGCACCCTGGCCCTCATCCAGCTCAGCAGCACTTGATGCAGCAACATATTGGGCAAAATGTAGCACAGTATTCTGGCCATGCAGCGCTGCAACATCCAGCCCAACAGCTTGCTCCTCAGCAACTGCCCTCTTCACACACACCCTATCAGAGAATACCTCAGCCCCACGGACAAAACTTTGCTCATCACGAAGGACCTCCAAAGCACAGTGTGAGTCAGGGCCTTCTTCCAGAGCAGTTGCACTCTGCGCAGCAGCCAGGGGCCCCGCCGTACCAGCCTCCCCCTCCCCCGTGGGCTGCTGCAAAAACAGTGCAGTACAAAGGACAGCCAGTGGCTGCAGACCACTCCAGGACAACTACTAGGACAGTGCCGTGCCACTTGTGTCACAAGAAACAAGTAGTTCCTCCTGTGGTATATTGTACAGATTGTGAGTTTTATATGTCACGTTTCCGTCCAAGAACTTGAGTGAATAGAAGAAAATGATACACAGAGACAGTATTGTGTACGTAACCTGTAGATTTGTATTATGTTATAGAGAAGGATATATTTATAATTTTTTTGTATCAGAGTTCTTTTATCACTATAATGTACATTATTGCATTTTATGATCATTCAGTATTGTTGTTATTAATAATGTAAATTAAATTTGTGTTTCCTGGCAAATGAATGTACTTTGTAATTTTTATTTTTAATTTTTTTTGGGTTACACAAGTGTGTGTGTGCAAAATTTTGTTTTTAGTTGGGAATATTCATTGTTGACTTTCAGACTCTCTAAGAACATTATAAAATGTTGTGTGTGATATATTTCTGTACAAAATATGTGTGTATATATTGAGTGTTACATTGTGATCTCATTAATGTAGGATATAAAATAATTTTTTACAGTATTTTTGTTATTGTAAATTTGTTTCAGAAATTTCATAAGATAAATGATTACAAAGATATACGTGTAATTATTATATCCAAATTCATTTCATTCATCCCTAACCTGAAAACAATAATTAGTTAACAGCAGCAGTACCAATCTATTTTTTAGAACAAAAGCGAAGCGCTGTCTGTTAAGAATAGACAAATCTGAAAAACTGAAAAGTTTTAAATCTGAAGAGAATAAAACATTTTTTGAATAGACTGAAAGATTTTGAGATACTTCAAAATTCAACATTGATTACAGAATAATTATTTCCATAACTGTTAGTGTAGAAATCAAGTCACTGGTGTACAAACAAAATATTGACAGATAAGGTAAAGGTAGGAGTCGATTCTGGCATTTTGAAAGGAGTACACCAACAATGTTTTTATGGGAGTTGTGTACATTATTTTGTACATGAGTTCAGAGAAACTTACAAGAATATACTTGTTAAATAGAGGAGACCAATAATGATTGTCTTCTAATTTAATATTTTTCATACAGTGGTATCCTTCATATTAACGACAATCAAAAAATTACAAATCTATTACAGTACACCTGAAGATGGGCCAACTGGATCACTAAATGTCATGGCAAAATGTCATAGGCAAGATGAAAATAAACATGTAACTTAAAAAAGAACTGTTCTGATGGTCATGAATATGAGAAGGATACCACTGTATGAAAAATATTACAAGAATATAATGTTGGGATCAATCTCAATATGCGAGGCGATGGGCATATTGATTTATGTCACCCCAGTGTTTTTTTTACATTCCAGTACTTAATTGTTTTATACGGCCATGCACTACACTTACAGGAATGTCTTTTTTACCTTATGTATATTGCAAAGACACAGTTTCCTATCAATAAACAGTTAAAATAACTACAACTTTCCAAACATGAGTACTGAAAACATATAATTATCATTCAAAATTGAAGTTTATTGATGAGGTGGGTCTTTTCAAAAAGTTAGTTTTGTTTTTTTTAAATAAAATATTGTGGCATCGAGGGGTCTTTGTATGTGGAAAATTACAAAAAGAATGAAATTTTTAGAGGTTTCAGAATGAATCATTCATTATCATGAATGAGCACATGAAAAGAAAGAATGAAGAGAAAATTAATTTTTAAGATGTGCAAATTTAAACTCAAATCTGACTAACTCAGAGGCTGAATCTTGCATACTGTTGTCAAGATGACACAAGAATTTGTTTTAAAAAATTTGTGTTTCCTCTCTTGATTTCTTTCTCAGATTTTTTTTTTTTTTTTAAATTTGTTGCGTCCACATCTTGACGCAACGCGTTTCCAAGCCCCAAGGGGCGTTGAGCGCATTCTTTTGGAGTAATCCTCTGTTAATTACTAAATCAAGTCTCGTCACGTCGCAGTCAATCAGTGCCTTTTATCCCTTCGACCAGGGGCTCGACGACGTTAGATCCGGGTTCCTGGCTGGTCACCCAACCAAGAACCCGCGAGTCTCGAATTCGCTTAACCTTCGTGACTTCACGGAGAGTAGTAAACGAATTCGGCTAGCGCCGCCGGCATTTTATTTTCGTACCACAATGTTTTGGATTTTTAGGTATCTAAAATGGCTATCTTTTTTCATAAAAGGGTAAATTAAAAACTATTTTATTAAATCTTAATTGATTTGATAACCCCTAAGATGGTTTCTAGATATAATAAAATTTTAAATTGAGAACTTATTCTGATTGATTTTCACTTATTCTGTTAATTGATGCCTGTATTCTCCAATATTTATTAGATTTTAAATATGGCTTCTGATTATATTGTCATAACTAGAAAACACTGTTGTATGTTGATTACAGTGTGTTTTGGATCATCTGTTTCTTAGAGTGTATTGCCAAGTAGAGCACAGTACGGTTTACATGATGTAAACATATAGAGAGGGGAATTGCTGAACAGATCAGACCAAGATTGTTTGACCAAGAACAAGAATTGAATTTTATGTTGATAAAGGAAATATTTCAGTTCAGTGTTTTTATGTTTGGCTAGTGATCAGAAACTTTCTTTAAGAACATTCACATATTGAATCCTCTTCCTTGGTGAGAAAAATTTCAGTTCATTTTGTAGATGTAAACACTCCTACATGTTTTGGCACCATTATTATTTCAACATGCACCCTCTTGTGCTTTGGATCAGAAAAGTTCCATGGATCACTGCTCCAAATTACATTAGTTTAATATTTTCTTGTATTTTCTCTTACATAATTCTGCCAAGAAACAAGATCAGCTTTAAAATGGTCCCTGTTAATTAAGAAACAATGAAAAATGCTTTTGAAGCGTTGTGCATCTCCAAGTGAACATCTATCAATTAAGAATCAAATGTGTCATAAAATATAGATAGATTTTGAGCAAAAATTATTTGGAAATTAATTTTTGTATCAAGACTGAGAAAGTAAACAAAAACATTCATCAAAAATATCAATAGCTTTGAAGTGTCTGCCAATATTATTCACATTTACAGTAGGAAATTATTATTCACATTAAAAACAAATATCAATAGCTTTGAAGTGTCTGCTAATATTATTCACATTTACAGTAGGAAATTATTATTCACATTAAAAACAATTTTTTATCAATGAGATACTATTGATACCCACCTTCCAAATTATTAAAAAGCAATGCAGCTAGTATTGCTCTCAGAGGCGGGATTTTGGATCTTTTATTGTGGGGGCAAAGAAATGCTTACCATAGTAAAGAGTTCTCCTAAACCAAGTGACTGAGTAGTTACACTATAAATTAACATAGAAAAGGTGTCTTGGTCCTTGGACCACAACCCAAACCCCTCTTCAGCCAGAATTTTTAAAAAATTCTTTTCCCGTCAACTTAACACTATTTTATATGATTGGGAAAAGAAAAAAAAAAAAAAAAAATAATTTATCAGAAAAAAATATTACTTTCTCGTATTTGTACGCATATACTGAGTAATATATGCAGTTCAGAGAAATTTACGTAATGCTGCGGAAAATCGCTTTCGAGAATTCAACAAAAATACACATTTTGGGATTCTCTGATACCAAAAATGTGTTGTTTTTTAAGTTTGTTCATCTGCCCGTCTGTGAACACCTCTAGCTCCTCAATCATAGTAGGATTATTTTCCAAAATGCATATTCACCAGTCGAGCTGGCTCAACTCGAGTGCGATTTGGAAAAACTTTCTTCAAAATTTGGGGGTACTTTTACATGAAGTCCATTTAAAATTTTGGAATTTGGGCTCTGAATTTTACTTTAATTCTGCATTTTGAAAATTGCAAAATTTTCAATTTTTTCCACATCTTACAACTACAAAATTGAAGATAAAGATTTTTCCTTCCAATGAAATTTGTTGTCCATAATTAGTTCATTAAGGTCATGTACATTTTTTGAAAATTTTACTCGTTTTCGAGCAATATTGCATGCAATATTTGCAATTTTCAAAAAATTCAAAAACAAGATTTTCTCATAAAGGATCCATATTTTTTCCTTAAAGGTTTGGTAGGGATGGTGCTAAATGCACTCTACAAGATGACAGCAACACTATATTCCTCTATTCTTTTGTATTTTGAAAAATTACAAATAGAATTTTTGACATGTGTCTTACATCCTTAACATTTACATTAGCGGCAAATTGTTTACTGTTTGTGATCAAATTATTGTATTTATGAGTACATATGCTTTAAATAGTGTCATATAAAGTTTCTCGAAAACTCAACAGTTTTCTGTTAAAATAAGTTCCTAATTCCGCATTTTCAGAAACACACAAATACCATTTTTTCAAAAATGGCTCCAAATTTTTTCTTCCAACTTTTGCAGTGCTAATTGCACTGTTTAAAACGACATAAATTTCATTTTGGGGAATTCATTTGCTTTTCAAAACGTATCTAAAAATGTATATTTTTAATATTTCTCACGCCGTTAATATGCATTTCCAGTGATTTGTAAACACAGTTGCATTTGTGAGTTACTGCACCTCAAATGTCTTTTGACGAAGTTCTTCGTAAAATTAAAAGTTCTCTGTGAGAAAGAGTTTCCAATTTCGCATTACAGAAACGCTTAAATGCCATTTTCTTAAAAAAGCTCTAAATTTTTCAGTGAAAATTGTCATGTATGGCGTGGATTTACTCTTATTTAATATTCTTAAAGTAATATTTTGGTTATACTATTAAGAAATTGTAAAATTGAGAAGAAAAAAAAAGTAATTTTGGCGGCGATAGATGGCAGCTGGCAAGAATGGGTCAAGATCATTGCCAGTCCGCACCAAGGAAATTAGAAAATTTCACTACGAGAAAGTCTCTGCCATTCTGTAGCACAACTAGTTTGATATTTTTTCAGCGTCAAATTCAAAGTAATTTTGTTTTTTTAATAACAATTTTTGCTGTTCGAGAACCCTGGAACAGGCTTGTAAAAATCTCAAAATTTCCTCTCAAAACACAAATCGTTGTGACTTTTTTCAGATTTTTACTTTCTCACTGCTGCTTATGCATATACGTAGATAAATCCAGTTGCTGAATTAAGAAAAAAAAATCCTCTAACATGTGATATAGCCAGAATCCATGATTTGTGAGTCCTTGATGCTGAAAAATCAACTGAAAGCAAAACGTTTTTCCGTCTGGTATATGTGAACAACACAAGCGCCTAAACACCCAATGGTGCTAGCCAAATTCGACTACACTCCATGAAGTCATGCAGGTTAAGAGAATTCGAGACTCGCGGGGTTCTGGCTGGGTGTCCGGCTAGGAACCCCTGGATCTAATGGCGTCGAGCCCCTGGCCAAAGGGGTAAAAGACATTGACTAACTGCGACGTGATGAGACTTGACAAATACAGTAATTACTCAACAGTAATGATAGTAATTACTTGCTAACGGGGGATTACTCCAACAAAAGCGCTCAACACCCAACAAGGGTTAAAAAAGGGTTAAAAAACAAACAAAAAACGTGAAGGATTTTCCACAAATTGAAGAAACCCCTGCTGAACTGGCCTGAGTCGAAGCTCTGCGATTTTGAAAAATATTCATTAATTTTGGGGGTACTTTACATGAAGCCCCAAGAACATTTTCAAACTGTTCTCAAAAACGATGCCAAATATTTTCCTTTAAATTTCTTGTAAGAATAGAGTGAAATACAATTATAAAAGGCTCTAATGTATTCTTTTTAAAAATATACTTTTGTTAAGTGCTAGATGTACTCTATGAGATGAAGTAAATGCCATATTGCTCTATTCTTTTATTTTCAAAAATTCCAAAAAAGGCTCCAAATGTTTTCTGTATACTTTTGTTAAGTGCTACATGTACTCTATAAGATGAAATAAATGCCATAATGCTCTATTCTTTTATTTTCAAAAACTACAAAAATTAAATTTTTTTGACTTACCTCTCACATTGATAAAACTTGCATTAGCGGCAATTTGTTCACATTATTGCATTTACGAGTAAGTGTGCTTTAAATAACGTCAGATGAAGTTTCTCGAAAACTCAAAAATTTTCTCTGAAAACAAGTTCAAAACACTGCATTTTTAGAAATGCTCAAATGCCATTTTCTCAAAAATTGCTCCTAATTTTTTCTTCAAACTTTTTGTATGGATAGTGCTAATTACTCTGTTTAATATGCCGTATAAAGTTCATTTCTTTAATTTCCAACATAATTCAACAAATTATTTCTACACTTATCCCACAAATTCAGACTTTATTACAAAACCTTCTACTCCCACTTTTAAATGGCCATTAGTAACAATAGAAATCTAAATAAAAAACTACTAAACTGCAACTCTAATGGACTAAAACAACAACAAAATATTTTTAAGCACTTTATTATACCATAATATTGACATAGCATGTATTTCTGAAACTCATCTAACCCCTAAAGCAAAGTTGTATTTGAAAGGTTATAAAATTTATAGAAATGATAGAATTTCTGATCATGCTTCTGGAGGAGTAGCAATAATAATTAAGTATTCTATATTTCATCAACAAATAT
Organism: Teleogryllus oceanicus; assembly: GCA_964035755.1. Taxonomy (NCBI): domain Eukaryota; kingdom Metazoa; phylum Arthropoda; class Insecta; order Orthoptera; family Gryllidae; genus Teleogryllus; species Teleogryllus oceanicus. The sequence continues at coordinate 35,809,477 of CAXIVR010000011.1, read as the reverse complement.
TTTTTCCTATATCTGACATTTCAAAATATATAGCTTTAGAAATTAAAATAAATAATACCATGTACTCTTTCTATTCTATTTATAAACCACCAAACAAACTACTCAAATAAATTTTAAAAATAAAAAAAAACAATTTCCTACTCAAATTTACAACCTTATTTTTCAATCTTCTAATCCAATTATTCTCATGGGAGACTTCAACAGCAAAAACACTTCTTGGGGTTGCAACTTAACAAACCCACAGGGAATTGGTCTACAACAATATATAATTCAAAATAATTTATACATACATGCTCCCTTCGAACCAACCTATTACTCTAATCTCAACAATATAATAACAGATATTTTAGATAAAATAATTACAAAAAACGTTAATTTACAATTCTTTCAATCTCCACTTCCTGAATTAGATTCCGACCATCTCCCTATTAAAATATGTTTTAATTCTTCACTATTAAAAATGAATTGTCCCCCTTAAAACATTTGAATAAATTGGAATGCATATCGTTCGTATATAGATTCAAATTTTAACTTCCCAAAAATCTTAGATAATACACCAACAATTGATATAGAAATCGAAAAATTCATAAAATAGTTCTAGATGCATATAAATATTCTAGTACATACTTTAAATTGTAGATTTATACTCACTCTTATATGCGCATTAAATCACGTGTAGACCAATAATAATTAACAAATTTCAAAATTACATTGCACAGATACATCCTAATAGGAGATCACAATGGTCAAAAATTAAAAAATTAAATTCCCCTATACCAATCTTATTCTCCTATACCAATATTAAACAACGGTACTATATCTGCCTATACTGATCTTCAAAAATCAAATTTAATTGCAAAAGAATTAGAACAGTCTCTTACTCCAAATCCTATAATAGATCAAATTTTTAATAACGAATTTGAATCTTTCATCTCTTCTCCACTTTATTCAGTCCCTTCAAAAATAAAATTTATTTCTCTGGTAGAAGTTCAAAAAATAACACAAAAATTGAATATTCACGAAACATCAGGTTATGATTCTATTACAAACAAACTGATAAAAGAATTCAATTTACAGATTTTATCGAAATTAATATATTCAATTCAATGCTTTGTGTTTCTTATTTCCCACAATCATGGAAATTAGCCCATGTTATCCCCCTATGTAAACCAGGCAAGGATCCTCACCTTCCCTTGAACTACAGACCTATTAGTCTCTTATCTTCATTATCTAAAATTTTTGAAAAAATATTACACTCTCGTCTATTATCCTATATTAACTCAATAAAAGCTATTCCAAATTATCAATTTGGTTTTCGTTCCCATTCTTTGACTATTCACCAATTACTACGTTGTTTCTGAATTAATAGCACAAAACTTTCATAAAAAGGAATATTAAATTGGAATTTTCCTTGATATAGCTGAAGCGTTTGATAAAGTTTGTCATTCTGGATTATTATCTAAATTACATTCAATAGGAATTCCCATATATTTATTCAAAATAATAAACATAATCATTATTTTTGTGTCAAAATTAATACATCTTATTCTACTTCTCATCGTATTTCCTCAGGAATTCCTCAAGGATCGACATTCTCTCCTTTACTTTTCAATATATATATGTCAAATATTCCACACCTTCCTTTTGCCACCGTAGCGCTGTATGCTGATGTCACTGCACATTTTTTGTATCACAAAAATATACAAACTGCCCGAAACACTCTTCAAAATTCTTTAAATGTATATATTAAATAGACTCAACAATGGAGAATAATAATAAAACCATCTAAAACACAAACAAAAATGTTTACACTTTGCAGACCTACTAATCCCCCATGTCTTAAAATAAATAATATATCCTGGATAGAAAATCATATTCCAATTAAATATTTAGGACTCTATTTAGATCGTCGAATAACTTGGAAAACACATTGTGACATACCAAAAATGACTGACAGTTTTGATTAGGCAAATAAAGGTCAAATAAAATAAAAACATTCAACATATTCAATATATTGCCAATAAAACTTATCAAAAATATCAAAATGAAACCCCTTATCTAATAAGTTTTCCAAATTACAAATTGATTGTGGTATATCAATATTCAGGGCAATAATAAGACCGTCACTTACATATGCATGCCCAATTTGGGGTAATGCTTCTGCGTCAAACATGAAGAAAATACAAATTATTCAAAATAAATATTTATGGAGAATTCTAAAGGCTGAACGGTTCATCTCCAACAAACAGATACGTAAAGAATTACAAATAGATCTAATTAAAACATTTGTCATTAATCAATCTTCTAACTTCTTCAAATTATCCTGCTTATCAACATTTTGATCTGGGAAAAAATTATCAAATAAAATGAATTCGTTCCCACTTTCCCAAAGATATATTTCACCCTCCATGAAATAAGTTTCTACGTTAATGCTATATACTAACTTCTCTTAAGGGGAGGAGTGGGTGAAAATTTGAAAATTTACATCTTACATTCAAATAACTTCAAATTTTACCAGAAGAAGTAATACATTATACTTATGTACCCTACAAAGTTTTGTTACTCTGCTGTTTTTAGTTTTGAAGAAAAAATTTTTTAATTTTTTTAAAATTTCTTATTATTTTATAAAATGCTCTACGCCCACATGAAGCAACATTCATCACTGATTTTTTAGAATTACTCATAAAAGGTATATAATTACATTCATGGAATATAAATAAAATAAATGAGAGCGTTTTTGAGAAAAAAAATAATAAAATATACAGTTATTACCTGATGGCTATAAAAAACACACATAAAAAATAAATATTTTTAATTCAGTAATTAATGATTATAACAAAAAAGCTTCCAGTTCTATAAATACATTTTCTTAAGATGTTTTAAAAGTTTCATTGAAATATATTAAAAATTGTAGAACGTGGAACTTTTTGAATTCCATAAAAGGTCAGGAAAGTGAAATGCGGGAAATTGAAAATGAAAATTTAACTTTATACAAATGCATTTTACTTTATCAACTTACATTTAAAATTCTCCAGAGCCATACATAGTACCCTCAACAACTTTTCTCTTTTCTTCTAGAACTGTATTTGTAATTTTGAGTTGCTTTTTTTGACATTTTGAAAACCTGGTTGTGCAGCTACTTCACTTTTCTGAAGACGGCGTTTATCCCTCATTGCCATTATTTTCTTCCCTTGAGGTGTCATGTTAATGCCAGTTATATTTGATCTTATCTTTTCACTTGCTTCACACCCTATTGTATTGAGAAACTGCTGATGTGACAGCAATTTCAATTTTCTTCTTCAAAACAAATATATCTTTGGGGCACTTACTCCAAATCAGGCTACGCAAACTTTCGTTGGCATTTTGTGTTTTTCTGTAGCTCATTTGTTCCAGAGAACATTTATATAAAGTTCATGCCGGGAAATTCAAAAAGCAAATACATCCAAAACCTCTATGAGATGAAAACGTTTGGAAACTGAAAAGGGGCGTGGCCATCGACGCATTGAGATCTTTAAATGCTCGCGGAAGCCATTTAAATCGCGATAACGAAAAATAAAAACACCAAAACTAACCACACATTCCAAACAAAATTATCACATCAAAAATTAAAAATCGTATTTTTCAATTTTTTGCCAATTTTCACCACTCCCCTTAAAACTCCAAATTTATATTAAAAAATACAAAATATTTAATAAAATCTAATTTTACTCGAATATATTTTTAAAATAAATCATAATTACCAATAATTATGATATGAATTTTTGGCATCTCCAAAACGTACTGTATCATTTTATTAAAAAATCCTGAAAAATTGTAGTAAATTGAACAGGAAATAAATATATTAATAAAAAAAATTAATAAATAAAGTTCATTTTGCTGTATTCATTTGTTTTTTCATAACATAACAGAAATGTAATTTTTTTAGTATCACTCACACCTTTGATAATATTTCCATTGATTTGTATACATTATTGCATTTGTGAGTGGAAGTGCGTCAAATGACTTTAAATGGTTTTCGAAAGCTCAATAGATTCCTGTGAAAAACAGCTTCAAATTTCGAATGTACAGTAATGCTTAACGCCATTTTCTTAAAAACGGTTCCAAATGTTTCAATGAAAATTCCTATTTGGGACGGGGTTTTAGATTTCTTTAATATTCTTAAATTAATATTTGGGTTCTACTATTTGGAAACCGAAAAGTTGAGAAAGTGTGAAAAAATGTACTTTGGGCGGCGATAGACGGCAGCAGGCAAGGAGGGGCAAGACTGTACAGTACCAGTCCACAAAAAAGAAATTAGAAAACTTTACTACGAGAATGTCTGTGCCACTCTGAATCACCTGTAGTTAATAATACGAACAAGTTTTCAAATGAATAAAATACTTTATATATACAACGAATATTTATATTTTCTTACTCCGTGTGCAGGTATGCTGGGACCATATTAAAGTATACGTTTCAATTACATGAAAAATACTCATGTTACTAAATGAAACATGTTTTGGTTGTATTATTTGGGTTATTTAAAGTTGCTTCTTGTAACCCTAATGCTTCTTTATATTGGCCTTAAGATCACAGAACCATGAAGCTCTCATTTTATATTTTTATTGATACGTAAATAATAGTCTTTTTATAGTAAGACAAAAGCACTGCAAAGCAATAATTTACATCGGAGATACCCACAACTCTCGTCACGTACAGAGATACAACACGCCTGTCAGGACCTGCCAAGGAACTAGTTGCCTACAATATGGCAGCTTTCAATTTTAACGCTACACTAGCGCTACATGTGAATGTAAGTAATACTATCCTTTTTTTTTCTTTTCTTTTTTTCTTTTCTGCGTGGAGACTTTCCTGACACTCTGTATACAATAATCCAACCAGTTCAACTAATGCAATCTCGGGTATTCTATGTGGCATTGGTTCAAAGGCTTGACGCTAACGCTGCCATCGGAGCAGATGGCCGTGGCTATTAGCATTTTCCATTCGCCGCACTAGTGCGCACCCAGTGAGCACCTAGGACAGCTTTCGTATTCCATTCAACCGCTAGGGCGCACCAGTGCAAAGAAGCACATGTTCCATTCGCACAATCGCACGGAACCAGGGCGCACTCGGGGCGCCCTAAACTGCACTGACGATCGCGTCAGTGCAGCCCAGTGCACCGGGCTATTGTGAGGTTAGATACGGAAGGTATCCATGCTGATTTGGATTCGTGGTGAATTTGTGAAGACAATTGAGGATCTACTGTCGCGCAGGGATACTTCGAATGACGAAGTATATTATGTTTTGCAAGAAATGTCTTAATATAATTTTTGTGACTCGCGAAGTTTGGAAAATCAGTTTGTGTTTTCCTAAAATTTAACCTTGCATACCTTTATGATAACAAATCCAGTGCTATTTAGAAACCAAAGAGTAGGTATGTTTCAATTTCGAAACGCTAATAAAGTGAAAATAAAAATAGTGACCCTTACAAAATCATTCAAATATATGTGCCAAGAAATGTTTCTCGCACGCCCATATATATATATATATATATATATATATATATATATATACATATATACACACACACACACACACACACACGCACATATACATATACATATACACACCATCGGAAATAATAATTATAACATAATAAAAATTATAACAATGATCAGAATTCAAAATTAGTATTTTTCGAGTTCCATCAGTGTGACAGGCCAAGAACAATCTCACTGCGTAGCGAAAATGCACTCACTCAGTTCCGGAATCCGTTTCATTCGTAGCTGCCCTTCACGCGTGTGGGGCAGCACTGTTGCGGAGCGATGACGTTTTTGCCCTGCACTAGGGTGGGTTTCGGTGCAACGAATGGAAAACGCTCCAGAACATGTGACTTCGAGAGCTGCTGGGTGCAGGACCATCGTCTCTCGATGGTAGGTGTCAGATGCTGGATGCCGCCAACTAATGGTTAAATACAATTTATTTCGATTTTCTTTTAGTGCGTTGAAATTATTTTCGTTGATTTGAATTCGTTTTGGTGATTTGATTCAATGATTTGAAATCGTTTATTGTTTCCTGTAGAAACACTCTCGAAGGAAGATATTCTGTTTTCTCTAAAATACAGTTGTATTTTGACGAAAAACAAGTTCTATGCGATAGTGGATGGAGCAAAATGGGACGGGAGAGACAGTACGATTTTTCAGATTCCTTAATGTTCCCAGAAATCAGGGATATAAAATATAGCATCCTCGGAACAAAGACGACAAAAGTGAATTCTGCTGTGAAGAGAGAATTGGAAAATTATTTGTGCCCTGCAGTGACCATTTATAAACTGCACTACATGTTTATACATCGCCGATCAAACCACTAAATATTTTTGTCATTCTCAGATTTTCACCTGCCAATGTATTCAGATTTCCCACATTTTGCAATAATATAAACAACCCACTAAATAAAACAGCTCTCACAATAAATAGTTTGTCATTTAAAGGACAGAACGTGTTGAACTGACCCAGCTTAATAAAATGAGACTAAGAATTTTTTGACTTTCAAGACTTTTTTGTATACAGACTAAGCCCAGATATTACGTCATCAACGGTTAACTTCTGGCACCGGAGAATCATTGTGTACTAATTGTTCCGCAACAAATGACCCTAAATGTTCATTTAAACTCGGACGCAAAAAATAAAAATTTGGTACAAAAGTGTTAACAAAAAAACAATAGTTGGTAATTTGTCATTGAAATCTACATGTAAACCAAGGATTGAAATCTTAATATATTTTTTAATATGATGATAAATAATAGTGTTATGTTTATTTATATTTTTAAATGACTATATAATTATTATAATTATCAAATCTAAAATATAATACGTTAATTATATCAAATTATGTTTAAATTAGTGTTTAAGATTCCTCCACTTTGAAAAATTACGAATATTTTGGGGATTGCATTTTTGAACATTCTGGAGTTTGTTCAGAACGATTGTTAAAGTATAAGAGACATATAATTATTAAGGTTGATATGATAGGATATAAACAATGTTTTTGGATTTTGAAAAAACACATAACATTAAACAGAAATATTTACTTTATTAACATTGGTGACAAACAGCAAAGACTACAAATGTGAATAGTTCGATGGGACATGAAGGGACAAAATAAATACGTGAGGGAATGAGTGAACGAAGGGCGGGTCACAGGGTGGTTTCTGGCGTCGTCTGCTTCTCCTCCAGGTCCTGCTTGGACGCGTCCAGTGCCTCCAGCAGCGCTTCCGGCTTCAGCTCCACCAGCTCCGGCAGCCGCTCCAGGTCCACGTCCGGTCGCCCTGCGGGCAACACGCGCCCATCAGCACAGGACACTTTATTATTTATTTATTTATTTATTTATTTATTTATTTATTTATTTATTTATTTATTTATTTATTTATTTATTTATTTATTTATTTATTTATTTATTTATTTATTTATTTATTTATTTATTTATTTATTTATTTATTTATTTATTTATTTTTATTTATTTATATTTATTATTTTTATTTATTTATTTATTTATTTATTTATTTATTTATTTATTTATTTATTTATTTATTTATTTATGTAATTTTACGTAAAAAAAGTTAAAAACTGCGTATGACGTGACGTGCTATGGGGAAAAGTGAATTGTGTGCACAAGTCATACACTACAGCGCCACTGGCTTTAGCAGCTCAAAACTCTCGACAAGCTCATAGGCTGCGTGTCGTGCTAAATGACCCGCGCACGTTTTCTTGAGCCCTCGCTTGGCTGGTTGCGAGAGGAGTAGGGAGTTGAGTTATTTTCACAAAAGGAATATTATATCAAATGTGTAGTTCGTTTTCCGATGCAAAATAATGTCTATTACAAGGGAGCAAACATTTCTGATTATCAGATTTTGTCTACAGCGCTCGTTCGTATAATTTATTCTTAATTCAACTGATGTTGGCAGAGGAGTGGGGGTAGGTATTCCGGGGCTCACGAAAACGTGCGCGTATAATATATATAGTGCGCCAGCAAAATCACTCCGCAGTGAACAGATTCAGGGCCTCCTATTAAAACTGCATTTATGTTGGTAGCAACGAGATCACTGAGAAACAAGTGAAGGGGGCAACAGTTGTATCTATTATGATTGAGGTGAGTACACAATTTACGTTGTCAAGCTGCAGCTCGTACTACAACATAATGTCTGTTGCGAACAGCAAGGTAGCACTGCGGAGACTTTCTTGGCACACTGTAATATGAACGTTCTCTGTGCTGGACTCATGTGGTCTGAAGGAGGCTCCACACATTCGTCATTCGCCGAGCAGCGAGCAACTGCGCGCCCCATCCCGAACAACTGATGTGTTCGGCGAATGTTCGCTCTCTTTGATGCGTCCAAAAGATTGACACGCAGACCGGGAGCGGTAGTTCAGTGCATCAACTAATGTCACTGCAGTGTCTTTGACAGCGAGGTCCTAGGTTCGTGCCCCGACGGCGGCTAGATTTTCAGCTAGGTCGACGGAGGAGCATTCTAGCAGCCGGCTGCTCTGATCGGTAGTTTTCCGTGTTTGTTCCGATCAAATTCAGGCGAATGCCGGAGCAGTACCCTAACAAACGGGTCACGGACCGCGCGCGATCTTTCCTTCCTCTTCCTTGTCATATCCTTACCCCTTACACACACACACACACACACACACACACTTACACTACACTACACATGCACTACACTTCCACATATTCCGGTTGAGTTTGTCACCTGGGGCGGTGCCCCGCTGGTGGGAGAGTCATGGTTAGGGGAAAATCCTGCTAGTCGACGGTAGGTCGGCGCCGGATTTCGCCTTTCAGCGGGGGAAGATCACTGCCATCTCCCGAGGAAAAACATGCTCTAAACTTACGGGACTAATGACCAAAGCTGTTGACGCGCCCGGAATCACTAATCTACCTACCAACCAACCGACACGCGGTGGGTAGGGCGAGCACTCGGCACATAAGAAGCAACGGATCCACACCACTCGGGATTCGGCGAGCGGTTGCTCGCTACTCGCCGAATAACGAATGTGTGGAGCCGTCTTTAAGAGGAGAGGACCATGTATCCGCTCCTATTACTATTCATGTATCTTTTCTAGAAAATGATTAACTGGAAAATTATATTTCGGACACTTAAGATACAGCCATTGTTATTATTTCGACATTTTTTGTTGATTAAAAATAATTACTTTTACCATAATTTTTCATCATTTTTGGTCAAATATTATTTTTTTGTATTTTTTATTATTGAAGGATGTTTATGTACAAATGTCAATTTATTGCCAATGTAATGAATGTATTCTGTAAATTTTAATTAATTTAATTGCGCAAAATTAAGCGAAAAGTACTAAAATTTTCAAAAAATTGTACACGACCTTATTTCATAATCTATCTTTTAAGGAACAGATTTCATTAAGGGAAAAAATCAATATCTTTAATATTTTAGTTTTAGGAAGACTTTGAAAAAATGTGAACTTTTACTATTTTCGAAAAATCAATTTTCAACGAACATGAGATCTGCACCATTTTCTTAAACGTCATTCACACTATTAAAAATAATAATCAAAAAATGGAACTATTTCTTTAAAAATGGCTCCAAAAATTTTAATTTTTGTAGGTATATTTTACGGGAAGCAAAAAAGACATTTTCAATTTTTTCTAAAAAACAGTTCCAACATTTTTGATTAAACTTTGTTCTCGAATAGCGCAGATCTGAGATTTGTTGCAATATCTAAATTTTTGAAAAATTGCAAAAGTTAAACCTTTTTTGGCGTCTTCCTACAACTATAGTATTGAAGATTTTTGCTCTGAATTGGGATTTTTTGATTGAGTTTTTCAAATTTATATCTTTAAATGAGGTCATACACTTTTTTCAAAATATGAATAGTTTTCGCGTAAATTTAAGTAAAATATGGGTGATTGGAGTGAAATACCAGCAACATTAAAAATATGAAAGCAATATTTTTTCAAAATCAGCGCCAAATTTTGTTTTTAAACTTTTTGTCGGGACAGTATTACATGCAATAAATAACTAGACATCAACACCATTTTAATGTAATATTTCGATTTTTCCAAAAATTATAGTAATGTCATTTTCTAGTATAATTCACGTCGTCAATATTTTTCGTGATCGTCAAGTATAACTCATGTCGGTAATACGTACATTACAAGCGTTTGGTACACAATGTATTTGTGAGTTCAAGTGCTTTAAATGATTTTTTATGAATTTTCTGGAAATATGAAAACAGTTGAATGATGGTACATGTTCAATTGTGAAGGGAATTATTAAAGAGAATCATGAGAAGGAAACATGAAAAGAAAAAAACGAGTCAAGTTAACTTATTAATTAGCAAATAAGAAAATCTGAATCATTAAAATTACGTAAAAATAAAATCTACCACGGGCGTCCCTAATGATCGCGGGCCACCTGAAGTCCATAGGCCAAAGGCTCTCGGGCTTATTGTCACCGCTCGGTCATTAGAACACATCCACTACTGTAATTACCATTGGGTTTTTGATCTTTGGTTGTAACGGTAGAGGAACTCTCGTACTGCATAAGGACACACACATACACACGCACATCCATGCTCCGGAGAGGATTCGAATCTGCCACCCTACAGGCGCGAGGTAGCAATGGCTCGTCAGCCTTAGCGACCTCGGCTCTCCAGTCCGGCTATTACAACTCTTTTAACGTCCTTGGTGTATAACTAACGATGTGCCATTTTTCGTTCAGTTTCCCTGAGTAAATGCTGAGATGGCTCCTTGTTTTCCTTCCGGACATAAATGTAACTTAATTATCTGTGCACATGTTCTAGAACTCAATGGGAAATACAGTTATTCAAATTATCGTTCTCCATGTTGTCGCGGCAGAAAATATTATTCCTTCACAAAGGACATAACGAGTGATAAGAGCCCAAATTTATAGCTGATTTAGCCTTGAAAACAGAATGAATTACTACGGAGCGAATATTTTGTTAACAATCCTTGCAAAAAAACGCTCATGTAGCATGTATCTTAGGGTAGGGATTACAGAATTATGAAAATGCGCACAGAATTCCCTTTCCCCGTGGACGTCCCACTTAGTTTATAACTGTTTTTACGTAAAAATAAACAAATAAAAGAAGCTAGAGAAGCATTACCCCCGGCGGCCACAGGGCCCGCCGCGTCGCTGGCCGGGGAGGCGGTGGCGGGGGCAGCGTCGGGGGCGGCGTCGGGGGCGGGCGTCGGCTGCTCGTCCGGGGCGGCGGTGGCGTCGGGCACCTCCTCCGCCGAGAGATAGTCCTTGGGCGGGAAGTAGGGGATCTCGTAGGGGCGCAGCGAGGGGATGTGCGTCTTGAAGATGACGAGGAACGGGTCGTTGCGGATGTTCTCCGGTTTGGTCTCCTGCAGCGCGTACACGTGCAGAGGATCCGGCAGCTGCACGCCGTACAGGGTGAGCGGCGCGCCGTCTGCAACACAAGCCGTTCCCGCCCTCTTTACATTTCTTAAGGTCGCATCAATATCTAGGTCATTACCGACCGCTATTGGAGTTAACGTTACGGTAACTGTGAAGATGAAACGATATGCTGATAAGAGGTGGAAGGACGAACACAAATTTCTAGCGGCCGGCTGCTCTGATCGGTAGTTTTCCGTGGTTTCTCCGATCAACACCAGGCGAATGCCGGAGCAGTACCCTAACAAACGGGCCATAGACCGCGCGCGATCTGTCCTTCCCATTCCTTGTCCTATCCCTTACACACACACACCTTACACTAACATGCACTACTACCACATATCGGAGACCGGTCGGAGCTTAGAGCTTGTCCCGGCTGGGGCGGTGCCCCACTGGTGGGAGAGTCCCGGTTAGGGGGAAACCCCACTAGCCGACGGTAGGTCGGAGCCGGATCTCGCCATCCGGCGGGGGAAGATCACCGCCATCTCCGAGAAAAAGAACATGCACTACACTAACGGGACTAATGATCAGAGCAGTTGACGCGCCCGGAAACACGAAGAAATCAGTCAATCAATCAAACGAACACAAATGCAAACATGCCCGAGGCGGGACTCGAAACCGCGACCCTTCGGTCCGAGAAACAGGACCACCGGATCGGCCCTGTTTACTTTCCGTTTTGAAGACACTAGGACTTGTTGATTGATTGTTAGTGATTCTGACGTCATTAACTAAGGTCATTACTCCCATAAGAGTAGTCATGTTGTTTTTCTTGGGAGGTGGCGATGTTCTTCCCTCGCTGGATGGCGAGATCCGGCGCCGACCTACTGTCAGCTAGGGGTTTTCCACAACCAGGTATCTCCCACCAGCTGGGTTCCCCCACAGCTGGGACAAGCTCTAAGCTCCCGACCGGTCTCCCGGCGTGGGGGATGTAGTGCACAAGAAAAGATAGAAAAGATAGCGCGCGGTCCGTGGCCAGCGACTGAATTCAACCTAGACGACAAGCTAGTATCGAAAATCCTGCCACCGTCTAGACTCGAATCTAGGACATCCCGGTCAGAGGGACTGCAGTGATATCAGTTGATGCCCTGTGCCATTTCTCCCGATCTTCGAACTTGTTAAAATATTTGGAGAGAAATATTCCAAATTTAACCTTTTGACAGGTCAATATTTTTACCACACTTATTATATTCTAAAGTACTCGTCGATTTTCGTTAATTCCCACCCAAACACTACATCATAGGCATCCTAGCTCCTGAGCTACACGCTTTCGACGTATTTGGACCACGTGGTGGATCGATTACATTTCTTTAAAATGGCGACATAATTGTGGTATGACGTCAGGAGCTTAAAGTAAACGTTGCATAATTTCTATAAGATGCTAATTTCATAAACAATTACAAATCCCGAGAACGAAAATTGACAACGCCGAACGGATTGTGGAGAGAATTCTTTTTCTCTCTTTTAAAGGTGTTTTAGATGATGTGAATAAAAATGTTGCAACATTTGCAAATGTAAAAACGATAGCCTACTTTTGCAAATGTAAAGTGGGTAGGGTCCCCTGATGTCCGACGTCTGTGCCGAAACAATTTTAAAAACAATTCCGATATATATGTCAGATCGGCCAGGTAGGGTGCTCGAATTGTCCCTGAAAGGAAACTTGCAAAATAACAGTTTTGACAGGAGATGTAAATTGATGGCTAAATGTTAATTGAATTGTTGATAAAATACAGATCCAATGACCCCAATACTCGACCGAAATCTCGCTTACAAATATTTAACCGTCATAGCCCCCGGGACAGGTTCTTTACCGATCCTTGGTAGTTTATGACAATCACGTTGTCACTTAAGTTCCAGTTGGTCAAAGGTCCCATCCCCGGATCGAGGGTTGTCCAAGATTGCCTGTATGTTTGCGAAGATAGAATTTCATACGAACTTTTTCTTTGGGTGAGTGTACATTGGAAGATCCGTGTAAATTTTCACAGGAAGCGTTGTGTAAAAATGAAATTCCTCGATAAATTGATCAATAAATGTAACTATTAACCAATAAATGCAATTATGAGTTTAAGTGTTGATTATCTTTTTCTTTTGAGGATACGTATTCCTTTATCATACTCTTATTAGACAATCAGTGTTTGTTTTCATTTAACCACGGAAAATAACATTCAATTATAGCTACATAATTTCATTTACCTAATTATAATTGCTACATAACCATATTATTATTATTATTATTATTATTATTATTATTATTATTATTATTATTAGCCCATAGCATCCCGTAAAGGGCAAAGGCCTCCTTCTTTAGCAGGGATACAGTAGGTTGATATTCAGTTTCACTAAAGTTCAGTCAATTTCACTAAAATCGATTAATAGCACTGTGGATCATCATCTTCTTACATAACCATAACACGTGTACAAATACTCGTGGTACAGTCAACTGTGTCAGCCTCGCCAGGTAGGCGCTTAGGCCAGGCAGTACGCGAACGCTGAGGCCGTGGGTTGGACACCTGAGTAATGCATCAATGTTTCCTGGCCTGTTTTGCATTTCTGGCGTGAGAACATTCCCTTATCTCTCATTTATCATATCAATACCCTAATCCATCCATGTCCTCTTCATCTGGACGATAATAAAGAATGAAATTCGCGTGGAATCTGATTGGATGTGTAATTGAGAAATTAGATCGCTACACCTAGAATAATGACATCAGATCCTACACTAAGAGGAGGCAATGGGCTACCACGAGACTACATTGTAATCGCTCGCTCAAATTCGAGATTGCCCGCTTCAGACGTCAGGGGAAGGCGACTCACTAACGTAGTATCATGAATGAATTTGGTACTATGACTAGTGAGGTAGTACGTACACGAGAAAGTAAAAATCTCTATCCTCAGTTGTAAAAAAAAAAAACAAAAACGGCGAAAAATTTCTTAGCTTTTGTATTTTTCAAAATTTCAGAGAGTTCAACGGAAATATGACCTGCGCAATTTTTCTAAGCGTACTTTGTTAACATCGATAGAAAAAAAAGCATTTGGGGCATTTTTAGAACATTTTGAAAATGTCGTTGAGGTTCAATATTAAGTATAAAGAAAAATTTGCAGGATCTCGACTTCGGCCAAATCCGAGATTCGAGAGTATATATTTTGGAGAATATCGTAAGAATGGTTTAGGCACTAGGGGCTTTGCTGTCAAGAAATTTTTCGGTATAATGGACCCACAAAACATGGATTCTATCTAGGCAAATAGAGAAAGTAATTTACTATATAGGGACAATATTTATCAGTTTTTCCGTTACTGTGAACTCACAAGATGAATCTTTCCGTTCAAAAATGGCCCCTTTCCCCCCTCAGCATTACGATACTTTCTCTTTACTAAGTAAGTTTTTTTTTGTCTATAATCAGTGAAGTGAACTGCCGATGAGTGAGTATAATCAGCGAAACTGCTCACATATTTGCACATTTTTAAACCACAAAATAACATTTTTAATAGAAATTCCTATTTTTTCCAGTTGAGTTACTAAGGAAAGGAAGGAGTAGCAATTAGAGTGAGGTATGCGGTGTGTTTGTCTCCCAATCGGATCCCATCAAGTCCTGATTAACCACGGAGCCGACGGACAACCTCTCCCGCCAAAATCCATAATAATCCAAACGAAATTTAAAAAAAGAATCAGCGAAGATAAATGTAAAGAATGGAAGGGGAAAAGAGTGGAAACACAAAAATCCCTTGCACTTTGGTGAAATCAGTCAGTTATATTGATACTAACTTTCCTTCTAATGCGCGCTATTTTTTCGGGTCAATTTTTCGAGATGTCAGCAATCGTATCGTTTAATATTGGATTTGTCTTCTTCGCTGAACTCATCAACATGAGACTGTCGCTCGAAGCAAATTTGACCTTACGTCCAGCCGCGAAACTTAATGACACGCAACACTGCTTTAAAAACATTACTTTAAAAAATACATTTTTTTTATGACTTGTCGTTTACCACTAAATCCCAATATGCACATAATTAACTACCATGTAAAACTTTCTCGAAAAGTATAAGCCGCATCAAATATTTTTGATAACATACAATATTGCATTGGCAAAGCTTTCTGAGAAGATCAATCAAATTTAGATGTATCCCCTGCCAAAATGACAATTAAGCACCTGTGAATTACAAGAGCCCCCATGCAAAACCGCTCCGTGAACCCGCAAGGGTTAAACCGGTCCTGGGTCCTATTACCTAATTATTCGAATGCTAAATATACTTAATGCGCTATATATGTATACAGTTTAGTTTACATGGCGAGTGTCGGACCATCGGGCCCGCTCTTTCGTCAGACAAAGCAAATTACGCTACTTTCAGAATGTAGCGGAGAAAGAAGGTATTACTAGGGCGACGAAACAGGCGATTTGAATTTATCTCAGAGGCATCTTTTAGGGTCGATCTTTTACATGCAGCAAATCCACCACATGGGACAGCCGGCTTTACGTCCCCATGAAGGCAAGGGCCCTTAAACATCGACCTTAAACATTCGACCGTGTTTGAATCCGGAAACTTGGGTACAATAGCCCGATACGCTAACCATTATACCACCGAACCCACTGAGCGTAAAATTGTTTATCAAATGAGTAATAATGTTATGTAATAGGTCTGCTCATAGGCATTGCCTCCTGCAATATTTTTCTGTTTTCTAAGGATCAAATCTACAAACCAAATCTATATACTGTATTGTATTCATTAAAACGTGAATAAAACAATTGAAATTGAGTAAGTGCAGCAGTGATGTTGCGTGACATGCGCAGAACTCACCGGCGGCGGGCGGCGCCAACGCCCACACAACGGCGACCAGTAGCAGGAGCGGCGGCGGCGGCGACATCTGGCGGCGGTGGAGGCTGTGCAGCGGGGCGCCCAGGACGCAGCCTCTTTATGAGCACGCCCCCCCCCCCGGCAAATGCAGGTCCCCCCCCGCCCCGCAATGGGGCTCATGGAGTCAGCCCAGGCACGGGGCATCGCTCTCACGTGCGTTGTATTATCACTTCACGCCAACCTTTCAGAAGAGATGCAATCCAATTGCATCACCGCGAATTCCTTTCGATTTTATTTCAAAACGGAATGTGTCATTATCGATTGCTCGAGGAAGCAGAGGTGCGCATCTGGGCTTATCTTCGCAATGCGAGTGACCCTCTTATTTGCGGAGGGGAGAAAATGGCTGAGAAGGAACTCAATGCTCGGTTCTCAATATGTTTTCTTAATTAGACGTAAGTTTTTTATATAATTGGTTTTACGTTGCCAATGGCTGCCTGCGACATCTACAACACAATTTGTTCGTTCCCATACATTCAGTGACGAATATCTGTTCTACAACCACATCTGCGAAAATGCACTGAAGATGTAGGGCACATTCTAAGTCCGAACACTCTTCACGTCAAATTAAGTGACCGTCATGTAATTTCATACACATTAATATGAAATAAGTAAAATGAAGTGTTTTGGAGGAATACAGATTTATATCTTTACTGTGTTCGTTGCCATGATGTATCAATACACTAACATCTTCATCGATGAAGCAAGGTAATTTATATGCTAGAAACTTAATGACTACCATATCTCAATTCTGTTCTTCTGACAAGATAAGCATTAAATGTCACATTTCAAGAACAAATTTTAACCGAAACAAAGGGTGTGTCAATCATGTGGCGTGCACACATTTTGGATTCGAAAAATGTACTGCAATGCAGAAATGCAAATTACTTAAATGTTCTTTCCTTTATCTATGCACATTGTTTATTTACGTATATACGTATTTAAAATCATGTTATGACTACATGGAACTTGTTCTTGTGCTTCTGCGGAAATAAATTAATAAATAATAAAATTGAATATCATCATATACGTATGCGCAGTGAATCCTTCTTTTCTGGGCGCCTTTTTTACTTTCTCGCCCTTACTTCGTAATAAGAGAAAGCACTCTAATCGTGTGGCGGAAATCCGTGAATTTTCGACAGAAAACTCTTATTACAGGTAACGAAAAAGTGGATAAATCTTATTCCTACGTATAGTAAATTACATCCTCTAACACATTGTGCTGTCGGATTTCATATTTTGTGAGTTCTTGAGGCCGAAAAATCCATTGAACACAAAACGTCTCTCCGACGGTCCGTCTGTCTGTCTCTCTCTAGTCAACGCTAGCGCCTAAACCGAACGACCTCTAGGCTTTGGCTGTTTCAAACATTTTTTTTTTATTTTTCACGGTACTTTACATAAAGCCTCGAAAAAATATTATAAATTTTCTCAAAAACAGTTCCAATTTTTTTCCACAGGGGGGAGAAGAAACGCTTAAAAGAATGGCACAGGTCTCATATTCGTTGAAGTCTCCGAATTTTCCAAAACTGCAAATTTAGAAATAATGCGTGAAAGTATGCGCCGTTGCATGGCATAATTCCCGCGAAGTGCTCTAGTTGGACGGGCCGCGGGGCTGCGTGGGCGGCGGGCGTGGGCCGCGTGGGAAGCGGGCCTAACTGTGCCTGGCGTGGCCCCGCGCGCCCCAGCGCCGCCCGCGGGCTGGTCCGGGCGCGCGGCCAATGCCGGGGGGGGGGGCGGTCCCCTGACCCGTTGGCGGCCGCTGACCGCCCGGTCCCACCGGCTTCGCTACTCGGCGCTTCCCCGGTGGAGCAGCACAAATAGGGTTAACTACTCCTTTATTGCATCCTCGCGTCGCCTATAGACTTCACACGCCGCCGCGCGAAGTCGGCTATTTCTGTGTTACTCGCTTCCAATGCGCGCAGAACTATTCAGCTTCCGATCTTGTGAGAGGAGTCCGTACTCCACCGACTCGGGGAAATAAAACAAAAAGGTTCGATTTGGTCTGAACTATGCAAATAATTTATTGTGTTATCCGCAAATACTCATTCTTCTTGTGGCACTTTACAATATTCCAATTGAAAATATTCTATTTGATAAAGCATATTCATGTTATGTATTGTCATATTAAATCATATTTTCGGTAACATTTTATTTATTATAACTTCACGTTTTACGCCAAACGCATTTCTTGTTATATTAAGTTTAATAAAAGATATAATTAAAATAATTATAAGTTCTATAATTGTAGTTTTTAGCGTGTTTTCTAAATGATAAAGTGGACCAATTAAATTCTGCAATTTGTTTTGTTGTTTTCTTATTGAATGTGAAAAAGACACAAGATACTATTTTATTATTTGTAAACTTAATGGTGTTAAAACACCACATACTTTCTCACGTTATTTGTAACGGCTTCACAATATTAAACTACTGCATGTATCTGCAAAAGTGTTTCCAACCAGCAAAGGATCAGGTCCATCCAGTTAACTCCCCATGCGGTTTATCACTTCACCTCGCAGTGGGTTTAACGTACTCACTGGTGGCCGACACTTAAAAATATAATTATCTCACCCATTATTTCCAACACTCAGTTTTCGAAAATTCAGAGTTCAACGAAAATGCGACCTGCGACATTCCCTTGTTTTATCCGTGCAAAAAATTAAAGAAAAAACTTGGAGAAGTTTGTGAGATTTTTTAAAATTACATTCATTTCACATAGAAATTACAAGGAAACTACTCCTTAAAAAATGTAATGATTATTCTTATCCATTTCCTTTAATATGCTTGTCTTAGATGTAATACTTTTAGATAGGTCACTTATAATTTCAAATCGTATTTTACCTCTGTGATATTTTAATCTTAACGAGTGGTCTTGAAAATTCACCTCTTTATTAAAACTTGGCTGATAACGTTTATTTTGGGGAATTTTTTATGAAAACTCTGATTCGTGACAAAATGAAAAACATAATTTCTTCTTTGCGCGCAAAACTAGTGTTACGCATTTACTCTTAGATTGATTGATTGATTGATTGATTTATTCATGTTTCCGGGCGCGTGAACTGGTCTGGTCATTTGTCCCGTTAGTGTAGTGCATGTTTTTTCTCTCCCGCTGGATGGCGAGATCCGGCGCCGACATACCGTCGGCGAGTGGGGTTCCCCTAACCAGGACTCTCCCACCAGCGGGGCACCGCTCCAGCCGGACAAGCTCTAAGCTCCCGACCGGTCTCCCGGGATATGTGGTAGTGTAGTGCATGTTAGTGTAAGTGTGTGTGTAAGGGATAGGACAAGGAATGGGAAGGACAGATCGCGCGCGGTCCGTGGCCCGTTTGATATTCCCTGGCATTCCCTGGTGTCGATCGGAGAAACCACGGAAAACTACCGATCAGAGCAGCCGGCCGCTAGAATTGTCCTCCAGACAGCGACTGAATCCGACCTAGCTGAAAAGCTCCTGTCGAAAATCCTGCTGCCGTGGGGAGTGGGAACTTTGGACCTCCCGGTCAGAGGTGCTGCAGTGACATCAGTTGATGCACTGAGCTACCGCTCCCGGTCTTTACTCTTAGACATTGCTTCGGATGATTCAAGAGAAATAACATAGAATATACGATAGAAGACAGCAAACTTCTGATTTCAAATACCTCACATTCATACTAAATTAACAATAGAAACATACATTCATTCATCGTGTGCTCAGATCAATGCATTTACCAATTGACTGAAAGTTAATGGCCGTTGTTGGTTGTATTCCTTTTATATCTAAAATTAAAGACGATTTTTGGTCTATTCAGTCTTTTTTAAACTTTACACTTTCCTTTCGTTCGTTTTGTTGGCCTCTTGACCGACTAAGTCCTAGTTCAGCAACATCGTTTCTTCACAGGCTTCGTCAGTTAATCCAATCTTCCTTCTTGTCGATGATCAGCGACCAAGTCAAAACTTCCTCCAACCATTTCACAAACACTGCCTATCTCTTTATCTTCAGCCTCAGGTGGGCACCTATTTCGAACTGATTCCAATTGTACACCTAATGCGGAAATTATAAGTTCAAGTTTAATCTTGACTCTCACGAAATACTACAAGTCCCGATTTGATAATTAACCTCAGAAAAACCGCACAAACGATCCGCTCACCACCACGACACAAGTCGGAATGCCCTAATTCCCAATCTGATCCACCCTTCAAAGCTCGCTGTGTTTTTCTCTCTCGTTTTTTCCGCGTTGCTATGGTGTCCCTCGAAACCCACGTCTTTTGCAATATTTTGCCTAAACAAAAAATGTCCGTCATTTCGGGTATGTCACAATATTAAAGCAATTATTTTATTTGTTCAGAAAGAAAAGAATTGAAGAAAGAAATAAAGCACCCAATTTACACAATTCGACTGCTTTTTTATCTCTCGGTTAATTGTTCTTTCTGAACAAAAAAATTATTTTGTAAAAAATAAACAATTTACTGTTTCTATGCACAGTTTCTATGCTACTGCAATGCAAACTTTTGCCTCGTAAGCATTTTTTCAAACCAACTTTTGAGGGCTTATTGCGCCTCAGCCTTTCAAAATATACAAGAAGTTTATGATACAAAGAATGCTTAAAATTGTCCTAAAAGCTTACTTTCGAATTTTCGACGTTTTCTCCCCAGATACCCTGTACATCGCAATTTTTACCCTCTTTTTTTTACACATCGTTACTCAATTACTAGCTCACCATATTATCTTAGGTGTTGGAAACAAGTTGTTTAAAAAACAAATATTTTTTCCTCTATTGAAACTTGTTGTGCACGAGTTTAAAAAACTCTTTCTTATTCTCAAGTGTCAGATATTTTAGACACATTAACAAATAATCACTCCACCAATATAATATTTCCTCACCCAATTTGTTAAAAACAGAAAGTTGAATCCAGTTAGACCCTTCCTAGCGTTAGCGAGGTTAAATTCAGACTGAGTTTCCCCAAAGCGCAATGTACTCAATGCAATTGCCCAATTGCCATTTTTACGAGCAAAATTCTCCGTCAAATTTACACGATCTGTGAACTTACTTTTGATTTGTTTCAAAATAACTCGCGTGTAAATGAATAATAGAATAAAAGTAAATTGGTTAAAAAGTTTTTAATGAAAAAAGTATAAAACATCTGATAAAGCTCTCTAAAGGAGAACACTTGTTTTCTTATGCAAAGAACTCGCGCGCAGATCTTGATCATTTGGCCGATGCGACGAGCAGCCCCGTCGCCAAGACCGCAGTCGCCGCCAAAACGCTCAGCAGGCGGCGAATCTACACACAACGTAATTCACAATTATAATAACAACTAGCAAAATACCCGGCGTTGACCGGACTTTCTTCATCATCAATCCTTGCGAATGAAGGGAAAGATCAATTTATATACTCCACAGTGTTGAAGATTATTATTTTTAACGTAATAGGTTCAAATTTTAATGAAATACAATAATTTTCACACATTGCTATTACATTAAATTTTAGTTATTTTATGCACCGCTACTAGCCTCCAGCGAATAAATTAGGTACCAGTTTTTCTGCAGCACTACTAGGCTCCGGCGGAATATATTAGGAAACTACACGTGCTCTAAGGGAGAGGTGCATCTACATTATTTAAATTATTTATTAACTACAATTATTTAAATTATTTATTTTCTGCATTTGGGTTGTATTAATCTCTACCAAACTTTGATAGGACACTTCGACAATCCTGATGAGCAGCTTGCAAAACATTCATATCTATTAACACTCTACTTTTTGTGGTATCGATGTCGGTTGCACGTCCTTGAATTCACTTTTATTAACTACAGAAGATTAGGGAGCGTATTTCTATGATTTTGCATATTTTTATTCGTTGCTTCAGAGCATAGATAAGTGAAATTTCTTGACATTTAATTAGTAATGGATGCTATGTAGTTAATATGTTAGTGCATATTTGGACATATTTTACTAATTTTTCCTGATGGTGCATATTAGTCAAATGGAAGAGGCATATTTTGCATATTTCGTTAAAATCGAGACTTATCTCTAAAACGTTTCACCTTTTCTTACTATCTATTTATTTGTGACCGTTCATCGATTGCAAAGAGCTTGTCATAGTTTGCGTTTTTTTCTTTTCTGGATGATAAAATACATGTGCAAATGGAGGAAATTTCTTGATATATATATTTTTTTAACTTGTAAGGGATAGTGTTCCCGAAACACGTGTCTGGCTATAAGTACTTAAGTACAATTAAGTACATATGTACTAAATGGTAAATTGTAGAACCACTGAAGATGGGAAGAGTGTTCCCGAAACACGTGGCTGGCTATATGTAATCATATTAAAATTACATTTAATACTATTGTGGTAGATACCTCAATTCCCCAGATAGTTTATCATGGAGTACCCCAAAATCTCTGCTGTCACCACAGAATTTATGTTTGTTTTATATTTAGAAGAAAAATATGCGTTATAAAACATGAATTGTGTGAAGAATTCCGAAAGCGATGCGGAATAGGGCGTGCCGGAGCGAGGCATTTAAACGCTGGGCCATTTAAAAACGGCTCCCGCAATTTCATTGTCCTATAAATATGCAAACATTGTTGTAAAGCAGGATTAACTTACTAAAGAGCGAAAATGCCCAAGGGTTTTAAAAGTTTGTGATTTATTTTTGACACACAAAAGATTCAAAATTGGTTACGTTATGTTCTTCACACGACTTAATCCAATACTCACTTTTGGTAAAATATCCTGTTACGTTCATCGGGATATATTTTTTCATTATTGAGATTTACTATAATTCGGCTGGTGTGAAAAAATCATAAAATAACTTATGCTTATTATCAAATGTAGCCCAATCGTTACGTTTAAAAACGGGGAAAATACCTTCAGTACTCAAACTTTCAAATACGAGCCACCAATTTGAAATTTACAAAACTATTCCTGGAATTGCTGGAACTCGTTCGTGGCACATAGCGAAGTCGCTCGCCTTTCACCAATGATGTCTGGGTTTGATTTTCGTCGAATCTCATGTGAAATTTGTTCCAACAAAACGAGTTCGGCTGCTTCACAAGAGCTAGTCCAACCCCTGTGAAGTGTCCTAAATCCCACCCCTATCCTATTCCTTCCCAATTCTGGCCGCTGGGTAGTGACGCAGGAGCGCGTGGTAGGAGGCGTGTATGTGGAGATGCTACCTGGCAATTGACAACTGACTGCAACGTGACGTGACATGACACACTAGTAATGGAGGATCACCCCCCAATCGCACACATTCTTGAAGGATTACTCCCCAGCGCAAAGCGCTCAACGCTTTTAAGGGGCTTGGAAACGCGTTTCGTCAAGTTGGAGACGCAAGAAATTGACGCAAGAAAAAAAAATAGACACTACATGTCAATATTAAACTACGAGGAAAAACATACATTACTATTGTAATTTTTCAATATTTACCATTGTACCACTGTATTCACCACCCTTCGTGACTTGAATGTAACTTTGGCTTGTATGGCCGCAAACGTTTTGATAAAATTTTGAAAATGTTCCAGGGACTCCATGTGAAGACACCGAAAAAAATTCAAACTTTTGCAATTTTCGAAAATTCAGAGTTAACCGTAAAAATCAAACCTTAGCCACATTTACAAGTGTATTTTACTCTATTCGTAAAGGTAATTTAAAGAAAAAATTTGGAGCCGATTTTGAGAAAATTTTGAAAATGTTCAGCGGGCTTCATGTAAGGTATTCCCAAGCTTAAAATAATGTTTTTCAAAATCTCAAAGCTTCAGCTAGACCCAGATTGACTGGGGATTTTTCAATTTGCAAAAGAGCGTACGTGTGGTTTAGGCGCTAATAGTGACGGACGACTGCAGACAACTACAGACGGACGGACAGACGGTTTCCTTCCAATTGGTTTTTCGGCATCAATGACTCACAAAACAGGAATTCTGGCTATACCACGTGTTAGAGGATGTTTTCTCTTAATTTACCAACTGATTTTATGCACTTTTTCGCCACCAGAGTCAGGCAATGAACTTTTCCGCCGAAAATCCGCAGTTTCTTTGCGCAGCTTTACATAACTTTCTCTATACTACGTACATTACTCCGAGAAAGTAAAAAGGCTAATCAATAAATATGAAACAACGAGTAGCACGTAAAGATTTACCGAAATTAACGGAGGGAATTGAGAACTCACCGCCGCTCACGTGACGTATCTGGACGCTTCGTGCGTATTCCTGTGCTTGACGATACGCACTCCAGACATCGCTGTGTTTGTTGAATCTCCGCCGTTCGCCTGTTCCCGGCCATGCGTGGTTAAATCCGTCATGAGGAAAAGTATGAACTTGTGAGTGGACCGGTGTGCTGTTTTCGCGTGCGTACTGGTTCTAAATTGCTTTTATTTTTTATGGCTCCCTGTAACTTTAAAATAGGATTTTTCTTATTCCTACATGAAGTAGATTATTTCATCTACTATATAGCATAGTCAGAATCTACATTTTAATCCGAAAATGCGAACTTTTTCAAAAAGCGTGTCCGTCTGTCTGCCTGTCCGTCCATCTGAGAACAACACTAGCTTCTAAACTATTTGGAGGATTTTTGCTAAAATGAATATTCCCCGATCGATAGATCGATACACTTGATGTTTTGTGATGTTTTTGAAAAGAAATCTCTAAATTTTGGAAATACATTAAGCTCCTGAGACATTTTCAACGTTTTCTCAAAAAATGCAGAGTTATTAGTTACCAATGTCCTTACTATTAAATTATAATATTTTGGCCATGGTTCAATTAACACATATTACTTTTAAAATTAACAGAAATCTAAATGTGTGTATTTTAATAACTTATGCCTATTTTCAGAAACAATTTCATGAACCGCGAAGTGGGGAGCAGATATATGAAATGTGATAGATGTAGGCATTTATAACGCAAAAAGACATTGCAGAATTCGCATGTATTCGTAGTAACTCCTATTACCTCAAAATATATAAGTATTCTAAGATGTTTTTAAGTAGTATAAGTAAACGATTTCTTTTCGGTGGATGGCATACATTAGGCATAGAGTAACATCTACAGCTTAATTAGACGAGTGATAACAATTAGTGTTTCAGAAAAAGGAATACAATGGGCAAAGAGAGTAACATGCATAGCTTAATTAGATGAGTGTTACTAATTAGCGTGAAGATTAGGAGTGTGGCAGGCGGTGTGTTTGCGAACCTTGAGACGCTGTCGCAGAAAGGCGCGTCCTCGCCCTTGGATCTCGCCCTGAGCCTTCGACCTCGGCCCTCGCCACTGACCCTCGCCCTGGGCCCAGGATCTCGGCCCTCGCCACTGACCCTCGCCCTGGACCCTGGACCTCGGCCCTCGCCCCAGGCCCACGCTCCGTGCTCTGGACGTCGGCCGGGCCGTTGGCCCCGCTGTGGGCCCTGGACCTCGGCCCTCCCCGGGGGCCCTGGAGCTTGGCTCCCGCTCTGGGCGCTCGGCCTGGGCCGTCGGCCGCGCCGCCGCCGCCGCCTCCTCGCGCCGCTCCGTGGGCGCTGCGCCCTGGGCCACGCCCCCTGCGCCCAGAGCGGCCGCTGCAGCGCTCGCTCGCAAAACACAACGAGCTATTCCTCGTCCAACGACAGAAAGAAGGAGATGGAAACAAACCGGAATACATCCAAGTCGCGAATCCTCAACATTATTTTAAGTATACCGCACTTTATGGTAGCTACCTATATCGTTGTCGTTTATTTTGAGCTTTTCTGAAATCCTTTTTTCAGTTTCCCCTCCACAGTAACCCTGAGGAGGCGGGAATTTTTAAGAGGCATACAATTGAACTGCTGCCTTGCGGCTTGAGCAGCTAAGAGGGAGATATAATAATAAGCTAAAACTAACTAAAGCTAATTTAATTATTTTCTGTAGGTTAAATATTATTATTATTATTATTAATTTTCCGCATCATTCATTCATTTTATTAATAACCATTCATTCTACTCGTTCATTCCCATATCACTACAATTCTGAAATTCCAATACTATGAAATTCCATCCTTAATAATTGTTCTGAAAGACAGTTACATAAACCACTAACTTCTGGATCATTAACACACTCCATTTTCACAAAAAGTTGAGAGAAGCGTAACTTACGAACGACCAGAGAAGGACTGTTCACCCCAATAGTTTGCGGTTCCAACCTACCGTCCAGACGCGCATCCTCCCCTCTCCCCGCCCTTGAAACATGAGGAGCCATAGGTTATCGCGGTTGGCTTGCGATTTCTTCGCCTGCGCAAGCGAATTCCCTGGACAGTATAAATAACTGTTTGGAAATTCTCTCTCTTCATAGCGCTTACAGATGCGGAAGATTGATCGACTCTGGGTAGCAAAAAAGAGTTATTTTTTCGCATCAGTTTTAAAGCTTTCAAAATCTCAATAAGTTGTTAGAGGATTACCAAACTTACGAAATATTATACTTCGAATTACTAGGTATACTGGTGTATACACACGGTGTATCGTAGAATTCGCCACTGATATATCCCTCCACCGAAGTGTGTGGTCCGAGGCGTCTGCTGTCATTTGAAGGCTCCTAGAGACCGGCGAGGAAGATCCGCAGCGGGTGCGGCGCGGAAAGATTCGAGCTAGACGCGGCCGCGGAATTCGCGGGACCGTTCATATAGGAGCGTCAATTATGAGTCAGCGTTTGATGACGGTTGGCAAGGTCGCTCGATCCCGAGGGGAGCGAAGACTTCCGAACACGGGCGGACTTCCACGAAACTCGAGCTGCAGCGGAAGAAACGCGTCTGACTTGCGTGACAAATTTCGACGCCGATTAATCGCTGCCAATCCGTTGCCTCGACGCTCGCCTGCCGCGCAGATCTGAACGTGCTCACAAGGCAACACGTGACGCGAAACTTCGGCTGCAGCCAATCCGCATAGGCTGCGGATTTTCCGCATCGGTCTGTGGGAGCCTTAACAGTTCTCAACGATCCGTTATCACCGCCGCGCTGGCTGTGGCGAACTCGAG
Source organism: Teleogryllus oceanicus (assembly GCA_964035755.1). Taxonomy (NCBI): domain Eukaryota; kingdom Metazoa; phylum Arthropoda; class Insecta; order Orthoptera; family Gryllidae; genus Teleogryllus; species Teleogryllus oceanicus. The sequence goes on along the minus strand of CAXIVR010000011.1, from coordinate 35,782,249 downwards.
TTCATCCACACGCACAGTATCCTTCTATTTATCGAAATATGCAGCATGCGCGGAACAAACTGACGATTGCAAGACAGAGAACGATATTGAGACACGCAAAAGAATAATTTACTCAACATATTAATTATTTTTATGAATTATTTATATTATTTTTTAATGTTAATAGAAATGTAATTGTATTGACAATTTGACTAGAAATTGATGGGCACAACAAAAATTGCGGGATGTCCCGCGTCTTGAATATGAAACGCAAGACTTTTTGTTAATACACAGAAGGCAAACATTTACGCAAAAATATATTTAATTGAACCAGAAATTTAGACGTAAATTAATTGAAAAAAAAGGTGTAGATTGTAGAATCTGACAGTGGCTATATCCATTCCAGGCATGAATCTTCCGAGGAACTTGACCCGTTGCTGATTAGTAAAGAATCAACAACAGTATCAGAAACACCTTCCAAGTCACACATTCTCTGCTTTTTCTGTATTACATGTTCAGTACACTGACGACACTTCTTTGATGTAACCGGAAACCTAATCTATATCTATACTTCTATACTAAAATATAAAGACAGAAGTGCGTTGTCTTCCAGCGCGGTAATCTTTGAATCTACTAAACCAATGCTGATGAAACTTTTGTGCTAGCATCCTTTAAAGGCCTGGAGTACTATAGGCTATGATTTACAAACATAAACAGTAATATATTTTCAAAATAATTACTTTTCTGGACATTTTTCGCCTAGCCTTACATCACAGATTCAAGAGTGCATCAATTCCAACAGTTTAGCTGCGCGCCACCAGAGGATGACGTCTGAGATATACTACTGATTCCATCCACATGTCCACAACTATTACGAAATTCATTAGAGTTTGAATAAGGTCATGTAATGTCCCTGTGTGAACATTTGAAAGAAAGCCGAACTGAAGTGGTAAATGTTCATGCATTGCTCTTTGTCCGTGTTATATACTAAGTAGCAAGAAATCATTGTGAGTTTGAAAGTGTTTAATAATTGAGGTAGGTAGAGAGAATAAAAAGTACAATAATATGCAGTACAGAATATACAGTAATATACAATGTACAATATACACATATCGTATACAATCTAAACAACGTCTTCTTTTACAGAAATTTGTGACAACTGAATTGTTTGATTAAACGAGTGTCACAATTGTCAAAACAGATTACAAATGCCAAGAGATGGTAAGTCTACTAAAATTTTGAATCGGTTACTCAGAGGGAAGATCAACTTGCTGAAGTACTCACTCGCCCCATTGAAAACAAGAAGGGGAGAAATTTGAATAATTCTCTAAGTAGTAGGGCAGCTATTCATTAGGATTCTCAGTTTGACTATTTACCCAGTTCTTAGGTTCAACATGGTAAAATGGAAAATGTGTATTTTTTTCAGTCCATTCAGTAAACTTTTTCTTCAATATGCGAAGGCAGTTTGAACAGTGGTTATGTAAATTTAGGAATGATCATTTACGTATTAAGACTAATCTTTACAGTTCTTTGTCATATTAATTGCAGTTTTTTTTCTTCTACATGCGAAGAAGTTTAGTGCAGTGGTTGGTAATGAAGCAATGGTCATTACAATATTAAGACTAATCTGTGCTATTGTTTTGCATATCAATAACTGCCAATGAATGATTTCATCCATATTTTTCCATAAAATATAAGAAAAACTTAACTTATCTAAAAAAAAATTTTCTGAGCAAATATATAAATCTGGGAGCTCTTGGTTTCTATTATTCAGCTCTCACGTTACAATTGGTACAATGGAAAATGTTTATTTGTCTTCAAGCCACACAGTAAAAGTTTTTCTTCAATATTTGAAGGAGTTTTGTGCAGTGGTATGTATTTTAGGAATGACCATTTACATATTAAAACTAATCTGTAAGTTGTTCGCATATCAATTGCTGTTGTACTTTTTTCTTCTATATGTGAAGAAGTTTGGTGCAGTGGATGATAATTATAGAATGATCATTTATTTATTAAGACTAATCGGTTAGTTTTTTTAATTTCCCAATAATGAGTTCCTTTTTAAAAATTCATATTCATATTTCAATATCTGTATCACTTGAGATAAAATAATGATGCTAATATTGTTTTGTTATGTGGCACAGTGCATTGTCAATTTATTATTTACACATAATGTAATGGCGGTGGATCATTAGTTTTCTATTGTATCAGTCGTTTGATGAATTGATTTTCCTGAACAAATAAGTTTTATACTACGTGTTACTAACACACAGGACATTAAACATATACATTTTTGTCATTTTTCTGAAATATAAAAACTGGTAATTATGTTTCAGAATAGATACAAGTATTTTCATTAATTATTATGATTATGAATCATCAATTACGTTGTGACATCTATAGCTACTACTCCGCATCTACCTACTACCGTACCCGTGCATGAAATTTGGCATGTTATACTTAGCTTAAAACAGTAAGTGACTTCAAGGTCACGAGTTGGCAAATCAATTTCAAAACTTTTTTTATGAATACAACAGAAGACAAAATATTAAAATAGGTTAAGTTTTATAACGTGACAATTTTGATAGTGTTGAAATATTATATAAATCTCCACAAACATTTTATATATGAGTACAAGTATTTTATTTTGTAGTTTAGATTTGTTTATTGCTTTTAGTTATAAAGTGAACGTTTAAAAGCTGGAACTTCAAATAAGAAAAATGTAATTATTTGTGGAAAATGAGGGAAGTAATCCGGAAATTTCCAAATGGGGGTCAAGAGAAGACAGCTATCATGGCGTGGCCGGGCAGAGCATGGCAGGGAGTCGGGCGGAGAACGGATACAATGGAAGATATAGAGATAGGTCCCGCCGTAGGGCATGAAAAGATTGAATTCCTCTTCCTGTATAATTTACTGTAATAAATGCCCCAGCAGCGCCGAGTACTTCAGCTAGTATCTCACTATACGCTATACACACGAGTTGTGCGGTGTGCCATTCAATGGAAACTACTTCTTCGCTTGATACGCGCCATCTGATTATTATCACTTGTCTTTACATTTCACGAATCAACTCCTATCATTTAAGTAAATAAGGGATTGTGTATCGGCTTTCCACGTCTGATTTCTATTGTATATAAAATACAGTTACTTGAATTTCAGGGAGCAAATTTCTTACGCGTATGCTTAAAAAGGTGCGAGGACGAGTGTGTGTCGTGGACTTGCAGTCAATCAGCGATTGCACACCCACGTGCATTTGTTTACATCCACCTCGTTCTCTCGTAGGACAAAGAATAGAATATATGGTTTCAGCGCTCTTGGTGGACGCACGAAGAACTAGAGGCCGCCAATTTTTGCAGTCAAAACACGAGAGGTGACTGATATTGGCCCGCAGAACTATTGTTCTGAATCGATGTGTTGTTTGTATCAGATCTTATTTCTATGTTGTCTCTTCGTTTATCTGTATTTAAATTATGTTAGTGGTTAGAACACCAATATTAATAATGTCTTTCGTATGTTCGTCAAATAACTATCAAATAGAAGTCATGAAACCACAAATATATAAATTTTCAAGTTTGCAGCCTTATTTGTGATGTTTGTATGCTTCTTCTTGTAAAAACATTTACTTTCACTCGTTATGATAACCACAATAACATTCCAAAAGTTTCCATTCTTATCACAATAACCAATTCAGGAAGCAACATGATTTTAAAATTTCTCAACTTGTTCTCCTTAAATATTGTGATTTCGTATTTAAAGTATTTAAATATTTGGGTTTTTGGTCGTGAAACCATAAACTAAAGAAAAATAATTCCTTTTCTCAATGGTATCGGGACCGGGAGCTCAGTGCATCAACTGATGTCACTGCAGCGCCTCTGACCGAGAGGTCCCGGGTTCGAGTCCTGACGCGGCATATTTTCGACATTAGCTTTTCAGCTAGGTCGAATTCAGTCGCTGTCTGAAGGAGAATTCTACCGACCGGCTTCTCTGATCGGTAGTTTTCCGTGGTTTCTCCGGTCAATACCAGGAGAATGCCGGAGCAGTACCCTAACTAACGGGTCACAGACCGCGTGCGCGATCTTTCCTTCCTCTTCCTTGTCCTATCCTCTCCCCTTACACACACCACTTACACTAACATGCACTACACTACCACATATTCCGGGAGACCGGTCGGAAGCTTAGAGCTTGTTTCGGCTGGGGCGGCGCCCCGCTGGTGGGAGAGTCCTCGTTAGAAGGAAACCCCACTAACGGACGGTAGGTCGACGCCGGATCTCGCCATCCAATGGGAAGATCACCGCCATCTCTCGAGAAAAACATGCACCACACTTACGGGACTAATGACCAAAGTAGTTGACGCGCCCGGAAACACTAAAAAATCAATCAATCAATCAATTTTTTCAATGGTGAAACACAGAGTAAGCGGATTTATATTGCGCGTGGCCCGCGCCCACCCGACCGTTACCAGCGCCAAACAGAATATTAGAATACTCTGTTTCACCAGAGGACGCTGCTTACACTGCAAAAACCATGGCTTCAATTTCCTGGAAAGATGGAGGCGCTTCAGCCATTCTAAATCGTCGGCAAAACCACACAACTCACATCGCAAGTAACACCACCTCAGAATAACTAAACCTCACCAGCACATAAATAAAAAATATCATAAGAGAATGCGGAGTTAGCGTATTTACATTTTTGACCAGAATATTTTAGACAGTAGTTTTAAAAACCATTAAAACAGGCTCATTAACAAAAAAACAATTTTATTAGTTTAAACCATTTGATGTATAGACCTGTTTACTATTTACCAGTTTAGTATAAACTATTTTACCATACTATTAATTTTTTTAAACTTTCATCTCTACGTTTCCAAGATTTCGTTTCCTCTTCTTCTCGAGTTACTCTAAATGTAAGATAAATAAAAAATGAATACTATTAAACTACTATAATATGTTATACTATTCAAATTTGCAATTTGCCCGTCGCTGTAGACCTATTGTGCGGAGGCACAGCAAATGATCGTCTTGAGAAGCTACAAATAAATCAAAACAATTTCTTAAGACAGATCTTAAAACCACCTTGGTTCATCTCCAATGAACTAATTCAAAAACAATTAAATATTTTTATCATAAAAGAACATATGAAGAGAATATCAAACAGAAAAATTGACAGACTAATGTCTTGATTAAGTAAACAAAATTTTCAAACTTGTCCGTATTTTTCATTTCCTTTCAGAATACATTCACTTTTTTCGACGTATAGTGTAGAACAGAAAATTGTGAATTAACGTAAGTGAAGCTTTTACATTATATGTATTACTGTATGCTCTCATAGTTGCAGTGTGGATAGGCTAATGATAAGGTTGTTTTGTGTGATAAGAACATGTTGTATATTATTTTTCTTTGATTAACTTGCCAATCGGATATCAGCTTACTTTATAAACGAAATGTGTGACAAAGCGCTGTGTGAATAATGAAGTATGAATCAGTGGTAACTCGTGTGTCAGTACCCAGACACCTCGGATATTTGCATCACAGCAAGATCCACAGAAGTTGGCACCCACTAGGTGTAGCGTACGAGTCCGCTAAAAACATGTTCCTGTCCATTTTGAAAAAAAAAGAACAGTTATTAAAAATGATTTTAAAATATTAAATACACCCAATTTCGACCGACCTTGAGATTATATTGTTATCGCATTCATTGAACAAACATGCAGAGAAATAAAATAATAAATACGAAAGTTAATAGTAAAGCAAGATTTTTAATAATTCGAAAAAAAGCTGATTATAGAATATGAGGCCATTAGGAACGCACGTTTCGTACCGTCTGCTGGGCGAAGGCTGAAGGAGGGGGTAGAGGGGACCACGCGCGCAGACAGAAGGGCCTGCCGCAGGTGGACGCAGAAAGCACCAGGATCCCGCAGCCCCAGGCGCACCACATGCCCCACCGACGCCCGGTGCACAGGGTCACAGACCGGCAGCGCCCGCCCCAACACCGCACGGCGACACAGCGGCCCTGCGAGAAGCTGACGCCCCACCCCTCGCACACGCCACGCTACTCACTACTACACGCCTTCTCCACCTCCACAAGGCGACACAGCGGCCCTGCGAGAAGCTGACGCCCCACCCCTCGCACGACACAGCGGCCCTGCGAGAAGCTGACGCCCCACCCCTCGCACACGCCACGCTACTCGCTACTACACGCCTTCTCCACCTCCACAAGGCGACACAGCGGCCCTGCGAGAAGCTGACGCCCCACCCCTCGCACACGCCACGCTACTCGCTACTACACGCCTTCTCCACCTCCACAAGGCGACACAGCGGCCCTGCGAGAAGCTGACGCCCCACCCCTCGCACACGCCACGCTACTCGCTACTACACGCCTTCTCCACCTCCACAAGGCGACACAGCGGCCCTGCGAGAGCTGACGCCCCACCCCTCGCACACGCCACGCTACTCGCTACTACACACCTGCTCCACCACCACAAGGCGACACAGCGGCCCTGCGAAGCTGACGCCCCACCCCTCGCACACGCCACGCTACTCGCTACTACACCCCTCTACCACAAGGCGACACAGCGGCCCTGCGAGAAGCTGACGCCCCACCCCTCGCACACGCCACGCTACTCACTACTACACTCCGCTCTGAGAACCACATGGCGACACAGCGACCCTGTGAGACACCTGCCCTCAAACACGCCACGCTACTCGCCCCTCCACACCGCCCTCAGAACCACACGGCTACAAGCGGCCGTTCGACAAGTTGACGCCATGCCAATCGCCCCTACAGGCTCCGCAAAGCCGCCAACATACCTCGACCTTATACCACCAACACCACTCCACATGCCTTATCCCATCCATGCCCCTCTTCCTCTTATACATCGATTACTTTCCCATCTCTATCGCACAACCTTCCACAAATATCACAACATGTGCCTTCTTCATACTCTTCGCGTAGCTCACAAACACACCTGTCGCTGCCTTCCTCACAGCGGACCTGGTAGCAGTCGAGGCTCTCCTCGACCACAAAGTCTTGGCTTTAGCATCCTGGTTGTACGCATTGGAACGGTTTCTCTGTGCTCGATTACGCCTTTGTCATGCTCTCGCTCTCTCTTGGAGACCCTGCGAATGTGTGCCGATCCATTTATTGCGTCGGCGGTCCTGGGTTTGGCTCTGGCTTTTGTGGAGAGGTGGCTTATGGCATTAACTGATATCACAGCAGTCTCTGACCGGGAAGTCCAAGGTTTCGAGTCCCGACGGTGGCAGGATTGTCGATACTACTCAGATAGCTAGGTCGTGTTCTGTCGATGCCTGGAGGGGAATTCTTGCGGCCGGTTGCTCTGATCGCTAGTTCCCAGGGTTTCTCCGATCAAAATTAGGCTAATGACGGAGTAGTACCCCAAGAAACGGGGCACGGACAGCGCGATCTTTCGTTCATCTTGCTTGTCCTATTCTGACCCCTTATTACACTTACACTAATACGTACTACACTACAACACGCGCCTGGAGACCGGTCTGGAGTTTAGAGCTTGTCACAACTGGAGTGGTGGCCCACTGGTGGGAGAGTTCTGGTTAGGGGGAATCCCCACTAGCCGACGGTAGGTCGGCGTCGGATCTCGCTATCCAGCGGGGGAAGACCACCGCCATCTTCCGAGTGAAATCATGCACTACACTAACGGGAATAATGACCAGAGCAGTTGACGCGCCCGGAAACATGAAACAATCAATCAATCAATTAAATCCATGCCTAACGCCACACTCCACAAACTTCCGTCGCTCGTCTTCCTCTCAGCGATTCTGCGAGCAGCTGAGGCTCTCCTCGACCACCTCTAGCCCTGGCGTTTGTCGTCCTGTCTTTTGCATTGGAGCCCTACTGTGGAACGCTACGCCAGTGCTTTATTACGAGCTTATATTGTTATTAGAGAGTTTTTGCAAGTCGTTGATTTGAAAGACGGAACACGACAATTGTGTGGAGAACTGAACTGCGCTTGCGCCGGCATCAAACGACCGGATTTTGACTGCCGGGTCCTGACATTCTCCCAGTTTTGTCGTCTACGACAAACGTGTTCGCAACTTACACTTGACGTAGTTTCGTGCCACCTCAAACACGACTTCAACACTAACACGCAATAAGCATGAAAGTAATGAAAAATACAATATCCATATTACTAATATTATACGACAGGAACATAATGGCTAACTTTTTAAGTTAGTTCAATTATATCAGAAATAATCTAACGTAAATGTTAAGGATTTGGAAGATATTTATATATTGAGGCTCCTTTTATTTCATATAGGTGTCTATCATACGTTACGTTATTATCTTGTAATGCTTATAAAAGCAAAAATGAACTCAGAGATACACAGATGTTCAATAAAAGCTTTTAGAATCTGTTAGAGGTATTCGATTCCATGTAGTTCCTAGTTTAACGTTTTCGATTGTACGAAATGCAAAAACTCAGTTTTCTGAAGGTAGGTTAATTCCTATTGACGATAATGTTTACATACTTCGACAATGTATTTCCCGTCTTGCAAACATCATCTCATGCTCTCGCTTTCTCTTAAGGCGGCTCCACACATTCGGCATTCGCCAGCAGCGTGATACTTCTCGCCTATAGGGCGAACACCAAATGCTCGTCACTCGGCAAATAGCTAGCAACTCATCCACACTACTCGGGATTCGGCGAGAGGTTGCTCGCTGTTCGCCGAATAACGAATGTGCGGAGCCGCCATGAAGGCGGCTCCACACATTCGGCATTCGCAGGGTAGAGTGATACTCGTCGCCTAACCCGAGCAGCTGATAGGTTCGGCAATGTTCACTTCCTCTGAGGTGTCCAAAAGACCGACACGCGGTGGGTAGTACGAGCACCGAATGTTTGTCACTCGGCAAGTCGCAAGCGACTCATCCACGCTACTCCGGATTCGGCGAGAGGTCGCTCGGTCTCGGAGAATGCCGAATGTGTGGAGCCGTCTTTAACGCCCATTCACAAAGCAAACACAAACACAAGCATGACACATAGACGTACACATTCACATAAGTGATAGACTGAAGTATCCACAATGTCGAGCATAAACATAAGCAAAATAAGAGTTTCTATTGGCTGTGAGACAGTTTACTATTGGTTGGATGTGAGAATCGATTTCGGGATATCGACTGTGTCCATGACAAGGGAGGGCTGTTGCCATGGATTACGTTAGTTCATCTATCGACTTCTTTCGATACTCGATTTTGAGTTAACGTACTATGATTGGTTCATTTCTTATTTTTGACATAAACATAAGCACAGAGACTTGGAACTTGCAAGCTTTTAAGTTAACGTCTTACGTGTTACGCGAATGCATTGTGAATGAGTCCGCTTATGAACGTGGTCCTTACTTTTACGTTAACGCCATGGTTATTAAGTTTGCATTGTGAATGGGTCTTTGTACTGCGGTTTTTATTTCACTGTGGCTGATTTGATCAGCTGTTACGGTACCGTCCAATCGGGACATTACACGTCACTACAGTGACGTCATAATGGTGGCGTTCAGCCTTCCGATTGGATGACACCGTAACAGCTGATTTAACTAATTTGACTAAGAATGAATGTCTGAGCGAATGAGAACCAAAGAAGAAAAAAAAAATATGTATGTGTGCGCAAACGAAAATCAACAAATAAATAGTAGTAAGAACTTTAAAATGAAGATCTTTTTATAATAATTTGTACATAACTAAAATGCCCAAAGTGGCACTGTAGTTAGTTATTAAGTTAATTTTACGATGGTTTTAATTAGTATGTTTAAGTTATCAGCCCTCACGAAGCTGCAAAAGCCTAACAGGCGGCAGCAATTATTTATCCCAAACATGCATAAATTTCTGCCTCTGCAGGGCAACTGGAGAGGGGAAAATTGAAAAATTGAAACAGCTGATTTAGTTCAAACGCAGCTGTGTAAAACCCGCAGTGTGCGCCTGCGAGCGGCAGTCGCTGCCCTGCTTTGGCGCGGCGCTTGTGGGCGTGGCCTTCCGGGGGCCGGCGGGGCGGGGGGGGGGGGGGGGGGGTGCGTGGCGTGGAGCGCGGGGGCGCTGGGGCAGGCGGCGGCGGAGCTGCTGCCCTCCGCCTGCCACCCAACGGATTTTCGCATCAACGGAAAAATATATTCAGATCCTAACTGGCTGCGCAAGCATTTCGTGTCTCTGTAACGATTGTGACGCCACACGTATGTCATTCTGTTTTGTTAGGTGTAATTTGAACTCGTTTCCTTACGTTCTGGGATCCTTGCCCAAACCTCGCCATCTCATGGCCCGGGGAGAAGCCGCTTGTCTTTTACTTAGAAGGTCTGGGTTCGATTCCCGTCGAATCGTATTTGGCTGCTTCACAAAGTAAAGCTGTGAAGTGTCCTAAAATCCCACCCCTATCCTAATTCCTTCATAATTCTGACCACTGGGTAGTGAGGCAGGAGTGCGTGGTGGGAGGCGCGTACGCGGAGATGCTACCTGTCGGTGCTCTTGACAACTGACTGCGAAGAGACGTGACGGACATATTATTAACAAAGGGTTACTCCAAAAATTATAAGCGCTTTAATTAATGCAGGATTAATTACAACGCCCCCCAAGGGCTTGGAGACGCAATGAATTTAAAACTAGAAGTGATACAGGATGGTACAGACTTTATCGTAGTATAGTTTTCTAATTTCCTTGGTTGTAGTCTGCCTTTAATGTTTTGCTCCATTCTCTCATCTATCGTCGCCCAAAGTACATTTTTGACATTGTCTGAACTTTTGCTTTCCTAGTTCTTCGACCGAAATATTACTTCAATAATATTAAAGAAGAGTAAAAACTCGTCCTAAATAGAAATTTTCATTAAAAAATTTGAAGTGGTTTTTAAGAAAATGGCGATTAAGCATTACTGTAAATGCGAAATTTTGAAGCCCTTTTTCACATGAATCTATTGAATTTTCGAAAAAGTTCATTTGAAATAATTTAAAACACTTCCACTCACAATTTAAATGATGTATACAATCGATGAAAATGCCCATATTAACGGATTGAGATATATTTAAAAATACATTTGTATAATTTTTGAAAAAGCAACAACAAATGAATACGCCAAAATGAATTAATTTAAGTCATATGAAACAGTGCACATAGCAGTATCTATTAGAAAATTTTGAGGAAAAATTTGGAGCCCTATTTTTAGAAAATGGCGTTTGAGCGTTTCTGAAAATTCGGAATTTTGAGCTCATTTGTACAACAAAGGTTGAGTTTTCGAGACAATATTTTTTTGACAATTTTAACGTAAAGCACATGTACTCATATATATATATATATATATATATATATATATATATATATATACACACACACATATATATAATGGATGAATTGCCTTTAATGTCGAATAAAGATCGTAAGTGTGGTTTAGGCGCTAGTAGTGTTCACAGACGGACAGACAGACAGACGAACGGACGTTTTGCTTCAATTATTTTTCGGCATCGAGGACCCACAAAACAGAGATTCACGCTACAGCACGTGTTAGAGGATTTTTCTCTTAATTTAGCGACTGGTTTAATGCACTTAATGACACAGAGCCCGTCAATGAATTTTTCCGCCGAAAATCAGTAGTTTTTCGCGCAGCATTACATAACTGTCTCTATACTATGCATATTAGTCCTTATATACGTACGTATGCGAGAGAGTAAAAACAACTTATATTAGTTGAGTTCTGAACTGAGATGGAAATGAGCATTTTGGGCCAGAATTGATAAGAAAATATTCGCGCCCGTGTAATGGAACAGCAGCGCAAGGTACGTACACAACAAGGTTGTGGATTGGAATTCTGAAGTTATGAACCTTTTCTGTTGTTTTTGTGGAATTCGTGCAATCCCAATCACTCCGTCGGCTCTACACTCCAACCTTACATATCCCTGGACTCTCCGGTAACTGTGTGATATCTGTGAGCATTCAGTCGGGATGTCATTCAGGAACTGGCTTGCTACATGGCTAAAAGATTTTCGATGTCGATGAAACATCGACGAAACATCTTCGATGATTTAATTATAGATTAATAAACATCCTATTTTCCCATCCATTTTTAATTACCGTACGTAATAGCAACAACATCTATTGAAAATATCTCATGATCTTGGGAACAGTCATATTATGCAACAATTCTGTTAAATCAAAACTATTCTTGACAACACGCGATACTTCAATTTTTAATAATGGTTTCATTAATGAATTTAAAACCAAAATCCAGTATAGTAATTTAGTTGGCAAACTGCATATTCATACGCCGTGTTGTAACCTTACTACATATTCATACGCCCATTGGTATAATTAAAACTTTGAATGGAGTGTCTGTTCGTAACGGTTAGTTATGTGGTATCAACTGTGTGAGAGTGAGGTATTTCGTAATGTTTCCTTGAATGTTATGAAATTTTGTGAAATTATTGAATAAATGATTGTCATAAAAACTTTGGATACTTTTATTTGTAAACATATATTGACAATCAAGAAGAAATATTGATTTAAGAAGCGAGATATGTTTAATGAAATGAATGCATCTGCAAGTTTTTTTTAATCCCTTTGGCACGCGATTTAGTCGTGGCAACCGGACAATGAAGGAAGGGGCTTTAGCTGTCGTAGAATTCGAACTTGGGTCACTTGTCTCTCAAGGCCTTGGCCGTAGGGGAACTCCCGACTCTCTGAGCGTGGGAAGGTGTAGGGTATGGCTTCTATTCACGCGTCTTCCTGACCCATAATGAAAATCACAACCTCTCGACCAGATACACATGTGCATTGTGAGTTGAATTAGCAAGCAGTCCGAATGTAGCCATTGTGAATTTTTCAACTCAGAAAATCTCAATGAAGTGTTTAATATTAATTTCTTCCTTAAATGCGTTATATATTAAATTATTTTGATAATTATAATAAAGTCATGTAAAATACTATTTTCAAGGCAGAAACATCACGATCACAAGTGTCATCAAATGGACAACCTTGCATAAAACGGAAACCTCCTTAAACTAATTTTGTTGTGTCCCGATTGAATCCGGCCTAGACGGTTTTTACTGTATATCGATGTTTCCGGTGGAAAACATGTATGCTAAGTGCATGAGTACCTGTATATCGATGTTTCTGGTGGAAAACATGTATGCTAAGTGCATGAGTACCTGTATATCGATGTTTCCGGTGGAAAACATGTATGCTAAGTGCATGAGTACCTGTATATCGATGTTTCCGGTGGAAAACATGTATGCTAAGTGCATGAGTACCTGCGCGCGGGTGCTGAGGGTCTCGTCGCTGGTGGCGGCCGACGCGTCGTCCAGCGGCGGCGGCGGCAGCGGATGCGGATGTTGATCGTCCTCTGCACCTCCGCCTTCGCGTCCCCTCCCCTCCCCTTCGGCTCTTGCTCCTCCTGCCCTCGCAATGCACTTGACGTTACTACTACTCTTTATTACTAGACATCGGGTGTTTAGGGAAATGGGTATGTTATTCTAACGGGCTTATTTAAAGGCTGATAATATATGTGCACGAATCATGACAAATGACGAAGTTTTATAATTCTAATTTTTGCTTATTTTTAGCATAAATGCCTTTTTTGCTACCCACTGGAAAATGGGATGTCGGAAGACCTAAGAAAAGGTGACAATTATATTTACGCTAATAATAGTGATGAAAAGAAAAAGAAGGAAGAATATTGTGAAGTCGGAACAGGTACATGTGCCTACTTCTTGAAGAAGAAGTGAAGAAGAAGTAGAAGAATAAGAAGAAGAAGAAGAAGAAGAAGAGTGAGTGAGTAACCGCCTTGTGTTCTACAACTCCACACTATTTCTTTTCATCAGGGGGTAAGTCCCCAGGGTGGGCACATTTGCCTCTTTGGGCTTTTATCCGCCCCTCGTCGATGCGTTAACGCCGACATGCTGATGTCCGAATACAGCCGCAACCCAGTTTCCCTTCACGGCAACCTCCCCATGCAATGCTTGGGTAGGGGCCACCCTGCTAGCTCAGAGCTCCTAGCTATCCAGGCTAGTGCCGGAGTCTGGACAATGCGCCACTTACATGCGCCGGGAACAAGGTCCCTCCTCTCTGCCCAGAGAATCGGGCCACTACCACAACGCATCCGAGAGCTCAACTGGGGCCATCTGAACTAACGTCCAAGCGGCTCGAGACCCATCCCGTCTCCCCATTGCTTACCGCCAACTCGCGACGTGGATAATGTCGGAGCGGAGCAACCTGACGGGGGTAACTAGTTTCCGCCGGACTTTCCGGACTTCCGGCTTTCCGCCCGAAGAGCATCCTGCGCCCATTCCTGCTCCAAGGTCGACCCGCCATAGGCCCAACTGGTGAGTGGCCGGTCGATCCCGGCCACCAGAAGCTTAGCATCGTCTGCTCACTGCCTGCACCTACAAGCTAACAACGTGAGCGGTGCCGCGAGACTCAGGGCCGAATTTATAGTCGACACTTAAGGAATAAGAGAATCCTTAAGTGATAAGTGCTTTCTCGAAATAAGTGTTCACTTATAGGCGCTTGTATTTCTTAGACGTTCCTTACGACCGCGGAATGAGTGTTCCCTAAAGCGAAAGGGAAATGTGGCAACATGGCATTGGCGGCAGCTTATTCGAAGTTCTTGGTAACCGAGTTTACACACACACACACACTCCTTTTTGTACAAAGAGCATCCAATTTGACAGGAGAGCGGACACTCCAACGTTGAGTTGACGCGCGCAGCAAAATTAAAAGTTTTGGAAACATAGCTGAAAGGATAAAGTTGCATACAATCTTAATGCAACGAGAACTTTTAATAAAGGTGAAATCGGCAGTCCTCTTTACGTCATTGGAACTTTCTCGATCCCCGGCACAAGTAAATCCACTGCTGTGGTTTTATTAAAACGAAACCGCTTTCGGAACTGTTCATCATTATACATTTCCAATGATTGCATTTGTATCTCGCAGATGTGTCGAGTATAAAACTCAAAATATTCGTTAAGTCGTTATCCATAACACGCTTTACAAATGGATCGATTTAATTGACTACTAATAACACAAATTTCTAACTATAAAACCAACAAAACGAATTCAACAGTAGGTGAACGCTACGTAAAAATATAACCTAAACTGGTAACGACTGACGAGACGAGACAACCATAAGGGCCACTTAAGGGAGCAAGCTGCCTCGCTTATACGAATGAGTGCGCACTTAAGACTTCACTCAAGGGCTGTTTATGAATATGATTCGTTCACTTAAGGGAACACTCAGTTTAAGTGTCGACTATGAATTCGGCCCTCAGAGTCCAGTGGTCGTCTACGACACTCCACCAGAGACCACGACAGCCTACGCCATCGCGATCCCCCCCTATGGGAAGAAGAAGAAGAAGAAGAAGAAGAAGAAATTGAATTTGTGAGAGTGAGAGGCGCACCGCGTGATCGGAGGCGTCGGGGTCGCTGCTGCCGCTACTGCTGCTGCTGCTGCTGCTGCTGGTGCTCGTGGTGGAGGCGGAGGCCGAGGGCGAGCGGGGCTCGAAGGCGTCGCCGTCGGGCGCCTCGGGGATCTGGGGCAGCGGGGCGCCGGTGGGCGGCGCGGGGCCTCTGGCGGGGCCGGGCGCGGGGCGGGCGCGGGGCGGGGCTGGGCAGGCGCGTCGCCCGCCGCGCCCACGGCCGCGGCGTCGAGGGCGTGGGCGGGGTCGCGAGCGCTGATCGTCGGCCCGGGGGAGCCCGCCGGAGCCCCGTGTCCACCTACGCAACCGCAACGCACACCCACTGAAGAAAACAATTCCCTTTCTGCATATCTCTTTTCATTTTTTCACCTTTGATTGATCGATTGATTAGTTATTGCAAGTGCGTCAACCGCTAAGATAATTAGTACTGTGCAAGTTTTTATCGCGGGTACCGGAAGCGGTAGCTCAGTGCATCAACTGATGTCACCGCAGCGCCTCTGACCGGGAGGTTCTAGGTTCGAGTCCTGACGCCGGCAGGATTTTCGACACTAGCTTTTCAGCTAGATCGAATTCAGTCGCTGTCTGGAGGAGAATCCTAGCGGCCGGCTGTTCTGATCGGAAGATTTCCATGGTTTCTCCGATCAACACCAGGCGAATGCCGGAGCAGTACTCTACCAAACAGGCCACGGACCGCGCGCAATCTGTCCTTCCTCTTCCTTGTCCTATCCTCTTCCCTTATACACACACACACTTACACTAACATGCACTACACTACCACATATTCCGGGAGATCAGTCGGGGGCTTAGACCTTGTCCCGGCTGGGGCAGTGCCCCGCTGGTGGGAGAGTCCTACTTAGGGGGAAACCCCACTAGCCGACGGTAGGTCGGCGCCGAATCTCGCAATCCAGCGGGCGAAGATCACCGCCAACTCCCGCGAAAAAAACATGCACTACACAAACGGGACTAATGACCAAAGCAGTTGACGCGCCCGGAAACACGAAAAAAGCAATCAATCAATTATCGCGGGTGGTAGCGGTGGTGATCTCCCCCGCTCGAGAGCGAGATTCGGCGCCGACCAACAGGTCGACTTGCGTTTTCCCCAACCAGGTATCTCCCACCAGCGGGACATCGACCCAGCCGGGACAAGTTCTAATTCCCCGACCGGTCTGGTAGTGTAGTGCATGTTAGTGTAAGTGTATATGTAAGGGGAAAGGATAGGACGAGGAAGAGATAGGAAAGATAGCGCACGGTCCGTGGCCCGTTTGTTGCGGTACTGCTCCGGCATTCGCCTTGTGATGATCGGAAAAACTACGGAAACTACCGATCAGAGCGGCTTGCTGCTTGTAGTCTCCTCCAGGCAGCGGCTGAATCCGTCCTTGCGATGTAGCCAAAGTGGGATTCGTAGCCTTGGACCGCCCGGCCAGAGGCCGTTTTGAGACAGCGGCAATGTCGGATCTGCGCTGATTCAGCGTCTGTTCATTGTCCGATTATCATGCACTAGTAACCACTAGTGCATGCCCAGTGGTCGAAATTCGACCTTCATTAAGTTTTTAATTTTAATGTTATCGAGGTCTCTTTTTATCACAAGTGTATCAGTATAATTATTGCATATAATGTCTTGAATTTTGTCGTATTATGTCATCTAGAAGCGTGTACAAATGAGTCATTAGCGAGTGTTTGCTTAATTTTCTGCAATACGTATGAAAATTGAAAATCTGGGTCTAAATTGAAAATCTAAAAACAAAGGTTTCCCTGTGCTTCCCGCCCCTAGCGCATAGCTGAGAAATACTCGTACAACGGAAACTGATCTCTTAACCATATATATATATATATATATATATATATATATATATATATATATATATTGTGACATACCAAAAAGGACGCACTTTTATTTAGGCAACTAAAGGTCGAAATATTGTAGATACTGCGAATGACGTGGGTTTCTATGGTGCAGATACGCAGATGACACCGTTAGCAACGCGAAACAACGAGTTCAGTTGGAAGCAGGCGGAGGGTGCACCGTAGTGATCACAATATTGTAATTGGCTCTAAAATAGGATAATAAGGGTGACATCAGCGGATATATCGTGGAATTTGTCAGAAGAATGGAGAGAAAAACAATGCTTTGAAGGGTTACCAGAATGGAAATTAGGGCAATCCGCTCGTGTCGTGGTGGTGAGTGCCGCTTACACGTTTTGTTAATTTCGAGCGATATTTGTGGAACTTATTTGTAATATTTTCATGAGTAAACTGGAAAGTGTACTTAGAATATTTTCACTGTGTATTGAGTAAATTGTGTGCTTTTTTTTCTTAGTTATTTTTTTCTTTCTGAACAAATATATTCTTTTCTTTGTAAATAATGAACAAAATTACATATATCTGGCGTGTTTCCATGATTCTGCAATGTAAATTTTTACCTAGAAAGCATTCTTTCAAACCAACTTTGAGTGCTTATTGCGACATTTATATTACTAGACGGCTTTATTAGGCAAAATATGCTTCAAATTGTCTAAAGAGTTAATTTTTCGAGGTTTCCTCCCCCGGACAGACATGTGTGTGTGTCTGGTAGGAGGTTGTAGTGAACCTACATACTCCGGTATGTTACACACACACACACACACACACACACACACACATTGATACATACTCCGGTTGTAGTAAACTCGGATATAGTGAACCATCGTTTATAGTAAACCTGAACCTCCCCTAGAGTGAACATGGGAAATACAACATAATGCAAAG
Source organism: Teleogryllus oceanicus (assembly GCA_964035755.1). NCBI lineage: Eukaryota > Metazoa > Arthropoda > Insecta > Orthoptera > Gryllidae > Teleogryllus > Teleogryllus oceanicus. Next base: position 35,764,115 of record CAXIVR010000011.1, on the reverse strand, counting down.
TCAATTCCTCTTGGAAAAGAATAATATGGTCTTAGTGCCACAAATTCGAACACTAGGCTGCTTGAAAAAATATCGTCGACCAAATGTCATACTCCAAGAAGTCTCGCTTGACGTGAAAATAGCTGACCTGGAACGGGAATCCTACTGATGATCTTATACTATTCAGCAAACATTTTAAAATAATATACTTTCTAAGAACAAATAAAAATATTGAAATTTTCAGTTGATGGTGTTAATGTATTTTGCAGACTCTCTATATTTAGAAAATGAATCGTTATGGGGAAATTCTGTCACATGCATGGGGGTAAGAGCGACATGAGGCGAACATGAATTCCCTTCTCCGTAACTAGGAAGATTCGCCTGCTTGAACTTTTCTTCGTCCCACAGCTACAGAAACTGGGACAATTTTAAAGGAACTATGTTTTTTTCTCGACCGGGGATCGAACCTGGAATCACAGCACAGAAAGCTAGTAAGCTGTCCATGAGACATCCCAGAGTATGCTTAAAAAGGGGTGCAAACGTTTCTTTCCCCATCTGCTGCCCATACCTTGGGTCGGCAGCGGCTGAGGTCGGGCATCGCGTAGGAGACAGTGAACTTGGCGCTCTGGTCGTGGGCGGCGGGCGTGGGCGTGGGCGGGGGCGTGGGCGAGGGGGCGGGGCGCCGGCGCTCCGGGGACAGGGGCGCGGCGGGTGCCCACCCCGCGCATGCGCACGCCGGCCGCAGCGGCGGCGACGAGAGCAGCCACAGCCCCTCCGCGGCGGGGGCGCGGCCGCTGCCGCCGCTCGACACGCGCTGCGCAACCATTCATCGATTCCCGAAGAGAAAAAACACCGAATAATAATTTAATATTTTAATAATACATTCCCGCCAAAGTTCTCGATTGATTGTTAGTGATTGATTGGTTGATTTTTTCGTGTTTCCGGGCGCGTCAACTGCTTCAGTCATTAGTCCCGTTAGTGAAGTGCATGTTTTTCTCGGGATATAGCGGTGATCTCCCCCGCTGGATGGCGAGATCCGGCGCCGACCTACCGTTGGCTAATAGGGTTTCCTCCTAACCAAGACTTTCCCACCAGCGGGCACCGCCCCAAGCCGGGACAAGCTCTAAGCTCCCGACCGGTCTCCCGGAATATGTGGTAGTGTAGTGCATGTTAGTGTGTGTGTGTGTGTGTGTAAGGGGAGAGGATAGGACAAGGAAGAGGAAGGGAAGATCGCGCGCGGTCCGTGGCCCGTTTGGTAGGGTACTGCTCGGGCATTCGCCTAGTGTTGATCGGAGAAACCACGGAAAACTACCGATCAGAGCAGCCGACGCCAGAATTCTCCTCCAGACAGCGACTGAACTCGACCTAGCTGAAAAGCTAGAGTCGAAAATCCTGCCGCCGTCAGGACTCGAACCTAGGACCTCCCGGTCAGAAGCGCTGCAGTGACATCAGTTGATGCACTGAGCTACCGCTACCGGTTTGTTAGTGATTCTGGGCGCGTCAACTAATAAGGTAATTAGTCCCGTAAGTGTAATGCATGCTTTTACTCGAGAGATGACGGTCATCTTCCCCGCTGGATGGCGAGATCCGGCGCCGACCTACCGTCGACTAGCGGGACTTTCCCAAGCAGGTATCTCCCACCAGCGGGGCACCGTCCTCGCCGGGACAATCTCTAAGTCACCGCCCGGTCTCCCGGCATGTATGGCAGTGTGGTGCATGTTAATGGAAGTGGTGTGTAAGGGGTGAGGATTGGACAAGGAATGGGAAGGAAAGATCGCGCGCGGCTCGTTATGGTACTGCTATGGCATTCGCCTGGTGTTGATCGAAGAAAAAACGGAAAACTACCAATTATAGCAGCCATCTGATAGAAATCTCTCCCAGACAGCGACTGAATTCGACGTAGCTGAGAAGCCGTTGTCGAAAATCCCGCCGTCGGGACTCGAACCTAGTGCCTCCCCGGACAGAGGCATTGCAGTGACATCAGTTGTCGCACTGAGCCACCTCTCCTGGTGCTGCGCAACGACCGACCTAGGAACTTTGAACTTCCCATCAAAATCACTTGTGTCTCGGGAGAGCAGAATGCGGAGTCATGATTGTAAACAAAGATAGCCGAGCAGGCCAGCAAACCGAACGGAGTTGTCGAGGAAGCCGATCCGACGTTAATGGCGCAAAGCTTCAATTCGACATTTGACATAATTTTTTTTTTAATTTTACAGTTGGCGGTAACGTAATTAACGTGCATTTATCAGAAAATTTAAACGTTTTAAAGTATTATAATTATATGATTATTTTTTATTATTAATTTATTATTACTATTATTGATTGATTATTAAAATTATATGATTTTTATGATGAGTATTCGCGTAAAATGCGTTGGTTATTATGCGTTGAACAGACTCCAAGGATGTTTTATGTTAACGGTAGTGCCGAAGGCATGAGCCTTATCCTCAACTAGAACACGCGTAACGATACGTCACAATTCCGCGGGAAATCTTCTGATTCGAGGAAGGAAATTCTGATTCAAACTCCAAACCAATGGAAATGGATTGTGTCTCGTGAGAGCACAAGCACTCCGATCACTGGACTCCGCTCGGCGGCCTTCGAAAACGTTCGTGGCTCCGCCTCTTCATCAAAATGGGACACAAAGCTGGAGAGTGTTGTTATATGGGACGCTAGTGTCGCCGCTTACAGCTGTAGGTTAACTTTGGCACGTAAAACTTGGCTAATTTGAGAGAAATACGGAAAGTGTTTTCTAAGTGTCCAATTATTATATAAAAATTACGGATAAGAAACCGCTCAATAAGGCGCGAAGATCGGCGCCATCTTTTGTAACATTCGCACCTGCTTGCATCCCGCGAACCCACGCAGCGGCCGCGCACGTTTTATGAATCGTTGGCAGCAGTTCGTATTTTAGTTCCTGTAAGTAGGTGCTATTAACCGCGCACGTTTTCTTGAGCCCTCGCTTCGGTAGTTTCTTTTTTTAATTTGTTGCGTCTACAACTTGACGCAACGCGGTCCCTAAGCCCCTTAAGAGGTGTTGAGCGCTTTGCACTGGGGAGTAATCCTCCATTAATGTGCTTTATTTTTGGAGTAATCATCCGTTACTGTGTAATTATTACACTGAATAATTACTACATTTGTCAAGTCTCGTCACGTCGCAGTCAGGCAGTGCCTTTTATCCCTTCGGCCAGGGCTCGACGCCGTTAGATCCTGGCCGGTCACCAACCGAGTCTCGAATTCGCTTAAACTTCGTGACTTCACGGAGCGTAGTAAACGAATTCGGCTAGGCCGCCGGCGTTGCGAGAGGAGTGAGAAGTTTGCTTGTTTTGACAAAAGAATTTTATATCTAATTTCTAATTTGTTTTTCGGTGCAATATAGCTTCTATTACATGGAAGCAAACATTTCTGGTTGTCAGATTTTATCAACGACGCCCGTTCGTATCATTTATTCTTAATTCAACTAATGTTGGCAAAGGAGTGGGGGTTGGTATTTCGAGGCTCATGAAAACGTGCGCGTACAATACAGGAGACGCGCCACTGTAATGGTGTCCATCACGTGATATGGGTTTGATTGATTGATTTTTTCGTATTTCCTGGCGCGTCAACTGCTCTGGTCATTAGTCTCGTTAGTGTAGTGCATGTTTTTCTGGGGATATGGCGGTGGTCTTCCCCGCTGGATGGCGAGATCCGGCGCCGACCTACCGTCGGCTAGTGGGGTGTGTGACCTACCGTCTGGTAGTGGCCCTAACCAGGACTCTCCTACCAGCGAGGCACTGCCCCAGCTGGGACAAGCTCTAAGCTCCTGACCGGTCTCCCAAAATATGTGGTAGTTTGGTGCATGTTAGTGTACGAGGAGAGGATAGGACAAGGAAGAGGAAGGAAAGATCGCGCGCGGTCCGTGGCCCGTTTGGTAGGGTGCTGCTTCGGCATTCGCCTGGTGGTGATCGGAGAAACCACGGAAAACTGCCTATCAGAGGAGCCGGTCGCTAGAATTCTCCTCCTGACAGCGACTGAATTCGACCTAGCTGAAAAGTTAGTGTCGAAAATGCTGCCGCCGTCAGAACTGAACTATGACCTCCCGGTCATAGGTGCTGCAGTGACGTCAGTTGATGCACTGAGCGACCGCTCCCGGTACGTGATATGGGAGTTGAAAGGCCCTGAACAAGCCTGCTTTCACACGGAGCCACTCGGTGGCGCCACGGCGAAGCGGCACAGCCCTTCACACGCAGCCACCAACGACCTAAATTATGTGAGGTCTTTCGGGGCAGAGGGGTCAAGCGAATATCACCTAATTTTACGTGGGGAGAGGGGTCTGGGCAAATATCATGCTTTTTCAGTAAAAACAGTGCTCTGCATTGTTCACGACCGTTTTCGGCCACCTCCATACCCTATCACTCAGGTTGTTGGGCATCCAACGGTCTCATACCTTGAAAAGCATGACGGAAAATCATTTGCTCCCGGAGATTCCTGGTTGTTGGGAAACCCCGCTAGCAGACGGTCGGTCGAGTCGGATCTCGCAATCCAGCGGGAGGAGATCACCGCCATCTCCCGAGGAAAAGCATGCACTACACTTACGGGACTAAAGACCTCCGCTGTTGACGCGCCCGAAATCACCAACCAACCAACCATTTGCTCCTTCCTTATTCGCCACTGCCTATTCCTTCAACCTTCGCACGCTTTCATCAGCATGCCCTGTGACCTCTATCGCTCAACTGTACGTGGAGATCTTGACAAGAGATGCTGCAGTACATGCGGTATATACTTTTCATCCTTTACAAGAACTGCAGTGCACTGACGTGCGGTTCACAGTGCACTAGCACGCCAAATGCGACCTCGCGAATCGAAACACGTCGAGCATCTGAAGTTCTGTGTGCAAGCGACAACGGGTTTAGAGTGGTTGAATCACAGCGAAGTTCAAGGAGCAGATGAATTTACGGAAAATCATATAGACATGTTGGTTCCAGTACTCACCCTTGAGACCGCACATGAGTCCCCATGGTCTGATTTTAGAAGTGCAATAATATTCATTGTAATTCAGTGACTATTTTCTAAAGTCTAGTCATATCTATGTAGTCTTAAATAAATATAATTAAGCAAATTATGATTTTTAGATAAATCCCAATGCAATCAATGGCAAGTTAACGTATTTACATTAAAAATACGTATTTAGAAAAATCTAAGGTCAGGTTAGAAGGGAAGGGATCGATTCAAATCTCACGACATCTCACCAGGGAGGAGGGGAGTCGAAAATCGCCCAAATCACCACGTAATTTATGGACGGCCCCTAAAGAGCGGTTCAGTAGCGCGTCTGGAGCTGCCATTGTGTGTTCTGCTGGCGGTGACGTGGACGCGCGTCTGCCCTGCTGATCGCGGAGATAACCTACACAGCGCCTCAGCAGCGCGACTTCACCGCCCCTACCAATACCTCCTTTAAACCAATGCTTTACCAGCAGACGCGCCACTCGGAAGTGCTGCTGAGTGGGTATTATTATTATTATTATTATTATTATTATTATTATTATTATTATTATTATTATTATTGGCGAATTCTCCCAGAAATGACAGACGTTAAACAAGTAACTCCATCAATTTTTCTTTGAGTTGTTCTTGTTGATCCAATAGGCTTTCATTCTTTCCGAGAAGGCTCGTTTACGTTCTTTTGACCGTTTTGGTCTGTACTGTTTTTGTTTAGGTTGCTCTGACATAACTTCCCATTTGTTAATTTTGTGTCTGAAGGTGTCTCTTTTTAAAATGTCTGCTGGTCTTATGTTTGCGTTTTAGAGGTCCTTTCGAATTTCATTTAGCCAAGGTGTGGGATTTTAAGTGGCGTTATATAATTTAGTATCATTTTGTCAGTCGATTTTCCGGTAGTCTGTTGAGATCACCAAAGAATTTCATTCTGCCTTTTCATAATATCAATTTCGATGTTTGAAAACTGTTCTGTTGTTTGAATTGTTTGCAGCCCTTGGCTATGTCTTGCTCCTATAATTTTCCTAATGATCTTTCTCTCTTCTTTTTTTATTTGTTCAAGTTCGTGTTTTCTGTCAAGGTTCAGGGTTTCACTTGCGTAGAGGATTGTTGGTTTTAAGACTGTGTTGTAGTGGCGAATTTTTGTCCCTCTTGACATGCATTTTTGTCATGCACTAACCCTAATACTTTTTGACTTTTTTGGGGGCGATGTTGCTGTGAGATTTTTTCAAGGCCTGTCGGTTCAATGAATTCTCCCAGGTATTTGAAATATGGTATCCTATTGACTTTACCATATTTTGATTTCAAGCTCTCAATTTCTGTTTTTAAACAAAAGAATTCAGTTTTCTCGAAAGAGATTTGTAAGCCTACTTTTTCTGCACATTTTGAAGTACTTCGATTATTATTATTATTATTATTATTATTATTATTATTATTATTATTATTATTATTGTCATGATTATTATTACCTCTGCGGCGCCGGGGGCGGTCGTGGGCGAGAGCGGGCGCGAGGGCGGCGGGCCTTGGACGCGCGCGCCTCCCAGCGGCGGCGTGTGGCCTCGCAGCAGCCCCTTGGAGAGGCCCCTGCGCCACGCACATCCACACGCGCTTCACACAGGGCGCGAATATGCTCATTTCCATGTTACCGCAAGCCCTAAGGTGGCTCGGGGGCAGCTTTCTAGGTTCCTGTGGTGCGACGCTGGGTTCGATTCCCGGTCGGGACAAAAATCGAGTTTAGCTTTCCTCAAAGTCGTCTGTATCTGTAGCGGTGTGACGAAGAAAATACCAGGCAGGAGGAGGTTTCTAGATACGGTGAAGGAATAAATTTGGCACATGTTTCTCACCCGCCAAGCGTCAAAATTAAACTAGACCCAGGCATGGTTGACTCCGTTAGCTAGTGGGCAAAGTCCGATAATTGACTCGATAAATGCCAAATACTTGCATATATAGAAATTCAAAATAATTTTTAAGAAATATATCTGCTGCTTTTAAACAAATGAAAGCTAAGTTTATTGAATTGATTTAGTACAGCCTGATCGCTCTACACTGTATTAGGTAACCCACTTCACGTTTGTGATACGGATTTTCTTTCATGATTTCGTGATTTGTGGTGATTAGAATACATGAATTAAAAATAAAATGGAAGTCTGTCTAAAAATAATGTATGACAGAAAGTAGACAGTGGTAAAAGATTTTTTTTGTTGGATTGCACCACTCGGCTTAACAGTCTTGAAACGCAACGTTTCCTACTCACAGAATAAACTATCCCTTTTACCTCTAATGCCTCCTGCGACGGTGATGCTTTTTATAAAACGCGTTTTATGAAATGTACATAAAATATTTTATGAAACGTTTGATAAAACAAGTGTGTTGCACACGATCAAATTTTTAATTTGTAAAATTTATTTGTCCTGCCATTAGTGCGGAATACTGGTGTACCAAAATAGGTTTTGGCCTTTCGTTTAGCATTACATTATAGCACAAAAAGTCGGTCACAGTATGTAGGTGTGGGTCCTGATACTTATCTGAATGTGAGCTTCTCTCGCCCACTCATACCCAACACCTTTCATCATTTCAATGCTCGTTTAGTCTACGCTCTTTGGAGGAAACTAGCTAACCGCACGTCCGGACACAAATATGGCGGATTTTGTTATGTTCAAGTTTTTCTCACGAGTTTCATTGCTCTAGATGGCATTGGCGAATACTGATTTGTTGCTGCGTTGAATTATTTGATGAAAATAAGAAACGTATCATACAATTTTTAAATACACCGAATTTTATTGTGTGAAAGCTACCTTATAAAGTTTACGTTTTATAAAACAATTTTACGTTAAACGTGTCACCGCATACAACGGGCATAATATTTAAACCTCGCCCGGCCCACGTGGGCCCGGGGCTTTCGAAAGGGAAGAGCACCTGAGCGCGTCGGCGCCGTCGGGGCCCTCAGCACCGGGCGGCGCAGGCGGATGTGAAAGGGCGCGAGTCACCCTCAGACAGCGGCAGCAGCCTGGAAAGGTCCACCGTCTCAGTAAGCTCAGAGCCAGCATTGCCGCTGACTGCAGCGATTCTCACCGGTAGGTCTCACTAGCCAAATAGCTAGGCGGAATTCGGATGCTGTTTGGAGAAGAATTCTAGACACCAGGTACTCTCATTGGTCATTTTCCGTGATTTATTCGATCAAAGCCAGGTGAATGCCGAAACACTACCCTAACAAACGGGTCACGAACCGCAGTAGATCTTTTCTTCTTCTTCCTCGTCCTATTCTTTCCCCATACTCAAGCACACACACACGCACACACACACTAACATTAACTACATTACTACACACGTCGGGAGCTTGAGGATAGTTCCAACTGGGGCGGTCCTCCGAGGAGATACCTTGTGTTATTGATGCACCCGAAAATCTCAATCGATCAGATAAAGAGTCCCGCCTACTTCTCAAAGATTGTCCCTATTTATACCACGACGGAGCACCTTCAATATCCAACTTTTTCCAAGATACTCCCCTGCACGAACGTTGCGTGGAAGATAAATGAATGTGGAAGGGGAGTAAACTCCGTAGAGAGCCAATGGGCACCCAGGAAACCTCCCTACCGGTTATGCAGTTCAAGCAACCCGACGGGCATGAGTAACTAGCGGAAGAGACAGTTCATGGCCACGGTTAGCTTACGAGTCACACCGCAGTGATGGAGTCGAGGTTATGGTTAAGGTTCTATACGAAGTAAAAAAGCAAGGGAGATAATTGAGGGCAGGGAGAGTCAGTAATAACCGAAAAGGTTATGAGACGCAGCCATCCGCGAGCCTCTGTAGGTAATTGAAAGCAGCCAACAAATCACCCAACACATAATAGGATCGGCGGCTCCCATCGCGTCACGTAGGACATGAAGCGTTAAGTTTAAGATTTTTACTTTTAAAATAAAATTTTTTTAATTGAACTTTACTTGTGTATTTTAATAAATCAGTAACTGTTTCTTTATGAAACACCGAAGCGTTTGCTGCGTCCAGTTGGCAGAACCTCTGACTTCTTGGCGATCTTTTCGTCGGGAAGTGGAGCTTCCCCGAGCAAAAAAGGTAGCTGGAAGTCATTCACGTATCCCTTCGTTGGTTGGTTGGTGATTTCGGTCGCGTCAACAGCTTAGGTCGTTAGTCCCGTAAGTGTAGTGCATGTTTTATTTCCTCGGGAGAAGGCGGTGATCTCCCGCTCGATGGCGAGATCCGGCACCGATCTACCATCGACTAGCGGGGTTTCCCCCTAACCAGGACTCTCCCACCAGCGGGGCACCGCCCAAGCCGGGTCAAGCTCCAAACTCCCGACCGGTCTCCCGGAATATGTGGTAGTGTAGTGCATTTTAGTGTAAGTGAGTGTGTAAGGGGAGAAGATAGAACAAGGAAGGAGTAGAAAAGATCGCGTGCGATTCGCTGCACATTTGTTAGGGTACTACTCAGGCATTCGCTTGGTGTTAATCGGAGAAACCACGGAAAACTACCAATGAGAGCAGCCGGCCGCTAGATTTCTCCTTCAGACAGCGACTGAACATATCCCTTCGTCCGACGATTCTCATCCCATCTTCGGACCGTGACGATGGTTCTCAAAAATAAGACAGCTATGTCATTTCCCTGCATTTTGATGGCAATTGGTATAGTGACATCGACTTCACATTTCTATTGGTGCCATTTTGGTGTTAACCAACGGATCTGCAGAACACGCACGAATTATTCTCTCGTATAACATTTTTAGTTAATGAAAGAAACTTGCAATGCTATTGTGACTCTCACTGTAAGTTAATATGCAAATGGAATGTATTTCGCGTACCAGAAATTGAGACCCATCACCTATTTTAAATAATTTATTCATAGAGATTCACCGAGAATTTGAAGGGACAAATTTGAAGGGAGAATTTGAAGGGATTTGTCAAAAGGAGATCCTAAATAAACTCGACAACCGGTAATGGCGATTGATTAGTTTCCAGGCACGCCAATTCCTGCGCTCTTTGATCCCGTTAATTGTGCTTGTTATTTACCCGGAGGTGGCAATGTTTCTCTCTTGCTTTTCCCTGAGATCCAGCGTAACCTTCACGTCGGATAGCGGCGTTTCCGCCTCTAGGTATCTCCCCCATAGGAACTTAGCTGAAGCTCTAAGTTACCGACAGGTCTCCTGGCATGTAGTTGCATGTCTATTTAGAAAATGGTAACAATTATTTTCTAAAGAAGGCTTCTTAATTTTTTTCTCGTATGTAGCAACGAGTAGTTCTAATATATTTCACACACCGTACATAATAAGGTGATACTCCAATGTTGAATTACACGTATCATACTTTTTTCTTCCAGGGGTTGATTTGATTGGATTTTTTTCGTGTTCCCGGGTGGGTCAACGGCTTTGGTCATTATTCCCGTTAGTGTAGTGCATGTTTTTTTCTCGGGAGATAGCGGTGATCTTCCCCCGCTAGATCCGTCGCCGACCTACCGTCGGATAGTGGGGTTTCTCCCTAACCAGGACTCTCCCACCAGCGGGGCACCGCCCAAGCCGGGACAAGCTCTAAGCACCCGACCGGTCTCCCGGAATGTGTGGTAGTGTAGTGCATGTTAGTGTAAGTGTGTCTGTAAGGGAGAGGATAGGACAAGGAAGAGGAAGGAAAGATCGCGCGCGGTCCGTGGCCCGTTTGGTAGGGTACTGCTCTGGCATTCGCCTGGTGTTGATCGGAGAAACCACGGAAAACTATCGATCAGAGCAGCCGGCCGCTAGAATTCTCTTCCAGACAGCGACTGAATTCGACCTAGCTAAAAGCTAGTGTCGAAAATCCTGCCGCCGTCAGGATTCGAACCTAGGATCTCCCGGTCAGAGGCGCTGCAGTGACATCAGTTGATGTACTGAGCTACCGCTCCCGGTTTCTTCCAGGGGCTATTTCCAGATTTCAGGGGATGCCGATTTCGGCTATCCACGCCTGATACCCACTATGTCTCTCATGGGGGCACATTAACCTACACACTAGACCCTGACACACTCGCGGGCTCCTCGGTCTGTGGTCGGCAGCCTCATAAAGCCTTCCGCGACAACACACGTACACGAAAGACAAACGGGAAAAAACCGTAACAATGGCGGAGCTCGAACCTGCGACCCTTCCGACCGAGGCGCTGAGTCGGCACACGCTCTAGCCACCTCGGCCAAAATCATACGTTACATATTCCCTAGAAAGTATTCGTGATACACATGGCAATAAGCATTGAGGTGTTTCATTGTGTTATGCTGTATTAAAGGAATTGGAACATGGACGTGTGATGATGTAGATAATATTCTCATGAAAGAACATAGAGTTAAGGAAGGTTATAGATTTAACTTAGAACTAAGAAATATACTTGTTTTACTTTGAAAAGGTTTGACCGATGTTCATGGTATTACAATTTTGGAAGCTCACTTCGATGTAATCAAGGCTAGACATCAGGGGTGTGGTTTTTTCGGTTAGGGAAGCAATAGAATAGCCTAAAGATTTAATAAATTTCAGAAATGTCTCAAAATTACCATTTTGAGCACACAATTCAAAACATTGTACTCTCTTTAACTGCAAGAATGTCACGATATAGCTTCAATTACATAATGCTACCAAATTCTTCACTTTCATTCTAGTGAAATACCAGTTACTTACCACTTATCTGAAGTGAAGAGCGATTCTTCTCTGCTTTGCAAAGTCATCAATAACTTGATCATAAAAATCTTTTCTGTTGGACAATTCTTTTATAAACGATTTTTCAATTGATAGAAGATCTACATTAGACAAACATTACCCTCAGATGCCTCGTAAGACTCAAGACGATAATACCCAAGTATACACTCCACCACGCTACACACGAGATCACTTCACGTTCTTTCACAAGAGCCCCTCGCGGAAGCGTGCGGGCGGGTGCTGCCAGCTCTCTCTCAGTGGTTCCTCTGTGCTGCACTAGGGCGCAGGGGTGAGCATTTGGATTCCAACTTGTGCTGACGTCTACCGTGAAGAAAAAGGACTAAGTACAGACATTCCAGACGAAAAGTAAAAAGAGTATTCACTTTATTCTCGAAGTATTTGCGGTACTTTGCAATTGAACATGAACATTTTGTGCCAGAAATTAAACTCGAGGAAGTGTTTCCTTTGCTTCCAAACAATAATTGCCCCTGTGTGAAATATACCTTTCTTTTTTATATAATATGCTGCAAATACCGTAACAGTAAAATTTATTCATGTTTGATTCATTTTTAGAAGTAAGAAATTACTACATGCACCACAAGCGCTTTTTTTGAATTGGTTCCCACATTATCAAGATACAGCCAAAGTGTTAGAGCAAATTGCAATATTGTATTACGAAACCGTTCCCAAAAGCACAAGAAAGTGTGCGCAATTGTAGTACTATGTCCGAGGATGAAAGAACACAGACTGATGATTAAAGTTTCTTTCTATTTAGGACTTGCTTAGTGACCATTTATAACATTTGAAAATATTTTAAAAACAAATTGAAGCATCAGCGACACCACATTCAGCTAATAGTATTACAGTAATTATTACTTGATTGATTGATTAGTGATTCCGGGCGTGTCAACGGCTGAGGTTAGTACTCCCGTAAGTGTAATGCATGTTTTTATCGCAGGTGGTGATTGTGATCTTTCCCCTGGATGGCGACATCCGGCGCCGACCTAATCGGATGCGGGGATTTTCCTCAACCAGGTATCTCCGGACCGCGCCGATTCCCTCGAATTCGTCGCTGTTGGAGGAGAATTCACGGCCGGCTGCTCTGATCGGTATTTCCGTGGTTTCTCCGATCAACACCAGGCGAATGCCGGAGCAGTACCTACTAAACGGGCCATGGACCGCGCGCGATCTTCCCTTCCTCTTCCTTGCCCTATCCTCTCCCTTTACACACACACTTACACTAACATGCACTACACCACCACATATTTCGGGAGACTGGTCGGGAGCTTAGAGCTTGTCTCGGCTGGGGCGGTGCCCCGTTGGTGGGAGAGTCCTGGTTAGGGGGAACCTCACTATCCGACGGTAGGTCGGCGCCGGATCTCGCCATCCAGCGGGGGAAAGATCACCGCCTTCTCTCGAGAAAAAACATACACTACACTAACGGGACTAATGATCAAAGCAGTTGACGTGCCCGGAAACACGAAAAAATCAATCAATCAATGTATCTCTCGCTAGCGTGGCAGCACCGCAGTCGGGATAAGCTCTCATCTCCCGAATGGTCTCTCGTCATGTGTGGCAGTCTAGTGCATGTGGGTGTACGTGTGTGTAAGTAAGGGTTGAGGAAATTACAAGGAAAGCGCGCGCGAGCCATTTGTTATTTATAGGATACTATTCCCGCATTCACCTGGTGTTGATGGGTAAAACAAATCAAAACTATCAATCAGAGCAGCCGGCCGCGAGAATTCTTCTCCAGACAGTGACTGAATTCGATATAGCTAAGCACCTAATATCGAAAATCCTGCAACCGTCGGGGCTCGAACCCTAGAATCTCCCGGTCAGAGGCAATGCACTGCCATGAGTTGTGGCCTTGAACCACCTCTGCTGGCATAGTAATTGTACAGACTAGAGAGGTAATATTTTTTTTTTGTATAGCAGCATTATAAACAACCATTTTCCATTAACAAAATCGTTCATAATATGGCACGAATCATTACGTCATCCCTATTTCTGCACGAATTATAAGTCATCACTGACACAGCAACAGTCACCGCCCCCATTTATAATCTGTTATGGAGTGCAATGAAGGCAGTGGTACCATGTAAATAGATTCAGTGTTCGCAGTAAAATGAAGTTTATTGTGAAAAATCTTGCACTTCGAGAATCTAATTTATTAACTTATTACTCCTTCAAAATTATATATTGCTTTTATTCGGTAATATTTAACAATAATAACAAAGAACATCTCATTAGTTTTTATGAATAAAAATATTAATAGTACAGTTGGTTAAATTTGTCAAAGACAATCCAGAAGATATATTTAATTCCAAAGTGCTTGTTTTTCCTAGGTTCTGCACTAACCAATAACTTGTTGCAATGTAAATCTTATTATTCACTAATGTCATGGAAGTCCTCTTAAACGAAGACATTGTCTTTAATTTTGAATATGTGCACTATAATGTAAACGCTTTACACGCTGTGAACTTAATGTTTAAAAAAGCATGCATCATAACTAGCGTTTTTATTCTACCACATGGATTGTAGTAACTTAACCAACCTACTCCGACAGATAGGAAAGAACAACAGCCTCGCAAACAAAATTTTCATATTTGTCATCCATCCAGCATTAATTTTCTTTTTTTGTAGCCTCTTCCAAAATTTCCTTTGGCAATGAATCCATAAAGTTTGACATGTAACTTTCAACCTAATTGCCATTTGTAAACAAATTAGTTGCCTAGGTAGCACTCATGACGTCACGAACACGAATCTGAGGTTACAACTTGACATCCAAATTGACTTCGCTTCCTTAAATCCTTATAATACTGTTATACAAAAAAATAGCGTATGCAATTCGTTTATAATGTTACGTTTTTGCACTCATAAGAAAATATTACCGAACTCATTTCTAACGTCGTTCATTCGGTAATATTTTCTTATTCGTGCAAAAAAGAACAACTCTATGATTCTTTACTCTAGGTAATAGTTACAGAATCAGCAAAAAATATCATATATATATATATATATATATATATATATATACCTAAGGAATGGTGCACTATAATAAAATTCGCTGTCTTAATAATTTGTCAATAAATTAAAATGCCGGAGATGGAAAGGAACAATATGAGAAAACAAGAAACAATGAACAGAGACATTTTAAAAGATAAATTGCAAAAAATGGAAGGGTACCAAGGAAGGAAGGAGCTGGTTCAAAATGATTCATAGAGAGGAAAATTACTCGTAAACCTAGTGAGATGATGAAGGACTACAGGAGAAAGAAGAAAAAGCAAGGAAGTGTTAAAACAGTCGCATAGTCGCTAGATGACCCTAACGAAGAGAAGAGAAGAGAAGAGGAAAACTGTCAAATACGTACACTGGCGTGCCAAGCATATCTCTTCATTTGAACCAACTATGTTTTCATTAAGTAAATTATCCAATCTGTTTTGAAATAAATATATTACAGTGGGTGTCTTAGACCCTCTATATTATATTTTTACTTACACTATTTGCATTTAAATGTAAAGTTTAGGTCTAAGTAAATAACCGTCAGCGGTAGCTCAGTGCATCAACTGATGTCACTACAGCGCCTCTGACCGGGAGGTCCTAGGTTCGAGTCCTGACGGCGGCAGATTTTCGACACTAGCTTTTCAGGTAGATCGAATTCAGTCGCTGCCTGGAGGAGAATTCTAGCGGCCGGCTGATCTGAATGGTAGTTTTCCGTGGTTTCTCCGATCAACACGAGGCGAATGCGGGAGCAGTACCCTACCAAACGGGCCACGGACCGCGCGCGATCTATCCTTCCTCTTCCTTGTCCTATTCTCTCCTCTGACACACTCACTTACACTAATATGCACTACACTACCACACATTCCCGGAGACCGGTCGGGAGCTTAGAGCTTGTCCCGGCTGGGGCGGTGCCCCGCTGGTGGGAGAGTCCTGGTTAGGGTGAAACCCCACTATCCGTCGGGAGGTCAGCGCCGGATCTCGCCATCCAGCGGGGAAAGACCACCGCCATCTCCCGAGAAACAAACATGCACTACACTAACGAGACTAATGACCAAAGCAGATGACGCGCCCGGAAACACAAAAAACAAACCAAACCAAAATGAGGGTAGAATCTCCAAGATGGAATTCGGCACGGCTTTTCGCGTCTTTTTCGGCTATGCCGCTTGAGTCGCTTGATCTGCAGAACTGCTTGATGCGGTCACGATCATGCGACATCTTGCGGCAGGACTGAGAATGTCTCAAAAAGTAAAGAAATAATAAGAAAAGCGGAGGACAAAAAAAAAGGATGCTGTTTGTCACCTACCCTCTTTAAACTATATGTTAATGCGGTGTTACAGGTATGGAAAAGAAAATGTGCTGGAATGGGAATACAACTTGATGATAACACAACACTCTATACCCTACAATTCGCTGATGATGAGGTACTGATGGCGCAAGAACAGGAAGATATTGAATATATGACTAAGTACATGAAGAGTATGAGAATGGGGACTAAGCCTCAATCTAGAAAAAACAATATACTGGACACTAGGCAATACATATGACGCATTGACTATGGAAACCGGAGAAATAATAAGAACACAGCAGAGGACAGAAAGTGCTTGGGAACAACAATAGGGAAAAGGGTTTTATGGAAAGGAATGTGAAACCCGGCTTATTAAAGGAAGAAAAATGTTAGGAGCCCTAAATCCAGTGATCTAGTATCCAAATATAAGCAAGAAAACGAAAATTAGAATATATAAATGTATGATTGAAAGTGTGACATAGTATGGAGCAGAAATATGGCAACATTCAGAATAACAGAAAAGAAAATTGAGAGCCCCGGAAATGGATTTCTTCAGAAGAGCGACAGCAATATCTAGAAGGGAAAGAATTAGAAATGAACGGGTTAAGGGCATAATGAATCTGCAACATGACATTATAGAGGAAATTGAGAAGAAACAATTCACTTGGTATGGACATGAACAACGAATGGATGAGAAAAGACTCCCCGAAAGATCATTTGAATGGCAACCAAGTGAAAGGAGAAAACGAGCAAGACCAAGAGCAGGGTGGAACAAGTGCAAGACCAGATCAGAAAGATAATCGAGAACTGGAAATTACATCCTAATTCCTGGAAGAACAGAGTAGACTGGCAAAGAAGATTAGGCGCCAGAAAACCGCAGTAGCGGTTCAAAAATTGGCAAGAAGAAGAAGTATATCAAACATGCAGTTCGTTTTTCGATGTAAAATAGTTTCTATTACATCAGGGAGAACATTCATGGTTATCAGATTTTGTCTGCAAGTCTGTTGCTATCGATCAATTGATTGATTTTTACGTGTTTCCGGGTGCGTCAACAGCTTTGGTTATTAGTCCCGTAAGTGTAGTGCGTGTATTTTTTCTCGGAAGATTGCGGTGATCTTCCCCGGCTGGATGGCGAGATCCGGCGCCGACCTACCGTCGGCTAGTGGGGTTTCTCCTAACCAGGACTCTCCCACCAGCGAGGCACCGCCCCAGCCGGGACAAGCTCTAAGCTCCCGACCAGAGTCCCCGAATGTGTGGTAGTGTAGTGCATATTAGTGTAAGTGTGTGTATGTGTGTGTGTAAGGGGAGAGGATAGGACAAGGAAGAGGAAGGAAAGATCGCACTCGGTCCGTGGCCCGTTTGTTAGAGTACTGATCCGGCATTCGCCTGGTGTTGATCGGAGAAATCACGGAAAACTACCAATCAGAGCAGCCGGCCGCTAGAATTCTTCTCCAGACAGCGACTGAAATCGGTCTAGCTGAAAAGCTAGTGTCGAAAATCCTGCCGCCGTCAGGACTTGAACCTAGGACCTCCCGGTCAGAGGCGCTGCAGTGATATCAGTTGATTCCGTTGCTATCATTTATTCATAATTCAACTAATGTTGGCAAAGCAGCGTGGGTAGTATGTATTCCGTGACTCAAGAACACGTGCGCGTATAATACCCATTGTGTGAGGTTAGTTGGCGTGGCGCTCACCCGCAGAGCCACGAGGCGAGCGCGCGCCGCCCGGGCCGCTCCGCGTCGCCGCCGCCGCCGCCCCCTCGCACGCCGCCGCCCCCGCCGGCCGCAGCACCTGCGCGCGCATGCTCCACACTCAAACAGGGGCGGTTTCCTTGGGTGTGCAAGTCGTGTATCATCGCCCGAGGAAATTTTTTTTCTCCTTTGAATTTATTTAGATATTTGTATTTAGCCGGTCTTCCGTGCGATCAGCGACATAGATTGGCACCAGCGCGTCCATGCAACGCAGGCAGTGCGCGAGCGATGCTCAGGCCGTTGGCGAATGCCTCCAACGTCTTCAGGTCGGATCGGGAGGCGGCAGCGCATGCGCGCGACGTCCCTCCACTCACGGACAAAGCGTGCTAAGACGTTGGATGCCGATTTAACGGTCTAATGGAGAGCGAGCGTCCACGATTGAGATATTCTCCGTTGTGCATTGCAGCTTTTAGCGATGCTCATGAAATTAGTGTTATTTTTTGATAAGGATAGTGAAAAAGTGGAACAATAGTTTTAAATAATTACTTTCTTGCCTTTCCTTTGAAGGAAAGAAACATTTGATAATGGACGATCAAGTCCTAACCTGATAATATTTCAAAATTTAATTCTTAAAACGAGAACTGAAGAATAGGAAAAGCGTCGAGCATGTCTTTTCAAATACTTCTACTAAAATTAATTATTCCAATCTTTGCAATAGAAAATACATCCTCATTATTATTTTGCCAATATTTTTCCCTGATGGTTCCAATATTGTAGTTTAAAATAAATCAGGATTTGGTTTATACAATTTAATTTTACTCTAAATATGTAACCGAAAAGAGTAGTGTGGGATTAACACTTTCCTTCACTGCCAACGCCCTAGGTCCAGCGAGCGTGAGGAGACGCCACTGCATTCAAATCTGTTGTTTTTATTTCCTTTTACATAGGGTTGCCATAAGAATAACAATGCAATTCGGGACATCCGAAATATATTTCAAAGGAATTTGTTTATTTGTGTACACCTAAATAGAATATCAAGTAGTAATATAGATAAATAATAGATCGATGTAAATTACGTTGCACACTTTCAAGAATAAAATGGTGGCCACTCGTTTTCAAGGACGAATTTCCCTGAATTTTGATTGTCATTCAGGTCATATTCTTATTTTCCCATGCCACAATTTGTAAAGAATTTGAAGGTATTTAAATAAAATATTAAATAAAGCGTAACTTTAGTGGATATCAAGACACTGTTTTTGACTGAGCTTTTTTCGTCTTTGCATTCCAGATTCTCTTGCATCATCCCTTTGGGGGAAAAACAGATTCACTTCAATCAAAACGCACAGTACGTATCTTTATCCGTTTTTCAACTCTCAGATTGTACCGTAAAAAGACAAAAATAACAGTATTTGCTTAACAGAGGAATTAGCCGCTTGCATTCTCTTGAGTAGCGAATAGTCTTGTGATGTAGTTCACAAGTAGTCCCAAAACGCAGGTTTTGGAGTACTGTTTGAAATTATAACAGAGTATAATTCAGGCCTGTTGTTAGAAGCACAGAATCTGGTGGGGCACAAATCTAGCGGGGCAGTGGGACACGTGTCAATATTCAGAACATATCTCATTTTTCAGGACGTATGGCAACCATACTTTTATGGTAGTAGAAGTACTGGGAGAAAACGTCGCAATTAGAAACACAAGTTAGTGCGGCTTGTACGAACTCTGAAGGGCTATCAATGTTCCCCCAACTGTTGTTCCTCGCTTCAATTTTTTACTTTCTCGTATACATACATATATACGGAGTAATATACGTAGTGTAGAGAGAGTTTATTTATTTATTTTACGTCAAAAAAAAAACAGTTAAAAACTGCGTATGACGTGCTATGGGGAAAAGTGAATTGTGTGCACATTTTCAAAATTCTGTGATCCCTACACTAAGTCATATACTACTTAAATTTTGAATTTTGAAAGGAGAAAAAAACAAAACCCCATGTAGTAAAACCTATTTTCAAGGATAAATAAGCAATAAACTTTGAATTTTGAAAGGGAGAAAAAAAACAAGTTAATGCTGCGGAAAATCTATTTTCAGATTTCAACGGAAATACACGTTTTGGGGTCGCCCGATACCGAAAGTGTTTTTTTTTTCTTCAAAATGTCCGTCTGTACGTCTGTCCGTCCGTCTGCGAATAGTACTAGAGCTACAAATTTCGCATTTACAGTAACGCTTAACGCCATTTTCTTAAAAACGGCCCCAAATTTTGTCAATGAAATTTACTATTGAGAACGAGGTCTTAGCCTTTTTTAATATTCTTAAAATAATATATCGGTTCTATTATTTAGAAAATGAAAAGTTGAGAAAATGTAAAAAAATGTACTTTGGGTGACGATAGATGGCAGCCGGAATGAGGATGGGGCAAGACCGTAAAGTCAGTCCATACCAAGGAAATTAGAAAATCTTACTACGATAAAGTCTGCGTCATTCTGTAGCACCTCTAGTTAGTTCTGAGGTGCAGCTATTATACATTGGAGAGCGTGCACGTGTTATATTCAAGTGTTGATATGTGTTATACCCCGTTTTAAACAGAGTGGCGCTTTAAGGTCACCAGCTGGATGAAGAGGGGGACACTGCCATCCAATCATGAGCTTCGTTTCGATTTAAATTTTTGTTATTGGAGCTACCGATTGGTGACAACGTTCTTGTCTCCTTCCGCGACCTTGAGGCGCCTCGTTAAGTAAATCAAAGTATAGGGTACTCACACTTACACTTGTTTTTTTAACGTGGCATCTGAGAGTATTATCTTCAAGATGGAAAAAGGCAGTGGCGGCTTGTGCTTAGGTTGCACGATCCCCAGAAAATGAAAAAGATCTCATATCTTAGGAATCTACATTTTCATTTTAAAACATTAATTACTCAACATTTTGCAACAATATTGATGTACATGAAATCATTTTGTGATCATTACATGAAATCACCGGAGAGAGCGTCCTACTGGCGCTCTCTCCGGTGTCTGATGCCTTGCCAGGAATTGCACCACGCTGTTGGCTCTTAGCTGTATGAATGGATTTACTGCTTTACCCTTCGATTTAACACGGGGAACATACGGCCTTTTGGTTGGGCAACCAGTCTAGTGGCGCTGTCACGCTGCGCGGCGACGGCGGGAATCTCCGGGGATAAACCATATTTTGTTTTCGTCTAACTCACTGCAACGTAGTTTTATGATTTTCGCTTGTTACTGAAAGTATACAAGTTCAGTCAATTATTGGCGATATTCAATGCATTATTTATGATATTTGGAGAATTTGATTTGGTATTAGTTTTATTGATTCAAAACGTACATTGGATGAGCTCTTTGTGTAAAGGTGGCCGTTCTGGATGGAAGTTCCAGTGTGGCTGCAGCTGACCAGCGGTTTACGAACGTTCTTGTGAATACGAGTGTGTGTTGAAGATATTTCATTATTGCCAAATGCACCAAGGTAGCGAAGTTTTCGAAATAAAATAATCTTATTTGTGCGAAGAGGGTCGAATCAATAGAGCTTGTTGCGATGTAGTGGAGTCGAATTTAAGTGCCCAGTGGAAATCAAAACCAAACCACGTGCGCGGGAGGTGTATATGTCTTACATGGATCCAACGCAAAAAATTATGTAATGTTTATTTAATATGTAATGTATATGTTTATGTATTATGTAGTGTTTCGATATAGACTTTTATTTCACTTAGTTTTAATTGATTTGAATTGCGTACATTTTTGCCTGTATGCTCATATTTTGAATTTTGGAAATTTCATTTCCGTCATTCGATGGAGGTGCAACCTCCACTCTGTTGGGGCACCCGCCGCCATTGGAATAAGGCACGACTTTTTGCGTCTTTCTTAGTCCTGATCCGCAGATCTGCAGCTCAAGCGACTATAGCAGTAGGACCGAGAAAGACGCAAAAGTCTTGCCTTTTTCATCGTGAAGATAATACCCTCAGATACCACGTTAAAAAAAACAAGTATAGGACACTGGTTGGCGGCGCTTAGGGCCCTGCGTCGAATGAACTCACTGCAGCGCATCTGACCGGGAGGTCCTAGGTTCGAGTCCTGACGGCGGCAGGATTTTCGACACCACCTTTTCAGCTAGATCGAATTCAGTCGCTGCCTGGAGGAGAATTCTAGCGGCCGTCTGCTCTGATCGGTAGTTTTCCGTGGTTTCTCCGATCAACACCAGGCGAATGCTGGAGCAGTACCCTACCAAACGGGCCACGGACCGCGCGCGATCTTTCTTTCTTCTTGCTTGTCCTACCCTCTCCCCTTACACACACACACACACTAACATGCTCTACAATACCACATATTCCGGGAGACCGGTCGGCAGCTTAGAGCTTGTCCCGGCTGGGGCGGTGCTGGTAGGAGAGTTCTGGTTAGGGGGAAACCTCACTAGCCGACGGTAGGTCGGTGCCGGATCTCGCCATCCAGCGAGGGGAAAATCACCGCCATCTCCCGAGAAAAACATGCACTACGCTGACGGGACTAATGACCAAAGCAGTTGACGTGCCCGGAAACACGAAAAAACCAAACCAAACCAATCGAATGAACTCACTGAACACCTAGATTGCGCCATGATATAAATGGTGGCGGTCAGAACGAACACGTGTTGAAACTTATGACGTTGACTTACGAACAGCTACCCGCAGCCGGAACACCTGGGAATTTCCACGCGCTTGCTGCACGCGCTTGTTCTCAGTCGAGTTATGGTTTTGGAGCGTGTGTTCACTAGACTCACAATGAGTGTGGAAGGCTTTGGATATCGGTGTTTGAAGAGCCCGCTTTGTGGCATAAAGGGACAAACGACATGCGAGCAGAAATATCGAAAAGTGCTGTAAATATATTTCTGCATAAATGAACAAGTAAAGCTCGATATAACCTCAAATATTTTTGAATGTTAAAAGTTACTCTTAGTCAAATATTAATGAATCAAATCAAAAGAAACCAAACGACAATACGTTTTCAGTAGCATTTACTATTTTGTTGAGTTTACGCAAATGGATGATTACATACGAATTTAAGAAATCTCTCATAAGAGAAGGACGAATTACTGATGACGTTGAGAAAGTGTAAGGAGCTTCTGATTAAGGCAATGAAGCCTGCCTACACCTTAGAGGTTGTCCAGAAGACGGTCTCTAAGGCTGACATGGAAGCCATAGGAAACACAAGACGCGCCAACTCATCTTATGCTGTAGCGGCCGCCAGGCCCGCTAGTTTATTAAAGCCCAAGAAAAGAGAGAAGAGAAATCAGGAAAATATTGTTCTTGTTAAAGCGAAAGGAATTCCTACCAAAACATGATCAATGAGATAGGAAATAAAATCAATGGGACAAGAAAAAAAACGAATATGGGAAGATTAATGACAAGAGTGAAATTCTGGTAGTAGAATTTTCAAACGAGAAAGCCGCAAACATAAAAGAATAAATAAGATCCTCATGGAAAGTGGAAGAAAAGCTCGCTCCGAAAATTGTCATTCACGGTATTCCCTGTACCGCGGAAGAAGACAAAACTGTACGCAATATTGCGAGATAATTTTGAAGGCACAAACCTGAAAGAGGAAGTACGAGACGTAAAGGTCTTAAAGACTGTAACGACAAGGAGTCCAATCCGTACTGGAGTTGGGTACTGAATCAAAAATTCTCGACACTGTGAAATGACCTCATTTCGGTGTAGGCGAATTTTGGCAGTCATGGGATACTTGAAATGCTTCAGATTTGCACATCGTAAGGCGTATTGAAAGAGGAAATAGAATCTGATCAACGTGCGGGTGAGCACGATAGGGCACATCCCATAGGAGCAACCGCCAAGTGTCAACTACCTCAGAGACAACAAGAAAGAAGTCGTATTGATTAATTTGTGTTTCCGGGCTTGTCAACTGCTATGGTCATTATTCCCAATGTATAGTACATGCTTTTTATCATGAGAGGTGGTGGTGGTTATCTCCCGTTGGATGGTGATACCCGGCGCCGACTTTTATTGCCAAATTCGTTGCCATGACTGCCCAATTTCGTCTTGTTTTCCCTCAACCAGGTATTTCCCACCAGCGGGGAACCGCCCCAGCCGCGACTAGCTCTAAGCTCCCGACCGGTCTTCCGACTTGTGTGATAATGTAGTGCATGTTAGTGCAAGTGTTTGTGTAAGGGATGAGAATAGGCCAAGGAAAAGGAAGGATAGATGTGCGCGGTCGCTGGCCTGTTTGCTCCGGCATTCGCCTGATGTTGATAGGAGAATCCACGAAGGTTTATCTATCAGAGCAGCCGGACGCTAGAATTGTCCTTGAGACAGCGTCTGAATTCGACCTAGCTCTGAAGATGTGTTGAAACTCCTGCCGCCTTCAGCACTCAAACGCTAAGCCCTTCCTTTGAGTCACTGCAGAGACATCAAAAAGCCCCCTAAGGCCTCATTCACAATACAAACTTAAAAGTAACGTAATGCTGTAAACTTAGCGGTAAAATTTCGCCTGAACGAATCAGAATTCAACATACTGAAACTTGATCGATTCGTTTCTAACGCGGTGGGGAGATTTGTCTTTATATATATATATATATATATATATATATATATATATATGCGAGTAGCTTTTGTAGTAGAGCTCGAATTTCCTTCATCGTATAAAAAAGGATTCTCTCGTACCACACTCACGAGTAATTCGTCAAACATAATTAGTTTATTCGCAATGTCAAAATAAAGTCACACTAAAAATTGCCCAAATTCTTACTCTGATTTCACTACACGCATCAAAAGTGTTCGTAAACTAGTTTTCTACATTACAATAACAAAATGACATAACTACAAACTATCTCAACACAATCTGAAGTTGATTTTCCACGCTGCTCTCTGATTGGTGTTAGGAAGAATTTCGATGTAAACTTAACGTAAAAGCTTGGAGCTTGTGAACTCTTAAGTTTACGAACTTACGTCTACGGTTACGTCAAGGCATTGTGAATGGTCTCTCTTAGTATCTCATTTGTAGGTTATGCGACTACGTTACGTTTGCGCTTAGGTTTTCATTGCGAATGAGGTCTAAAGCCTGTTTTACACGGTCATTTTTTCATCCTTTTTTCATCATTTTTCTGTACTGGAACTGGATGGAAAGAGGACGTTCGGTTCTATGCGTACCGAAACTGTATGAACGTGATTCCAGTGTTTTACACGGTCACTCCTGGTCTGTACGTAATCGCGATGAAAATACTTCCTCCAAACGCCACAAAAAGCGCTGGAAGTTTAACAGTTGAACATCGCATTTACGGAAACGAATTATATTAGCGGGAAGAATGGTCAGATAATTACGAATTCGCAGAGTAAGTAGAAAGATGTGTGAGGTATTGTGGTTTTATTTGAGAGGGTTCACTGATCTCAAAGACTCAATATCACTAACAACACTCAAAATTAAACAACACGTGCCCACGCTACGTATATACAGTAAACTCCCTGCCGGAGAACCCACGCAATCGAAGAAAGTTCCAAAAAAGTGACACTAGGGGCGCTGTAGTCAAACTGGATGAAATCTGTACGAAAAAATGAAGAATGCATTATTTTTTCGTACAAATTACATCCAGTCGACAAATTACATCCAGTATCGACGGGAAATGATGAAAAAATGACCGTGTAAAAGAGGCTTAAGGCGGCAGAAGCAGTCAAGGCGAGTGAAGTGGCGATTGTGGCTCACCCTGGCGAGGGCGTCCATGCGCGCCTTGAGCGTGTGCGGGTGTATCGGTCGCGCATGCGCCGCACGCGGCAGCGCCCGTCCCGACTGCGCATGCGCGTGCGTAGCCAGCGGCGTGGAAGGGCCGCGCGACCCACCACGCCCTGCCACGCCGCGCGCACCCGCCGCCGCCGCCCACCTGCGACAGGGAATAGAGAGATTTGGTTTGGTTTGGTATTTTCGTGTTTCCGGGCGCGTCAACTGCTTTGGTCATTAGTCCCGTGAGTGTAGTGCATGTTTTTCTCGGGAGATGGCGGTGATCTTTCCCCCGCTGGATGGCGAGATCCGGCGCCGACCTACCGTCGGCTAGTGGGGTTTCCCCCTAACCTGGACTCTCCCACCAGCGGGGCACCGCCCCAGCCGGGACAAGCTCTAAGCTCCCGACCGGTCTCCCTGAGTATGTGGTAGTCTAGTGCATGTTAGTGTAAGTGTGTGTCTAAGGGGGAGAGGAAAGAAGAAGGAAGAGGAAGGGCAGATCGCGCGCGGTCCGTGGCCCGTTTGGTTGGGTACTGCTCTGGCATTCGTAGAAACCACGGAAAACTACCGATCAGAGCAGCCGGCCACTAGAATTCTCCTCCAGACAGCGACTGAATTCGACCTAGCTGAAAAGCTAGTATCGAAAATCCTGCCGCCGTCAGGACTCGAACCTAGGACCTCCCGGTCAGAGGCACTGCAGTGATATGAGTTGATGCACTGAGCTACCGCTACCGGTTAATAGAGAGCATAGAAGGATTTTCGTAAAGGCGACTCCATACATTCGTAATTCGGCGAACACCGAGAAATCGCTCGCCGAATCCTGAGTAGTGTCGATGAGTTGCTTGCTATTTGCAAGGCTTCGGTGCTCGCCCTACCCACCGCGTGTCGGTCTTTTGGGTACATCAAAGGGAGCGAACGTTCGCCGAACTCCTCAGCTGTTCGGGATTGGGCGAACGCTAGCTCGCTGCTCGGCGAATGCCGAATGTGTGGAGGCGTCTTAAGAATGAGCCAAAGTGACAGTTCGCTAAACAAGTGAATATCACATGTAATTCAGAGAAGTATCCCTCCGTCGCGACAGCTGTTTAGCAACTCCTCTTTGTGAATTGTTATGACTCCTGTGAAAACATCCCTATGCAGAAGTCTAAGAGTTTCACTGAGGTATATGCATGTACGCGAGTCCGGAAAATCTTTAAATTTAATACGTATGTGGAAAATCTCTTAACTTGCTCTCACAATCAGTAAAAGAAAACTACAACGAATGAAAATAAGAAATCTTCAATCATAGCTAGACATACAACAGCATAATATTGTGTAAATTCTGATTTGGTGTTGTTGACGTTCTTATAAGAAGAAATAAAAGAGATCATCTTCGTCAACATATTATTGTCAATATATAATATGTTGACGAAGATGACCTCTTTTATTTCTTCTTAACAGCATAATAGCCGGAAACACGTGCATCAGTACGCATCTCACATTCAAGTCTCGGTTTTAAAATAAACATAATATTTATCACACAAAAAATAAATTCAGTGTAATGTTTATAGAAAAAAAGAATTTTACAGACCTGCCTAATTGCACCTTCCTAATTTCAATTATTTCTCGTGGCGCACTGTATTATAGTCGGACGAGGATATCACAAAAGGAAGCGTCGAAGTCATTTACAAGTTAACCAACTGTAAACGAACGAATACAGAAAGAGCTTAAGGACACAACGACCACATAACCTTCACTTACGTTGCCTGCACTAGCTGTCACTTTGGCTCATTCTTAGGAAAATCCTTCTATAGCAGGGGTCTCTTGCACATCGTATCCGACTTCAGCGAATGACGTTCAATCACCACTCTGCGTCACAATGTTAGCGGAATTTTAAATACAGCCAGATACCAAAGTATCACCTCGTTACCAGACATTGAAACAGATTTATGAACAATTTATTTAAAATGTTGCATATTGTACACCTTCGTCACGTTATAGTGTTGGAAATGTCATTTTATGTCACTTTCAAAATGTTTCTCAGCACTACTTGCTCATCATCGAACATGGCGGCCAGCGTCTGGTCTGGGTTTTCAAAGAAAGTGCCCGAGCTGTGGTCACTTAGTTCGTGACACAAACTGGTGATGTGCAGAACCAGCTAAAATCGGTGCACCGGAGGAACCCACACATATCTTTCCACCATGGAGAGGGGAGTTTGTGCACCCTCCAACGTTAAAGCACTATCGATCTTCTGCGCATGTACACTTCAAGTTTCGCATCACTTTGGTGCATCTGCGCATGCGCGAAAGATGGGCACTTGCGCATCGTATCCGATTTCAGCCAGTGATCTTGAGAGCACCAGTTTGCATCACAATTTTAGCGAGAATTGAAATGCCAAAAATACCTTGTTATAAGACATTGAAACAGATACATGAAGCACGTTTGTTTATATTGCATCTTTAATTTCAATAACAATTTCATCGCGTCATTTTTGGTTATTCACCGTTGAAAATTGTCACTTTATGCCGCTTTCAAAATGTTTCTCAACATTTCTCTCTCCATAAGGCATGGCGGCCAACGTTAGGTCTGGCTTTTCAAACGAAGTACCCGTGCTTGGGGACACGTGACGCAAACTAGTGATGCGCAGAACGAGCAAATGTCGGTGCACCGGAGGAGCCCACCCATCTCTTTCGACTAAAACGTACGTTATGTGTTTTATTCAGGTCACTCAGCACAAATGTTACGAACTCCGAGGACATACAGGGGTCGAAGGTATTACTTTTTATAATTAACAACCACTAGGGCTTTATCCAGCAGACAGCCGGTTAGCCTTTACGTCCCGATGGGATGCATATTTGACCATACGCTAGACACCGACACACTTGCCGGCTGATCTGGGGCCAGCAGAACGCGAGGCCTCCGTGACAACACACACATGAGAGGCAAGGACAAACAATCATGCCCAAGGCGGGACTAAAGCCCGCGACCCTTGGGGCCGAAGCGCTGAGTCGGTACCATGGAGCTATGAATACATGGAGGTGCCGTTAATAACCTCTTCCATGTTCAGCAAGTGAAACCAGTCCGCCATATTGTTGGGTCCAAAACACGTCTATCAAACCAATACCCTCTGTTGCTACAGGCCTAACAATAAGTCACTTGTGACGTAGAAGTATATAGCCCGACTATGACCATGTACGATACACACACAATATTAAGAACATACGATAAAGAACTTCTATCAAAATCATGTTCTTGGAAATGAGCCGAACGTAACAGTTGGCTGCCTAGGATGCCAATTGTCTCTCCATGCAACTCTAATCCACAACGTTTTCGCAACGCAATCCACTTTGGATCTACAAGAAATATTTAAGAAAAGAATCACGAAAATTAACGAATAACTTATAAAGTTACTAAATATTTCAAATTACATGTAGTTGCCACTTACTTGTGCAACGTAATTTCCGGTTTTCCCGTACGGTTTGTACTTTGTTCAGACATTAGACACTGTAGTAACCATAACGGTTACAAAAAGCTAGCTATTCTGAACAAGGCCTAAAATATTAAAAACGATGCCAAACTACACAACTGAACACGTGCACAGCTACAAACCACAGTGCAATCACACACAGTTTGTCTATGCCACAAGCTTTCTGGACTCACCAATATGGCGGAGGTGGCTTCAAGTTTTGACGTCATGCCACCTCCTATATTCATCGCTCCATGGTCGGTTCACGGTGTTAGCCACGTCGGCCATCTAGGTCGGCAGCTAATTAAGATTAGGTGGGAAATTCATAAAACGAAGTGACATGTAACATTTACCTCTGACTGGACGGCAATTCGTCATCCGTTGGTGTTTGGCGGGATGCGAAAATATCTTTGAGTGAGAACGTGACCAGCCAAACCCCAACATATGATGAGTTGCCAACCCATCAGAGCCAAATATCACATGTGTAACTCCATCATATCATTTCCCACCCCATGGAAAAAAGGGATCGTATTTGAGCTTCCTTCATGTCCTAGAAGTATGTAACATTTATTCTTTTCCTCTTCACTAAATGATTGAGATTGATGCATACCCGTGCTTCATCTACCAAAAAAAAATAAAATAGTATTTGGGACTGGAGTGAAACGAAATTTCATTTGTAGTGAACTGCCTTTTAACTATCTTAAACGCGACATATCTTGATGAAATACGAAATATCTAATATTGAAATTGTTTATACACCCCTTCGCATCACAAATAATATATTTTTGTATGACGAAAATAAATTGTGAATTTAACATAACAAAAATATCAGAAGACAGAAATATAATTATCGTTTTCCACAAGAGCCTAAAAAGAATTCCTATGTGTAAAGTTAAGAACACTGACAAAAAGGTCGTCAACCACACAGCAAATAGGGAAGAATAATGTTATAAAATTTAGATAAATTGTTCGTTAAAAAAAAAAAAACAGTCGTAAAAATGCAACATGACCATGACATGACTTTGAAACGGATATTTGGATTTTAGGGGCTTCTCAGATAGGTCGAATTCAGTCGCTGCCTGGAGGGGAATTCTAAAGGCTGGCTGCTGTGATCGGTAGTTTTCTGTGGTTTCTCCGATTAACAGCAGGCGAATGCCGGATTAGAATCCTAACAAACGGGCCACTGACCGCGCGCGATCTTTCCTTCCTCTTCCTTCTTCTATTCCTCGCTCTTTACACACACCTACACTAACATGCAGTATACTGCCACATTTAGAGAGACCGGTCTGGAGCTTAGAGCTTGTCTCGGCTAGGGCGGAGCCCCGCTGGCGGGAGTTACCTAGTTGGGGAAAATCTCGCTAGCCGACGGTAGGTCGGCGCCGGATCTCGCCATCCAGCGGGGCAAGATCACAGCCACCTCTCGATGAAAAATATGCACTACACTAACGGTAATAATGACCTCAGTAGTTGACGTGTCCAGAATCACTAACAGCCAACCAACCATGAATTTATGGGGTACTTAACATGAAACCTCAACATTAACAAAAGTTTCTTAAAAATGACTCCAAATGTTTTCTTTCATTTTTTCAGAACAAAATATGCTTATGAAAATGACACAGGTCCGATTTTCGTTGAACTCTCGGAACTTACGAAACTTTCAAAATTTATAAATAATGCGAGAAAGAATGTGCTGTTGAGGACCGGTAGTCTATTTACGTCAATGGAAGTTCATCGTGATTTCCGACCTACGATATTTGTATGATTTTGCAGATTGCGACTTTTGCCATGAAATTCGCCTAAAGCACGTCTAAACGTGTGTTTATCAAACGTGAACATTGAAGTTGTTCTGCAATGGCATGAAGAAATTGGAATAAATTCCAGCAATAAAAGTTATCATCTCGAAAGAAAAATGCGATGTAAGTTACTATGAAACGGGATTCAAACGCATGTATAGCAAGTATAGTCTACTGAAGTTATTTATTGGAGTTTCTATATTTGTTTCATATCGTTCTATTTAAATCTCGAAATACATTTAGTTTCATATTTTCGTAAAGTGACAGTATCTGAATTGTTTTTCTTACGCCCTAACACGAATGATACCGCAGTTTCTCGAGGAAATGAAGATCGCATGACTCAGATCACTTTAAGAGTTTCCTCTCATCAAGTTGCTGTTTTGCTCACCTGAGAAACATTCATTTCAACGAATAAAGCATGGTGTCACATAATACTTTAGTATTTATACAGAGTTGTACAATATGCAATATACATATATATATATATATATATATATATATATATATATATATATACACACACACACACACACAATGAGAACATAGTTATATTACGCACATGGGCGGAGGGGAACATCTCATTTGGCCATCATTGCATCACCGGCGACACGGAAAGCAATGGCATAACAATCGAGCGTAACATTCAAGGTATGAGGAACCGCACTGCATTAGCAGTTTTCAGATACAAGAATGTTAATGTTTGGCGGAGGCCAAGGAAATTACGCGGATATATCCTGCCGTGTGACGAGGAAGTGGAAACGTGAGCTCTAATGACTGGCTGCTGTTGGGACGACATCGCCTTCACCTAAATGCCCAGCGTTGAATGGCAACAGGCTCGATTGGCCCTGTGAGAACGATCGAAGAAAGGGAGGTCAAAGGGACGCGGTCCTCTTGACATAATACTCAGTTTGGCATAAATGTAGACGCAATGCTTATTTAAGCCGCGAGTGGTAAAAGTGTCATTTTATTTTGGGAATAGGAAAGGTTGCAATACGAGGCAGATGGGCCGATTATGTAGTTGGTTAGAATCTTACTGGTTGGAGATAATCAAGAGAGAGAGAGAGAGAGAGAGAGTGGAGGATAAAAGAGATTAAGGAAATAAGAATGGGTGTAAAAGTATACATATATTTTTATTGAGAAAAACCTCCAGAATAGTAATTATCTTGGAAATTACAGGCTTTATGTCATCATTAAATGATAGTTATTTATGATGCGAGTAGTAAAAGTCACTTAATATTTTGCGACGATTAGAAAAGCGTACGGCACGTGGCGTATAGGCCGTGGCGCATTCCCACGAGCAAAATAAAATCACTTTACGACGTGTGTTGTACACTATCATTTAGACATACTTACTTTCATTTAATTCAAGTGTACATATCACTTAATGGTACATTTTGTTCAGCAGAAGCTGGTGCGGTCAGACGAAAGTAGTTTGTTTTATTTGTTGCATTCACAGATTTATCAGAAAATCGTCTCACTTTTTGCACAGGCGCTAAAAGTTCAATTTTTAGCACTTTAAAGCATGCCCTGCAAGAACAAATTAAAATACTGCGTGCGTTGTTGACGCAACGCGTCTCTAAACCCTTGTTGGGCGTTGAGTGCTTTTGTTGGAGTAATCCTCCGTTACCAAGTAATTACTATCATTACTTTACTATTGTGTAATTACTAATTATCGTGTTTGTCGAGTCTCGTCACGTCAGAGTCAGTCAGTGCCTTTTATCCCTTCGGCCAGGGGCTCGACGACGTTAGATCCCGGGGTTCCTGGCCGGTCACCCAACCAAGAACCCGCGAGTCTCGAATTCGCTTAACCTTCGTGACTTCACGGAGCGTAATAAACGAATTCGGCTAGCGCCGCCGGGTTATCTGACAGTCAGGGACCCAGGATACAAGTCAAGCCTTTGGAATGACAAGGTTCCAACAAACATTTCAGTCGTGTCGAGTAAATTGGTGACAACATTTCGTTAATGAGTGATTGTTATCTTGTTAATTGAGTTATCTCCCCACCTACAGTAGTGATTTTTCACAGTAGCTGTTTGAACACGGATTCCAGCATATGAGTGTCAGATATCACCGTGGCACAGCTATCAAATTATTTTATTAGGCCTTTTTCTCATACAGGAACTTCAAGATTCCAAACTAGAAATATAAAAGCCAAAAGTCGTGTTTACTCGGCCTGAGCGTTTTCTGTAAGTTTTCTGTACGAATTGTCACTAGGCGCCGCCAGGGGCTCTGCCGGCACACAAATGAATTGCCGAATTGTGCCCTCCGAGTACATTTGTTCGCAACATTTGTGTACGTGCGTTCTGACCTACTTTATTAATACCTTTTTTAAGTATTAATGAAACATTGGGAGAAAAAATAGAAAGGCCGCCATCGTTGTCACTGCAAGCAAGATTGCGGCTGCGCAGAAAAAACGTTCCGAATGGAGGAAGTCTTTATGCAGAAGTGAGATGCAGTAACTTCACTTTTGCAAGAGGCTGTAAAATAAACTCACCAGAAGAGCCGAGAACTCGAATCTGCCACGTCAATACACAAAATCTCTTGAATAGCACCTATCCTACCCATAAAATTGAAAAGAATGAACGATTACCGTCGGAAACATACGTTATTGAACAATTCAGTCAGAAGAGGCGCTAGAGTCGAACTGTACATTTTCTGAATGAATAATCCGAATATGCTCAAACATTTTTATGAACAAATAGTGCGGTCTGAACGCTTCCTCCTCGCCATAGGGTGCAGGATGAGGACATAATGTGAATATTGCAAGTAAAGATTTTTTGTGTTTATTAAGGTTGCATTAACTTCGAGATCCATAGCGACCACGTCATTAATTTTAACGTTAGGGTGAAAGTAGCCAAGTGTCAAGTGGACAGCCAGGTAGCATCTCCGCGCACGCGTCTCTTTACATGCGCTGCTGCGTCACTACTCAACGACCGGAATTGGATAAGAAATAGCTCAGCGGTAAGGTTAAGGACACTTCACAGGGTTTGAACTAGCCCCTCTGAAGCAGTCAAGTCCGTTTGGTCGGACTTATTTTCACATGAGATTGTCGAGGAATCGAACCGGCACGTCCTTGGTGAAAGCCAAGCGACTTTCGCTCGGATTGATTCATTGATTGATTAGTGATTCCGGGTGCGTCAACTACTAAGGTCATTAGTCCGGTAAGTGTAGTGCATGTTTTTCATCGGGAGGTGGCGGTGATCTTCCCCAATAGATGGCGAGATCCGGCGCCGACCTAACGTCGACTAGCGGGGTTTCCCCAACAAGTTTTCTCACAGAAGCGGGGAACTCTCCCAGCCGGAACACGTTCTAAGTCCCCGACCGGTCTCCCTGCATGTGTGGTAGTGTAGTGAATGATAGTGTAAGTGTGTTTGTGTGTAAGGAGTGAGGATAGGATCAGGAAGAGGTAGGAAAGATCGCGCGCGGTCGGTTTTTTAGGGTACTGCTCCGGAATTGATCGGAAAAACCACGGAAAACTACCGATCAGCGCAGCCGGCCGCTAGAATTCTCCTCCAGACAGCGACTGAATTCGACCTAGCTGTAAAGGTAGTGTCGAAAATCCTGCCACCGTCGGGACTCGAACCTAGGACCTCCCGGTTAGAGGCACTGCAGTAACATTAGTTGATGCACTGAGCCACGGTTCCCGGTTTTCGCACTGAGCTATGCGTTGGGGACATAAAGATTTCTATTTAAAGATCACACGAAGTTACTGAAAAGGAGAAAAGAGGCACTGTGACGCGTTCATCCGTCCCCCCGCCCTAGGCGTTCACGTGTGTGTGGCGAGGCTGGACTGACCCGCCGGCGCCGGCGTCCGCCTGCCAGGCGCAGGGGTACGTCTTGAGGCGCGCGCCGCTGCAGTGCGGGGGCGGGCGGCGGGAGGCGTTGAGCAGGCGCGCGTACGCCAGGCACTCGGGCTCGGCGCCCACGCCCACGCCGGCGTCCGCGCCCTCGCCCTCGCCCACGCCCGCGCCCGCGCCCTCGCCCGCGCCCACGCACGCCGTGCCCGCGCCCAGGCGCAGCCACCACGCCTGCCGCCCCAGCCACGACTCCACCTCCTCCGAGCCCTTCACCTGCGCACAGCATTGGTATTCCATTTTTTAATGTGGCGTCTCGAGGTCACGCACGGAAAAATCAGAGGGAAGGCAGACTCGAATAGGGAGCTTCAACGTCACATCCCTCACTTTTAAGGCCACGACTCCACCTCCTCCGAGCCCTTCACCTGCGCACCCACACGCAGCATTGCTATTCGATTTCTGAATGTGGCGTCTCTCAAGGCTGTCTTCCCTCTCCCTTTTTCGTGCGTGACCTTGAGACGCACGAAAAAGGGAGAGGGAAGCAACTTGAGTGGGGAGCTGCCACGTCACTATAGTACCCATTTTTTACAGCCCGCATTGGAGTCTGCCTTCTCTCTCACTTCTCTCACCTTGAGACCTACAAAAAGGAGAGGGGAGACAGCCTTGAGTGGGGAGCTGCAACGGCACTATAGTACCCATGTTTACGGCTCGCTATTGTAGTCTGCGTTGCCTCTGTCTTTTTCGTGCGTGACCTTGAGACGCTACGTTAAAAAATCTAAGTACACTCTGTTTTAAATACAATGACACTTCAAGGACATACGGCGAAGAGGACATTGCCATCCAATCGGGAGCTCCAATACCAAAAATGTAAGTCGTTACGATGCTCTCGATTGGATGGTAGTGTCCGCCTCTACTCCAGCTCGAGACCGTGAAGTGCCACTGCGTTTAAATTGGAGTACAGGTTCCTTTCTCCCCTCAACGCAGAGGATGAATTGTCCCGGTAGGTGTTCTCTAATGTAAATAGTAATTTCTCGTAATATGAATTCGTTCGAGATGTATCCAGGGCAAGGGATTAGTTAATTTTTCCGTTTCAGTAGTTAAGCTTTTATCTGGAATGTAGGAACGATGCGCAGAATCGATGATTACAATGTAGATGATCATCAAGTGAGGAGGAACTGAATAGCGGGGTGTCTCATCGGGGCGGAGTTAGCTCAGAGCCAGTATTGTCACTGGTACTGCAACATCTCTGACCGGAAGTTCCTAGGGAGTCTCGACGATGGCGAATTTTCGACACTAGCTTCTTAGCTATGTGGCATTCAGCCGCTGTCCGGAGAATTCTAGCACCGGCTGCTCTGATCGCTGGTTTTCCGTGGTTTCTTCGATCAACACCAGGCGAATACCGGAGCAGTCCCTAACAAACAGGCCACGGACAGCGCACGATCTTTCTTTCCTTCCTCTTCCTAGTCCTATCCTCATCCCTTACTTAAACACATTTACACTAACATGCTGGGAGACCGATAGGGAGCTTAGAGCTTGCCCCATTGTGTCGGTGCCCCGCTAGTGGGAGATACCTGGTTGCAGAAAACCTCGCTAGCAGACGATAGGTCGGTGCTAGAGCTCGCATTGCAACGAGGACAGAACGACGGTACTAATGATCTTGGCCGTTAACGCGCCCGGAATCATTAATCAATCAAACCAGGTGAATGCCGAAACAGTACCCTAACTAGCGGACCACGGACATCATCTCCCTTTACTCACACACACAGTTACTTGAAACTGCCCTACAGGGCGAACTGACGCGTAGGCCTCCGCCGCAGCGGGGTGACGGGCCTAGTGAGCGCATGGCATGAAGGAAAAGAGGAAGGGACTGCACCTCGGAGAGGTTCTCGGGCTGTTGCAGGCGCGGCGCGGAGCCGGGGCCGGTCGCGGGGCCGCGTCGTGGGTCGTGGGCGTCGTCGGAGGCGTCGCCGGCCGCCGCGGCGCTGGTGGAGGAGGCGGCCGTGGCCAGCGCCAGTGCCTCCGCCTCCGCCTGCGCCTCCGCCGCACGCGCGCCGCGCGCCTGCAGCCCCCCCTGCCACGCCCACATACGCATGCCACGCCCACATACGCATGCCACGCCCACATACGCGCCACCCCACATACGCATGCCACGCCCACATACGCATTCCACGCCGACATACATGCCACGCCCACATACGCAAGCCACGCCCACATACGCAAGCCACGTCCACATACGCATGCCACGCCCACATACGCATGCCACGCCCACATACGCAAGCCACGCCCACATACGCATGCCACGCCCACATACGCATGCCACGCCCACATACGCATACCACGCCCACATACGCATGCCACGCCCACATACGCAAGCCACACCCACATACGAATGCCACGCCCACATACGCATGCCACGCCCACATACGCGTGCCACACTCACATACGCAAGCCACACCACATACGCAAGCCACACCACATACGCAAGCCACGTCCACATACGCATGCCACGCCCACATACGCATGCCACGCCCACATACGCAAGCCACACCCACATACGAATGCCACGCCCATATACGCATGCCACGCCACATGCGCATGCCACGCCCACATACGCATGCCACGCCCACATTCGCAAACCCACGCCCACATACGCAAGCCACGCCCACATACGCATGCCACGCCACATACGCATAACATGGCCACATACGCATGCCACGCCCACATACGCATGCCACGCCCACATACGTATGCCACGCTCACATACGCATGCCACGCCCACATACGCATACCACGCCCACACATACGCATGCCACGTCTACATACGCATGCCATACCCACATACGCATCCACGCCACACACGCATGCCACGCTCACATACGCATGCCACGCCCACATACGCATGCCACGCCACATACGCATGCCACGACGCTGCCACCAACGTACCACGATACGACGCCACATACGCCACGCCCACAACCAAACACCCGGGCTCAACAGCTGGAGTAGGCAGTATTTAAATACTCGTATTTGTATTTGAAATGAACAGAATAAGTTTAATGCATTCGATCATCCCTAGTGCTACTAGTGTTTCTTATAGCTACTCATTTGTCTTGCTCATATATTTTTTTCTTATAATTTGCTTTATTTATACAATTTCTAATAGCTACTATTTTTTTCGCTTATATATTGTGATGATGATTTTTCTATAGTGATTTTACAAGTATAACCTACTGTAACCCTGCTAAATCAGGAGGTCTTTGCCCTTTATGGGATTCCGCTAGTGAATGCACCTCATTGAAACAAAAATAATAACTTTATTCAGTTTTTTAAATTCTCATTTTTAAATGATACATCCAAATCATTAAAAATGCCGGACAATTACCTGGCAATAAAAAGGTGAGTTTATTTTTTATAACGCTAGTTTATGTTCATCCACCCGGGGATTACTGATTTCCTTTGCAGGTTTTATACATTCGCTTACTAGGGTTTATTATCTGATGATTTCTTTGAAAAATTAGTCGTTTTAAAAGGAAATTCCATTTCTTTGTGTTAGACGTATTTTTAATATTATTTTATATTTGAAAATGTTTATACATATTGTTACAATACATTACAATAGTTACTGTTCACAACTTTTATGACTGTCAGTTACTAATTTACTGTAATTGAGAATTACTAAATGATTTTGAATTAAAAATATACATACAAAATTATTATACATTTTCAGTCTTTTGACTTAAGTATTGTAAATACGTATTCATTTAGCACATCAAGTGCTAATGTACTATGTGCTTAAATATTTATTTCTCGCGTATTTTTGCGAAGTATTTAAATAGTGAATTTAAAGTATTTTGCCCAACTCTGAAAACAGTCATGTTAATAATAATGTGCACCAGGAAAGTCTCTCCACACCAAGACGAACCAGAGCCTGTTATCATAAATTTCATTTATTCATCTAATAAATCTTATGAAATATATTTATTTATTTTTATAAAAACCGTGAGACAGATTTTGAAAACATAAACTTCTTGGATTAAGAAGATAGATATTTCCCTAGTCTAACATCTGAGAATATCTATACAAAATTAAAGTAAACAATGAATAAAATTAAAGTAAACAATGAATGCATGAATACTATGGTGGATAGAACAGAAATATCAACATTTTATAACAATTTATTAATGAGAATAGTCACATATTAATGATTACAAGGTACCTGTGAAAATCTCCACATTCAATTATCAACATATTTATTCGTAATTCATCCCCATTCATTTTCAACTGAGCAGGCACAATATTAATTTTCCTTTTTAACATGACTCTCTTATAATGGACCAAAGCTATATACATCATAATACGCAATTTATACTTGACATGAACCTGAGGTAAGGTTCACCACCTCGAAATGTTGGTTGTGATAGATTTATATCAATAAATATGAAAAGAAAAAAAACGACTGTCTTTAATAAATACTGGACTATCCTCCTAAATGGAAATTTCAAAATAGACAGTCTAAAAAATTAACTTGAAATTATATTAACGTTTGTAGTAACCATATCACTAGGAAGCCATATCACATGTGGAGGGTACAACACTTTCAGCATCTATTATGATTGTGGTCAGTACGCAATGAACGTTTTCTTTTGTTGAAGCTACCAACTTACTCTTGGAGCAGCGTAACAGGCCGCACTAAATCTCCAATATAGTGGCGTTGACGGCTGTCTGCCAGATCCGCCAACTTCTGAACCCAAGCGTTTCATCCCGATCCTCTAAATTCAAGGGAACGGATATTCGGAACGAATTGCACTGATATATAACTGATATTTTCCCTCTCTTTCTTCATTATGTTAAATTTGGAGCGCGGGGAATAATACAATATCATTCGTAAGCTATCAATTCGCAAAAAAATATATGTATTTAACACATATGTATAAACTAAGTAAAATAAGTATAATAAAACAAGTGCAACTATAATAAAAAATGAACCACTAATAAAAACAATAACTACTAATCAAATAACTTTAAATAACTCAATATTAATAATATAAAATTAAAATAAAAATAAAAATCCCACTAATACTAATATCAATTATCTAATTAACTCTGAAAAGAACATAAATATTTAAATAACTAAAATCAAGATGCACAAGATATTACAGAACAAATCTAAGCCAAAATCACACGAATTAAAAAAAACTCAATCACAGTAGTCACAAAGCATGCGTTTCAGAAAATCTTACTGACGCAAGAGATGTTTAGTGATTTTGTGTGATTGGTCCTTTCCTTCAATACACAATTAAATGTTACATATTTAAATTCATCTGCTTGCTAATTAGAGAGTCTTATGTAATAATTATATTTGGTGGAAATTTTCAAGAGTTTAACCTGTTAGTTATGTCTGTTAGGTGCCCGCACCATACGTTCTATTGCTGTAGCTCTCTCACCACCAAGGTGCCACTGCAGAGAGACTTTCATGGCAAATGTTACATCGACCAAGAACCATCGATGTTTTTGTTTTAAAGCTGGTTTACTAACCTCTAACATTAAATTCGTGCACAATACAATTGAATTCCACAGAGGCCTATATGCTATTTTTAATCAACGTTTAACTGACAAAGTTAAAAATGCCCCTCCACATGCGAAATTTGAGGAAATACCAGGGCATTAGGATCGTCTGGGATGAGAGATAGTCTGCTCGATGCAGGTAGTACAAATCACGTTGGTGTGATTCGAACACATAACCAAACAATAGTACAATAAGTTAGTATGTTATATTTTCACTTTTACAAAATTGTGTTTATGGAAATTTTTCATCCACGAGCAAAACAAAAACTATGTAAAAACATCGAGCCAAAAACATGGATGTTAAAAACATAGTCTTTAATACATCCATGTTTAAAACATCGATATATTAATAACATCAAAATCACGGTAGCATCGTGAAAGCAGCGGCATCGACGACGCATCCCTACTCCCAACCCCACATGAAAACACACACACACACACACACACACACACACTTCATCACAAAAGTATTATAGTAAACCCTCATTGACACGAATTCATGGGCCCGTAATAATCGGAGTTCGTGTTCTATAAATTCGTGTTAACGGAGAATCATAGTAAATGTTCGTTTTACCGTAATTACCGGGACCGAAGTTATGGTCGAGTTACGGCAAATTAGGTGTTAAGCGAGTTCGTGCTAACGAGGGCTTACTGTATTAATAATTCGCGAAGAAAAGTTAGTTTGAAATATTTCCAATAAAATTCTTCTTTCTAGGAATTTTATCCAGCCGACAGGCGGTTACCCTTTGCGTCCCGATGGGACGCATATTCGACCATACACTAGACACCAACACACTTGCGGGTTCCTCTGATCTGGGGTTAGGAGAACGGGAGACCCTCCGCGACAACACATACATACAAAGACAAGGGACAAACAACCATGCCCAAGGCGGGACTCGAACCCGCGACCCTTCGGACCAAAGCGCTGAGTCGGTACTCGCTCTTAGCCACCTCGGCCATCCTGGTCGGCTTTCTAATAAAAATCTAGAGTCAATAAAAGATCCTGAATAACATCACAGCGTGTGTTTAGAAAGAAAGTTGTTTACTACCAGACCGAATCTGCTGTGAATTGCGTTGCAAGATGCGGTAAGAAAACAAGGCGCGGGGTGACTCAGTGACCCCACGCCGCGTCACATTTCCTTGGCAACGAAATTTCTCGGACAGAACCCAAAGTAGATGAAAGATAAGCACTCAGCCTCGTGGTTTCCTCGAAAGTTGGAAAGTGAAAAGTTGGAAACATTGTAAACATATGTGCGAAGCGAATGCGGGGAGACCGAGGCACCAACGTCAGCGCTGCTCTGCCTCCGTGACCAGTC
Organism: Teleogryllus oceanicus; assembly: GCA_964035755.1. Taxonomy (NCBI): domain Eukaryota; kingdom Metazoa; phylum Arthropoda; class Insecta; order Orthoptera; family Gryllidae; genus Teleogryllus; species Teleogryllus oceanicus. The sequence continues at coordinate 35,722,920 of CAXIVR010000011.1, read as the reverse complement.
GATCGAGCAGCGCCGTGAAGCCAGCGCTATTTCCATTTTTTAATCAACCTATTCTTTACATTGATTTCCAATAACTCCTTACTTTATTATTTCAAAAGAATAAATGGATCTTTAAGTCAAATAATATACCTCTACATAAAAGTTGTAATAAAATAGCTTTTTCAGATTTATGGATATAGTAATTTAAGAACTTAACAAATCTGCCTGAGGGTTACAAAAGAGATTACAAAGCTAGTTGAGTCTGTAAATATTCAGTACTTCTCTTCTTCCTGACGCGTGTGTTAGTAGACGTATGGTGTTACAGACATACAGCCAATGATTTCACAAAATTAGTCGCGTTCCAAACGGGAAGAGAATCAAATCAAAAGCACACCCCAATCAAAATATTTATTCAGAGTTACAATAAATTTAACATCTTTATAAGTGATTTCAACTGGTTCTGCGTTTCACAAAAATTTAAGAGGGGCCGACATTTATTGGCCGACAGCCGTCGGAGAACCCGTGCCTTGGCACTAACGACGTGTGTGGAGTATGGGTCTCACGTGCGGTGTGTGGGGCAGCGTGAAGACGAGCACGAAGGCCTCTTTGGAGTTGAGCAACGAGAACCCTTCCCTAGGGACTAACGACGTGTGTGTCGCCTGTGGAGTGTGGCTCTTACGTGCGGCGTGCGGGGCAGCGCGGCGTGCGGGGCAGCGCGAACTCCAGCACGAAGGCCTCTTTGGAGTTGAGCAACGAGAACCCTTCCCTAGGGACTAACGACGTGTGTCGCCTGTGGAGTGTGGCTCTTACGTGCGGCGTGCGGGGCAGCGCGAACTCCAGCACGAAGGCCTCTTTGGAGTTGAGCAACGAGAACCCTTCCCTAGGGACTAACGACGTGTGTGTCGCCTGTGGAGTGTGGCTCTTACGTGCGGCGTGCGGGGCAGCGCGAACTCCAGCACGAAGGCCTCTTTGGAGTTGAGCAACGAGAACCCTTCCCTAGGGACTAACGACGTGTGTGTCGCCTGTGGAGTGTGGCTCTTACGTGCGGCGTGCGGGGCAGCGCGAACTCCAGCACGAAGGCCTCTTTGGAGTTGAGCAACGAGAACCCTTCCCTAGGGACTAACAACGTGTGTCGCCCCTGGAGTGTGGCTCTTACGTGCGGCGTGCGGGGCAGCGCGAACTCCAGCACGAAGGCCTCTTTGGAGTTGAGCAACGAGAACCCTTCCTAGGGACTAACAACGTGTGTGTCGCCTGTGGAGTGTGGCTCTTACGTGCGGCGTGCGGGGCAGCGCGAACTCCAGCACGAAGGCCTCTTTGGAGTTGAGCAACGAGAACCCTTCCTAGGGACTAACAACGTGTGTGTCGCCTGTGGAGTGTGGTTCTTACGTGCGGCGTGCGGGGCAGCGCGAACTCCAGCACGAAGGCCTCTTTGGAGTTGAGCAACGAGAACCCTTCCCTAGGGACTAACAACGTGTGTCGCCTGTGTGTGGAGTGTGGTTCTTACGTGCGGCGTGCGGGGCAGCGCGAACTCCAGCACGAAGGCCTCTTTGGAGTTGAGCAACGAGAACCCTTCCCTAGGGACTAACGACGTGTGTGTCGCCTGTGGAGTGTGGTTCTTACGTGCGGCGTGCGGGGCAGCGCGAACTCCAGCACGAAGGCCTCTTTGGAGTTGAGCAACGAGAACCCTTCCCTAGGGACTAACGACGTGTGTGTCGCCTGTGAGTGTGGCTCTTACGTGCGGCGTGCGGGGCAGCGCGAACTCCAGCACGAAGGCCTCTTTGGAGTTGAGCAACGAGAACCCTTCCTAGGGACTAACAACGTGTGTCGCCTGTGGAGTGTGGCTCTTACGTGCGGCGTGCGGGGCAGCGCGAACTCCAGCACGAAGGCCTCTTTGGAGTTGAGCAACGAGAACCCTTCCTAGGGACTAACAACGTGTGTGTCGCCTGTGGAGTGTGGCTCTTACGTGCGGCGTGCGGGGCAGCGCGAACTCCAGCACGAAGGCCTCTTTGGAGTTGAGCAACGAGAACCCTTCCTAGGGACTAACAACGTGTGTCGCCTGTGGAGTGTGGCTCCTACGTGCGGCGTGCGGGGCAGCGCGAACTCCAGCACGAAGGCCTCTTTGGAGTTGAGCAACGAGAACCCTTCCTAGGGACTAACAACGTGTGTGTCGCCTGTGGAGTGTGGTTCTTACGTGCGGCGTGCGGGGCAGCGCGAACTCCAGCACGAAGGCCTCTTTGGAGTTGAGCAACGAGAACCCTTCCCTAGGGACGAACAACGTGTGTGTCGCCTGTGGAGTGTGGCTCTTACGTGCGGCGTGCGGGGCAGCGCGAACTCCAGCACGAAGGCCTCTTTGGAGTTGAGCAACGAGAACCCTTCCCTAGGGACTAACGACGTGTGTGTCGCCTGTGGAGTGTGGCTCTTACGTGCGGCGTGCGGGGCAGCGCGAACTCCAGCACGAAGGCCTCTTTGGAGTCCTGCGCCGAGAGCAGCGAGGAGAGGCGGTCGGAGGAGGCGGCGGCGGAGGGCGCCGCCGAGGGCGCGCGCTGCGGCTGCGACGGGAGGCTGGCGGCCGACGGCGACCGGCGCGGGCTGCCCCCGCGCCGCCCCGCGCACGCGCACGCGCTCGCACGCGCTGCGCACGCTGCAACGCACGCCCGGTGCCCATTGCCCCCTTATTGCCACATTCACCTCTTCCCTTTGTCCTCTCGCGCTTACTTCGTATACAAAAGAAAGTATTTAAATCGAGCGCCGCAAAACCGCGAATTTTCGGCAGAAATACTCTTATTCTCCGGAAATGGTAACGAAAAAGGTGATAAATCTTGTTTATATATAGGAGTAATTTACTGTATATATATATATATATATATAAGATTTATCCCGATCTAAGTCAAATATATATATATATATATATATATATATATATATATATATATATATATATATATATATATATATACAGTAAATTACTTCCTCTAAACGTTATTGGGGTTTTTTTTTTAATTAAGATAGCAATTTTTTCTTCAACTGGAATTTGTTAATTCCAATTAGTTTCTTAACTAATTAAAGTAGTATTTTTGTAATTGCTCTTTTTTGCCGTTTTGAATCTTTTATAATTGCAATTTTTTGAAATCGTTATGGTAAATATTTAAAATATCAAACACATGATTTTCTCAAATTGGCTGGAAATGTTTTCATTACTTTTTTATAAAGTTTTCGAAAACTCGAAACTTTAGGATAAAAATTATCTTCAAATTGCGCATTTTCAGAAACGTTCAAATATTTTCTCCAAAACAGCTTCACATAGTGCAATGAAAATTTGCAGAGAGCACCAGAGTTTTTATTTCTGCAGTATTCTAGAATTTCTATTTCAATTCTACTATTAGGTATACGAAAAATTGAGAAAATAAGAAAAACTGATATTTAGATGGCAGAAGGAAAATGCTAGAGTAAAACCGGAAAGCTACCTCAGACTGAAGTATTTTCAAAAGCAACTAGTAAGAGAAACTGTGCCATTCTGTAGCATCACTAGTTTCTTTATTAATTAGTATCACATACGATAATCTTGCGATATCTTCACGGAGAAAAATGTTATGGTACAATGTATTAAACATGTTAGAACATAGAAAATGAAGTTATTTGTGTGGTAAGATTCACATAACGTTATTAGATTTGGTTTAGTAAATCGGAAAATTCAAAATCTTCAGAGAATATACAAAGTGAAGAATTAATTTTAAATAATTCACAAATGACAAATATTTTTTCCGTTGTACTAAGTTTGTTTCATAAATAAAATTACTTGATGACTTCACACTCACTAAACGCTGTTTAGCACTGAAACGCGCGTTCTCAGAAATCTGACCAATTCGAATCGTTGTAAGCCCAAATGAACGTGAGAAACCAATGCTGTTCCTCGTATTTTTGTTTGCTGTGCAATTTGTTAATTTTAAATTGTTTTATTTCAAACTCGTGGAAGAAAGAGCGTCTAAACCTAATTCTCGCTAGGCCAATGGCAATGGGCAGACTGTTAAACAAAGATCTGTCAGGTAAGAGAGGTTAAGTAAATTTAAGTCTCCATGGACCTTGCAGGGGTGACATTTTAGATGTCCGAGTATTAACATCCTGATTCAATGGAAAATATATAAATAAATCGAACTAATGAAAGCACTAATTGCAAAGTACTAGCAGCTCGTCTTCCAGTACCCTTCAATGCCTTCAAGGAAGTTTTACTAAGCAGAGTTTAGTAAAGCCAGCTATAAAACTCAACTTCTCGTTTAGTAATTATTACTAAGACATATTTAATAAATATGACAATAAATGTATTAGACAACGCAACGATTTGTTTACCAATCTCCACTAAATTCTGTTTGATCCTGTTTATAACCTGTTAGAAAATATGAGTGCACATGCGTATGTTTAACAAAGCATCAGTTTCGTCAAGGTGACTTTTGGTGAGGACTTTTCTTTATCAGGAAATATCTGTGTTTAGTTAAACCGAAATCGACCCAAACCAACAATGGCGTTGATTGATAGGTGTCACGGGTACCTTAGATTACATAATCACAACGGCTGACATTACACTTTCTGAGCGAAGAAATCAAAAAGACTACTCAAGAACTCTGTGGAGAATATTTCTTGCATCTCGAAAATATTATTTCAAGGAAGTACCAATAAAATGATATTAAAATCAATGAAATCAGAGAAAATGTATTAAAATGACGAAAAAGAGTAAAAAATTACTTATTAGTCGAACTTGACGAAAAACGCAAAAACAATGACCTATAAAAATGGTTCATTTTCTTTTGTCATAACAAAATTAATTTCTACACTAAACGGCATTGTTCTAAAGTGAAAAGAAAAAAATTACATTTCATTCAAATCCGCCCCCTAGTGATAACACTCCGATTAAAACACGGAGTCCTTTCCAGATCATGACATGCATTTTAATGCACAAGTATTTAAATACATCTCTAAAATGCCTGTCCAAAAAAAATAAAAAATGCAGTTGTTCAAATACAAAATGTATTTAAAACAAGTACTGCCCAACCCTGGCCGCACACAAGACACTAGACACCAACACACTTGCGGGGTCCTCTAATCTGAGGTCAGGAGAACGCGAGGCCCTCCGCGACAACACATACGTGAACGACAAGGGAGAAACAACCATCCCCAAGTCGGGACTTGAACCCGTGACCTTTCGGATAGAAGCGCTGAGTTGGTACGCGCTCTTAGAACCTTCGGTCATGCAGGTTGGCACTTATAGCGTTTTCCATTCGCGGCACTGGTGCGCACTGGGTGCGCACTCAGGGCAGCTTTCATGTTCCATTCGACCGCTAGAGTGCACCAGTGCAAAGAAGCGCATGTTCTATTCACACAATCGCACGGAACCAGAGCGCACTCGGGGGGCCCTAAACTGCACTGACGAACGCGTCAGTGCAGTCCAGTGCACCGGGCCATTGTGAGGTTAAGAACGGAAGTTATCCAGACTGCGTTGGATTCGAGGTGAAATTTTGTAGGTAATTGAGTATCTTCTGTCACACAGGGATACTTCGAAAGACGGAATATATTATGTTTTGCAAGAAATGTCTTAAAATAATTTTTATGACTCGCGAAGTTCGGAAAATGAGTTTGCTTTCCTAAATATTAACCTTGAATAACTTCATGTTAACAAATACAGTGCGATTTAGAAACCAAAGTGTAGGTACATCTCAATTTTGAAACGTTAATAAAGTGAAAATAGTGACCCTTACAAAATCATTCAAATATATATGCCAAGAAATATTTCTCCCACGCCCATACATATAGCAGTGGAAATGCTCCTGTTAATATTTTTATGGTTTTCAATATCCAAACAATTCTGCAGAAGTCTTTCGGTTCAAAATCTTGTATACTATATCGATCACTGGCAAATCTTGAAAAATGAAATTTCGACACATACGTATTTGAAGTTTTCGTAGTTTTTAAATAAAGAAATCACACGTTAATTCATAAATTATTAAAAAGTAAGAATTACCAAAAGACTTCATAAAAATTACAACAATGATCAGGATTCAAAATTATTATTTTTTGCGTTCCATTAGTGTGACAGAGCAAGAACAGCTATCTATAACCTCACTGCGTAGCGCACACGCACTGACTCCGTTCGGGAATCCGTTTCATTCGTAGCTGCCCTTCACGCGTGTGGGGCAGCACTGTTGCGGAGCGATGCCCCGCACTAGGGTGGGCTTCAGTGCAACGCATGGAAAACGCTATTAGTGTTTGAAGTTCGAAATCCAGTTGCACGGCCTGAGCGTGTGTGGAGTGCGGCGAAGGGGAGACCTGTGCGCTCTGCCGGGAGAGGGCCCTGGGGGAGCGGGCCCGGGCGCGCCGGGGGCGGGAGGGCGAGCGGGCGGCCGGCGAGGTGGGCGACGGGCGGCGGCGGGCGGCGGCGGGCGCGGCGGCTGGGCGGCGGGGCGCGCCCAAGCCCCGCCCTGCCTTGCCGCTGCCAAACGGTTCACGCTACAGTTAAGGCCCATTCACAATGCACACACAAGCATAACACATTGACGTAAACATTAACATAAGTGATTGACTGAAGTATTCACAATGTCGAACATAAACGTAAGCAAAATAAGAGTTTCTATTGGCTATGTGGCATTTTGGTTTACTATTGGGTGGATGTGAGAATCGATTTCGAGATACATGTCTCCATGACCAGGGAGGGCTCTTGCCAAGGATTGCGATAGTTCGTCTAGCGACTTATTTCGATACTCGATTTTCAGTTAACGCACTGTGATTTGTTCATAAGCACAAGTTTAACCTTTTAAGTTAACGCCTTACGTGTTATGCTTATGCGAACGCATTGTGAATGAGTTCACTTATGAACGTAGTCCTAACTAATATGTTCATGCCATGCTTATGTTATGTTTGCATTTAGAGCCCGAAAGTTCGTGTTGTTCTTACGATTTCGAGACTTAGGACAATAAGAATCACTTAACGGTACTTATGGATTTGTTTTAGAACATTTTTATTTTGCTTTTTCTGCATATTTTCAGTATTTTGCCTTCTTTAAATCTTTTCTTTCTTCTCGGTCATTATTTTCTTTTTCTTCTGGCACCGATCTCGATCGAGCTGGAAGTATTCCTGCAAGCATGTGCAATACTAAGGCTCTGTCGCGTTTGGTCTTTCTCTGCAAGCTTATGACGATATCACGGAAGCAGTATTGAATTTTGGCTCCAGGGTCTAAAAGTGTTACAAATCTCTATGAGAAACCCAGATGACACCAAATAATATTTTTTCTGCATTTATTTCATTTATCTTTCCATCAACGGTATATTCTGTATATCCACAGCGAACCCAAGAATAAACTGCAATATAATTGATGGAAGATATTATATATTTAATACAAAAACGCTACGGGGTTTTCACAATTTATTACAATCAAATTTTGCCAGATTTTGTTGGAATATATTTCGTTTTTGAGGTGTGGCAACGGCATAAATTATTTCAACATCTGATCTTGCGTTCCTTTATAGGGATGGGTGGGGACCGAGATGGACACATTTTTTGAAGAACTAGTTTAACATTCACTTGTTGCTCCGAATACACAGCTGTTCTCTACATTGTCAGATACTAAAATAAACGTGTTTATGGGCAGGTTCACCGCCCTCTAAACAATAGGTCTGCACACTCTGAAGTCACGGGCCACTCGCAATGTCACCAATAGATTCCCATGATACTTCTAGACAAAATTTTGGGAACATCCCTCCCCCCCAAATAATTCTAACTCAATAGATATTTTAAAAGATTATTACAAACATTGACTATTCAATATGTTGTTTGTTTGGTAGATTTTACGCGAACAGTATATAAATGCTGCCTGCACTATCAAGGATGAATGAATGAATTGAATGTATTTGAAAAGACACAAATATTAGCAAACAAAATAACAATATAATAACAGTGAATAAAGAAGATACATGTATAGATATATTTTTTTTCCACGGGGTCCTCGAAAGCCCGGGTTCTGTAACATTTGCCGGGCTTTCGAGGCGGCAGCGTGTGGTGCTAAATCCACATTCATATTAGGGAATTTAGCAGCGTTTAGTCTCAAAAATATATTTTACAACGACATTACATATTTTTGCCATCTAGAGACAAGGTATATGGAATTTAAAAATTGATTAACATATACTTCTGCATATTATACTTTACATTAAGAGCATTAAGAAAAAGATATTTCCGCATCACATGCTGTTATGAGAGCGAATTTGTATTTCGACTTGTTTCTGGACATACATTAGCTGAAAGACAAACACTATTTCCTTCCAAGAGTTCCTTGTTTGTAAAGTATGAAGTCCTTGACAGTTTCCTTCCCTGTCTGTAAAGTATGAAGTCCTAGATTCTATCCAACAACTTCATTTGTTTTCTTCCTATTTGCTTCCCCCATCTTATCTGGAATTGCCACGAAATTATCCCTTTCCTCCTGAATAATTAAGTGTATCTACTAAGGTTTCCCTTGAGTTCTTTATCTTCTTTCTAAACCGATGAAATTTGATGAGAGCAGATATTATTTATTTATTTATTTTACGTCAAAAACAGTTAATAACTGTGTGTGACGTGATATGGGGAGAAGTGAATTCTGTGCACGTTTTCAAAATTTTGTGATCACAATCCTAAGCCATATACTACTAGAATTTTGAATACATAAAAAAAATGATTTTTTTGCCAAGATTGTTAACAAAATATTCTCTCCGATGTACTAAAATCTATTTTCAAGGGTAAATCAATAAATTTGGGCTCTTATCCCTCATCATATCCTTCGTCAAGGAATAATACTTCCTGCCGCGACATGGAGAACAATAACTTGAATAACTATATTTCCCACTAAATTCTAGAAGACATGCACAGATAAAGAAATTACATTTATGTCCAGAACAAAAACAAGGGGCTATCACAGCATTTGTTCAAATGATCAGGAAAACTGGACGAAAAACCTGATCGAGATAGGAGTCATTGACCCAGAGGCTGCGGTACAATACTTGTTACAGGTTGTTTAGAATTATACGGTCCAAATGGTAAATAATACATTAAATATCACTGTTAAAATTAATGTTACTTTCCTTGTGATGCTCAGTATTGTATGGAATTGTATAGAAATGGTTATGAAGCAGAAAAGATTTCACTTGGAATTTAAACTTTTTAATCGAATTTAATTGTTTAATGTCATCTGGCAAATTGTTGTAAAATAATGTACATGTATTGTATGTGAATGTTTTGTAATGAGCTGTTGATAATGTCATCTGATGAATATTACGTTGTTACGTGTTATAGACCGGCGTTTTCTGAAAATATATTCCCGCCCTTAACCCGGGAGTGCGCGCAATAGATCTGTGAGATCCAAGCCATGGCAATTTTATGTTCCTAAATTATTGCATTGCATTAGTCGTTTCATATTTCATGTATTCCTTCAGTGTACTTTTCTGAGATCGCCTGGTCTTTAATTTTTATCCTTTCCCTGAATCATTTCCCGTGAAGATGGTTAAACGTGATCGCTGCGCTGCGCGATAGCTGTCATTTACGTTGGGTGCAATGGCGCCAGTGCATTGTGAGCTTCTGGCCTGAGCGGTACGTATGATGGCATTATTTTCAACCGTGTCTGTGACAAGTGCTTATTCAAAAAATGTATCAATTTGCCTTATCTACAATCGACTGTCACAATATCTTACCAAAGAGAAATAAGATGTGCATGAGACGTCTCGAGGGAGATGAAAAAATTGGAACATTGCGTAATAGAAAAAAAGACAAAGACTTTCTAAATATTTTTGTAAGTTAAATAAATATTTGTTTAGAACGTGCCAAAATAATTTGAGGAAATTGTATTTAATATTATTTAATAGGATAATAAGATGTTTAATGCTTTTTGCGAGTACTTTGTCAATTTTTACCTTTCTCACCATAAGTATTCAGACAAGAATTATGCAGAGTGAGATTCATTAACAATTGCATTGGGGGAATATAGATACTGAATAAAACATGTATTTAAGTAAATGGGCCTTCAGATCATTTGCATTCACAAAAGTTTTCAGCTATATCTGAGAGATACATTGCAGGTAGTGGCGTGAGTACATATTGCGGGCACTTCCGGGTTAAGTAAGTCATTTTTGACAAAAACCACTGATTCGTAAATCAATAGACAAGGTAATGGTAACATTCTTAGTTTAATAAAGAGAGGCTTACAAGAATCACGTGGGTGGAAGAGGTTATTATTCATACAATTCTTTTTTATAATCTAAAAGTCTGGGAGCAATAAAATGTATTACCCCAGAATATTATGCCATATCTCAGGCAAGAATAAACATTCGCGAAATATACACAACGAGCAGTACGAAGGCTGACTGAATTTGAAAGAATTCTGAACGTGTAGCATAATGAATTTAATTTTGTGTTCAATTCATTTAAATAGACGTACAATTTGAGGTTTGACTGAATTAAGACACCTAAAAATGTTGTTGCCTTAACATCAGTCAATGTACACCGTTCATGTTCAATGAAGCACAGAATATTTTATTTGAAATGGAAAACTGCATTAAAATAGTTTTCATTTACTTTTCATTTACTATGAATTTTTTTACGAAAGCAATTGGGAAGTGTGATATTGTACTGTTTATGGTTTCTTTATTGCAAAGATAATTTGTATCATCCGCAAAGAGAACTGTTCTTACATTTCGAATCGTCGAGAGCAAATCGTTTACGTATAGTAGGAAGAGAATAGGGCCTAAAATCGATTCCTGAGGGACTCCACGTGCAATTGTCAAAGAGTCAGAAACGTGTGTACATAATGTTCATCCATCGTTCCAGTAAGGCATTTCTACTCTCTGAGATCGTTGTTTAAGGTACGGACATAATCAATCTAGGGCAATACTACGGCTTCCTTATGAAGGTAATTTTGAAAGTAAATCGGCAATCGTATGCTCCATTGAAAATGAACAATATGCAATTAGCTGATGTTAAGGAACAAAATTTCTAGGGCTCAATTCAATAAACCAAAGGGTACATATAACAGAATTAAACACTAAATTAAGCTCATTATGTTATGCATTCAGAATTCTTTCTAATTCTGTCAGCCTTCATGCAGCTCGTTGCGTGTATTTTGCAAATGTACATTCCCGCCTGAGATATGGCATAATATTCTGAGGAAGCTCATCTTTTACTTCCCAAACATTTAGATTGGAAAAGAAAATTATCCGAATAATGAAAAAATCCCATCCACGCAAGCCTCTTTTCATTGAGCTTGGAATCTTACCATTGCCTTGTCTATTTATTTACGAGTCTGTAGTATTAGTCAAAACTAACTTACTTAACGGTGGGAAGTTATTTTCATGTAATACTGATATTTATAGTTAAACACTCGACGTAGAAATCATGTTCATCAAGTGTCGTATCAACAGCTCACTCAAGAAATCCACATACAATACATGTACGTTACTTTACAACGCATTGCCAGATGAAATTAAACAATTAAAATTGTCTTTTCTGCTGCAAAACTGTTTCTATACAATTAGAGACTATACTGATCGTCAAAAAGAAAAATAATGTTTACTTTATCAAAAACAAGATATAGTATAATGAATTAGTCTACATTTGCATTATATAATTTAAAAAAAGACTCAATATGCCTGTAACAAATAATGTACTTGAATGGGGGTTAATGACCCCCATCTCGATCGGATTTGCTTCTGGACGTAAATGTAGCTTCACTATGCGCACGTTTTGTTGAACTTTCCTTTTGCTTGTAGTGGTAGTAGAGCTTCGGGTGAGTTTCTATTTTGTTAACAATACAGAAAAATCAAATCTGCTTGTTCCTTTACCGTTAAAAATAAGTTTTCTATATTTTGGCAACGAAAATATCTAGTAGTTGAAATGTCAATCTCTTGCTTTTTTAAATTTGTTGTTTTTGTTGTTGTTGTTGTTGTTGTTATTATTAATATTCATCTTTAAACTATTAATAGTTAAATTGTTGGGAAGGAATTCTGAAACTCAAGAAAGCGTGCGCAGATGATTTTCTCCCCCATACGTCACATACAGTTTTTGACTGTTTTTGACTAAATAAATAAATAAATAAATAAAATGCCAGGATCTAAAGATCCAACGCCCAAAGCTGTTGAGAGATCTAAAAAATAATCCACTGCTTCGGTGCTTCGTTCCGGTGCTTCGCTTTGATCCAATGATGCGGCGGCATCTTTAAAAAAAGAAAATATGGCTGTTTCCGTGTATTTTGATTTTCTAAAGCCATGTTGGCAATCTGAAAACGCGTCGTGTTTACTGAGGAAGATTTGCATTCGTACGTAAAAAACTCTAATATTTTGGAAAAAACTGACAGAAGAGATATACGCCGATAATTTTGAATTTCATTTTTGTTGCATTTTTTCAAAAGCGGCTTAATTGTAGATGTTTTGAAAATATCTGGATAAGTTTCGGTGCACAAGGATGCATTGAATATCTGAGTTAACGGGTGTATAATGGCTGGCGCACAGGTCTTTAACAAACAATCCGGAAATTCATCTAGACCGGCCTAATATTTATTTTTTAGTTTACCGATTATTTTGAGAAGTTCATAGGAATAAGTTTCGGAAACGAAAATCGTGATTAAACTTTTTAGGGAAATGTCTGTTATTGAATTTTGTGGCTGAAAACCCTTAGTGAGATCGGTAACAATTCTCGAAAAGTATTGGGAAAAGTGACTAGCCACTGTTACCGGTTCGTTCACATTTATATCGTTATATTTTAAAACAAATTTCTCTAGAAGGTTTCTAGTCGATTTGGTCGAATTTTTTATTATATTATATTCACTGCGGCGGTGTTGACCGTCATTAGTCTGAAACGCATTGTACTAACGTATTTGAAGTAACAAGGAAGTTCATGTTTTCCATGAATAAATATTGTTTAAGTAAAAATTAATATGATTGGGTTATTTTAGGCAAAAAAATTGAAAAATTTGCAAAAACTTCCATTTATAGTGTAACCGCTTGTCGTCGGCTACATTCATGACAAAAGAAAAATAGAAACGATAATATCCGACATCATGCCCTACAAGTAGTTTCTATAGTAGCGAAGAGATGGCGTCAGCCAGAAAAGGATTTCTGAACGCACTCAGACTATAGCCAATCAGAAACTTTTGTGGAAATACGGACGCGGCATGAAATTTGTGTCGGAAGAGCTCGTTTTTCTTTCTTGTTCGAGTCGCCGAGGTGTACGGAAGGCTATAGGTACCCCATACTATCGACGAGGGACACGTGGAAGATACCGGAATCTAAAAGCTTTAATAAAAGGTAAATGTCTGAATATTTTTCATGGAATTACTTACTGTGAAATGTCAAGAGATTACATGAAATTTTAAATGAATATTAAACAAGAATGCAACGAATGAAAGAACGACAGTGGTAATAGATCGAAATGAATTTGTAAAACCACGTTGCTGCATTCTCGTTGCTCGAAAATGGAGGATTTTTGTAACACAGAACATGTTTCTTTTTCTTTGTTACAGCTTTTATTCTACTTTTATTTTATTTGACTTTTATTTTACTTTATTTTGGGATTTCGTTTTGGAGATTCTATTATAGAATTTTGAGAATTCTGAGAAGTATGGTTTATCCAACAACTAGCTCGACTTTTGCTATTGAAGTTATAATTTGGAGTTTTGGACTCGCATTCTGATGCGACCATCGCCTCTGTGAAAGCTGTGGTAAAACTTCACAGAACAACGACGACCTTGAGGCGTGAGCATCGCTCGACAGCCGACTACACAGCGCGGAACCAGCTTGGGGAATTCGCCGGTCGTGAGTCACATAAAAACAGAGAGAACATTCACTAAATTTCAGTCTGGAATACTTTCAAGATAGAATTATAATTGTACTAGCTAAAACGTTGCAATGTGAGCTTCCCTCAGTAACAGACGTTGATCGGGCAAGTTTCATTGAACATTGGTCTTGCTAACCAGTAAATTTATTTCTTTTCTACAGTCGTAAGAGGAATCAGATCAGAGTAATCCTTGTGTTTAATGATAAAAGTCCTTCTTGTACATAATTATTTATCTAGATTCATATGTAATTGATTTAATGCTATTTCAAACCATTTAAGAGCAATTGCCTATGTAAAATTTTGAACAGGAGTGAAAGCCGTTAAACTATTTCTTTTAAAATATTATTTCATGGACAGTAAAAGACGTTGTAAAACAAAATTTCGTACTGAAAGGCTACGTAGAAGCCGAATGTCAAATGTGAATATTAAGTGTAACATTATTAATGATTTAAAAGGTATTAGTGAATTTTGAATATTGTTTGTATGTATTTTTTTTTACAGGATGATTATTTGAATTGTGATTTGTGTGTTTCATAAGTGATATTTTTTGTGAAGTGTACATATGTATTTGTTGCTTGTTTCTTGTAAATGTAGATCAAAGTCATTATCGCTTTAGTGAAAACTGCAGTTTAGGTAGGGAACTAGCTACCATAGTTTAAACAAAAAAGTGAGCACATAGGAGGATATGTGAACTACAGTGTACAGAGGATTTCATTCGATAGAATACATGTTATCTGTTATTTAAAACTACAAAATTGTGTTTGCTTGTTATTTTATCATTAGTTTAGCAAAGACGAACCCACCACCGATAGGGAATTTATCCATTAATTGAGGTATTCCCAGGTTTGCGTGACGGTGTAACCACAAGTCACGAAATAAGTAAATGATAGATTTACTTTAGTAATTCGGCGTACTACCAAGAAGGAGGTAGGTACGTGTCGGTTACAATAGGTCAAAAAGCTCTAAATATGCAAAATATACATTGTTTTCAAAACATTTTTTATCTTATTTTCAAAATATTTTTATGAAACATTCATATTTTAAGGTTCAGGAAGATATGACCAATAACAAAAAACATGCAATTGCATGAACTTCCCAGCACTGCTAGTCAGTGTATAGCAGTAAAAGAGGAAGACGAAGGAGAAGAAGACGAAGAAGAAGAAGAAGAGGAAGAAGAAGAAGTTGGCGACTTGTGCTGCTCGTAGGGCGTTACCGGGCGTCGTGTGCGCCGGGGCGGGAGCCGGCGGGCGGCGGGCGCAGGGGCGGCGGCGGCGGGGGCGGGGCGGCGGCGCGCGGAGGCGGAGGAGCGCCGGCGACTACCCGCGCCTCGAGCCCGCGGCCCCGGACCCGCCCCCGGCCCCGGCCCGGGCCCGGTCCTGGCCCCGCGCGCCGGCCCAGCGGCCTGCAATCCACGCAACACACACTCTACCTCTTGTAAATGATCTTGGCTGTCCAGGTGACGCCGCGTCGAAGGTTGTGTTGCCGACGTTTCGACCATCTTGTCGTGGTCTTCCTCAGGGCTGTTGTGAGGAAGACCACGATAAGATGGTCGAAACGTCGGCAACACAGCCTTCGACGCGGCGTCACCTGGACAGCCAAGATCATTTACAAGACTCTGGCTGCGGAAGTCTACGACTTCACTTCACACTCTACCTCGTCACTAGGAAGCGGATTTCGATGACCTAAAACATCGCTCAGTAAGATGCTCATGAAATGATTTTAAAATGTCCTAAAGGCAAAGAAAAATGACGTAAAAAATGTGATCAAAACCTGTTCGGGAGAACCACTCAAGCTGTTAGATACGTTACTGAGGTAATTGAGGCTTCTTCTATTCGTTTAAGTGAACTCGGCTTTCAGACTTTTGGTTTATACTGGTCTTTTCCAGGGAATCTCTATCTTTAGTTATCCCGAATTTGGCTGAACCGAGTGCTGAGTGGTGTCGTAGGGACCTTAGATTGCATTCTCGCAATGGCTGACATTACAATTTCTGAGGGAAGATATCGAATAGGCTTCTAAGGAATTCTGTGGACATTTGTTGCATCTCGTAAATCGTATTTGAAATATGTATTTTTAAAATTTTATTACAATTGAAAAAATTTGCAAAAAGTAAATTACAAATGACGGGAAAATGTAAAAAATGACTTATTGGTCGAAATCGACGGAAAATGCAAAAAATGTCATAAAAATGCCTTATTTCCTTTCCTTTCCATTTCCATTGTCATAACAAAATTAATTTCTATACTAAACTGCATTGTTCTAAAGTGAAAAAAATACAGTTCATTAAAAACCGCCCCCTACTCATCACACTGTCTTACTCATTGACGATGCACACATAAATTGAAAGAAAACAACGCAGTCTCCGGCCAGGTCAGACCTAGCAATGTCCTAGCGAGGTCTCGGGCGAAGTGTCCGGGACGAAGTGTCCGGGGCGAAGTGTCAGCCGCCGTCCCGGACACTTCGCCCGAGACCTCGCCACTGAAGATGCCTACCGCAGTCGTGGGCGAAACGTTTGGCAGTTCAAAGCCAATTGGACCATGACCCATCAGCCCGGAAGAAAACATGAAAATAGAAGGTTTAATAGAAATTATAAGCTTTTTTGAGGAAATTTTGAAAATGTTTTTTTTTTTTGTTTCAGGTACCCCCAAAATATCCACATAATAATCTCGCAGATCCCTAAGTTCTTCTAGTGCGCACGAGAAATAACATTTTTGGAGAAAATCATCTGAACTTTCGGCGATAACGTTTATCACAGACGGACGGACGAACGTTCATTTTGCCATTAATCGATCTTTGAGAATCAAGGTCCCAGGAAGCACGGATTATAACTACACAATACGGTAGAGGAAGCAATGTAGTATACATTCGAATAAGTTTTATCCAATCTATCGTTACCAGGTCATGGCAATAACGATTTTTCTGTCAAAAAATTGCCGATTTCCAAAGCAAGATTTCAGTTCTTTCTCAATACCCTCGAGAAAATAAAATGTGTCTCGTCAATTAGTTCTTCATTCAATATACTGCCCAGAATTTAGAAATCGATGTGAGGAAAACTAGCACGTGTGAAAACTATTCGTGATGTTGTTGAGTATGCATTTCCTGGTGTGGGGAGTGGGGGGGGGGCGCTCACGTGCGCAGGCGCAGAGGAGCCGCGGGCGGCGCTTGGGGAGGCTCCGCCCCCTCCGCCGCCGCCGCCGCCCACGCGTCGCCCACGCGCATGCGCCATGCCGCCCTGCGCAGCCCAGCGCACCTGCCGACTCCAACACTTGGCCAAACAGCACACCTTTTACGTTCTCGCTTACTACGCACTTTCGCAGTAAAGAGAAATAATTGTTATGCTGCGGCGTATTCAGAGATTTTTTGCAAAAAACAAAATCCTACTGGTGCACATACTTTTTCGCATTATTTCTAAATCTGCTATTTTCGAAAATTAAAGCTCAGAAGAATGGCGTATTCAAAATTTAGATTTTGACTACGCCATTATTATAAGCGCCCCTTGCTCGACCGGTGGAAAAAATATTCGAGCAGTTGTCAGAAAATGCTTTTCTTTATAAATTGCATTAATTTCGAGCACATATTACTGGAAAATGACTCGTTTTTCAAAAAAATCACTTTTATAAAGTACCTCTTAAAATTCACATATCCGTTTCAAACTCTAAGGGCCTCTAGTTCATTTAAATCGATTGGGAATATCAATTTTGGAGAAAATCACTTGAACGGTTTAGGCGTTAGAGTTCGAGGTAGATAGGGGACGGACAGGCAGATGTTTTGCCGTCAATTCATTTTTCGGTACGAATGATTCATAAAACATGGCTTCTGACTGTACAATCTATTAAAGTGATTTATAGTAATTTATGTATAGTAAGTAATTTACTATATATTTGAACAAGATTTGTCCACTTTTTCGTTACAAGGGCCTGCCAATAAGAGTTTTTCTGTCGAAAATTCGCCGCTTTCCGGTGCACAGTTATAATAATTTCTCATCTAACGAAGTATTTGCGAGAAATTAAAAATCATATTTTGGAGCCCTGGAGGCGAGGAAGTGCATAAATTTTGTTCCTAATTGTTGTAAATTACGTTTTGCAAGTCCTTGATATCAAAACTACAAGTGTGCAACAACAGCACACTTTCTCCCATTATTTGTTACGGCTACGCAATTTTACACCACTACATGAACCTGGAAACGGGTTTACAAGTAATTTTTTCCTCGGAATCGAATTCAGGTTCATGGAGTTAACTCGTAAGGCGCATTACACCATGCAATCGTTTGGGGCTGCCCGCTTTTTTCAATGCTATTAAAATTATATATATATATATATATATATATATATATATATATATATAAATATATATATATATATAATTTATTCGTACTTATGCAATTCTTATTAAATTCAGCGTTCATTAAAAATGAACGAAATCATTTTTAAGCGTCTTTGGTGCTAATTGTAAAAAAAACTCGTATTTAACGATATATTGAATGTAACAGCCCGCAACCCAAGGTCAGGCAACGCTCTCCCTTCTAACACATGCTCGGGGCGTTATAGTATCCATTGAAAACGAGTCGCGAAAAATCAAAATTACAAAAAAAAAATTCTTATCTAAATATGCTAATATGTATATCATTGAGTTCTCCTTTTTATGCCTGTCATGGTAGACTAAAAAATGTTTAGTTCCATTTAAAAAAAAACAAAGTTACCTCAGTATCTCATAAAACACAAGTGATAAAATGGAAACGAGTAAATACATCAATTAACTCCAAGCTCTCATGTAATTCCGTGAAAATTGCATTGCAATGACTTCAACCGTTCAAACATTACAGGAGCTGCTAAAGATACTTGACTCACTCTGTTTATTATTGACCACATTTTAGCCGTCCTTTGATTCTCACGATGAAAATATTGTTCCGAAGGACCGGTTATTGTGGAATTCCGGAATATTATTCCGAAGGACAACATGGATAAGAACCAACATTTATTGCCTTTTTATTCTTTAAAATAGATGTTATTACATGGGAGCTTTTTTTTGAAAATTTAAGTATTATATGATTTAGTGTAGGGATCACAGAATTTTGAAAATGTGCACACAATTCACTTTTCCCCATAGCACGTCATACGCAGTTTTTAACTGCTTTTTTGACGCAAAATAAATAAAATTTAAAGAAGAAATTAAAGCAGTTTTTGAGAAAGAAATTGTATAAAAATCGATCGGAGAAATATCTTGCACAATAATTTTTTCAGAAATTTTGTATTTTTTATAAAATTTAATATGTAGTTCCACATATCTCAAAGGAACTTTTCTGAAGTTTTGGCTTCGCGGATGAAATCTTTGTTTTTTTACATATATCGTTTTTTATCGCTTACAGCATGGCTGTGCAGTACGACTGGAAGTTTTTCACAACTTTGGAGTAGAATATTTCCTTCTCCGTAGTTGCTCAAAAGATGCAGAGAATAATAATGGTGTACGCAGGGTTAGAAGTAGTTTTCCCGTGGTTTCTTCGATTATCACCAGGCGAAAACCGGAGCAATGCCCGAGCAAACAGGCCCCGAACCACGCGCGATTTTTTCTTCCTCTTCGTTGTCCTAACCTGACCCCCTTACACAAACACATACACACACGCATACACTACACTACCACACATGTTGGGAGACCACTGGGGAGCTGAGAGCTTGTCCCCGCTGGGGCGGTGCCTCGCTGGTGGGAGAGTCCTGGTCAGGGGGAAACCACGCTAGCCGACTTTAGGTCGGCGCCGGATCTCGCCATCCAACGGGGGCAGATCACCGCCATCTCCCGGGGGTACATGCACTACACTTACGGGACTAATGACCTATTCTGTTGAGGCGCTCGCAATCACTAACCAACCAAAGGGTAGATCTCTCCATCAGCGGGGCAGATCACTGCCAACTCCCCCGATAAAAGCAAGCACTTTATCGCGACGAATGATGTTAGCAGTTGACGCACCCGGAAACACTGATCACTGAAAGTGTGTACCTGTAGTGGGGCAGGGGGCTGGCGCAGGAGCAACTGCACGCCGAAGTGATGGCGGCGACCGAGGGGGCGGGGGTGGGGGCGGGGGTGGGGCCAGGGCGCAGCGAGAACGGGGGCTGGGCGCACAGCTCCTGGCGCGGGGGCGGCAGCCAAACGCAAGGCTGCAGACAATGAGCACACACTTAAAGCGCGGAATTCGTAATATTCTGAGATGCGTTCTCGCTTTAGCGAATGCTCGCTTGTAGAGAATGCTCGCTTGTAGCGAATACTTTCGCATCCTTAGAAATACGTGAAAAAGACAGAAATTAGATTATATGAAATACGATAAATAGTTCACTATTTATCGTCTCTTTTTAAAAATCTACATGATTGATGTGAAAATTGAGTTGTCAGTAAGTTTGTTAAATCTTGTGATGTAGTTAACATGAATTACACGTAGAAAAATTAATGGTATTGGTTATAGATTGATGGATGAGATGAATAAAGTTCTTTTACGTTAGTAAACAAGTTATAACCCCACAACGTCAGCTTTTTAACTCAGGGAGGTTACGTCAGGGCTTTCACAAGTCAGTATCCTACGATCTCTTTTTTCATGCCTGTTGTGAATAGTCTCCTAGAAAATAAAACACATCCGAAAGTAGCGCTGGAAGGGGTGGTGGTGCTAGAGGTGGTAGTATTTGTGATAGTGGTAGTGCTGATAACAGTAGTTGTAGAAGCATATTCATATTTTTGTATATTTTATTTTACATTATTTTGTGCGATTGCTGCTACCATTTCAACTGCAACAGAATAACACAGGTGGTTCACGAAACATCCCATCGTGACAACGAATGTCGCAGGACAGAGAGGGGAAGGGGGAGTGCTGAAATATGTTTGGATGAACCCATTCACAACGTTGAACGTCAACGATAAGTTAAAATTAGGACGTAACCGCAAACATGACGTTTTCCCCATTCATCAAAAACAACACACCATCGTATACCGCAGCAAGGACCACAACGTGTAGCCTTTTTCGTGAGTCAGATGTCAATGCAGTGTGTAAGAGCAGACTGTATATGACACAGAGGAAAGTTTGCAAGCTTGAAAGCTATTCGGTTTCACAATGGCAATAGCCGGCCGTATTCCTGTGGATCACGCTGAAGGAGATCTATGAAAGTGTTAAATTTTTCTTGAAAAATTAATAATGAAATCTCTATGTGGTGACCTGAAGATTATTGCCGTCATATTTCAAATTAAGTTAGTAAATCAGTAACAATTGCTTCCTCTGTGAGAGAACAGTTGTGTCAGGACATCACATTACATAAGAAAAGTCTGGTCTGAAAGGAATATTGTGGAGTCCGTAAAAAAATTTCAAGAATATTCCTTTAGTTGCTCCTGATAAGTTCATATTGCCACCTTTGCAATGAAAGCTTGGACTGACGAAGAATTTAATCAATCAAGGAGAGGGTTTCAAATAGTTAAAGACAAGATTAGGGTTACCAGATGAGAAAGCGTGTAAAGTACAAATGAGTTCAAAATGCAGGACAAAAGTAGGACATATTAAAACAACGGTTAGAAACAGTACGTTCTGGATTTGCAAACTAAACACTGTACTTCCTCAGCAGTTTTCCTCCCTTTTAAAGTTTTTGTATTTTGCCTCCAACGCATCAGTAAACCTACACTATTTTTTTCATTATACCATATAGGGTACACCAAACACTGTTTAGTTAATGAATAAATTATGCTGAAGTTGACACACTTTTGTTTAAGCCATGTGTGGAAATGGTAATTTGTTTCTTCCTGTTTATTTATGCCAACGCTCTCCAGGACTATCTCGCCTGAAAGCGGTTTCAATTTTGATCCACCTCATTATTTAAATAAGAGACCTTGCCCAACATTGCGATCAATGGTTTTATTGTATTGTATTGTTTGATTCTGCCAGTCTAACTGTGAAATTTAAAATTTTCGTAAAAGGTACGCTCACGGCTTACTACGTAAGGAGTGTGACACGAAGTTCAAATAGAAACTATCTAGTTAACTAAACTGCTAACGACTAACTAATCTAGACATTTTTAACATGCTAAGAAACACGATACAACGTTGGACCATGGGTCACTAACTTAATGTCAAAAAAATTGCAGTAAAGAAAATAAGCAAATGGAATTTTAGAAAAAACATCACGGTGCTGGAAAATTAAATCGTTATTTGTAACACGAAAATAGGACAATGTTCTAATTTTGGGAGATAAGTACGGATGTCAGGACTGCCACTAAATATACAGATATGTCCTGCTAAATACGGACATCTGGTAAATATAGACAAGATTCCCACGTCCCAGTGATGCTATAATCAAAGAGGGAATCTTTGTTGGTCTACAAATTCAGGAACTACTTAAGGATAAAACCTGTAATAGAGCCATTGAAGGGAAAGAGAGAGGAGTTGCCTTCAAAATTGTTGTTCGTAATTTCTTGGTAAATCGATCTAAAGATTAGACTATAGATGTTGATGAGCATCTGAGGTCACCCTAAGAGTGAGGTTGCAATATATCGCTGAAGATACACTTCCTCCACTGTAATCTGTCCTTTTTTTCATGTAATTGTGGCGCTTTGAGTGACGAACACGAATAGCGCATCCATCAAGATTATTCAGCGTTGGAAAGAAGATATTAGGGCAAGTGCAACTCATGTACCATTGCAGACATTGGGGATGTTCCAGAGATATAGTACAAACGAAAACAAAACAGAGACGATCCTGTGAATAAACAGTTATCTGTCTGAAAGTAAGAGTTTATTCTTACATATAAAACTAAATTTTGAAAGGAAGAGCTAAGAAAATGATTGTGATGCCATATTCTTATTCGATTCCAATTTGGTAAAAATTTACTGCTTTTGTTAAGGAAAGAGACAACTTTTATTTTTTTCTAGACTAGTGTGAGGCACAAAGCAATGAAAAATGTTTTTTTGCACAAATGTTTTGTTAGAATCCGGTTTTCGATGATTTTAGGAATTTTAATGAGCTCCTAAATGAGTTTGTTTGACGTAGAATGACCATTTCCAAGAACTTCAGCTACTTTCGGCACATTATATTCGATTCAAACTGCCGATAATGTTCCTGGCCGTGGATATTTTGAATGCTCTGTCTGTCGTCACGAATTCTTTCACATCCTCTAAAGACATTTTTTCGACTAATTGCTTCGCTACCAAACACATCTGTATCATTTCATAAGTTTAGCAGAACGTTTACTCCATAAAAAACAAATTCAATATTGGCACGTTAGTCCATTGTTCTCCTCCTGGCTCTGGTTAAAAAAGTACCTATTTGTCCTTTATTTATAGCAAACGAGTTACGCTAACGCTCAAACTTATTACAAAAGACAGTGAAAATAGCAGACTAGTTAAGTCATTTATTTTGAAAATTGGTATTAAAATGGAATCACAGGCAATTAAACAACTAAGACAACAAATAATTAATACTTTGTGTTACCATTTGGTATTTTAATTTTTAATTAATTTTAATTTAATTTTTTAATTTTTTTTTTTTAAACGCAACTAGTCCATTAAAATATGTAGCCACTTAATTCCACGTTAAATTGTATATTTAATGTGAAAGTATCAATATATTTGATTGTCTGTAATTCTATTGAAATCTAATCCTCATTTTACATAATAAGGCAACAATTGAGAATAATAATTAAGTCATTTATCTATTCGCAAATGGCGCGAGTGGTAATGCGATAAAGAGATCCAGCCCCTTTACTAAGGCACAGACTGCCTGTTAATTGATACACCGCTTTACATGATCATATTTTCATCATTTTCCTTACAGAAAATAGATGGAAAAGTGATGTTTGTATCTACGCAGTTCTGTCTCGGTCCCAAAACTCGATGAATGAGATCTAGCATTTTACACATAATTTCGTTTTCTGCACGTAATCGTAATGAAAATATTACATCCGGACGCTAGAAAAACAACTGAAAATCGTCAACAGTTAAACGTCGCATTTTTGGTTTCAAATTAAGTTGGGTGGTTATAGTTCACAGAACGAAGCGACATTATAACACACTACATGTTTTATTTCTCACTACATAATCACTTTTACACTCACTACATTACAACTCAATATATTAAAATGCTCTTGCAACTGTACAGAGAGAACAAAGTGCACTAGACACATGCCAAACGAGCCCTTTACAATCCCGTGAACGGGCAGTTCAAGTAACGGAAGGAATTGAAAGGGGGCGTGACCGCCATTGTAGTGGATGATTCACGAGTTGGTGGAGGGGGCCACGTTTCAAATCTGATTCTGCTATTGCGCTCGTTTTCATCGTTATCTTTGTTTTCGGGTGAGTGTAACAAAAATAAAAATATAAAATGAAAAAACAAAACATTAGCTGTATATGGATAATGTTCCATATATGTTTTATATGTCAATCTTTATAATACACTTTAAGTATACTTTACTACACAAAGTTTACTTTAATAAATTCAAGTAACTTAAGTAACTACATAAAGTATACTTTTCAATTTGTTGGAGCACTTAATAAATGTCCGAAAACTCTTAACTATATTATATAACGTATATTTTCATTCGGTTAAATATACACGCACCAAAACGAACTTATTGTTACTCTAAACAACTAAGTTGCCCCTATGCCAGTCGCAACGATGTCTATAAGGTACACACTTTTCCAAGACAATAGTGGCCTTCACATTATTCCGAGACAGCAGCGCTCTCAGAGTGTGAATCTAATATATTTCTATTCCAACGTCTTTGATACCAAACCAGAGAAAGTTCCGAAAAATGACCCCAGGAGCTCAGTACTGAAACTGGATGGAATCTGTACCGTAAAATGAAACATAGGCAATTTTCCTCCAAATTTTTCTCCAAATAACAGTCCCTTTGGTCCATCACCATTATTATTATTATTATTATTATTATTATTATTATTATTATTATTATTATTATGTTTTAAAATAATTTAAAGTTACATTGTATTGATATTCCTAAATGTAATATGTAAATTGTAGTGTTCTGACACCAGCTTGTATAAACCTACCTGCATAAATAATGAATTACTATCTATATCTATCACCTTTCTAAACCGACGAAAAAATAATTTTAAAAAATGATGAAAAAGTGGCCGTATGAAGCGGTCGCTCCCGCGTCGAGGCCTTTGGGCGGCAGGTCGCACTCCGAGGCGGCGGTGGAGGCGGCGGCGCGCATCGCGAGGGCGGGCGGCGGCGCCACGGCGAAGGCGGGCGTCGGCACTGCCACCACACGCGCCACAATCGCCCAACGCCTCCCCCGACACTACACTTATTTATTTTTGGTTAATTCACGCCACGAACAGTTAAAATCTGTGGGTGACGTGCTATGGAGAGAAGGGAATTCTGTGCACGTTTTCATAATTTTGTGATCACTACCCGAAGCTATATACTACTTGAATTTTGAAGACAGAGAGATGCTTGGTTGGTTGTTTTTTTCGTGCTTCCAGGCGCGTCAAATGCTTCGGTCATTAGTCCCGTAAGTGTAGAGCATGTTTGTTCTCGGGAGATGGTGGTGGTCTTCCCACGCTGGATGGCGAGATCCGGCGCCAACGTACCGTCG
The DNA here is from genome assembly GCA_964035755.1 of Teleogryllus oceanicus. Classification (NCBI taxonomy): domain Eukaryota; kingdom Metazoa; phylum Arthropoda; class Insecta; order Orthoptera; family Gryllidae; genus Teleogryllus; species Teleogryllus oceanicus. Next base: position 35,697,533 of record CAXIVR010000011.1, on the reverse strand, counting down.
GCTAGCGGGGTTTCCCCCTAACCAGGACTCTCCCACCAGCGGGGCACCGCCCCAGCCGGGACAAGCTCTAACCTCCAGACCGGTCTCCCGGAATGTGTGGTAGTGTAGTGTATGTTAGAGTAAGTGTGTGTGTAAGGGGAGAGGACAGGACAAGGAAGAGGAAGGAAACATCGCGCGCGGCCTGTGGCCTGTTTGTTAGGGTACTGCTCCAGCATTCGCCTGGTGTTGATCAGAGAAATCACGGAAAGCTACCGATCAGAGCAGCCGGTCACTAAAATTCTCCTCCAGACAGCGACTGAATTAGACCTAGCTGGAAAGCTAGTGTCGAAAATCCTGTCGCCGTCAGGACTGAAACCTAGGACCTCCCGGTCAGAGGCGCTGCAGTGACATCAGTTGATGCACTGAGCTACCGCTTCCGGTAGTACAGAGAGACAATGAGCTTTTTTTTCAAGGATTGTTAACGTAATATTCACTCCAATGTAATAAAATCTTTTTTCAAGGGTAAATCAGCAATAAATTTGGGCTCTTATTCCTCATCAGCCCTTTGTCAAGGAATAATATTTCCTGCAACGACATCATGGAGAACGATAATTTGAATAACTATATTTCCCACTGAATTCTAGAAGACGTGCATAGATAATGAAGTTACATTTGGGTTTTTCGAACGTGGCATCTGAAGGTAGTGTCTCCAAGATGGAATATCGCACGACTTTTTGCGTCTCTCTCGGTCCTGCCGCATGATCACGACCGTATCAAGCAGTGCTGCAGATGAAGCGACTCTAGCGGCACGACTGAGAAAGATGCGAAAAGCCGGGCGGTATTCTATTTTGAAGATACTACGCTCAGATGCCTCGTTAGAAAAAACCAAGTACACTAACACTTCACCTGTCTCTCTTCATGAAACATCTCAGAATCTCGAAAAAAATTATTGCTTTTATTTTATTTTCTCACTACAGCTTACGCAATAGAATTTTATATAATGCTGCGCGAAAAAAAGGTGAATTTTCGACAGAGAAATTTATTAAAGGGCCCTGGGAGCGAAAAAGTTGATAAATTTAGAAAAATGTGCTCTAACATGTGGTGTTAGTAGGCAAAACGTCCATCTGTCTGTCCGTCTGAGTTACACTAGCGGCTAAACCGTTTATCCATTTTTTTTTCTTCAAAATTGACTAGTGAGAACCCGTCAAAATTTGACGGTGACATCTGAGATAAATGTAAAATACTCTGCCCAAACTAATGTTCACAATACGTTGCATTGTCTGGATCTTCAGGGTACAACGAAGATATTCTGTGATGTGGAGTTCCCAAAAGTTTGAACACGAATGGCCCATGACCTGGTGGCAATGTAATAAGGCACAAAAGAAAGAGCACTATTATACTGACGATTATTATTTCTAAAGTTTTTTGATATGTCATCATCTCCTATAAGCAACTGTTTGATTTCTTCTGGCATATTCCTCGAAGATAAACTTATTTTCCCATTTAAGCAACACGGAGTAAACTGGTTTATAGAATTTCTCTCACATGGGAAGTACAAATCAGAACAAAACTGACATTTCATAGACAACGACCCAACAGAAAACGAAATGACCTCACTATCACGACACCTACGCTGACTTTATCTTCCCCTGCGTCCTCCGTACGTTTGCGTCTTTTGGGGCGCGTGGGCAAGATTCGGAATTCGACACAAGCTGTGAACAACTTCACTACTTCAGTACAACCGAGCAAAACTCACTGTCCGAATGTTCTCTACAAAATACACCACAAAAGCAAATACATGCAAACTGTCAACACCACAATGCAATTATTACACTGAAACAAAACCTTGATGAATTGTAAAAAAATCTCAACAATCAAAATAAAGCATCAAGCAGCGCCCCCATGAAGCAGCCACTCTTTGGAAAAAAAATTGACTATCGATAAACGTACTATTAAAGAATTATTTAATTAATTAATTTACACCATAAATGTTGGTGAATCAACACAAACAAGATCTGATAACACATCTAGAGATCGCATTCTTTCATTGAAAGGAAAAAATACTACAATCGGTTCAGTAGAAGCTCTATACGCAGCCATGGCAGAATACCTTTTTTTAAAAATATATAGATATTCCACAATCAACATGGCTGTTGTCGCGGCCCCATGAGATTAAAATCGATATTTTAATTTTGGGGGTTATTTTGCATGTACCTCTGTAACCTTTTCCAAATTTTCCAAAAATGGCTCCATGTTTTTTTTTTTTTTTTTTTTTTTTAAGTTCTCGCATTTCGAGACAGCACGCAGATCATTCTGCTAAAAAGCATTATATTGAACACCGCTTGCAATGTTTATGTATTATCCATTGGTTCTGGCATTACAGAAAAGTCTTACGCTAAGAGTCAGGTTCTCAAAAACTACTAATAATTTGAAAACATTATGCATCGCAAAATTTGAAGAATATATTTCATTAAGCAAAAGTTTCTCCAACAACATAGTTGCAGGGGCAGATAAAAAAAACGCTTAAAGTTTTCGAAAATCTAAAGCTTTTAATGAAAATGAGACCGGCGCTTTTTTATCAATGAATGTTATTCCGTTTGAGCAAGGAATTAAAGGAAAAACGTCGTAGGAATTTTTTTAATGTTAAAAATGCCTCAGGGGCTTAATGAAGAAAACACTCAAAAATTAAAATATTACACACACAGAGCAATCATTGCTTAGTAATATGGTACAAACCCGTTGTTTTTTCGTAGAAATCTGCAGGATTTCGAAAATTGGAATAATTATTTTATTTTTTCCTATATGTTATAGTTTTTATTTCCTTACATACGTAGCTCTATATAGGCTACATTACGTACCTGGATCAACAGGATCGTGGTTACAAGGGGAAAATGGAAATGACTTAAATGACTCGAATCGATTTTCTCTTGAGAGTTCTCTTAAAGAGGGAATTTTGAAAGAACTATAGGGGCCCAAAAAGTCCTCGGGCATTTTGTCTCCCCTGGATCATTAGAACCATTAACGTCTGTGGTGCATAAACAACTGGTTTTTAATTTACTCCAAATATATTATTGATGGAAGACACGATGATATTGGTATGTGACAGTTAACGACTTTCGTCAAATTTTCAAACGAATAAACATGAAAAAATTGCTTTAATGTTTTGTCTTTGCTTTCTCTGTATTGTTTAGGCTTATCCTCTTATGTCATTCTTATGTCGTTATTCATGACCTATACTGTAATTTTATTAAAATAAAACAAAAATATTTTACTGAATCTCATGTATAAAATATTAGACGATGCGTATTGGGCTACGTCTGTTCTCGGAAAGTTATCCTTGAACTTTGAGAAATATACTTAAGATAAACTTGTCACTAGATTAAAAATAAAACCTTGAAACATCATTCATTACGGTTTCTGAAGCTATGACGCCTTGGGAGAATGGCAGCTCACAATTTGTATCCAAGACAATCCTCAGAAACGAAGGCAGGTATTGAGGATGGGAGATGAGTTATTCCCACAAGGGGGAGGGGGAATGGGGACATGGTGAGGCGGGATGGTGTGAAAGCCATCACGGCAGTGGCCAAACGCCTTCAGTTGGAGCAGGGTCAACGAAGTTAGTGATGGTTAACCCAACTTACTTTACCCTATATCACGTAGAGTTTTTTACTTTTCTTTGGCTAAATAAATCAAATCAAAAGAAATAAATGCACTGTGGTAGGCCACCTCCACCCACTGACCTCGCGGTTACTCAGCGCAAGACCAATCGCTCGCACCGGCAGAGTTCGCTCAGAGCCACCTTTGCCTCTGTCTATGCAGCGTCCCCCATCCAGAGAACCTACGATTCGAGTCAGTGGCGGATATTCAGCACTAGCTATGTATAAAGCTGGAACAAATTAATTCGCTGTCTGGAGGAAAATTCTAGTAACCGGCAGCTCAGGTAGATAGTTTTCCGTGGATCCCCATCAATACCAGGCCAGATCAGTTCCTTACCACCGGGAGCGGTAGCTCAGGGCAACAACTGATGTCACTGCAGTGCCTCTGACCGGGAGGTCCTAGGTTCGAGTCTCGACGGCGGCAGGTTTTTCGACACTAGCTCGTGAACTAGGTCGAATTCAGTCGTTGTTTGGATGAGCATTCTAGCGGCAGGGTGCTCTGATAGGTAGTTTTCCGTATTTTTTTTCGATCAACATCTGGGGAATGCAGGAGCAGTACCCTAACAAACGGGGCACGAATCGCGCGCGATCTTTCGTTCCTCTTCCTTGTCATATTCTCACTCCTTACACACACACACACATACACACACACATTAACATGCACTACACTACCGCACATGCCGGGAGACCGGTCGGGGACTTAGAACTTGTACCAACTGGGACGGTGCCCCGCTGATGGGAGAGTCCTGGTTAGGAGAAACCCCACTAGCCGACGGTAGGTCGGTGCCTATTCTCGCCATCCACTGCGGGAAAACCACCGCCTCCCCCCGAAAAAAACATGCACTACACTTACGGGAATAATGACTTCTCTAGTTGACGCGCCCGGAATCAGTAATGAGTCAACATCAACCATTCCTTGCCATTCCATCGCTCTACATGACATTCATTTGTTTCCTGCCCTGTCCCTTCTTAAGAGTAACTCCTCTATAAGAGGCTGCTGCGAGCGCAGAACGCGTGCGTGTGGGGGGCGTGGCTTACTTGCTGGGCCTGTGGTGTGGGGCGCGTAGGGCAGCTCCGCAGCCGGTGGCGCCGCGGGGCGCAGGGGGTCGGACGAGGCGGCGTCGTCGCCCGGCAGCGCCGCCCGTTGTTGCCCCTTCCTACCCGCACTCTCACTCCCCGCCCCGCGGCAAGATTAAATAAACCCGCGTAAGCATAAACTCGCTTAACATGAACCTCGCCGTAACACGCCGGTCCCAGCAAGGGATTACGGTAATAACGACATTTATAAAACTCGAATAATACGAATTTTTGTAACACGAACTCCAATTATTTCGGCCCCTTGGAATTCGTTTTAATGAGCGTGTACTGTATTATTTCATAACAATAATAATTATTATTATCATTAGCCTCTGGAATGGCTTATGGGCAGCATACTACCTTCCAGTGCTGTGGTCCCGGGTTCGATTACCGGTCGAGGCAAAAATAGAGATGTAGCTTTCCCTTAAAATCGTCACAGTTCCTGTAGATGTGCGACGAAGACAAGCTCAAGCAGGCGGATCTTGTTAGTTACGGTGAAGATAATACGTCATGTTCGCCTCATGTCGCTCTTACTTCCAAGCACGATAATTTTTCTAGCTCCATGCATAGGAGACACCGATAGCTGGCCGGCGAAGTCGGACAACCGACCCCAAACGCCAAATACATGCATTATTATCATACAATTTTTTGCTTGATTGATTTGAATTTTTTGATTGATTGATTTTTTCATGTTTCCGGGCGCGTCAACTTCTTTGGTCATTAGTCCCATTAGTGTAGTGCATGTTTTTTCTCGGGAGATGGCGGTGATCTTCCCCCGCTGGATGGCGAGATCCGGCGCCGACCTACCGTCGGCTAGTGGGGTTTCCGCCTAACCACGACACTCCCACCAACGGGGCACCGTCCTAGCCGAGACAAGCTCTAAGCTCCCAACCAGTCTCCCGAAATATGCGGTGGTGTAGTGCATGTTAGTGTTAGTGTGTGTGTAAAGGGAGAGGATAGGACAAGGAAGAGGCAGGAAAGATCGCGCGCGGTCCGTGGCCCGTTTGTTAGGGTACTGCTCCGGCATTCGCCTAGTGTTGATCGGAGAAACCACGGAAAACTACCGATCAGAGCAGCGGACAGCTAGAATTCTCCTTCAGACAGCGACTGAATTCGACCAAGCTGTCTTAACAAGAGAACGTTTTTATCAAGAGAACGTGCGCCGGAAAGCGTCGAATTATCGATAGAAAACCTCTTATTGCCGGGCCCTGGTAACGAAAAAGTGCGTAAATCTTATTCCTAAATGTAGCAAATTGCTACATTGCTACATCAATAAAAAACGTTGTGTTGCTTTTACAATTTTTCAAAAATATGACCAGTTTTCCCATTATTTTCAGTGAAATAAAGGCAATTTTTAAACAATTATTTTCTCAAAAAATTCGCGCTAGTCCTAGTTTGGGTGAACTCTGTGTTTTCTGAGAATTGCAAAATATTAACATTTCAAAACTAGAAATTTGAAGATAGAGATTTTTGTCTTAAACGAAATCTTTCTAAAATATCAACTCTTTAAACGATTTTTTGAAACTACCCGTTTTCGCAGAATTTCTGATTGAAATTAGGCAATTTATAAATAACAAATTTTCTCAGAGAAAGCACCAAATTTTCTCTTCAGTTTCTTCTCCACGGATAAAACGAAAGACGCTTAAAAGAATGTAGCCACTCATTTCCGTTGAACTGAATTTTCGAAAAATGCAACTTTAGAAACAATGCGAGAAAACTCCACCAGTTAGATGTAACGTGGATCTTCTATTGTTCGTAGAACTTATTATAATTTATTAATATTTGTGTGCATCTTAATTTTAAATGTTTGTATTTCCTCCTGAAAATGGCCACCTGTTTTTAGTTTGGCCGAAACGTTGAGAAAATTGTATTAAAATGATATTTTCAGTTCTTATGTTCTCAAGTATACTTAGGTTTTGTAGAAGCATAAAGACATTTTTGTTTTTATGTTAGGTTCATTTTGCTTCATGGTAGTAGTTAGTAGTACTTATGTACTTGCGTTTTGTCTGTCTTTTTGGCCTTTATTTTTTGCAATAACATTAAAGATTTGTTGTATTATCAATTCTTATTCATTTTAGTAGATCTTCAAAAAACAATATTCAACGACTCGTTTTTAACATATTTTATTATGATCATTTTATAAACTAATACGATTATAAATTGCACAATGGCAATTGTTCTATTGCGATGTTGAAATTAGTGATTGTATGAGCGCTAATGTACAGAAAGGCATATACTATAAAGTAAGAATAATGGAGATGGAAGCGCTTCAGCTGTTTCCAGATGATCTGCCCTTGGAGAGTTAGAAAGGAGTAAATAATATTTCTAGCTAAATTTTTGGTCTGTGTAGATGATCAAGTTCCTATTTACTATTATTTACTAAGGACGATTAAAATATTGAATTATTTATTTATGTTTCCAGCCACGTCCACAGCTATGATCCTCAGTTCCAGTAGTGATGTGAATTTTATTCACTGAGGGTGGCGATGTTCCTTCCTCGTTGAATGATGAGATCCGGCGCCGTACTACACTTCGGTTTACGGGGAATTCTCCCTTAAGGTACGAGTTCCGGCAGAGCGTTGCCGGAACGAGCTCTAAGATTTCAACTGATTATTCTACATATGGGGTAGTGTAGTACATGTAGGTGTGAAAGAGGAGAGGATAGTACAACGAAGAGGAAAGAAAGAGTGCACGTGGTCCGTGGGCCGCTTGTTAGGTATTGCTCTGGAATTCGCGTGATATTGATCGGAAAAAACAACAGAAAATTATCGATCAGAGCTTCAGGCAGAGGCGGCTGAATTCGATCTAGGTATATAACCAGAGGCGATAATCCGCCTCTATCGGGACTCGAACCTTGGGACTACCCGGACAGGTTCGCCGCAGAGACAATGGCGATGCTGACTGATCTATACCCATCTAGTGGTACGATTAGAAAAACCCTAAGTAAAATTCTGGTTGGCTTACGGGTGGGAAATGTTGGATCGGGTTTTCACGTCTTGGGAATGTTCTAAACGGTAAACACTTTCTAAATTTTTAAAATTTCCCAACTTGCTAGTTTGTGGAATATTTTATTTATTTATTTATTTATTTATTTGCGTCAAAAAACAGTTAAAAACTGCGTATGACGTGCTATGGGAAAAGTGAATTGTGTGCACATTTTCAAAATTCTGCGATCTCTACACCAAGTCATATACTACTTAAATTTTGAATTTTGAAAGGAGAAAAAAACAACAAAAACTCCCATGTAATAAAACCTATTTTCAAGGATAAACAAGCAATAAATTTTGAATTTTGAAAGGAGAAAAAAACAAAAACTCCCATGTAATAAAATCGATTTTCAAGGATAAATAAGCAATAAATTTTGAATTTTGAAAGGAGAAAAAACAACAAAAAACTCCTTAACTTCATTTAATTATTTTAACTGTAAACATTTCCTAAAAATGATTTGATAATATCCGCGTTTTTAAATACTTTTTAACTTCATTTAATAACCAAATAGTTTTACAACACATTGTATTATTATTGTTATTATTATGAAATATACGTAAAATCATTAATTATTATCTTTCAACGTTTTCAGTTTCTCAAGGCTTGAACTCTTGACTTGATTTGTTTTCGCTTGTATGCTGACGCAATTCCCTCCCTTTCTAGTTTTTCTTGGGATAATTCAAAAATACGTACGCAATTTTAGCTTCTTCAAAACCTCTTTGAAACAATTAGTAGTCCTTATTAACATTTCACTGATTTAAACTTTTCTTCTCTTTTCCCGATCCTTTTCTCTACCAAACTTGCTGAGTCACAAAAAGATACTTTCTCTGAATTGGAGTACAATATCCTAGTGTTCAACCTAACGTATGATTAATTTTTTAACATACCCCTAACTTGAAATTAATAAATTTAATCACACAAATGCTGTGTGAGCATGCCTTTTCAATAAAACTCTTCCCCCCTCGCTTTCACTTTTGTTTTCTATGTGAGACACCCTTCATCCAAATTGCATACGTATTTTTCATTGAATGACTTCCTTTTATTATGCACTATTGTAATAAGAATATTGAAAGGGGTCACGCAGAAGAACAGGCTAAATGACCTGAGCCTCGCCACCAATAAAGACATTTATTTATTTATTTATTTATTTATTTATTTATTAAATAAGTGGGAAACAGGATGTCATTTTTTTTCAATGGTTTAGAAGAGGGCTACTCAGGTGCAACAATTGGGACCACACTTTTGGCGCCGGCTCAATGCAATTTGCCCGCGTGCCACGTAACTTTTATTCAACTAGAGCCGATGGTACCGGAACAATTGGGCTAACCCGCCAAATAGCGAGCAGCACCGTTGTTCACTGAGCCCGACCAGGCCTTGAGGAGCCTTGCTTTAAAATACGTAATGTAATAGCTGAAAATAATGTATAAATAGGTGAAATGTAATTATATTTCTGTACTTAACAAATTTAATTTCAAATGTTGAATTTTATAAAAATTACAACTTTTTATATTATATTTAGGAAACAAAATGTTACTTAAATGTATTAATATTACAAGCAAATGCATTACTGTCTTAAAAATTATTTTTCGTAAAGAGTCATACGTGGAAAGACAGTGAATCCCCCTTTAGTCGGTCACTCATGGTTCCTGAGAAAGAAATGGGCGTAAGTACTCTGAAAAAGTAATAGTAAGTAAATGGTCGTAAGTACTCGTAAAAATGGTCGTTAGTTAGTATGCATTGTTTGGTAACACATTTTTAATTATACTTAATCTCCAGTATGTCAGATGCTTCTTTACTTGTGCACACTTAAACACTTATACAAAATCATTCATCTTCTGGCATTTGCACTATTTTTGAGACCGTTGGTTTTTACTTCTCATTCACGGAATGGATTACCAACAAGACTTGAATCTGCAGTTCTACCTTATTCAGGAAATTTCAGATCATTACTGATCTCTTTATTGATATCTGAATTTCAAATCAATTACTCCTCAAAATAAGTAACATTGTTCATTGTTCACACATATCATTGTTCTAACACTGCGTCCCGACGCAAAAAGTTACTGAAAAAAAAACCAGTAATATCCAAAATTTCCAGCGTTAGAGGTCAAACGTCAGAGATTCTTAGCGTTAGAGATCAAAATTCGTCACGACGATGTGACCGTCTAATACAGGTCAATTTACGCAACGTGCCTGGTCGCTGCCCGCAGAGACAGAGGTCTGCGTAAAATAGAGAATACAAGTATTTATTGTATCAATATATTATTTATATCATACATATATTTATTGTCACAATTGTATTTACACGTAACTTTTTGGAAAATGAATCAATTTCGTAGTAAGTAGGCCGCTAATGGGGGAGATGGCCGTTTTAGCAGGTTTCACTGTGCATCCGCGTTAAAGAGCTGAATATTTTATTCTTTTCATTATAAACATATTGAACTGTCTTTTTCAGTAATAATCACTTTCAGAGTACCAATGGAAAGTAAAATATTTTTGTATGTTTGGAATACATTATGAGTTGCCATGATACTGGAAAACAATGGTTTTTAATTGAGATACAGTACATACTACACGTGAATATTTACAAAGAAACTAAAGTTTACGTTTCAGAGCAATATACATGTTACAATATTACACATAATGTATTTCATAAATTATAAAGTAGTATTAAGAAAGAAAAAATATGCGAAAGGAAATAATAAACGAAAAGAATATCACTACAGGAGTGAAAATGTGTGGAGTCATCCCTGAGAAATTGTATTTTGACATGATCGTATAAAACAGATGGTTCCTGTATGAAGTCAACCTCAGTGTATCGAGGCGTGAATAAAGTTCGTGAAGAGCGATTCGCATACTTTTCAGCCTACTTTGATGACGGACACCTTCTTGTAGACCTTGACGGGTCCGGGCTCCACGTAGACGGGCTGCACCGGCTGATACACGTAGGTGGGCTCGTGGCGCTGGTAGTAGGTGGGCGGCGGTGGGGGCGGGGCCGGCGGGGGCTCGAAGGTGGGTTGCGGGGTGGAGTACTCGGGCGGGGGTGGTGGCTCGGTAGACATACTGGCGCGGGGGCGGGGCGCGTGGCTGCTCGTAGGCGTAGGTGTAGGCGTCCGCGTCGTAGGAGAAGTCGAGCGAGGGCGCGGTGAAGAGTTTGGAGGCCAGCGCGCCCAGCAGCAGCTTCTTCTTCTTCTTGAAGAGCAGGAAGCGCTTCTGGCGCGCCCCTTGCTCCGCCTCCGCCGCCGCCTCCTTCTCCTCCTCCGCCTCTCCCCCTGCATCAACAATACACACGGCAGCGTCAACAACTAAACACTTTTTATTTATCAGCCACCCGTTCGACTGAAGCCTTTTGGGGATTTTAAGTTTACATACATGAAAGATTAAGTTGTTGGGATATCCTCAGGCAAATGTGTACGTAAGGCGTACCCATCAGTTGCAAATTCAATTCTCGTAAGTTTTGAAAATACTGGCATTAACGTTTATATATTACACCATCATATTGTTATCATATATTAATGTAAAAAGAATGGTCGACACTTTTGTACCATTTTGTAACACTTGTTTTGCTTTTATATATAATTTGGTAATAGTTGACAACTGCAATATTGTTAATCCTTTTTATTAATCAATGTGGTCAATCATGACCTAGAAGTTAATGCAGTTCTAATTAATAAAGCCAAAAAATGCGTTAAAAAAGCGTTAAAAGCATAAAATGTGAGCAGTGGGACCTTGCTAATGCATGGGACGTGTTAAACCATGGTTTAACATTAGCAAGGTCCCACTGCTCACATTTTTATTTTATTAGTATTTTGACCATTTTGATATAGTACTAAATTGATATAACGAATAATGAACATGTTATTTCTTTTAGACATAAGCATTATTCAATTTCTAGCTCTGTATATGAAAATGAAATTGACTTTCTCGTATGAATATTTCCATTTATTGACTATATCGATTACATTTTTATGGCAAATAAACTTCTATGTATATTAATAATGCATTTAACTATTTTATACTAACACTTAAAATACTAAAAATATATCCAAAATGTATTCTGCATGTCCAGTTTTCGTTTAAATAATCCCAATTATTTCACAACGGATGAAGCTGTAATACCTCTAATTAAAAGAAACACTTGTAATAAATTGCATCACATTTTGATTAAGAGACACCCTGTGTAAATAATTTCAATGATTGCCAGCACAAATATTAATAAATTTATTAATATCCTTTTTAAACAGCACATAACAAAACATTTATGAAATGAATAAGATAATTATTTAAAATGGACTATAATGTATGTAATATTTTATTTTTAATTTTTAACGTGGAAACTTCAAATGCTGATTCGAAAACGAAAGCTATCGGTAATGATCAATTATTTTATCGTCTGTTGAATCACACTAGTATGAGTAATAAATCTCGACCATCATTCGAACAGACACACCGATGTATCTATTAGAATGATGATCGAGATTTATTACTATCGCTAAGGAATTGCAGGCTATGTTTGACTACGTAAATGGAATGAAGGACATGCCATTTGATGTGTGTAAGTGATGTAGAAATAATATCAAGGAGGTGCACAGCACTTAGTTCTTTATTCCGGTATATTACTGACCCCGTTTGCGTGAGTTATGTAGATACGGTTTCAGACGAGAGCGTAAGAGTTACGGCGTCTCTTGATGGTGACATTTAAGCGAGAGTCAGCGGCAAGGAAATCTCCGTCTGTCCGTGCGTCCAGCCGTTTCTGAACAACACTAGCTCCCAAATCGAAGGCAAGACTTTCTCCAAAAGTGATATTCCTCCACAGATTTTAATGATGATGCAGTCTCTTGAATTTGAAAAGTATGGGGCTCACATTTTACATGAAGCCTCTTCGACATTTTCGAAGTTTTCTTAAAAAATCGTCCCAAATGTATTTACTTTCTACTCGAATGAAGAAATGAACGCATATAGAAATGGTGCAGGTCTGAATTTCACTTAAATCTTTGAATTTTCAAAAATTGCAAACGTTCAAACTTTTTAACACCCACCACAAACAACATTTTAAAGATACGTTTCTTCAAAAAATGTGTTCTTGAAACTAAGACTTTTAATTAGTCAGATACGATTTATAAAGCGGTCATTTCACGAAAATTTGAGAGAAATCACAGTAATTTTTTAAAAATTACGTAAATATTTGCTCAAAAGCGCCTTATAATTTTCCTTTATTTTCTACACAAATATATCAAAGTTTGTTTAATAATATGTCATAGTCCTAATTTCACTTCACTAAGAGTTTTAGAATTTTGGTAAGTGCAAAAGTTCAATTTACAACTGTCAAAATTTGTTTGGTCTTTTACACAATTAAAACTGGGCCTAGAAATATCTATGTAACCCAATCCTTTCCTGAATATTAGATCTTTAAATCATTTCCTACATTTCTTTTCAAAATACAAGTCGTTTTCGAGGCATACGTTGAAAAGTTCAAAGGTTTGTCTTACCTATCTTAGGCTTTTAATATTTAATCGAGAGATTTCTTTCTCATTGCAATGTATTCGGAAATATTAAATCATTATTTCATTTACATATTTTTTATGAGGAATTTTCGTTATTTTGCATATAGGTTTCTCAAGCGTTAAAACGAGCGATTAAGGATCTACATCATTTACACTTGCTTAGACTAACGGTATACCGCATTAAACTCGCAGTTTTGAGGATTGTTACGATATTATATTTAAAAATAATAATACATTATTAGAACCTTTCTCCATTTAAATTTGTTTCTATCACCAGTATTATGGGAGCAGTGTTGAGAAACGAATCTACCACTCGAATCCAGGGAACGTTTGCCAACACACTTTGGGGTTGATTTTCAGAAGCCCGTCACCACCGCTACCGCTTCATGTAATTGCACATTTACAATTTTATTTATGGCCAGAATTCGAATTGCACAATGTTGCTAGTTTTAGGTAAGTGAGAACATGGAATACATTATTACACTGAATTCAATGACAGAAAGCTTTTTTCACTTAAAATTCTGAAATTAAAAAAAGATAATTTTTCGCGCTTTGTTAAGGAGATTTTCAAATTAAAGTTGAAGTAAGATGATTATAATATAGCGGAACTTTTCCTTCACGTGTGTATCAAAGAAAAAATGGTGCTGGTTCCACTTTCGATGAACTCAGTATTTTCGAAAATTGCAAAAGATTTACATTGCAAAACCAAAATATTGTCGATAGAGATTTTTTGTCTCAAATAAAAAATATGTTCTAAAAATTAGACCTTTACAGAACGTCATTTAATATTTTTTGAAAAAAAGTTGTTTTTGCATAATTTCTGCTTTAATTTAATGCGAGTTATAAAAGGAACATTTTCTAAAAAAACATCTCCAAATGTTTTCTTTTTTCACGGTTATTGCAAAGGACGATTAAAAAAGGTTAAGGTATTGTTTTCGTTGAGTTCCCTGAAATTTTGAAAGCTGCTTAAATTAGAAATAATGGGAGACACCATTATTTTTTAAGTATGAGCAAAAGTAAATATGACGAAATGATTGCGTGATGAGAATGAGAGGGAATGTGAATCTGTGTTAGAATCTGGGCGCAGAGAAAAAATTGTTCTGCTTTGAAACACAGGTTCACGTAATAGTATAGCCGTAATAGTATAGTATATTGCATAGCCGTTACAAATAATGCCAGAAAGTATGTTACATCAGCATTAGCAGTGCTTACATTAAGGGTAAGATCCAGGAAATTGAAACTTGGCATTCAAAATTAATGTCTTTTGACATATTATGTAGTAAATTTCAATTTTCTAATTGAATATTGAAAAAACTATCTAAAAATAATCATAAGTAATTCCACGAGTGCTTTGGATATTGTCCATAAATCTCCGAGTCGCCAAACGACAAGGTGATTTATCTGAGAATTTCCACAGCATGAGTGAAATTTAATAGTACTCTTTTACGAATGAAATTTGAATTTAAGAAGCTCATTCATTAATACCCATTATGTAAGTTAACTGGTATGTTCTGGTAAATGATCCTAACTTCAATGATTTTAATTTCTATATGCATCAACCTCCATTCTTTGTTTACTTATGCAAGGGCGTCTGCAATATTAAAATCAAGGAGATTAGATTATACGTATAATCTGTTGGTATGTACTCTACAAGAAAGGATTAATACATTACAAATATAAATAAATAGAAAATGCATCACTTAATAAACACATAACTATGAGAATTGAAAGTACGTAACACATGCACGTAACGAAGACACAAAATACATGGGTTATTCAATTTCTTGAATTGATGTATCTTTTCCTGAGATATAGTTTCAGTCCTTCCAAAAATTTTAAAACCTTTTTCCAAGTATATTTTATACTGTTATAGGTGTTCTCTGGAGTATCTTGCCGAATAATATTGTGTATTTCTTTCTTTGACGCATCACCAAATCTTTTCGCGATTTCATTTAGTTAACAACTGTCTGAATGCGACAATGGAAAAGCGCGTTTTATTGCACTTCGACCCAGGGATCGATACGAACCGCCTCCTAAGACAGATGAATCGCAGCTTATGATTGGGCACTAAGGAGGAGGTGAGAGTTAAAATCCACAAAGAAAGTTGATAATTGTTTGTGAATCAGTGATCTAATTTGTTACTGTCGTATGCATTATTGATCTTCATTTCAGGAGTGGAAGAGACTAAAATTTTCATTGAACACTAATTTTTTTGTCAACTTTCTGTTCTTCTAATCACACGCTGGGAATTGTGTGTCTCTGATAGATAATTAAATTACATTTTTTAAAAGATTTGAAGCGTTCTCGTTCTTGTGAGATAGTTTTGAAACTTTTCTGGAAGGCACTTTTCTGAAGAAGAAGAAGAAGAAGAAGAAGAAGAAGAAGAAGAAGAAGAAGAAGAAGAAAGCTGAATATGTTAGGATTATAGGACTCGTTCCCAAATCATCAAATTTAAACTTAATTTGTGAAGTAAGGAAAGAGCTAGGAGGTTGAGATGATGCATTGAGAATTATTTTCGGCGACTTTGCTACAAAATTGTAGATCAGCTTCATTTGCTTAGCTTTTTGCTAAAAAATATTGGATTCGAAAATTGTCAAAAGTCTTACAGTCAACTATATAACGACACAGTAAAGAAAAGCTGTATTTCTAAAACAAGTACATCTATGAAGCTATATCATCTCAAAAGTTTTTTTCGACACAGATGGAACTTTGCATTGAAAATTTTATCAAAAACCGAAATAGTCGCGCGGGGGCATTCTTTAAAACTAAAATACTTGGCATGGAATGGCCCAGAATGTTTATACTACAAATGCATTGAGTAGAATAATTGATAACACATATTTTACTACCGTTCATTTAAAGAAAAAAATACACTATTTGATTGAATAAGAAGCTCAAACAACTACTATATCTAATCGAAACCCCTTAGTGTTAAATAAACACACATATTAGTAAATACACCGTGAAATAATTGAAGCAAAACTCATGGAATACTTGTGTGTTACATTGTAACCAAATATAATTTTGGAGATAGGTAAACATAATATTTCGTACTTGAAAATTTGAATTCTTTTGCACACTTTTCTAAACAGTAACCTGTAGCTTTAACATATATTGTAACTTTGGTTGACGTTTAGGCGTAGATATATATTTATAAAAATTTATTTAAAAAAGTATAAAGTTAAAAATTGTGTTATACTTCAATCCAAAAATTGTGAACTGTATTGATTTACCTACATTGAATTTTCTAATTTTACTTCAGAATTATTGATCGATTGAGAGATCACAGTAACATGATATAACCCGAATTCAAATGAAGTTTTCAGCCCTCTGAGGAACTGAACAATTGTATTTCAGACTACCCCAGCTGGTAGTCAGTAAAATTAGCAAAATTCAGTATAGGTAAATCAATACTGTTCACAACTTTTAATTGAATTATAACACAATTTTATTTCTGACTACACCAGCTGGTAACACAATTGTTCATCCAATCGCGCAAAATATGTGTATGTTTTAGTTAATTATATTATGCCTGGGGGCTAAGCTCAATATCCGATTGCATTTCATCAGCTCCATATTGTTGCGCTGTACATGATCACTTGTCCGGTTGAAATCTGTAAACCAATTAGGAAATGAATTGGAAACGGTGTTTGGCTATTTCATCAGCACTTGCTGTAGAATCACGACCATCAAACGTCGAATGAAAGCTGGAGCGATATGAGTCGACTGCCATTTTTCCTAACGACGCTCGAAACGACCTAACGATGGTGTGTGGACTCACCGTGCTCCCCCGCCACCGCCGCCGCCACCGCCGCCAGCGATAAGAGTGTCCAGAGCAGGCGCATGCTGTGTGGCTGGGTGGGCATTAGGGTGGTGGGTATTTATACGGCGCGGGGGTGAGGGGGGCGGCGGGGCGCGTGTGCTAATGGGTGTTTTGAGCGGCGGCGGGCGGGGCGGGGGCGGCGGGGGCGGGGCGGGACAGCGCAGGGGCCGTGGGCCGTGGGCCGCGCCGGCCCGAAAGATGGCCGCCGCTATCGGGGCGCGAGAGGGCTAGGATTTCCCCTCATTAAAGAAGGTCCAGCCCCGGGCGCGGGCCGTCGCCGCATATAAGGCCCCGTTGGCGGTCAAAACGCCATCCTCGTCCGGCAGCTGGAACCAGGCAGCCCCGCCATGACCGCCCTGGCGCTGTGCTATCTGGCCCTCGTCGCCTCAGGTAAGACACACCCCCACCCCAACCCCGCCCCCACCCCGCCCCGCACATCTTCTTCCTTGCTGGTACTCTACCTTAACATTACCATGAATGTTAATATTCTTAGTATATACGTTCATATTGTGGCTCTTGCATTTGGAACAGATCTTCATTAACTATTGGAAGTACATCTACATAAATAATTCAACACACGTAAATTCGGTATTTGTTTATTATAAAGCTTACAAATAAAAATAAAAATCATCAAAATAATATTCAGTTCATGAGATTTTCTAATAAATAGATATGTGCCAAGGCATCATGGTACGGTAACCATCCATTTTACGACTAAAGAATTTATTTAATTTATTAGAAAATCTAATGGACTGAGTGTTGTTTTGTTTTTATTCGCAAACCTGATGATGAAAAGAATAGCCTTAAAACTGTCGTGATATCAAACAAATACAAATTTACACGTGTTGAATGACTTATATAGATAGTTAATAAAGGTCTGAAATAATATTTTTAGTGTTATTTACTGAATTAGCGGACCACATTAAGCTTAATGAAGTACTTATAAATTAGTTTTAACAACATTTACGCGAACTAGAAAACAATTTTCATTAATACTTCGGATGAAAATACATTCCAAAAGGAATACAAATTTAGTTCCGGGTTCCATGCTTACAATTTACATTATACATTACCTATCTGCTGTATCATTTACATTTATTACGTTTTACTGTATCACCTACTAATTACTTACGTTGCAAAAATAAGTATTGTAATGTTGCAGCAAAAAGTAGCGATTTTATATCAGAAAAACACGTTTTTTGGCCTTTGTTCCCGAAAAATTGGATAATGATTACTCGTATACATAATGTATTACTTTCTCTAATAGGTTGCGTTGTCAGAATCCTAGTTGTGGGGATTCTCGATAGAGAAAAAATAATTTACGGCAAAACGTCTGTCCATCCGACCGTTTCTCTGTGGACAACACTAGTCTCTAAAATGTTCATAACATTTTCTCCAAAAATTGATTCCTGTGTTTGGCCGAACTGAAGGCCTTGTATATTCGAAAAAGATATTTTGTTTTTTGGAATTACGTTGCATGAAATCTCAACGAAAATATTAATTTTTTCTCAAAAAGGCTCCAAATGTGTATTTTTTTCTCGGATAGAACAAAATACACAAATAAAAATGGCGTAGGCCCGAATTTCGTTGAGTTCTCTGAATTTTCAATAAGTACAAAAGTTGAAATGTTTCGGCAAGTTCTCACTACTTCTACATTGAGAATAGGCTTTTTGTTTCCTTAATTAAGCTGTCTTTATACATAAAAAAAGGTCATATTTTAAAATGTTCAATAATATGAGTGGTTCTTACGGAATATTACATGAAATACAGGCAGTTTTGAAAAGAAGATTTTTTTTGATTTTTCTACATTTTCTTGTTGATTGAACAGTCCAGTCGAGAATCACGAAGTAACCCATATTGTTCTGTTACGTATCATTTTGCATGTGGATTGTTATGTAGCTACAAAGTTTCTACTTTCTCTGATGATGGCCCTAACTTGTTTAAGAACGCAAGGAAACGTCGTAGTATCCACCAATTAATAACCATTCTTTCATTATAAATGTCTGTTAAAATAATTGTCGATGTTTTTTAATCACTGAATGTAGGAATAACTAAACCTAAGAATGTGAGTTCAATCCCGTGAAAGGAAAAGTATTTGCTAGTTGAAAACGCTTAAGAAAGTTCATGTAGTATTATAATACTGCATAGCTATTACAAATACTTACAAGCACCACTAGTTTTCAAATTTCTTTAATTAAAATTGAGGATTTACTAGTTTGAATGGAATAATTCTCCAGTTGGAAGGATTTTTTTACATAATTTATAGCTCAATATAATACGTTATATTTTATTTATGCTAACCGCTTGCATATGGCGATATTTGAGAAATTTAAGAAACTGATCTTTCACTGTTCACATCATTTTACCTAATAACAAATCAGCCTTAGCCAACGCCGTTGAGAGCAAGGCACTGCAGCAAGTGTACTGCAAGAGAACTGTGTAACTCAAACGTCAACAAACTGCGTCATACTTTTAAACTTTCTGCTGTTTGCGAGCGGACGTAGGTTATGTTAGTTTCAGTTCCTCGAAAGAGTATACTCTCAAGGGGCATCGGAGTGGGTGGTCGACGGAAGTGCACTTCCCGATGAGTGCCAGAAGTACTCTGCATATATATATATATATATATATATATATATATATATATATATATATATATATATATATATATATATATATATATATATATATTATACAGTGCTTCATTTCTGGCGGAAAGCGACGGAACGGCGTTCCGGTAGCACGGGAACGAAGTAGAAAAACAAACAAAAAACAGAGAAGAAACATTTTACAACTTAAACTTTTAGTTCGACCAACTTTCATAAAATTAGAAATAATTAATTTTCCAGTTAACTAAATCATTTCTGAGAACTATGCACTGAATTATTAGTTTAAAAATGTTACAAAAGAAGCAATTTATGATGAGGTTTTTTATTTTATCTCTGAAGACATAAATGGAATTCATTTTAATCAATAATGAATCTTAATTTTTAACAACAAATAGCCATATTAATACGATAATTCGATTATTGATATTCATGTGTCCACAATGTTGACTATGTTCACAAACAATTTGCATGAAATTTTTTCAGACAGAATTCTTGTAACTCATAAATTTACGTAGAAAAACTACCAAAATCTCCCAAAACGTTTTTATTATTCTCTTATGAGGAACGACTTGGCTTCCTCGAAGGGCAATGATTGGTTTCGGAGGGTGGCGACAGCGGCTTGTGTAGGTCAGGAGCAGTGGAATGCAGTTGCATAGCCACGCTGCTTTCCTGCGGCCGCTCAGAGAAGGCGATTGCGCAACGACGGCCGCGAGCCGCCGGCGCCGCTGCCGCCACCATCCAAAAGCTCTCGATCTCGAAAAGTCCTCTAGAAAAATATTTGACAAAACTACGCAGAGCTTGAAAAGAACATTGGAAAGATTTGAATTCTAAAGCTCTGAAGTATTTGAGAATTTCTCATGTATTGTCATGAATGTCATGAATTTCTCAACTGCTTCGGTCATTAGTCCCATGAGTGTAGTGCATGTTTTCCCCGGGAGATGGCGGTGATCTTCCCCCGCTGGATGGTGATATCCGGCGCCGACCTACCGTCGGCTAGTGGGGTTTCCCCCTAACCAAGACTCTCCCACCAGCGGGGCACCGCCCCTGCCGAGACAAGCTCTGAGCTCCCGACCTGCCTCCCGGAATATGTGGTAGTGTAGTGCATGTTAGTGTAAGTGTGTGTGTAAGGGGAGAGGATAGGACAAGGAAGAGGAAGGACAGATCGCGCGCGGTCCGTGGCCCGTTTGTTAAGGTACTGCTTCGGCATTCGCCTGGTGTTGATCGGAGAAACACCGAAAAACTACTAAACAGAGCAATCAGCCCCTAGAATTCTTCTCCAGACAGCGACTGAATTTGACCTAGCTAGTGTCGAAAATCATGCCGCCGTCCAGACTCGAACCTAGGACCTTCCGGTCAGAGGCGCTGCAGTGACATCAGTTGATGCACTGAGCTGCCGCTCCCGGTCCCATTGTTTTTTAAAAACCCGTAGATACAGTAAGCGGAATATTTAGGAATTAATCGTATTACAGAAGCTTTTTCCAAATAAAATATTCAGATCTGTCGAGTCTAGTGATAAATTCAGCGGCGCATACTACGTAAACTGGCATGCACGACGAAAGCGAATTCTGCACGTCTATGTAGGAAAGCGAAAAATATTGCATTAGTTTTAGACACTTCATAATATAAAATATTAGATGTATTTTAAATTATTAGGAGACATAATAACGTAAGTTTCATTCATGAAAGATAGTATTACTAATTAATTTCAACGAAAGAGCTTAATGTTTACTGTGAGCATCTGATTAAATTGTACGTTAATTTTCAAGTGGACTTTTTAATTAACTTTAAAAAAATGTTACAACTTTAAAAAATAACTGCAAATTTAGACTGTTGTCCGGAATAAGGAAACAAGAATATCATAATTGTATAACCATCAACTGTGCACTTTTTATATGATACGAAATAAAAACGGCGGCGGCGAACAAAATGACAATATTTAAATTTGCTCAAAGAAGTCACCTCGACCAGGATTCGAACCAGAGTCATTTGTTTTACGGCCAGTTGCTCTTCCCACTAACTGAGATTTCTGATGCGGTATTTTTGACGTCATTACATGAAGAAATAAAAGAAGTCATCTCCGGCAACTTTAATATTAAGTTGCCAGAGATGACTTCTTTTATTTCATCTTACCACTAAGCTACTGAGACGGCAAATTCCGTAAAGGTGTTCTTAGGCTTGATCTATTGCCAGTTATAAGAATACTAAGAGCATCGTTGTGGCATTTTGTGCTGCGGTGAGCGGGGGGCAGGTGCATCGCGCGCTTTGTTTGTCTTCTGTTTGCGCGGCGCGGCGGCCGGCGCAGGGGAAAGCGAATGGCGACCCACATTTCCGGGAGGCGTTTCCTCCAAAATAAACTCTAGGTCACTGGAAGGTTTTTCTGTGACGTCGTCGTTCAACGTTATACTTTTTTTTCCTGGAGACGTTTCATTCATTCCTGGTTGATTGAATGTTGGTGAATCCCGGTGCGCCAACGGCTAAGGTCGTTGGTCCCGTAAGTGTAGTGCGTGTTTTCCTCGGGGGGGGGAGTTCTTCCCCGGTTGTATGGCGAGATCCGGCGCCGACCTGCCGGCTTCTGGTGGGGGTTTTCTCAACCAGGTATCTCCCACCTGCGGGGCACCGCCCCTGCCGGGGCTCTAAGCTCTAAGCTCCCGACCTGTCTCCTGGCATGTGTGGTAGAGTGGTGTATGTGAGTTGTAAGGGGAGAAGATAGGACCAGGAAGAGGAAGGAAAGATCGTGCGCAGTCCGTTGCCTGTTTGTTAGGGTATTGCTCCGGCATTCGTCTGGTGTTGATAGGAGAAGAAAATACGGAAAAATACTGATATGTGCAGTCGACCACTAGAATTCTCCTCCAGAAACATTCCTTCCTTCTTGGGTGTTGAGTTTACAAGTTTCGATAATAAAAGCTTTCGCAGCACCTGTTACTTCATTTACGCATAAATGTTCTCAGTAGCAGTGTTGAAGAGACAGGAAATTTGACGCAAACTCTGGAATTTCAGACAGGTCGCCGTGTATGTAACATAGCAGCACTCTGCTTGCCCTAAACGATTTTCCCTATAATATTTCTCTTTTCACATATATGCTCATTAACATATTTAGTCTACATCAATGTCTACGCAGTAACTATATTTTCAATGACATACGCCATTGAATTATAAATAATTCGAGCATTAAAAACGCCACTTCTTTATGATGTTATATATTATTGCATGACAGAAAGGTCGCAATTCCACTCCTACATATCATATTTTCTATTAATCTTCATGATCAATTAATTAATTACTAGTGAGAACCCGTCAAAATTTGACGGTGAGATCTGTGATAAATGTAAAAATACTGTACCCAGACTAATGTTCAAAATTGCATTGTTTGGATCTTCAGGGTATAACGAAGATATTCTGTGATTAGTTCCCAAACTTTTGAATACGTATGGCCCATGACTAGGTGGCAATGCAATATCGGCACAAAAGATATAGCACTATTATACTGAAGGATATTATTTCTAAAGTTTTTTGATGTGTCATCATCTCCTATAAACAACTCTGATTTCTTCTGGCATATTGCTCGAAGGTATACTTATTTTCCCATTTAAGCAACACAGAGTAAATCGTTTGCAGAATTTCTCTCACATGGAAAGTACAAAGCAGAACAAAACTGGCATGTCATAGACAATGACCCAATAGAAAACGAAATGACCTCACTATCACGACACCTACGCTGACTTTCTCTTTCCCTGCGTTCAATTAACGTACGTTTGCGTCTTTTGGGGCGCATGGACAACGATTCGGAATTTGACATAACCTGTGAACAACTTCACTAAAGTACAACCAAGCAAAACCCACTGTGTGAATGCTCTCTACAAAATACACCACAGAAGCAAATACATGCAAACTGTCAACACCACAATGCAATTATTACACTGAAACAAAACACAATCAAAAAAAACATCAAGCAACGTGGACTCACATCTATGGACTCATGTATATCGATTTTGAAACTGCCACCCTTTGAAAGAAAACAATTGATTATTGATAAGCGTACTATAAAATAATGATTTAATTAATTAATTTACACTGTAAATGTTGGTGAATCAACACAAACAATATCTGATAACACATGTAGGGATCATATTCTTTCATTTGAAAGAAAAAAATACAACAATCGGTTCAGTAGAAGCTCAAACGAAGCCATGGCGGAATACTTATTTTTTAAATATATACTCTCAGCCTGAATCAGTGAAAACCACTGATTGACAGTGACTATTCACTGATTGTAGTTATAAATCTGCCACCGGGAATCAGTGAATTGAACTGAATGAATCAGTGAAAAACGGGTCCACTTTTAATCAGTGAAACTTCACTATTTGAATCAGTGAAACCTTCACTATTTGAATCAGTGAAACTTCACTATTTGAATCAGTGAAATCTGTGACAACTAATTGAACCAGTGGAATTAATAGCTGCAATCAGTGAAAGTAAGGTCACTCTATTTGAATCAGTGAAATATCTCATCGTTTCTCCAGTACTTAATGCACAAAACCCAAAAATCCTACTACTGAGAATCACTGTATCGCTTTAAACAAACGCTTCAAAAACATAAAAATTTAATAAATACAATAAATATAATAATAATTTATATCTGTATTTGAAGTATTTTTCCTTGATATCTCAATAGTAGATTTTGGGTTTGTGCAGTATAGTACAGGTAGCGACATATAGTGTAAAGAAAGTCAAAGTTAATTAGGCACAAATTTATTGAAAGATTTTATGGGAAAATGATCTTGAAAGCACTGTACATATTAACTACAAACAAATACAATAGAAATATACATATTATGCAAAGATATTGAGTCAATATCTTAACTCAGAAAAAATTGAAAATTGAGGTAATAACAGACCTGTATTCTATTTCATATGAGCAATCCATTTATCTGTTCATTTATTGTCTTCAACATTATCACGTAGAAAAATTGTCCAATGTTATGGTTTAGTTCCTTAAGTCACATTATCCTTGGGGTAGGAAGAGTTTTGTTACATCATTTACTTACAAACAATTGGCTTTTCAATGAAAGGAATACTGGTAAAGAGTTATGTTGGAATTAAGGTAATTTTAAAGGAGATACTGCCTTTTAAGTGAGATAGGAGAATACAAGTCTTATTTAAACCAATGAAAACATAACAGAGAAGAAAACCAATGTTCAGAACTTTTCAAAACTCACTACAGAGAAAATTGGCCTGCAGTTAACACTCTTCATTTTATGTACATATTATTGACAATTTAGACAATACAACAAATTCTGAAAGAAAGATGGAAGAAAGTAGGAAAGAAAGGACTCTATAATTAAATATATATAAATGACATTTTAATGGATTTTTATGTGAATTTTACAATAAAAATAAATAAAGGACATTAAATCTGTCAAAATTTTTAAAGTAAAAATACAAATAAACATTTAGTATTATTACAAGTATGTGGCAAGTTTAGGCAACTTAATCAGCTTCCTTCTAATTATTTTCTCATAATTAAAATCAGCACATTGCAAGCTTAAAATTGAATGCTAATACACTGTCATGCCTTTGTTTCTATGTACATATATACATATATACATGTAACATGTATATATACACATATGTGTATAAAGAAAACAAAGACTATTGTGTATTGTTTCTCAAAATTTGAATCTGCCATGGTACTGAACAAATGACTGATACCTGACACGCAATGGAGGCACCTGGCTACTGATTTCAAAGACAGGAATACAATTGATGAATGATGATCAAGAAGCGCAAGTTCTAAGATATTAATTCACTTGAGGTAAAAATTTTAAATGGCTTACCAGATGAACTCCAAAACACAAACCTTCACAAGGAGCTAATTACAACACAAATATTTGGTAGGATAAGAAATACTTAAAAAAAAAAAAAAAGACATCAATTTCTGAAAAGTCTGATTTCTTTATCAGAAAATCTATCAAAAGTATATTTATTTATTTATTTTACGTCAAAAACAGTTAAAACTGCGTATGACGTGCTACGGGAAAAGTGAATTGTGTGCACATTTTCAAATCTGTGATCCCTACACTAAGTCATATACTACTTAAATTTTGAATTTTGAAAGGGAGAAAAAAAAACAAAAACTCCCATGTAATAAAATCTATTTTCAAGGATAAATAAGCAATAAATTTTCGCTCTTAGAAAGGGAGAAAAAAAACAAAAAAACTCCCATGTAATAAAATCTATTTTCAAGGATAAATAAGCAATAAATTTTCGCTCTTATTAATTCCTGCCGCGACAACATGGAAACGATAATTTGAATAATTGTATTTCCACTGAATTTAGAAGACGCACAGGAAATGAAGTTACATTTATGTCCAGAAGAAAACAAGGGGCCATCTCAGCATTTGCTCAATGGATCAGGGAAACTGACAAAAACCTGATCGAGATGGGGTCATTGACCTGAAGCTGTACAATAGTTGATACAGGTTGTTTATACTCATTTATACAGTCCAAATTGTAAATAATGCATTATGTATCATTGGTAAAATTAATGTTACTTTTCTTGTGATGCTCAGTATAGTCTCTAATTGTATAGAAACAGTTATGCAGCAGAAACGATTTCACTTGGGATTTAAACTTTTCTATTGAATTTAATCGTTTAATGTCATCTGGCAAAGTGTTGTAAATAATGTACATGTATTGTAGTGAATTTTTTGTAATGAGCTGTTGATACTGTCACCTGATGAATATGATTTCACGTCGAGTGTTAAGTAATAGACTTTGGCATTTTCTGAAAATATATTCTGCCCTTGAGCAAGTCATTTTACAAAACCACTGATTCGTAAATAAGAAGACACATATATTTGGATAAAGAGGAAAATTTGCAATTTTACAACTACTACATAGAAGAGACTACAGAGGAAAAAGTTGAAAATCTACCTGAGTACTTCAGATGAAACAATTGAGAAACTTTTAAAGAAAGTTTTAGAAGATAAGCAACAAATATCTGAAGTAAAAGATTTGAGAAAATTACAATGATTTTATTATCAATATATTTCAATGGATAAACTCAAACGCATGCCAATGGATAAATGAGTGTGAAGCTGTTTTGTGGAAGAGAAATTCAAATTTTCCCTTGACAGATTGGTACTCAAGTATGATTTTGAAAAGTACAGTAGAATCAGAATGGAACAATTGGAAAAAGAACTACGCATAAAAGAAATCGAGCTGTTCTAAAACAACGACAAAATGGGGATAATAAGCCAGGGCATATTTTTCGAAAAATTGAGTGAAGCTCACAAGGGAAAAACAAACAATTTACCTTGAGTGCTTGACAATAAAGAGGTTGTGATATATTGGTAACATTGGCTACTTGGAAGAGAATTTTGGTACATCCAATTATAAACTTTTAAAAATTTAAATATAAAGCAAGAACACATTAAGAACTGGGTGATTTGACATACTATCTGTCCCTATACAATTTTAAAGTTAAATATAATGCTGGAAAATTAAACCAAGAGGCAGACTGTTTAAACAGGCATCCAGTCTAGAGCCTGATGAAAATTCAGATGACATATTAAAATTGTAAACCCAGGAAATTAGAAGACATAAAAAGGATCAAAGAAGATGCACAGAACTACAAAACAATAAGAAAACTAATATTCTAAAATGAAATTTATATAAAATTGAAAAGAAGAGAAAACTCTCATTATCAGAAGAATTTAGTAAAATATTACTAAAATATGTACACAATACTTATTGTTACCTGGGAAGAGTGTGGATGATAAATAAAGTAACACCATTTCTTTACAGCAAAATATAAACATAAACATGAGAAGATTAGTGAAACTTGTGACATCGGCTTAAAGAATAAATCATGAAGAAAATCAAAATTTGATTAATGTCACACCTAGGTCAAGCAACGTACCCTTTTAAGATAGTTTCTATAGATACCATCAGAGGTTAGGAGGATCCCAGTCAACAAAAATACCTACACCTACTGGTCGACCATTTCACAAGATATGCTTATATTTTAACATAAAAATCAAAACGCTGATGATTTTGTAAAACTAACTGAGGAAGTAAACAAAACCATGATATCCAGATGGTACTAACAGATCAATATCCAGGAATAAATTCAAAAGAATTAAAACAATTCCAAATTTAAAAATAGATTTTTACTGCCATAGATGCGGCAATGGTCTCAATGAAAGATTAAACCAGACTTTGGTGAATAAATAAGATGTATTATGAATGAAACGACAAAAGGCTGCTATTCCTATGGACAACTATTGTGAAAAAGCTGTGAGAAATATGAGACAGAACATACAGTGACATAAGTCTCAACAAAATACTTTCTAGAGGTAAAACCATAAATAACCTACACATGAATTAAAAATAAAATGCAAGACGAAGATTTAGAGAGAGAGAGGAAAATAGACTCAAGAATACAATAAAACCTCATAATGACAACAAAAAATATCTGACCCAACAGGAGACAAATTGAATTAAAAAGAGATCTTGTGTACATAGAACATGAAAGTCGCCTGAATATGAAGAAATTAGATGAATTGAGAATTGGGCCATACTGATATTGGGACAATCTTTAAGTCAATCTATGAAGTCAATACCAGACACAGAACAAAAGAATCAAATTTCTATGATATAACAAAACTTAACTCCAATAGTAGAATGTTTTGATAATTGAACAATTGCAGAAGCATTGTTCATTTCCAGGAGGAGGGTTTATTACAGAAACCAACTGAGTTTTTATTTCAAATTAAATACTCAAAGGATATAATCATTATATACTGCTAAAAATGAAAAAATTCTAATGTTGAGTATGCCAAATTTGTTGTAAATATTAATTAAAAAGTAAGTCAAATGCTGCCATGGGTGAAGGAATATTTTATTATTAAAAAAGGGCAGATGTTAAAACCAACCATCACCCTGAACAAAACAAGAATATTTTTTCTATCCTTTCACCCATATCAAATATTGCTGGACATTTTCTTGAAGGTTTTTCTCCTTTCCAATTCCTCCAGATGCAAATTAGAGCCATCCTAAACAGAAACATAGATAGGTCAAGAAGTTGTGGAGGAAAAATGGTTACTTTATTTTCAGATTACATACAAAATCATACTAACTGGTAGAATTATGAGGTCTGATAGGGAACCTCAGGAGTGGCAAATGGCTTTGATGTACCATCTGCACTCCTCTACTTTGCCAAACTAGCCTGCCATGTAAATGGGTAAAATATAATGTGTTTAGTGACTAAGGAAGGGAACACTGATCAAAATAAATCAGTATTACAGCAGTCTTTGGCAAATTAAAATACCTTTCAAAATATTCACAGTGTTATAGTCCCAGTAAGTCCCTGCACTTTCTCTTACACT
The DNA here is from genome assembly GCA_964035755.1 of Teleogryllus oceanicus. Classification (NCBI taxonomy): domain Eukaryota; kingdom Metazoa; phylum Arthropoda; class Insecta; order Orthoptera; family Gryllidae; genus Teleogryllus; species Teleogryllus oceanicus. The sequence continues at coordinate 35,668,511 of CAXIVR010000011.1, read as the reverse complement.
TCTTCAAAACTCCATTCCTGGACTGGTGTCATTAAACTAAATTGGAAAACCAAAGAAAGAGTTAATAGTTTGCTGGCTCTGCTGTGGTGTAATCGAGAGCATTTTGGACTTTTTACAACTTTCATAAACGAAATTATACATTGCACGTCAGATATTCACACTGTATCACCAATCAGTTACACTAAAACTCTTAAGTTACATAGAAGTTTTGTTAATAACAAAACAAGTACGTGGTATTTACCACGTGTTCATAACCTATATCTTAGTTTGCTAAATGTTCACTATAAAATAAAACGTCTAACAGTTATCAACAAGACGACTCACAGAAAAGCTCAAAAATACTCTACCTAACGCAATTAAAACAATCCTCACACACACGTCAGTTTTCTCACACGAAACTTCTATTCCACTCGTGGATTTTGCTTCACAACAGACTGTTGACAGAGCACTTGACGATCAGTCGGCGGCGCCACTGACAATCAGTGAAAGCTGGCGGCATTGAAAAGGTTCACATATTCACTGATTGTCAGCGAAACTGCACGTTTCGACTGAAGAAATCAGTGACTTTGCGCTCACTGATTGAATCAGCGACAATTCACTGATTCAGATTCAGAGAATAGAATCCGTGTATCCGGGCACTTCAACTGCTGTGGTCAGTAGTCTAATACGTGAATGGTTTAACGATTAGAATTTAAAAACCTTAGTATCTTATTACGTGATCTTACGCACCGCTACTGGTCCCTGGCGGGAAACGTTAGGAACCAATCTGCTCTTAGCGACCGGCGAAAAATTACGATCGTAGTGGATCTACCATCATATTACTTAAAACATTCATTTTCACATTTATCTTGTATTAATCTTTATCAAACTTTGCAACGACATCGCGACAATCCCGAAGAAGAGCTTGTAAAAATCCCATATCTATGAGTATTAATACACCACGTAATTCACTTTTATAAGTATAGATTTGCCTTGCCTGGCTACCATGTTCTCGCATTTCACATGGCGTTCAATATAATACATACATACACAGACCAGCACTTCACAGCACTTCACCGCACTTCACAGCACTTCACGCACTTCACCGCACTTCACAGCATTTCACCGCACTTCACAGCACTTCACCGCACTTCACAGCACTTACTCATTTAATGTCTATTACTCTCATATTGTTCTAACTTATTTCTAAAGCTTCGGACACTTACAAGAATCACATTGTTTATTAAATCTTCTTGTCGGAAAACCGATAAGTCGCCTTTTGCGCCACTCCCCTTTGCCACTTGATCTACACGTGGAAGCGAATACACAGTTGTGGAGCTACACAAGCGGGTATTTTCTCTCATTATTTCTATATTTTCTAAAATTCAGAGAGTTAAACGAAAATGAGACATGCATCATTCTTTTAAGAGCCTCTTGTTCAATCCGTGGGGAAAATTTAAAAATGTTTGGAGCAGTTTTAAGAATTTTTAAAATAATTTGCATTAATTTCAATCAGAAATTGCGCGAAAACTACTAGCTTTTTCAAAACATTGTACATTATTTTTTTTCAAAAATTTGCTTATATGATTTACAACTGATTTTATTTAAGACTAAAATTTTAAAATTTGTAGTTTTACCTGTCTGGAGTTTTAAACAGTACAGTGGAAAAAAGACTAGTCCTAGTTTTTTACTGTTATTTAGAAGTTTTTAGTTTTATTGTTTAAATGTTTCAAGTGATGGCTGAAGTGTTAGTACTAGAATAGAGGGTAAGCATGATAATATTAATTAATCGTTCCGTAATAATATGAGAAAACGTGTGCTGTTTTCTTTAGTTCACTTGTTTTCAAACCTGCCACACACTTTCAATATCTAAATTTCCCACTTAATGCAGTATATGCCTGAATATGAGATTAATATATAATTTCAAGTACTCCTTTTCTATTTTTTTCAAAATAAGATTTTTTTTCTGACATTTGTTCATTAAACAATATTTTATTAAAAAGTGTTTCCATTTTTTAAATTTAAACTTTTTGCATCTTTAAAGTATAGTACACTAAATAATAAGACATAGCGCTCATTTGATTAACACGTTTGAATATTCAAATTATACACTTCACTTTCTTACGGCTCGCATGATATTTCTGAAATTTATAATTTAATGCCTTTGTAGACAAAAATCCTGAAAAACAAATCTCTTAAGAATTTCTTCGACATGTCAAATGCCTTAGAGGATAAATATTTGCTTTGCTTATTAGGTAATAATAAGCAAATTACATTATTACACTAATTGTATCCTCGTAATTATATCGCTTATAAGGGAAAATTGTAGAAAAGTTACAACAGAAAAATTCAACGTATGCACTCAAACATTGAACCCCAAAAAATGTTCTTCCAGAAATATTTCTCAAAAATATAGTGTTGCAGTATTAAAAATTCTGAAAAAATTCAATCACCATTCACTGTGAACACATAGTTAAATATATTTTGTAAAATGTAATTGAAATATTTCGATTTTTCCAAGTTCTGACCATGTATGCGGTAGTGACCTATTGCAGGAAATCCTACTAGCCACTTTAATTTACAAATGAATCTTACATAAATAACTCATGTGGAGAGATGATCATTGCGTTTGTATACACTCTCCAATATTTGAAAATCGCAGAAAAAACAAGCATGATAAACTATTACATTCCAAATGTACACATTGCATTTGGCGAATAAACGACAGAATAAACAAATAACGACAGATTATCATTACTTCTATTCATTTAATATACTATTAAAATTTAGCTTTTTTTATAAACACTAAACATGTCAGTAATAGCAAGTGATAATGCAGGATGTTCTAGCAGAAGTTTTTCGTAGTACTTTCGACCAATACCAGGCGACTGGCGGAGCGGAACCCAAACAAACCGGCCAATTACCGCGCACGATCGTTGTTTTCTCTTCCTTGCCCGATCCTCATCCCTTACTTACACACACACACACACACACACACACTTACATTTATCAAACTATCGCACGTGCCGAGAGGCCAGTCAGGCGTTTAAAGCTTGTCCCGGCGGGGCGTTTTCCCGCTGGTGGGAGATACCTGGTTATGGAAAACTCCCTTAGCCGATTGTAGGTCCGCGCTGAATCTCGCCATCCAGCGGGGTAAGATCTCCACACCTCCCGAGACAAATACTCACTACACTTTCGGGGCAAATGACCCTAGCAATTCACGTGCCAGAATTACTAATGAATCTATCAGAAGGATTCCGTCAAGGGCATTTGTTTAGGATCTCATAACGTATTGGAATTTTGAGATTATGAATTTAATAAAACAAGTCGTTGAAATAATGTCTAAATTTCTCTCTTGTGCTTTTCAGCGGCCTCCGTATTCGGAGCTGCGCTGACGGAGCAGACCAACGCTCGCGACGACAGGATCAGTCAGGTGGTCAAGAGATTTGCTCCATACGGTGGAGCCGCGGCCGGGGCCCACGCTGGAGCCGAAGCTGGAGCTGGTGGTTTTGGAGGCTTCGGCGGAGCACATGCTGGGGCCCATGCTGGAGCAGAAGCTGGCGCGGGAGGAGGCTTCGGCGGAGCACATGCCGGCGCCCATGCCGACGCAGGAGCATTCGGGCATTACGGCAAACGCTCAGTAGATTCAGACTCAGACAAAGAGAACGAAGATCATATCGACCACGTGAGCAAGCGATTTGCCCCGTACGGTGGAGCCGCTGCCGGTGCCCATGCTGGAGCCGAAGCTGGAGCTGGTGGTTTTGGAGGCTTCGGCGGAGCACATGCTGGGGCCCACGCTGGCGCAGAAGCTGGTGCTGGAGGGGGAGGCTTCGGCGGAGCACATGCCGGCGCCCATGCCGACGCGGGAGCATCCACATTCGGGCATTACGGCAAACGCTCAGTAGATTCAGACTCAGACAAAGAGAACGAAGGTGACATAATCCACATCACCAAGCGAGGCGTGGCCCACGCTGGTGCCCATGCCCAAGCCAGTGCGAGCGCAGGAGCCCAGGGACACGGAGGCGGGTATGGTGGAGCCGGGGCTCATGCAAGCAGTCACGCGAGTGCTTCATCGCACGCCGGTCACCACCACGGCAAGAGATTCGCTCCATATGGTGGTGCCGGAGCTGGTGCGCACGCTGAAGCGGGAGCTGAAGCAGGAGTTCACGGAGGATTTGGAGGAGGCTTTGGAGAGGCCCATGCTGGAGCAGAAGCCGGTGCTGAAGGTTATGACGGCTTCGGTGGAGGACATGCCGGTGCCCATGCTGGAGCAGAAGCTGGTGCTGGAGGTCATGGAGGCTTCGGGGGAGGACATGCTGGTGCCCATGCTGGAGCAGAAGCTGGTGCTGGAGGTTATGACGGCTTCGGTGGAGGTCACGCCGGGCCAGCTGGAAGGGATGCCCATGCTGGGCAGAGGCGGCGGAGGATATGGAGGTTATGGAGGAGGTTACGGTGAAGCAGGAGCACACGCCAGCGGTCATGCCGAAGGCGGATTCCATGGAGGACACGACCACCATCATCATCACCACCACCATCACCACGGCAAGAGGTTTGCTCCGTACGGTGGTGCCGCAGCAGGGGCCCATGCTGGTGCCGAAGCTGGAGCTGGAGGATTTGGAGGCTTCGGTGGAGCACATGCCGGGGCCCATGCTGGAGCAGAAGCTGGTGCTGGAGGGGGCTTCGGCTTCGGCGGAGCACATGCCGGCGCCCATGCCGACGCAGGAGCATCCACTTTCGGGCATTACGGCAAACGCTCAGTAGATTCAGACTCAGACAAAGAGAACGAAGATCATATCGACCACGTGAGCAAGCGATTTGCCCCGTACGGTGGAGCCGCTGCCGGGGCCCACGCTGGAGCTGAAGCTGGTGCTGGAGGTTTTGGAGGATTCGGCGGAGCACATGCTGGGGCCCATGCTGGAGCAGAAGCTGGTGCTGGAGGCCATGGAGGCTTCGGCGGAGCACATGCTGGCGCCCATGCCGACGCAGGAGCATTCGGGCATTACGGCAAACGCAAGAGATTTGCACCGTACGGTGGAGCCTCGGCCGGGGCTCACGCTGGAGCAGAAGCTGGAGCTGGAGGTTTTGGAGGATTCGGCGGAGCACATGCTGGGGCCCATGCTGCTGCTGATGCAAGTGCTGGAAGTGGTTTGGGACTTGGATTCGGAGGAGCTAATGCTGCTGCCAATGCTGCTGCAAACGCCTTCGGAGGATTAGGTGGCTGGGGTGGTGCCAATGCTGCTGCCAACGCTGCAGCCAATGCTGGAAGCGGATTAGGCGGTGGGTACGGAGGTGCGTCCGCCAACGCCGCCGCAGAGCGGAGTGGGGGGCGGTGGCTTCGGAGGGGCACACGCCAACGCTAACGCTGCGCGGCCGGTGGGGGTCTGGGAGGTTTCGGAGGGGCACACGCCAATGCTAACGCTGACGCCATGGCCGGAGGGGGTCTGGGAGGTTTCGGAGGGGCACACGCCAACGCTAACGCTGACGCCATGGCCGGAGGGGGCCTGGGAGGTTTCGGAGGGGCACACGCCAACGCTGCCGCTGACGCTATGGCCGGAGGGGCCTGGGGGCTACGGAGGCGCACATGCAATGCTAACGCTGACGCTATGGCCGGAGGAGGCCTGGGAGGTTTCGGAGGGGCACACGCTAACGCTGCCGCTGACGCTATGGCCGGAGGGGCTTGGGAGGTTTCGGAGGGCACACGCCAACGCTGCCGCTGACGCTATGGCCGGAGGGGGTCTGGGGCTTTGGAGGGGCACACGCTAACGCGGGCGCTGAGGCCTTAGCGGGCGGCGGACTGGGGGGTTATGGAGGAGCAAACGCCCATGCTGCCGCTGACGCCGGGGGGCCCCCAAGGGGGCCCGGGGCGCGTCGGCGGAGGCTAGCGCGCAGGCGAATGCCGGTGCCTACGGACGCTAGGGCTCCCAGCAGCGCGCTGCGACGTATGAATCGGCTGCGCATGCTCGTCCACAATTGCACTTCTATTTGTAAAAAATAAGTATAATTTTTCTAATCTGTTCTTCGAGGTAGATCTCACAATAATTAAAACAAAAGCTAAATAAATATTTAATTATTTGCATTGAATAACATTCTGCATTACATATTTCCATGGACGCTTCTCTTATGTTTTGTCTTTCTTGTCAAAGAAGAAACACTTTACATATTGTTGATTCAATGAAAGTGTTCTGAGCATGCTGAAACACCTGAATTGGAAATGAATAAAAATAAAATAAAAAGTAAACAATGTCTATCAATTTCCCAAATACCTCTCACAGACACTCCGTATTTACAAATTATTAAATTACTTTAATTCATTGATAATGTTTGAGAAATCTCAGTGACCTTTTAATTGAGATGCTTGGAAAAAAATTGATGATGCATTAGCGGAGTCGATTAACCAGTCGAGCGATTAAAAGCACTTAGATTACGTGAATAATGCCAGGTTTTATTTAATTTCCGCTTTGAAATAATTTAAATTTAAATATTTTGCCCAATAAATTAAAAGTAGTGGTGTCGGCCGTCATATTGTACGGTTCCTAATGCGTGCTACACAAACATTAGGCAATGGAGATTATTTGCGAAGCTAGTGAAAGCTCTTTCAAAATGTCTGAAAACAGGAATGCAAACATTCCTTCTAATATACAAAAGGAAGTTCAAGGAGATAAGGAAGGAGATATTCCTTTTAAACCTACAAAATCTTATTAATAAGTTTATTGTTTATTTATTTAATTTATTTATTTAACGTGGCATCGACAGCTAGGTCATTAGCGACTGATAAAATATACATTACAACAGTGACACATACATAATTAATGGAAGGTTTACAGATTCAGTACAAGATATGCGAAGTAATACAGGTTGTTTACAATATACGCAAAAAAGAAAAGAGTATCTACAATAATACATATACGAATATGCATACAAAGAAATCTCGGTAGAACCATGAGCAAAACGAAATTAAAACACCTGATAAAATATTAGTTACACATACATCAGCAAGCGCTCTGAGGAAGGCACTATGCAAGAAATATCCTACTACATAGAAAGAAATGTAGTGTGGAATAAACAACAGCTTATTGTTTGCTTCTTGATTGGAAACAGATTAAGAGTGTACGAGAATCGACGTAAGATATTATTCTGTCATTTTTCAACGTAAAGGCTTTGTTACACCAAGCTCCATACCTCGTACTATTCAATGATGAAGAAAAAAACATTAAATAAATATTCAAAATAATAGACCCTGAAAGGTAAGTTAGGTATTGCTGAATTGTTCATTTGACTTGTAAAATGAGAAAAAAAAACGTCTACTGTCACATCAAGCTCAATGAGTTCGCCTAATGAACTGTGGCTAGGTAACATAATTAATTTTAGTGAAACATTTACTAGTTGTACATTTCACGTAGGCAATAAAAATCCCTGAATTTGTTATTAATCTTTATTTTTTCTTATGGTTGTTGTCTGCAATATTATAATACATAAATAGACCTTAAATAAATAACGGGCTAATATGTTTTATAGGATTATTGCCCTTCAATTTCGTTAAAATTAGACTGCTTTTCAACTTTTTTTCTGAAATCGAAACAACAAATAATTAGTTTGCTCATTTTAACTCCCATGGATACCATTTTAACTCGCATTGATACCTCTTTTAATCACAAATACCTCCTTGTTCAACCGTCTTGTGGCTAAGAGGCTAAATAAGTGTTTATCCAAAAAAAAATCTTATTAAATCCTAGAAAAAATAATTGTCCCCTTTTTTTAGGTGATATAATTTTGAAGTCAGCATTTGTCTACTAGAAAAATACGGAAATATCCACTGAAAAGATCGAAAGTTTTTTAAAAATATCCAAACTTAACCTGAGTTTTTTTTACGCCATCCCCTTCTTGTAAAATGGATCTCAGTTGCTTAAGAAAAAATACATGTAAAAAACAATGTTGGAATGTTGCTTAAGTATATGTTTACCACATTTATGAGTATTTGATGGCGCAATTGTTTTCTTGAATTAATGATTTGAGAAGCCCATGACTTTATCCCTATAAAACCCGAAAAGAAATGTTTGCTCTCACAGGCGTGTTTGACAACTGAGAATTCTGATACTTCGTGAATTTGTTACATATCTAAATATAATTTCAAAGGAAGTAAGAGTTGTTTGTGTATTACTTTTAGTTTTCATTAAAAAATATTATTATGTATGTTATGTTCGGGTCTATGTGACCCGATTGTCAAAAATGATTTAAACTAGTAAGTAAGGTATGCGAATATGAAATATGGCAGTAGGACTTTATGTTTTTTTAAAATACATTGAAACAGGCAAGTTTACTTATGCATCCTGAACAGGGGAAAGAACAAAATCAGGGAATGAAAGATCGAATTGGTCAAGTTTCGCTCAAATGACAATTTTACATATATTTTACATATCAATTGTATCAATTGATTGGTTTGGTAAGTTACGATAATTTGAAACAATTAGTACCTAGAAAATTATAATGTAAAAACATAAATGTTTACAAAAATATTTTTCAGTGCTTGAAAATGATGAAGAAATGTCATCAAAACATAGTACAAAATGATAAATTGAACAATTAAAAATAAAAATTTGTATCATAACTGACTGAAAAGGTAATGGGATCATTGGATAATACTAATACTAATACTAATACTAATACTACTACTACTACTAATAATAATAATAGTAATAATAATGATGATGATGATGATGATGATAATAATAATAATAACAATAGACAGTTAAAACTAAAAAGAAGAAATAAAAGAGGTCATCTTCGTCAACATATCAGCTTTATTAAGATTGCCGTCATCGTCAGCCTCGCTGCTGTCGGCAAAAGTCGAGCGACTGTGCAGTCCTGTGTGTTCGGAAGAAAAACTTATGTTCAATGTCAAATATCACAATTTCTGTAAGGAAAACACATAATATTATCCCAAGTTGTATTAACTGCAAAATATCAAAATACTTAAAATACATCTTATGTTTCTAGTGCATAAATGAGTTACAATAACTCATGCAAATACTCATACAATAACTCATACAAATGAGTTACAACAACGAGAATTGGCAACGAGAAAGCCAACGTGAATTTTAACCGTTCCACCTTCTGGTTAGTTCTAACACGATGTGCTGGTGTTTTTAATTTCTATTAGTGTAATCCTTTCTAAGGGGCGAGGGAAGAAGCGAGTAGAGCAAATACGCAAGTAAACAGGTACATTAAGCATTACCTTCATTTTAAATGAAGGAATAGAAATGAATATAACAAATGTGAAACATAGAATGCACGCGGCTGCTTGCTTCACAACAACGTAATGAATAATTCGCACGTTTATTTATTTATTTTTTATTTATTTATTTAGTCAAAAACTGTCAAAAACTGTATGTGACGTATGGGGAAGAAAATCATCTGCACACGCTTTCTTGAGTTTCAGAATCCCTTCTCAACAATTTAACTATTAATAGTTGAAAGATGAAAAACCATAGTAATAATAATAATAAATTTAAAAAAGCGAGGGATTAACATTTCAAAAACTAGATATTTTCGTTTAAAAATTACAGAAAACTTATTTTTAACAGTAAAGGAACAAACAGATTTGATTTTTCTGTATTGTTAACAAAATAGAAATAAGCTCTACTACCCCTACAAGCAAAAGGAAAGTTCAACAAAACGTGCGCATAGTGAAGCTACATTTACGTCCAGAAGCAAATCAAGGGGCCATCTCAGCATTTGCTCAATGGATCAGGGAAACTAGACAAAAACCCGATCGAGATGGGGGTCATTGACCCGGAAGTACATTATTTGTTACAGGCATATTGAGTCTTTTTTTAAATTATATAATGCAAATGTAGACTAATTCATTATACTTATCTTGTTTTTGTTAAAGTAAACATTATTTTTCTTTTACGACAGTTTTCAGCAGAAAAGATTTTACTTTTAACTTAAATTTGTGTACGTTTAATCGTAGACCTTTTGCAGAGTGATTACGCGGTTGAATGCTATTTGAAAGTACATTAATTAATTTTATTTTTTACTCATGCGTTATAGTCCGTTCTTGCCTTCGATACGGAGTTTGATATACACTGCATGACTTACCTGGACCGAGAGGATCGTGGTGACGAGGGAAATATGAAAACAGTTGAATGATGCCACATGTTCCCTTATGGAAGGAATTATGGGAGGGAAACCGAGTCAAGTTAACATCTAGTTAATTAGTAAATAAGTTTTTTTTTAATTCATTTTCTTCCTGCTCGGCAGTTTTGCCTTTCAGGGGTTTGAACATTTTTTATTTGTGATACATAACTTTTTTAAGCATTCACGTTTGAGCATACAACCTCTCACTTCTTCTATCTTACTACTAACTAATTTTATAGGATTTAATACTTAATGGTGATGATAAGGGGTGAAAGGACGAACACAAATACAACCATGTCCGTGGCGGGACTCGAACCCGCGACCCTTCGGTCCGAGATCACTACGACACTACGGCTTTAGCGATCTCGGCCACCGGGCCGACAGTAAGTAAGTAAATATGAATCAATAAAATTAGGGAATAATGAAATTACGTATGTTCCACCGACGTTAATCGGTTCTCATGACCTCGGGCGACAAAACGCCCTCGGGCAAAAGGCCCTCTGGCGCTTTGTCGTCGCTCGTTCATTAGAACCCTTTCAACACCCTTGGAACACAAATACCTGTAAAGTTATGGGTTCGATTCCTCGCGGGCTTTGCTCGCCGCTGGCAGAGGCTACAGCTAACGCTGGCCGATCAGGTACAGGCGCTACAGGTGAAGACGGCGCGGGTTCCGTGTTTGATGGATTCATTAGTGATTGTGGGCGCGTCAACTTAGTCCCGTAAGTGTAGTATATTACTGGAGATCGTGGAGATATTCCACCTCTGGATGACGAGATCCGGCGCCGAACCACACGTCGACTTGCGGGTTTTTCCTCAACAATGTATCTCTCATCAGGGCACCGCCTCAGCCGCGACAACCTCAAAGCTCCCAACTGGTCATCCAACAAGAGTGTAGTGTACTACTCGCGCAACTTTTCTTGAACGATGGACTGAAGAAATGCGGGCGAAGTGGGGATATTAGTTACAAAGTCGACCACTAGAGTATTTAAAGTAATAACAACTTCTGTAAAATCAAAGTCAAACGTGTGCGGCCAGGGCATCGCTTTGGGTAGGCAACAGCAGAGACACTAGATAGGAGTTTTAGGTGCTTCCCTTGAAGGACTTGGACCTGCCTCAGACTTTTCTTTAGGTAATGGTAATAAAGCTGAACAGAAGTTCTCGACTATGAAAGCAACTAGCTCTGGCTTGCTTCTCTTTCGCGCCCACAAGTTTTAATGCTTGGAATGTTGTCATCAGTGCTCTCTGCGAGCTTTTGCCTTCAACTGTTTATTGCTCAAGGGTGGAGGAAGCAAGGTCATCATTCAAGAAAAGTTGCGCGAGTAGTGTGTAACTGTGTGTGTGCAAGGAGAGGGGGCGGGACATGTAGGAAAGATCGCACGCGGTCCGTGGCCGTATGTTAAGATACAGCCTCGGTATTCTCCCGATATGGATAGGAGAATCGACGGAAAACTACCGATCAGAGCTGCCGGCCGCTAGAATTCTCTTGAAAACAGCGACTGAACTCAACCTAGCTATGTAGCCAGAATCGAAAATCCTGCACCGCCGGGACTTGAACCCTAGAATCTCCCGGTCAGAGACACTGCAGCTTCATCAGTGAATGCCCTGAGCCACCTACGCCGGTGATCGCGATTGATGTTTACTTGCACGTATGCGACCGGTACCGTTTTTCATGGCAGCAATTTCTAGTTCGTGTTTAGTATCAGCTGCAGTGAACCAGCGCGAGGTCAATGAGCTGACGTGCGGCCGAGCCGGAGCAACGGTATTCCTCGCCCAGCCGGAGCGCGGCCAGGCCCGCGACTTCGAAGCGGTCGCCTATTTTAACAGTTCCTGCTCCACGGAGATTCTTATAGCGTTTTCCATTCGTTGCACTGAAACCCACCCTAGTGCAGGGCCGAAACGTCATCGCTCCGCAAGTGCTGCCCCACACGCGTGAAGGGCAGCTACGAATGAAATGGATTCCGGAACTGAGTCACTGCTTGTGCGCTACGCAGTGAAATTATACACAGCTGTTCTTGGTCAGTCTCACTGATGGAACTCGAAAAATAACAATTTTGAATTATGATCATCGTTATAATTTTTATGAAGTCTTTTGGTAATTCTTATTTCTTAACTCATAAATTATTAACGCCTGATTTCTTTACTTAAAACTACGAAAACTTTAAATGCGTATGAGTCGTAATTTCATATTTCGAGATTTGCCAGTGATCGATATAGTACACAAGATTTTGAACCGAAAGACTTTGCAGAATTGTTTGGATATTGAAAACCATAAAAATATTAACAGGAGCATTTCCACTGGTATATGTATGGGCGTGGGAGAAATATTTCTTGGCATATATATTTGAATGATTTTGTAAGGGTCACTATTTTCACTTTATTAACGTTTCGAAATTGAGACGTACCTACACTTTGGTTTCTAAATATCACTGGATTTGTTAACATGAAGTTATTCAAGGTTAATATTTAGGAAAGCAAACTCATTTTCCGAATTTCGCGAGTCACAAAAATTATTTTAAGACATTTCTTGCAAAACATGGTTCAATCTTTCGAAGTATTCCTGCGTGACAGAAGATCCTCAATTGCCTACAAAATTTCACCTCGAATCCAACGCAGCATGGATAACTTCCGTTCCTAACCTCACAATGGCCCGGTGCACTGGACTGCACTGACGCGATCGTCGGTGCAGTTTAGTGCGCTTTGAGTCCGTGTCGATGTGCGAATGGAACACGCAGTTCTTTGCACTGGTGCACCCTAGCGGTCGAATGGAACACGAAAGCTGCCCTGAGTGCGCACTAATGCGGCAAATGGAAGACGCTATTAGAGGAAGGCGCGAAGCGAAGTGATCGCAGGCGGCGGGTGCAGTCACGCGACGGAATAACAGTGCATCAGACGTTCTCGAGTGCGGTAAGCGAAGTGTCCCGAGGTGCGTGGGAGCGGAGGTTCAAGAAGCCGCCCGAGCGGTTGCTGGCAGAGACCCCCCTCTCCCCGTCGCTCACTTGTCACCGGCTGAGATAGCTAAGGCCACCAACTGATGTCACTCATGTGTCTCTGAACGGGCGGTCCTAGGGTTCCACTCCCGACGGTGGCAGGATTTTCCACTGTAGCTGCATTGCAAGGTCGAGTTCAGACGCAGTCTGGAGGGAAATTTTAGCGGCCAGCTGCTCTGAACAGTAGTTTTTCGAGGTTTCTGCGGAGAAGCAGTATCCTATCAACCGGACCAAAGACCCTACGTGATCTTTCCATAATCTTCCTTGTCCTATCCTTACCCACCAGACACGCACATTCACAGACAATACACTACCATGTCCGGAGCTCAGAGCTTGTTCCGGCTGGGATGGTGTTCCGCCGGTGGGAGATATCTGGTTGGGACAAATCCGCAATATGGTAGTCGAGATAGTAAAGTTCATAATGTTGACATCATAAATATAAATATTTAAAATTAATTCTATTTCACCAGCACATGGTACTTGCACTCAAAACCGCCCATTTTAATACTAAAGAATCAACTCCTCATATAAAAAAAATATCGTAAAAAATCAAAAATGGGAAAATAAACTCTGATATTCGTTGAAATTATAAAATTTTAATAGTATTACCACTACTGTAGTAATACTTAAAATAAATGAACTGTGTCTGCACTAATTACGTAGAACATTCTTATGACACGAAAAAACGTCAATGATTCATCAAAGTATCGCCAAATCTACTTATATCTGAAAAAATACATACATTTTACTTTTTGTGAACTGAAATTTAATAAATTAATAAGAAATAAAAAATAACTAGTAAAGGTCGTGATGTTAACGCAATAAATACAATTACTTAAAATAACTTCTATTTTACAAACACAAGCTACTTAAACATTTATTATTGAAGGCTATCACCCCTAAACCCCCCAATTTTAAAAAACTTGTACTAAAATACATACTTGTGCTAAAAAACAACTCCTGGTCAATTTTTAAACAAATACTACTTAATATGTTAAAGAGAGCAGTATTTTTATAGAAAAATAAAAAATCAACTCACATATTCATTGAAATTATGTTTTTAATCATTTCTAGAAAATGACTGAATTTTTTGTTCTCCTTTATCCACTTTCTACGGCACATGAATTCAGAGAGATAGCTATCAAAATTACTTTCAACTTTGTAGCGTGTGAACTCTTCCACGCCGAGCAGCATTTTGACACCATTTAATCACAATCAAATTTCTCTGTCGGCGCAAGTTATAAATAAATTCAGCATTCAAAACATCTATCTGTAATACAAGCAATACAAACCTATAAAATGAACGAAAAGTGCACAAAAAAAGGTTATTCCACACCGGAAATATCGAGAAATCGTGTTTTTCATTAACGATATTCAATTTTTCAACAATAAAAATGTATAGCTTTATATGGATTTTACCCGTAGTCATATTGCATATATTTATGCTTTGGCGTAAGAAAAGTATTCTATGTTGTACGCGTGTAGAATTTTATAATATATAAGAAAGAAATGAAAATCGACGACAAATTGTTTCCTACAAAATATACTAAATGGTAATGTTCATGATCATTCTATACGCCCGTTTTGTTCAAAATTTGTTCATTTCCTCGGTTCAAAAGTAAACAATTTTTGTCGTTTTTAAAAACATTTAAATCATTACTAATTTTATGGCTATAACATGTGTGCTGTCTTCAGTTAATAATAAATTCTAATATATTGCATTTGCCTATCTGTGGAAGTTGTATTTCCATCCTAAAGATATTATTCCAGTTCTAGAATATTTCGATGAGGTAAATTGCAAGAAGGTAATAGCAAAATTGTCTTTACCAGGGCTAAGAGATAGGGCTATACTAACAATATTCCCAACGCACCCAATATATTAGTGTTCTGAGTGTTCGTACTGAGAAGACCCCAGCGAGCCAGAAGAGAATTTTCTCAATTGGAAGCTACAATCTCTGCAAGTGAACGTTATTTTGGTTTAAAACACATTAATTTTGGAATTTAAATTTTTTTTTTATAATTATTTTAATTTGAAGTCTGGGCAAAAATAGTATATTCTGAAACATTTGTTTGTTTTTTTCTTCTTCATTTACGCCGTTAATTAAATTGGAATTCTGAAAAACAAGCATATTCATTTAATAGTATATAGTATTTTTCATTACTTTTTTATCGTTTTCTAGTTCATTGCTGTGTGTTTACGGACCTCAAACAAAACACATTATGGTATTGTTAATACCCTTGCGGGCTATTCTGATTCTTTATGCTCTTGAACTTTTTGAATACTTTATGGCCCGCTCTAATACCAACACAACATACAACATTTTTATGAATTCGATTTATTAAAGTTGCTATGCAATAAAATACAATAAATAAATGGTATAATGAAGATCTAGGCTGTCTGGGTGACGCCACGTTGAGGTCAGAATTGCCGACGTTTCGATCATCTTTTTCGCGATCTTCTTCAAGGCTGGTCTGCGCCGGTTGGTCTGCGCTCGTGTTCATATTTGGTTGGGAACTAAGTACGATTGGCTGAAGAAAAAAAAAGATGATCGAAACATCGGCAATTCTGCCCTCAACGCAGCGTCACCCGAACAGCCTAGATCTTCATGATTCTGGTCGCGGAAGCCTACTTCATTTAAATGGCATAATCCTCAAATAAGTAGAATAACTCATTATAAACCTTATTTTGCTTAATTGATATGAACATTGCAATTTTGGAATATTCCCGTAAATATACATTTGCCATTGTACCCTAGTTTGCGGGTTCAAACCGGATCGAAGCCGTGGATTTTTAAGGGCGAAAAAATCCTTCGTACGCCTTCCTTCGGAGGGGAAGTAAAGCCGGCTGTCCCATGTAGTAGGTTTACTGCATGTAAAAGATCCTCAAGCCTAAAAGAAGCCTCTGAGCAAAATTGAGATCCGCCTGTTTCGTCGCCCAAAATAATACCTCCTTTCTCCGCTAGGTGGTGAAAGGAGCGTAGCAAAATTTGCGTGGTTAGACGGAAGAGCGGGCCTGATGGCCCGAGTCTCGCCACGTAAAATAAGGCATTAACTAACTAACTAACTAACTGCCATCATTCACTATATTCCACTGTTACGTATCCCCTTCTTTATAAAGACATCGCATGTGCTTCTTGAGTAGCAGTACTACTCATAGTAATAAGAGGCATAAGATACATCGGCTAACATCCTCGAAATATTATTTTTTGGTGTTATGATATATTCTAAATTCCTTTTGTCAATAGAAAGAAATAACCTAAAAGTACCGTTTCTATTAATTTTCAATTGACGTGTGTGTTCTTCAATTGACTTGTTAGTTTTTTAAGATTTACAAATATGCATCTAAAATTCATTTACTTTCAGTTTTTTCTGTTAGGTAGAGCGAGGTATTTTATAGCAAACTAAGCGTGTTTTAATTTAAGTAAAAAGGGTAAGAGCTTATTAAGTATTTTTCTCAGAGCTTATTAAATATGTTTAATAATAATAATAATAATAATAATAATAATAATGTGACATTTTCTTTGGCATTTAATAATAATAATAATAATAATAATAATAATAATGTGACATTTTCTTTGGCATTATATTTATTTTTCCTTGCATTGAACACGGAAAAATTCCATCAAACACTAATGTACGTTCGGAAACGCCGATGGGAAACGTACGTTGGGAAACGCCGAAATCGACCTAAATGTGATGACGTCATTGGGTTGTGCCGAGGCACCACCTCCTAGAGTTATAAAGCCTTTTTTTTTTTTTTGTTTTTTTTTATTTATTTTCTTAGTTGAAATTACAATGTTCAGTTTACAAAAGAAACTATGCAATTGTAAGGTGACTTAATCTAATTCACTTAATCTAATCAACTTAATCTAATCAACTTAATCTAATCAACTTAATCTAATTTAAAATTGTACTTAACCAACTTAATAGGGAGAGGAAACAAATAGCACCTCAACAGAATTAGTCGATATTTGAAAATATCTGGAGGAAAGAATGGAGCGGAAACTGTTCTTTATTCTGGTTTTGTACCTGGATCTTTCCGAGTCTGTAGTGAGTTGATGCCTTATGAAGGGTAAATTGTGTAAAAGTTGTTTGATAGGTATGCTATTTGGTGAGCTATTTCATTTATGTTTAGATCGTGATGTAGTTGTTTATTGCTTATGAACCATGGAGCTCTTGTTATTAATCTTAAATATTTGTTTTGAAATATTTGCATTTTGTTGAGATTGGTTTTTGCGACATTGGTCCAGATCGGACATGCGTATAATAGAGTTGGCCGAATGAATGATTTGTATAGCATTAGTGCATTTGACAGTGAGAGGTGGTTGTATGAATTTAGTAAAGGTCTTAATTGGATTAATTTGGTTTTTGCTTGTTGTGCTTTTATTTCAACGTGTTGTTTCCAATTAAGTTTAGTGTCTAAATTTAATCCAAGATATTTTATTGTTTTCGTGATTGGGGTCCAATTATAGCGTTATTGTTTATGAGTAGCGGAGATGGATGGCAAAAGTTTTCAATGAGAAGATTTTTGCTGCTGATTTTGAAGGATTTAATTTGATTTTCCAGTTATTTGCCCAATTTGTTATTAAATTTAGATGCTGTTGGAGCTGGAATTGATGAGTTTGTAGTGAAGTGCCGGAGATGTATAAGGCAGTGTCATCGGCGAATTGGGCGGTATTTATTTGATGGGAAGTAGGAATGTCTGCAGTGTAGATATTAAACAGGGTTGGAGATAGCGGCGAACCTTGGGGGACCCCAGCGGCAATTTGTCTGGGGTTAGAATGGTGACCTTCAACTGTAACTGAGAAAGTTCTGTCTGCTATGAAATATTTGATGATTTGAATTAAATACTCTGGTGTACCAATTTCGACTAGTTTGAAGTAAAGGGCTGGGTGCCATATCCTGTCAAATGCTTGTGACACATCTAAAAATACAGTGGTTGTGTGATATCCCTTTGAAAAGCAGAGTGAATGTGTTCAGTTAGCCTGAGTTGGTGCGTCGTTGAGTGATGGATATGAAACCGAACTGATGAGGTGGAATTGCGTTTGTTTTATTTATGTGTTTGTTTAATCTGACAAGTATTAATTTTTCTAAGATTTTTGACATTATGGGTAAAAGACTGATTGGTCTGTAATTTTCTGCACATGATTGATTTTTATTAGGTTTTGCTATTGGATGTATTATTGAATGTTTCCATGTTTGGGGATAATAACCTGTTCTTAGTATGGAGTTGTATATATTATTTAAAAAGCGATGGCATTGTTCGGTAATCTTTTGAGGATTGCAGTATTAATTCGGTCGTGTCCTGAGATTTTTGTTTGGCATTTTTTATTATCAGTTTAATTTCATTAGGAGAGATGAATTTAATTCTGTGAGGAATGTTGTAAAGAGGAGCGTTTGAAAATTTTAAAATTTCATCGTGTTTGGCATTTTTTATGGAATCATTGGGTGAAATGTGCTGGCAAAATGAGCTGCAGAATTTCGGCTTTCTCTGTGGGTGAATATTTTTCCCACTATCAGTTGACAGTGGGGAATGCTGTTCTTTTCCAAAATTTTCTTTGTGAATTCCACAGAGAATTGCTTTTAGTATTTAGTCCTTCAATAAATTGATTGAATTTTTTCTTGGTTGTGTTTACTTATTGCCTTTTTGCAAATGTTAGTTAGATGATTTAGTTCTTTTTAGTTCTGGGATTTTAAGGTGTTCCAAAGCCTTCTGGTTTTATTTTTAACTTTTATTAAATCAGTAATATGAGGAGGTAATGGTTTTTAGTCTCTTTCTGATTTCTGGAATTGTTGATTTAGGAATTATTCACGGTTTTTATTAATATATTATTTAGCTCACTGATTGCTTGATTTATTTCATTAGAAGAATTAAGGATTTGAAATTTTGGTATTGATTTTTCAACTGCTTTTTAAAGTAATGCCAGTTTATATTGTAAGTGTTCAGTGTGGGACAGGAGAGATGGAGGTTTTGTTAGTTTAGATGTTATAACAACTGGGATATGGTCGAGTCTAATTCATGGTGAACAGTAGAATAGAATAAATCTTTCAAATTTGTCATCTATATCTAATATATCTGGATTTTGTTGGAATCATATGGGAAGTGTGTTGGTTCTGTGGCGTTAGTATGTTGTTGCAATGTGTTTTATTCTGTTTAAGTATTCGCTGGCCGGATTTGTGGTCCGACATCCCCATGCAGAATGCTTTGAATTCAAATCTCCTACTAGAATAAATGGATTTTGTAATTCAAGTAATTTATTGATAGAAGTAGTATTAATTTTTATGTTGGGTGGTTTATACGTAGTAACTATAGTTAATGTTTGATTATTGTCATATGATACATTTATCCCGATTTTTTCTATACCTGGAGTGTGTGGCAAGGTTATTTGGTGATGTTGAATGCTATACTTTATCAAAGTCAAAACACCACCTCCCGAATTTTTGTTTCTGTCAGCTCTGATGGTTTTGAATCCTGGGATGGTGAATGATTTGTTTGGCTTAGTGCTCTCGGTTATACATGCGATATCTATCGAGTTTGCCTGTAGAAACTGTTCTAATTCGGATTTTTTGTTTACGATGCCATTTGCATTCCAATTTAATATGATAAATGCTTTAAGGTGTGAATCTACCATAACTGTTGCTAATTCGTTTGTGGTTATAATATTGTTGATGATTAGCATTATTTGCATTCCTGAAAGTGTTATTCTGCCTATTGGTTAAATTGATTGGTGGTTTGGTGGTTATAATTGGTTGATTGATTAGCATTATTTGCATTCCTTGGTTGATTATGATAATTTAATCTTTGAGTGAAATTAGGAATATTGTTTGTAGTGGGCAAGAATGGAAAGTTTGTTGAGTCGTGATTGGGAGGTGGCGTGCTTGCTTGGTGGGATCTGGGATTGGCAATCCAGATTTCATTATTGCTGTTATTTTCGATTATTTTTCTATAATATGTACATTCATGTGTCCTGAGGTCAGCCCTGTGCTTTCCCATGCAATTCTTACACGTAGGAGTTGAATTCTTTGATGGACAGTTTGCTGAAAGGTGATTTTTTGCACAGAAAACACACGAAACTTGGTAATTACAATTATTTCTACTGTGCCGTAGTCAAGGCAACGGTAGCACTGAATGGGGCCAACAGTTTTCTTCCTTCTTTCCGGTTTAACTACGGAGTTACAAATGTATTTTAATTCCAAACACTTTCTATTTTTTCAGTACCGTTAATTCAACCGCTACTACTGGATGGGGACATTGTTCTGTTTAGTCTCGTGACCTTTGTGACTGAAGGAAATTTAGATGCAATGTCTTCGAATATTTCGTTTTCCGAGATAGTGGGATGAATGTTCTTTATCACTATCGAATATTTCTTTACACTGGGGTCTGAGTACGTATGGAATTGTTTGTTGGTATTTATGAAATATTTAACTGCGGCTCTAAAGTCTATTATTGACGTGAATTGTATTTTAATTTTATTGTTCTTGAACTGGGTGGTAAAGTTTTCTGTTAACTTAGATTTGATTTCATTTATAAATGCTGTATGATTGCTAATTCCCGTTAAATATATTGGGGGGATTTTTTTTACTTCTACTGGCACTTCAGGTAACTCTTCATTTAAGAAACTGAATCTATTTGACACTTCTACATTATAGTTTTTTGCAAGTTGTTGTCGGTGTTCAGTTCTGGAGAAGGGTCTGTCGAGGTCATGCGTTTGCGTCTCTGTCACTGGCGTCACCTCTGTCCTCGCGGTTTCGCTTTCCTTGCATTACCTTGCTTTGTTGAGTATCTGATTGAGTTGATCCAGTTGCTTGTTGTTGAGGTGGCACTTGCCCAGATTCGACAGGTGCCGGTGGTGGTACAGTCATATAAGAATGGCTGACTGCGTTTTGATGAGACTGCGGTGTGTTGCTTTCGATGTAATCCATACTGCTGCCCGTGAAGTCCGGGCAACCTTCCGCTGCCGCCATGATGGTTGAATATTCTGGATTATAAATTGAATCTAGGGCTTGAGTAAATAACTGCCCTGTGCTGAGAAGATCATTGTTAGACATACAAATGTAGATGCACTAACACTAAACACGCACTGCCGTCCACTTAACACTGTTTAGTACTAGCACAGAAAATTATCGCCACTGTTCTGCGGAACGTTCGGAGCGATGTTGCTCGTCTGAAAGCGCAGAGCGAACTCAGAGTTATAAGCCTGCTCACTGTTTCGTGACGTCACCGTAGGTAGTCATGGAGAGCGTCGTCATTCTCGCTTACCTTTCCACAGCATTTTCCCCACCACGAAACCCGTTTTCACTTTTGTATTAAAAATTATCAATTCATGATAAAAGTTCTTTTAAGTACACTTTTTAATAAACATTGGTTTTCAATAAGTATATTAT
The DNA here is from genome assembly GCA_964035755.1 of Teleogryllus oceanicus. Classification (NCBI taxonomy): domain Eukaryota; kingdom Metazoa; phylum Arthropoda; class Insecta; order Orthoptera; family Gryllidae; genus Teleogryllus; species Teleogryllus oceanicus. The sequence continues at coordinate 35,647,023 of CAXIVR010000011.1, read as the reverse complement.
AACCTATTTATTGAGAAGACAACTGATGAATTTACTGGAAAATATTCAATCTTCGGCAATTTGTTTGATAATCTATCATTTTCTTTTGACAGAACTTAACAAAAAATACAGCTTTCCAGCGTAAATGTTCGACCAAATCATTTACTGAATGACATTAACACAAGCATCATGAACTAATTCTCTCTCAGATATTATAAGATAGAGGGACAGCAAACATTTCTTTCATTGGTGACTTTTGAAGCAATCCTTATTACAAGGAGTCATTGGGAGCAGTCACCCATTCTCATCTTACATTTTCTTCAGTGCATATTCCAGGAAACTAAATTTTCTTCCCTTTTTTAATACAATAGTATATCAATGCATGACTAAATACTTTGTTCTGAGCACATGGTTTTTATTAAACATATTTCTTTACAATACAAGACATTAAACCTAATTATTTACAATATAATACAGATCTATTTATAATAGATCACTGAATTTATTGGAATGTATGTAGTTTTCTTTGTAATTTCCATTTCCAGTCTTTGTCGCTTTTCATAAGGGCCTTCCCGTCTGGAACACTCCTTGGTAAGGTGAGCTGACAGTTAGGAACACAGATGGTACAGCATCACTTCAACTTCGATATATTCAGTCTCGATGACAGTTTCTCTCCTTTTTCATTATATACCTTTTCCCAAATAATATCAAATACGTATACATGTCAGTCGTATAAAAAATATTTAATATGTATAATATATTATTATTATTATTATTATTATTATTATTAAGATTGCATGAGAGGTAAACTAAAAAATGTACAGTCGTTAGTCTATAATATCAAATACGTATACATGTGACTATCACCATTCACTTAAGCGTTCACTACTCTATTCGAAGACAAAGATTCATAAAAAAATTTGGTGCCGTTTTTAACAAAATTTGAGAAAGTTTTTGAGGCTACGTGTATGGAACTCTAAAAAACAAAATATCCTTTAGAAATTACCAAAACCTCGAGATCATTCAGATCGAGTGGGGAACATAATTTTTTAAGAAAATCGGCTGAACGGTTTAGGCGCTAGCGTCCACCACAGCCGGACTGACGAACGTTTTGCCGTCAATCGATTTAAGAACCAATAAAATATGTATTTTGGCTACTGAGCGTTCTAGACGATTTATTTTCTAAATTTATCAACACTATTTATTCTCTTTTTCGTTACCAGAGCTTGGTAAAAACAGTTTTTCTGCCAAATAATCACCTTTTCCGGCGCCCTTTTACATAATTTTCTCTTCTTCCAACGAACTTCGTAAGCCGGAAAAGAAAAAACTAATACGAGTGTCTGTGTCATTCTGTAGTACCATTAGGTTTTTGTTTAGTTTTATAGTGTTGTTTGTTGTAATTATTATGAATTGGAAGTTCATCCAATTTCATATTTGTATTGATTGCGCATACTTAAAGGCAACATATTGAACTTTATGTATCACCAAAAATAAAACAAAAATAACCCATTTTTATTTTGCATAATTGCTTATTTCTGAGATGTTTCTCTTTAATTGCTCATGTTTATGTCTGGGGCATTATTTAAGTGCATATATTCCAGGTTTTTATGCAAAAGTGGGTCAAATTCAGATATTTTCGTGTATTTCCCGTCCCCAAGGAAAGTGAATTGAGCCATAGCAATGCTACAGTCTTGTAATATATATGTTTTATTCATAAACAGGGATGGCAGATATGTTGCGACCTCTTTCCCCACTACTAAAATACTACGGAAATTCCCCAAAATAACCTCTTTAAGAAAACAAACTTCCCCAAAGTGTAGAGCCGAATAAGAGGGTGAAAAGTGCTCCCAAATCAAATCGATAATCGCAATGCTCATACGAAAGAGAATAAAAAATGCCGTAGATTCACAAAAAGTCGGCACAGTCGTCTGACTTTGCCGACAGCAAGCGAGACTGACGATGACGGCAAAGCCGTCGAAAGCCGGCTATCTTAATAAAGCTAATATGTTGACAAAGATGACCTCTTTTATTTCTTCTTACAAAATAAATATAAGCAAATAATACAAGCAGATTATTTTACTTTGTCATTGGCTAAATATTGAAACCATGAATTTGGAAATTGTCTAAATGAACCTAGTGAGATTTTACTTCTTTAATATTTTATCATTATCAAAATAGCATGCCAACTATCAACACATGTGAAACTTCAGCCCATTATCAAAATTGCTATTAAGGTACAAATGGTATAAAGGGTAGGTATAAATGAATATTATTGATAAGGCTTAAAATAAACAAGAAACTAGCATCTGCACAAACAGTCCACGAAAACACGAAATAATCAAAAAAGCAACATTACATATTAAACTGCGTTAAACAGGTTTTACCTATCTAACACAAGTAATGAACTAAAAAAAATCACCTGATTCTACCCTCAACTTTATTTATCTGAAAGCAGAGTTTTTGGAAACAGGTTTTACCTATCTAACACAAGTAATGAACTAAATAAAAATCACCTGATTCTACCTCAACTTTATTTATCTGAAAGCAGAGTTTTTGGACTTAGTATACTTCTCTTATATTCCAATATTTAAGGCCACATATTTGTCCAAAAGCATAGCAAGTTGCTCCATGGATGCTGGAAGAAAATCCAAAGGTAGATCATAAACCAGCATTAATCAACATTTGAGACAGGTATTGAACAGTTTTTTCAAGTACTAAGAAAATATCTTCATGTATTGTCTGTTCAGATTTTTGAATGATTGTTTGACAAATGATGTTAAACTAATTTAAGGGGCCATGATCAATGATAAAAGGGACAAATGATTTTCATTAATTTTGCAAATATTAGCTAACTTGTGTTTGAACTATTTTACTCCCTATTATATATCAGTGTATTTATAAAGCTAGAATGTAAGAAATGTTATCTTTTATAACATCATTTTCAAGAGTATTATTCATACTCATAATTTTGTGATGAAAAGTTAATCTATAGCAATCTTAATTAAAAGCATGATGAAAAAAGCTCTTTCAAATATAGAATTTATAGCCTGCCCTTTTACATCTGTAATTTAATTTACATGCATACACATTTCCGTCTTCTTTTTGAGAAGAATTGTATCTATTCTTATGACATTCTTAATAGTGATGGTATTGGAACAAATAAATCACACTTGAATACTATCCCTAACCTTCAACTACACACATTGTACTCACACTGAAGAGTCATTAACAGCAAGCATCTCATTCAAAAGGCTGGTGAAAAAACTCATTTCACAGAAAGATACTAAACTAGTTCTAACCTCTGGCAATAAAACCATTCCCTGACCTGAACGGATCATAATTGATCTGAACAATGATAAAAACACTATACAAGGACATATCACTTGAAATCCAAAATTACTACACAGAAATATTAAAAAATCACCAAAATTGAATATAGTATTACATATCATCGGAAACAAACGGCAATTTTAACTCGTTTTCCAGTCTTTTTGCGCAAATGAGGAGGTGACTAAAATATACAAAATATGATGTTATAGGATTTCAAGATTGATAGTTCTGTGTCTCATCTTCATAAAATAAAATTTCTAAACTCACCAGGTGATGCGAGGGAGCCAAAATGAATGGTGCGTAAAATGAATTCACAAAGGATCGCATTCCACGCTGCTATTTCCTGCAGTCAACGTTACTGGCATCAAGTGCTCAGCGCATACTTTCCTCCTTAATAATGTCCTCCAGCGACAAGGCAGATCCTAATCTGATCCTATAAAGCCAGCAGATATTTCCTGCATAAAATTAAAAATTTGTATGATGTACATCAATACACAAAATAAATATTCAATTAATGTTGTTGCAACAGAAATAATAAAATATATTAAAATAAAAGAAAAACTCTTATTACCATAATAATATGAAACCCATCTTAACGAAACACCTTTCATGCATAACATATAACATAATATTATTTACTGTTTGGAATTGCACTCCACGGTCCGTAGCCCTGTGGTCCGTTTGTTGGGGTTCTGCTGCGGCATTCGCCTGGTGTTGATCGAAGAACCCACGGAAACAACCGCAAAGAGTAGTCGGGTGACTGAATTCTCCTCCAGACAGTGTCTGAATTGAGCTAGCTGAGGAGATAGTGTCGAAAATCTTGCCTCCGTCGGGACACGAATTTAGGACATCCGGGTAAAAGACACTGCAGTAACATCATAAGATGCACTGAGTCCACGCCCTGTTGTCTCATCAATAGTTTTCTGTGTTTTTCGACCAACACCACGCGAATGTCGTAACAGTATCCTAACAACAGGGCCGCGGACACAGCGGGATCATTCCTTCCTCTTCCTTCTCCGGACATCATCCCTTATACTTACATTTACATTTACACTAACACTTACATGCACACAAATTTACACTTACATGTGCTATACTGTCACACGCCGGAAAACCCGTCGGGAGCTTAGAGCTTGCTCTGCTGTTGGAAGAGACATGGTTGTGGAAAACCGAGCTAACTGACGCAGGTCGGTGCCGATCTCGCGATAAAATGCCCTACACTTAAGGGAATGAATGACATCGGCAGTTGACCCGTTTGGAAATATTAATTCATCAATTGTTAAGTTTATAACCTAAAAATATATATTAACAAATTTTAAAGTGATGAGGTTTAAAGGGTATACTTCATTCGTTCTAAAATAATTGTATTAATGAAAAAACTATTAAACATGTCTTACATTTCTGCTAATCTGGGCATGACGAACTATACAAAATTTCCAGACATAAAATAAAATCCAATGCTTCGAAAACATAAGTAAATATGCATATGGCGTTTTAAGATCTCATCAATTCGACGTCGCCCTACCAATGGTATTCCTTTGCCTAGGACCAGTTTTCATTTATTATTCTCGCCTGGGGGAAAGGGATACATATAGCGAAAATGGCGCATTCCCATCGCTGTACCTAGCGTTCTCCGCCAATACGAGCTTTCCTTCCATCGCACAGCTGCGACGATTCGCATTAGGAAACTACAGGCTTATTTTGGACCCGAACGAGTACTGAACCTGGGAACTTACCACGAAAATATAGCAAGCAAGCTGTTCATGAGCAAGCAGAGAAACCATTTTGAACATACGAACATTCCAATTTTCGTATTTGCGGATCCATTAATATACCACTCAGTGACAAAACAAGTAAAGATAATACAAGGAGACTAAAACTAACTAAATTAATGGCGAATGCAATCTTAATGTAATAATTCTAATATCCGATACAACCGATACTATCTTATGTGAAATAATCCAAACCAATCCTAATAAGTAAAAAACTGGCTGAACGAAAATACAATTGGGTCCCTTGCAAAAGGATATCAATAAAGCACAAACACAGATATTGGGCTCTCTGAAGGGATGAAGGGTCATCCGTATTAGTCAAAATAAAATCGATTCTATGTGGTCAGCAAAACAAGACCTGACATATTTTAGCGATCCTTGATGCATCCGTGAAAAAATGAGGAAAAATTGAAACCTTATAATTTGCATTAATTTCAAGCACAAATTCCGCAAACTTACTCGATTTACAAAGTATTGTACAATGACCTACCTTAAAGAGCTGATTTTTCCGAATAGATTTTCTTTGGAGAAGAATCTTTATCTTTAATTTTGTATTTTTTGAATGTTAAAATATTCCAATTTAATCTGTTCTTAAAATGAACAGTCTATCAATTTAATTTCTCAACTCAAAATACTTTCGAGGAAGATGTAGCAGTTGAATACACCCCTTCACACCAACCGAAATGTAATTCAACAATCACTGGGTTGGCTTCCTGTGTAGTTGTAGCGCCGCGTCATTTTCTGCCGGAGTGGTAACCATAGAAACAGCCCCGGTTCCAGAGAAGGCAGCTTGCTAGAGGGCGCTGGCAGAAGGCGGAAGGATGTTCCACTGCGGTTTAGTTCTGGGCCCACGTGATGGGAGCGTTCTATCTGAACTATCTGAGTGCAGGTACACACATTTTATTACTTAATTTGTCCGCACAACAGCACAAACGATTTATCAACTTCCTATTATTAAATCAAAAATGCATTGGCTCATTGTAAAATTACTTCTCTTTGATACTGGATAAGGAACTGACAAATTATTATTAGTGCTTTTAAGAGAGTGGAATCATTTTTAATATGTATATCCACACACACACACTCACAAGGTGATCAGAATAAACCGCAACCCTGCAGTTCAAGGAACTGAGAGAAAAGTGATAGTTTTGCAATTCGGCTTCTGGGACAGCTCTATCGACTGCATTTCAGCGACACTCCATTCACCACCGCCCCTTCGTTTCACTCACCCCCTTCCTGTGGTGTGGATCATTGCTGCTGAAAGCAAAACAGCCCTGTCTTCATTCATAGTTTCTTCTTTCACAATTAACTACGATGCGCCTCAGCGTAGAGCAACGCAGTTTTGTGGTGAAGGAGTATTTCCGAACGCAATCTTTCAAAGAGTGCCGGGCAGCTTTCAAGAAAAATTTTCATTTGAGCCTATTCCGAACAAGAGTACCATATTTTGGTTAGTGAAGTGTTATCGTGAGATAGGAGGTGTGTTTGATCGGAAATGCAGTCGCTGAATTACAGTGCTCACGCAGCGTAAACTAGAGGAAGTTTCCCCGAAAACATTATTAAGGAAATTACAGCAGCAATGTAATCATTCATATGGAATGCGCACTGTGCAACTACAAAATTGAAAATGTGTGCGTTCAAACTGCGGACATCTCAGCAGCTTATGATTCCTGATCTGGATTCTCGTATGAATTATTGTAATTTGGCTACGGCGATTTGTGCAAGCTCCTCTTCAGGCAGTTGTTAACGTATTTTTTTGTGATGAGACTGTTTCATCTGGATGAATAATTAACCAGCAAAACGGGGAGCACTGGGGTACTGACAGACCACAGAAAACAATAGATTAGTGTTTTTTTGTTTTTCTGGGCGGGTCAACTGCTATGGTTATTAGTCCCGTTAGTGTAGTGAATGTTTTTTCGCGGGAGATGGCGGTGATCTTCCCCCACTGCATGGCGAGATACGGCACCGAACTACCCTTGGCTATTGGAGTTTCCCCTAACTAGGACTCTCCCACCAGTGAGGCACCGCCCCGGTCGGGACAAGCTCTAAGCTCCCGACCGGTCTCCTGGTAGTGTAGTGCATGTTAGTGTAAGTGTGGACTAAGGAGAGGATAGGACAAGAAATGGAAGGACAGATTGCGCGCGGTTCGTGGCCTGTTTGGTGGAGACTGCCCAGCATTCACCTGGTTCTGATCGAAGAAACCACGCATAACTACGATCAGAGCAGCCGGCCGGTAGAATTCTACTCCAGACAGCGGCAGAATTCGATCTAGCGTAAAAGCTAGTGTCGAAAATCCTGCCGCTATCCGGACTCGAATCTAGAACCTGCCGGCTGCACTGACATCAGTTGATACCCTCAGCTACCGCTCCCGGTAGGAAACAGTAGAGAGACGACTGTATTCAAAAACCAAAAAATTGCAGTATGGTGTGCGATTTCTCGTCACAGAATAATTCGTCCGTCCTTTTTTTAGAAAACGGTGATAGTGGATACATATCAGAATATACTGATAAATTTTCTATCCCTTCTGGAGAACGATGAGAGGAATTGTTGGTTTAGCAGGATGGGGCAACATCACACTGCCAAATCGACAATATAATTTGCGAAAGAGTTTTTGGGGAACAGAATAATTTTTTGAGATTTGTGGCCACTTTGTTCACCTGATTTGAAATAAAAGTGAAAAGGATGCCTTAAAAGTAAAGTTTATGCAAACAAACCTGCTAATCTCAAAGAGCTCCAAAGAAACATGGAGGGAGCGATTGGCATAATTGATGAACAAACGTTACATCGGGTTGCAGCATATGTTCTCTGGCGAGTTAATGCTTATTTGTTAGCAAATGGAAGGAATTTTGAACATTGTTTGTGAGGTTTGTTTGTTTTCGACACCAATGTATATTTCATAATTTTCTTTTCATCATTCATAATACGTAATTTTCTTTCCTCCTTTATCGATTACCTAACCACCTTTATTATTTTTATTGCACGAAATTCCAATAGCTTTATGTTAAGGTTAATTAATTGGGATGTTGTGCAAGGCTGTATTAAATCATTAAACAGTGACTCTTTTCACTGATAATTTCACAAGTGACTTAGACACTGACTATTGAGCCCACCATTTCAAAACTACTATTAATTTTAAAATATTATTTAAATAAAAATAATAATTATTAAATATTACAATTTAGTAATAATAAATTTGTTCTGCGGATCTGGAATTAATAATTTTTAGTGCATATTTAAAACAAATATCAAATATCTATGCATTTCTGGAGCACATGTTGTTACTAAAACACACTGCACGGTGCGAAAACTACAGAAAAATCGGAATATTCTCTCCATTTTCTGGAGAAAATGATTAAAGAAGCTCCAGCAGCAATGTAATCTCTCGTAGGGAAGTGCACACAGTGCCACAAAATTTGAAAATATGCATTTTCAAACAGCGGGCTTCTCAAGGGCTCAAAGTTCCCGATCGGCCTGCTCCCATGATTTACTGTAATTGGCTACGGTGAATTGAGCGAAGGTCTTGATGCACTTGATAAGTGTTTTTAATCACATACGTATCAGAATGAATTGGAAAATGATTTTTATTATATTTTTATAAGTTAATATTTTTTAAATAACCTAATTGAATAATAATATTAATAATAATAATAACATTTTTTTCTGCAAATCTGAATTTTGATTTATTAATATTTATTTAAAACAGAAGAGTCTTCTTCTTCTGCACTTCATGGATTAGGCTTGAGCGTGTTCCGGCCTCACAAGATTTCCTTCCATTGTTTTTTGGGTCTGCCCACGTCTCATTTTTCATGCGGTTGGTAAACTATTGATAATTTAGTTAGTCATGTATTTTCCATCCTTTGCCTATGTTCATACTAGTTGTTTCGGTATTTGGTTATTTTGTTTCCAATTCCTTTGGCAAATTTTTCCATTATCTTCCCGTTACGAATGTGATTTTCTTTCGTGAAGCCTGGCGTTCTTCTCAGAAACTTCATTTCAGTGGCCTGTATTCTACTTACGGTTATTTTTGTTAGTACCCAACTTTGGCTGCTGTACAGAAGAGTTGGAAAAGCCATCATCTAATCGAACTTTATTCTTGTCTTTTGCCTTGTCTTATTTTTTAAGGTTCCACAAATTCTTTGGAACTAGCCAAATTAATGTCCATGTCTCTACTGGTATCAGGAACTTGACAACCTAAATAGCTGAAACTGGAAACTAGCTCTAAAAATATTTTATTTAAAATTATTTTGAATTGTATTAGATGTTTTTCGCAAAATGCAATCACCTTTGAGTTTCCTTCGAAATTTCACATTGTGTTTCTTGCTATTTGCAGATGAGGACGACGACGGCGACGACGCTGACTGGGAGGATGTGGAGGAGAGTAAGACTTGCTGACGAGACTACAACGACGACGACGACAACGACAACGACGATCATGACGAATCCGAGTAGACGCTTCCGACGAGAACTGGTAAAACGACAGAGCGCCGACAAATGAACAGGATACTGCAAACGGCAGAGGCATCGTCCACTGAGGGGCTGATGAAGACTGAAAAGAATCGTCCAATGGAGGGTTGATGATGACGAAAGAAGCATCGTCCAATGGGGGGGTTGATGAAGACGAAAGAAGCATCGTCCAATGGGGGGGGTTGATGAAGACGAAAGAAGCATCGTCCAATTGAGGGGGGTTGATGAAGACGAAAGAGCATCGTCCAATGGGGGTTAATGAGACGAAAGAAGCATCGTCCAATGGGGAGATGATGAAGACGAAGAAGCATCGTCCAATTGAGGGTTGATGAAGACGAAGAGTTTCGTCCAATGGGGTTGATGAAGACGACAGGAGAGTCGTTCAATAAGGGGTGTATGATGACTATAGTGGCATAGTCCAATGGGGGTTGATGATGAGATAGAGGCATCGTCATATGAGTGATTGATGAAGACGACAGGGTCATCGTCGAATGAGGGGCTGATGAAGACGGCCGAGGTGTCGTCCCATGAGGGGCTAATGAAGACGACATTGGTGTCGTTCAATGAGGGGCTGATAAAGATTATAGAAGCATCGTCCAATGGGGGTGATGAAGACGGTAGAGCTATCGTCCAATCGGGTTGATGATGGGGACAGAGGAATCGTCCCATGAGGTGCTGATGAAGACGACAGGTATTTCGTCCAATGAGGGTCTGATGAAGGCGTGAAGCATCGTCTAATGGTGGGTTGATAAAGACCACAGTTGCGTCGTCCGATGGGGGTTGATATGGATGGCAGGGGTATCGTCCGATGGGGAGTGATGACTGTGTCATCGTCCAATGGGGGTGAAGTTGACAAAAGAGGGATGTCCAATAAGTGTGTGACGAAGGCGACATTGGCCTTGTTTAGTGTGCGAGGTAATGAAGACTGGAGGATCATACTGGGGGATCACACTGGGGTCACATACAATCGCGGGGTTGATAAAGCATAAGCCTCGGATGATGGAGGCCAGTGGGCGAAGAAACATGCGTATTCTTTAGGACGCGTTCGAAGACAACATGTGTGTAACAAATTTTAAAAAGTATTTGCAGTAGGAATTATAATTAAAAAGCAAAACATATGACAATAAATTTGCGGAAATTTGCGCAAGTTTTATGAGGGGGTCTGCATGAAGAGAGATAGTAAAATAGTGCAAAAAGAAGAAGCAAGTTCCAGAAACGTGAGGTTAGAGACAATTAAATGTAAGAATATCAATATGGATGGCTCCAACACAGAGACAATGGAAATGATGCCTCTAGCACTCACATACCAAATTGCAGTTGAGGCATTAACTGAAGAAACCAAGGTTGTTATTAAACAGTGTGTAGAATAATGGTTTTCTATTCACAAGAGTTAAATCAATTTTTAAAAGATCTTACTGGAAGAAAATATATTACTTTTTGAATATTAATTTATAATGAGCTATTTGTGTACCAGTTTCCAAAAGTGTGAAATCAATCATTTAGGAAAAACTGTAAATAGATTTATATAACAATAGAAAAAAATTGATCATTTTAAAATAAAAAATCAATTTAAATAAATGATGCTACATCAGCACATACTTTATAGAACTGTATTTTTTTTATAATTTTTGAACATTCGGAGAGTTTATACAAAATTATTGAATCAGTGCCATTTTTAATTTCTTTTGCTCTTATTTTAGGAAAATGGAGATGGACAGACCTGATTTTAACGGTGTCCTCTGATTTTCGATTAATTGTTTAAGTATTTCGTATTTCGAGACCCGTCAACCGTCATGGTCATCAGTCGTGTTAGTGAAGTGCAGGGTTTCTTCACGGGAGGTAGCGGTGATCTTCCTGTCTGGATAAGGAGATCACCCGCCGATCTACTCCTTGTTTTGCGTGGTTTTCCCTTTCAGGAATCTCCCACCCGCGAGGCAGCCAGCCAAGTCAAACTCTTATTTCACGACTGGTCTCAGGATATCTGTGGTGGAGAGCGCATGTAATCGTATATGTAGGTAATGCCTAAGGACCGGAGTAAGAAGATGAAAGATATTGTTTGGTCTGTGGTTAGGGTATAGCTCAGGCTTTCTTCTGGTGTTGATCGGTGAAATCACGGAAAACTACGGATCGCAGCTGCCGGTCACTAAATTTGAACGTCAGACCGCGACTGAATACAAGCTAGCTATCTAACTAGTCTCCCGACATGAGTGGCCCAATTTATGCCTGGTCGTGTAATGTATGTACCGTTGCTTGCACAAAAAATGGGCGATGTCCTGAGCCGAACTTTACCAGAGTTTTCCGACCTTAAAATTCGAGATTAAAATCAAAATATATTCTTGTTCCACTTTACGTGCGAACCATTGTTGCCTTGGGTGATTTTGAGAACCCCGGCATCAGTGTATATCTACAGAAATTGGATAATAATAATAATAATAATAATAATAAATTGTCTTAATTGATATAATAATAATAATAATAATAATAAATTGTCTTTATTAGTGGCGAGCGATTTAGTAGCGGTTTTCTTGAAAATGTACACAGTTTTATTAAAGGAAGAAAATCTTCTGATTGATGATTCCGGACACGTCAACTTCTATGATCGGGAGCGGTAGCTCAGTGCATCAACTGATGTCACTGCAGCGCCTCTGACCGGGAGGTCCTAGGTTCCAACTCCCCACGGGGGCAGGATTTTCGACACTAGCTTTTCAGATAGCTTTCACTAACATGCCCTTCACATATTCCGGGAGACCGGTCGGGAGCTTAGAGCTTGTCCCGGCTGGGCGGTGCTCTGCTGGTGGGAGAGTCCTGGTTAGAGGGAAACCCCACTAGCCGATGGTAGGTCGGCGCCGGATCTGGCCATCCAGCGGAAGATCACCGCCATATCCCGAGAAAAACATGAACTCCACTAACGGGACTAATGACCAAAGCAGTTAACGCTCCCGGAGACAAAAAAATCAATCAACTGCTATGGTCATTTTTACCGTAAGTGTTATGAATGATATTTGTCTGGCGGTGGTGGTGTCCCTCCCCTTTGAGTGGCGCCGACCTACAACTCACTTTGTGGAATATTTTTCCTCTATGTATTTACCCCAGAGGGAAATCGCCACATCCGGGACAAGCTCTAAACTCCCGACTGCTCTCCCGGCATATGTGATTGATTGATTTTTTCGTGTTTCCGGGTGCGTTAACTGCATCGGTCATTAGTCCCGTTAGTGTAGTGCTTGTTTTTTTCTGACGGGAGATGGCAGTGATGTTCCCCCGCTGGATGGCGAGATCCGGCGCCGACCTACCGTCGGCTAGTGAGGTTTCCCCCCTAACCAGGACTCTCCCACCAGCGGAGCACCGTCCCAGCCGGGACAAGCTCTAAGCTCCTGACCGATCTCCCGGAATATGTGGTAGAGTATTGCATGTTAGTGTAAGTGGAGAGGATAGGACAAGGAAGAGGAAGGACAGATGGCGCGCGGTCCATGGCCCGTTTGTTAGGGTACTGCTCCGGCATTCGCCTGATATTGATCGGTGAAACCACGGAAAACTGCCGATCTGAGCAGCCGACCGCTAGAATTCTCCTCCAGGCAGCGACTGAATTCGACCTAGCTGAAAAGCTAGTGTCGAAAATCCTGCCGCCGTCAGGACTCGAAGCTAGGACCTCCCGGTCAGAGGCGCTGCAGTGACATCAGTTGATGCACTGAGCTACCGCTCCCGGTCCCGGTATATGTGGTAGCATATAACCTCCAAAACGGGGAGAGAATAGAACAAAGAAGAGGAGGGAAAGATGTAGGGAACCTCCAGAACACACGGGCGCTAGTTTCCTCCTCCAAACCGGCTGAATTTGACTAGCTAATGAACGAGTGCCGAAACGCGTGAGTTGACCAGCGATGGTAGCGGTGGCGGTGAGGCAACGGAGGGGTCGTGGCCGGCCATTAGCGCGTATCGGGTGGTCGTTACGGCCACGCAGGGCGCGAGGCCTTTAAAAGCGCGGGTGGGCGGCGGGCGCGGCCACCGCCATGGCGCAGAGGCAGCAGCAGGTGCAGTGGGCGGGGCGCGCGCTGGCGCTGGCGCTGCTGCTGGGGGCGGCCGACCTCGCGCGCGCAGGTGAGCCGCGGCCTCCACCACGCAACACCTTACTTTCTGAAAAGTAGGATCGAGGAAAGAAGTAAAAGAAATAATGAAATTCTTGGTAATAAAGAATTTGAACGGAAGTTATTTAATTTTTAATCTGATTGTTGGTGATTTCATTTTAATTGATTTACATGAATTAGGAAAAATGATATTGTTAGTCGTAAATAATGATTGATTGATTTTTTCGTGTTTCCGGGTACGTCAACTGCTTTGGTCATTAGTCCTGTTAGTGTAGTACGTGGTTTTTTCTCGGGAGATGGCGGTGATCTTCCCGCTGGATGGCCGGCGCCGACCTACCGTCGGCTAGTGGGGTTTCCCTCTAACCACGTCTCTCCCACCAGCGGGGCACCACCCCAGCCCAGACAAGCTCTAAACTCCCGACCGGTCTCCCGGAATATGAGATAGTGAGGTGCATGTTAGTGTAAGTGCGTGTGTAAGAGGAGAGGATAGGACAAGAAAGAGGAAGGACAGATCGCGCGCGGTCCGTGGCCCGTTTGTTAGGATACTGCTCCGGCATTCGCCTGGTGTTGATGAGAAACCACGGAAAACTACCGATCAGAGCAGCCGGCCGCTAGAATTCTCCTCCAGACAGCGACTGAATTCGACCTAGCTGAAAACCTAGTATCGAAAATCCTGCCACCGTCAGGACTCGAACCTAGGACCTACCGGTCAGAGGCGCTGCAGTGACATCAGTTGATGTACTGAGCTACCGCTCCCGGTGTTGTAAATAATAAAAGAGAGTATGCTGCTGGGGTGATTGATTGATGTGCTCGGGCGCTAAAGTAACGGCAAGAGTCATTTGTCTGGCGTATTCCATCACATCGCGCGTGGTGGCGGTGATCCCCCGCGGGATGTTGAGATCCGGTGCCGACCGGTCGGCTAGTGAGGTTTTCCCCAAACGGGTGTCTCCCACCAGCGGTGATCCGCCTCAGTCGGGACAAACTCTACGCTCCCGACTGGTCTTCCGCCATGTGAGTCAGTGTAGTGCATATGCTTGTGAGTGTAAGAGCGTATTAGTAAGGGGTGAGGATGGGACAAGGAAGGAGAAGGAAAAATCGCGCGCGGTCCGTGCCTCGTTTGTTCGGGTACTGCTCTGCTATTCGCTTCGTGTTGATCGGAGTAACCACAAAAACTACCGATCAGAGCAGTCGGCCGGTAGAATTCTCCTCCAGATGGCAGTTTCCTGGTTGGGAAAAACTCGCAAGCCAACTAGTAGGTCGGCGATGAATGTCGCCATCCACAGGAAAGAACGTCAACGTTACCTCCAGCGATAAAAAGCATTTACTACAACTTCCGGACTAATGACCTTAGCAATTGACGCACCCGGAAACACTAAACAATGAATCAATCAATCGATTTTCTTAATAAATCGAAGCTGATACGAGTTCCAGGATAGTCTCTCCGCAATGGCATCTTTCTGGTGAGACTGCTTGCAACAGAAATATTGTTGGTAGCATGAGCTGCAGCTTGTAAAAAAGGAAATTGCGTACTCACCACCATCATAACATGTTGGAAGAGTTTTCCCCTTCACTTGTTTCGAAGAGATCTGGTTGCTACCAACATAAATGCAATTTTTAAATGAAATTTTTAATGGGCCCTGACTCGGCTAAGTGCAGAGAGGCTTTCCTGGCACATTATATGACTTTCATTATTTCATCCTTGATTAATGTGAACAACGCATCATGAGCATAGCAGGAATTCCGATGGCCTAAAAATTGTTTGAAAATGACCTATAAAATGACTTAAAAATAAGATGAAAATGACCTGTAAAATGACCTAAAAGTAAGGTAAAATGACATTTTTTAAAAAGCACTAAAAAATTTGTATGAAAATATTTATTCAATGAATGTTTACTATTTTGAATAAAATTTATGTATGTAATTTATTTATGTATATAAAATTATATTTAATTTGAAGTATTTATTTTAGGAGGAAATGTAAACCTTAGTTCCAACCGTCAGTTTTGAAAGCTCAAGGATGTTACGGAACATCCGTGTAATTTTAAGAGTTCGAAAAACTGAGTCCTCTGCTGTGGTGTACTTCGTCGTGAAGTGATGATACAATAAAAAATTATTTTTACTGTGTCATTGTAAGTTCATGAAACATTCCCTAACAAAAAACACGGAAACGAAAAAAATGCGTGAAAATGACAAAAATGACACAAAGAACAAAAAATGACCTAAAAATAGAAAATGGCTAAAATTACAAAAAATGACCCAATAACTATACATTTCTATAGCCTATATTTCGTGATAAGCATTCATTTACAAGTTAGCTACGTCTAGAAAGCACCGATGGAAAGATGACATGACTTCAGAATACGAACTCTGCTCATGAGCGTTGGCATAGAGCGCGTTAAACCTCAATAGTATAACTATCGAAAACTATCATTAGTCTTCAAATAAACTATCGAATAATATCGATATTACTATCGAAACAGAACTTAAAAATCATACGTGTTTAACTAACTGATAATAACTTTTTTCAGTAAATAACTAAATAAAAAAAAAAATAATAAAACGGTTAATTCAAATAACATCTTACCAATTTTTTCAATCAATTCTCAGTCATTAAATGCAATCATCTTTGAAAATGTGTAAAATATTGTGATTCTCTTTCAACATTTAATCTCGGTAAAACGTTGGCAAATATTACTAAATTACTTCAATAAATTAAAGGTTACAAACGTATAATATGTTACTAAACATCTTCGCGCATAAATGTTTTGGTGTATTTACTGAAAAAATTGCCGCACATGTGAAGTGTGTCTTTCGTTCTCTTATCACGAAAATCAGAAATGCAATTAGTGATTGAAGCAGTGATCTCTATATATTTACATTTAATGAGATAAATAGAAGATGAATTATGTTGCCGGAGTATTTGTAATTACAAATGAATTATCTAAATGTATATATTTTAACAAAATTGATTCCGATAGTTTTCAGAAGAATGGATAGATTCGATAGTATAGCACTGTCGAATTCTATCAATCGAGGTTCACCGAGCTCTGCATTGGCACATTCTGCGTTGCAGGGGAGGCGGCGGCGGAGGCGGGCGGCGCGGGCGCGGCGCTGGGCGGGGCGCTGGGCACGGCGCTGGGCGGGGTGGTGGGCGGCGCGCTGGGCGGCGGCGCGGGCGGCGCGTGGGGCGGCGGCGCGGGCGCGGCGGCGGGGCGGGCGCGGGCGGCGCGGCGGTGGGCGCGACGGCGCACGACGCGGGCGGCCGCCGGCCAGGCGCTGGGCGCCGCCGCCGTCGGCGTGCTCGCCGCGCCCCTCAGCCCCACGGTCCCCGCCGTCGCGCAACTCCTGCAGCAGGCGAGTCCCTCCACACCTCTGCGCATGCGCCGTCCACCATGGCTCTATACCCAGTGGGGGCTGCGGACTCTGCAATTCAGTCGACTCCGGTTATAGTGAACTTCTGGGGACTAACATGTTTGGTTAACTATATCAGAGGTTCACTATATCCGATGATGTCCAAAATAAATTGAATTTCTCCATAATAATTGATTTTATTAAGATACAGCAAAATTCATTAACAGTACAAACTGAAAATTTCAATGTCTTTATTCGTACGAAAAAAGATTATTTTCAATTGTTTGCATCGTACATTTTTCATTAGATCCTTCTCCAGAGTTCGTACTCTCTCCATAATTGATTCTGCATTGTCCTCTGTCTCTGAGTATCGTAAAGCAGTCTTCTGACACCTTCCAATGACTCTTGAACTGTTGGAACGCCATCCCACTCTCAGAAGGTCTTTTTAATCGTCTAATAACATAGAGATCCAATTAATTTCCAAGACTTATTTCCTATTCATATACCGGGGGAGTTCACCATAACCGAGAGTGCACTATATCCGAGTTCACTATAAACGGAGTCGACTGTGCTTTGGAACCTGCGTTATTACAGTCAACTCCGGTTCTAGTGGAGTTGGATATAATGATTCATTGGTTATAGTGAAATTAAGACACTGGTCTCGTTTCGCTTACATTACAAATAAGCATAAGAATATTCGGTTATAGTGAACCTGAACTTCGGCTATCGTGAAGCTAGGAAATACAACGTCCTGGTAATAATTCCCTCCTGGAAAAGAATATATCGCCTCAGTGCCACAAATTCCAATATTAGGCAGCTTCAATTCCAACAGTGCAATAGGTATTAAAGGGTATCAAGACTGCATTACGATACTTAGACACAGAGACACATTGTAGAATTGATTATGGATAGAGCATGAATTCTGAAGAATCTAAAAAAATTACTAACGAAAAAGTACGAAAAAAAACAATTGAAAAGAAATGATTTTTTTAAGGATAAATAAAAATATTGAAATTTTCAGTCCGTGCTGTCAATGTGTTTTGCTGCATCTGTGTGTTAATAAAATTAATCTTTATGGAGAAATTCTTTTTAATTTTTACATCATCGGATATCGTGAGCCTAGTATATAGTGAAGTAAAAATGATAGTCCTTGTTCACTATAACCGGAGCCGACTGGATTTTGTTTCATTGGTTTGCTTTTGTGCTGTCACTACTTACCCTTAATACCGGCAAATGTGACTCAAGAAATCAACTGAAGTCACTCCAGTGCTTCTGACCTGGAGGTTCTAGGGTTTCACTCCCGACGGTGACACGATTGTCGACATTAGCAAGACAGCTAGGTGGAATTCAGACGCTGTCTGGAGGAGAATTCTAGCGGCCAGCTGCACCGATCGGTAGTTGTTCGTGGTTTCTCCGATCAACATCAGGCGAATGCCGGAGCAATACCCTAACAAACGGGCTACGGACCGTGCGCGATCTTTCCTATCCTCTCTCCTTACACACACACACACACACATACTTACACCAACATGCACTACACTACCACATATTTCGGGAGACCGGTTTCGGGAGACCGGTCGGGAGCTTAGAGCTTGTCCCGCCTGGGATGGTGCTCCGCTGGTAGGGGATTTCTGATTGGAGAAATGCCCGGTAGCCAACGGCAGGTCGGCGCCGAATCTCACCCTTCAGCGGCGGGAGAGACTCGCTACCTCCCTCTATAAAAAGTGCACTAAACTTACGGTTCTAATGACTTTACCAGATGACACACCTGGAATCACTAACCAACCAAACAACAAACTAACTAACCAACGTGTGTAGTGGACGCTAACGTTGTGACAGGGGAGAGGGAGTTCCGCTATCCAATCAATGGTTTCAAATTCTCAAAATGTCATTGCAGAGTTGCTAATGATTATTAAGAAAAACTAATGGTGCCCGGCACGGACAGACGGACAGACGGACAGACGGACAGACGGACAGGACGACGGACAGACGGACAGACGGACGGACAGACGACGACGGACAGACGGACGACGGACGACGGACGACGACAGACGGACAGACGGACGACGGACGACAGACGGACGGACGGACGACGGACGGACGGCAGACGGACGACGGACAGACAGACGGACGGACAGACGGACGAGCAGACGGACGGACAGACGGACGGACAGACGGACAGACGGACCGACGGACGCGACGGACAGACGGAGACGGACAGACGGACAGACGGACAGACGAGGACAGACGGACAGACGGACAGACGGACAGACGGACAGACGGACAGGACAGACGGACGGACAGACGGACGGACAGACGGACAGACGACAGTCGGACGACGACGGACGGACAGACGGACAGACGGACGGACAGACGGACGACAGAGGACGGACAGAGACGACGACGGACAGACGGACGGACGGACAGACGGACAGACGGACAGACGGACGGACAGACGAGACGGACAGACGGACGGACAGACGGACGGACAGGGGGACGGACGGACAGACGGACGGACAGACGGACGTTTTGCCGTCATTCGAGAACCCACAAATCATGGATTCCTCTACCCCACGTATGAGATGATTTTTTTCTAAATTTAGCAACTAAATTTATCCACTTTTAGTTACAAGGACCCTGTAATGGTTTTTCCGAGTTTTTCCGCTGAAAAGTCGTCGTTCTTTTCGAGCTGCACAATACGTAACTTTCTCTCTAACTTGTAGCGAAAAATTAAAAATAAAATCTAACAGCGTGAAGTAATTGAACATTAAAGGGCGCCAATATTTCTTTGGTTATGCATCATTTGTGTGAGTCTGGGTCATCCACTGTTGTGAGCTCTTATTGCGATTTGTTTCTTGCTACTGCAGCTATTTTTGTGCTCTGATGAGAGAACTATCTGACGACCACGTCACTTAAGAGGCAACACGCTCTACCCCCTCCTCAGCTGTTAAGTAGACAAATATTATTCGGACTACAAGCAAAATTTGTATATAGCTCTTCATAAGCATCGGGTGGCCCAATGCGAGCTAGGGATTGTAATCGCCGGGAAAGTCTTTTCCGTTTGCGTAAATAATTTGTTTCGTTGATTTTCTTGTGTTATTTCTTACATGAAACGCCGCGAATGTACATTGTGTTCTTGAGTCGAGACAGCCTATCGAAAAGCTACGAGGCCAATGTTTTTGCGGCGGCAGTCAGCCAACGTTTCCTCCTCTGTGACGTCACCGAGTGCAGAGATTCCGCGCGTGAACTGTACAAATAATCGTATTAACTCTACAAATAGTATTATTATGATTGTAATAAATAACTGCAAATGAGCACTTTCCTTCGTTTTAACAAATTTCCATTTAATTTCTGTGACATATGACTCTTCTTGTAGTGAAGCTACATTTATGTCCAGAAGCAAAACAACGGGTTATCTCATCATTTGTTCAAAGGGTCAGGGAATCTGGACGAAAACAATATCGACATGTGGGCCATTGACCCAGAAGCTGAAGTTCTACATTACAGTCATATTAAATCATTTAAAAATTATACAAAAGAAATGTAAATTATATATCGTTTTTAAACTAAATATAATTTTTCTTTTTGATGGTTAGAATTGTTTAAAAACAGTTATGCAGCTACTTTGAAACTAAAATTTCTATATCGATTTCATTCGTTTACTCTTATACGCAATGTGTTGTAAAGTCATGTATATGCATTATGAGTGGATTTCTTGTATGAGCTGTTCATACTCACACCTGATGAACGCGATTTCTGCGATATTTATAAAGATCAGAATTGCATGAATATATGTTCCCGCCGTTAAGTTAGTTTACATAAAAATTACAGATTTGTATTAATTAAGAAAAACAATCGTAAGATTCCAAGCTCAATGAAAAAAGGCTTGCAGAAATTTTGCGGGTGGCATTTGCTTATTATTCGTATTTTTTCTGCAAATTAAAAGTCTGGGTATTATAGGGTGAGCTTCCCCAGAATATTATGCCAGTTCTCAGACTGGAATGTACATGGGCAATACATCGCAACGAGCTGCATAAAGGCTGTCATAATTTGAACAAATACTGAATGCGTAACATGATGAACTTATCTTAGTGTTTAATTTAGTTATATGGTTATTTTTACCGCTACCGTGGTAGAGAGAAATTTATGTAAAGCTGCGCGAAATCGGCAAACTTTCGACAGAAGAAACTTATTACAGGGCCCTGGCAACGAAAACATCGATGAATCCCGATGCTAAATTTTCTAACACGTCCTGTAGTGGGTCCACGTTTTGTGGGTCCTTTACACCGAAAAATCGATTGATTGCAAAACGTCTGTCTGTACGGCTAAACCTTAGCGGCTAAACCATTCACCCGATTTTCTCCAAAATTGATTTTATTTATTTATTTATTTATTTTACGTCAGAAAAACAGTTAAAAACTGCGTATGACGTGCTATGGGGAAAAGTGAATTGTGTGCACATTTTCAAAATTCTGTGATCCCTACACTTACTCATATACTACTTAAATTTTGAATTTTTGAAAGGGAAAAAAAAAACAAAAACTCCCATGCAATAAAATCTATGTTCAAGGATAAACAAGCAATAAATTTTGAATTTTATTACTTCCTGCCGCGACAACATGGAAACGATAATTTGAATAATTGTATTTCCCACTGAATTCTAGAAGATGTGCACAGAAAATGAAGTTACATTTATGTCCAGAAGCAAAACAAGGGGCCATCTCAGCATTTGCTCAATGGATCAGGGTTACAGGTTTTTATACTCATTTATACAGTCCAAATAGTAAATAATGCATTATGTATCATTGTTAAAATTTATGTTACTTTTCTTGTTATGCTCAGTATAGTCTCTAATTGTATAGAAACAGTTATGCAGCAGAAACGATTTCACTTGGGATTTAAACTTTTCTATTGAATTTAATCGTTTAATGTCATCTGGCAAAGTGTTGTAAAATAATGTACATGTATTGTATGTGAATTTTTTGTAATGAGCTGTTGATACTGTCCCCTGATGAATATGATTTCTACGTCGAGTGTTATAGTAATAGACTTCTGCATTTTCTGAAAAAATATTCCGCCCTTGAGCAAGTCATTTTTACAAAACCACTGATTGGTAAATAAAAGACACGGTAATGGTAGAATTCCTAGATTAATGAAGAGAGGCTTACATGAATCACGTGGGTGGGATTTGGCTATTATTCGTACAATTCGTTTTGTAATCTAAACATTCGCGAAGTATACACAACGAGCAGCATGAAGGCTGACTGAATTTGCAAGAATTCTGAACGCGTAGCATAAAGAACTTAATTGTGTGTTCAATTCATTTAAATGGACGTTCCATTTAAGGTTTGACTGAATTGAGAGACCTAAAAATTTTGTTGCCTTAACATCAGTCAATGGTACACTGTTCATTTTCAATGGAGCACAGAATTGTTTATTTGAAATGGAAAACTGCATTAAAACCGTTTTCTTTTACCCTAACGATCTGGCTTAATGAAATCTGTTCCCTAAATATGGATTTTGAAATAAGGTCATGTACAATTTTTCGAAAATTTGAGGACTTTTCACGTAATTGTGCGTTATTTTGTACTTTACAGAAGCCCCTAGGACATTTTCCAAATTTTCAAAAACATTGCTCCATTGTTTTTATTAAATGTTGTTGTCGAGTAGTGTGAAGAACGTTTAAGAGAATGATGCAGGTCTCATTTTTGTTGACAACTCTGATTTTTCGTAAATTTCAAAACCAATCAATTATTATCATCAATCATAACAATCAATCATAAGTATGTGGTTTTAGTCCCTTCTTAAGATCAATTGCAATTCCCTGTAAGTGTTGGTTAAAGAACTTTTACTGGTTTGCTTACTTCTCAGACATTAACCTTTAAGTCAAAATTCCCTTCAAAGAATCGAGATTATGTGGTCGGGGTTATTTTTAACTATATTAGACACTGCTTTTCTTTTGTTTCTAGTGATCAATATATCCTGGACATTTTTTCATTATTTTTGTCTGTGCTATTACTTTCCTCAAAATATTTTTGTATATTATGAAGTAACATAGAAGCTGGATGAAATGATATGGCATTTAGAAATAAAGAAGAATACGTCTAATTCCTCGTGTTATCCAAGTATTGCTTTTGCTATGAAATATTTATTTTTTGTTTTTATGGGGAAAGCAGTAGTTAAAGTGAAATGAAAGCTTTGAGGAAAATAAATTATATTTTTCGTGTCAACATTGTATTAAAGTGCGTTCCATGATTCCTGCTGCAAGTGGCATGTGAAACTTTTTATTTAATTTTTATAATTTGGTTACAAGATACATTTATTTATCATACGATATTTATTTGTTTAAATATGCAAAATAAATCATGTAACTACAAACTTTAATTGTTATTTTTACATGTTAATAGTATGGAGCAGTTTATGAGGTTCTTAAAAGATAATGAAGGAACAGAACTAGCTTCATCAAAAGCTCTTTTGTTGATGAACGTACTGTGTTATTTTCGTCATTTAACACAATTCATCTGGCTATCTTACTGTTATTCTGAATGGATTTCTCTCTCCATGATTCTGCAACATTTGATGATCGCCATCCTCCAGGATGCGTGTGGGTTCTAATATTAGCGCTATTGTCAGCTAACACCATAGCCGATGTTCTCCTGAACGAGTGTCCAGTATATTTTTTCTTCAGATTATATAAAGCCAACATGCCCATTTCTCAATTTTTCAGGGGAGGCGACCGCAACGTTGGATTGCATTTGCCTTCCATCGTACACACAAAAAGGTGGTAGAAATGTTCATGGCGAGTGAAGGGGGTTGTGATTCAAAGTAATACGTCCACAAAATCAATACCATTTACAAAAACACCCGTGCTCGCAGGGATTTCGAACTCGCAGCTTTTGTCCCCGTCTCTTAGGACGCTGCTAATTACTAAATTGATTCATTAGTACTAATTAGCTAATGAACTAAAAACGTAACTAATTTGTTCAGAAAAGCCCAGAGTAAGATCAAGTGGTATGCGACTGACGGTTCATCCATGGCATGGCCCCTCAGATTCCGCGAGATGTGCTGCAGTGGGTGAACACCATACTCATTGTCTAAATACCCCTTCGGTAAAACTATGTTTCAGAGGTTCCTGGAGAGTATCCCGGTTATGGAGCAGCAATGCCAGCGTCTTCTGTAAAATGGGACTGAGAAGATTAAGTTTTGCGCTTGGCCTGTAGGAGCACTGCTGTTTAGCAAGGAAGGCTCTCTCCTCCTGGCCAGTGCCGGCGCTAGGCATGTGCAGATCTGACGATCGCCCGAGGCCCTATAAGTCAAGGAACCCGATGATGGGCGGATACGAAAAAACTTAGTAAAAAATAGAAAGAGAAATTAGAACTTGAGAAAATCGTTATTGTAATTTTATAAGTCGCGGTAAAATAGTCTGATATTTCATAAAACGTTCAATTCTTTTTTTACCTTAAATAGTTAATTATAGTCATTACTTAAGAGTAGACGGCGAATTCTGAAGACCTAAAACATTGCCAAAAATGATCATTAAAATGCTCTTAAAATGTTTTTAAAATGCCCTAAAAGCAAAGAAAAACGTACTATTGGATATGTGGGATGTTGGATATGTTACTGTTGTAATTGAGGATATTTCTGTTCGTTCAAATGAACTCAGCTTTCAAACTTTTGGTTTGGACTGTTCTTTACCAGAAAATATCTTTAGTTATCCCCAAATCGGCTGATCCGCAAATGACCCTGACAAGCGTCACAGAAACCATAGAATACATATTCACAATGGCTGGCATTACAACTCTGAGCGAAGAAATCAAATAGACTACCAGGTATTAGTACTCAGGAATTTGTGGAAAACATTTGTTGCATCTCGTATATATTATTTGAAGCGTAGCATTAAAATGACATTAAAATCGATAAAATCAGTGAAAAATGCATTAAAAATTTGGGAAAACGTTAAAAATGTCTTATTAGTCGAAATCGATGAGAAATGAAAAAGAATAACAAATAAAAAGGGTAATTTCCTTTTGTAATACCATAAAATTAATTTCTACACTAAAGGGTATTGTTCTAAAGTGAAAAGAAGAAAAACTGACATTTCATTAAAATCCGCCCCATACATATTAGGCAGGATTCTGTAAAATGAATCAAATTACGCTAACATTAAAGTAAGTTCTATTCAAATTAATATTTCTTATTTCATGTATTTAACAAGTGATATAATTAAACACAACAAACATTTTTAGCGTTTTAAGCTCACCGTGGAAATTGATCACTAAACACTATTATTTAAAAATAGGATTTAAAATATATTTAAAAAAAAAAATTATATCTTAAACGCAATTTTTTGTTATTTCACATGTTTAATTTTTTCAGTTTTTCGTGGGGGGGCGACGTTTCAGGACCATTAAAGTAAGATACGCCAGGAAATCATAGAATATAAAAGTTAGGAATGCTCTAATGGACAAGAACAAAACAGTTACTGCGAAACACCTACAATCAAATTTGCGTAATGGTTTTCAGTGGTGGCGTATGGATAAATGTTTTGAGACAAGTTTTTCTTTCAATAACCCTGAGAAAATAAAGATTTCTCTAGTGATGACGCAACAGTTTTTCGTCCGTTCCCACATTTTAGATAAGAACTTTTAATGGAAACTTGCTTGTGTGTAAAGGAAATGAAATGGGGCCTTTAGTATCAGCCAACGGATCTAGAAAGCCTACCGAAACGTAGGTTTCAGAAAATATCTTTTAGATTGTTAGCTCCGTTAAAGATAATTTCTTCGTTTTAACATAGTGTATTTCTGAAATTTACGAATATCGAGATAAATAATATATAAAATATCGAAATCACTGAACATTGACAAAGACCGAATAAAGCACGAAACTACGGTCAGTCAATATGAAGTCGCTAAGTGCAGCCAAATGCTATGAGAGATACGAGATGTCATTAGTCGGCACTTTGTAAACGTTCAGTTCACTCAGGATACAGCAAACAAGAAATAGAGTAACCCAGAACAAAAGAATCTTCACTTCAAGGCCCAATAACCTCAGGGTTGCAGGCAGAGCTGCTGGTGACTTCTTTTATAGGACTTACGCGAAGAAATGGAACTGGGGGAACGTGTTATTGAGAATCAGCTGATGTATTGTAATTCCGTGTATTCTCAAGACGGTGATCTCGCCCCGCTGGCTGGCGAGGTCTGACGCCGACCTGCCATCGGCTAGAGGGGTTTCCCCAACCAGGTATCTCTCACTAGCGGGCCGCCGCCCCAGCCGGGACAAGCTCTAAGCTCACGCCTGGTCTCTCGGCATGTATGATACTGTGGTGCATGTAAATAAGTGTGTAATGGATGATGATAGGACAAGGAATGGAAAGGAAAGATTGCGCGCTGTCCGTGGTCCGTTTGATAGGAAACTGCTCCGGCATTCGCCTGATATTGATCGAAGAAACTACGGAAAACTATCGATCAGAACAATCGGCCGGTAGAATTCTCCTCCAGACAACGACAGAACTCGACCTAGCTTTCTTGCTAGTGTCTAAAATCCTACCACCATCGGGACTCGTGCCTAGAACCTCCCGGTCAGAGACACTGCAGTAGCAGAAGTTGATGCCATGAGCCATTTCTCTCTGTGGTTTTCGTCCTGAAAGTCGCTATTGTAGAACGACACATGAACATTTTAATTTATAATTATATACTGAGTAAATGTATTCATTAGAAACTTCATTTGTCAGTTTTGACAACACTTTTAAGATTCCATCATTTAATTTAAGATTTTTCTAATATTGAAGTATTATCACAAGATAAAGAGTGCAATTCACTTCGTAGAATTAATTTTATTATTAATTATTTTACTATTAAATTTAGGCAATCATCGACATTTTTCTAGCTTCCTAAATTAATGTAAGTTGAAAATAATAGATACAGACGTGATAAACACATTTTTTGAATTCCAACATTATAAATGACATTTTAAATTATAAGAAATCGTTCATAAAATGACATCTTACGGCACAGATTAAGTCGCATTTGTCGTTTATGCCACGAATAATTTCGCCACCTCACATTCAGCCCATTGCAGCGAGGGAATCGTAGGGAGGTTGCTATAAACCGAACCGCAGGTATTCTGCAGATGTCAATTAACCGGAATCTTTTCCATTATACGCATACCAGTTCAATAGCCGAAAGTTCACGAAGCCCGTTCCTTCGACAGGAAAAATTTCGTTCACGAGAAAGGAGTCGTTTCTCAACAATACGAACAGATGAACGTGTGATACAAGTCAATCAAGACTTACGCAGAAATTTAAACATTCGTTTTACACAAAAAGCACGTATTATTATTACAAATTTTAATACTACTAATAATTTAATAGTGCTCCAAACTCCAGCTAACACACAATACTTCTTTTATATTATTGCGTTAATACTTCACTCTAAAAATTTCCTTTAAAATCTCGTTAATTACTGCTTCGATGTCGGAGACAAAAATTCAGCAATATCACTTAAAATTTCATTATATAAATCCTTTCCTTCAATCTTGGAAATAGTTCACTAAAACTAATTGTTTAGGAAAACAATTGGCGATGGTTTTCAAATAAAAATAAATTTTACGTATCGACAAGTACTCATTGAATAAGAGAGTTACACAACACACAATGCAAACAAAGCGATTAAACTACTGAATAAACATTTTTTTCAAAACATAAGTTAAACATTTAATTAGAAACTTACTAATTACTGCTTCGTTGATGAGAGTGGCCAAATTTCAGTAATATCATTTAATATTTCATTAAATAAATAATTCCCTTCGTTTCTTCTTCGTCACATAATCCAACATCCGCCCATTACACATTTGCATTATCATCTGTAATCACGCACGCGTTCACCAATGATTATATCGCACAAATCGAATTATGTATGAAAATAAACGTTGTACCTTACTGAAAACTAGCAGAGGTCCGTTCACACGCAGCACCAGGCAGTTTGAGAAACTTCATTCTGGGACTCTTAATAACAAATTATAACCATTCAATTGTTTCGTAAACAAATCAAAAGAACCAACCTGAGAGACGATATTGACTAGTGAATCAAGGCATTTTGCCCACCAAAAAAGAATCATTGCTAATAAACAAGGGAACCGAATATTTTGGCTAGTGAACTGGTATACATATACCAGTGAGATCCAATAATCAATACGTCACAATAAAGTTATTTCCGAAAATTATCTTCGATTCTCTTATAGATTTATAATGCTGTAAAACAAAAAAATATTCATGCAACTTGTTGGTAATCTTGCTGTATTGCATTCGTACGAATTTGAAATCTAGTTCTTAGCGTCACTCTTTTCAAAACATGTACTCATGCAATAAAACTTAACATTATAAACTAGTTGGGTTATTGCGTTATAAAGGTTCAAATGAACGAGCGACAAAATCCCGAGGGCTTTTGGCCTTTAGTAAGCTAATGCCCGTGGTACATACAATATATTATTTTTTACCCAATTTTAATGATTCAGATTTACTTATTTATTAATTAACTAGAAGCTAATTTGACTCAGTTTGACTTTTTATATTTCCGACCCATAATTCCCTCCGATAATTCTTTTCACAAGAGAATATGTAGCATTAATCAACTATTTTCTTAATTCCCTCGTATCCATGGTAAGTTATGTAGTGTATATCGAGATCCTTATCGAAGTCAATAACAAGCAATACGTATCAGTAAAACATAGTTATTTATGCACCAAGGACGTTATAAGGTCTACAAATTGACGCAACGTGTCACCAAGGCCCTTAAGGGCGTTGAACGCTTTGCGCTCAATACTCCATTAATAATACTCTATTAACACGCAGCACGAGTAATTCTCCATTACCTTTTTAAGTCATGTCACGTCACGTCGCAGTCAGTTGTCAAGAGGACCGCGTACGCGCCTCCTGCGAGACTACCCAACGGCCAGAATTGGGAAGGAATAAGAATAGGGGTAAGGTTCACAGGGGTTGGACTACCCCTTGTGAAGCAGCCAAACTTGTTTTGTTGGAATAAATTTCACATGAGATGCGACGGGAATCGAACCCGGACCTCAGCGGTTAAAGGTAAGCGACTTCGCTATGTGCCACGAGCGAGGTAATGATCTAATTTTACTGAGTGTTCTAATGATCGAGCGGCGAAAAAATCACTCATCAATAGACTCCCGGACTTTTTGTCGAAGCTCGATGATTAGAACCAGTTAACGCCCGTGATACACTCATGATTTTAATTTTTTCCATAATTTTAATGGTTTATATTGACTTAGTTACTAATTCAGTAGTTGTCCACTTGAATCGGTTTGTCTTTTCAAATTTCCCTCCCATAAGAGAACATAGATAGATAGATGTTTATTATTTCTGCAGGTAGGTTTTTGCAACCAGATGGCTGAACACTACAATGTACATTTTACAATAAGAAATATCAATAAAATTTAACTCTAAATTATTTTAAGATAATAATAACAATAATAATATGATAAAAATACTAACAATAAGATCAATAATAACAATAATAGAATTACCTCTACATTGCTGCCTGCCAATTTTTCAAACTATTAAATATACGGCTTTTTAATTACACTGTTTACCTCTTCAATACAATACTACTTTAATATAATTATATATTTAATAAAGCAACACACTTAGAAGTAATTATCACAATAAAAAATAAAAAATAATAATAATAATAATAATAATAATAATAATAAATACCTGTATAATAAGAATTCTAAATTAAGAAAGTTAACAAATATCATTACTTAATTTACTTTTAAATCTGAACACAGGGTTCCGAGACTGTGGCAGGCAATTTTTTCCAGTCAGTTATTGTTCTATTTGTAAAGGAAAAATTTTCCAACATCTGTTCTCTGTGGTGCCATGTAGTGCATGTAATATGTAGCGCCATTCAACTGTTTTCATATTTCCCTAGTAACCTTGATTCAGGTAAGTTACACAACGAGCACTGTATCGAATCAATAACACATCAGTAAAACCCAAAACCCATCTCAATCAGGTTTTTCGTCCAGTTTCCCTGATCCTTTCAGCAAATGCTAAAATTACCCCTTGTTTTCCTTCTGGACATAAATGTAACTTCATTATCTGTGAACGACTTCTAGAATTAAGTGGGTAATATAGTTATTCAAATTATCGTTCTCCATGATGTCGTTGCAAGAAGTATTATTCCTTGAGGAAGGACATGATGAAGTGTAAGAGCCCAAATTTATTGGTGATTTACCCTTGAATATAGATTTTATTACATTGGAGCGAATATTTTGTTAAAAATCCTCACAAAAAACGCTCATTTTCTTTCTGTATTCAAAATTCAAGTAGTATATGGTAGAGCTGTTAATACCCGCAGACCTGTCAACCCGCCCGCCCGTGTCTGAAGAGTGCGGGTCCAACCCACCCGCATTCATACGGGTACCCGTGTGGTACGGGTACTCGTATCATATAATGCAGGTCGCGGGTGTGATCTAAATTGTTATTTCTGTTTATATAATGCAGGTCGCGGGTGTGATCTAAATTGTTATTTCTGTTTAAGCAATAATACAAATTCTTTTCAAAAGGGACCAAAAGGACGACAGGACGAAATGGTCGGAAATGACGAAATGGACGAAAAGAAGGAAATGAACAAAATGTATGAAAAGAACGAAATGGACGAAAAAGACCACAGGGTTAAATGAACAAAAGAACGGAAATGACGAAAGGACGGAAGTGACGAAATGGAAGAAATGAGGAAATGGAAGAAAGGAAAAAATGGAAGAAAGGACGAAATGAAAGAAAGGACGAAATGAACAAAAAAACGGAAGAGAATAACAGGACGAAATGCATGGAATGGACGACAGGAGGGACTGGACGAAAATAAAATAGAAGGATGGCAGGACGCATTGGACGGAAAGGACGAATTGGACAGAAAGGACGAATTGGACTCGAAAGACGAATTGGACGGAAAGGACGTATTGGACGGAAAGGACGCGGGTATGATACGGGTACCCGTATGAATGCGGGTGGGTTTGACCCGTTACAATAACCGCATATACGGGTCCCGGGTACCTGCATGACTGAAGACCCGAATCACTCCAAGAGCTCTAGTATACGGCTTAGGGTAGGGATTACAGAATTTTGAAAACGTGCACAGAATCCACTACTCCCCATATCACGTCACATACAGTTTTAACTGTTTTGACGTAAAATAAATAAATGAAACTATTTACGCTGTGTTTAAGAGTGCACGTGTTTGTGTGCGCGCAGGCGGGCGGCGGCGCGGGCGCGCTGGCGGGCGGCGCGCTGGGCGGCGGCGTGGGCGGCGCCGTGGGCGGCGGCGTGGGCGGCGCGGTGGCGGGCGCGGCGGCGGCGCGCGCGAGGGCGGGCTGCCGGGCGCCGTGGGCGGCGGCGTGGGCGGTGCCCTGGGCGGGCGCTGGGCGGCGGCGCGCGGCGCGCTGGGCGGCGGCGGCGGCGCGGGCGTGGGCGGCGCGCTGGGCGGGCGCTGGGCGGCGCCATGGGCGGCGGCGCGGGCGGCGCGGCCGTGGGCGCGGCGCAGGGCCTGCTCGGCTGGCTCATGCCCCGCCCCTCCACGCCCGCTCCCAAATAAACGACGCCATTCCTCTAGTTTGTTCATTTATTTGTGTAACGCAAAAAAAAAAAAGTTATAAACTGTCTTTGACGTATAATGAGGAGAAATGTAATATGTCCATGTTTTCTTGATCCGTAGCTAACCCATACACACATTAAATTGAATTATAAGTATAGGTATCCACGGCGTTTTCGGCAAGAATTCGTGAGAAAATATTCGCTCCATGTATGGAGGAGTTACTCTAAGAAGGGACCACTGTGACAGGTCGAGAAACAAATGAACGTCATGCAGAGCGATGCCGTTCCAAGAGATCGTGATGAAACTATTAACAAATGAGCGAACTATGAACGAAAGCATGAAATAAGTGCATAAACGCAAGATGCTAGCAGTGGTCAAGCTGTAGATGTCGAAGCGATCCCTTCTTATTGTAATCTCTCTGTATTAAAAACTTGTTGGGAAAGCACATCCGCTACAAATTTTGGCTATTATCCCTTCTCCCACACTTCCAAACGGAATTGACGTCCTATATGAGAACATGAAGAATTATTATTTCAATAAGTGTATTCCCAATGGAGCAATAGTTAGAGAAACTACATTTCTCCTCATTGCTCGTACGCAGCCTCTGAACCCTTCATCCACCAAATATCCACTACATACACAAAGTCACAGTACTAAATCTTACATATCTCGTCTGCGCGACGTATACAAATCAAGCTAAGGTAGCATATAGTTTTTCGTATGATTTGTAACTTTCACTTAATATTTTAATATTGCACTTCCTGCTCTACTAACACTTAAATTATCACTTGAAAAACACAAACGAACGAAACGCCAGTGACTCGTATCTGTGATTACTTCCGCCACTGCAACCAGTTATCATTTCTGCACCAGCCACAAAAAACAATATATATATATATATATATATATATATATATATATATATATGTGTGTGTGTGTGTGTGTGTGTGTGTGTGTGTGTGTTTGAGAAAGTTTCCTTACAGGGTTTCTGAAAAAGGCCATTTGAATCCATTTATAATCGAAAACCTTTGAGATTTTGAGAAATAATCTGAGAGGCTATTTAAAGCACTTATGTATACAACTCTATTAAATACGAATTACACTTGTAATGTTAATATTGACTTCCGACAAGCGAAAGATAAAAAAAAAAGTTACATATTTTTAGTTGCAGGAAAATTAAAAGGTTTAAACAAAATAATTCACTGATGTCATGTGATTCATTTAGTTCAATCCATACAAAAAGCTTATAGAATATAATCGGAGCCGTTTTGAAAAAAATGTATATATTTTTTCCAAACTTTCACTATTTCCCTCCCAATAACGCAATAACGTCTAATTTTATTAAGTTGTACGACATGACACCATTTCAATATATTGTAACGTCGTGAGTAGGGATCTACACCACAAAGAAACAGACACGAGTGGGTATTTACAATTTATTTACAATAAATTATGTACACTATTTACAGACCTCACTCTAAGGTGTTTGTAGGAGCTACCTGCAGCAGCCCCTCCCCAACACGCGCCTTGCGGCCGCGCCTGCGTTTAGCCAACTCGGCAATCGCACAGCGTTTTGCCGCGAGGAAACCAGAAACGTTACCCAACCCAGGGCTTAAATGGCACCTGGTGTGCCTCGGCAGACAATTGCCCCGAAGTATCAAGCATACTTCACAGTGCTCGAGACTCGAACACCTACACGTGCCTACAGCACTTCCGCGCCAGACTTGGCCGGACAAGTTTTGCGGTGTTTTGCCGCGAGGAAACCAGAAACGTTACCCAACCCAGGGCTTCTGCCACAGCCCTTATATATGCTCGAGTCACATGACTTCCTGCGTCATCTTTCCCCCACGCACTCGTCTTGAGGCGCCTGCTTTTTCCGTTGCAATTTGAGGGATATACTTTTGAAGAATTGATTTCATTAAAATAAATAACTATTTTCATATAGGTTGAGGGACAACAATTCCTATACTTCTGTAATTGTGGAATTTTTAATGAAAATAATCTAGAGCCATTTTTATAAAAGTACTTTGCACTGTTCGAGAAACCATTTAAAGAAGCCATGTTGACATAACATTGAAAATGAGTAATCAAAAGTAATCAAAAGTTCCTTTATAATTCATGCCAGTTCGATCGGAGTCTATCCTTTCTGTGCCAATCCTATTTACGATTTAAGCCCTAATGTTGTTCACAGACGGATGGACTGACGTTTTAAGAAAATTTCATTCGATATCACAGATCCCAAACGTGTATTTAGAATGTTCAACGTATTCAACCAAGTAATTCACAGTTCAAGCAAGAACAGTTCGCATTTCGTTTAAGAAGCCATTTTTCTGAAGAAAAAATTGGCACAGCGGCGGCGGTGGCGGCGGCGATGGTGTAGCGGTTAGCGTATCGGACTGCTATACCCAAGTTCGAGGTTCAAAGCCGATCGAAGTCGTGGATTTTAAGGGCGAAAAATCCTTCGTACGCCTTCCATCGGAGGGAAGTAAGCCGGCTGTCCCATGTTAGTACATTTACTGCATGTAAAAGATCCTAAATGACGCCTCTGAGCTAAATTCAAATCGCCTGTTTCGTCGCCCAAGTAATACCTTCTTCTCCCATGATTGGTGAAAGGAGTGTAACGAAATTTGCGTGGTCAGACGGAAGAACAGGCCTCATGGCCTGAGTCTCGCCACTTTAAATAAGGCAAATTCAATTCAACACCGTCCATTGGGTTGATACTTTATTTCGGGCGCGTCAAACTGCGTCCGCACTAGCTATTTGCACGCCTGGGAACCTCGACGCTCTTACGTGCACAGGAACTTCCCTGACTCTGCACTTTTTCCTCAAATGACCGGGCGGTAGCTCAGTGCATCAACTGATGTCACTGCAGCGCCTCTGACCGGGAGGTCCTAGGTTCGAGTCCTGACGGTGGCAGGATTTTCGACACTAGCTTTCAGCTAGGTCGAATTCAGTCGCTGTCTGGAGGGGAATTCTAGCGGCCGGCTGCTCTGATCGGTAGTTTTCCGTGGTTTCTCCGAACAACACCAGGCGAATGCTGGAGCAGTACCCTACCAAACGGGCCACGGACCGCGCGCGATCTGTCCTTCCTCTTCCTTGTCCTATCCTCTTCCCTTACACACACACGTACACTAACATGCACTACACTACCACATATTCCGGGAGACCGGTCGGGAGCTTGTCCCGGCTGGGGGGTGCCCCGCTGGTGGGAGAGTCCTGGTTAGGGGGAAACCCCACTAGCCGACGGTAGGTCGGCGCCGGATCTCGCCATCCAGCGGGGAAGATACTGTCATATCCCGAGAAAAAACATGCACTTCACTAACGGGACTAATGAGGAGAATGTTCGTCACTAGCTTGTCAGCTAGGTCGAATTCAGTCACTGTCTGGAGGAGAATTCTAGAGGCCGGCTGTCCTGATCCGTAGTTTATCGCGGTTTCTCCGATGAACAGGCGAATGCTGGAGCAATACCGTAACAAACGGGCCACTCACACTATCACACATGCCGCGCGATCTCTCTATCCAGCGGGAAGGATCACCACTACCTCCCAAGGAGAAAAAATTCACTAAACGTACGGGACTAATGACCTCAGACGCGCCCGGAATCACGAACAACCAACCAACATCATCTGCATTTGTTCATTGCAATATCCGGGGCGCGTCAGCCACGTACGTGTTTCGCGGTGTCAGGCGACGTACGAAGGCGAGGGCCACCGGTTGCAGACGAAAGGCCATGCAGGCCAAGGGAAACGTTGCATTGACGCCTAAGATGAAATGTATGAGTAAGTATCCACAGAAACAGTTTATTCTGCTTCACAAGCGTTACAATGAAAAATATATTTCCATTTATACAAGAAATACACCACGTGTTCCACTTGCCAGTAATAAAGTACGAAGTCCTTAGCTGTATATCGTACCATCAGGAGATGAACCAGTTCGTTGTAGTATCCACAATTCTCCGACGGGAATAATCAAGAACTCGTCGCGGTTGGCGTAGCTGTCATAATAACGGGCACTTAGCCACTCATAACTCAGTCACAAACCAACACAGTTACACTACGTGTACGTTAATTGCCACATAAAATTAAACACAAATTTAAGTAAAAATCTTCTCTGCTGCATAATTATTTCTATACAATTAGAGATTGTACTGATTGTCAAAAAGAAAATGTTTACTTTAAAAACAATGATATAATATAAAGAATTAGTTTACATTTGTATTGAATATTTTTAAAGAAGACTGAATATGGCTGTAACAAATTATGTACTTCAGCTTCCAACCCCATCTCGATCGGGTTTTTGTCCAGTTTCCCTGATCCATTGAGCAAATGCTGAGATGGCCCCTTGTTTTGCTTCTGGACGTAAATGTAGCTTCACTATGCGCACGTTTTGTTGAACTTTCCTTTTGCTTGTAGTGGTAGTAGAGCTTAAGGTGAGTTTTATTTAGTTAGCAATACAGAATAATTAAACTTACCGTTAAAAATAAGTTTTCTATCACTTGGAAACGAAAATATCTAGTTTTTGAAATGTTAATGTCGTTCGTCACTCGGCAAATAGCAAGCAACTCATCCACACTACTCGCGATTGGGCGAGCGGTTGTTCGCTGCTCGCCGAATAACGAATGTGTGGAGCCGCCTTTACATAAGGGCGCATACCCCAACCCAAAAGTAGGCGGCGAAAACAAAATTTGATTTAGCACAGATAACACCAAGGAAGGGTTTGAATTGGTTAGAGACAGGTACATGGTAAAATCCATTTCAAAACTCAAGGTTCACATCATACGTGTTCTGTTGAATAGTTTGGAGGACCTGTTTTGGCGACGGAGAAGCACTTTAGACGGAGCGTAAAAGGATGTTCAAGAACTCATATAAAGCCTGGTATACCCGGTATAGTTTTCGTGTAGATTCTGATACATTTTCTATACAAAAATTCCAAGATCCCAAACTAGAAGTATAAAAGCCAGAAGTCGCGTATACACGATCTGTACGTGTTCTGCACGAATCGCCACAAGTCGCCGCTAGGAGGCCTAACGAGAAACAACTGAATTGTGCCGTCCGAGTACTGTCAATGGTGGTATTTCCGTGTGTGCGTTCTGGCTATGATCTGTATTTGGTATTAATTAACCACAATGAGCATAAAAATAAAAATAGGAAGGCAGGAATTGGGGAAAAGGAAGTTTATCACAATATATCACTTCACACAATCACACTTACACACATAATCACAAAATCGAAATGGGCGATTCCCGTTAGTGAACGACTCTACCGCTAGAGGTGCTTGTGTAAACTGTAGGCTTTCTGCTTGAAGAATTATGAATATGCTCATATAGAAAACGTGCAATCTGCACTGCTGTCATGTTTCACACACAAGATACATTGAGGTGATACGAAAAGTATGTGCTATACCATCTCAGAAGCCATCTGTTTTCAACTCTGGAAGAAAAACCATTGTACTTCTTAGTCTTAAGTATCAATCATGTAAAAATTAAGATAAGGTACTACACGTTGTGACCGCTCTACCTTTTCACAATTCTCTAAAAAGCCTACAGCGGGTCACTCAAGGAACCTTGTAGTATTACTTGATCTGTAACTTGTTATTTCAATGTCACACCAAAAATTAGGAATAGTTTTGTGTATCGTAATTGCCTTATAGGAGTGGGTTCGTCTTTTATCCCGCTTTTGTAATAAAAGAAACATAGGCAAGTTAATCTTTGAACTATGAACAGCGTTCTGGGTATATTCTATTACATACTTGAATACAATTTTAATCTAGCATTTACACATTGCATTGAAAAATTCTATCACTTGCTCTACCTTTATCAATTACGTGATTACCTAACAACTGCAGTTGCGTTTTAACACTTGCATAAACACTTTAAAATTTATTACCCTTCACTTCACAAAAAAAAAAAAAAAAAAAGGAAAGAATGAAATATATACAAGACGTTTCACTTTCACGTAGATTATTACTTTATACAATTTAGCTAGCAAAGAAAGAAAATGTCGTTATGCAATGAACGTACAATTAATAATAACTCTTTTACTAATTATTGGTTTTGAACAATTTTAAATCGATTAAAAATAAATTGAAAAAACACACTAAAAGAACAAATATTATCGATAATATAAAAACGAAATAAATAAGTTTTTACAATTCTTTACAGGAATTAGCTATCTGGTTTCCTTTTACGACTGCAATAATATGTAAGATAATGTTTAAATGATTTTAATGAATTTAACTCGACTATCTACGTCTGTAAGTGAGGTGAATTCTATCTCTGTAACATAATTCTCGCTTCTTTAAACAGCTCTTTTAATGAAAATTTCTAGTGAATTTTCTGACTCACAAAACATCTCGAAGATATATTTCCACAGCTTGGAGCGGCGACGACGACCCAGATCCTTTCAAGGTCGTGGCAACCCTTGCTTCGGTGAACACGTGCTCTGGTGAATCGCTACCACAGTCCTTCGAATTTTATATAATCTGACTGCAATATCTTCGCGTAATGAATTTCTTACGTGGTAAACCAAGTTGAAAGACAAAACAAAAAAGCTGAAAATAGAAAGAAACATTTTCTATAGCACATGCTTTCTATATCAGTACACGTTCTTGAACGTTGAAATATATTATTTCCTCGTTGTTAGAAAAATAGTATATTTCTGCGTAATGCGTTCACGTGAATTTATCAGAATGTTCATGATTTAAAGTTCTAAATTCTCTCATACATGGTATAGTTATTTTAACATGATGAGACGAATTACCTTTTTCAAGCTTCTACTCGAAATACGAAATCGGCTTCTACGTCGAAATACGGCGAATTCTCCTCTCCGTCCAGAATGAACAATTGCGGTCTGTCCAGATCGGCGAGTGGCAGCGAAAGAGAGAGCTTCTCACAGCGATGCTTTGCGCTAGGGCCGATATTTTCAAGGGTGATTTTTTATTGGTTGTCGTTCTCTTGTACGCTAGTGCGTTCAGAAACTTTTAGTAAATTCTCGCAAAGGATACCATTTACTGCTGGCGCGATCTCTTGCAATTCGTTAACACTATAATTGCAACTTGTCGTGCCTTGACGTTCTCGGGTGCTTCTTAAAAATCGATGTAACCGACATATGAGTGGTTACAACGTGGGGCATTTTTTGATTAATTTGTTCCGTTGCGTCTCATTATTGGTCCATCCATTTTCTCTTCGGTCTTCCTATGTTCCTTTTTCCCTTGGTTTTTTAATTTTCATTCCTGTTTTCCATTCGGTCTCCATGCTTTCCTATATTCGTCAATTTTTTCATTTAGATTATAAATTCCTAGGTAGTTGCGTATCTCTTCATTACGAATCCTATCTTTCCTTGTGACACCCATACAACCTCTTAAAAACTTCATTTCGGCAGTCTGAGTCCTGCTTCTAATTTTTGTGTCCATAGTCCAAATTTCACATCCATATAGCCCACAAGGCACTTCTAAGGCTTTATAAAAGTTCATGAGTGTATCATTCCTGATTTTACTTTTCAGTGTCCTCCTAATAGTTCCACACATTCTGTTAAATTTTTCAATTTTCTTATCAGCATCTATTTCTCCTTTGAAAGACAGATCACAATCTAGGAACTTGAATGAACTTACTTGTTTGATGTTTTGGTTGTGAACCACTAACTTGCATCTAACTGGATATTTCCCTTGGAATGTAATTGACTTAGTTTTTTGAACAGACATCTCTAAATTGTATTCTTTTACAATTATCTGAAGTTCATACAGAGCTCTTTGTAGAGTGTCTTCATTATCAGATATCAAAACTTGATCATCCGCAAGCAGAAGTGTCATTATAAAATTTTTATTATTAGAATTATCTGTAAGATTTAAAAACTTCATCTCCTGCTTCCATATTCTGATAGCATCGTCAAGATAAATATTATAAAGTGTGGGTGACATACAGCACCCTTGTCTCACTCCTTTGTTTATAAATTCTTTGAGGATTTTACCTGGTTTTGTTCTTACATTAATTTGGGTATCTTTGTACATGTTTCGAATAACTTCAATTAGCTGTTTTGGTATGCCTCTTCTGTCCATAATTGACCTCAATTTTCCCCTCAGAACGTTATCAAAGGCATTTACGTAATCTACGAAGACCATACATGTTTGTAGATTGAACTCTCGTCCCTTTTCAATTAATAGCTTTAACACAAACAATCAGTACACGACTCCCTTTTCTGAATCCCGTTTGTTCTTCTAGAGTTATTGCTTCCATTATGTTCTTTAGTCTATTATTAATTATTTTGGCATACACTTTGTAAGTTGTATTCAGCAGACTTATACCTCTGTATTTTTCGCATACTGTTCGTAATCCTTTTTTAAATAAAGGGATATCTAGAGCTGTCTTCCATTCCGTTGGTATTATGTTGTGTGTCCAGTAATTGTTAAATTGATCTAACAGTTTAGATTTTGCTTCAGCTGGAAGATACTTAAGCAAACCCATATTGATATTTTCCTATTTTTGTATTTGTTAGCGGTTCTTCTAATTCAATAGATTCGAATTTATCCACTGCATTATGGAGGACTGGCCGGTCAGATATTCTTTTTTCTTCTTCATCCTCATCAACATGCTACAGGTGTTTACAGTAGTTTATCCATACGTTTTCGTGTAAAATCTGTAATTTTGCAGCATCTTTTTCGTCTTTATTCAGGTGTTTCAGAGTTTTGTAGGCCATTATTTGCCTCTCGTGAATATCATGCTCAATATATGATATATATTTGTCCCAGCTTCCTTTATTTGCATTTTTACGAGGGTTTTGGTTTTCCTGCATTGAATCTTATGGAGTTCTAAGGATTGCGAGTCTTTGTTGGTCAACCATTTTAAGTATAAATTCGTTTTCTCTGCTATTGCCTCATTTAGGTCTTCATTCCATACATAGAGTCCTTTCCTTTTTATGTTTTTCTTCTTTTTCTCTAGGACTTCCTCAGCCCCTTTTTCAATAAGATTTTTGAGATCTTCCCATTCATTTTCTATATTATGATTCGTCGTTGCATTTTTTGGTATTGTTTTATTCTTTTGCTATGGAAGGGTTTAAAAGATAACTTTTCCAAGTTAAATTATTTAGATCTGATTTCTTTTTACCACTTTTAAACCATCTTGTTTTTAGGCCTATTCTACCTCGCACAAGATAGTGGCCAGATCCTATATCTTTTCCCCTTAGAATTCTTACGTCTTCAAAGCATTTACCTAACTTTCCATTGGTAACGAAGAGATATATTATTGAGTAGTTTCCTCTGGCTGCCCAAGTATATTTATGTATCTCTTTATGTTTAAAAAAGGAATTCTCTATTCTTAGTTCATTAAAATTAATAAAATCTCTTAAAATTTTCCCATTTTGGTTCAATGTCGGCTGGACGTTTGTTCCAATTAGTTTTGGGATAGGTTCTTGTCCAAATCTTGCATTATTATCTCCAGCAATTACATTATAATCATTCTTATTCGTGGAATCTAATACATCTTGTAATTTGTTGTAGAAATCGTATGATTCCTGCGTCCTACCCTCTTCTGGCGCATACACAGCTATAATACTTAGGTATCCTCTTTCAATTTTTATTCGTTCATTTACCCAGCTATAAGATGATATTTTACTTTTCCACTATTCATGTATTAGTATTCCTACTCCAGTCGCAGCTCTTTTATCTACCGGGACGCCGTTGTATATCATTGTGTAATGCCAATTGTTCCTTTTCCTTTCTTCTTTGTTTCTGTTATGATCACTAACTCCATCTTGGCATTTTTTATTTCTAATTCTAATTCTTGTGGCTTTTGGGAGAGACCACGAACATTCCAGATTCCGATATTTGTAAGTTCTGGTATTCCCTTTCGTTTATCCTTGAAACGTTTTGCTTGGTTCGTATAAGTTACAGGCCGGCTATTACTTATGAGAGGACCAGTAAGTAGAATCTCCCCTGGCCGCGTTACGGGCGCTGCGCAGGGAAATACCGGTGGAAGGGCTGCTTCCTCGCTGCTCCCGGACTTGCAGAATTTGTATCGGGTTGTTTCCTTTAGACGAGTTTTTTCCTCTACACCTGCGGAGCCTCGTCTACCCGTGAATATATGGAAAATAGAGAATAAGAAAGGTGGAAGAGGGAAGGAGAAAAATAACATAAATGTCGTAAACAGACGACTCAGAAAAGAATAACACCCTCGCCCTCGAGACCTAATAGCGTCGGGGTCGAAAACAACAAGGGGTCAAGAGAGACCATATAGGAAAGATAAAGGAAGTGTAGCATAAGTAAGTGGAAGAAGTGCTACACTAGGTTGTGAACCTTTAGCGTTACCCAGGAGACACCACGTGGAGGCGGTTCATCGATTGCCCCACCCCATTTTTTTATACTTCTGCACCTTAAAAAGGAACATAATATGTAGTTAATATGATCCCATGACCATGAGGACGCTCTATGTGAGCGCCTCCTCACGCTAGATTGCGGCGAAATAGTGCGCTGCGGCGTGATATTTCACAGCAAGAGAGCTTGAGAAAGGGCCTGCGCACCCCGGTAAAATTGTCACTCGCCACTAACCTGGTTTATAATTTAGATGTGTTATTTAAATTAACTTTCGAAATTGGGAGTGATCCCTGCATAGTGCCGTTATAACTGATGCTTTAATGAGGTAACAATTAACAATTATACATAATGCTTTATTTAACATTTAAACTGTGTAAATGTGTATAAACAACCTGTAACAAGTATTGTATTGCAGCCTCCGGGTCAATGACCCCCGGGTCAATGACCCCCATCTCGATCAGGTTTTGCGTCCAGTTTTCCTGATCCATTGAGCAAATGCTGAGATGGCCCCTTGTTTTGCTTCTGGACATAAATGTAAATTCATTTTCTGTGCACGCCTTCTAGAATTCAGTGGGAATTATTCAAATTATCGTTTCCATGTTGTCGCAGCAGGAAGTATGATTCCGAAGGACAACATGGATAAGAGCCGAAATTTATTGCCTTTTTATTTTTGAAAATAGATTTTATTACATGGGAGCTTCTTTTTTTTCCTCCCAAAATTTAAGTAGTATATGACTTAGTGTAGGGATCACAGAATTTTGAAAATGTGCACACAATTCACTTTTCCCCATAGCACGTCATACACAGTTTTTAACTATTTTTTGACGTAAAATAAATAAAGAAATAAATAAAATAAAAAAGGAATTTTAATAGGAAGGTTCTCTCGTGTTGAATGCCCGTAGTGGGCGATGAATTTGGTAGAAGCCATGATTATGAATTCTTATTGATTAATGGTATAATAATGTGTATGTGATTTATTATGTATTAACTGGTTGTTCCTTATTTTGCAGCAGTGTAAACTTATGAAATCCCAGTTAGTCGCTGTTGGTGCGCTTGGGTATTTGTTGGCAGGCTCGTGATGAAAGTTTGGCACGTAGGCCTGCATTTCATGTAAAGCTTCCGAGTATTGTCGGTTGCAGCTTCTGCGCATCTTTT
Source organism: Teleogryllus oceanicus (assembly GCA_964035755.1). Taxonomy (NCBI): domain Eukaryota; kingdom Metazoa; phylum Arthropoda; class Insecta; order Orthoptera; family Gryllidae; genus Teleogryllus; species Teleogryllus oceanicus. The sequence goes on along the minus strand of CAXIVR010000011.1, from coordinate 35,603,982 downwards.
AACGGTTTGTTTGATGTTGCAGCAAATAAGTTCCTGATACAGGGAGTTTGAAAACGGAACTTTGGCGTCCGTACTGCGATATTGTGATGAAAGCAGTGATCCTTGGTTTGGAGCCCCTCAGTTTGGTCCCGTGAGCGTCTTAGGTTCGCCGCTCTGGTAACACCGTAGCAAGGTCACGAGTTCGGCCACGCACGGCTTGTCACGAGCAAGTGTAAATGTGCAATAAGGTGCCGAATGAAGACAGCCAGGTCGAATACATAGGTATATGAAAAGAATCCACAATCATGCGTATGTGTTATATGTTCAAATCTTGAGAGATCACGAGAGAACCTAATTTGTAATACATTTGTAAATTCAGCTCCATTCCGGAAAAGCAACTCAAGTGAGTTCTTTAGCATGTTGCATAGTTGTATTTCTGTACCCCTAAAGTGGGGAATGTACTGTGAATAATTACGCAACTATGTAAAATCTGTGTAAATATTATATTGGGATATGTTTTTGTTTTGTATTTTTTTAAAGAGACACGATATGTTTTGCCTGAAATTTTTGATTGTTAATATGTAGTTCAGTGTCGTTTCTCTTTCAGTCAGGAGAAACTAACTAATTGTAACAGGAGGCGAGAGCCATAGTTTAAATTTTGTAACAATTTAGAAAATAAATATTGTAGTAAGCAGATATCGATCAAATTGTGTATATCTTCAGTTTAGATTGTACCTGAAAAAAGGATTTCGAGATGTACCCGACCCTGAGTGCGCTTTTCTATCCTGAGAGTAGCACGTAATCTTTTACGAGATTCATGACCTACGGCTTTTATGTTAGGCCCGACTCAGTCCATTAGGCTTTTAGGTCATGATTCCTTTTCCTTTTTATAGCTGGATAAGGGAATATGTAATAAAAGAATTGTACAATTTCGATTATTGCATTTTTATTTGGCAACTGGCGACCGTGTAGAAATCAATTGAGGTAATACTTACCTTTTAATATAACTGCACGTTTTCTGTGCGTCCAATCTGCACGAAAACTGTACCGTGTATACCGAACTTTAGGTCCGTACACACGGTCCTTTAGACATCCTTTAGACCCGTCACGGTTAGGCACTAGGTGAGCAGGAAAACCACTGAGATTTGGGCACACTTCGCAATATATCTGCCTCGAATATGCTGTTTCTACTCGATCTCGTGATTGCGGGACTGCCGCGTATCTATTTTCCAAAGACATGGATATTAGTGACCATCTCGCTATTATCAAAACCTGGCAAAACAAATTATTCCCGAGTAGTTATAGACCTATTATCTACATTCCATCTTAGGTAAGACATTTAAGAGACAGATTATGTCGCGTTTTCAACAGGAAACACGTCGTTTCAACCTTCACAGAGATGAACTAGTGGTGCTACAGAATGGCACAGACTTTCTCGTAGTAAAGTTCTAATTTCCTTGTTGTGGACTGGTACTGTACAGTCTTGCCTTTCCTTCTTGCCTGCTATCATCCATCGCCGTCCAAAGTACATTTTTTAAAATTTTTTCTCAACTTTTCGTTTTCCAAATAGTAGAACCGAAATATTATTTTAAGAATATTAAAGAAGGCTAAAACCTCGTCAATCATTCAGACATTTGCAATTTTCGAAAATTCAGAGTTAACCGCAAAAATCGGACCTATACCACGTTTATTAGCGTATTTTACTCTATTCTTACAAGAAATTTAAAGTAAAAATGTGGAGCTGTTTTTGAGAAAATTTTGAAAATGTCCGGGGGGTTTCATGTAAAGTTCCCTCACATTTTAAACAATGATTTTCAAAATTTCAAAGCTTGAACTAGAGCCAGATGGACAGGAGTTTCTTCAATTTGGAAAAAATCATAAACATGATTTCGGCGCTAGCAGTGTTAACAGTCGGACGGACGGACGATTTGCTTGCAATTGGTTTTTCGGCATCAATTCGGCATCACCCATCAAACAGGAATTCCGGATACATCACGTGTTCGAGGAATTTTTTTTTCTTAATTTAGCAATTAGATTTATACACATTCTCATTATGAGGGCCCGGAAATGAATTTTTTCTGCCGAAAATTCGCCGCTTTCTCGCGCAGCATTACATAACTTTCTCTATACTATGTATAATACTCCGTATTAACGTACGTATACGAGCAAGTAAGAAGGCTCTGGAGCTGGTCACAGCTCTGCGCATCAGCTGACGCGGCTGTGCACAGAAATCGGTCTTGCCCTCCAGAGTTGACAGAATTTGTCAGTGGTCTTTCTGGATATGCAGCCGGTTTTCGCCTCTGTGTGACATGTGGGATTGCTCGCATGTTTCGCGAAGTGGAGGGTAAGCGACTGCTAAATCAGATTCACAGGAAGTTCAGTGGGCGCGTTAGCAACGTACGGCTGATGTCTAGAACACGGTACAACCTAAGGAAGTCGTTCAAAGGGGCACTGCGCGCCATTCCGGCGAGGAGGAAATCCACGGTGGAGGGGACGAGGGGTGGTTAGGCGATTATAAGAAGAGGTCATTTCACCCTAGTATCTTGCCGGAGCTCTATTACTAAATAGTTCTTCGATCGTGGTGGTATGCCTCTGTGATAAAACTTGTAGTGTTCCTTTTTCACAACGTGTTTGCGCCTAGGCAGTGTGAATTATTGAGGCTTTCTTACAAAGAGTTTACATGCGGTGCTTTTGTATAAAACAGACTTGGTCATCATGCGGTGGATAGACTCAAGGATGTTTATAGTGATCGCGAGTGCCGGAGCCCCGAGCCTCGCCATGACTTAGATCCGGGCAAACGAAACAAGAAAACTTGCCTTTGGAAGTAATTTGGCATTAAAATGCCGGCGGAAACAAAGTGTATGAAGGGAGAGCTATCAAAATCGCATATCGGTAAGTTTTATTTATTTCTATCAGAGCGCTTAGCGTAATTTGAGGGACGGCTTAAGGAGACTCCCCTTCTTTTCCCCCTCCCTCTCCTCCCCCTCCCCTTCCCCTCCCCACCCCTCTCCCACTACTTTCCTCCCCCCTCCCTGCCCGCCGCGCTTCTTTAAGGTACTGTGTTCCCAACTTCAACCCAACGTACATTCGTCCCTCAGACGCGGAGGCAGGCGTGCCTCAGGGAGCATTCTCTCTCCTACCCTCTTCGGCTTGAAGAACGTGTACGTAAATGACGCGCCGCTTCCTGTGGATTCAACGCTACGGGCTTCTGATGTTCGTGCATGATTTTGAATATTACGCGAAATCGGCGAACGAAAGCCAGTCAGTTAAATACTTAAGTGATTGTTTCGTCGCCATTCCTGAATTGCTAAGTCGGAAATAATTCGCTTCCTACCCCGAGAAATGCATATTCACTCGTAAGGGGGCAGAACCCAATTAAACGACGAGCTTCGGGCCAGTGGCGTTTTCTTTGGGTGTGCAAGTCGTGTGTCAACGCCCGAGGAAATAAAAAAATATTTTTTTCCTTTGAATTTATTTAGATTTTTTTTATTTATTCGGCCTTCCGTGCGATCAGCATCATAGATTGGCTCCAGCGAGTCCATGCAACGCAGGCAGTGCGCAGCGGAGCTCAGAGCGTTGGTGAATGCCTCGAACGTCTTCAGGACGGATCTGGAGGCGGCTGCACATGCGTGCGACGCTCCTCCCACTCGAGGACAAAGCGTGCCAAAGCGTTCGATCTCGATTCAGCGGCCAGCTCGAGAGCGAGCGTCCGTGGTTGTGATATGCTCCGTTGCGCGTTGCAGCCTTTAGCGATGCCCATGAAATTAGTATAAGGATAAGGTAGGGAAAAGTGGAACAATAGTTTTAAATAATTGCTTTCTTTCCCTTTTGTATGAAGAAAATAAACAAGTGAGTGATGGGCGATCATGTCCTAACCTGATAATATTTCAGAACTTAATTTTTAAAACGAGTACAGAAGAATGAAAAAAGCGTCGAGCATACTTTCAAAAAATTTAAAATACTTTAAATACTTTTTAAATACTTTAAAAATCATTATTCCAATCTTTGCAATAGAAAATACAACATATTGTTATTTTGTGACCATATTTCCCTCATTCTTTCAGTATTATAATTTAAAACAAATCAGGATATTGTTTGTATAATTCAATTTTACTCTAAATATGTAAGCGAAAATAATAGTGTAGGGAAACACTTTTCTTCACTGCCAACCCCCTAGGTCCACAGTGAGAAGACACCACTGCTTGGAGCGCACGCATCTCCCTTGGCGGAGCGAGGCGAGATATTTACCGGTAGCGGTAGCTCAGTGCATCAACTGATGTCACTGCAGCGCCTCTGACCGGGAGGTCCTAGGTTCGAGTCCTGATGGCGGCAGGATTTTCGACACTACCCTGTCAGCTAGGTCGAATTCAGTCGCTGTTTGGAGGAGAATTCTAGCGGCCGGCTGCTCTGATCGGTAGTTTTCCGTGGTTTCTCTGATCAACACCAGGCGAATGCCGGAGCAGTACCCACCAAACGGGCCACGGACCGCGCGCGGTCTGTCCTTCCTCTTCCTTGTCCTATCCTCTCCCCTTACACACACACTTACACTAACATGCACTACACTACCACATATTCCGGTCGGGAGCTTAGAGCTTGTCTCGGCTGGGGCGGTGCCCCGCTGGTGGGAGAATCTTGGTTAGGAGGTAACCCCATTCAGTAACACTCCTATTCTCTAGTTACATACGACGCCGACGCTGACTACAGCGAATATAGTGAACTCTCAGTTATGGTGAACTTAACTCACGGTTCGCGTGTCACTTACATTACAAATAATCACAAGAAGATTTGGTTATAGTGAACACTGAACCTTGGCCTTAGTGAATGTATAAAATGCTACGACATGGAAATTAATTATTTTCTGAAAAGAATATGTCGCCTCTCTGCCACAAATCCTAACACTGTTGCTTGGAAAGAATGTCGGCCAAAGGTCATTATTGAAGAAGTCTCCCCTGAGGAGGAGGTATCGGACACGGAATAAAGACCTAACTGATGACCTTATGCCACTCAATTTCACTGCGGAAACAAAGGCGTTGTCCTGCTACACCTGGCCGCGGGGACGCGCGACTGCTTGCTCGCTGTAGGACCCTCAAACATGGATTCTGGCTGCACTGTTAGAGGAAAGAATTTACTAAATAGAAACAAGAGTTACTCACTTTCTTGTTTCTAGGGCCAGACAATAAGGGTTTTTTCTGTCGAATTTTTTGTCACAAGATTTCAATATTTTATCTTCTTACGAATAAGGACCAGAAAATAAATCTTAGATATGACAAAGGAAAAGTAAATGCCAGCGTTAAATTAAATGTTATCTAAATAAATAAATAAATAAATAAATAAATAAATAAATAAATAAATAAATAAATAAATAAATAAATAAATAAATAAATAAATAAATAAATAAATAAATAAATAAATAAATAAATAAATAAATAAATAAATAAATAAATAAATAAATAAATAAATAAATAAATAAATAAATAAATAAATAAATAAATAAATAAATAAATAAATAAATAAATAAATAAATAAATAAATAAATAAATAAATAAATAAATAAATAAATAATAAATAAATAAATAGTCTTTATTGGCGGCAAAGGCTGAGGTCATTTAGCCTGTTCTTCTGCCTGACCACTTTCAATATTCTTATTACAAAAATGTAAAATTAAGGAAGTCATTCAATGAAAAATACGTACGCAATGGTACGTACGCAATGATGAAGGTTCTCACATAGGTGACATGAGTGAAAGCGAGTGAGGAAGAGTTTGATAGGGGATCAGGAAAAGATCGAGATAAGAGGATCGGGAGAAAAAGGAGAAAAATTAGTGAAATGTTAATAAAATTCTGCTAATTGTTTCAAAGAAGTTTTGAAGAAGCTAAAATTGCATACGTATTTTTGAATTATCCCTAGAAAAACTAGAAAGGGAGGGAATCTCGTCAGCATGCAAGCGAAAGCACGAGTTCAAGACCTGAGAGAAACTGAAAACATTGAGAGATAATGGTAAATTATTTTCGTGTATTTCATTAATAATAATAATAATAATAATAATAATAATATGATGTAGTGTTGTAAAACAATTTGGTTATTAAATAAAGCCTTTGCTTTATTTAATTAAAATTCAAACGTCGATCCAATCAATTCACTTTTAGAAAATGTTAATAGTTAAAATATTCCACAAACTAACAATTTGGAAAATTTTAAGAATTTGGGAAATGTTTACCGTTTAGGGTATTCCCAAGACTTGAAAACCCGATCCAACAACTCTCACCCTTAAGCCAATCCGATCCAACAACTCTCACCCTTAAGCCAATATTATTCCTGGGATTGCACGCAAGAAACCATCCCGGCATGCGCCGTAAGCGATTGAGTTAAGCAAGGTAAACCTCAATCAGGATGGCGGCTTAAGATCGGGATACAATACAAGGAAACAATTTCAGTACACACAATATACAAAAGGAAAAACGAAAATGTTTTGAATTTAATATTATGACGAAGGTTGGCACGTCGAATGTTGAAAGAAATGAACTGAAGCAGAAAGATTGCAAATTAGTGAAAGTCTAAATATTTTGCTTATTACATTTTTTCAAATTTTGTAAATACTGCATGAAAATGTGCATTTTTGTGTTGGCGTGGCTTAATATTTGGCAGGTGGTGCGAGAAAAAATTGGGTCCCATGGCAAAATTTTGGATAAACATTGTGTTTATTTTAATCATCCAAATATGTTAACATGGAGCCATTGAAGAATAGAGAAAAAATTAGTGAATAAAGTGGTTCAAATGTGGAATATTGAAAGGATAATGTAGTATAATAGTTTTCCCTCATAGCTTACAACCTATCGTACCGATATACTACCGATTGCATTTCTAGAACATTAGTTGGAATCGTTTTATAACGGAAATGGGTTCGTATGACATTTCTGGTAGCAAAATAATATTTTGCAATGAGACTCACATGTACGCCAGCATTATTTTGTTTTTAATTTAAGCACATGTGTGGAATTTTCACTTTACAGGAGAGTATTACTTTAGATTTCTCAAATACGGACGACTGAGGCGACTGAGTGCCCCATACTCATAACTTTGAGCGATCTCGATGGCGACATATTAATGTTATGAAACTGAAGGTAAGAGGATATAAACATATAGAGCGAGAGGCGAGGAAACTATTTCTTTAGGTTAAATACAGGAAATGGATCTCTGTCAATATTGTAGTTACAGGAGGTCGCCGAAAGAATATGAACTTTTGCAATCTTAGAAAAATTAGGAATTCTACAGAAAATGAGACCTGCACCATTCTCTTAAACGTTCTTTACGCTATCTGAGGGCAAAGTTTAATAAAAAGCAAGCAAGAATCAAAAATTTTGTGTCGAACACAGAGGACTCCGATTTCCTTTAAATTGAGTGAGGAATCTCAGTTTTGGAGAAAATCGGCTGAACGGTTTACGCGCGAGCTTTGACCACAGACAAACGGACAGACAATTGTTTTTCCATCAATCGATTTTTCGGTATCAAGGACCCACAAATCACTACACAATTTGTTACGATCTCGTAAAAGCTAAACGCACTCACAGAGCACTTCAATTTGGCGTATTCTCAAGGTTCACCTCCCACGGAAAAAACATCTGAAGAGAAATTCCTAAATGACGTGTATATCACTGGCCCGTTACCTATAGATTACATCTCTTCAGTCAACGAAAAGCCATTAATCAAGAAAACCAAAAACAAATCTTCCCCTGGAATTGATTCCATATCTAACCTTGCTCTAAAACACCTCCCGCCACAAACGCTTGCATATGCTAACTGCTATTTTCTTCAGCTGTCGGATTCTTTTCCCATGCTGAAAAAATCAATAGTCTTTCCAATTTTAAAATCCAATAAATCTCGAAAACTCGTATTAAGTTACAGACCAATTAGTGTCTTCTTAGCTTTTGCAAATAATTTCGAAAAGCTGAACTTAATCGGATTAAACGCTTGCTTTAATAATAAAACAAATTCAATTGCGCCACATCAATTTGGATTCCGTCCTCTTCACTCCTCCATCCATCAACTATTAAGAATTGTCGAAGAAATCGCTCTGGCTTATCGACGTAAAAAACGCTTTCTGGATAGCAGATTCTACGCGATAAAAATAAATAGTACCCTATCCCTCTCTACCCCAATTCTTGCTGGAGTGTCCCCTCTCTCCAACCCTCTTTTGTATCTTCACGGCAGATATTCCTCAACCGTCAAACTGTGCCATGGCTCTATATGATGATAACACTGCTATCTTCACGTCCAACGACTTGATCTCTTGCAGGAAATGAACTGCAATAAGACCTAAATACCTTTTCTAATTGGGCTAAAAAAATGGGGAAAACAGTTGAACCCCTCAAATTGCGAAACCAAAATTATGGCCTTGCGTAGAACAAATATCCTTCGGCTTTTAAAAGTAAATAATTTTCCGACCGCATGGGTCTCTTCGAGTAAACCAATGAAATACCTAGGTGTCCTCCTTGATACTGACCTCACATGGTAGCCTCTCATTATTCATAGACTAAAGAAAACTTCAGGATACTTACTCAAATTTTATCCTCTAATGATGGCCAAAAACTGCTCGAAATGTTTTATTTAAATTTTATAACATCTACAAATAGATTAAGGAACGCCTAAAAGAAAGGCACAGGTCTCATTTTCGTTGAACTATACATTTTTTAACATTGCAAATTTAGGTAAAGTGCGAGAAAGAATATGTTGTTGTTGTACCACTAGTTTTTACTAGGATTAAAAAACACCTACATTCTCACTAATTTCTTTTATTTTTCAGACTCAAAATACCTTGGTCGAAATAATGCTTTCGGAATATTGGAGAAAATAGAACTCTTTTCATATACTATGGAGATTCCAGAGAGAAAAATTTAGCCGTTTTGGAGAAAATGTGGTCAAACGTCTTCGAAAATACGCCGTTTTTAATTCCCATATGCTAAAAAATTTATTGATTTTTTAAAAAACATCATTAGTTATTTTGAATATTTTGTGTTAATATACGAATTAAACCAGGAATTATAACTGTATTGTTAATATTAAAGGCGTGAGAGAATGTCAAAAAGTGTAATTTTTGAAAATCAAATAATACATCAAAGTAACGTAATCAAGTGACTTCTTGTATCAAACGTTTGTAGTTTGGCATTGTCACTGTTGTCTGTGTCTGCGGAAACTTTAAGCGGCTCATTCAGTGACTGTGTTTTGTTATTTGTATTTTGGACTCGATTTTTTTCGTATTCGACGCAGACCAAAAGTCGCCACTACAACAAACAGCCCTAAACAACTTCAATGGCTACTGCGACCAGGTTAAGTGGGAGGTATCGGCATATAATGCCACTTTTAGAGTTAATATGTTAAGTATGTTTAAAAGTGCGTCTGGTAGATAGCAACCCTCCAAGGACTCTAATTGTAAAATTTAACTAGTAGTTTCAGAATGGCTCAGATTTTCTCGTACTACTTAGTTTTCTAATTTCGTTAAGGTGTACTAGATTATCGGTTTTGACTCACCCTGTTTCTTAGCTGCCAACTATTGCCGCTCAAAATATATTTCTTCATATTTTCTCAATTTCCAGGTTTTTTAACACTAGAACTGAAAATTACCTTAAGAATATTACGAAATAATAAAATCTCATTATTTTGTTTTAGTTGAAAAATGGAGCCGTTTTTGAGAAAATGTCATTTGAGCGTTTTTGTAAAAGCGAAATTTTGAAATTTCCACAGAAAACTTTCGAGTTAACGAGAAATCTAATTTAAAATCATTTTAAGGACTTCTACTCACAAAATGCGATAACGTATACAAATCGCCGGTAACGTAATACCTCAATTTTACATAAAGGTAAAAATATAAGCAGAAGCACGCTCTTGCTCCAGGCCCTCACTTAAGTGGGACCCCAAAAACTGTACACATTTATTTCCTTCAATATAATTTTTAAGCGTTTTAAACTGTAGTTGAGATATAACTTACTTTAGAATATAATAATGACAGTACAGTCATCAGATAATATCACGTCAGCACGAACTCGCTTAACACAAATTTCGCAGTAACGTGAATAAAACTTTGGTCCCAGCGAGATATTATGGTAATAAGAATATTTATAATACTCGGATAACACGAATTTTTATATCACGAACTCGGATTACTTCGGTCCCTTGGAATTCATCTAAATGAGTGTTTACTGTAATAATAAAAATAATAATAATAATAATAATAATAATAATAATAACAGTAACAATAACAACATATCTATGCGATAACTCTCGCATGTTAAATCCCACCCTCTTCCTTTCTTTGCCATTTCCATATTAAGCCTCATCTTTTTCTTCAAGACCCTCTTATTCTCCGTCAATTGTTCTATAGATCTCCTTGTAATTGATAACAATACAATACACCCTTGTCAAAGCAATTTATTCTTATTTAACGTTATTACCGAGCAGAGAGGTACACCCGTTAATTCAATCGTGTAGAATATCAAGTAATTAGTTTAATTTCACATACAGTTGCAGATTCCACAGGCTCTGGACAGGTCGGGTAGAATCGAGAAGCGTCGGACCAGCAAAATTGTAATAGAATATTCAAGATGTCATCCTACAGATTATGGTGTGAGAAACGTTTCTATGAGGCATTTATCCTCTAAATTTTAGTTTTTCAGGCTCTACAATCCTTTGTTTAGGAGTTATTAAACGATATAAATTCACAAATGCGGCAGTGTTTCGGGTTACGTTTGATATGAATATTTAGATGCGATTTTTTAAACAAATCCAGCATATTTTTTAAGTCAAAGTGCAATTCATCACGTCTCCGTGAATTTCTCTTTCTTTAGAGACTTCATTTATAAAGATTGGTTGCATGCGAGAGCCGCAAAGGGTGAAGTGAAATAATATAGGAAACGGTACTTGTATGAGTGGAACTTTTGTTTGAAACAAAGGGGGACCTGTAAATCTTCTCACCCAGGCCTTTAGTTTTCCCTATGCGCCCCTGGAAGGGCAAGGGTAGGAGCCATGTCGAAGAACATGCGTTTGTTGACGCAGCAAAAGTCGCCGCTAGCGACTACTCATAATTTTAAGTGAGAAAGTAAATAAACAAAGTCGATAATATCCGAGTCGGTCTCGGTCGCAGTTACCGCGAATACTCGAGTCTTCGGAACATTCTAAATAGCGGAATATACACGCTAACAGTCTGCCTGAAAACAAATCAAGAAATTTACGTCAATTTTGTTTTCCCTTGTACATTTCATTTCGTTACGCTTTTTGAGATAAAATGATTTTTATAAACAATTTTTTCTCTATTTGTTTGTAAATGATTGGGAAAAAGGTTTTTTTACAAATTACTATAGTTTATAATTCTTTTTTTTTATTAATCACAATTATATATTGTAGTAAATGAACTAGTTCTGTGAAAACTAAAGATTCAGGATTTGATACTTTGACAAAAATACTTGTTTATACATTTATTTTAAACATTTCAGTGCCTATAACTGAAACTTTTAGTGACACATTAACTATTGTAGTTCATTCACTAGAGCAAATCATGTGTTACATTGATGCAAAATATAATTATATTATTGTCTTTTATAGTTTATGATTTACGATGTTTAACATGCATGAATACGTTGAAAATTTCAAATACGAGAAAATGCATCTGAAGTTCACTTAAAAAGGGCTTGACAGTTTACACTCGCTTCAAAAAAAATTCCCACAAAAAGAATAAACATAACAAAAAATGGTTTAAAGCATTTAAAAAAGAATAAAACAGCATAAGACTCCCCCAAAGAGTGAAAAACATGAAATTTCATCGATTTTTATCATTTTGAGGTTTCTTTGCCGTGTAATTTACCTTCTTCAAAAAAACCATAAGTGATGTGTTCGTCTCGTCGATTTTCGTATTGAGGGTTGAAAGCGCGTCCGCGAGGCGGGCGGGGCATTTATCGCTGGTCTTGCGCAGCGGCGGCAGGCCATTTGTGCGGGGCAAAGGCCGGGCAAGCACCGGAAGCCATTAGCGCGGGCCAGATAGGGCGCGGGGGGCGTATAAAGCGGCGCGAAGGCGGAAGAGGAGGAGGACGAGATGGCGGCGGCGACTCGCGCGGTGCTCCTGCTCCTGGCGGCGATCGCGGCGCTCGCCCCCAGCGCCCGAGCGGCAGGTACGACTACTACATATCTCCACATACAGTCTTTTTTTTTTTTCTCGTACTCCCATTGTATAATTCTGTCTTTTGATCGCTGCAACCCATTGCATAATGATACTCATTACGATACAGATTTCTTTATGATACAGGTTCTTGACCAATCACAGAGAAATTTACAAACCAAGTATTGTCACGGAATTAATCATTGAGAATCTTTATAATAAATATGTTTTTAGATTGTGTACAATAAAATTGCATTTAATATTATATTATGTTTGTCAGATTTAATTTCTTTGATTATCAGTCATTTTTACGGGGAATATTATTTAAAATACATTGGATCGTAATTTCACTTGGATCCCGGACTGATATTAAGATTAGAACCCATGTTATTTTGTGGACTGATATTAAGATTAGAACCCATGTTATTTTGTGTTATATGTTGCTACTGTGTGTTTGTCCTTAAAAACCAGCCAATTCTTTAGTTTGAAATGTCTAGTGGAACAGAGGATGAGTTGGCACCTTCAGAAATATGGGAAAAAGCGAAAATGATCTGTTCAGTTCTTCGGTTCTGTTCTTCCAAAGACGGAAGTTAGGTGACCCATCTACGTAGATGGCTTCATAGTATTATCATCACGATGGGTTTTCTTGGGAGGATATAATCAGGGTAGTTTCCCGTTGGTTTCCCTGAGGATTGTTGTTGTTGTTGTTGTTATTATTATTGTATTAATAAAAATATTATTGTTATTATTAATATTATTATTATATTAGAAATGAAGTGATAGAATGATGACGAGGGATGAAAGGAGTGGGATGATGGTGGAAGGTGTTCGTGGGACTTTTGAACCATCCCAGCATTCGCCTTATGACCCAGGGAAACCACGAAAAAGCCCGGTCAGGATGACCGGCCCGGGGATCCAACCCGGACCTCCCGATTGCGAATCCCGCGCGCTACGCACTGAGCACGCGCTCGGTTCATTTCATGTAGATCTATTATTTGTGAAAAGTGGATGACTATGGAGCTATTTTGAAAAAAATGAAAAAAGTCTAATTTTTTCCTTAAAAACGTGTTTCCGGGGGAAATTATATTATCCCATCAAAAACACCTATTTTTATTTTCTCGCCTCTACTTCTTAAGAACCGAAATTATTGTAAGTGTTCGTCGGAAAACAGCATATTTCGACAGAAAAAATCTCAGTGCTATACCCTGATAACGAAAAAGTGGATAAATCTTGTAACTGTATCTACTGAATTACGTCTTCTAACACGTGTAGTCTGAATCCATCATTTGTGTGACCTTCAAGCCTAAAAATAGATTGACGGCAAAATGTCTGTTTGTCCGTCCGGCTGTTAACCGTTCAGCCGATTTTCTTCATAAGTGATAACGTTTCTCTATGGATTTAAATGAACTCGAGGTCTTGGAAGTTTGAAATGGATAGATTAATTTTTGGGCGTACTTTGCATTAAACCCCGATTACATTTTCAAAAATTTTCTCAAACAAGGCTCCAATTTTTTTATTAAACTTTGTTCTCATATAACGTAAGGTGGCATAAGAGATAGTGCAAATCTCATTTTCATTGAAATCGCTGATCTCTCGAAAATTGCAGTACTTCAAAATTTGTTTCGAGCTATTCCTATATCTATATTATGTGATAGAGATTTTCCCCTTTCTGAAATCTGTTGTTGAAAGGTAGGTCTTGAAATAATGTATGGAACAATTATTCGAATTCGACTCCTCGTTTGTATTTAACGAAAGTATATAAATTGATGCTAGTCTCATTTCCGGACAACTCTCTGTATTTTTAAAAATTGCAAAAAGGAAGCATTGCAAAACTACAAATTTGGAAATAGAGATTTTTGCCTGAAACAAACTTTATTCTGAAAAAAAAAAGGTAAGTACAATTGTTTCAACAAACGAGTATTTTTTGCAATTTCTGTGTGAAGTTAACGAAAATTATAAAGGAACAATTTCTTAAATACCGCTCCAAATTTTTCTTCGATTTTTTCTACGAATAGAACAGGATATGCTTAAAAGAATGGGATTGGCATTGTTTCATAAAATCTAGTGGCCGATGTCGCAAGTAATACTCCCACTCTACTCGCATTTCTCCAAACCATTGTTCAAGAAAGTTGAGCGATTAATACATTAAATGTAGGACGTATATTTTATGCCCAGAAGTAAAACAAGGCACCATTTCAATGATTACTCAATATATCATAGAAACTGGATGAGAAACCTCAATGAGATGAAGTCATTGACCCAGAAGTTGCAGTACATTGCTCGACAAGCATATTTAGTCTTTTTAAAATTATACAATACAAATGTTAACTAATTCACTAAAAAACATTGTTAACATTTTCCATTTTGATGGTTCAATATCGTCTCCAACTGTATAGAAAGAGCTACCCAGTGGTAAAGATTTTACTTGGAACTTAAATTGCAATTGTGTATTAAATTTAATATTTTAATGTCATCTGATAGTCAATTGTAAAGTATTATGAGTGCATTTAATTTTGGTTGATGTTACTGACAACTTGATAGAAGTGAATATGATTCTTATGATGTTTGTTGCAATTTTATACATCTACATTGAATGAAAATATATTCCCTCCCTTAAGTAAGTCAGTTTTGACAAAACTACAGGTTCAAAAATTAGTATTATTTTGTTGATTTGTAACTAAATATTACACAAAATCTCAACAAACAGGCAAAAAACACCATAAAATCTTCCATCATTATATTCAGAACTCAGATCAGTTGGGCCAATAGAAATAGGACTAAATTAATGTACGAGGGCTTCTATACTGAAAAAAAAATCAGAAAAATTTAAGGGTGCCCCGTCTTCACACTCACTCCAACACTTTAACTTAAAAATTGTTTGAAGAAAACATTGAAGTTTTGGATTCATTGTATAAAACAGAATAAGGCTCTTTTTCGACTCACCCAAAGAGTGGTACAACCAATATTTTAAGAGGCTACATGTGTAGTGTCGCGTTGACTTCTTATTTTGGTATAAAAAAATTTTTCTGTAGGAGGCTACAGGCTTAGTGTGTAGTTGACTTCTTATTTTTTAAAAAATTTTGCTAAATTTAAAATTTATTTCTATTTGTTGATTTACAGGTATTAATAATTCATTCCATAGGAATTTTGAATAACATTCACAGGCATGCAAAGTCTAAACGAGTTGGAGGGGGATTTTACTACATTTCTGGGCCCCTTTGGGGGAAATTATTAATTGATATGAAAAAATATTTAATGTAACATGTGTATAAAGGGATATCATTGCACCCATGGTATATAAGAAAATTCGCTTCTATTGTCTCTCGTTTTCTTGAATGTACCATTCATGCAATTATACCACTCTCTCTACACGCATTTTGTTAATTATTATACGCGTGTTCATTTTTTTCACGGGAAATCAATTAATTTCACTTTCTCGCGCTTAAGAAGGAACTTTTTAAGAAGAGAATGTTATGTAGTGCTGCGCGAAAGAACGGCGAATTTTCGGCAAAAAATTCTTATTACAAGGCCCTGGTAACAAAAAAGTGGATAAATCCAGTTGCTAAATTTAGGGGAAAATCCTCTGATATGTGATGTAGCCAGAATCCATATTTTATGGGTCTTTGATACCGAAAAATCTATTCACGTCAAAACGTCTGTCTGTTCGTCTGTATGTGAACAACGCTAGCGGCTAAACCGTTGAGCCGATATTCTCCAAAATTGATATTCCCCTATTCGATCTGGCTGATGTCACGGCGCCTTGAATTTGAAACCGATATTTTAATTTTTGGGGGTACTTTATGTGAAAACCCTGGGAATTTTAATCTTTTTTTTAAATGTCTTCATTGATTTTTATTAAATTTTGGTTGCATAGTATGAAGACCATTTAGAAAAAAAGCGCAGATCTCATGATGATTGAAAACCCTGATTGTTTGAAAATTGCCAAAATTTAATATGAAATAAAGATTGCTAGCCTTCAGGGAATAATGGTATGTAACATTGGTATTCCGCGTCGTGACTCGCGAATTTCTCTGAATTACGTCTCATTGGTATGAAGATTTAGCTGTATGAAACGCAGTTATTATTGTCAAATTTGTGTTGTTTGCTTGAAAATATTGTTTTTGCAACAAATTTTCTGCCATTTGAAAAGAGTTTTACAAAAAATTACGACTGAGATGTGTTAATTTGGAAAGAAATTGTGGTATAATTAGTATTATAAAACCACAACTAAGTGCGGGAAAGTACGTACTGTTTTAGCCCCACTAGCTAAATCATAAATTTTGATGTATAGATATAAAAAAATTCATTAGGTTTTTTTGTAGTTACGAATATTTATTACTCTACTGTTGTTCTTCAGTTAATTCATAAAATTATGCAAATTACTATATTAAACGCGGAAATATGAACGAAATAGATCTTCAAGCAGATTATAATTTACATAATTTAAATATATATCATTTCTAAAATTTATAATAAAATAATTTATTATTCATAATATGATATTTATATACAATTTATTAAATTCCCCGCTCGCAATACTTTTCTCCCGCTGACTGCATTGAAAAAACTCCAAATCTGACGGGAATTCCGCTGATCAGGAACACTGACAGCAACAAAGAATTAAAAGTTCTAAAAATTCTGATCGAGGTAACATTAAGACTTCTACCCGGTAATTGTAATGAAATCTTCATTTTATGACAGCTGAAAATGTAAACTTCACTCTATTTGACTTACCACAAGTCATACACAAGATGGAATTATCAACCTGTAAAACAATTCACTTTTTAAGTATTTTAGCTTTATCATTTCGTTAAAAAACGTAGAAAACAAGTTAAAGAAAAAGAATCGCGTGCGACGAGAAGGGGGCGTTTTAGACACATTTTTAGTCCACAATTTCTGCCGCCCCTAAAATTTTGCCGCCGCAGGCATGTGCTTCTTGCGTAAAGCTGCCCCTGATTTAAGATCATAACAAACTCATCAATATTTCGTTTAAATGAGATTACATTAGTACAAAGATGGAAAATATTACTTAAATTATTATTTTATATATAATAAAATTAAAATACATTCTTCCCTTAATATTTTGATGTTTCAAGTTTCTCTCTAACATCAGAAAATAATTAAAATCAATATTGACTCATTCCATGATTCTGAAGTTCCTAAGAGGTAATTTGTTTTCAAATTAATAACTACATAAATAAATGATACTACACAATACAAAAAATTGATTCAACCTATGTACAAAGAATTATTGGTAATGGATACAAAGGAAGAATAATTTCTCAATTAGGGTGTTCAGTGTAATCACTGATTACACTGAGAGCACATATATAATTGTACCGATTATAATATCGATTATAACTTATTATTTGGTTTACACAAAAACTTAAAACCCAAACCAAGGGGAATAAATTGTTTAATCAATTACATTAAGCAATGGGCCCTTTACCTCATCAATTTCTTTTCTTAAATATTCACAGTATTATAAAACAAGAAAAAAAGAGAAATTCATAAAACAATGTATCATGTACAATCGTTAAAGCCGGAAGAATTAGATCAGAAATTTTAAATTTTATTGACGAGTCAACATTATGATCATTATACTAGCATTATCCGAAAGTCTAATTCATTTTCTAGAGACTCACGACTTTAAAACTCAAAAAAAAAAAAAAAAAAAAAAATATCGAATATAATCTAAAGTATTTTCATTTCATTTTACAGTAATCAAGACCAAACCCTGTGCCAACACCAGCAAGAAAACGAACAACAATTTCTAAAAAAGATCATTTCCCCTACCGGGGTAACAAATTACAGAGTAACAATTTCAAAATTTCAACACTCAGGGTGCAATGTATCAACGCCCACAACTGGAAGTATTGCTACAGAAACAACAATTCTGAGCAACGGAGAAAAGGTACTGCACAACAGAACACAAATAATATTTGGTCCACATTCAGCTTCCTTAGGAGGAACGCAAATCGGAGGCTCAGTTGGCGTCGGTGTTGGCGCTGAATCCCACACCACAGCAGAGAGTGGATTCAGCGGCAATGTCGGAGCCATCCACACTATTGGACAAGGAGTCGGCCTAGGTTTTGGAGTGGGAACTGGTGTTGGAGTGGGTACTCAAGTTAATACGGGAGCTGGTGTCAACGTGGGTACCGGAGTGGGCGTTGGAACCGGTCTGGGAGTTGGTGTTGGAGTTGACGCTGGATCACATGCTACAGCGGAAACTGGAGCCATCGGCAATATCGGAATAACCCACACTATTGGACAAGGAGTCGACCTAGGTTTGGGTGTGGAACCGGTGTTGGAGTGGGTACTCACGTGGATGCGGGAGCTGGTGTCAACGTGGGTACCGGAGTTGGCGTTGGAACCGGTCTCGGTGTCAGTGTTGGAGTTGACGCTGGATCACATGCTACAGCGGAAACTGGAGCCATTGGCAATATCGGAATAACCCACACTATTGGACAAGAGTCGACCTAAGTTTGGGTGGGGAACTGGTGTTGGAGTGGGTACTCACGTGGATGCGGGAGCTGGTGTCAACGTGGGTACAGGAGTTGGCGTTGGAACCGGTCTCGGTGTCGGTGTTGGAGTTGACGCTGGATCACATGCTACAGCGGAAACTGGAGCCATGGCAATATCGGGGAACTGGTGTTGGAGTGGGTACTCACGTGGATGCGGGAGCTGGTGTCAACGTGGGTACCGGAGTTGGCGTTGGAACCGGTCTCGGTGTCGGTGTTGGAGTTGACGCTGGATCACATGCTACAGCGGAAACTGGCGCCATCGGTAATATCGGAATAACCCACATTATTGGACAAGGTGTCGACCTAGGTTTGGGGGTGGGAACTGGTGTTGGAGTCGGTACTAACGTGGATGCGGGAGCTGGTGTAAACGTGGGTACTGGCGTTGGATCCGGACTGGAGGTTGAAACACACACCTACGCAACAATACAATCTTTACTCATCGAGAATGTTGAAGGAACACCCGTTTATGGAGGAACTCGGCATGGGATCTAGCCTGGGAACTGGTGTTGGAGTGGGTACTCACGTGGATGCGGGAGCGGTGTCAACTGGTACCGGGTAGGTGTTGGTACCGGTCTCGGAGTTGGTGTTGGAGTTGACGCTGGATCACATGCTACTGCGGAAACTGGAGCCATTGGCAATATCGGAATAACCCACACTATTGGACAAGGAGTCGACCTAGGTTTGGGTGTGGAACCGGTGTTGGAGTGGGTACTCACGTGGATGCGGGAGCTGGTGTCAACGTGGGTACCGGGTTGGCGTTGGAACCGGTCTTGGTGTCGGTGTTGGAGTTGACGCTGGATCACATGCTACAGCGGAAACTGGAGCCATCGGCAATATCGGAATAACCACACTATTGGACAAGGAGTCGACCTAGGTTTGGGTGTGGAACCGGTGTTGGAGTGGGTACTCACGTGGATGCCGGAGCTGGTGTCAACTTGGGTACCGGAGTTGGCGTTGGAACCGGTCTCGGTGTCGGTGTTGGAGTTGACGCTGGATCACATGCTACAGCGGAAACTGGAGCCATCGGCAATATCGGAATAACCCACACTATTGGAGGAGTCGACCTAGGTTTGGGTGTGGGAACCGGTGTTGGAGTGGGTACTCACGTGGATGCGGGAGCTGGTGTCAACTGGGTACGGAGTTGGGTTGGAACCGGTCTCGGTGTCGGTGTTGGAGTTGACGCTGGATCACATGCTACAGCGGAAACTGGAGCCATCGGCAATATCGGAATAACCCACACTATTGGACAAGGAGTCGACCTAGGTTTGGGGTGGGAACTGGTGTTGGAGTAGGTACTCACGTGGATGCGGGAGCTGGTGTCAACGTGGGTACCGGAGTTGGCGTTGGAACCGGTCTCGGTGTCGGTGTTGGAGTTGACGCTGGATCACATGCTACAGCGGAAACTGGAGCCATCGGCAATATCGGAATAACCCACACTATTGGACAAGGAGTCGACCTAGGTTTGGGTGTGGGAACCGGTGTTGGAGTGGGTACTCACGTGGATGCGGGAGCTGGTGTCAACGTGGGTACCGGGTAGGCGTTGGAACCGGTCTGGGAGTTGGTGTTGGAGTTGACGCTGGATCACATGCTACAGCGGAAACTGGAGCCATCGGCAATATCGGAATAACCCACACTATTGGACAAGGAGTCGGCCTAGGTTTGGGGGTGGGAACCGGTGTTGGAGTAGGTACTCACGTGGATGCCGGAGCTGGTGTCAACGTGGGTACCGGAGTAGGCGTTGGAACCGGTCTGGGAGTTGGTGTTGGAGTTGACGCTGGATCCCACTCTACTGCTGGATCTGGAGTCATTGGCCATGTCGGGATTTCTAACACAGTGTTATCATCTTCCGGAATTGGGTCTGGATCAGAGGTTGTTGAGGTTGTTTGTTGATGTAAAATAATGTTATTCTATTGTACATTGCAATACCTATTTAAATATTGTGAAATGTAAATGTGATTTGTGTATAAAAACTAATTTTTATAAAAAGTATTTGTTTTTTGTTTTAATTTCTAATATGTTTTTATTTAATTTTAAACATATTTCATTTACGAAATTTTGCTAAATTTTTTGGAAAAAAATATTAAAAATTATGATAGTTTAGAATCATCTCTTATATTTATGTATATAGTATAACAGACTGGAGGCCTGAAGAAGGAAGAATACGCTGGTGTGTCTATGTGGAAATTGAGGTTATGCAGCAACAAAGATGGTGCCTTCGAATGTGTGGAATTTAGTCCCTTACAAGTACCGTTTCATGACAATACTTTCTAGCAGGTAAACAAATCAATGAAAACCGTTAAGAAAATTACTGAAAGAGTAAGTTAAAAAGAAGTGTTTACACTTACTTGAAACGTGTATACCATTATAGCCATATAACAATTATTTTCACCTAAACATTTGCAACATTATTCTTTCTTAGCAAAATATACTCAACTTTTCTCTCTTTCTCACATGTGCTACCACGTAAATTTTATCAATTTAATTCAATAGGAAACACTGAAGAAGTGGGTGATGTAGTTTAAAACGCTGTTGTGTGTGGAACGCATTTGAGGATAAAGATACTGGGAAGTATTTTTCAGAATTTTTAACATTTCTTCAACAAATCATTCATGGGGTACTCAGGGCGATTAGTAATGTTCGGAAATTCTAAAACAACAGAATTATATCATATGTTTTTCATTTACAAACAGTTAAATATGTTTATGAAATTGTAAGTGAAATATTTTATACTTAACATGATCATTATTTTAAACATTGAATTTTCTTACCTCCCAAATAAGTAGTAGTATCAGTAGCAGCAGTAGTAGCAGTAGCAACAGTAGTAGCAATTGTGGCAGTAGTAGTAGTAGTAGTAGTAGTAGTAGTGATAGTAGTAGTAGTAGTGGTAGTAGTGATACTGAAAAATTGGTATACGGCAAAATGGCTGCCCGTCGTGAACAACGCTAGCCGCTAAAGCGAAAGTAGAATTTTCACCAAAATCGGTCACCTTGAATTTGAAACCGACTTTTGGGGGTGCTTTACATGAAACCTCAAAGTCATTTTCATTTTTTTGTCTCAAAAATGACTCCAATATTTTTGTTAAACTTTGTCCACGGATAGCGCAAACAACGCTTTACAAAATTCGCAGGTCTCTGTTGTGTTGAAATATAAGAATTTTTGAAAATTGCAAAAGTTCAAAATTTACTCGGCGTTTTCATAGATCTACAGTTTTGATGTTTGAATAGGAGGACGAACAGTGGACAAAATTTCCTCTCACACACACATTAATGACGATAGCTCCTCAAATACTTGCCTGTCTTGAAAGGCTTGATCAGCTGGCTGAATGACAGTTATTCATGGGGTGATGCTAAGGAATCTTTACTGAAATGTCGGATAATTAGAAAGCAAGATATGATGAACAATATTTAATGATCAAATAATCAATTGATAAATTACAAAAACAATCGAAGAACACTATAAAACAGAAATAACTGGTTAACAATCTTTCTGAATGCATCTAGTCATATGAACAGTTCAAACAGATAACGGTTACAAATAATAGTAGCCATTTGCGTAATGAACAGTTACGCTTTCTGTAATAAAAATATTCAGAAACAGTAAAGAATTGTTCACCTGTGCAGTTTTCATGTGCGGAAGCTAGCACTAAACAAGGCAGTACCAAATGCCTTACTTACAAGGCATTTACTTTGGGCCAGATCTTCACCTTTCACTCATGTACATAAATAGTTATTAAATAATAGTAGAGCTTCAATTAGAAACAATCACTATTCAGATCACACTACAGATAGTAGCCAACCACACATACTTAATCAGCTCTCAGGTTGGGCTTGCAGACAAATGTTGTGCAACCGCAAGGCGGTAGTGTGAGCAGCAATTAAATCGGAAGAAACATTAGAGGAGATAACATGCCAACCACTTGTAGAAGATCCGTGGCTCACAACTCTTGTAACACGGAGCTGGCAGGCAGGATGACGTTACTCTGCAGCTCTGACAGCAGAAAGAGAGTGTGATACGCAGCGAGGAGGCAAGCCTGTGGCCGTTGAAATTCCCACGCGGCGGTGTGACGGCTGAACAGGAATCGCTACGATCTGCACGTGGATATACCGGGATCAGTGGCATCAACTGATGTCACTGCAGCACCTCTGACATGGGGTCCTAGGTTCGAGTCCTGACGGCGGCAGGATTTTCGACACCAGCTTTTCAGCTAGGTCGAATTCAGTCGCTGTCTGGAGGAGAATTCTAGCGGCCGATCGGTATTTTTCCGTGGTTTCTCCGATCAACACCAGGCGGATGCCTGAGCAGTACCCTACCAAACGGCCAACGGACCTCGCGCGATCTTTCCTTCCTCTTCCTTGTCCTATCCTCTCCCCTTACATCTCCCCTACATCCCCCATCTCCCAAGAAAAAGAACATGCATTACACTAACGGGACTAATGACCAAAGCAGTTGACGAGCCCGGAAACACGAAAAAATCAATCAATCAATCAATGCAGATGGATAGTTGTACTTCAATAGGCGATTAACATACCTATCTCTTTCTAAGTAGATTCCTTGCCTAAAAATAATCAATTTCATGTAACTAATCACTAATCATTGTGAAGATTGTAAGATGAGAGGAATTTCCTCTTGTTTGGAGCGCCCTGACGCGCTTCGGCGAATTAGATAAGGTAACCCGCTCGGTGTCAAATTCTCATACGTCTCTAAGCCGTCTCCCTGCTCCACACGTTACAGGCTAGAACACACACGGCATAGAACGTCTCGATCGGAGGACACCCTGGCACATTTTACGCGGTTGTTACTTGTTTGATGAAAAATTACCCATCAGTGATTTCTCAAAAAATGATTATGAAAGTGATTAGAGAACAAAATATAGTGAACAAAAAATATTAAAAATGCGGAAAATTCAATAAAGGCACTTATAGGCTCGTAACGCTTCATTAGGCAATTATCTCTAAAATAGGCATTTATAGACATTATAAAACCCACGAAAAAGCCATTTCTGGGGTAAACATTGATAATGGGTAAGTTGCCTAAAAATACATTCAAAGAAATAAACTAGGCAAAAAGGGCATTCTCGAACTTAAGTATAAGGAATAAACGCATTTTCTGTTGTCAGAAAATTGTCCAAAATTTTTATGATTTAGATTTATAATTTAAAAATGAAGAGAATTCAAATTCAACAGCTGAAAGGGGCTTTTATTTTTGTGTCAATGAGGTTCATTCATTTGCAGAATCAAACAAAAAGAAACTATCCTCGTTATCTTCATCTGTATTTGATCCTTTTTAAATTCATATATTTTATGTATTATAATACATCTCTAAAATACATGTCCAAAAAAACTCAAAAATACAGTTATTCAAATACAAAATGTATTTAAAGTACGTGTTTCAAATACAAGTATTTAAAGACTGCCCAGCAAGGCCAGCGGTTAAACCATAGGCAGGATTTGCACAAACAATGATATTCTCCGATTGACTTTGTTAATGTGTTTCCTTGAATTTCAAGCGGACATTTTTATTTTTGGAGGTACTTTATACGAAGCTTCTTGGATATTTGCACTTTTGTACGTTTTTTTTCTCAGATAGAGCAATACACGATTATAAAAGTGGTGCATGTCTGATTTTCATTGAATTCTCTGAATTTTTGAACATTAAATAAGTTAAACATTTTTCGGTGCTTTTCTAAATCTACAACACTGAACATGCACATTTATTTCTTAATTGAAGCACTTTTTCAGAAATATATCTTTAAATAAGATTTGGAACAAAATTTTCAAATTATCAGTAGTTCTCGCAAACTTTTGAGTGGAATAACAACAATTTTAAAAAATATTGCCTCGAAATCGGCACGTAATTTTTTCTTTTAACTTTTTTGTAGCATCGGGCAATGTATTCTTTAAAAAATCCCATGTTCGATTGTCATTAAACTCTCAAAATTTTAAAACATTGTAAAAGTTAAAAGTTTTTTGGCGTCTTACACACGTATGTAAGTAATTCATTTTTCTTGAAAATATGAGTGGTATGAGTGAAGTGAGTGTTTGAGTGAGTGACATAGTGAAATTTTTGAAAATTACATAAACAAGGTATGTCGCTCATGCCCTTCCTTGATTATAAGCAAGAAATATATTAAGTCTCATACATGCGACTTAAAATAAAATAATTACATTTTTTTCTTAGATCTGCAACCTTCCTCTTAATTTTTTAATCTACCTCGTACGATTTTCATTAATAACCTGTAAATTTTCGAAAATTAGAAATATTCAACTTTCTATTTGAAGCGGTGGATAATTTGTTATGCCGACGCTGGCGGTTGTAGTAATGGGTATGCTATGTACTTACTAAGCCCAATTAACTAAGTTCGAACCTCAGCGTAGTCAAATATTCCCGCGGATTTGGATAACTTTTGCGGGTTCAAGTAATATTATAATAATATGTAATCGTTACAACTGATGCTAGAAAGTACGTGCTGTTGTAGCCCCAACAGTTTTTAATTTATTGTATTTTCATCGATTTATTTCCTTCTCTGATTTTGTTCCGGACGTGGCTACTTAAAAACTGTAACATTATAGTAGTGGTGAGGTACTCTATTCAGTAATGGCCAATCGACATGGGTAATCGATATTCTACCCTCTGAACAAGTTTGAGGCACTTAAAACCAAAAAAGTACCACTTCATGTGACATTATTGCAATGCCAATACTAATAAGATACTCCGACTTAATCTTTAAATATATATATATATATATATATATATATATATATATATTCTTGCTTGCTTGTTCTCCGCTGCAGAACGCTTCTGCACATAAAACGTAGGCGAAAAGGCGCGAAAACATACGAAAACGGTGAAAACGTGCGATAACGCATGAAAACGTGCGAAAACCCTGAAAAGGTGGGAAAACCCGCGAAATCACGCGAAAACTTGCGAAATCTCGCGAAAACATGCGAAATCACGCGAAAACGTGCAACAACGTGCGTTCTCACACAGGAAGGCTGTCGAACGGGATAAACAGTATCATATGTCCGTCTCCTGGCTCTAAGCTTCCTGCTCACCAATTTTCAGCCAAATCGGTACAGCCGTTCTTGAGTTATAAATAGTGTAACTAACACGACTTTCTTATATATATATATATATATATATATATATATATATATATATATATATTAAATATATATATTATATTAAATATATATATATATATATATATATATATATATATATATATATATATATTTGTGCATAGTGAAGTGACGAAAATTTAAATAATTAATATGACGAATATCAAGTATTATAATGTGAGTTATTTGACCTAACTCATTTTATTTTATCGGACCTAGGGAAATATTAGTTGATCTCACATAAGCAGCAATGGGACAGAAATAAGTTAACATATTGGACGACTTCATTTAAAGGACAAATATCTTGTTATAGTGTATACAATAAAATATAAAACTATTGTGGCATATGGTGTGTAATAATGACGAATTATGTATTAATGAATATAATTTGATCACTGGCAAATCATGATTGTTTAGCTGCAGTGAAACTGTTATCGTACAAAATGGTTGCCACAAAAGCTTGTAGTAATTCGGATTGGGCCCAGTAGGTTGCAGTTCTATGCATTTCAACCGATAACTGCCAATAACAGGATAAACGAAATAACTGTTATTTAACTGAAATAGCTGCTAAGAGCACATCCCTACTCCTGAGTACTAGAAATCAAAAGGTTGCCGTTCTGTAAGTTTGAAGCGTTTTTTGTTCTTGAAGTCGCTACTACTGGTGTCGTTACCCTATTAGACACGGTAGTCAGTAATATTGGGTCCTGAGAGGATGCAATGGTATTCACTCGTGTTATGGGATGGCTGTGTGGCGAATTTTGTCTTTCAGCATCAAAGTAGATTCCTTTGAACTGAATGTTGTTGAAATTAAGTGAGTGCTCATAAATTATGAGCCCCTAGGCGCTCATTCGGAAGACCCCGATGTGAATCACGAAGGGAGTAACAGGCCACGCCAGCACAGATGGTGGTTGCCTCTGGAGTTGGCGCTGTGGTGCAGTTTGGTCTGAGCCATGGCATTTGCACTTTCACGGGTATTACTCGCACAGGTAGTAGGTAGGTGCTTTGCCCTTTCCAGCTTGGTGAAGAAAAGCCACGACAATACTTCACTTGAACTATTTGTCTAGAAAGCAAGTTCAGAGCTACTTTGTGCCGATCTAATATACTTCAATCTAATGACTATACAAACGTAAATATTAATTCATTCTGTTGTCAAGATGCATTTGTATTATTTTTAATCTAGTTCACATTAATTTCCTAAAACCTTCTAACATCAAGCTAGGAACTTTCAAGCCCTTTAGTGCAAAGAGAGTCTCGTAGAACCGTGAATAAGTACTGATAAACAGTTCACTTTAACAGTTCACTTTAACAATTTAAAAATAGAATCAATGAAACCCCAAAAATGTGTATGAGGAGCTTCCATCACAAGGAATATAAGTGTCCTAAATCTGGTAATGAAAAAATCCAATTCAAAGTTGAATGACTATAGAAAACGCTTTGGAAGGTATTTTCTTTCCACCACTAGAATACGGCAACTGTTTAAGCAATTGGAATACCTTTTGTTCACGAAATAAAAAAATTCCAACTCAAATTTTGCCAAAAAATGTTATGTCCCTTGCGCTCTGTATCCCTCATATGAGGGCCGACAGGCAAAGTAAAAATATCCCCTCTGTATGGAACAGGGATGCAGGTAGGACAGGGGGGGGCAATAAAGGGCGTTTGTAGAGGAAGTAGACTATTTTAATGCCTTGAGTTACAAGAGGAGCCTGAAAGGGCACAGTGGATCAGCGACCGTAGCTGTGGCTGCTACTGCTGGCGCTGCTGGAAGCACTCGCGAAGCTGCCCGCTTTGCCGCCGCCCGCGCACTTCAAGCAGCCGCCCCCGCCGCCGCCCCCAGGGTAGCCGCCCCCGCCGCCCCCGGGGTAGCCACCCCCGCCGCCGCCCCCGGGGTAGCCACCCCCGCCGCCGCCCCCGGGTAGCCACCGCCGCCGCCTCCGCCAGGATAGCCACCGCCGCCGCCTCCGCCGGGATATCCACCCCCACCGCCGCCGGGGAAGCCGCCGCCGCCGCCGCCCCCGCACTTCTTGCAGCCTCCGCGCTTGCGCCGCAGCAGGTTGCCCAAGGACAGCCCCTGCGCCGCCTCCTCACCTGCGCCAAAAACTTTTTTTTCTTTCCTTTTTTTTTTTACATTTGTTATTAACCCTATTAAAATTTTGTTTATATATTCACATTTTATATTTCAATTTTCTATTTCACAAAATTCTAATTTAAAAAACTCTAAAAATGTAATTTGGTATATTAATGCTATTATTATTATTATTATTATTATTATTATTATTATTATTATTATTATTATTATTTGTAACACTGAAGATGACCGCAATGCAGCCAAAAAAGCTTTCTGCTGAAATAAACCAATACGACAAAACAACGCCTCAATTTCACTTCGATGATGCAAATGTTGGGAACTCCACACCATTTCCTACCAAGCAGCAAACACTTCACCACTGTCGGACTTGAAACAATAAAGCAATACAATGGCTTCCATCTACAACCCCGGCCAAATATTTAGGACTACTAATTGACAAAAAATAATTGTATTTATTCGGAACAAGGTAAATTTACAATTTATTTTACATTAAAAATAATCAGTAAATACGATAAAACATTTGTAGTTGATAATGACGATTTGTAAGTGACTGTATCCAAATGATACATTTCACCACCTTCTTGAGTGTACTATAGAAAGAGTCAATTTAATTACTTAAACCAAAGTGCAGGAATTTATTGTGACTAAATTGAGAATCTATAATGGAGTTGTAAGGGCCATTTTGGGCAATTCTGGGTAATCGGTAAATTTCTTCACTATTATCAAGGAGGTTGATGGCTAGAGGATTTGGGGGGGGGTCCAGACGTTGAAGATAACATGAGCTGCTTGTTTCTCTATTTTTTGAAAGACTGTTGGCACTTTAAAGTCTCTACGTAGCGTTGTGTCTGAGATGTACCATGATGCCGCAGTAATCATCCTAAGCGTTTTGGATTGAAATCTTTGTAAAATGGAGAGATTTGATCTGCTTGCCGTGCCCCAAATTTGGATGCCGTTGGTTCATATTAGGGTTATTATTGTTTTATAGATCAATAATTTGTCTAAGGGTAGATTCGAATGGTATCCTAGTAGTCGTTTCACTTGCAGTTGAAGTTGCTTTTTCTTGGCTATTACGTGGGATTTCCAGGTAATCCGTTTGGAAAGCATGGAAAGACCATGTTTCAAAAATAGTAAGCAATACATTTATTAAAATGCTAAAATTATGTCCTCTGATAAATAAAAATTCTAAAATTAACATTCAAACATCATTATCCATCTTTAGATACGTCGTTTGGCTCTCTTTCATATGCCTGTCAAATATGGGGAGGTAAACCCCCAACCAAGAATTAAAACTCATGCTAACCCGGTTAAAAAATTTTCTGTTGTCCTTAAAACTTGGGAATAATACATCAAAATTCTTATAACTTACCTTATGTCTGCAACTAAGAATTTTCATCAGCCTCCACAACCAAGAATTAAAACTCATGCTAAAGACTTGTTACATCCTCCATAATTTGCTGATAATAATTTCAAACTATACACATAAATATTCAAATTACAAACATGAATCAACTCAAATTAAAAATTTATATTTAAAAATATAAAAAATAATGTATATATGAGGTCCTTAAAAGGGCTAACCTCCGAAATGTTCATGTGCAATTGTACTACAAATATGTACACTGTATAAACACTGTGTGCATATGTATAAACCCTGAATGGAAAACAATTATGTTTATATGAAAACCCTTGAAAGACTAAATAAGTCGAACAAGGTTTAATAAATAAAGTAACTACTGCCGGAACAAGACAATTTTGGACCCTAGGCAATACTGAAACGTATCCGCCTTTCTTGGCTATTACGCAGAAAACTAAAAATGTGAAAGTTGTATCAAGAAACTATACGAGTTATTTTATGTATTTCAACAAATTACAAAAATTAACTTTTAAACTAGAATCAGTTTTTGGAAATTAATAAACAATTATTAATAATAATAATTTGGAAATAAATAATTAATTTTGAATAATAATATTTTTATAAATAATATTATTAAATTTTATTATAATAAAAATACTTAAATAAAAGTATTTAGTGATCAAGTAATACACTTTTCATGGTGAGTTTTAAACGCTAAAAACGGTGTTGCGTTTAGTCAGTGTTTAATAAAATTACTTGTTAAACACATGAAATAATAAATCTGAATTTCAGTAGCACCTATTTTAAAGTTAGCGTCATTTGATTCATTTCATTGAGGCCTTCTTTTAAGTAATGACTATAAACACAATTAAAGTAAAAAATTAATTGGAAATTTTATGAAGTATCAGACTACTGTACCGCGACGTAAAATTACAATAAGGTTTTTCTCGAGTTCTTATTCCTTTTTTCTATTTTTTTTTTCCTCAATCCCATCATCGGGCAGGGCCCAAAGCGATGGCCCGGTCTTCCTATGCCTAGCACCGACACTACAATTCACTCGCTCTTTGCTCTCCGTCGGCAACTCTTCTCATAAGTAGGGGGATTTGAATGAAATGCCATTTTTTCTTTTTACTTTTGTATGTTATAACAAAAGAAAATCACCCATTTTGTAGGTCCTTTTTGCATTTTTCGTCGTTTTCGACTAATAAGTCATTTTTTACCTTTTCCCGTCATTTTAATGCAATTTTTCGCTGATTTAATTGATTTTAATATCAATATAATGGTACTTGCTTCAAATAATATTTGCATGATGCAACAAATATTCACCACAGAATTCCTGAGTAATCTATTCGATTTCATGAGATGATGAGAGATGTCAAAAAACGCACAATTGAGTAATTTTCTAAAAACAAAAGATAATAGCAAAATTGCGTTAATGTCATCTTATACATTTCAGCATTATCCTCACCAAAAGTTTAAAGAAAACATTTGGAGCCGTTTTTAAGAAACCTATCCTTGAAAATAGGTTTTATTACATGGGAGTTTTTGTTTTTTTCTCTCTTTCAAAAATTCAAAATTTAAGTAGTATATGACTTGGTGTAGGGATCGCAGAATTTTGAAAATGTGCACACAATTCACTTTTCCCATAGCACGTCATACGCAGTTTTTAACTGTTTTTGACGTAAAATAAAAACCTTTGTTATTTTTTAACATTGCATATATTTTACTCAAATCTGCGCGAAAACAACTAAAATTTTCCAATAAAATGCAAGACCTTAATGAAAGAACTAATAATGAAAACAGATTTCATATATTTCTGGCGCTACCAATATAACACTAAGGATGGAAGCTCGGAAAAGGAACTAAAGACACCTTAAAGTGAAGAAAATAATGGTCATGTGTTGCAAACCTGAGTAAAAACAGTCCGGTAAGATATGAGAATGAGGTTTGTCAGGGGATTGTATGAATAATGGATCAAATTAGAAATGAAGAAATAAGAAAAGAGTTGGGATTCACAGAGCATGAGAGCAATGAAAGGCTTCTGGAAAGAACCCTTGGGGAACTCCGGCTGTCTGTGGATAATGAGGGGGCAACAAAGGCGTTCGAGCGTTCATAACGAATATAGAAATAACGTGCAAGATCACCTAACAATGAGAGACGTGCCTCACCACACAATCCTACTAATAATTATTTTCTTTGAACCCTCCCAACCACCCCAATGTGACAGCCATTCAAGTTATCCAAAAGCTCTAAATTATGGATTCCAAATGCAATTCGCACTTGCACTTCTCCCTCCTCAGAAACTTCTCCTTCTTCAAGTTCTCAGATCAAAACGAAGTATATACAGATGAAGCAATACGATATTAAAGAACTAAATGTTTCGTAATATTATTAAACGCAACTGTAAATAGTCTCCTCCGTCTACCTGGTAATTTTTTAATTTTCCCCTGTGAATTCTGGACCGTTAAAATTAGCACATAATTCTAGTCGCCAAATTCCCATGAACTCAGAAATTGCACATTTTCAAATTCCCTATTAGCACATATTTCTGTCCAAAACAGGCAGCCCATGACACCTCCAATCCAAGTTGAAGGGCGTCATTTTACTTTCCCGCCCTTACTTCGTAAGAAGAAGAGAAAGTAATGTAATCATGTGCAGGAAAAAGACGAATTTTTGACAGAAAACGCTTATTGCCAGGCTTTGGTAACGAAAACATGCATAAAGCTTGTTCCTATAAATTGTAAATTACTTTCTCTAACACATTGTGTACTTAGAATCCGTCTTCTGAGTCATTGATACAGAAAAATCGATTGACGGCAAAATGTCTGTCTGGCCATCTGTTCGTCTGTCGGTTGGCCCGCCTGTAATCAAAGCTTCGCCGTTCCGGCGATTTTCTCCAAAATTGATATTCCTCGATCGATGTAAAGGAATGCCTTGCGAGTTTGAAAAGAATATTCTGATTTTGAGGCAAAGGATATTCTGATTTACAGAAAACTTCAACATTTTCAAAATTTTCTCAAAAATGGCTCCAAATATTTGGATTTAACTTTGTTCTCGAATAGCGTGAATAACTCTTAAAGAAATAACATGGGTATAATTTTCGAGGAAATCCCTGATTTTTTGAAAATTGCAAACCTTCAAAATGTTTCGGCGTCTTTCTACAATTACAATAATGAAAAGACTTTTGTTTATGAAATCTGTTCATTAAAAATAGATCTTGATATTAGGACATGTTGAATTTTTCGGAAATATATTTTGCGTAATTTTGCGAGAAACGCCACACCTAATTTTGCGTCAAAATTTCTTTTTGTTAGATGTTTTGTAGCTTTACATTAGAAAACATTTTGGACTTAATTTTTTGTAACAATGGGAAATTGATCTTGACCAATTGAAAAGTCGTCAGATTGGACTACTGACACCCCCAGCCAGATACATTACAAACAAATAAATGAAAAATATCAAAAATAAAATAACATGAATCAACGATTAGAGAGTGGTGATTCGACCAGTGGACGGTTAGACGATGTCATGCATCCGAAACAGATAGCCCATTGTGATGCGGAACTCGGTGTAAACGTGTGCTAGTTTTTTTACTGAAGGCTATTATTATTGACAGCCGCCTGTCGTAGTTTCGCAGTGTAATTCTCGAAGGAGAGAAGACACAAGCAAAGAAGGCTATTGGAAGTAGAAATATCACGATGCAGACAAAGTATGAGCAATGTACTCTCTCTCTCTCTCTCTCTCTCTCTCTATATATATATATATATATATATATATATATATATATATATATATATATATATATTCATCTTTCTAGGGTTTTTATCCAGCCGACAGCCGGTTACCCTTTACGTCCCGATATTCACGACGCATATTCGCATATTCGACCATACACTAGACACCAACACACTTGCGGGCTCCTCTGATCTGGGGTCAGCAGAACGCGAGGCCCTCCGCGACAACACATACATACAAAGACAAGGGACAAACAACCATGCCCAAGGCGGACTCGAACCCGCGACCCTTCGGACCGAAGCGCAGAGTCGGTACTCGCTCTTAGCCACCTCGGCCATCCAGGTGGTTATATATATATATATATATATATATATATATATATATATATATATATATATATATATATATATGTATGTATGTATATGGAGTATGTTTTTAAAACATCTATGTCCAAAATACAAGTCTCCCATTTCTAAAATAGCTGAATGTTTGTGCGTTCCTTCGCCAAGGGAAGAGAAGGGCGGAGCGCTCACCTGCCGCGTCCACCGCCACCAGCGCCGTCAGCGCCAACAGCGCGAACCCCGCCGCTTGGAGCGTCCTCATGGCGCCCGCTCTGCTGCTTCGCTGTGCCCTCCGCCGGCGCACCGGCGCTCTTATGCACCCGCCCGCCCCGCCCCGCCCCGCCCCCGCCCAGGCCCCGCCCTCGCTTCGGAGAAGAGCGCATACTCGGAAGCGCGCCCTCCCCGCCCACACAGCCAGCCTCCCGACACGATCACCATCGCCGCCGCCGCCGCAAACAAACCAAAGCGAAGAAAGTAAACGCCGGTGCACGCCGCTCGTGCTTTGTTCCTTCGTGATATTTCTACTTCCAATAGCCTTTTTTGCTTGTCTCTTCTCTCCTTCGAGAATTATCCTGCGAAACTACGGCAGGTGGCCGTCAATTGTAGCCTTCAACAAATAAACTCGCACACGTTTACACCGAGTTCCGCATCACGTTGGGCTACCTATTTCGGATGTATGACATCGTCTGACCGTCCACTGGTCGAATTCGTTGATTCATGTTATTTTATTTTTTATTTTATTTATTTGTTTGTAAAATAAAAATTAGACTCATTAAAGAGGATTCATATTTGAACTCCGTATTGAAAGTAACAGAACTGAGAATTTGCCGAAATATACTCAAATTGTTTCTAGCTAAATGTCGTAAATCGACAAAGTTCATTGAACTAAAAGATTTGAGTAGATTGGGAAGAGTGCTTGCGGGACTGCCCCGAACGTTTTCCATTCTTTTTTACTGCGGCTATCGCAGCACGTACCACAGGATCCTTAGGGGATTCACAGCAAGTACTCCCTATACCGGATCTGTATCGCTTCTTGGAGATTCTCAAGATTGGCCAGGAGAGCCGTACGAGGAATCGTCCTTGGTCCATCGCTCAATCCTAAGGATGCGGGTTGAGAACGCTGTAAAGTAGGAGGATCATGCGCGGTCTGTGGCCCCCTTTTCGACAGTACAGCTCCGGCATTCACCTGCAAGTGTTGAATTGATTGATTGATTGTGATTCTGCGGGCGTCAACTGCTAACGTCATTAGTTCCGTAAGTACGTAGAGCAGGTTTTTTGTCTCGGGAATCTGCGGTGATCTGCCCCCATGGGATACCGAGATCCGGCGCCGACCTATTCCGGTTTTCCCTCAACCAGGAATCTCCAACCTGTGGGGCACCGCCCAAGTCGGAGCAAGCTCTAATATCCATTCCGGTTTTCAGGAATAAGTGGTAGTGTAGTGCATGTTAGTGTGTGTGTAAGTAAGGGGTGGGATATGGAAGGATGGGGAAGGAAAGATCGCGCGCGGTCCGTGGGTCGTTTGTTAGGGTACCGCCCCGGTATTCGTCTGGTGCTGATCGGATAAACCACGGAAAACATCCGATCTGAGCAGCCGCCTAATAGAATTCTCCTCCAGATCGTGAATGAATTCGACCTAGCTATCTAGCTAGTGTCGAAAATTCTGCCACCGTCGGAAATCGAACCGTAGGACATTCCGGTGAGACAACTGTTACTCTGAGCCACCTAGGCCAACCTGACAGTTTAAAACAAAATTCATTTAAGACCAAAAAATAGATCTTCACTATTGTAATTTTGCAATATTCGCTTTATGCAATTTTCGAAAATGCAGAGTTCGACGAAAATGGGATTAGAACAGCTTTTTTAAAATGTTTAAAGATTGCCTAAATTCGGTGCAAACGTTTTAAAAAAATTGGAAAATGTTGTTGAGGCTACCTTCAAAGTACCCTCAAAAAACTAAATATCCCTTTTAAATACTCAAAGCATCGAGTTCATTTAAATAGGTCTGTACATATTAATTTTGGAGAAAATTGGCTGAACGATTTAGGCACTAGCATTGATCACTGACGGACAAAGAGAAGTCTTGCCGTCGATTTTTCGGTATCAAGAATCCACAAAATGTGGATTCTAACCACATAAAATGTTGGAGGGAATAATTTACTGTATGTAGGAACATGATTTATTCACTTTTTCGTTACCAGGGCCTCACAATAACAGTTTTTCTGTCGAAAATCCGCCGTTTTCCCGCGCACTAATCAAAGCATTTCTTTTCTTACAAAGCAAGGGCAAGAAAGTAAAAATCGATTGACAGCCAAACGTCTGTCTGTCCATGGTCAACGCTAGCGCCACAATCGTTCAGTCGATTTTCTTCAAAATTGGAGGACTTCTCGGGAAACACGTCCCCCCTAATAACTCAACAAGATATAATTTTAAATTATATAGGAATCTTTTACACAACACAATACATAAAATGCAGTTGTGATTAAATAAAACAATAGTGTATTACGCAAGTTACAAGAAAAAGTAAAATGGATTTATTTTATTTTGCTTGAAAATTGCATATTATATAAAAAAACATTTGCTATTAAGCATATATAAGTCCAGCAAGATACCAGAAACTAAGAAAAATAACATTTTATGTATTTTACATATTACAACGTTATTCTTCTATACAATTAAAAACAACTGAACCACACACTTTACCTAAGAGGAGTCTAATGGTCCTGTCTAGCTTAAATTGACTATATATCTGACCCTTTATCTCAGACACTACTTCACTTTGACATTTTTGCAGTATTTCGTTATTATAGTTAACCATAATCATTTAAATAGGATATCATAAAATCATCAGATATATAAGCAAACCAATGTTGCTAAACTACGACAATAAAGATGTAACTATTGTGACAGTTTCGCCACCGTGAAGAACAGAATCTCTTCTAAGAGGCTACTTAAGTTACAGACACTATAGTAATTAATGAAATGAGTGTACAAAGAGGAGGATAATTGCATGAATGGTATGTTCAAGAAAACGAGAGGCGATAGGAGCGAGGTATCTTATATACCATGAGTGCAATTATACACATTTAAACACATGTTACGTTCAATTTATTTTTTTTCGTTTGTAATTACGAATAATTCAAAGTTTAAGAAATTCAAGAATATCTTTTCTACCCATTTCATGACGTAGTATTGCTTCTGAAAAAGATGTATTTTTAATGGGCCTTGCATTTTTTTGTTTCCACAAAATATTTGCAAATGGAAGGAACAGAACATATTGCGGATAAAATATTAGAAGCTGAGAAAGTCATGAAAATATTACTTCCCACGAAACGTAAAGACAGGTATGAGAGAGTATACAACATGTATAAATAATGGGGAAAAAACTAGTCACTGCTAATACAGTTTTGCTATAACGTACGTTTTGGAATTGGTAAACAAAACTGATATTTACATTTTTTACATTCGTAATCCTAAAACCAAACGTTTAATCGTAAAACATTTAATTTATTCACGTTAAATATGTTATGTTGTTCCATAAGTCAGCTAAATTAACAATTACTTCCCCAATTTAGTTTTATTCATTCGTTGTTTATATGTAGTTGGTGTAGGTAAGTAATATGTGATGCACATTTTTGTTTATGTTCCATGGCCGACTGCAAATACCTTGGCTACGTCTGTGTATAGTTTCTTAATTAAACGATTCGGCTCCTTTTCTGAATTCTGATTGGTAGATGTGAATTTTTAATTGCACGGTGGAATTTAATTCCACGCGTGCTATTAACATAGAAATAATCAACGATTTTTCATGGAATTCATGAGCACATGTAGTTAACTAAACGGAAAAGATAATTAGGTTCGCGCAATAAACCAAAATTACGAGAGTCGTAACAATGCTCCCGAACGGCCTGCAGAAAGAGTTTAAAAAAACACTTCTAGTATATCTAATTTGGCAATTAAAGTCATATCACTGTATTAAGAAGAGTCTAATAATTTAACTACCTTAAGTTTTAAAAATGCCAACGTGTTCATATTTCGGCTCTTAGACTCCCCTTAATATAGTCTACATTAATTAGCTATAACCTCCAATAAACCTGCAAAAATATTGGGAAGGACTGCTTGAAGCTGATCACTTGTCACACCCACTTCCGCAATCTTCATTTGTCCATTGTTTTTAGCAGAAACACTACACACAGACGTATGATCTTCCAGAATCATTGTACTTACCAAAATTTAATTAATAAAATTTATGGTAATTTGGTGTTTATGAGTACATGGTAAAGAGAACAAAATTCCGTATTTTCAGAAACGCTCAAGCGGCATTTTCTCAAGCACGGCTGCAAATTTTTTCTTCAAATTTTTCCAATAGATAGTGCTAATTGCACTATGTAATATGATGTAAAGTTCATTTTGGCGTTTTCTTTTGTTTTTTAAAAATTTTTTTTAAAGAATTTGTATGCATTATTAAATTTGCGAGTGAATGTTCTTTAAATGACTTTCAATATTTTTTTCTGAAACTCAATAGATTCCTGTGAAAAAGTTTCAAATTTCGTTTTAGTAGTAACGCTTATCGCCATTTTCTTAAAAACGACTCCAAATTTTTCAATGAAAATTTCTATTTAGAACGAGGTTTTATCCTTCTTTAATATTCTTAAAATAATATTTCGATTCTACTATAAAGAAACTGAAATTTGAGAAATTTTCAAAAAAATGTTCTCTGCGCGGCGATAGATAGTAGCAGGCAAGGAGGAAAACTGTACAGTACCCGTCCACACCAAAGACATTAGAAAACTTTACTACGAGAACATCTGTGCCATTCTGTAGCACCTCAGGTTTTATTTTTGGAGCTACTTCACATGAAACCTCAGGCACATTTTTAAAAAATTCTCAAAAATGGCATCAAATTTTTCAAAAACACTTTGCCTTCCGGTAGCGTAAAGGACGCATAAGTGAATGGTACAAGAATCATTTTGAAGTTTAAATCATTGATTTTTCTAAAATTGCAAAAGTTCAATTTTTCGGCGTCTCCCTACAACTGCAATATTGACGTTAGAGATTTTTCCCTTAATAAAATTAAGACATTAAGATTTTAAAGACATCTTGAAATAAGTTATAGTTCAATATTTAGGAAATACGAGTTGTTTTTGGGTAATTTTGGATGAAATATAGGAATTATTAATTTTAAAAAAAATTCTCAAAAACTCTCCATATTTTTCTTTTTAAATTTTCTCCTCGTATGTATGAAAATATGTAAAAAAATTGGTGGTAGTCTCATTTACAGCGAAATCTAGTAGTTTTGAAAATTGCAAAAATGTAACATTTCAAAATTATGAAATTGAAGATAGAGCTTTTTGTCTTAAATAAAATATGCTCTAAAAATTTGCTTTTTGAAAGTTTCGTTTTAAGAACAATTTTTGCAAACTGAGTAGTTTCTGCGTAATTTGTGCTTGAATTTATGCAATTTGGAATAAAACCATTTTCTCAAAACACTCTCCAAAGTGTACTCTAAATTTTTCTTTCCACGGATAGAACAAGAACGCTTAAAAGAAAGGTGCACATCTCATTTTCTTTGATCTCTCCTTATGTTGAAAAATTGCAAAAAGTTAACTTTCCATAACTACAAAATTGAAGATAGAGGTCTTTGCTTTAAACAAATTCTGTTCTGACACGTTAGGTCTTTAAAAAAGGGTACATTTTTTTTAACGAGTAGTGTTTGCGTAATTTGTGCTGGGAATTTATGCAATTTCTGAAAATAAATATTTCCTGAAAAATTGAACCAATTTCTTTCTTTAAAATGTCTTCTCTTATGTATCAAATGACGGTAAAAAATATGGTACTAGCCCCATTTTCGGCGAACTCTCCGTATTTTCGAAAATGGGAAAAGTTATCATTTTAAAAACTACAAAATGGAAGGTAGAGGTTTTTGCTTTAAACAAAATCTGTTCGAAAAAAGTAGCTCTTTACGCCAAACACGTTTTTGAAAAAATTAATAATTTTTATGTAATTTCTGATTGAAATTAATGCAAATTATAAAAATATTTTTTCAAAAACTCTTCAAGTTTTGTAAAATTATTTTTCAACGGATAAAAGAAGGGACGCTTAAAATAATAGTAGAGGTCTCAATGTCGTTTCTTTCTGAATTTTCGAAAATTGCGTGTTGGAAATGTTGGGTTCATACAACTAGATTTGTGTGCAAACTCGACCGAGTTCCTCCATCAAAGCAGCCGGCTTGGAGTAGGTAAGGTGCACACTGATTTAACTCTTATGAGGTCCTGAGTTTGAGTATCGGTGCGGAAATAGTAGTTTACGATATAAGTGTCGTAAAGCATCTTATTACAATACGAGATTGGAAGATTGCCAAACGAGGCCGTTAGGCCGAGTTTGGTAACCAATCGAGTATTGTAATAAGATGTTACATTACGTATATCGTACAACGTTTATCCACTTTGTAAAAATTAGTTAGATTTAATCTAAAAGATCGTCCTACGCGTTCGTTTAGTACTAACGATTTATTTTCTAGAAGTGGCGACACTGTTTCTAACAATGATAACAATTGAAACACATTTGGTGTCAACCTCAAGCTTTGTGTATTCTTTCCACGGTGTAAGAGTATTTTTTTCCAATATGAGTGACAGCAGCTGTGATTCTGACATCGAAATAACAGCAAATGCTGCTCTAGACACGCTATTACCAGAGAAATCACGAAAAAAATATGAGCGTGAATACACTTTATTTAGAGACTGGAGTGCAACCAAACATATTAAAACCATTTCGGAAAAAGTTATGATGGCGTACTTCTCTGGTAAGTCTAAAAAAGAGAAACCCTCAAGTCTATGGTCACATTATTCCATGTTAAAGAGTACAATATTACTTAATGATAATGTGGACATAAGTAAGTTCACACAATTGATAGCTTTCTTAAAAAGAAAGAGCGAAGGATACATGAGCAAGAAATCTAAAATATTTTCGAAGATGACATACATAAATTTTTAATAGAGGCAGATAATGAAATTTATTTAATGATGAAGGTGACATTAATAGTTGGCGTTTTTGGAGCTTGCCGTAGAGAGGAATTGAAA
Source organism: Teleogryllus oceanicus (assembly GCA_964035755.1). Classification (NCBI taxonomy): domain Eukaryota; kingdom Metazoa; phylum Arthropoda; class Insecta; order Orthoptera; family Gryllidae; genus Teleogryllus; species Teleogryllus oceanicus. Next base: position 35,563,627 of record CAXIVR010000011.1, on the reverse strand, counting down.
AATTTAGAATTAAGTGATATAGAGGATAAGAATACGTATATTATAATTAATATACCAAACACCAAGACATTAATTTCAAGACAATTTATTATTACTCAAGGAAGTGTCAAAGAATTCAACTGTTTGGAGACTTTTCGTCAATATTTTCGCCTTCGGCCGGAAAATGTCAAGCACGATCGTTTCTTTCTCTCCTACAAGAATGGAAAATGTTCTTCGCAACCAGTTGGGATAAATACTTTTGGAAACATTCCAAAAAAAATAGCAATGTATCTTGGTTTGAAGAATTCTGAAACTTTTACAGGACATTGCTTTCGTCGATCATCTGCTTCTTTACTCGCCGATGCAGGTGCTGACATGAATGTGTTAAAGAGGCACGGTGGATGGAAGTCAAATTCTGTTGCTGAAGGTTATGTCGAAACATCAGTGCAAAATAAAAAGAGATAGCTATGAAAATTATGGGGAAAATATTTCGAATGTGGAATCTACAAATATTTCAAATGCAAATATGAATTGTACAGCTTCAACATCATCAGGAATTACGGTATCAAATTGCAGCAAATTTGTAATTAATGTTTACAACAAATAAGCATAGCTATTATTATAATTTGAACTCTTATTCTGTTAAAAAGTTATGTCAATAAAAATTCTTTGAACAATTGTTGTTATTTTTAATAGTAGGAATCAAGCTAGTCGCGGAATAACCCATTACAAAACGAGTGTCGTAATGAAGTACTTTACCGCACTGGGTGCGGTAAAGCTTCATTACGACACTGAACTAATGTCGTAATGTTTGACTTTACCTAACCAAAGTGGATAAACACCTTTTGCAGGTTGAAAATACTTTTGCTAGTTCATGAAGTAGTATAATACAGAGGATCAGTTACAAATAATGCGAGAAATTCTGTCCTGTTGTTGCTCCACTAGTTGAAAATTGTGCGAAAATGAAAATACAAATCTTGTTTGAAAACAAAAGCCAAATACCAATAGCCTGAAGCTGCATGACAACCTTTCGGGCTATTTTAAAAAGAAATTTGATCATTGCAATTCTCGAAAATTCGGATCTAAGGCCTACTTATTTTGTTGAAACATTCTATGGACGGAATAGGCTCAAGAGCGTTTTACAAATGGACGGACCGCCAGATACAGGCGTTTTGAAAAGTTCATTCATTTTCGGAATAAGAGGTTCTCAAAACTTATATTTTCGTTAAACCTTTCTCTTCGATTCTCTGCAGCATGACATAACTTTCTCTACACCACATACAAGAGAAAATAAAAACAACGTACTGTATTTTAAGAAAAGGTTAGGAAATACCCAGCAACACATTTTGGTCTGGGAACTGTAGTGTTCTGGTTAGTAAATCCTGTTACCGGACTTGAACAGCAAATCCATTGTTTCCACACTGGACGTCTCTGAAAAATCTCAGGCACGAATTTATCGCACACCAGGTCAATAAAGGGTTGAGAGTCTGAGGTGTCTCGGAGAAAACAGAGGTCTGGAGCAGTATGTCCACGTGAAACAAAACTCCTCCCCTATAATTTATTAACATAATTAATTTTTCCAAGTAACTGAAGAAACTCACAGCGCTTAATTTGAATTAGATGTATTTTTCACATGTTTTGAATGCAAAAAATTTTTTGAAGCCCCAAATATGTCGGTCTCTGGGACAAGTTGCTTTAGCTGCCCCACCTTTTGGGTGTCCCTGGGGATCAGGATATTCCTATCAGAAAAACTGACAAGTTTCAGATTTTCTTTCAAGCCATCTTGATTAGAATGAATGTGGTTTTGTTCGGAATCCTACTCAGAACTAACTAGTTTTACACATGTTCGAAGGAAGCTGTCGGGATGCCCGATCAGAACTGACGATTTTTAATCAGTTCCCCTTTTAAGGAATTCCCGACAGAAATGACTACTTTGAATCAATTTCCTCTTTAGGAATCCCTATCAGAACTAACTAGTTTTTGTCATTTCCCGTTTAAAAACCCACCAATGCTTGTCGACCAGAATTACGAGTTTGTCAGTTATCTTTCAAGGAATCTCAATCAGAACAATGTTGTAGTCGGCTTCTCTTTCAAGGAATTCTGATCTAAACCGATTACTTTCAATCAGTTCCCCTCTCAAAGAATTCAAATCAAATTTGACTAATTTTTTACTCAGCAAATGATGTATGTAATCATTAATCAGTTGCCCTAATTAATACTATTAATTTGCGCCTTAGCAAATGTGACATTTCAACAGATTAGACTCTGATTCAACTGCCATGCCAAGATCCCACATTTATTGATAATAGAGGCATATACAAAGAGGCAAAACTATATTTTATCAATGAGCAATTTACTAGTCGGAGATATGAAAATTAAGAAAACTACTTCCTATCCCCATTAATGGTGACTAGAGAGGTTGGGAAAGTAAATTATGCGAAAGGAACACATGGGTATCTTATTGGGCGATTTGCAATTTTGGTGTAGTAAAGGACTAGGACTATAAATGACTAGTCAAGGGATTTGGATATTTGGCAGATTAGTGACGAGAACTGAACGAGTAGGTCTTTAAGGATTTATGGTTCTATGTAGTTTTTACTTTTATTTGTAGATGTATAGGATTGTCTATTCCTGGTTTGACAGAACAAAGTGAAAGGAAGCATACGTGAAGGCTAAAGTAAGGAATAATAGTGTGTAGGTGATGTTAAGTGATGTCCGCTTTCGTAGTAGAGAGAAAGTTATGTAATGCTGCGCGAAAAAACGGCGAATTTTGAACAGAAAAAACTTATTACGGGGCCCTGGCAACGAAAAAGTGGATAATTCCCGTCGCTAAATTTAGAAAATAATCCTCTAACCCGTGATGTAGTCATAAAACATATTTTGTGGGTCATTGATACTGAACCGCCAGGGACATAAAACCCCTGGGACAGTTTTCAAATATTCAAATAAATTGCTCCATCGTTTTGTTTCTAATTTAACATTAAATTTTGATGTTGGATAGTGTAAATGAATTTTAAGAGAATGGTGCAAGTCTTTTTCGGCGAAAAGTAATTTTTTTGATATTTTCAAAAATTCAAATTTTTTTTTCGTCTTTCTACAACTATAGTTATAAAGGTAGAGATTTTATCTCAATCAAATCTGTACCTTTAAGTCATTTACAATTTTTCGAAAATTTGACTACTTTTCACGTCATTTTGCGTCAAAGAAAGGGTGAGAAAGTTCGTGCTGTTTTAACACCATAATTTTTATTCATTTCTGAATGTTTCTATATATTTTGAGTTGAATGGGTGTCAGTCCGTGTTTCTTCATGATGATGTCGAATCTGGTTATTGGTAAAGTTCCAAATGCTAGTCTGATGAAACGAAAACTTTTTCAGTCTGTCAGTGATGTAATCGTGGCTCAAGCCATACATCCGTTACGTACTGTGGAATTAACGTGTGTGTGTGTATATATATATATATATATATATATATATATATATATATATATATATATATACTAGCGTACCCCTGCGAGAATTCTGGCATGATAAATCCCACTCTTTTCCCTATTTTTCCATTTTCATATTAAGCCTGTAATGTATCTTTTTCTTCAAGACCCTGTTATCCAAGTGTCGGTACACTTATTCTTTAGACTCCTTGTAATTGATAACAATACAATACGCCCTTGTGAATACAAACTACTCTTATTTAACGTTATTATTGAGCAGAGAGTAATGTGTGTGTACACCCGTGTAATTAAGTCGCATAGAATATCCAGTAATTAGTTTAATTTCACATACAGTTACATATTCTACAGGCTCTGAACAGATGGGGCAGAATCGAGAAGCATTGAACTTCTCGATTCTGCCATCTGTTCAGAACCTGAAGAATGTTACAGAAGATATCTTGTAGACTACCCTGTGTATATATATATATATATATATATATATATATATATATATATATATATATATATATATATATATATATATATAGTCGACACAAGTCGTCGATCGATTGTCACTCTTAGATACTTCAACGTGTGTCCATGATATGGGGACACTGTTTATAATAATGAGGGAGTTAGGATCAGTTCTAATGTAGTAGAATTATGGCGTTGCATTTAGTCGGGCTGATTGTAGTATACTATCTGTAACCATTGCATTAGAAAATGAACGTATCTTTGTATTTTTTAATGGCGGTCAGAATCAGATTATCACGGAAACTGCAATGTTGTCTGCATACAGATAGTCGGTTACGTTATATACCAGGGGTGTCCAACTTGCAATGCCTCATGGGCAACAAATAAAACATTTAATACGGCTGCGTGCCATAGTTTCATTACTCTGGCGATTCACACCTGACATCTCCTCTTGTTGAGCTTGGTACTGTTTGCCGGCTGCTCTGACGAACGAGGGGTGGGGCCAGTGGAATCACATGTGTTATCGGCCTTAACGCAGTAAAACACGTTGGGGTGATTTTGAATTTTGTGACTAGAAAAATCCTTAAATCTGCATTTGACCTATTTTTACATTAAAGGGGGTGTTGAGGCTGCAAAAGAGTTTGATCAGAGTTTTGGGAGAGCCACAGAAGCTGAATTGGTTTGTCTACAAGCGCTTTGTCACAGTTTTCACGCCTGGTACAATGAAAAATTATGAAAGACAATTATTTAAGAACTATTAGTTTATCTCAGCGTAAGAATTATAAAATATTAAAGAAGTTCTCAAAGTAAAGATGTTACCTAGTCTTAAACGAACAGAAGATTGTTTTCTGTCGTAATTCGGGCGTAATACAATTTCACACCAAAACACCTCTGTGCACAGAATCTACACGGCTATAAGGTAGTTCCCGCTATCCACAGTCAAAAATCTTTTTTTTTTTTTCAATCAGCCAAGATGTGAATTACTACTACTTCTTTTTACTGACGAGGAGATCTTTTGTGGAAACGCTCAGCTGAAAAATTCTACAACCATTGACTCTGGTGGCGTCATATTAAGAAATGCATTTGATTCCCAGATGTGCCAACAATGCGGGTTCCCAATATCTGACGCAATCTTGCGAGCGTCTATGAAAGCAGTTCAACTTTTCAAAGCAGTATGTCCTTCCAAAGAGTTTTATACGAATAACGTCTTTGCCTTTTTCTCTGGAAGCCAACCCGCGGTTTTTACAGAAAAAATATTATAAGTCTAACGCGGGATGTTTAAAGTGCATGCCCTTTGCCCTTAATTAGCGCCAAGGAATTGTTATACATGATAGTACAAGTGCGGCGCCCAATTTGAATTGATCTTTGCCGCGTACGTGCCAACAGGGGTTGTTGATCCCGGCACGACGCGTGCGCAAGGGGCACAATGCTGTCGCCCGATAAGCACGCAAGGAACTTTCACTTTTGACTACAGTAGGGGCTGCGTTTAAGCGACTCTGACAGTTCGATGCGCTGTTGCCACTCATTACAACGCACATGGCACCACCTACACGTCAGATAAATGAAATCTCAAAACATTAACACTTCCCGACAGGCGATGACACGTTTTGATACCATGTTCATGAGCTTCGCCAGAGCCGACCCTTATCACCTCCCAAACCGCGTTGAAAACTGGATGCGTCAGCTACGGATGGCTTCGTCCTCTATTCCGCAGGCAATGGACGCACACCGAGATCTTCCACCCGATGTTACCTCGTTCGCCTTTTCTGCCTCGAAATATTCGCGTAAACGATACACAAATTCGCGACCCTTTAACAGAACTCCAGGTTTGCGCGACGTGTGGGGCGCAGCCATCACGAAACACACAGCCTCCAACCAATGCACTGAAGTGCTTGGAAGACACACACTAACTGGTCTGAAGCGTATCGGCAAAGGCATATTTCATTCGTATTCATACTGCTGATGACAGGAATCTGCGCGCTTCTCAAGCGACTTCGTGAGTCAGATTAGCGGCAACGCTGAACCCTGGCTGCGAGAAAGTAAACAAATCCTCGCACGCTGATTGCTTCAGAGCAGGTCACATGACGCACCACTGCACGTGGCAAGAGAACTGGCAGAATCGCTTATACGCTGCCCCTACTGTAAGAACTTCGCTGGTCACAATACGTGGTACCGCTCACCTCATGCGGCACGCGGGCCGCCAATTGGACAACCCTGAGATACCCAACTGGATGAATGTGGCGTCGCCGCCGCTGTGAACAGTTTAAATATATTTTCCTGTATTGAAAATTTCTTTCATATTTCATTTCTTTCATGCCTAGCTTTGTTCAAATATGTTCTCATAGTATCTGGCATTGGACTTACAAATCAATCGCAGTAGCTGTTAATGTTATAATGCCGTTCAAACATTCCCAACCCCGAATGGCCTCGAATATGACCTCCATACGGGATAAGAACTGGTAATATTTCAGATTAACCAACTCCACATATATACAAGTGTGTGTGTGTGTGAGTGTGTGTGTGTATATATATATATATATATATATATATATATATATATATACACACATACATACATACTTATATAATCACATACACAGTTATATATACATACATACATACATATATAATCTTAAATTCACAAAAATTCTGCCGCACAATTTTCATTTCATATTGCTGTTTGTAAGCGATCAGGGTGCCAACCTTATGAAAGAAAATTAGGGTGCCGTGAGCTGAAAATATCCACGGATTACTGGGTTTTAACAAACTCCACCTACATAGATATATTTCGGTGCTATTTGTTTAATTCCCCATCCACCCACTAACATCACCGCCCTAAAACACGTTTTTGGAAATTTCTTTGGGTCTTCTGGTCGGATCTGGAAACAAATTATCAGTTCCCCATCAGGAGACCGAGACAGGTTGAATGACATCACATTTGTCTCGATTGGTGCACGGGAAGTGGTGATTGAAATTCCGGACGTGATTTCAACTACCGGACGTGAGGTCATTAGTCCCGTAAGTGTAGAGCAAGGTTTTCATCGGGAGATGGCGATTATCTTCCCCCACTGGATGGCGAGATCCGGCGCCGACTTACCGTCAACTAGTGGGGTTTTCTTCAGTCAGGTATCTCCCACCAGCGGGGCACCGCCCCATCCGGGACAAGTTCTAAGTACCGGCCGGTTTCCCGGCATGTGTAGTGCATGTTAGTGTAAGTGTGCGTGCAAGGGGTGAGAATAGGACAAGGAGGAGGAAGGAAAGATCACGCGAGGTCCGTGGCCCGTTTATTAGGGTAATGCTCCGGCATTCGCCTGGTGTTGATCGGAGACACCACGGAAAACTCCCGATCAGAGCAGCCGGCCGCTAGAATTCTCCTCCAGACAGTGACTGAATTCGACCTTGCTGAAAAGCTAGTGTCGAAAATTCTGCCATCGAACCTAGGACCTCCCGGACCGAGACACTGCAGTAATATTAGTTGAGGCACTGAGCTCTGAGCTCCCGGTACGGGAAATGATCTAGCCTTGAGTGACGGAACATACATCCCAACATACGCACACTCGGGAGTTACTCAAATACTGTATTACAATACACATGTCGTTCATGTAAAGGGAGAGCAGGGTGGGGGAAAGCACTGCCCCCTGAAGGACGCCTGCCTCGATTGGGCGCCGCGCCGCAGCGGAAGGACACACAACGGATTCGAGAGAACCAGTTGGAGAGGTAGCTGCGTAGGTGTTGGAGGAAAATTGCGATATGAGGATTGATTTTTAGGAAAAAGTGTAATGATTAATAGTGAGGAAAGTGGTGATAAAATCAATGATTAACGCAGGTCCGGGTCGTTTTCTGCCTTGTCGAGTGCTGAGTTCACTAGCGAGTCGTAGCGTCTGTCCTGGAGGAGATCTATCTTCTTGGACGCCACAGTGGGTCGGTCGTAGATGGTTCCCACTGATGGGTCAGTGGAAAATGATTTAGTCGAAAAGTATACTGGTGGATATTAGGCTGTCAGTTGTTTGGGCCTCTGTCAATTTTTTGTGCTATGGGTATCATTTTAACTATTGTGTGTTTCCACATGTCGGGTTAGTGCTGTAATCGGATGCTGTGTTTGAAGATCAGCATCAGTTGTCGTATGCTGTTATTGGTCAGTCTAAGCAAGGTAGTCGCTTCCATTGCTTTTGTCTCGTCGAGAGCGTGATTTTTTTCTTCAATTACCCCGTCCGTTAGAGTCTATGGGTATTAAAGAGAATAGTGGATTGGTTTGGTTTGCTTTTTCATGTTTACGGGCGCGTCAACTACTTTGCTCATTAGTCCCGTTAGTGTACAACATGTTTTTTCTTGGGAGATGGATAGCCCCGCTGGATGGCGAGATCCGGCGCCGATCTACCGTCGGCTAGTGGGGTTTCCCCCAAACCAGGACTCTCCCACCAGCGGGGCACCGCCCCAGCCGGGAAAAGCTCTAAGCTCCCGACCGGTCTCCCGGAATATATGGTAGTGTAGTGAATGTTAGTGTAAGTGTGTGTGTGTGTGTAAGGGGGAGAGGATAGGACAAGGAAGAGGAAGGGCAGATCGCGCGCGGTTCATGGCCCGTTTGGCAGGGTACTGCTCTGGCATTCGCCTGGTGTTGATCGAAGAAACCACGGAAAACCACCGATCAGAGCAGCCGGCCGCTAGAATTCTCCTCCAGGCAGCGACTGAATTCGACCTAGCTGAAGAGCTAATGTCGAAAATCCTGCCGCCGTCAGGACTCGAACCTAAGACCTCCCGGTCAGAGGCGCTGCAGTGACATCAGTTGATGCACTGAGCTAAGAATTGTGGAGGTTACGCGAGTTTAGGAAGTGTGTTTCGATATTCTAAAAGGAGAAGGAGGAGGCGAAGGTTACGGGAATGAAGATTACGGGATCACAGGTTCTATAACAGTTGGGGAAGTGTATGGGGGAAATTATGTTTTTCTATCAGGAATGCTTTATGGTGCCATGTTGTAGTATCTCGTGTAGTATTTTATCTTTCGTATTAATCTTGTTCGTCTCTACCAAAGTATTTACAAAAATGTTGCTCTGTCTTCATGTCTACGACATCGGTATTATTATTCGTCGTCATCGGTATTATTATTATTCGTTTTAGTATTCGTATTTTGTGCCGAATTATGGAAAGGTTATGCAAGGGAAGTTGGAGTTGGGGCACTGGGGTTGAGGCAGTGGATTTGTAAAGGGATCTGTTCATGTGAAGTTTAAATTATTCGTGGCTTATTTTCGTAAATCATATTGAGGAGGTGGTTTTAACTTTCTTTGGTTTTTTGTTTACTTCGTCTTTAATCTTCATGATTAATTGCAAGAATATTGCTTTGTCTTGTTGTCTTAGTGATCGGTAGAATTGTTTTAATAGCAGTCTTTTGTGCATATTGGTTTGATTTGGTTTGCCCTTTTCAGAAAATCCATTTCATTTTCCCATAAGGCCTGACTTTAAACTGAGAATTCTCAACCTAAATTCTCCTTGGGTAGTTTGAACCATTCAAAAACAAAATCGAAAATGGAGAAAAAACGGTTTGCTATCAAAACCCGAAATCTAAATATTTTTAACTGAAAAAGAAACATTCTTTCAAATGGTTTCCTGCCTTGACTAATGAACATTCGACTTCTGAAAAATCTCTCACTGTTACAGGCCTACAACTAGTAGTACTACAACAGCACATACTTTCTCGCATTATTTCTAATTTGTCTATTATTCTAAAATTCAGAAAGTTCACCGAAAACGATATTTGCGCCATTCTTTTAAGCGTTCCTTGTTGTATCTGTGCAAAAGTATCAAGAAAATCTTTGGAGTGGTTTTTAAGAAAATAATTTTTTTAATAGCATAAATTTCAAGCACAAATTCCGCAAAAACTACTCGGTTTTCTTCAATAAATTGTACATGACCTTTTTTAAAGAGCTTATGTTTTAGAACAGATTATGTTTAAGGCAAAAATCTATCTTCAACATTGTAGTTTTGAAATGTTAACTTTTTACAATTTTCGAAAATACAGAGAGTTGGCCGGAAATAAGACTAGCACCATTTTTTGCAATCCTTTGATAAGCAGTCTCGACTCAGCAGTGGTATAGTACGCACGTATTGCTGGGCGGCAGCGCTTACCTTCACCACAGTAGTGGCAAATCAAGGTTAACGTTCAAGTGGTGATCTTTGCTAAATTTATTCTTAAAACAATGTTTTTGTGACTTTCCTTGCATCAGTTAATGGGTTTTATACGTCATATGACCAAAATTGTCTATTTTCGTGTGTGTGTGTGTGTGTGTGTGTGTGTGTGTGTGTGTGTTATTTGGTATCTTTAATATTCACTTAACACAGTGCAATATATATTTTCGAGAAATGTTGTTCCTAAAGGCAGCTATTTAAATGACGTGGCGCGGCAAGCGCCACGCCTATTATTACATCACGTGGCACTTTACACTATTTATGTTTTCGAAGTAATGGGGGGGGTTGTGGCAAAACTGCCTCGTAATAGGCATTTTGGAGACTTTCCTGACGTTTTGGAAACTTTGTTTACATTAATACAGGGCGTTGTAGTTTGCTTATTGTGAGTGGATTTGTAATGTCTTAGTCATTACAAAACACTACTACATTACACTACACATTCACGGGGTACAAAAAGCAGGTGTGGTAGAAAAAATATTGAAAACATGTAAGATTCTAGGAACAAAGAGGAAAATGTTATAGAAAGATGCTGAAGAGTGAGAATAGGCACCAAGATTGTGTTGGAGATGTTTTGTCATTATTCTGCATTTCCCGTAAATTATTATTTTCTTTGTCTTCGTGTGCCTTTTTCTCAGGAATTATTTCAGGTAACTATGAAATTTTTACCACTGATGTATCATACATTTGTCATGGTTTGTTGTTTTTTATATAAGAATTCAATTATTCAAAACCCATATATTAAGTTTATTTAGATGGTTTAAAAAATAGCATGTTGGAAAAAAATATTTAACAATATAAATGACGCTGAACCGTTGTACAAAAACCTACGTGTGAAGAACATTTCTAAAAAATAGTGTGTAAAATTTCAAAGAGCTTCGTACAATAGTTTTAGACATAAAGGTACATAAACACATCAAAATCAACATTACAGAGATAAGTTGTGGCGCCTTCCAGTAATTGCCGAGATATTGTGAATGTCAGTAAAAGGAAGCCCGTTGACGGAGCAATTTGTTAGAAGTGAATTGGACACCTTAAACAAATTCGACAGTGAAAGTGACCTTGTGAACACCAACCAGGTATTAACATGCAAGCTCATCTACAACCATAACTCCACCAGCAGCAGCTACATCAACTGCAACTTCATCAATTGCAACCTCGACTGCCACTCACGCAACGAGGACAAACTCAGCCGCAGTCATCGCACCTAATGGTAGTTATTCAGAAGCTTCATGACCAGCCTCCGCTGATATCTCAACCAGAACCAATACCTACCGTGCAAGAAAACCAACAAAGTGGCGTATGTACTGTCGGTTCTGCTACCTCGCAAAATGCGCAAGTAAGTAACCTTAACGTCGATAGAAAGTCGGACAGTAAGAAGCGCAAAACCTCCCACGAAGAAGAGGGTGAAATCAGTTATAATATTCCAGTCTTATCCAGTATAAATTGTTAGAAAATATTGAAAGTGATTCCATGAAGCATAGCCAATTAGAACCAGTGCAAGTGAAAATCCATCCCATTAACGTTCATGAAGTAGATGATTGTAATCAGTTAAAGACTTAAAAACATAGCCAAAGCATACTTTATGACTAAACCTAACAAAAATTAAGCAAAATAATGCTCACTTATATTAAAGACTATCGCAATTTCAGAAAATGTTGTGATGAACAAAATAACCAATACTACTCGTTCATAAATCCAATTCTAAAGACCCTATCAGTGATAATGAAGGGGAATACCTTTAAGCTACACAAAAAAAGACATGAACATGAAAAGATGAACATATTCGTTTGAATCTATCAGTGTTAAAAGTTTATATACTGTACAATAAGGAGAGAAAGCCCATTCCGGTGTGTAGTAGACTTAGAAAACAATAATGAAGCTATATATATATATATATATATATATATATATATATATATATATATATATATATATATATATATATATATATATATTTTAAACAGGTTTATACATAGAGTAATCAAAGAGCAACCAAAGTTAAATTCCAAGGTAATAATGTGTAAAAAATGTCAGTGATGCGGTCATTCGCAAGTAACCGGCTACCTTGATGCGTAAATGCGAGGGAAATCATCGTTTTTCGGAATGCAAAAAAGATGAAGACTCCTCACTACAATGTGATAACTGTCAATTGATCGTAAATCAAAAAACCCTCTTACTACACAAACTTAAATCACTTCAAAACCGCCACCACAATCCAGTAAACATTTCTCACCTCTCCCTCCACGACAGCCAAGTTCAAATCACCCAAAAATATTTACTGCCCGACCTACCAACTGGTGAAATATGATATCAACGACAGTTTTCCAATCTGTTATCGTTCCACAACAACGAGCTTGAATTTCTATCTCGTTGTTCCACAAATACAAAATATGGTAGATACTACAGTTACATCAATAATAAATAATGACAATATACTAGCGTTTTTCTAACGTGGCATCTGAGGGTATTATCTCCAAGGTAGAATTTGGCCCTTTTTGTGTCTTTTTCGGTCCTACTGCAAGATGCTGCATGATCGCGACCGAATCAAGCAGTGCGGCAGATCAAGCGACTCTAGCGGCACGACCGAGAAAGACGCGAAAATCCGTGCCATATTCCATCTTGAAGATACTATCCTCAGATGCCTTGTTAGAAAAACGCAAGTAAATTCTAGAGGTAAATAAACTAATAAACAGGAAGGCCATCGGCCTTAAGAGACAGGAAAATAGTTTTCACTATTTCCTGAAACATCATCGCATGAATATTGCTTGTATCACGGAATCTCACGTTACTCCAGGTGAAATATTCAATATACCGGTTATCATCTCGTACCGTAATGGCAGAGAGACGTCGTTCACACTGTCAGGCGGTGTGACTGTATTTATATCGAAAATAAAGAAAATAGTTCAAACAAACTCTCCGCATCACATTACTTCCCACTTGATTCCGCAATGTTGGGCGAAAACTGCATTTCGATTTCGTGAACCGTTTAGAAGTTATAGGCGTGGCCCACAGTTGGTGGGACTCGTGTATATGAACAAGATTTATCCACTCTTTTCGATACCAAAGCTTGACAATCAGAGTTTTTGAGTCCAAAACTCGCCATTTTCCGGCACGCGATTACAATACTTTCTCTTCTTACGCAGAAACGGTGAGAAAAAATCGGAAGTTTCATAAGCGCTGGACAATTCGTTTTCCACGTGCTTAATCCACGTAAATTGGGGCTATGAAGTCATGCTTTCCGTTCCGAGCATACTGCGCCCAGCGCCACGGGCATTTCCTTGAAGCTGCCGCGCGTGGGAGGGGGAGGAGGGGGAGAGGGCGGGGTCAAGGCGGCGGGGAAACCCTGCGCGGCGCGCCGCGTGGGGTCGACCTTGGCTGCCTCTCAAGCGATGCACCGCCTCGTCCAGGAGATGGCTTCGTGCGATGGCGGGCAGAAGCAGAACACCGCCCGAGGGGGCCGCCTCTTTTGTTTTTCATTAAAGAACGGTTAAAACTCCGGGTGACGTATGGAGGTGAAGGGAAATCTGTGCACGTCTTCTTGAGCTCTGGAATTCCTTCCATCAGTGGCGTAGTTAGGATGGGAGGGAGGGGGCAGGGGGGGTGATCCGCCACGGGTGACACCGTTTTAGGGGTGACATCAATTAGAAAATTAAAATCATATAGCTAGAATTATATAATTTCAAAGCGTTATTTGAAAATTGCTTGAATTATTCTGAACAATATTCAGTTGCTTAATATACTGTTAAGAAATGCTAGGTGCAAATACACTTGCGCTGTTATTAAAAAATATGATTAATAATGTGATTAATAATGACGGGAGGCAAAATCTGTATCTCAATAGTCTTCTCCAACAATGCATAGTGTAAGAGCGATGGAAGGCAATGGCGTAGCTTCAGTTGGTGTCACCCAGCACAGCACATATATAAAATATTCAGTTAGATATTTTTATATTAATTCTCTGGGCGGCGGTGATACCATTATTTTTGCCCTGGGTGACACCAACTGAAGCTACGCCATTGCCTTCCATCGCTCTTACACTATGCATTGTTGGAGAAGACTATTGAGATACAGATTTTTGCTCTCGTCCCTCTCCTCATAGATTTCAACTTTTTTGCTCATCGACCCCTATTAAAAGAAGTGATAGCTCCATCGACCTCCTTGCCATATTCTCTATAATATGTTATACATCATTATAACGCAACGAATTGGGCTTAAATGTCCTAAATATAAAAATGTCATTCAGCGATAATTTGGTAAATATCTAGATTTTCAATAATCCTCGTGGCTTCCACGTCTAGGTTGCTGAGTTTGTAGTTGATATTCATTGTTGTGGAATTATGATCATTTGTTGCGGGTTTTTTTAATTGGCCACAACATTTCTCTGGTACGTATTGCATGCAGTTTTTTTTTCTCTGATTTAGATCAACAAAACATGTTATTAATTTACAAATTCTCCCATCTTCTCTGCAATAAATTAACTTTGTAAAAATATAATTAATTTTTTGAGTTTTCTAAACATCCTGAGCAGTTGAATGGCTAGGTTCTGAGATGCCCTAGTGTGGAAAGTCGAAATGGGGCCTCTAAGTGAAATAAACGTGAAATTAAGTTTTAAATCTAATTGGTATAATAATATGGCTAGTGGAATGAATACAATAAGCACGAAGAGCAATTTGTTTTATTATTTGCCGGCCGTGGGGGTCTAATTAAGGGCCCCTGCATTGCAACAAAACAGCATCCTAGCTACACTCTGATCGATCTTAATGATGAACGACGAATATGAAAGAAAATGAGTGCGTTTGTAATTTACATAATTTGTTAATACCAGAAATAAAATTCATATAATCAACTTCAAATAATATTTTTTTCCTAATCGATGGCGTTTGATTATAACTATCAATTGCCGGTTCATATTTTTCTGCAGATCCTCAATCTATCACTTGATCATTATTGACCCCATCAAAATTTCATTGCTCCCAGGGGGTCAAAACTAACTCGGTTGGGAACCCCTGCTCTGCACGAATGATGCGTCTCTTACCTCAAGCTCATCTAGAACACTTGATGCTGTTCACGAAATAACTGTATTTATCACTATCACCCCTCAGAGCAGAATGAAATGTTTATAGATCTACAGATTTACAGATGCAGATGATGCTACATTAGTGTTTTAAAGCGAAGTAAAGGCCACCTCAGAAGGTGCTTGATCAAGGGATCAAGGGAAACTGGAAGAAAAATCTGATCGAGATGCCACGTGCAAAATTAGTCTTTTAGATTTATAGAGTAGGTAACAAATGATTTAATATCATTTAAAAATAATTATTTTGTTTTAGATGCACAGTATAGTTTCTAATTGTATAGAAAAAATTATGAAGCAAAAAATTGTTTACTTAACACTTAAATCTCTATATCGGTTCTAATTGCTTCATGCGATGTGGCAATGTATGTATGGTAAAATAACGAAAAAGAATGTGCATTTCATGTAGTGACTTAATGATACTAATGAAAATGATTCATACTTCGTATTGAAGACATTTTCATAGACTGAAAATATGTTTTCACCCTTCAGTAAGCCAGTTTTGACTAAAAAACCTTATTCGAAAATGAAGATGCAACACAACGGTAAGATTCCTCAAAGTTTAAGTCAAAGCAGGAATAACTTGGTTGGGATTTGCTAATTATTCGTACAATTCTGTTCTGAGGTCTGGAAACTATACGAAGCCTTCTGGTATGAAAGACTGGAAACTATACGAAGCTTTTATGTAGAATATTGTCGTATCTTAGGCTGAAATATACGCAGCGAACTGTAATGAATTGAATTGAATTGAATTTGCCTTATTTTACGTGGCGAGACTCAAATGAACGTTGACTAAAGTTGAAAGAATTTTGAATGCGTATCAGGAACTTAATTTTGGGTTCAGTGCATTTAAATTAAGGGTTTATAACCGTTTTCTTCCTTCAAACTGTTTTCAAACAATTTTTAACTTAATCGTTTCCCTCGTTTCTTTATAATTTACAGTATAAAAACAAATCATAAAAACTTATGTTTTGTATTCCAGTATTATATTCGTTATAAGAAAGCGTTCATAACAGGACATCTTACTGCACAGATCATGACGTATTTGCCGTATATGGGCGAAAATTGCTTAATCACCACATTCAGCCAATCGCAGAGAGAGAATCTTGGGGTGGTAGCAGCAAATCGCAGAGAGAGAATCTTGGGGTGGTAGCGGTAAACGGAACAGCCGACTACCGTTTTTTCGCACAGACATCAAGTACCCGTGACGTTACAATAAAGTTGTTTCCCAAAATTGAACTTCCATTTATCGTTTGATTGATTGATTTTTTCGTTTCCCGGCGCGTCAACTGCTTCGGTTATTAGTCTCGTTAGTGTAGTGCATCTTTTTTTCTCGGGAGATGGCGGTGATCTTCCCCCGCTAATTGGCGAGATCCGGCGCCGACCTACCGTCGGCTAGTGGGGTTTCCCCCTAACCAGGACTCTCCCACCAGCGGGGCACCGCGCCAGCCGGGACAAGCTCTAAGCTCCCGACCGGTCTCCCGGAATATGTGGTTGTGTAGTGCATGTCAGTGTAAGTGTGTGTAAGGGGAGAGGATAGGACAAGGAAGAGGAAGGACAGATCGCGCGCGGTCCGTGGCCCGTTTGGTAGGGTACTGCCCCGGCATTCGCGAGGTGTTGATCGGAGAAACCACGGAATACTACCGATCAGAGCAGTCGGTCGCTAGAATTCTCCTCCAGACAGCGACTGAACTCGACCTAGCTGAAAAGCTAGTGTCGAAAATCCTGTCGCCGTCAGGACTCGAACCTAGGACCTCGCGGTCAGAGGCGCTGCAGTGATATCAGTTCATGCACTGAGCTACCGCTCCCGGTATCCATTATCGTATAAACATATAATCCTGTAATCCCAAAAAAATAATGTATGCAACTCGTATATAAAGTTGTTTTGTTGCATTCGTACAAATTTGAAAACTTGCTTCTAATGTCGCTGGTTTTCAAAACTCATGTACTCACTATTACTACTTTTCATGTACCCACACAATAAGGTTTAACATTATAAACTAGTTACTTAAATTACTATTCTTGAACTAATTTAATTAATGTAGAAATTGAACTTTCTTTCTTATCCGACGGTAGTCTAACTCATGGTCGTCGGAAATCGTACACTTTATCTAGTTGCCAGTCTATTAGTACATGTTAGTTGCTGACATCGATAATATGAATGTCTTCCATACCGGCACAATGATTGCGCATGTATATGATACGCCCAAGTTATCACGTCATCTCGTACACACCTGCATTCATTGTCATTAGTGCTTGAGAAATCGTAGCCCGGAACGCTGGTGGAGTTTGAAATTCTGCCACCAGAGGGCAGAAAGAAACGGATCTGATCGATGGTGTTATAATCAAACCCGACGTAAAGGCATTGTCAGCTTTTTTGAATAATTAATAATCCAAGTTTTCATCGTACGTAAATAATACGGCAATACAATACGAGCACGAGTAAAAAGAAAAAAATTATCACAAGTATTACTTTCGTAGTTGAAAGAAGGTAATGTGAAATGTATACACTGTGAGAAGTAATGTGATTGTAATGGCACCTTCGTGGAAGTCACTACACTAATGAAATGTTTATTTTATGCTTCTAGATAAAAAATACGAAAATTATGAGTCATTTTAATTGTCTAATGTGTGAAAAATAAGAAAGAAGTTCTTATCAATTACTGTCTGCCTTGCCTCCTACAAGCAGTCGCCACTGATTTGCTGAGAGGGCCCCCTTGTTTTGCTTCTGGGCATAAATGTAGCTTCACTATCCGTAAGTTTTTTTGAGCTCTCGTTTTGCTTGCAGTGGTAGGAGTAAAGCTGAGGATGAGTTACTATATTGTTAGCAATGCAGAAAAATCAAATCTGCACTTCGTTTACCGTTGCAATGAAGTTTTCCGTAACTCGGGAACGAAAATGTGTAGTTTTTCAAATGTTAATCTCGAACTTTTTTAATTTTATTATTATTATTATTATTATTATTATTATTATTATATTATTATTATTCACGATTATTCCCATTTAAAGAGAGCGTTTGAACTTGAATTCCTTTATGATGATTGTTTGTGTTTTCTCTGGGCCCATATTTACTTCATGTGTTCACTATGTTGTTTCTTCCGTTCTGCTGCCCATTTACATCCTGGCCTCTTCTTGCTTTCGGTTTCAAATGTATGTTTTTTGATGGTGTTCCTGTCATTTATTGTAACGTGTGCTTGTCCGAGATCCTCCTCGGCTTCTTTAATCCATTTTGTTTTTCCCTTTCCTGCCCTTATTATTATTATTATTATTATTATTATTATTATTATTATTATTATTATTATTATTGATTGCTATTGATTCCGGGCGCGCCAACTACTGTGGTCATCCCGTACGTGCAGTGCGAGTTTTTTTGCTCGGAAGATGGCGGTGGTTTTCCTCTGCTAGATGGCCAGATCCGGCGCCGACCTACCATCGGCTAAGGGGTTTCCCCAACCAGTTATCTCCCACCAGTGAGACACGGCCCCACCGGACAAATTCTAAGTCTCCGACCGGTCTCCCAGTATGTGTGGTAGTGTAGTATATGTTAATGTGTGTGTATGTGTAAGGGGTGAGGATAGGACAAGAAAGAGTAAGGAAAGATAGCGCGAGGTCCATTGCCCGTTTGTTAGGGTTTTGCTCCGGCATTCGTTAGGTGTTAATCGGAGAAATCATAAAAAAGGACCAATCAGAGCAGTCGGTCGCTAAAATACTCCCCCAGACAGCGACTGAATTCGACCTAGCTGAAAAGCTAGTGCCGAAAAATCTGCCGCCGTTGGGACACGAATCTAGGACCTCCCGGCCAGAAGCGCGGCAGTGACATCAGTTGATGCACGGAGTCCCCGCTCCCGATTTATTATTATTATTATTATTATTATTATTATTATTATTATTATTATTATTATTACTTTAACTTTCATTCATCTTTCAACTATTTATAGTTAAAATATTGGGAAGAGATTCTGGTTCTCAAGAAAACGTGCGCAGATAATCTTCTCTCCCATACGTCATTTACAATTTTTTAAAATGTCTTTTTGACCAAATAAATAAATTTCAACTCAAGAGTGATTGACATATTTTGTTGCAAAAATGAGCGCCACGTCGCTTAGATTTGGTTTTCCGCCAATATGTAAATATGCAAGCAAGCACATGCAACGTTTTATTTAAAATGACGCATCCACTCGCAATCGCAACGCCCCTCCTTGCTCACGAGTCACCTCCGCCTCTTGCGTCAACTTCCGGCTCTCCCATTGCAATTCACACCGACGACACATCGGAATAATTCAAACCATTCTTTGCATGCAACTTCTCCCCGGTAATAAACACAGATGTAGAAATCAGTGCTGAACCTCGGGAGAGTTTTCCTTGTGTTTAGAAAGTAAAGTTGTTCAAGGTCTTCTGTAGGTAAATATCAGTGTACTGTACGTAGGTTGAAGGACATGTACTGATACAGAAACCTTTAGTAGATCACGTACATTAAAAGACCAGTATAGTAGATATATGAACAATACAAATGCGATGAGTTGAATTAGCATAAAGCGTGTGACAAAACACTCAATAAGTTTGTACACTTGAAACAGCCATCCATAAAGTGCACCACCTGAAATAGAACACTTATAAACTCCTGACATACAATACATCAACTAGCTGGTTTGGTGACAAAGTCCTGTTGCTTTTTATTGTGGGTTTTTGCGGCGTCTTCTGAAGCACGCTAAGGGAACTTGGAGTTTTCCATTGAGTCAAACAGCAAGTAAATCGGTGGCCAAAGGCATTAGAACCGCCAACCTAAGGTTTACAGGTGATGGAGTTACACTGTACTTGAATGTTTGGAACTTAGCAGTCGTATAAACTTACACTGCATTCAGAAACTTACTCGAATAACTTCAGTGCACTGAGGTAATGTACTCGGGGCCCGACTTGCAACTCACAGCTGAAGAGCTCCTAAGTAGTAGACACGCGATGTTGCGAGACTGGAGGTTCTCAGGCTCTCGCCATTTGAAATATCATACCTGAAAAATCTCGGATTCTTCCATTAAGATCAGAATCAGCTATAGTAATTTCCGATTCTGAAGAGGCTGAACTATTAGCCAACAATTTGAACTTTCCTTTAATAAAAATCCTATAATTAATTCTATTTTTACAATAATATTTAAAAGATATGTTTCTCCCTATTAAACATAACCTGAAATAATTAATTTTATTTCCCCAATAGAAACTAAATTTATTTTCTAAATTAAAATTTAAATAATTCTCTGGTATTGATTGTATTCCAAATATAATCATAAAGCATCATAATCATAATCCAAATTCAAGTATTAATTCATTAACTACAATAATTAATGTGAGTTTTAGAATAAACTATTATCTACAAATGTAGAAAACAGCATTAAGAGGAGAAGGACACGAAAAAAATTGGGGAAAAATTGATTCTTCATAATTTGCGCCATTTTATTCTATGTCTTCTCCTGAACATGCTGATATATAGTTTATGCATGTTTTACTACGTTTTAGCCCTGCAATATTTAAAGGAACTGTGCAGTAGCCAGGCCATTTTAAAGAGTGGACGTGACTCTTGGAGGAATGTAGAATGAACCTTTTTTTTTTAATATTTGCGAAGTTCGAGATATTGTTTGCAGTTCATGGCTGCACTTTTAGCTCACGTCTAGCGTGTTCGCTTTGTTTATTCTGAATAAAACGCCTATTGTTGTGGGTAAGAATATAAATAATTATATTATTGCAGTTCTATTGTTGTAAATAGCTGTACGAATATAGAAATAATTGCGAATATAGAAGTAAATACGAATAGATGTATTGTTGTGTAAATAAAATTCAATTGTAATGATGAAATAATAGAGAATGGCTATTGAAAGAAATACCAAATTTATCCTCCCTTGCCAAACAACGTGCAAAATAAGTAAATCATCTCCTAAAACTCAAACATGAGAAGAATCATTAATCTAAAAGGAAAGGAAACAATTAGAAGGTGCCGTATGACCCACAATATGGAACAGGAATGCACTGAGTGATTGAGTACATACAAAATTTAGCACCGAAAGTTTGAAGTCCATTTATAAATTCATTTTTTTAAAACATTTTTCTATTTTTTTTTTTTTAAAAATTAGCAATAAAATTACCAAAAATTGGCCTTTAAAAAAAAAAAAAAAATTAATTTTTAAACGAATGATTGTATATCAGATTTTTGAACTGATTTACATTAACAAAGATTTAAATGTTAAATATTAAAAAATCAACCCTGTACGTAAAATAGTTTTTGAGATATGTGTACCTAAAAATCATAAAATTAACATGGGCAAGATAGGGATGCCCTTCTCCCCTTAATATGGACAATAGCAAAACCTAATAAAAATAATTTTAATACTGAAAATTGCCGTCCCATAAATTTACATACTAACTTTTCAAAAATGTTTGAGAATTTTTAAATATCACAAATAATAACATTATACCGAATAGTCAGTTTGGTTTCAGACAAAATCATTCAACTTCAAAATAGTATATAAAATATTTAAATACACTATAAACCTTGTTCACCTATTGGAACGTTGATATCAACACTCAACCCAATTTTTTTACATTAAAACATATTCATTCAACTTATGCACTGATAATTATCATAAAACTAGTAATTGGCTCCCCATTTATTTTCCAGTGAAATATTTAGGTGCATAAATAGACACAAAATTAACAAGGACACAGGACATTTTATCAATATCTAATAATGCATGTATCAAAATTCTTAAATTATACCCGTTTATTAATATAAAATCAAAACTCTCAACTGATTGAGGTATCTTAATTTACAAATCTATTATTCGTCCCACAATAACATATTGAGATATACTAACTTTTCTCTACATTAATATCTGCCAAAGATCTTAGCGTCCGGCTTTGCTGGGTCAATGGGTCACGATATATTATAATCCTTATTACCTTTATAATGGATTATAGGATCCGCTGACTATACAGCGCAGCTGGGAATCTGAAATAGAATGATTCTATTCCTAGTTCATTTCTGTTTGGATTGACTAAATGAAAGATCACTTTCTTTTCTAAAGAACAAAATTTAACAAAGTTTATTTTACCTTTTTAAAAATTTAATTTCCCAAGAAATCCTCTTCTGCCCCTATCCAAGCTGGTCTCAAACTATCAAAATTATCAGTCCCGATTACGTCCTATGACATAGTCCCGAACTCGATTACCACTCCCGACAAAGTTCCAATTTATACATCAATATTACTTCCAGATAAAAATATCGGCAATATCATTCACTGTTCTTAAAATTTCACTAATAACCCAATTCTGACTATCTGTATTATACTCGTTCCCTCTCACGAACCTACGATCAGTTCAGAAGCGCGATGCCGGTCAGAATGAAATCCTCCTGCATGATTCACCCTCGAAGACTTCGTATTAAACTACCTTCCTTTTTTTCATAACATTTGACCGTCCTTCTCTCACCCAGCCAATCCATACGTTCGTTATATTTTGGTGTAGCTGACCTTTTGATCGTCTAAACTTCTTCGCCCAATCCCAAATTTTCTACTTTCGGCATCCAGACAACTCTTAATGCATTTAGAAAAAAACAAAACTACATTGTTTACTCACGGTCGTTGCTAAGCTCTAGCTCTCGTGATATTTCGTAATGCATGTTCCACCATATTGTCTACAAATAAATGTTAGTTTATTTTAACGTGACATATCGGTATGTCACAATATGCTTGTTAGACGTTATAGAAGTTATTCAAAATAAGTTTTCACGTCATATATTAAAAGCTCCTTGGTTTATGCGTAAAGACAAAATTTTAAATTAACTAGCTATAGATTTAATAAGAACGTATATTTCTAAACTATCAAATCGTTTTTATTTTTCTCCTCCATCTTGTCCAGCAACCAATAAATTTAAATTATGCAAATCATGTAATAATTTTTCCCGAATTGAGATTAGATATTCAATAAATCTCTTTCAACCTCCTTAATTAGTTATATGAAATTCAAACTAAAAGAAAACCATTAAATTAATTGTAAATAAGTTATTATATACTCGTAGCACCCTTCTTCAGTATCCTTAGAAATTATATTTCAATGTTTTTTCTTCTAGTTTACTGACTTGTGAAAATATTAAAATTGTACACGCCCTTGAAAGACATTTGTATGTCGAACAAGTAGAATAAATAATATTTTTAAAAAAGGCTCTCTTCCCGAGCGAGTCTACGGGAAAGCATGCAGCGATCTTGCCCGAAGATGATTCAGTGAAACCTGACTTCAGCGGCCACCAATGGTTCCAGCTAAAATTGGCGGGTTGGGTTAATTAACGTTAGAAGATATTGATTGATTGATTAGTGTTCCCAGACGCGTAAACTGCTAATGTCGGCATGTTTTATCGCGGGAGGTGGCGGTGGTCATACCTCTCTGGGTGTGAGATCCGGCTACCCGTCGGCTAGCGGCTTTTGCCCCTAACCAGGTATCTCCCAGCAGCGGGGCACCGCCCCATCCGGGACAAGTTCTAAGCTCTAGACATGTGTGGTGGTGTAGTGCATATATATGTGTGTGATAGTGTAAGTGTGTATAGAGTTGAGGATAGGACAAGAAAGAGGAAGGAAAGGTCGCGCGCGGTCCGTGACACGTTCGTTACAGTAATGCTCTGGCATTCGCCTGGTATTTATCGAAAAAAAAGCACGGATAACTATCGGTCAAAGCAGCCTGTCGCTAGAATTCTCCTCCAGACAGCGGCTGAATTCGACCAACTGTCTAGCTAGTGTCGAAAATCGTGCCCTAGGACCTGCCGGTCAGAGGCGCGGCAGTGACACCGGTTGATGCACTGAGCCACCTTTGCGAGTGAGATATCTGGACGCTTCCAGTTATTTTTCATAAATAAACGAATATTTCAAATCGATTTCAAAGGTGAAATAATCAGTAAATGTGAATAAATATTTTTATAGTACTTAATTATTATTTCACATTTAAAATACATTGCAAATACTCGTTGAATAAAAAAATGTCTGCAAACGTAAATCAAGTCCTTAACAGATACCCATAGAACGGAGGCATGAGTTAACAAACCGTGGAAATGTGACATAGGGAGACGAACGCGTTGTTGTTTCATTAAGAGTTATTAAAATCATCTCTTAACTGACTGTACTAATGCCCCTGCGAGATGAACGACTCTGGATGTTCTTATTCGAAAGATATTAAATTTACAGTAACCAACCTTTCCGCTTCTTGTTATAATACTGTTCAAAATCGCTTTATATGACTTCTTAATAGAGGTTAATTTATGAAATGTCACTGGCAGCATAGTCAGGTGCCCGTTGAATAGAGGGAATATTTACACTTTCTTATGGAAAAATCTATCCGTTGGACAATAATCCCGTACGTGTAGTGCATGTTTTAATCGCGTCAGGGAGCGGCGACCTTTCCCCGGTGGATGACGAGATCCGGCGCCGACCTACACGTCGGATTGCTTTCTTCTTCAACTAAGTATCTCCCACAAACGAGACACCGACCAAACCAAGACAAGCACTAAACTCCCAACTGCTCTCCCGACATGAGGGTTAGTGTAGTTAGTGTAAGGACAAGAGGAAGGAAGGTAATATCGCGCGCGGTACGATGCCCGTCCAATGCCCAAGGGTACTCCTCCGGCATTCGCCTGGTATTGAATCCCTGGAAAATGCCGATCAGAGCAGCCGGCCGCTAGAATTCTCCTCCAGTCAGCGGCTGAACTTGATCGAGCCGTCTGGCTAGTGTCCAAAATCCTGCCAGCGTTTGGAGTGGAACCGTAGGGCCTCCGAGGCACTGCAATGAAATCAGTCGATGCCCTGAGCCGCTTAAGCCGGTCAGGAGGGTCTACAGAAGGCCATTTCAACGGGGTCGGTATCGACCCCCTGGAGGTCGATGGAGGGTCAATACAGGGGATGGAGGGTCTATACAGTCGGGAGTATTAAGGGGTTAAGTGTGGTGTCTAAAGCCAAACCGACGATTGATAGGTATAATCAAGATCTCAAAAATAAATACAAATACATATTAAATGAACTTGATAATTATTTTCTTTGAGAGAACAAAACAATAATAAATTCCAAATCGGCTTCTCGTTTTTGGTAACCGTCGATCATCCCGCCATCCAGCGGGGGGAAGATCACCGCCATCTCCCGAGGCAAAAGCACGCACTACACTTACGGGACTAATGACCTAAGCTATTGATGCGCCCGGAATCACCAATCAACGAAGATCGGGAATCCCAGGTCTAGAGCTTGAAAGAGCGTTCTGGAAGTGCGTATAATCTGAAACTCCTCGAAACACCTCAGGTCGAACGAGTAGAAATAAATTAAAAGAAAAAAGGAAGTGCGTGAGGTGCGGCGGCGGAGCGGAACACGTGGGCGGGCGGGGAGTCAGCGCCTGCGACCCGCACCTCCGCCAGGCGCCCTCCTTGCACGAAGCCAGCGCCGACGCCGGCCTTGGACCAGAGCTCAATTGTTCGTAAGAATAAATTGCAGCCTCTGGGATGGCTCATGCGCTGCGTTCTAGCTTCCTGTGCTGTAGTACCGGGTTCGATTCCCGGTCGAGGCAAAAAGAGAGTTGTAGTTCTCCTTTGAAATCGTCCCAGTTTCTGTAGCTATGTGTCGAATAAAAAGCTCAATCAGGTGCATCTTGCTAGTTATGGTGAAGAGAATACGTCATATTCGCCTCATGACGCTCTAACCCCCAAGCATGGGAATTTAACTAGGCACACACATGGGGGACACAGATAGCTGGCCGGCGAGGTCGGGCTACCGACCCAATTACGCCAAATACATACATACATGAAAACTGTTTGCTGTAAACCTTGTGAGAATTGATAGGTTATCGGGTTTTCGACATTAGCTTGTCAGCAGGTCGAATTCAGTCGCTGTCTGGAGGAGGATTCTAGCGGCGGTTTTCCGCTGTTTCTCCTATCAATACCAGGCGAATGTGGGAGACTACCCTAACAAACGCGCGCGATCTTTCCTTCCTCTTCCTTTTTCTATCCTCACCATGTACACACATGTGCAGTAACGTGCACATAACGTGCAGTAAGTGGCGGCAGGTACGGAATTGTTTTTCGTGGTACCAGTTAGTAATGCGACATCGATAACAAAACATCGATGTTGCCAATTATCGATATTCAAAATGAAAACATCGATGTTAATAAAGCACCGATCAAAAACCACCTATGTTTTTAAATTTCGATGAAGTTTTTAAGTGGATTAGTAGTCTCTAAAAGAAAATTCATGGGCAACAAAATTTAATTTTTAGTGACCGTGTTTATTAATTTATAATGAAGATTAAACTGAAAAAAAGGAGAGCAAATAAAAATTCTCAGCCTGAAAGTCTGACCGCTCACAGTTATCTCAAGAAGTCACAGCTTCCTTAGTTCGCCTTATGCCCACGGCGTACGCCGCCTCTCCATGTGCGAAACACCAGGGCATCGGGGTCATCGTGAGCCAGAGATCTGCTCCATGAAGATAGAGCTATTGGCGCACTCTGTGTAGCGGAGCGTGAACTAATGTGACATTTTCTGTGGCACCGTGTGATACATAAGAGAAGCATAGAAACCAATTCAGCCTTCTTTATACAGAGTTAAATGAGCAGACATGGCGCCAGTCCGTAGGTGGCTCAGAGGTTCAGGGGGAAACCGACAGATAGCATTACGCCCTATGCGTTTGAAGAGAATATTGATAGAGCATTGAATCACTACGCGCTCGTTCAAGTGAATTATTATAAAGAATAATATATTGAAGAAGCGATATATTTATATATACACACACACATTTGTGGTGAAAAATTTCCTTTCCTTTCTATTTGTTGGTGGTGTCATGGCGCACTGGCACTTCCCCACAAGCCGCTACTGCACGCACTACACTACCACACATGTTGGGAGTGAGGTAGGGAGCTTAGAGCTTGTACCCAGCTGGGGTGGTGCCCCGCAGGTGGGTGATACCTGGTTGGGGAAAACCCCGCCAGTCGACGGAAGGTGGGCGCCGGATCTCGTCATCCAGCGGAGGAAGATCACCGCCATCTTCCGATAAAAAACACCTGTACTTCACGTACGGACCTAATGAGATCAGTAGTTGACGTGCCCGAAATCACTAACAATCAATCAATCGACCAATCATGTAAGGGGTAAATTACGTAATGCAAATTTGGACTATTTTTATACCTCCTCACCCCTCTTAAACGTTCCCGTAACCCCCACTTGAACCCCTTCTAAATAATCACGTAATGCTTGAAACCCTCTCCCCTTGTAAATGCAAGAAGTGAAAATAAATTATAGCAGGTTTAAAACAAGTTGTATTCATTTTATGTGTGTTGTATGTTAAAATATTTGACAGTGTAATTAAAGTTGGAATTAGTTGGCGATGCTGACTGCACCTAACATAAAATTGGAGGCAAGTTTTGAGTGAAGGAAGGAAGCTTAGGCGAGATTTTTTTAATCACAAGCTGAGCACATGTCGTCATAGAGGACGCAAGGCCGAGAGTCTCCTGTGCCAATTTAATTGCATTGTAGATGTATCATATCAGTGATTATTAGCGAACGGAATTTATTGGAATAAAAAATGCAGAATATGTACATATAAATGTACTTATTTTTCCAAAACTTGTAAGAAAAAATACAAAATATGTAAAATAAAAATTCATTATTGTGTTTAAAATTGTTTTCTACAAGCATTTTTCGACCGAAGAACGTCACGGATCCGTTCTTAACAGGTATTCGGAGTGTCTGAAAGTAGGTTGTATCTCTACAGAAGTAATTGTACGCTAGACTTAACCACATATAAGAATTTTATTCAAAATATAAAATACATTCACAGTATATAATACAATGTTTAAGAGGAACGGGTGTACAAGTGAATAGTAGTACCGTGTAGGGAGTAATGGATCCCATTGAGGGGGGACTAAACTGTATATACCCCACCCTCCAAATTAGCAACGCGACAATTTTCTGTAAAAATATTTGTTAGTTTTCGATCGAGTAACGAATTTTCTATTTGGAACATGAGCAAGACATGTTGAAATTACTTTCGTTCGTAAAAATCCGCTCATTCTTGACGCAGTTATCGGGGGAAGGTAAGTTTGACAAAACGTGGTGGAGATTTGGTGATAATCAAAGCATTACATTTGATTTATAAGAAAGATGATTCCATAACAAATATTGCAAACTTGGATCCAGAATGTTCCGTTTCGAATATAAAGTTATTAAAATATAGCGACACGAGTAAGAAATATGTCGTAATAGGTATAATATGTAAAAACATGTGATTGTACCAAAATATGTAAAAATATGAAAAATAAAAATAGTTCTAATTCATTCTGAATGTCTTGTAACTCTAAAAAATTTAATTGAATGCAGGAATCTAGTCCTTAAAAATATGTATTTACATGGAAATCCGTTCCCTAGTGATTATATTTGTATATGTACATATCAGTTTTGAGATTTGCTATTTTCTTCGTAGTTTTACAGATTCAATGAAATATATTTTAACAAATCTATTTATTGCAAGGATTTACATCATTCTAATAACTTGAATTTATTTATGTTTTCAAACAAATACATTAGTTAATATTTTAAAGTTTTAGTAGAAGTCTAAAAAAATTATTTCAGCAAATGTTAAAAAATGCCAATGTTACGTAACACTGAATTATACTCTCTAATTCCTATGTAATGCCGCGTAACGCTGCCTCAAACTCCTACCACCGGCTTTAGCATTACGTAATTTATAGACGACCTCTAAGACAATGTCGAGAAAGTTACAAATAAGTACTATTAAGCCAAGGTTTATTCAGATCAATTTATCGCGGTTTGAGTTAAATTTTAATTAATTGAAAGATTTATATTTAAAAATATTTTTTATGGGATTGAATTTTGTCACGAAGAGGATGAAAATGCAATATCTTATTTGGATCCGAAATTGAATACGAAGAGTAGGCTTTTAGCAGAATTAGATGATGATGTAGAAAAGGGAAAGTGACACCGATCTGATCATATTGATCAGAATATAAGGAGAAGTGAAGAAGAAGGAAGACGAAGTAGTTGACATGTCAGGGCTTTAATGTTTGCGGGGCTCCGGAGTGGTCTTTATGTGGGACCCTTATGATTCATTTCTTCTTCAATTTTGATTTTCGTCTTGGTCAGGAAAAATCCAGATTTAATTTACTACTCAGAAAATGATGTCAGACAATATTTTTTTTAAAATATTTTGATGTGGCAATTATTTTACATTTTATGTGGTACTTATATATGTCTTGGAGCTTAGAAATAAAATGTAAGATTCACAAAACTACTACAATAGTATGATTTTCACTATATTACTAAATTTTTTGATACAAAAAAATCACAAGGAATTAAATTTGAAGTAAAGAATCTACATTGAGAGCCATAACTGGTCAGAACGTTTATTATAAGCGAAAATGTCGGATATAACAATCATCATTTCTCCCATCATCGTTCTCAAACAATTTTTACATACCGGTCCAAGAGAGAAAACACAAGTATTATATATAATACAGTTAACATGGTTATTTACAATTGCATTTTCATAAATAACAATATGAAAAACTTTAATTTTTAATTCTTCACAAATTTGTGTTGAAGCTAAGACATCACTATTTTTTAAACATACGAATGTATCATTTGATGAATTTCGCACTTGATCTTTCTGAAGATAGTGAATTAATAGAAATATTTGTATTCATATCAGAGGGTAGACGGAATTTGTTGCATAAATGCTAGAGGCAGCGACGTTCCATGTACTGTTTTTATTTTCTGTTATGTTTACATCGTGGTCAAAATTACTTGTCGTAAATTCGATATCAGTACCTCTTCCTGTCATTTTGGTCATTTTCGTCATACCCTGTAATTCTTGTTTTTCCTAGGCAGTTCCAATTGTCGAATCCCCCCTCCCCTATCCTTTGAGTAAGTGGCACTCAATCACATCGACATCGGAAGAAAGCTTCGACTGATTAACCATTTAAATTTTCGTACAACATACTAATATCAATCTCTACTTTCGCGAATCTACAGGTAAAACTCGGGCAGGTAGCTATAGGGCTGTTTTACATCACATTCACTGTTAGGGTCCAAGCTGTTTTACATTACATTTCACTCCAATCGGATGAGCACAAATGAATATACGATCTCTTCCTTTCAAAAAACTAGATGACATTATTACATCTCTCACACTTCTTTCGTAAAATTGAGAAACTATTATAAGGCTGCAGCAAAACGGCAGTTTTTCAACAGAAAAACTCATTTTTTGGGTTCCTGATACCAAAAAAAAACTACTACATTTAGTGGTCTCTTGATACTGAAGAATTGGTTTGCGGCAAAACGTCTACCTCTGGTCAACACTACCGCCTAAACAATTCAGACGACTTTCTTTAAAATTGATATTTCCTGATCGATTTAAAATAATTCGAGCCCCTGCGACTTTGAAACGAATATTTTGATTTGGGGGTACATTTAAAGAAGACTCAACAACTGTTTCTAAATTGTCTCAAATATTGCTTCAATTTTTTTTCTAATTTCTTTTTTTCTCGGAGAGAGCAAAGTACACTTAAACTGGCGCATGTCACATTTTTGATTGGTCTCAGTTTCGAAAAATTCAAAAGTTCAAAATTCTTTCGGCTTTATTCTACAACTACAGAAGAATATACTTCTTCTCAATGGAATTTGTCAATTCTTTCAAAATATTAATAGTTTTGTGTTTAATGAAGAAAAAAAATTTTTTTCGAACCAGTCTTCAATATTGCGGCTAGAGGTTTTTTTTGTCAGTGGAATCTATTTATCAGTATTAGATATTTAAATAATTTCATACGAGTATATTTTTTTTTTTTCAAAACGGGGATTTTTCATTATTTTGGGACGACATTTTCTGAAACGTCATTGTGAACAACGCACAATTCTATTGGCGGTAAAGTATGTACAGAGCAAAGTATGCTTACAAATATAAAATATTTCCGATTAACATTTAAACCGTAAACTTTTGAAAATTGCCCTCACTCATTTTGTTGAATAGTCTTTCCGAGATAGCAGCACAGTAAGTGGAACACAATTGACAATATTTTAATACGAATATTACATATCTGTTACAGGTAAAATGAGAAAGTATGTGGTGTTGTTGCTTTTCGGAAAAAAGGCCTATTAGTAGTTTTCTTCTAACTGTGACGGCAGAGTTTTTACCAGGCCGCAATACGATGCAACGCCATTGAGGTACCAATTCTAATAATTTCATTGTTAGGCGACAATGTTTTTTGGTGAATGGAACGCAGTTTTGGATTGTTGAATTTATGTTGGTTTATCAGCTTTAAAAGAACTAGATTTGTAGATGAAGCGTTACGATAGGTAATGAGTTCAGTTCCTTAACGGACATGTTTCCTTAACCTAACCTCAACTTGTACTCACAAACACGCACCCCAAAACACTATCTTTTTCACTGACACTTTCAAACAATTTTAAGTTAATTCTGTATTATCTAAAACCCCCGATAATATATATGTTCGACATCACCAATACTTCACAAAACACGACCAAACAGCAAACAGTTCACATGACAAGTTCTTACATTTTCTCGACAGTGACGTCATGCGCGGGACGACCAAAATGTATTCCATTGCGCAGCCGAATGAGCGCCCCCTGGCTGCAACCGCTGACCTCCTTGCCGCCCACCTGCGGCGATTTACCTGTCTATAGCTCCTGTACCATTGCTTGTACGATCGTCTTGACTGGAGTTGCTCCGCCAGCACCACAATCCCACACTTGGATCCGGGACTAGCTCCAATCGCGACGGGCTTCATTGCAGTGCTCCTTGGCTTGGGAAACGTAGTGCCGCTTACCTGTCTTTTGAATGGGAACATGAGGCACGAGACGAGCATCCGATTAAACTTGCTACGGGTCTCCCGGAATATCTGACTGTGTAGTAGATGTGTGTATATTTAAGGAAGAGGTGATGATATAACAAGGGAGAGGAAGCAAAGATCGCACGCAGCACGTGAGACGTTTGGTAAGGTAATACTCTGGCATTCGCCTGGTATTGATCGGAGAAACGACAGAAAACTACCGATCAGAGCAGCCGTCCGCTAGAATTGTTCTCCAAACGGCGGCTGGATCGATCGACCCAGCTAATGTAACTAGAGACGAAAATCCTGCCACCATCGGGAATGGAACCTAAGGACATCCCGGTCAGATACACTGCAGTGACATCAGTTGATCCTCCGAGACACCTAAAATGACGGACCGGGAGCGGTAGCTCAGTGCATCAACTGATGTCACTGCAGCGCCTCTGACCGGGAGGTCCTAGGTTCGAGTCCTGATGGCGGCAAGATTTTCGACACTAGCTTTTCAGCTATGTCGAATTCAGTCGCTGCTCTGATCGGCGGCCGGCTGCTCTGATCGATAGTTTTCCGTGGGTTTCTCCGATCAACACCAGGCGAATGCTCGGAGCAGTCCCCTAACAAATGGGCCAAGGACCGCGCGCGATCTTTCCTTCCTCTGCCTTGTCCTATCCTCTCCCTTACACATACACATACACTAACATGCACTACACTACCACATATTACGGAGACCGGTCGGGAGCTTAGAGCTTGTTCCGACTGAGACGGTGTCCCGCTGGTGGGAGAGACCTGGTTAGGGGGAAACCCCACTAGGGGCGCCGGATCTTTCCATTCAGCGGGCGAAGATCACCGCCATCTCCCGATGAAAAACATGCACTACACTAACGGGACTAATGACCTAAGCAGTTGACGCGCCCGGAAACACGAGAAAATCAATTAACTAATCAATCAATCAATCAATTGACGGCCAGTGAGCCGTGTGTTGTAACCCTGCAAAATTGAATACTTGATCAAACCAAAAGCTGCCACATGGAGTTCGGTTTGGTTAGGATGCGAAGGTGGCAGAGGCAAGGCCTGATATGTCTAGGGGTCGGATCCATCCGCAGCGTTCTTGGAGAAGGCAACGGCCAAGCGTTTCCTGAGGAGCACGAGCCTCTTGCTTGGAAGCGATTCGCCTTCCGCGAGAAGAAAGAATCCCCGAGCGCGGAGGAAACCGCGCTCCATGGAATGTACAAATGTGAGGATCAGTGGTGGATCCAGGGGCATGGGGGCCATGTCCCATCCCCAAGGCCTAGTGATTTCGCTTGTTATCTCCTTTTTGGCAAAACTGAGTGGAAATATATTTTTACTATATTTATGTGGCAACTATGGAATTATTTTTTAAAAAAATATTGTATAGTACCATATTACACAACAAAGACAATGTACAATATAATAACAAACATGTTTATTAGTTAACAAAAATCTAAGATCCCCCCCCCCCAACGTTCGGCTGGAACCGCTCTTCGAGGGGATAAACACATTGCGCACGAGCCTGTCACCATTCATTACTGCAGTTTCTTACATTACCTCTTTCGAAGATGGGATTGTTTATTAATTTGATGATGTAATGAAATAACAGTAGTGTTATATGTTCAAACAGGATTAAACCCGACCACAAAGATATACAATAACGTTCATTTATATTTTTAATGTGTCTTTATAATTGTTTACTTACCTGCAATGAACGATTATCAATAAGGTAAAAATAAAAAATATTTATTGAAAGTATGATATAAGACTCCCAGTTCTTTTTCAAAATATTGTATATTTTAAATGTTTTTCAAAAAAATTCTGTAGATACTCAGATAATTAATATTATTAATACTGAATTAATTATTGTAAAAAACATTAAACGCAATAAACGTAAAATGTTTCAATTATAAAAATATTGAACAATTCATACAAATAACATTTTTCAATTAGCATCCAAACACGGCACTTTTTTCCTTGCATGTTTGTGACTTCGTGCAATTGTCGTAGATATGTTCATTTCCAGCCGGAGGTATTATCCTGGAAGTCCAACAGCAACAGCCTCATTTGCCCCAGGATCCCGAGTAGGCGCTGGACTGGGCGCTGGCTTGCGAATATGAGTAGGAGCCTCCTCCCCCGTGGCCGCCGCCGCCACCGCAGCCGTACCCGCAGCCTCCGCCCCCGCCCCCGTGGCCGCCATAACCTCCGCCCCCGTGGCCGCCATAACCCCCGTGGCCCCCGTAGCCCCCATGGCCCCCGTAGCCGCCATGGCCCCCATAGCCGCCGTAGCCGCCGCCTCCGACAGGGACAATCACCTTTTCCCCCCGCCTCCGTAGCCTCCGCCGCCGTGGCCTCCGCCTCCGTAGCCGCCGCCGCCCCAACCACCTGCGCATGAACAAAACAAACTCAACCTACCAAGCCTACAACATACCAAGCTTTACACAGGCCTGCAATTGTTTCAAAAGTAAGAACTTTGAACCGGGAGCGGTAGCTCAGTGCATCAACTGATGTCACTGCAGCGCTTCTGTCCGGGAGGTCCTAGGTTCGAGTCCTGTCGGCGGCAGGATTTTCAACACTAGCTTTTCAGCTAGGTCGAATTCAGTCGCTGTCTGGAGGAGAATTCTAGCGGCCGGCTGCTCTGATCGGTAGTTTTCCGTGGTTTCTCCGATCAACACCAGGCGAATGCCGGAGCAGTACCCTACCAAATGGGCCATGAACCGCGCGCGATCTGCCCTTCCTCTTCCTTGTCCTATCCTCTCCCCTTACACACACACAAAACCACACATTTACACTAACATTCACTACACTACCATATATTCCGGGAGACCGGTCGAATACCGACGCAGTTGACCGCCATCTCCCGAGAGAGAAAAAACATGCACTACACTAACGGACTAATGACCGACGCAGTTGACGCGCCCGGAAACACGAAAAAATCAATCAATAAAAAAACTTTCGAAATAGTCGGGCCTCCGGATATCAAACCCCTCTACTTGGGTTTCCGTAACGTGGTAGCTGATGGTATTTCTTCACGGCGGAATATGGCGCGACTTTTTGCGTCTTACTCGGTCCTACCGCAAGATGTCGCATAATCGCGACCATATCAGCAGTGCTGCAGATGAAGCTGCTCTAGCGGCGCGACCGCCAAAGACGCGAAAACCCGTGCCATATTCCATCTTGAAGATAATACCCTGTGCTGCCACGTTAGGAAAACCCAAGAACATATACCGAATTTCTCTTAAATCGAATTATTTTTCCTTTAAAATTTTTTAAAAATATTTTTATAAAATAAAAATGTGCAGTTCGTACTAAAAATTATGTTTAACAACCCATGGCAGGATTTTCGATTGAGAGAAAATGTTTCAGATAAAACGTTTCAGTGGTGTAACAAGTGCGAACAGAACATATGTGCAACAATACATTAGAAATGTTTTCTTTTGTTTTTTGGTTTGAAATTTCAATTCAATGATTTGGTTAGGTTCGTATGCAATAATAGTTTTGTATTACAATTCATAAATATTTGGTATGAATGGTTAATACATTTGTTAATTATAGTTGAAATTTCTATTTTACCCATTTTTTCAAAATTTTTTAAAGACATTTGCAAATATTTCAAAACTATTTATTTAAACTATTAATGTAAATTTATGTATGTAGTTTCTATATATCGAATATTAGCGAAGGAAACGTCATATTTGATGTAGGGAGGTCCGACTATATTTTTTGAAAGTTTGAAGTGACTATTTTTTCAAGTTTCGGTAAAAAGAATATTTAAAAGTCGTGAAAACCTGTGCAATGAAATTGCATGGGGAGTTTATAGCCGAATACTTTTACTTGTCTATTTATTTATCTTATTCATCTACTCAAACAGGAAAAGGAATGTATTCTGTATATTATAATATTTTTGGTCTTTCATTTTTAAGCGCAACGTTTCAGAAAGTATTTGTGTCCATCGTCAGTCTTAATTGGAATAAATAAATACATTAGTTTAACAATGGTTAGTCATAAACAGAAGAACATATTATTGTGCACAAGTCACACTAAACCGCATCTTCATATTGCTCTTGAGTATTACTGTATGAAACGAAGTAGTCAGAAAGAGGTTGAGAAGGACATTACAAAATTGCAATAAGTTAGACAGAAAGAAGTCAATTTAAGAGAAATATTCTAATTTTGAGAAAAATTACTTAATAACCCATCATATAAACTAGTAAATTTATTACATTTTTTCTGTGTATTCAAACAAAATGTTTTGATAATAACTTTCTAATATTAATCTAGGATGAATTTAATTTAAATAAAATTTAAATATCAAAGACCAAAAATAATATAGTATATTGAAAAAATACAGACAAAAAATAAGAAATTTAATTTGAATGCATTCTCTCTATAGTGTGTCCTCTCCCTTGTCTAGCCTGACGTGCCCTGCTAAATACGGCTTGCTCTGCTCTGCCGTAGCTCTGATCTGCTCAAACCCACTAAGCTCCTTGTCGCCGTCCGACCATCCCTGTCCCCGATACTACCCGCCTTACTGCCAGGTTCTGCGAAACGTCGAAATTTCAAAAAAGAAATTCATATTATTAAGGTTTATATGACATACAAAATAATGTGAACTACACGTTCAGACATCGATATTTTTTTGCTTTCAAATGATACCTTATTTCAGTTCAATTAAAATATTAATACAACTTACACATTTGGCTATCAATCTTTTAGCTTTTTTAATTTTCTTGATTTGTACAAAAAATTAAAAAATGGCAAACTTATGTACTTTGAATTTATTTAAAACTATAAATAATTGAGAATGCTGTTTAAACTCAGTTGAAACTACTTTTGTAAGAAATTACTGAAATTCCAGAATAAATCTTTAAGTTTGTAAGAAGTTCAGTTTCTTCTTTTTTGGAAATTTTAAAAATAGAATTATTAATATTATTATGTTAATAATATTTTATGTTAAACTTTATCATTTTTAGAGTCGTACGTTTATTTCAACAAATGACACAATGAGCTTCATCAATCAAGTCTTCCGAGCAATTTATCTCGTCTATCCTGCTTTCGCTTGGCCATGGAGGCATGATGGTCGGTGTCTGAACAGGATGAAAATATTTCTTATTAATCCTTCTCAAAGATTATATGAAAAATATTAATGAATATTAATCTCATGCTCCTAATATAGTAATGAATATTCTTTTAATATTACCGAATTGGTAAAATTATAGCTTTTTCGTAATAAGAGAAAGAATGTACATTAATCAGAATACCTTTTTGACACGTATATAATTATGATAACTTGATATTGTTCCAAATTTGTCAATGTAAACTGTCAGACATTCTACTGTCTAGAAGGATGTTACTAAAGTTTGCATTTTTCAAAAACTCGTCGATTTTCATTTACATTATTTCAAGATCATTCTTTCAAGTTTTAAAGAACCGATTTCATTACGGAAAAACATCTCTATCATTATTCTGGTGTTAATTTATTATATGTGGATTTCTTGTAGTGAGCTATTGACACTGATACCTAGTGAACACGATTTCTACGACGTGAGTCGTAATAATAAATGCCAACATATTGCATGACAATGTGTTCCCACCGTAACGTAAGTCAGTTTTGAAAAAAAACTACGTATTCGTAGACAAATGGGCAATCAATGTTGAGGTTTTAATCTCAATTAAGAGAGGTTTGCAGGAATCTTAAAGTTTGGGTACTATAGGATAAGTTTTTTCCAGAATATTTTGCCATCTTTTATTCGGAAATGTACATTTGCAAAATACAGGCAGGAAGGCTGACTAAATTGGAAAGAATTCTCAATGCAATTCATAATGAACTTAATTAAATGTTCAATTCATTTATACGGATATTCCATTTGAGATTTGACTCAATTGAGAGACCCAGAAATTTTGTCACTTTTACAATAGTTAATTGCATATTTTTAATTTTCATTGTCGTATGTTATTGCCAGTTTGAAATGCAAAACTACATTGAAACGACTTTTCCTCCGGGTTTTTTTTTTTGGGGGGGGGAGAAGGAAAAGAGTGGTGCTCGATGAAACCCATTGGTAACGATGTTACGGTCTTGCATTTCTGTTTCAATGCCAACATTGCATATTATTATCATTATATTATATTATACTGAAGGATTTTTTTCTAATTTGAGTAATGGCATAATGACACGGATATACATTTATGAATCTGAAAAACCTAAATTTAAAAAAGCATCCTTCATACTAAAAAAAGTATTTTACAGTATGTTAAATATTAATAATGCCGATTTATTATTCAGTTACTAACAAGGAAGGAACTCAAGGGCATTGGACTTGAAGTTTTCTCCGTATTCCTGAATCATAACTGAAGTCATCTGATAATAATTTGTGGAAACCGGTTTCCATATGGAGCGGATCACAACCCATGACCAATTATAAATTTCACATCCACCGGAGATGAAGATAGCTATCGGTGGGGCATTTAATACTTAAAGATATGGCACCTGTTTCAGATTGTAGATTTTGAAAACAAAGTAAATTATATATTTTAGAAGTAATAAACAACCCAAGGATTCAGTTCAGTTTTCCTTCTCATCCCATGTTATCTTCGTGCAATGATCACATGGGAAGACTGGGTTTGATGAAAAGACTAGGAGACCTTTGACGAAGTCGTCAGAAAAATGAAGACTAAATAAAGGTGCAAATCCTTGCAAAATGCCCAATTGCACATCCTATGTGTCGAGAGATGTAGTCTCTGAGTTCTGATGATATAACGAAAGAGAAACAAATGTTGGCACTTGCCTAGAAGAAGACAAACATATGATTCGGATCGAGCTGTCAGTAATCTTTGTTTTGAACAAGATTTTTTTGAAGTGAATAGTGCAAAAGTTAAAAAAATCTGCGTCTTCCTGTAACTATAGCAATAAAATTGAAATTTTGTTTTAAATGAAATCTCTCATCACAAACAGATTCTCAAATAATGTCTTCTTCAATTTTTTGAAATATGAGTAGTTTTTGCGCAATATTGTGTAAAAAATAGGCAGTTTTGAAACAATTTAAACATTTTTTTCTCAAAAACCCAATTTTTAAAATATTTTTCCTCGTATGTAGCAAAGAAAGTGGTGCTAGTCTCATTTTCGGCAAACTCTCTGTACTTTTGACACAGTTTTTAAATAAAATCTGTTCTAAATAATCTGTTCTTAAACTGTTCAAATTTTGTATAAACTTTTAAGTACCAAGAGTATACATTACTGAAAGACGTTATCACTATTTAGTAGCCAAAAAAATTACATCTTTACTTTAATTAAATGACAGAAGTAGGTATGTTTAAAAAAAAAGTTATCATAAACGTGACAAAGGAAGAATAAGAAGTGACACGTTGTGAAATGGAAAGCTATGGATCAAAATAATCAAATTACTAATTCACCTGTTGGAATTGTAAAATTATAGTTGAAGGAATTTAATAAAGCGACGATAAAAGTTCAAGAGTGTCAAAACATTACTAACTATAATTTTGTAAA
Source organism: Teleogryllus oceanicus (assembly GCA_964035755.1). Taxonomy (NCBI): domain Eukaryota; kingdom Metazoa; phylum Arthropoda; class Insecta; order Orthoptera; family Gryllidae; genus Teleogryllus; species Teleogryllus oceanicus. Next base: position 35,524,121 of record CAXIVR010000011.1, on the reverse strand, counting down.
AGGAAGAAAGAGGATTATCATCGTAAAGTGGGACGAGAGATGTCATTAAGTTGCTCTGTATCTATTTGGAGGTTAACTGCATGAGTAATTAGTAGTACTTTTAATAAAAAGCTTTTCGGAAAGCAGTCTTTGATGTAGTTCTTTTCTATATCAAGAATTTTAATGTCATGCCAAAGACCGTTATTAATATTGTTGATTTTGTGTTGTGTGAAGACGTTATGTTTGGGTGCAACCATTTTAATTAATATATAATTTGAAACGAAATTCTGGGGCTCACTTGGTCGTACCTTTGTATATGACAAGACAGTTTTGGCATGAAATCTAATAAACAACCTTAAGTGCTGTTGATTGGAGTGGTATCTTTACATTTCTTTTTATGTTGTAAAGGATGAGAATGGAAGTAAAGTAATCTCCCATAAAAATATGTGTTGTTTTCGATAGCAATAAGTGAATACTTCACTCTTTGATGCATTTCATAAGTAAAACGTATATTAGGTTGGTATGAATTGAACATATTAAGTATATTATTGACTTTGATTGGATGATACAAAGAATATCAATACATCTACAGTAATAAATTGTCTCTTCGTCTGTGGTCATCGCTAGCGTTTAAACCATTCAGACCATTTTCCGAAAAATTGATATTCCTGGATTGATCTTGGTTCCTGGATTGGTCTTGCGAGTTTGAAACGCATATTTTCAATTAGGAGAGTATTTAAATGAAAAATAATTTCAAAAATGAACAAAAATTCAATATTTTCTCAAAAATGGCTTCAATTTTTTTTATGTAACTTTGTCCTTGGTTAGCATAAAGGTTGAAGAATTGTGCAAAACAATTTTTATTTAAATTACATATGTCGGACAGTGTGTTTTGCGTTTAGTGAAATAATTTTCAAAACAGAAAGTATTGTTTACAGTAATGAAAATAAATATATATTTCAGCCCTGTTGTAAGCGATGAGAAGTCATGAACATACAAGAGAAGACATAAAAAACCGAAGGTTTAAAAAGTTTGAAATAAATAGTGTAGAAGTATAAAAGTGTATATAGAAGTAGAAAAATGTAAATAATTGATGTAAAAAGCATAATCGTATACCTTTTACTTTCTCGTATGCGTACATATATATGGAGTAATAAATGTAGTATCGAGAAAGTTATGTAATGCTGCGGAAAATCGATTTCGAGATTTCAACACGTTTTGGGGTGATACCAAAAAGCTGTTTTGTTTTTCACAAACGTCCGTCCGTCTGTTCGTCCGTCTGTCCGTCCGTCTGACCGTCCGTCCGTCTGTGAAAACCACTAGGGTCTAAACCATACGTAGGATTTCTTTTCAAAATAGATATTCCCTGGTCGATTTGGATCGACTCAAAGGCTTTGCGATTTCGAAATTCATTCTTTAAAATTTGGGGGGCCTGTACATATTTAAAAGTTTCTCAAAAATGGCTCCACTTTTTTTCCTTATATTTATTGTAAGAATAAAGTAGAGTACACTAATAAAGATGTCATATGTCCAATTTTCACTGTTAACACTGAATTTTTGAAAATTGCAACAGATTAAATTGTTTCCGCTTGTGTTTTACAAAATTGAAGACAGATTTTTCCTTCAAGTAAAATTGTTTCTACATAGTTCTTTCATTAGGATCATGTACATTTTTTTGTGAAAACTTTAGTAATTTTCGCGCAATTTTGCTTTCATTATGTGCAATATTAAAAAATAACAAAACGATTTTCTTGAAAAATGCTCCAAATTTTTTCTTTAAATTGTTGGTAGGAATAGTGCTAAATGAACTCTTTGAGATGACATAAACGTCATTTTTCTGTACCCTTTTCTTTTTTTCAAAAATTACAAGAACAAAAAAATCAAAATACTGATGTATTTTTTTACTTGTTTCTCACGTCGTTAATACTTACATTACCGGCGATTAGTTTACATTATTGCATTTATGAGTATATGTGCTTTAAGTGATGTCACATAAAGTTTCTCGAAAAGGGAAAAGTTTTCTGTGAAAATGAGCTCAAATTTCCGTGTTTTCAGAAATGTTTAAACACCATTTTCTCAAAAACAGCACCTATTTTTTTCTTCAAACTTTTCGAACGAGTACTGCTAATTGCACTGTTTAAGATGATATAAATGTTTTTTAAATATCTCTCGTGCCTTTGATACGCACGTTTCCAGCAATTTGTATACATTATTGCATTTGTGAATTGAAATACTTGAAATGCTTTCCAATAAAGATTTTCAAAAACTCAAAAGATATCTGTGAAAAATGGCTTCAAATTTCGCATTTACAGTAATGCATAAACAGCATTTTTTTTAAAACGTCTCTAAATTTTTCGACGAAAATGTCCATTTTGAACCAGGTTTTACTCTTCTATAATATTCTTAACGTAATATTCGGTTCTAATATTAGGAAACCGAATCTGTGAAATTTTCCAAAGAATGTACTTTGGCGATATATGGCAGCTGGCAAGAGTATGTAGCAAGTCCGAAAAGCTAGCCCAGACGAAATAAATTAGAAACTAACTAGTACAAGAAAGTCTGCCATTCTCGTACCACTAGTTTGTTATTATCTCCATTTTGCAACGTACTGAAGTCGCTAATAACTATCGTTGATATGACTTACAATAAATGCATTTAAAAAAGATGAAGTAATTATGGAAAAAGGTAATGGGAGTGTAGGTTTCCGCGGTCGGAGTCAGTAACTACTTGGGTGTCCGGGACTCTCTGCGTCCTAGGCACAGATGCAAACGTTTCGACCGCCATTTTACAACATTCCTCAGCGCGAAATGGTGGGGCATTTAGGGAAATTGGGCATTTCGCCCTGAGGAAGGTCGCTGCATGACGATTGAATCATTGGCACCTAAGCCTGGGACGTGGCGTCTCCCGGACAGCCAAGTAATTACGTAAAGAGATGCATTTAGAAATAGTACATTATGAAACGATGTAATGATGGGTATTAATACACGAGTGTATTATTACGATACGGGCGAGATACGAGCGAGTATCGTAAACTTCACACGAGTGTACCCATTACTCTCATTACTTCGAGTTTCATGCGGTACATTTTTTACGACTTCTAGTAACTTTTATAAGTTAAACTTGTACATAGCATCGTTTCGTGGCAGTTGACATTCAGGATTCAGCCAAGCGCACCTAGCGGGCCTGTCGCAGATGGCTTTGGTGCCAACTCCACCTCTGATTCACTTGACATTTTAAATTAAAGAATTAGCCGGTTTTTAAGGGCAATCGCACGGCAGCAATATATAACACATTACTTGCGTTCTGATCTTAACGTCAGTCAAATGTTCCCTCTACCATTACCCTAGTCAAATAGGATCAAAGTGAAATTACGATTCAATTTATTTTAATGCTATTCCACGTAAAAATACTAATAATAAAATATATTAAAACTGACAACCATGTAAATAATATTAAACGCGATTTTAATGTACACAATCGAACGAAATATTTACTAGAACGATTCTCAATGATTAATTTTCAATATTTGGTTTGTGAACTTATCTATGATTGGTCAAGAACTGATATCATAAAGAAATCTGTATCGTAATGAGTATCATTATGCAACGGGTGGCAGCCATCAAATGGCAGCATTATAGAATGGGAGTAGGAAAAAGAAGTGAGACAGGGGAGGCGTCCCGTGTGGTACCTTTGGGGTATCCGCCGCCGCCGCCGCCCCAGCCGTGCTTGCCCCCGCGGAAGCCGCCGCCCAGGCTCAAGGTGAGGCCTCCGGAGAAGCCGCCCCCGCCGCCGCCCCAGCCGCCGCCGCCGCCCCCGCACTTGTGGCAGAAGGTGCGCTTGCGCCGGACGTTCTCGGCGCCTCCGTCGGCACTCTCAGCGCCACCTGCGGCCCACGGAGCGCACACATTAGCTCGCACACGCCAAAATGCTTAAAAGTTTAGGCCTAAAGAGGCCGCCAAGGTATAACCAGGGACGGATTATGATGACCTAAAACATGGCTAAAAATTATCAATAAAATCCTCTTAAAATTTTTATTTAAATACCCTAAAAGCAAAGACAAATGACGTTAAAAATTGAACAAACGAGCTCAGATGAACAACTTAAAACATCGCTAAAAATGATCAATAAAATGTTCTAAAAATGTTTTTAAATGCCCAAAAAAATGACGTTAAAAAATTGATCAAACCAGTTCAGATGAACAATTCAAGCCGTTGGATTCACATAGATTACTATAAGAAAGGACTGATTTGACTGCTACAGCTTGGCTACTGGTGGCAATATAACTGCAGGTTATGTCCTTACACACAAGTCATCTATGCGTTCGTTTATAGTTAGCTCATTTGTAATTGGATTCATCACTGTCTCTTGAAATGCCATCGCCCTCCACGACATTCTTTTGTTTCCCGACCTGTCAAAGTGTCCCTTCTTAGAGTAAATTCTCTGTACTAGGTAACTGATGTAATCGAGGCGTCTTCCTTTCGAACAAGTGAATTCAGCTTGCAAATTTTATTTTTTTTAAAGAGTTGTGGTAGGTCTTAAGATATTTTTTACTTTATATACGACTTTAGCACCAAAAGGCACATGCATTTTTCTATGTGTTTGTTACAAACGGTGTAGAAGATAAGGTGGAAAGTTTTTTTCTGTGTTACAACAATCCTGATTGACCCTACTTCCATTTCCTCTACTAAAGCAAAGAAATGATCAATACGTGGGCCGTGTTCTTTGCTCTGGAATCCAGCCCAAAGCAGAGGAAAGTGCGCGGCGCTGGGCGAGGCCTTACCGTCGGGGAGGGCGGCGCCGGGGGCGCTGGGGACGGCGGCGGGGGCCGGCAGCAGGGCGCGCGCCAGGGCTCCTCCTGCAACCACAACACCACACCTCAACATCTCAACGCCTCAGCACATCAACACCTCAACATTTCAACACTTCAGCATCTCAACACCTCAGCACATCAACACCTCAGCGGCAGCGGAGCTCAGTCATCAACTGATGTCACTGCAGCGCCTCTGACCGGGAGGTCCTAGGTTCGAGTCCTGACGGCGGCAGGATTTTCGACACTAGCTTTTCAGTTAGGTCGAATTCAGTCGCTGTCTGGAGGAGAATTCTAGCGGCCGGCTGCTCTGATCGGTAATTTTCCGTGGTTTCCCGATCAACACCAGGCGAATGCCGGAGCAGTACCCTACCAAACGGTCCACGGACCGCGCGCGATCTGTCCTTCCTCTTCCTTGTCCTATCCTCTCCCTTACACACACACTTACACTTACATCACCACACTATCACATATTCCGGGAGACCGGTCGGGAGCATAGAGCTTGTCCCGGCTGGGGCGGTGCCCGCTGGTTGGAGAGTTCTGGTTAGGGAAACCCACAAGCCGACGGTAGGTCGGTGCCGGATCTCGCCATACAGCGGGGAAGATCACCACCATCCCGAGAAAAACATGCACTACACTAACTGGACTAATGACCGAAGCAGTTGACGCGCTCGGAAACACGAAAAATCAATCAATCAACCAATCAATCAACACCTCAACATTTCAACACCTCAGCATCTCAAAACAACAGCACCTCAACATCTCAACACTGCAAACTTCGCATCGTTACAAGGTAATTTACAAGGTAATCAAAATTAAAGGCTAATTAAACGCTCAAGGAAACAAATGTTCCAATTCATATTTACCAAAATTCACGGTTATTGAAAGTAAAAGATAACATACTTATTTTGATACCTAAGTTACTTTGTACAACCGAGAATTTTTTAAAATAAAGGTCGGAATTTTATCCCCATAAAATTAGATATAAAGTTTGTGTAGGGTGTATTTTCTTCCGACGTTTTAGTTAGTTCGTCGTTAGCTCGTCAGAACGTTTTGTTACAATTGGAGGTTTGCTTAAATGAATGTTTCAGATTTCTAGGACCCTAAAACTATTTTCCCAAAAATTAAATTTAAAATTAAATTTAAAATTTTTATCTTTCTTGATAAAATTTCTACAGAAGCTTGCTTGGAATGAAAATATATATTTTTGAGCATACGTAATACAATCTACTTTACTTTTAGGGAGAAATAATTGAAGTAAATATTCACCTAAATAAAGTACATTTTATATCATATTGCATTTCTTCTGCCAGGTTTAAAAATATGATACCAAGAAATATTCTACATTAGCGCAAATATTTTATCATCTATAAAAATTAGAATGCATTATGTCAATGTATTTTCATCTTACAATTTCACTCTATTTTTACAATTTAAGTGCTGCATTTCAGTATGTTACAAATACTATATGCATATTGCCAAAAGTAAAAGCCAGGCTCTTTTCTGCCAACAGGGTATTGAACATTATGAAGCAACTTTCCACATCCACGGAAGTTAGAAGCGCATACTTGGAATATCACAAATAATTTGCCTGAAAATCTTCATATTTATCCATATTCTTAACACAAAAGTTCTTTCCAGTACATCATCAATGTAACTTAATCTAGAATCTTCATTTTTTTCGCAGTACTTTTTCAATTTTTATAGATAAGGCTCCATTTTAACGAAATATATAAAATATGTGCCTGTCATTACACGATTATGAACTAACAGGAAAAATTGGCCAAACGTGCGCAAATATGCACTAATATGTTAATTTACATAGCATCCAATTCTAAATATGAAAAGAAATCCAAGCAACAGACAAAAATATGCCAAATCTTAGTATTTCGCTCGGAAATTATTACAAATAATTTTGAGTATAATGTTCATACATTGATAATTGTTAACGTTGGAAACAATTTCGAAGTATTCCATTACTGATGCAATGGTTTGTGCAGATTTGATTGAGGTTGAACTGCCGAAGAAAGTAATTCAAACTACATACACATGTAGTAAACTGATCACATTTTTTAAATTGTAATTTGGTTAAATATCATAAATTATAATTTTTTATTGACATGGATTAACAACCCCAAACCATTCTAACTAAGAAATTGAGAAAAATGTCATTTTTTCTATCAAAGTATAATGCCAATTAGAAACTGTTCAGGAAACTGAAATTTAATTGTTCATAGAAATTTAGGCAATTAGGTTTTTTAAATCCTTAATAGTACTCATTTATTTCAGTTGTTTCTAAACCCCAACAAATAAATAAAATGAATCAGAGTTTTCAAGTTTTATGTTCTTTTGAAGTTCAGGTTTCTCTTAACATTTTGTATCTACTTTAGAAATTTGAAATTGGATGCTAGAAAGAAAGACGAAACTCTGCTGAAACTGTAAATTTAAAATAAGACAGACAGGAGAGCATTTTACTACTGGATTGGTCATTTAAGAGTCAATTTAATTACTTAAGCCAAAATTCAGAAATATATTGTGACTAATTTGAGAATCTATAATGGAGTTGTAAAGTTGTAATTCTGGGTAAGTTTCTTCATTATTCATCAAAAAGGAGGTTGATGGCTAGAGGATTTGTATGGGCTTCAGACGTTGAAGATAACTTGAGCTACTTGTTTCGATTCTTTGAGTGACTGTTGGTACTTCGAAGTCTCTATGGAGCGTTGTGTTTGAGATGTACCATGGAGCAGAATGAGCGCAAGGAGAGGGATGAGGAGGTAGAGTTAAAACGGGGCCAATTAGAATAGCGGGCGGAGCGTAATGATTGCGAGGAACGGAACACAAGTAGGTGGACGGGCAAGACGGCCATGGAAGGCCTTCTTGGCAGGCCGTCTTGGTAGGCAGGTTGTTGGGCGAGACAGCCATAGCAGGCCGTCTTGGCCTGGCAGGCCTTCTTGGAGGCAAGTGGTTGGCGAGACCGCAGGCAGGCCGTCTTGGCAGGCAGGTTGTTGGCGAGCGCCATGGCAGGCGGTAGGCTGGTGGTTGGGCGAGACGACCAAAGGCGAGCGGGGCCTGGAGGCTGCTTATTAGATGTGATTAATTAATACCCGCCTCTGGGATGCTCATGAGCAGCGTACTAGCTTCCCGTCCAGTGGTCCTGGGATCGATTCCCGGTCGAGGCAAAAATAGAGTTGTAGCTTTCCTCTAAAATGGTCCCAGTTCTGTAGCTGTTTGACAAAGAAAAGCTCAAGCAGACGGATCTTGCTAGTTACGATGAAGAGAATACGCCACGTTCCTTTCTTACCCCAGAGCATGGGAATTTACTAGGCCCAGGCATGAGGGACACCGGTGACTCGCCGGCGAATTCGGGCTACTCACCCAATAACGCTAAATACATACATAATTAATACTCGACAATATTTATATTATCATATATATTATATTATATTATTATATTTATATTATATATATTTATAATATTATAATTATCGATAATTATATGTTGTATGGATTCCAGACGTGGTCACTAACGTAAAAACAGAAGAGTGTGCTGGAATATGTCAATATACCATACAACTATATAACGTATCCATACAACATATATCTGGAAATAAAAATAAAATCGGAAATCCATCGATCCATCACTGTACGTAAAATTAGATCTCATGAAACAATTTGTGAAGGACTTAGCTAACGATGGGCAGTGTTTCAAATACCTTTGTGAAAAGTTTCCGCAATTGTCTGAAGCAAAATTAAAAGAGGGTATTTTCGTTGATCCTGATATTAGAAAAATTATGTAAATGTGAACTACATATGACAGTAAATGAAAGAAGCGTGGATTGCATTTAAACACGTAAATAAGTTCCTAGCGACGAAAAAGACCGAGACTCTCAAGGAATTGTTGCCAAATGTTGGATGCTCTCAAGAAATTGGGATATGTAATGAGCCTCAAGGTTTACTTTTTAAACTGTCATTTACAATTCTTTCCGGACAAGGTGAGCGTTTTCATCAAGATCTGCAAGTGAAGAATAAACGTCACCAGGGACTCTGGGACACCAACATGATGGGAGATTACTGTCGGCCACTTCACTGAGAGAGTCAACAAACGCCACATAGGAGAAAATGCTATATCAGAAGCTTTAAAGAAAAGAGAAAAAGAAAACACACGTCAAAAGATACGTTAAACCTTTGTAGAATGTAATATCAAGAATATAAAGCCATCTTCTATGTTTAAATCAAGTTCTGTTGGTATTTTACAAGTGTTTACTTTTCATTTTTATTGCATACTTAGCATATTTTCCCAGATCAAATTGTGACTAAACTGTGGGTGATGGAAACAGAGTTCAGATAAGGATTCAGCACCCAAAAATCTATAAAAATCATCTATCAATATTTAAAAAGTTTTTGAAACCTTTTTGGGGGTCTGTGTAATCCAAATATGCCGCAATCTGCGAACTTCTGTAGTTTTCGTCTTAAATCTGAGTAATGCACCCTCCTCCGTATCCAGCAATAATAGACGTGCGTTTTGTGTGCACGGTAATAAAAGAGAAAAATCCCTCATCTTCCCTTGTCGTATACATTATGTACTTTTGAAGTTTTTCATTGTGAATTGTTTTAAATTTTCAAATGTTACCAAAGTATGGGAATTTAAAAATTGCTTTTAAGAAAATAATGTAAGATCCCAAACAACGCAAGGCAGTCTTTGATATTAGAATGCTGTACAACTAAATAAAAGAAAATGATAGTTTATTAAAATTTGAACCAAATCATTAATAAAATAATATTAATTAAAAACTATATTATTGGCATCACATTGATTCTGAAACGCTCTCAGAGCAATTGGATAAGAAAAGTAATGAGCAACGCCGCAAACTCTGCTTAGAGCAGAGTCTGCTAGTTAAATAATAATGTGACTCAAAAAGCATTCCCTTTCTGTTTTTTTCACAAGACATTTTTGCAGGCACATGTCGAAAGAGCAGCGATTTCTCTAGAAACTGACACTAGCGATTCAACGGACGTAACATAAAGTTCAAAAAAATAGAAGAAAAGGAAGAAGAAGAAGAAGAAGAAGAAGAAGAAGAAGAAGAAGAAGAAGAAGAAAGCATAGTGTCTTTTGAACGTTTTGTTAGCAATTTGTTAGACAGTTTGTTCACGGGTTGCAATCTCATTGGTATCAGGCATATTGCACGTGACATCCGCCAGGAGCAACAGAGCGACCTGGCCCGCAACCAATTGAAGTTACGATCCCCATCAGGTGGTGTTTTTTGTGAACACACGTGTTTGAGGTTTTGGGAGCATCTCTGGCCGGGAGGTTTTAATGTTTGAGTCGCGATGGGGAGTATTTTTGATACCAGATAGATAGCTCGGACGGATTCGTCCGCTGTTTGAAGGAGAATTTTAGCGGCCGGCTGCCTTGCCGCTTCTAGCGGCGGTGGTTTGCCATGATTTCTCTGATCAACAACAAACGAACGCCCGAGTAGTACCCTAACAAACGGACCTTGGAGAGCGCGCGATATTGCCTTCCTCTTTCTTGTCCTATCCTCTCCCTAACATAAACCCCGACTCACACTCACACACACCACTACACTACCACACAGGGCGAAGAACGAGTCGGTAGCTTAGACCTTGTCTCAGCTAGCGCGGTGCCAGATAGATATACCTGTTGGGGAAGAACCCGACAAGCCAACGTGTATGTCGACGCAGGATCTCGCCATCCAGCGGGATCACAGCTACATCCCGCAGTAAAACATGCAGAACATTTACAGGAATAATGCCCGTAGCAGTTGACGCGCCCGGAAACACTAATCAATTAATCAAAACCGCGAAACTTCCTTCCTCTTTCTTGTCATACCCTCTCCCCTAACACTTAGACTTACGTGGACTACACTACGAAACATGAAGAAAGACCAGTCAGGAGCTTAGATCTTGTCCCGGCTGGGGTGGTGCCCAGCTGGCGAGATATCCCTGGCTGGGGGAACCTCCCAAGCCGACCTGTAGATTGGTGCCCAGTCCAGCGGGGAAGATCACCGCCACATCTCGAGAAAAAGCATGCACTACACTTACAGGAATAATGCCATTAACCGTTCACGCGACCATAAACACTAATTAATGAAAATCGCCCACGATCTCTCCTTCCTCTTTCTTGTCCTACCCTCTTTCCATAAACATTCCCACACTTTAAAGACTTACATGCACCACACTATCACACATGTCGGTAGACTAATCAGGAGCTTTGAGCTTTTTCCGCTCGTTGCTGTGTCTCACTAGGGAAAGATACATGGATGGAAGCACCAACCACCAAGGCAGGGGTACCTCCCCCCCAACCGGGAGCGGTATCTCAGTGCATCAACTGATGTCACTGCAGTCCCTCTGACCGGAAGGTCCTAGGTTCTAGTGCCGACAGCGGCAGGATTTTTGACATTAGCTTTTCAGCTAGGTCGAATTCAGTTGCTGTCTGGAGGAGAATTCTAGCGGCCGGCTGCTCTGATCGGCAGGTTTCTCTGACCAACACCTGGCGAATGCCGGAGCAGTACGCAAGCAAACGGGATATGGACCGCGCGCGATCTTTCCTTCCTCTTCATTGTCCTAGCCTCACTCTTTACACACACACTAACATGCACTACACTACCACACATACCGGGAGACCGGTCGGGAGCTTAGAGCTTGTCCCGGCTGGGTTGCTGCCCGGCTGGTGGGAGAGTCCTGGTTGAGGGGAAAACCCCGTTAGCCGACGGTACGTCAGCGCCAGATCTCGCCATCCAACGGGGAACGATCACTGCCGCCTCCCGAGGAAAAACATGAACTACACTTACGGGACTAATAACCTAAGCTGTTGACGCGCCAAAAATCACGACCCACCCCCCAGCTCTAGCGCCCTCTACCCCGCCGTGCTCAACGCCCCCTGCGGGCTGCTGACCTGGGTGCGCGCTCCGTCGGCCGGAAGCTCCCCCCCCCCCCCATGGTGGCGGTGCGGGTGGGAATGACGCGCGCCCCGCCGCCCGCCGCCTTATACGCCTCGCCCCGCCTCGCGCCGCCGCGCCCCGCCGCCGCCTAATCACCTCCTCGCTCCTCGCACGCGCACGGGGAATCCGCGCCGGCCGCCTCGGCCTTCACCTTCCGCGCACCCGGACCCTGCCACCCCCCCTCCGCGCAGCCGCGGCCGGCGAACCCGCACGCAGACACCGCCAGCCGCACACGCACGCCTCTTTTATTGTCCCCTTAACAAAAAGCAGGGAGATCTTGCCACTGGATGGCCAGATCTCAACAAGGCATTCAAAACTATTGATTGGACAATGCTTATTGAGAAAATGTACAAATGCGAAATCAAAGGTGGCGTTAAAAAGTGTTTTATTCCATATCTTAACAAAAGAAAGAAAAAAGTAAAATATGATAAAATTATCTCAGATGAAATAAGCGAAGATTTAGGTGTTTCGCATGGGTCAGTTTTGGGTCCAATATTGTTTATAATTTACATTAATGACTTAATCAAGTATATGATAAACTGTTTTGAGAGTGATTGTAAAATTAAATTTTTTGCTGATGACACATAATTGTATGTAATTGGAGAAACAGAAGCGGAAATTGAATTTAAATTGCAGAGTGTATTTATTTCATTAGAAGAATGGTTATGGGTAAATAGATTAAAAATAAATGTTGAAAAAACTAAATTTATTATTTTACGTAGTAGAAGAAACATATCAGTAAGAGAAACTAAATTATTCAAAATTGACTTAAAGGAAATACAACGGGTATACAAAATGAAATATTTTCAGGTAATTTATGTCAATAAAAGAGAGAATTAAAAATTAATTAAAAATCATATAATAGGAGATTAAGTAAACAAAATCCAAAGAGTGAAATATAAAATAACAATGGAAACAAGCCAAGCCCAACATTTAATAATTAATTACAGTAAAACTGCACATGCAAAAAATAGACTTTCAAAGGATTTGAATTATATAATAAATTACCGTTAGAAACAATAAATTACAGAATTTAAAAGAAAAAATATATCAAAGTACAAAATTAAGTTTGTAAATAGTTTATAGATATAAACAATGTATGTAAATATGTATTTTGTATAACTAATAGCGGAGAAGGCTAAATAAACCAAATCTATCTATTGGGGCAGAGGTTTATTTCTACTTTCTTGTATACGTACGTATGTACAGAGTATAGTAATATACGTAGTATAGAGAAAGTTATGAAAATCTGCAGAAAATCGATTTCAAGTTTTCAACAGAAATACACGTTTTGGGTGCCCCTGATACCGAAAAACTGTTTTTCTTTAACGTCTGTCTGTCCGTCTCTCCGTCCGTCCGTCCGTCCGTCCGTCAGTCCGTCCGTCAGTCCGTCCGTCCGTCAGTCCGTCCGTCCGTCCGTCCGTCCGCCCGCCCGTCCGTCCGTGGGTCTGTCCGTCCGTCCGTCAGTCCGCCCGTCCGTCAGTCAGTCAGTCAGTCCCGGCCGGCCGGCCGTCTCTCCGTTTTGAACAGCACTAGCGCCTAAACCATACGTAGGATTTTTTCTAAAATGGATATTCTCCTGTCGATCTGGCTCGACTCGAGGGGCTGCGATTTTGAAAAACCTTCTTTAAAATGTAACGGTTCATGTAAAGACCGTAAAGTTAGTCGACACCAAGGAAATTAGACAACTTAACTACGAAACAATCAGTGCCATTCTGTAGCACCACTTGTTTATAGTTCGGATACATTAAGCTGCTGCCTTGCTGCTAGAGGGGGGACTTTATCTCAATAACTAACTAAACAATTAATTATATCTAATTTAAAGTTCAAATACCTGTACTTTGGAATGTGTAACTTATAGTAAGATGAACTTTTTACTAATTACTGGAGGGACTTTTCTTTTATGACAGGTGATTTTTTCCTACATTCACACATCATTCTTACTTCACAGGTTCATTCACACTCATTCACATAATCACATCCCTGGTCCTCAGCATTCAGCACTCGTTTCTCTGCGCATTCCATCCTGAGCTGGCAAAGATACGATGAACCGGCGCCCAACGCTATCTCAGTTACTTATTGTCCGAATAATATTTCTGACTACTTGACAGCTGCGGATGGGGTAGAGCACACTGTTGCCACTTACTCGAGCGGCACACACTCGTATTAGATCACAACAACAGCGGTAGTAACAAGGAACAAATCGCAATAAGAGCACACATCAGTATGCGGCACAGAACCGCACACACGTTGCATAACCAAAGGAGTAATGGCACTCTTCCAGTTGGTTCGCGCTGTTAGGTTTCATTTGTTTCTTAATCATTATCGGCAACACTGGAGTGACATCAACAGAATTTGAAACCTCTGATTGGATGAAGTACCCTCTCTCCCCTGACAGCCGGTAGCTGTCAAGTAGGCAGAAATATTATTCAGGCAATATTTCCCATGCGCCCAGAAATTGGAAAAAGAAAAAGTATGCGGCCTCCTGCCATGTGAGAGTTGTCTACAGAAACACGGAAAAAATAAAAAAATAAAAATGATGCCACAATAGCACATACTTTCTCGCATTATTTCTAAATTTGTCGTTTTCGAAAATTGCCCGAGTTCAAGAAAATGAGAACTGTGCCATTATTTTAAGCGCTTTCCTCTATCTTCTATCCCTGGAATATTTTTCAACAAAACATTTGGAGACAGTTCGAAAAATTTGTTCGAGAAAATTTTATTATTCATATTAACTTCAAGCACTACTTATTCACATGTTTCCATTTTGATTGAAAATGCAAGAATTTGATTGCTTTATTTCCCCTGTTCTCATACTGGGCGAAGTGACCGAATTCCCGTACTCAGGGCTAACCGCTTACGACACCCCTGACGTAATGAGACAGCAAGGCTTCAAGGAAGATCCACGTTGAATACTTATTCACGTTATGGAACAGTGTTTTTTATATTCTTTGTGTGTTATGTATTGTGTGTTATGCATAAGCAATATTACTTTAATCCAGCATTCATGAAGACTGTTTCTGTTAAAGTATTTAAATTATTGTAGTATTATACGAGAGTGTTTGATTTGTTGTTCTCGAGCAATGTGCACGCTACTTTTTCAAAAGAGATTTTGGGTGGTTTTCTTCGACAGCAGTTCCGTTTCTGCAGGCCACTAGTTTTATTTTATTTCTGCTTACTCAAATTCTTGAATAAAAACATTTAATTTTTAATTATTATTCTTTTTATAATTAAAATAAGGATGAAGATTAGGAAACTAAATTATAAAAAATAATCGAAACAAAATGGTTTAAGATTAAGTTATTCTACATTGTGAAAATTTTCTTCGAGATGATATTTCTCACGATATTCTTCAAAAGATAAATTTTGATGAAACTGAATCATGTTGCAATAAGTGTAAAAATGTTAACGTTTTCATGTGAATTCGGAAATAATCCTATATTGTATAATCTCATAAAACATTACTGATTTCATCAGCTATTTCACAAACACATAGTAGTAATTGAATAAGAGTGAAGAAATGTAGATTATAAATAATGTTGCAGTAACCATTCCTATAAAGAATATTTTGCTCCCAGGGAAATAAAGAACAAGAGATCTCATCCAATTACACATCTGAGCGCGTCTCAGGCGAGTACACGTGACATTAGGGAATAAAATATTTTATGTTCACTCCTTGATATTAACCTTTTGTAATATGACATTTTTCGGAATTGATATAGATTTGGAGGAGAAGCTCTCCAAACAATTGGCAACCGACAAAATTATTTACCATAAAGTATTACCAACCATTACCATAAACTGAATTGAATTTATTTTACTTTAAAGATATAATGGTTTGCTTCTTATAATAAACTTTAATTATTTACTAGTAAAAATTTCGCATGTAAATTAAAAAAATCAATTGCAAATGGGGACCAGGAATGTAATCGCCCCCGTCTCCTCTTTTATGCTGCATTCGCCTTTGAAAACGCCCCAACATGGACCACACAGGTCCAGACGGGCACCACAAGCCCCTTCACATTAAATTAATATAGAAGTGAATTGGAGAGTGGAGAAAGAGTACTGGACTAGAAAGTTCATTTAGAAATAACTCAAGTTACAAATTTTGATTAAATAGGACAAAAACTGTTCAGATTTTAACTACTTTCTTTTCTCAGAAATGTTGAACCAAGAGCATGTAATCTGAGGAATATTATTGAGATAAAAACTTTATTAATAATGCGTTGTAACTTAAACAAAGAATGTATTGTTTTTCTCCTCAAGGAAGATTCACAAACCAAATTTCTTGAAAAAGAACAATATACCACAAAAATACAGTTTATTGTTGTAAGAGTAATAGAAAGTGATATAAAACACAGTTGATAATGAGTTGCTTCTATTTGATACGGATATGCATCTGAGAAATATGGATTGAAAAATAGATTTAATCGATGGAATGAGGCATATTGGTTTGAATACATTCATTAACAAACTCATTTGAAGCTTTGGAAGCTTATCCTTCATGGTATATGTAACTATGATTTGTATTATCTTTGAAGTTTTGGATTTCAAAAGCACTGACCCTCAGTTGCCGATAATAAAACCGGCGGCGGCGCTAGCCGAATGCGTTTACTACGCTTCGTGAAGCCACGGAGGTTAAGCGCATTCGAGACTCGCGGGTTCGTGGTTGGGTGACCGGCCAGGAACCCGGATCTAACGGCGTCGAGCCCTGGCCGAAGGGATAAAAGGCACTGACTGACTGCGACGTGACGAGACTTGATAATTATTAAAAAGTAAAAGCACATTAATGGAGGATTACTCCTAAGTGTAAAGCGCTCAACGCCCCTTAAGGGGTTTGGAGACGCGTTGCGTCAAGATGTGGACGCAACAAATTAAAACAAAAACAAAAAAAAAACATCTCTTGCCCTGGAACTTGTGGAAGAGGTAAAGTCTGCATGCAGACAAAGCAAATTGATGAAACATTGGGTTTTTCTGCACCCAACTTTGTGACATCTTGTATTTTCGTATACAATTTATTTGTACACCTTTTGGGAATCAATTATTCAGATACAGCAACTTTTCTAGCTTATCTTGGCTTTAAATCCTTAAGTCTCACTCCTAAATGGGAAAGATAAAAATCATGCAAATTTCAAGTTGAATTTTTTTTGGAAAACTTCAAGCTCATGTATTACAGACTTTTCCTTTTCAATATATTTTTATGAATATGTTGTGCAATGTTTTGACGTTCAATTCACTCTGCAAAACTTCACAGAATCGGATGAGTAGTGTGTAATTTTCGTTGGAAAGGATTCTGTGTATTCTTTTATCTTAACAATATGTTTGTGCTTGTTAGCATAAGGTCTGTTATTATGCTTTCCTCAGCCAACTTTTGGAGACTGACCTGACAAAAGAATTTCTGCCAGTCGTTGAATCGGAATTTGTGATATTCCATTTAAGCTCGTGAATGCCTGTTTGCAAACTTGACAGTAAACACATTATTTCAGCCTACAATAATAAAATCACTGGCTCTTCGCTTTCTGTGTATTTTTCTGGTTTTTGTCACCTCACCTCTGGCTTTTCTTTTCATTACAGGCATACTCTCGATCAGTCACAAAACAAAAAACAATTGCATCAGCCTCGTACTTCTGGCAAACGCGCTGTGAGATGTCAACCATCCGCTGCGAGCAACCCGAGTCACCAGTCGTCTGAAATCCTCAGTGAAAAAGCAATTCATGTCCAGAACAGATACTGTTCATTCACTCATCAAAGAGGAGCTGCCTAATTTGAAGTCAAATGACCTCATATTGAACTGTTTTCAATTTCAGCACGTAGTTCCGTGCCTTCTGCACTAAATTATGTAAAAAACGAAAATGACCAATTTCGTACTAGTACTGGTACTCACTCATTCAAATAATATTTCCAGGGAGTTATAAACTAATATCATAAATGAACATTATACATTTTTATATTGAAGCGACATCAAAATGATCTAAGCAGAATGATAGTAATTTCACCTAATTACCTCGTTTTTTGTTTCATTCAGTAACCATGCCGCTTTTAATTTAAAACAATTTATAAATACGAGCTCAAAGTATCACAAGAACTTGATATTATTCTGCTTATCAATCTATCTATCGATAATATGTTTATGACTATTATGAATCAAAAGCTTGCAAGGAATTGGAAGCTCTGAAAATTAACACGCAATATTGAGTTGTCAAATATCACGTGTATTGCACTTTGTAATACATTGAACATCACAAATAAAGTATGCTAGCTAGGATTACGTATCATCGTTTATTCTGGATGAATAATGAACTCTTTATAAAATCCAACAATGACGAACGAGCCAAGCACGATTTAAATTCTGGTTTTAACTTTCCTAATAGGGTTGCTCGTTGAAGCAAAATTATCACTTAAGGGTCCCAAGAGGTGATAATATTTTATTAGCGCACTCATATGGATGCTAAAAGAAGCTGAACAATGGCGCTAGGGCTATAATGGATTAATTGGAATTGTCATAAAGACATCATTACGCCACTTTTTCGCAGACGATAAACGAGTGGTGTTTGAAACAAGTGACGTGATCCTATTTACTGCAACTCTGAGCCTACACCTTCATAGTGCTCCATTCACCACGCCTGTTTACTGTGAGCTTCGAAATGAACGTATTTCTAGGGATCCGTGAACACTTTTTGGCTACGAAAATAAGAGTAATTAATTGCAAATAATTAAGATATATAATGTATAACTTACTAATTTTGCAATGTTAGATACAGACAATTATAAATACAACTACGAACATTGATTGTTAACCTTTGGTTCTGATCTACTCTCTTTTCGGTTCCTCCCTATGGGTAGATACATTTTTTCGGCACGAAAGACATATTTTCACACATTCTCAATGTTCATTAAAAAAATTGGAAAATTCTCTTTTCTAAAAATGCGCAATTTAAGCTTATTGTCGCCAAAAGGTTCAATTTTTGCAAAATTCCATGAGAAAATATTTGAAACACTTGTACTCAAACATTCAATAATGTACAGAAAGCGGCAGTAACAGCATAAGGGATATTTAAACAAATATATTTGTGTATTTTTTAAATGAAAATAATACAACAAAATGGCGTTTTTAGGCATAAATTATGTGAAATCAACTCGCTTTTCAAAAAATTGAACATGACCATTTTTTAAAAGGTTTGTTTAAAGCAAAAATCGCTATCGGCAACAGAAAATTATGGCACATAATTGAAGACACGTATTGGTGACACATAATTGAGAATTGTGACAGATCCATGAGAGAGACTCGAACCAGCGACCCTTCCCTTCGAAACGCTGAGTCCGTACTCGATAACTAGGCCACTTCGGCCACCAGGGACATATAGGGAAATGGCACTTCTGTAATAGGCATAAGCGCATAGTTGTGTCAGTTCTAGCATTAAGCAGCCGAAAAATTGAGAAAATGTAAAAAAATGTTCTTTCGGCAGCAAAAGATGTTAGTTGGAAAGAGATCAGAACCATTCAGAAGCTAGTCGGGACTAAAGAGATTCGAGAACTAACTAGCGCGTGAAAGGCTGTGCCATTCTACAGCACTAGTTTATTTATTTATTTATTTACCATACGTTGTTACATATGTGGATAAACTTTAATGAAAATATTTCGTGCGGGTTTTGAGAATATATTATTTTTAGAAATTGAATACATTGCCAACATGAATTAATGTTCAATTCTTTAATTAATCAGTTCATTATTTTCCAAAAATTCTACATTATTTTTATTAAAGAGCTGTCTTTTACAACTGACTTTGTTTAAAGCAAAAATCGCCATCTCCAATTCTGCAGTTTTCCAATGTTTCCATAAGCCGTACCCGAAAATCGGACTAGTGTCATATTTTTTACCGTCCATTTTATTTTACATAAGTGAAGAAAATTAAAAAAAAATTTGGAGTAGGTTTTTTAGAAACAAATTTTTTGTAAATTTCAAGTGCAAATTACGCAAAACTACTCTTTTTTTTCAGAAAATCGTACATTTTTTAAAGAGCCGTTTTCGTCCAACAGATTTCGTCTGAGGTAAAAATCTCTATCTTCAATTTTGCAATTTTGAAACGCCACTTATTTCAATTTTCGAAAAGAACAGAGGGACAGCTGAAAATGGGACTAGCAACATATTTTTTACCGTCCCTTCATAGACATGAAAAGAAAATTTAAAGAAAAAATTTGGAACGTTTTTCGAGAATTTTTTTTTTAGAAATTGCATAAATTACACAAAAACTACTAGCTTTATCGAAGAATTGTCCATGATCTTTTTAAAGAGCTGATTTGTTACATCATATTTTGTCTGAGGCAAAAATCTCTATCACCAATTTTGTAGTTGTGAAATCTTAACTTTATGCAATTTTTGAAGATATGGAGAGAGTCGAAAATGGTAGGTGCACCATATTTTTACCGTCCCTTAACACATACGAAGCAAAAACTTTTAAAAAAAGTAGTTTTTTTTTAGAAAAAATTGTTAAACAAATTTAATTGCCTAACTTCGAAAAAAAAAAAACATACGAAGCAAAAACTTTTAAAAAAATGTAGTTTTTTTTTAGAAAAAATTGTTAAACAAATTTAATTGCCTAACTTCGAAATAAAATATACACGAAAACTATCTTCGAAAAATTGAACGTGCACTTTTTTTAAATCTGTCTTTAAAGAACAGATTTCATTAAGGATAAATATCTCTTTCTTCAATATTGTAGTTCTAGGAAGTTACCCCCAAAAATTGCACTTTTTTGCAATTTTTGAACCATCAGAGATTTCAACAAACATGAGACCAAAAACAATGAAATATTGACTGAAAAATGCAAATATTTTTGTCTTATTCCGCCTGTTGTCATACTGCGCGTATCGAAAGAATTCTCATTCTCATGGAGTGATTGCTTACGATATTGCTGATGTCATGTGACTGCAAAGCTCCAAGGAAGAGACTGCCACCGCCATTAAATGTTTGTTATTTGTTATGCGTTATGGATCAGCAACTTTTTTCATATTCTTGGTATGTAAATAACTGTTATATTGTATGTTGTTAAAGTGCCTTTTTCCATCATTCATAAAGACTTTTTCGTTTACATTTTTAATTTATTGCATACAATTGTTATATAAAAGTATTTTATTTGTTCTGGAGTAGTGTGAGTGCTACGTTTTGAAAAAAGAACGTAGTTTGGGAAAAAACTTGGTTTAGTTTAGAACCATTTGTGCTGCTGTAGATAACTGGTCGATATATCAATAGTGGTAAATAAAACTATTTGTGATTTTCGAATTTTCAGCTTGTAAATACTTTTCAAACTGCTAATTCGATTACTAAAACGACTTTTACGTCAAATCAATTGTAGTCTGTCCGCCTGTTTAACTAATGAATCTATCAGCGTGAAAATTTAAACACATTACAGACACTATTCATAGGACCAACTTAGTTTTTATTTTACCATGATATCTCAAACGGTTCCGAAAACAATTTGTTGTTGTCCGCCTCCCTCCCCCAGCACGTGCATCGAGCGCTGTGCACGGAACAACGGGCGCGGGACCTCAGCGTCCGATAGGTTTTCCAGAGACTTGAGTCATTTGGCGTCTGGGTGCCGAGGGAGGGTGGTGTGGAGCGCCTAGCCTCGCCTCGCCTTGCCTTGCACGACTCCTGACGGGAATCACATAAAGCTGTCAACATAGCTGCGTTGAAAAGCACAGTGGGAGCTATCTTTAGGCGCTGACAGTGGTACACTGCATCTTCCCCACGATTCCGTCTGTGCCTATCTATTTTAAATAATAATAATAATAATTATTATTATTATTATTATTATTATTATTATTATAGTATATAAAACATGTTAAAGAAATTGTAGAGAGACAAACTATTCCACAGACTTCTAGAAAGAATGAACAAGGGCCGATCAATAAAGATCATCATTTATGCGGTTTAAAGGGAAGAATGAAGTCAGAATGTGAAGCAGTTGTAATAGCTGCCCAAGATTAGGAGTTCAGAATCGACATTATGATTAAGCAGTTCTCAAAATTTCAAGATAGATAATAAAAGATAATACAAGAAAATGCCGCACTTGCTAGGAACAAGTAGAAACCATTGTTGTTGTTTTGTATTATTTATTTATTTTACGTCAAAAACAGTTAAAACTGCGTATGACGTGCTATGGGGATCACAGAATTTCGAAAATGTGAACACAATTTACTTTTCCCCATAGCACGTCCTACGCAGTTTAACTGTTTTTTGACGTAAAATAATAAATAAAGACATTTATTTGGATGATTTATCAATGACAGTGAATAAGTAAAAATAATAAAACAAAATGTCCTTTATTTTCACACAGAATTTTTTTTTTCTTTACATTCAACAAACATTATTATTAACATAATTCTTATATGTTACCGTACAATAAAATGTAACTAAAGTAAGTAGTACTATATTTAATTAGTGAGGCAAAAACTGCACGTTCTCGCTCTTATTTTCACACAGAATTACGTAAATATTGTACATGACCCTATTTCAAAAAATCTATCGTTAAGGAACAGATTTCACGAAAGGAATACATCTCTATCTTCATAATTGTAGTTGTGGGAAGACGCCGAAAAAATTTTGAACTTTGCAATTTTCGAAAAATCTGAGTTTTCAACGTGCACTATTCTCTTAAACCTCTGCGGAGGCGAAAGAGTTCCTCGCTCAAGTCGGTCGGCGAGTGAATTTTCTCGGACACATTTCTACTCCTTCATTTTTATTTATTATATTTTATATTTTGTCTGGAGCCACAAAACGACAGGCAGTCGTTTTGTGGCTCCAGACAACAGAAAACTGATGATGATGGCTAAGCCATCGAAAGCTGCTATTTGTGAAATAAAAATACTATTGTTGACAATGACAACGCCTTCAATCATTTCAATAATTTAATTAATTCATTATTTTCTTAATTCGTATTTATTATTTATGAATGAATTTATTAACTATGAAATTTATTCTGAATTAGTTGACCTTCACAATTTTTTTTATAATTAAACCAATAAATATAATAAAACAGAGGGGGAATTACGAAGCTCAAGAAAAATTGCATAGATTGCACTCCTCCCTTAAAAGTCACATACGCTCCAGTGTTTTACATTGAATTGTTACCCGACATTTATTATTCAACAATTTTCTGAAGTCGGTGACTTGTAGACATTATCTCTTGTAGAATTACAATGATTTGTATGCAATGCTACAACGTATTACTCTTTAGGCAATTGGAACTAGTTAAACAGGTGCTTTACGATTATGGCAACAAAACAAGTATTTCACGAGTTAAAGTTACACAACAGCATTAAATAAAATAAGAATTGGGACTCGCAGGTGATCTCATAGCTAACTGTTGCCCCATTTTCGGCTTGTGGCGCATAAAGGTATTTCAAGACATCGAATAGTAGTGTAGTGCGTGGACGCAGCCTCGCCGGCCTCTTTCCACATGTCTCGTCGCACATTTCTGGCAACGCATCTCTCGGTGTAGTCTGTTGCGGCCGTGGAGGATGCTGAGAGGCCTCGCACGCTGGAGCTGCCGCGCAACAAAGGAGCGCGGGCGCGCGCGCCATTACGAAGCGTTCGCTGTCAGGGTGACGTCATTTCCCACCGCACAGCCCACCCCTGCTGCTCCTTTTTCCGCTGCTGGAGACGCAAAAGAAAGAACCTGCCCCCTGCGCATCCGTCAGCTATTTGCGAACGAACATAATCACGGCCTTGATGTTCTTCACGCACTGAAATTGGAAGATGAAAGGACTACCATAACATCGAGATAATGTCTACAAGTCACTGACTTCAGAAAATTGTTGAATAATAAATGTTGGGGAACAGTACAATTGAATGATATCGCTTACTTTGACGATGGACAATTTCTAGCCGGAGAAGTTAAATTTACATTCATAAAAAGAAGGAGCAAAAGAAAGAACATGCCACTCACTGAAATATTCACGCTTGTAATGTTGCGCAGAAATATATTTGAGAATCCTTCGAGGGTCTGCAAAACCTTGAACTTCTCTAAGTGAGATTCAAAGTTTCTATTTTTCGAGTGTGAGAGGATGCAACCTAGACGGTTACGATTCAACCTTTAGAAAAGTGTAAGAAACTTGGCATGAATCAGCATCAACTCCAAAGTGTGTATCAACTGAACTGAAAATCCTCCTTGAAGTGTGTATCAATCTCAAAGTAATTTACCGAAAATGCGTCCTGCTCCTTATCTTCCTTAAAATAAGTCAACCACAAAGTGTGTTTCAACCTTAAACTGAATGATTATTTCGTGTTTCTGGGCGCGCTATTTGCTAAGGCCATTAGTCCCGTTAGTTTAGTCTATGTTTATCACAGATAATGTAACTTCATTATCTGTGCACGTCTTCTAGAATTCAGTGGTAAATAAAGTTATTCAAAGTATCGTTCGCCATGTTGTCGCGGCAGGAAGTATTATTCCTTGACGAAGAACATGATGAGGGATAAGAGAGAAAATTTATATCTGATTTATTCTTGAAAATAGATTTCATTACATCGGAGCAAATATTTTGCCAAAAATCCTTGCAAAAAAACTCTCATTTCTTTCTGTATACGAAATTCAAGTAGTAAATTGCTTAGGGTAGAGATCACTGAATTTTGAAAACGTGCACAGAATTCACTTCTCCCCATAGCATGTCACACACAGTTTTTAACTGTTTTGACGTAAAATAAATAAATAACTAGAGGTGGCGATGTTCTTCCCTAGCTGGAAGGTGAGATCTGGCGGCGACCTACACGCTTGCGAGGGTTTTCCACACTCAGGTATCTCCACCAGCGGGGAACCGCCTCATCCGGGTCATGCTCTATGCCCCTATATGCGTGAAAGTGTAAGCGTGTATATGTGTGTGTCTAAGGGGAAAGGAAAGATCGCAGGCGGTCCGAGGCTCCTTTGTTAGGGTGCTCCTCCGGTATTTATCTGATGTTGAGCACAAATCTGATTAGAGCTGTCGGCCTCTATAATGCTCCAGACAACGGCTGAATTCAAACTAGCTATTGAGCTATTGCCTTCTAGGTAGTGTTGAATACCTTGCCTGCGTAGAAGTAGAGAAAAAGATATGTAATGCTGCGCGAAACTAGTGGTGTAAAACAGCACGTACTTTCTCGCCTTTAGTAATGGGTATGTAATACTATTTATAACCACAATTTCTCTCCGGATAAACATATTATAGTTATCATTTTTTGTAAAACTCATTTAAAGTAGTAGAAAATTTGGTGCGTAAATTAAATAGTTTCAACCAATAGATTTCTTTATTCAAAACTTCAAATGAAAATATAAAGTACGATTGTATTCATTGTATAAGGTGTTCAGTGTATTCACGAACATATTCGATGAGTTTTTTAGCCTTACAATATTCTGCGTAAGCAGTATGCGAGAAAGTAAAATAATTAAAAGTGAATACGATACTGATGGCGTTGTGAAACAAATGCAAATAGATCTAAAAAAGATAATAGTAATTATGAAATACTACAGTATTGTAATATTCGCCAAATATGATCGTTTTGACATGAATTACACGTTACTCCTTGACTGATCGTGTATTGCCAAATGCTCTAGACGTTTTCACATCTACGAAAATTTCCCCAAATTGTCTTTTCTAATCGAAGAACAAACGTTTTGTTTCCGTCTGTAGTCAGAATTCAACACGAAAATGGGTTAGGGTAGAGATACCAGAATTTACGAAAACGTTCATAGAATACATTTCTCCCCATAGTACGTCACCCTCAATTTTTGTTTTTTGATGTTAACTAAAAAATATAAATAAATAAATAAATAAATAAATAAATAAATAAATAAATAAATAAATAAATAAATAAATAAATAAATAAATAAATAAATAAATAAATAAATAAATAAATAAATAAATAAATAAATAAATAAATAAATAAATAAATAAATAAATAGTAAAAATAAATAAATAAATAAATAAATAAATAAATAAATAAATAAATAAATAAATAAATAAATAAATAAATAAATAAATAAATAAATAAATAAATAAATAAAAGCCTCGTAATGGTTGTATGTCAATGCTCAACAAAGAGAAGAATTCAACAGAATTTCACATTTCATTATCTTATATCGTTGCTGTTCAACAATGAACTTCTGAAATGTGCATCGCTGCATTGCTTCCCAAAGCAGCAGGGAAATAGAAAATTAAAATGTTCGTAAAAATGTATGGTACTCAATTTTTTTTTCAAGTTTTGTTTTATGTTAAGTATTTGAAATAATTCTTATATAATCCAAACCCAACCAATTCAAAGGAAGCGCCTGTAGGAGATACCTGCGTTTATTTCCATAGCCAGGAACATACTAAAATCAGGGAACTAACTTTCAGAAATGAAATATACCATTATCAGCTATCAAAATTTCTTGAAGTAAAGAAATAATTTGCTAGTTCTAGGTTAAATTGATAACCATCCTTCAATATACTTTCTTTTATACAAACAGAAATAGCTTTCAAAAACTTCTCAACTTAAGTTCACGAAGCTCGGTAAATTCGGAGCGGGCGACTTTGTAGCCAAATACACAAAAAATATTCCTAATTTCAAAAAATGCATCATGACCTTATTCAAAGATGTTTCTTTATGAACACATTTTATTAATAAAAAGATTGTATCTTTACAATTGTAGTTGTAGCGGAAATTTTTATTTTATTTTTTTCATTTTCGTATAATCAGGCATTTCAATGAACATGAGATCTGTACCATTATCTTATGCGTCCTTTATGCTATCTATGTTCTAAATTTAATCAAAAAATTTGGTGCAGTTTTTAAGAAAAATTGGTTTAAATAAAATATAAAATTCCCTGTTTGACACAAAACGTCTCAAAAAATACTCTTGTTCTTGAAAATTTGAGCACGACATTATTTGTAGATCTACTTTTCATAAACACATTTCATTAAGAAAAAATGTTTATGTTCATAAGTGTATGTAGTTGCTGAGAGACGCACCGGTACGGTAGCTCAACTGATGTCACTGCAGCGCCTCTAACCGGGAGGGCCTAGGTTCGAGTCCTGACGGTGGCAGGATTTTCGACACTAGCTTTTCAGCTAGGTCGAATTCAGTCGCTGTCTGGAGGAGAATTCTAGCGGCTGGCTTCTCTGTTCGGTAGTTTTCCGTGTTTTTTTTTTCGATCAACACTAGGCGAATGCCGGAGCAGTACCCTACCAAACGGGCCACGACCGCGCGCGATCTGTCCTTCCTCTTCCTTGTCGTATTCTCTCCCCTTACACACACACACACACACACACACACACACACACACACACACACACACACACACACACACACTTACACTAACATGCACCACACTATCACATATTCCGGGAGACCGGTCGGGAGTTTGTAGCTTGACGCAGTTGGGGTGGTGCCCCGCTGGTGGGAGAGTCTTGGTTAGGGGGAAACCACACTAGCCAACGGTAGGTCGGTGCCGGATCTCGCCATCTCCCGAGAAAAAACATGCACTACACTAACGGGACTAATGACCGAAGCAGTTGACGCGCCCGGGAACACGAAAAAAAATCAATCAACCGAAAGACTCCCAAAAAACTTTGAATTTTTTCAATTTTCGAAAAATTAGGGTTTTCAACGAAATGGGGACGTGCTCTTAAACCTCCTTCACACTATCCAATAACAAAGCTGATCAAAAAATTTGGAGGCATTTTTTTGAAAATGTGCCAGGGGCTTCAAGCAAAGTATCTCCGAAAATTAAAATATCAGTTTCAAATTTAAGGGGCCTTGACATCAGCCAGATCGATTGGGGAATATCAATGTTGGAGACAATCGGCTAAACAGTTAAACCTCTAGCGTTGTTCACAGACGGACAGACAGGCGTATCAAGGTCAATATCAATGACCCATAAAACAGGACACAACACGACGTGTTAGAGGATTTTTTTCTAGATTTAGCAACTGGATTTATCCACTTTTTCGTTATCAGGACCCTTTAATAAGAGATTTTCTGACGAAAATTTTTTTCGCTTACATACTAATCGCGCTCTTTTTCTCGATACTCCACAGCGGGGGGGTCGGGGAGAGGTGGGTTCTGTCTACGTCACGACAGTGCAGAGCTGTCAACTTTATTGACAGAAAACTCGGCGTAATAACACGTCTTGAACTAGATAACTATGAGAAACAACGAAAGATTTTTCTGATAAATTCTGAAGAAATAATTAAGAGTTATAGAAATAACTGAGAAATAACAAGGAACATGGTGCGCACAGGTCGATAGAAAGAGAGACCGAAAACTAGGAAGTCCGCATTGGAAAGGAAGGAGGTGGGCAGCACTGCAAACTGAGCCGTGACGTTCCGAGTGGAGCTCGTAGGTCCTGCTATGCCGGGCTGAGCGAGGACTAGGGCGCTCGAGGATCAAGAAAAAGTGCGAGCATAGTAACTTTCTCTCTAACGCGGTAGCGGTATCCAGAAAGTAAAAACGGCTAATTTTCAAAAAAATCCCTCCAACATTTTTGATCCAACTTGTTATTGGATAGTGTGAAGGACGTTTAAGAGAATGGCGCAAGTCTCACGTTCGTTAAAAACCCTCATATTTCGAAAATTGAAAAAAATCAATTTTTTTTCGCCGTCTTCCTACAACTATAATTATGAAGATAAAGATGTTTTTCTTAATGAAATGTGTTCAAGAAAACCAGATCTAAAAATAATGTCATGTTGAAATTTTCAAAAATATTTTTTGCGAAATTTTGGTCAAACGTAGGCGATTTTTATTTTCATTAAACCATTTTTTCTTAAAAACGGCATAATTTTTTTATTGAATTTATAGTTATGAGAATGGTGCAGGACCTTAAGAGAATGATCGCAAAGGACGCTTAAGATAATGGTGCAGGTCTCGTGTTCGTTAAAACGTAGATTTTTCGAAAATTTTAAAAAAATTTCCGCATCTTCCTACTACGAAAATTGTGAAGATACTTTTTTTTTATTAATGAAATGTATTCATCAAAAACAGATCTTCAAATAGCCATGTTGAAGTTTTGGAAAATATGAGTCTTTTTTTTGTGTGTAATTTAGCGTCAAACTAAGTCGCCCGCTCCGAAAATTGTGGGATTCGTGAACGTAATTTTAGAAATATTTTGAGGCAGTTGGATGCTACTAGTCGCGCGACTTTTCTTGACGCCTGAGTTCTCTAGTGGCACAGCACGACTCGGTACGGTCTGGTCACAACATTGGTCTCACACGGAACGGCACGGCAAGATTGTCAGTGCTGCCAAGCTCTGCTTTCGAATGAATTCAGTTCTCGCGTTTTCACTGTTAGTGTTGTGCCCTGTGATTTATTCGATTTGGATTTTGGTAATATCATATCTCCTTAATAAGTAATAGTATCGTTATCTAATTATTTTCACTTGTGGTTGCTATTAATTGTGTTATTATTTGTTATATTTTATCGTCTATAATGTCCTGTTGTATTAAGAGCGAAAGAGGCGCGAATAGCATTAATAATGTTACAGTTGGCAACACCCGTTGGATGTAACGTCGGGAGAAGCCTCCTCCCCCGCACCCCGTGCTGTGAGACGTCAAGAAAAGTCGCCCGATTAATACGTAAGTTAGACTGTGTATATTATTTCATATTTATTTGTTCGGTTCTTATTCGAGCTTTTGTCAAACGTTTATAAATTAATCTTTTAGAAATTATATAAAATATAATTGAAATATACTATGAAATAAAAATAGCTAGCCTTCAGGGTATATCATTGGAATGCAACCATGATATTCCGATTCTTATTGTTGTGTCATGATTTAGCTATATGAAAAGCAGTTATAATTGTCAAATTTGTGGTGATATTTGTTTGAAAATATTTAATTTTCACACCTAGTTTCCCACCATTTGTAATGAGTTTTACATAAAATGACGTTTTTGAGACGTGTTAATTCGGAGAGAAACTAAGGTATAAATAGTATTGCATAAACATTACTAAAGACAAGAAAGTATTTGCGTTTTAGCACCACTAGTTACGTTTGCTTAAGCTTTGAGGAAAGTGTTGAAAAATTGTCGCAGGCAAACTGATACATTTTCTAATAGATCGGTTTGTGAATGATTTTCCAACGTCCATTTTCAGTATTCTTGTCTTAACTTGGCACATGCGATCCGCTTTGCCAGAGTAGTCAGGTTTTCCCAAACGACGATGCATTTCATTGCAAGCAGGATAGTCTGTGCACAGTTGGAACATAGCATATAATCGCAACTTAATCTTTCAAAATTTCAAAATTCAAAATTTATTGCTTATTTATCCTTGAAAATAGATTTTATTACATGGAAGTTCTTTTTTTCTCCCTTTCAAAATTCAAAATTTATTGCTTATTTATTTTGAAAATAGATTTTACTACATGGGAGTTTTTGTTTTTTTTCTCCCTTTCAAAATTCAAAATTTAAGTAGTATATGAGTTGGTGCAGGGATCACAGAATTTTGAAAATGACAATTCACTTTTCCCCATAGGACGTCATACGCAGTTTTTAACTGTTTTTTTGACGTAAAATAACAAAAATAAAATAAAATAAATCCGCCATCCGCCTTTTTTCGAGTTGCATACTCCCGTTTTTAGATCTCTGAAAGGAACTTTTCATGCTCCGCGCCGGACCTTTTCTAGATTATTGGTTTAGTGGTGAGTTATAGTTGACATTTTACATAATTGAAATCTGTAAAGGAAATCGATGGTAGTCGTTTTTGTGATTTCCAGACAGCAGAAAACTGATGATGATGGCTAAGCCATCGAAAGTTGCTCTTATTGAAATAAATAGTATTGTCGACAATGACAACGCCTTCAATCATTTCAATTAAACTTTTCTAGATTACCATGCTATGAAATTCTGTATGACTCGCAACATATCGCGCCATATTCTAACACAGGTCGCACTAGTGACATAAGCTAAGTCTTTACCTTTCACGGTACTCTTCTTCAGAATCCACGTAACAAAATGTAAAGATCCCCAGGATTTTCCCAGCTCATTTTACTGTCTAGTTGTATTCCTAAGTAGTTGCAAGACATGACTCAAGGTATAACATTGTTGTTCAATTTGTACTCAGTTTCACTATATTTCGACCTCTACCAATCGTGATGACTGCTTTTTGAACTGTTTATTTCCATGCCGTTTGTTTCCGCCCAAGAGTGTCATTTGTCCAAGTCTCGCTGCAAAACGTCTGCGTACTCCTCTGCTTGATAACCCATAGACGAAACAGTCATCGGCAAAGAAACTTACAGTTGAAGCTAAATTTTTTTGTCAATTCATTCACGAAGGCGAGAAACATGAGATGTCTAATGACACTTCCATGTGGAATTCCTGACGTAACGCGAAGGTTGATACAGTCAGTCACATTAATATTCCGGCAAACAAAAAGTTATTACGTTTTATGATTATTTGAAGGAAAAACGTCAGTACAACAAATATAAGTTCCAATTTATTATAACTAAACAAAGTGAAATTATATATACAGAAAATTACACACAATAATGTACGCAAATTTATACAAATCTTTCATGATACGTAAGTTTACAGCCAATTTAATATTCGCGGATCACAGGAAGAAGAGATAAATTAACATCAAATTACAACTTACTATTTTGGAGTTAGTCCCTTTTATTTTAAAAATATCCTTCATTCTTCTTGGCATTGAAGTTACTAATTTTGGGGACAATTGCTCCCAATTTTCTGTCATTTTTCTCGTAATCCTTCTTCTAATTCATTTTTGAGCGAATGTTGGGTTTAAAAATTTTCATTTCTGATTCGTGGCAAAGATTCTCAACCGGGTTTAAGTCTGTAGATTGAGATGTCGAACTATAAAGTTATATAAGGCAGTTGTTAAGTCATTTCCTTAGAACGTGAGCCTTATGTTTAGGTTCGTTGTCTTAGTAAAATTTAAAGCAATTTCTAATCCCCAATTGTTTTCCAATTCTTTGCAAATTGTTCTTGAGAATATTTGGAGTATGCATTTTGCGCCAGGTACCTTGAATAAAAGGAATTTACCACTAGCCGCTAAGCAGTCCCAAATCGTCACGTGCGCACCTTCATGTTTTACTGTTGGATTGAGATACTTATTATTGAGCGTTACATTTAGATTTCTGATCCGAAGACTTCGTCACATTTCGAACCATCTGACCCGAAGACTTCAAATTTATTCTCTTCCATAAATGCGACACTTTTCCACCATCCTTCGTCTTTGTCTATATACTGCTTTGCGAATTGCAACGTCTTCCTTCTTTTTGTATCACTAATGAAATGCTATTTCTTAACTACTTACCCATTATATCCAACATTTCATTGCACTGTGCACACAGTTTCCGGATGAATGGACATTCCAGCAGAAGTAAGCAGTTCGGCAGATAGCTTACGAGAACTTATCCTGGGATTTTTCTTCACTCGTCTCAATAACACGCGTTACTGGTTTTGCTGGTCGTCCTCTTGGTATGAATCCAATCCCGTCTTCCTTCTTGTACCTCTGTATTGAGTCATTAACTGTACTTACACAAATATTTAACATTTCTGCTATTTATCTTTTCATACGGCCCTTGGCATTATGAACAAACACAAAGTGTCGTTTTTCGAACAATGGGTTTCCACTTTCGCGGCCCATCGTTCTTAAATCTGCTACTTCTGCTGTCAAAACAGTAAGTGAACATTAACTGTGATATTTTGATTCATGATTAGTGATATTTTCATCCCATCAGTTCGTAACAATGACGTAAATGATTTCCAATTTTGAAATATTTCCAGAATTGCCCGAATATTAAAGTGGAGTTACATTCCCCCTTCCGAATACACCCGTCGTGTTTTCTTTCTTTTTTTACGAATTCTTTAAGCTTTTAGTTCTCTAGTTGACAGCATCGTTTGCAATAAAGGTGTAAATATTTTATGTAAAAAAATGGGTATTTTAAGCCAATAAGTACTTGAAATTAGATTAAGATGGGGAAAGAGGGTTCTGTCCGAACTGTGACTGTAAATATCTTCCGATTCGAACTTCCTGTTTTCTATAATGAAATAGTTCGTTTATCCACACCACCACCGTTATGTCTGTACCCGAATCTATTAATTTCATTACAAGACAAACCTATGGGACATCATCAAAAGCTTTGGCTAAATCTATTACTATCGTGTCTACCCTTCCACCTTCATCAATTTTCTCGTCTAGGTCCTGTAGAATTGAAACAGGCTGACTTTCGTGCGAGAAACGGTTCCTGAAACCTTGTTGGCCTTGATACAGCCATTCTTTGTCCTCCCATTCTTTTCCGATGTAGTTAGTAATTAGTATTTCCATGATTTTGCATACGACTGATGTAAGACTTATCGGTCTATAGTTACTAAGTACCGTTTTACCGCCGCTTTAAAAAAAAAAGAGAGCTAACATCCGGTCTTCCAGTGCGCAAGCATTATTGATAAATACATTAAATAACGTAATTAGGTACATTAGAATAGCCTCTCTACCTACTTTAATGATGTCCGTGAAAATAAAATTTGTACCACGAGATTTTCCACTTATCATTAATTTATTCCATTCCATAAAGTACTTACGTCGATACGAAAGAGATTTCTGTCATCGTTGATATCTGTGTATATTATAGTTTTCTGTTTAAATACCGAAGTGAAATACGCGTTTTCTTTTTCTCTGTCGTCAGTTATTGGCGATTATTAATACGAAAAACTGGTATGTCGTCGTTTCCCTTCCTTTTCGAACATACTTAAAGAAATTTCGACCAATTATTACCATCCGCATCAAGGATAAATTATAAAATGACGTCCCTCCACAATTTTCTTTTCCTTCTCAAGTGCTTTTGAATAATTGCGAAATAATGTTATATGGTTGTCACTAACGTGTTTGTTACTACACGCCTTTCTGGTTTTTCTTTTCACTCGTCAAATCGTTGCATTATAATATTCTGGGTCGGAGTTTGTTTAAAAAAAGATAAGAGGGTACAAATGTCTGCATGGCATTTTCAAGAATGTTTTTAAAGTCTCGCCATATTTCTTCCATTCTCCATTCTATTTTAAAAACTTGTCGTAATTTTGTGATTTTGAAGTCCTTCTACATTCGCTTTTTTTATTTTCCCACTCTGGAAAACCGGCGGTAATACTTTTCCTTGAAGGTTTCCATCAAATTAGTCACATGCCCACAGTAATCAGTGATTTACGTCCAGAGTTTTACTAATGTGCACAGAATTCCAGCGTCCAGAAACGATTATCCTAGCGTTTTTAAACTTAGCATTGACGGCCTACCCAATTCCGACACACTGGTTTGTAGTGTCAAACACAGGTTGCCATTTCCGCGCGTTTGTGCCTACTGAACGAGTACCACTTCTATTTCTTCGTTTTGCTCGGCGTTTTTCTCTACAGAAGTCATTTCATCAATGTCTACACCAGGAAACAAGAAACTTCTGCTCCTTTTTTCTTTAACACACCGCCACACACTGTACAATTTGTACGTCACTATAGTGGCGTCACTAGAGACATTCAATCTCCCGATTGGATGACAGCATCACAGCTGACAAAGCGTCAACGAACTTAATGTTTTAATCGACGTACATGGAAGAAAACAACCTCTAGAATCGCCGTAAGATCAGCGACCTACTCGCTACTGGTCTATACTCCAACGCAGCGTGAAGTGTATAGAATGACAGATAGCATTTTATGGCTGTTGTCCGATCGCGACCGACGAGTCATTGGCACCGTATTTTTGTGTCGATCTTTTTTGTAATCCATACAATGATACGCTATTTTCATTTCATTGTTTTATTTAATCAAAGAACAGTAAAAAGTGTATGTGGCGTATGGTACATCTCCCTCATCAGTCACATACAGCTTTTACTGTTTTTTGACTACATACATCAAATAGCCTTAATGTTTTAATCAAAGTAAGTACCAGAAAGCCACGAATCCCTCCCACCCTCATCCCCCGGCCCCGGTGCCTTTCCGCACATCCCCAAAAACTCGGCAGTGGGGAGCGCGCAGACAGAAGTGAAGCGTCCAATTCGACCGCAGCGCCATCGGAAAACATTGGTTTGTCTATTCTTTTCCGAATTATACTCCCACACTACACCCGAGTGTATTTTGTCTCTTTATAATAGTGGTTTCATTGGCTCACTTTACATGACACGACCCCGGGTTCGATTCCCAGTCGGGACAAGATTATAATGTGCGTTTTCCTTGCAATGTCCCAGTACATGTTGCTGTGTGACGATGAGAAAACTCACTTCTCAGGTTGAGAAGACAGGAATGCCGGCCCGGTGGCCGATATCGCTAAGACAGTAGTGTCGTAGTGATCTCGGACCGAAAGGTCGCGGGTTCGACTCCCGCCTCGGGCATGGTGGAATTTGTGTTCGTCCTTTCAGCCCTTATCACACCATTTCATTTCATCTTCATAGTTACCATAACATTAACTCTAATAGTGGTCGCTAATGACCTAGATGTTGATGTGACCTTAAATAACAAAAAAAAAAAGGACCAGAATACGGTGTGGGATGTCTTCATGCTAACCACACGTACCCCCTTAACCTATGGCAGCGAGGCCGGGACGCTGCTGGTAGGCCATGGCCGGTACGCGGGCTGTCGCGCCAAGTACAGACAAACAGATAAGAGTGGCTTTACGAGGTTCTCAGTTCCGTCCGTTTCCTCATCCAGTTCGTTCACAGCGATTTGCTCGGCCTCTCGGCCCAGCCATTGCGCTAGCGACGCGAGTAACTGGCAGGGCTTTCCCTGTGCGGCGGACACCGTGAAGGCGCGGGTGAGTGGCGGGGGAGGGGGAAGCGGGGCGGAGGAAGGTCAGGCGCTCGCTCGCGCACACACAACGAGGGAGGGGAGGGGGGTCTATGCATATTCACCACAGGAAACAGTTGCAGGTGTTAAGAGAAGCTTCTTCACTCTACGCAAAACCCGTCCGCCGACGGGATCCCCAACTACAGAGTTCGCGTCATGAGAACACGAGCCTCAAGGTCATTTGGCTCCCACTCTCCGCCTCGCCTTGCGGCAGGGCCCAGGGCAGTGAGCGCTACTCATGATAAATAAGAAGCAAACATTATGTGACATGTCCATTTGGCAAACACGGACTTCTTCTGTTGTTTTTACCTAGAATTTTATTTCTAAAGAGAAACAAACTGTTTTATAATACATTAGGAAGTTAGTACTCTATTACTTGAGCTAAAGACGGTGTTGTAAAGTGTAAAATTTGTGCTATTTTTTTTTTAATTTCCTATTGGAAAGGGGTGAAGTGGACGTGTCACATTTTGAATGTTTGCTCCTCCCTTTGAATGAGGGTTTGGGTGGACAGTATCTCTCCCTCTGGTGGAGTTGGGAAGTGTCACAGGAACTACAAGGGGTCCAAAACACGGAAGCACTGAAAGAAGAAAACTATTGCAAGCAATGAGTAAGTGATGACCAGGGCTCGAATTTTTATGTAGTTTTATCTTTTAATTGCTGCATTCTAGACGTAGTTACCTTATTAATGAATATTTATCGTGATAGAAAAGTGTAAGAATTGGGTAATTTTTTGTCATTTTTCAATTTTTAGGTATTTTTTAATATTTTTGTAACTTTTACGCATATCGTTTCCTTTTCGTGTTTTCTGTCGGTAAATGTTTCATGAATTTACCATGACACACTAAAATAAACATTTGATTGTATCATCAAATCATGGTGAAATCCACCGCTCTAGTGGAGTCTGTTTTTTTAACTCTCAAAATTACACTGATCTTCGGTAATTCCCTCGACCCTTCAAAACTTGACAAAAATTGTGGACATAAAGTATTGTTCTCCATAAATCGAGGGTTTGGGAAAGATTTCGTAATGAATGGGAATTTAATTCCAAGAGAAATTAAAATCAAAGACCCTGCTGGCGGCCAATCGGCATTCCTTCTCATTGGACAATCTGCGCTTGATCACAGTCAAGTAGCGTAACGAAATGAGTGCGGTCCTGCTCACAACGTTTATCCGGGCCCCCTTTACAAAACTGTACAGAAAACGCATGTAGTGTTAGTACACGGGATTGGGCAAAATACTCCGAATTTAGGTACTGAAATACTTCGCCATAATACTTTATAAATAAGTATTTAAATAATACACAAAATACAGTAGGACTTGAAGTGCTAAATACACACGTACTTAAAATACTTCAAATACTCGAAATAATGTTAATTTTCAATAATTTGGTATTATATATTTTTATTGCAACAATATATTGTAATTGTCAATGAGAGTAAATTAGTAATTGACAACAATACATACAATTTTTTATTATAATACTAACAAAGTATTTGTATGACAACAATCATGATATGAATTGTAAATTGATGTGTGTAAACATTTTCAAATATAAAAGATATCAAAAATATTTCTAACACAAGGGACCGGAATTTCTTTTAAAACCGAAATTTTTCAAACAATTCATCAGACAATAAATCTCTAGTTGGCGTATGTATAAAACCTGCAAAGGAAAACAGCCATTCAACTGCCATGGATGAACATAAACTAGTGTTATAATGAATAAAAGGTTTTTTTTATTGTCGGATTATTGTCCAGCGTTTTTAATGATTTACATTTATCATTTAAAAATGAAGAGAATTCAAATTCAACAGCTGGAAGGAGTTTTAATTTTGGTTTCAATGCGGTGTATGCACTACAGGAATGAAACTATCCTCGTTCGAAACCATCCTCTTCTCCATCTGTATGTGAAGGTACCTCGTTTTTTAAATACACCTCTAAAATACATGCCCAGAAAAACTCAAAAATGCCGTTTTTCAAATACAAAATGTATTTAGAATACGAATTTCAAATACAAGTATTTAAATACTGTCCAACCCTGTTAGTACTCTATAATTATTTATGTGTTTAGGGCGTTAAGTAAATGTTTTCGCCACGAGGGACAAAAACATCTAGCAACGTGCACACAAAACTTTATTGCTTTTCTAGTTTGTTATTGAATCAAACGAGAATTCTGTAAATATTTTGTTTTCTTGCGTCTAAATGAAAAGCATTGTAATCGTCATTTGTCAATGTAACGTCAGATAAACAAAACAGAGTGTAGTGTAACTAATTACTACTACATAATCGTTGTTGGACTGATTTTTCGTACAAAATGAAATGATATTGTGAAGTTCTGCAAGAATTCTCGGAAAAGCTAACAAAGCTACGAACAGTGGTATCCAGTAAAATCTCGAGAAATACCTGAAAATGTTTATGGTGTATTTATTTATTTATTTATTTTACGTCAAAAAAACAGTTAAAAACTGCGTATGACGTGCTATGGGGAAAAGTGAATTGTGTGCACATTTTCAAAATTCTGTGATCCCTACACTAAGTCATATACTACTTAAATTTTGAATTTTGAAAAGGAGAAAAACAAACAAAAAAAACCAGTAGTAAAATTATTTTAAGGATAAATAAGCAATAAATTTTGAATTTTGAAAGGGAGAAAAAAAAAAAAACTCCCATGTAATAAAATCTATTTTCAAGGATAAATAAGCATAAAATTTTGAATTTAAGAGTTATAACAGTGTGAACTGTGCAAATGAAACGGTTCTTTTAGGTTAGTTGCCTCTATTGCCAAAAGTTATTTAGAATCTTTCATAACATCAAAAAACAACATTTCGAGAATGTTTGCCAATGTGCCTTATGCATCTTATTATTAGGAGTTCTACTGCTACTCAAGAAGCATGTCTATAAAATGTGACACGTAACAGCGAAATAGGGGGTGGCATGTGGCAATTAGGAATTCACAAGAACATTTCAAAATTGTAATTTTCATATCAGTTAAGCAAAATAAGGTTTATAACGAAATATTTTACTTATTTGAGCATTACACTATTTATTGTATTTGCTTGCATCTCAACTGTAATAAATCGAATTCATAAACATTCGTGTACGTTGTATTGGTATTAGAGCGGGCCATAAAGTATTCAAAACATCCGAGGGCATAAAGAATCAGAAAGGTCCGCAATATCAAAATGTGTTTTCTTTCAGGTCCGTAATCCCACAGCAATGAAATAGTACACCATAATAGTTATTTTTTGTTTAGTTTACTAAATATGCACATTAATTCCATGAAAAATTGTTAATTATCTCTATGATAGCAGAGCGCGTGCAATTAAAATTCCATAGTGCAATTACAAATTCACACTTACCAATCAGAATTCAGAAAAGGAGCGAAATCGTGTAATTAAGAAACTATAACACAGACGTAGCTAAGGTATTTGCAGTCGGCCATTAAACTTGAATAAAAAAGTAAATCACATATTACGTACCTACCACGTCTACATATAAACAAGGAGTGAATAAAACTACATTCGGGAAGTAAATGTTAGCTAGCTCACTTATGGAACAATATAAAATACTTAACGTGAATATATTAAAAGTTTTACACGTAAAACATTTGGTCTTAGGTTTACGAATGTAAGAAATGTAAACGTTGTCGTGTTTACCAGTTCTAAAAAGTATGCTCCAGTTCTAAAAAGCCAAAACTGTGTCAGAAGAGACAAGTCCCCCCCCCCTCTCAATATTTATACATGTATCTTACTTGTTTTATTATCTTACCTGTCTTTTCTTTTCTTGTGAAGTAATGTTTTCACAACTTGTCAGCTTCTAATATTTTATCCGCATACGTTCAGTACTTCCCAGTATTTGCAAATATTTCATGGAAACAAAAACACTGCAAGCTCCACTAAAATAGATATTTTTCAGAAGAAACACAACGTCAAGTAATACATGCCGCGTGTGGAAAAGATCTCCTTGGATTTTTTATAATTTTAATTATTCGTAATGGAAACGAAAAAAGATTGAACGTAACATGTGTATAAAGGGGAATAATTGCACTCATGGTTGAAACGCTCTCCGTTTCTGTCAAATTATTTCTGCAACTGGTTTCCGAATTTATATCAGTTCTTTGGGCGCCAGGAAAGGGTTGCAATTTTAAATTTCCCGCAAACACATATAAAGGGAAATAATTATCCTGTAGCTCTGCCGGTTGTGTTCTTTCGAAAATAATCCTCAATGAGGATTATTTTACTTTCTTCCTAGTAAACTCGTAAAAAAATCGATACGCTCTCCATACGGAAGAAGCGAGGAATCTGAAATTTGTTTCCGGAAAGAAATTATTAAACTGTGGATTGCACAAGATGCTAAAGAAATGATAATCAGCTTTTCTTTTTCAGAATGAGAACGTTATAAGTTTATTTATTGATTAATTCTTTAATTCTTTTTAACATTAAATGTCACCTTGGTCATGACCGATTGTCTATAGCGCTATTATTCTTACTATTTTAGATATCCATGCGCTCTTGGACGATGAGGCCAGGAATAATCCACCGCTCCGACCAATCTTCTCCCTTGTATCTTGTTCTCGGTCCGCTGCCGGATCAATGTCCTCCTCAACTTATTAATTGTTTCACTTACTTCCCTATTCTTTGCCACGGATGGGCACTAACTCCAAGACTGTCACGTTTTACTTAATCCACGATACACGAAAGTCAATTTCTTCTAATTAATTACTCCAACTTTTAACGCGATAAAATATAAAGTTCATCTCTTAAACTACAAGATATGTCTCGAGCCTCTCTTCCCTGCTCTCACGTCCGTATTTTCTTCAAGTCCGATTCTTGTCTTTTGTTTTACAAAACAATCTCGAGTTTCCTTGTACGTCATTCATCAAAATGTTGTATGTGTTGTGTTGGTATTAGAGCAGGCCATAAAGTATTCACAAGGTCCGAAGGCACAAAGAATCAGAAAGGCCCGCAAGGGTATTAAGAATACCGTTACGTGTTTTGTTTGAGGTCCGTGAACACACAGCAATGAACTAGTAAACCATAAAATATTAAAAATATAATTTAACAATTATCCACAAAATAATTCATCAGTCTATGATTAATAATTAATAATGGCAAAATCTGCCTTCACTATTTAGTTGCATTAAATTAAGACCGATAAAAACCTAAATGAATTGTTTATGTTTGTTGATTTAGAAACACTGTTATATAAGCTACAAAATGGAAAAAATCGTTCTTCTGGAATTAGTTCGGAAAGTGTCAAGTATTTAATATTTATTACAGTCGCAGAATCTTCAGTCTAAAAAATAGCCCATTTTTACCTGGGCTCGCCCTCATTGCGGACCCGAACGTTACGCCACTGTCACAGTCATCGTCTCCGGTATCATTTCAGTAGTATACATACCTTTTGCGGCTCTCATATGCAACCAACCTTTATAAATGAGGTCTCTAAAGAAACAGAATATCACGGAGACGTGACGAATTGCACTTTGATTTTAAAACTATGAAGGATTTGTTGAAAATATCGCATATAAATATTCATATCAAATGCAACCCGCAACACTTGTTGCATTTTTAAAATCTCTATCGTTAAATAACTCCTAAACGAAGCGTTTTAGGACCTTAAAACTAAAATTTTGGGGCTAAAGGCCTCAAAGAAATGTTTCTTACAACGTAATCTACAGGATGAGATCTTTTTTAACATTTTATTACATTTTTCCTGGCTCGGCGCTTATCGATATTATCCAATACCAACTAAATTACTCGGCGATCTTTGTTCGTGATGTCACGTTTAGAAGGCTTATAAGTTTAGAAGGTTGCGTTACAGCACGATTATCTTTTAATGTACCGGACCAATATCGATGTAACTTTCGTGCTAGCTTCCTTTGAAGGTCGGGAGTGCTAGAGGCTGTAATTTACAATCATAAACGTTAATATATTCACAAAATAATTACTATCCTGGCCTTTTTTCGCCTAGCATTACATCACATATACAAGAGTGCATCAATATGCAATAGTTTACCTGCGCGCCACCAGAGAAGAAAAAGTAATGCAATGCTGTGCTGTAAAAAGCGAATTTTGGGCAGAAAAACTCTTATTGCCGGGCCCTGGCAACGTACAAGTGAATATATAATGTTCTTATATATTAAATTACTTCATCAAACAGTGGTGTGGCCGGAAACCATGTTTTGTGGGTCCTTGTTATTGAAAAGTCGATTGACGGGAAAATGTCTCAGTTTCCGTTGGTCCATCTACCTGTGGTGAACGCTAGCGCCTATATTGGGTTTTCATAACGTGGCGCCTGAGGACTTATCTTCTCGCTGGAATATGGCACGACTTTCTACGTCTTTCTCGGTCCTGTCGCAAAATTTCGCATGATCACGACCGTATCAAGCTGCAGATCAAGCGACTCTAGCGACACGACCGAGAAAGACGAGAAAAGCCGTGCCATATTCCAGCGAGAAGATAAGTCCCTCAAGCGCCACGTTACGAAAACCCAAGTATAAACCGTTGAGCCGATTTTCTCCAAAATTGATATTCGCCGATCGATCTCAACGAACTCGACGCTTTGGGAGTTTCAAATGGATATTTTGATCTTTGACTCTACATGAAGTCGCAAAACATTTTCAAAATTTTCTCAAAAATAGCTCCGATTTTTTTTATTAAACTTCGTCCTCGGATAACTTAAAGGACGCTTCCGAGAATGCTACATATTTCATGTTCGTTGAAAACTCTGATTTTTCGAAAATTGAAAAAGTCAATTTCTGTGGGTGGCGTCTGGCTACAACTATTGTATTGAAGACAGATTTTTCCTGTCTGAAATCTGTTCTTTAAAGACATCACAAAATAAGTTCATGTTCAATTTTTCGAAAATATAAGTAGTTTTCGGGTAATTTTTAATTTTTCAACAATTAACAATTTTTTTCTCAAAAACCGCTCCATGTTTTGATGAAATTTTTTCCTATTTCAAGGTACGGTAAAAAATACGGTGCAAAAAGTCAACATTTTAAAACTGCATAATTCAAGATAGCGACTTTTGCCTTAAACAAGGTCTGTTTTAAAGAATCGGCTCCTTAAAAAAAGTCATGAACAAGTTTAAGAAAAAACGAGTAGATTTCACGTATTTTGTGTCTGAAAATTTTCAATTTCTAAAAAACTTGTTTTCTTAAAAACCGCACCAAATGTTTTCAATAAATTTTCTCCTTGTATGTAACAACGGACGGTAAAAAATATGGTGCCAATACCATTTCCGGCGACTTTTCGAAAATTGCAAAAACTGCTGTAAATATTAAGAGGAGACAATTACATTTTTAAGTGTCGGCCCGAGTTCAAGCCCTACCATTTTTCTGTAGCGTAGTGGTGTGGCTGATGGCGAGATAACTGTGAGGACCTGAGTTCGAGTCTGCGGGCGGAAAATAATTGTCGTTGGTTGAAAACAATTTTGCATACTTGGGAAGTAGTATAATGTAGCGGAGGACATACAAATAACGCGAGAAAGTATGTTCTGCGTAGCATCACTAGTTTAGTAAACGAGAGCTCGGCAATAAGAGTTTTTCTGTCAAAAAATTACCGGTTTCTGGCAAAAGAATACAATACTTTCTCTTCTTACGACGAAAGCAAGAAAGTAAACTAATAGGGCATAAAATGGGACAGACTTATTCGTACTAGTTTTTTTAATCTCTAAAC
The DNA here is from genome assembly GCA_964035755.1 of Teleogryllus oceanicus. Taxonomy (NCBI): domain Eukaryota; kingdom Metazoa; phylum Arthropoda; class Insecta; order Orthoptera; family Gryllidae; genus Teleogryllus; species Teleogryllus oceanicus. The sequence goes on along the minus strand of CAXIVR010000011.1, from coordinate 35,480,909 downwards.
TGAGCCAGCTTTCTCGTTTGCCCTACCCTCTTCCCACCTACCATCTATTAGTGTCTAAAGGATATTTTTCTTTCACATTTCCTCAATTTCTTGGTCCCCTAATGGCAGGACTGAAATGCGTCTAAGAATATTACCGAAGAGTAATCTTTGCATATACAAATAATCTTTTAACAATTGGGAGCCGTTTTTGAAAAGTGTTCATTGAGAGTTTCTAAAAAGGCGCAATTTTGATCTGTTTTTAAGAGAACAATTCTCTTTTCGAGAAACTTCACTGGAAATCATTTGAAGTACTGTGACCGTCCGTTTTCTTAGATTCCGAAAACGTGTCACATACCGCCCTAAGGAAGCGAGGGGAAAAAAATATTTTGAACGACGCCAACGCGGATGAATATTTGGAATGCTAATTAGAATTTAGAACAAGAGAGACCGCTACCATAGACCAAGGGCGAGACCGGAGGTCGGATGAAAGAAAAGTTCTTTCTGAAGGTAGCAGCTGAACTGGGCGGACGTATGGAAAACGGTACGCCAGGAAGTGACATTGCAGCGGACTTCAGATTTGCAACTTTTTTGAGGAAAACTCTTCTAGAAGACCAGAAGAGGTAATTATTCTATTATAAATTGATTTAAACATAATCTTAGAAGAAAGATAATAAGAAATGTTATGAATTTATAATGGAAGAATTAGGGAGTGGAGTTTTGAATAGATGGCAGTAATTAATAGCTTGCATTCATTTCTTTCCAGTTTTTTTTCTCTCACATGCTTTTCTTATATTTAAATACTCTCTTGAAGTTGGTGCTCGTATAAAAAGGGGTGATCTTTGGATTCATTTTCACTCTGAATATCCAGTTGGTCATTAACCGTAATCGAAAATAAAGTAAAATTCATATGAGAGTATTCAAGAATATAAAACTTGAACGAGAAGAAGAAGGCGATTTCTGGGGAGCAACTGCGTTCTCAACCCGAGGCCACGACGCTTCAAGGCCGAAGCAGCTCGGTGAAAAGGGGTAGAAGGAAGCCCAGCGGACTGCTCTACGCGGCCGAGAACACAGTAAGGTCGTTCCAAATAAACTGTTTTGTAGGGATAGGAGTGATTCAGTTTAATCAGAAAGCTTATTCTGTATCCGTCACGTAGAAAGAAAAGGAGGGTAACAGATTTACCATGCTTAAAAGATAAGAAAAGTAAAAGTACATTTGTTTCCGACTTCTAATACGTGAGAACAGAATCAATCTTTTCTTTCAAAAAGGATTTGAAGATCTAATATTGTAATATAGTGATTAAGAGTTTGTGTAAGAGTATAATTATAATAATAGTCATTCTCTGGATTTTAGAGGAAAGGTTTCCTTTTTGTTGTAAAAGTAATGTTAAGTCAAAAGTATTAATTTTGATTTTCAATGTGTGTTTCTTTCACATTTTTGTAAAGTAATATTTTAACGATTCTTTCGAATTTCTGAAAGTGTGTTTGTTAAACAATTGGGTTGTAGATGAAAGTAGGAAATTGTGTATTGTGTTATTAGTGTGTTTTTTTTTCAGTCAAGAGTATTCTGTATTTGATTTTTTTTCTTGTGTGCCATTGTATGTATTTGTCATAGCAGCAAATATTTTGAGAATATATTCTGAATTTAGTGAAAAGTGATTCTCACCCGAGTTGTTGGTAATTTTGCATCCAATCCATAAACGATCTTCACGACCCTGCCCCTATTTTTTATTTATTGTGTCCACACTGGGACGTCTATACTGAGCTAGTCGACCATCTGGTGAATTGTGTTCGCCACCCCCCCAAGACGTCTCAGGTCGGGTGCTGGCCTTACGGCTTGTACCGGACGGTACTGTGGCTCGCAGTACTTCTACTCACAAATGCAATAATGTTCAAAAATCACCGGAACTATAAATAAGAACGATATGAGAGATATTTCAAAATAATCATGTGCGATTTTTGAAACACACAATATAACAAAATGGCGTTTATGTTATATTGTACACTGCATTTAGCATCATCTGTAAAAAACAAACTTTGATCTGTCTATGATAAAATGGCGTCTGAACATTTCTGGAAACGCGGAACTTTGAACTCATTTTCATGGAAAGGCTTTTACAAGAAAGGATATAGCTGAATAAGGGGGGGGGGCGAAGTGCCCCCAAAGCAAATCGATAATCGCCGTGCTCACACAAAGAGAATAAAAAATGCCGTAGATTCACAAAAATCAGCCTCCTAGGGCAATCTGTTGCAGAGATACGAGAAACGTGTTTTTCATGTTTTATTTTTTCTCAGCTTCTATTGCATGTATCAGGCTGAAAAAAATGGAGAGACGGGAAAAAGTACTTGAATTTTAAGGCATTTTTGGCAACCAATTATGACACCAAATTCAAATAGAAAAAATAAATACATTTTTAAAATGAATTTTCGACGTGATAACGTAGGAGTACTGTCTCAATTTCCCCCCTAGAATGTGTCTTATAACATTCTATAACATATTTTTTCAGATTTTTAAACAATGTGGACGATAGTGAAAAACAATTAAAACCTATTTATCATTTCAAAAATTTGAAATTCGCGCCAAAATGACCACAGCAGTACACGCCGCGCTGTGCCCCGTTCGGCGATCAGACTTCCCACCCACCGGTTGCTCCCCCCCCCCCCGAGGCCTTGAATTATCGGACCAAACGAGTAAAATCAGTGAACGCAGTAATGGAGAAAAGAGCGTGACATTGTGTACTGCCTGAAAGAGGCGGAAGAAACGCTGATTCAGGGCGCGTCAACTGCAAGGTCATTTGTTCCGTAAGTGTAGTACATGTTTACCTCAGGAGGTGGCAGTGATCTTCCCTGCTAAATGGTGAGGTCCGGTACAGACCTACCGTCAGCTTGCAGGGTTTCCCAAGCCAGGTATCTCCCACCAGCGGGGCACTGCCCAGGCCTGGACAAGCTCTAAGCTCCCGGCAGGTGCGGTAAAGTAGTAGATGTGAGTGTAAGTAAGGGATGAGGATAGGACAAGAAAGAGGAAGTTAAGATCGCCCGTGGCCCGTTTGCTAGCATCGCCTGGTGTTGATCGAAGAAACCACGGAAAACTACCGATCAGAGCAGCCGGCCTTTAGAATTCTCCTCCAGACAGCAGGAGCATTCGACCCCAGTATACAGCTAGTGTCGAAACTCCGACGTCGTCAGAAGTCGACCTCTAGGACCTCCCGGGCAGAATCTCCGCAGAGAGGGCGGCAATTCTGGATCTGGGCTAAACTCAGCCGCATTATTTAAGGAAATAAATTGTTTTATTCACTAAGGCTACTTGGCTCCTTCCAAAATTATCAGTGGGGGGCCATGTCCCCCCTCCGCGCACACTCATATGAGGATCCATGGAAACAGCTTTGGTGCATAGCAGCCACTGTCTGTTAAACTTACATTATCAGGAGAATGGTCCATGACTATACCTTTCAGTATATATACCTTGAGAAAGAAACCGGAAGAGGTTTCGAAACGTTGGTCAATAAATTTTACAATATAAACAAAACTGTCTATAAATAAATCCTAGACCTTTCTCCTGATAATATATGCTTTGGTGCACCTTTCGTATTGACGAAGTGTCACTATTTTGCTCTCGTGTATCGTAGGATTGTGACAGAAAATACCTTGACAAAGAAACCGGAAGAGGTTTCGAAACGTTGGTCAATAAATGTTTCAATATAAACAAAACTGACTGTGTATAAATAAATCCTGGACCATTCTCCCGATAATATAAGCTTTGGTGCATATTTCGTATTGGCAAAGTGTCACTACTTTGCTCCTGTGTATGGTAGGATTGTGACGAGGTTGAGGAGGATTGCGTGGTAGGGGACGTGCGAGAGACTAGGAGCATAAATAATGGGATGGCCGGAGCGCGCCCGGAACAGGGGACGAGTCGTTGGGATTCCCGCTCCACTGCGTAAATGCCAAGGACGCTCCCCTCCCTCCCCCACCCGTCACACTACTGCTCGCGCTCTCCCAGTAGCATCCAAACAACAAAACACTGACCAACTATACTTGGGGTTTTCAAACGAGGCATCTGAGGGTTGTATCTCCAAGATGGAATGCGGCACGGCTTTTCGCGTCTTTCTCGGTCGTGCCGCTAGAGTAGCTTGATCTGCAACACTGCTTGATAAGGTCGCGATTATGCGACATCTTGCGGCAGGACCGAGAAAGTCGCAAAAAGTCGTGCCATATTCCTTCTTGGAGATACTACCCTCAGATGCCACGTTAAAAAAAACAAGTATATAGTCAAAACGACGCACCATTAAGGTTAATTAAGGTGGTTAGAGCGACATATTCCCTAGTAGATAGAGTGTCCATATTACAGTCAAAATATTTATTTGCGATGTAAATAGGTATTGTGTGACCTATATAAACAAAATAGAGACTCTTATGATGAGTTTTATTTAATTATATGAAATAATTTTCTTTTAATATATGCAAAATAAAAATATTTCAATACCACATGAAGACCTACCGTTGACTAGTTTCTTAACTAGTACCAACATATCGCGTGGTCAAGTAATGAAAAATTGAGCCATAAGATTACGTATAAAAACGCGCTATTATGCAATTAGCAAGAGCAGAATTATAAAAATTAATATGATAAACATATCTATAGCTTTTTTTACAGTGATCGCTAATAATGGCCAGAATTTCATCTCAGAAGGGAGAAAAGTCTCCGGTAAATTGGGCACCGCCGTAATGTCCTTGAGATTGGCATAACTGCTCAGTGCTCATGTTTCTAAGTTTCGTTGTTTTGAACACTTACAATCCTGTTAATGCCTGGTCGACAAGCGAAAAATATCTCAATGTCTGAGTGAATTGGTGGAAGATTTGTATCCATAGCGAAATTTGAGAGATGACGAAATAATTCGTCCCAATGCCACACGAAACAGTGACCTAATAAAAGTTTTCAAATATTTTTCAATGCTTGTTTGTCTCTAATTTTTATTTCTTTAATTATTTGAGCTAATGGTAGGACAAACCTTAGATTATTCATTTGCTTGACAACAAGATCAGAATTTGGTTTCTCTCCAATATTGTGTAATGATTTATATTGTAAGTGAAGTTATTATTTCCAGGTGGTATTAAGTAATTCACAGAAGATATTTGCTCAACTCGGGTTGCAATGTTTCCAGCATCATTTCATATGTTATGATATTGATTTACATGTAGATTATTGTTTAAAGTACATACCAAACTAATGATGATGAAATAAAAACACAGTATTATATAATTCTAAGCACTGCATTATTTAGACCCTCAACAATAAAATTATAACATTGCTGGAGATATAAGCTTCAAAGGAGAGTTCCAAGTGGCAAGGTCTTTTGTAATCGTTTGCCTTGATGTTGCACTCAAAATGAAAGAATGTTTTGGAAATAAGACATGAGACCCATTCAAAACGCATTATTACTGTTCATGGAATACAAACCATTAAACAGAATACAGTGCTGTAGAGGAAAGGGGTTTCTATTTAAAATACTAATTCTATCAAAGGCAGAATTTATCATTCTTCTTACAATTTCAATTTCATTTGTCCACGGCTGGATGTAGATACTGGGGCCCTCGAAGCACAAAATTGTATTGGGCATGCCATCAAAAGAAATCTTTAACTAAAAATCACTAATTATGATAGAAAAAATCGTTGTTCAAATCAGATGTAAATTAACAATTTACTTACACAGTGGAAATTACATTATTAATTTCTCATTTACAAATGCATGTTTAGTTTCTTATTGCATCTTTAGTTTCGTATTTAATCGATTTTTAAATTTAAAAAATTGTAGTTTAGTAAACTATTTGATTAACGATTATATTCAGATAAAAGAATTTTATGAAGTTTATAATAATATTTATTTTAAAAAATCGGGGCACGGTGATGGGAGTCTCAAGCCTTCTTATTTTACTAGTATGGAAATCCAGCTCTACATTTACCTATACCTTCAATGGTTGATAATAACACCAGCATTAAAATATTTTATCATTTCTACTCATTTAATACCACCAAAAAGGTCATTGAGTTGCTGACCTTTGCTAAAGGTTGCTAAAGGTAACTTGCAACTGTGGTGTAGAAGACAATGAGATTACTGTGTGTCTAGCATAATAAAAGAGAATATGAATCATTCGAAATATCAAATAAATACGTAATCATTGTTCAGAAGCAAAAGTCAAAAAGCTATGTACGAAATAATAATGCTGTACTGAAGATATAAAAAATCTATAACCTCTCGAGATCACCCATTTGCTCACAGATAATAATATCAAAGTGATTCATTTGGAATATTAATTGAATTGTTGCTGAATATCGGGTTGATATCAAAGGCAATGGTTTCCAGGAGTGCATTTCCATTTGTGCATCTTTTAATTGCGCCCAGAAGACCCAGAGGAATGTAAGAGCTCTTGCCGAAGACTTGTCACTCAATTTGAATGAAGCGCGCTACGCGCGCGGTGTTGCCAACGGGGCGTTACCGTCCCGAACCTCTAGGAAGCACGCGAACGTCTCCATATGAACTGATTTAGGTTAACAATTTTGCAAAATTCTCCCATTTGAAACGGTAGATGTCCTTCAAATTGCGCATATTAACTCTTCAAGATGCTATCTACATACGAACAGTTTTTAAAAACATTTTCAACAGTTAGTTTTCTCACAACTTTAAAAATTCAGGTTGGATTTGTCACGTCGCCATAAGACCCCATGTTAAAATGACGAACTTTACGATCTTATTACGCGAAAACTAAACGGTGAAATCCATTCAAACTCTACCAGAACATAGAACAACCTCTCATCTTTGATTAATACAATAAAAAAGGCATGTTAAACATAAAGCGTAACTTGCTCTAACCACCTTAAGAGCCAAATGGTCCCGAAATATCCAGGTTAGGTTCTTTTCTTGTTTTGTTTCCTCATATGTCCAAAAATGACATGGGAATTAACGGATCGAAAAGCAAAACAATAACGTTCGGGCGGGGACGAAATTATGGGGAACCAGACTATCGTTTAGGTGAGGTCGTCATCCCAACAGTCGCATCATGCAAGTACTTAGACATTCATATAGATAGTAAATTAGGGTGGGAGAAGCATGTAAATCAGGTACTAAGAAAAACATGGAAGTCCTTGCATTTTGTAATGCGAATTCTAAAGAAAAGTTCTGCAAACGCAAAAGAATTAGCATATTTTTCGCTGGTTCGCCCTCTCATGGAATACGGAGTGGCATGTTGGGATCCATACAGAAAGTAGCACCGGAAAAAAATAGATAGAATACAGAGGAAAGCGAATAAGTTTACCTATAGAACTAATGCAATAAAAAAAGGCATGGGAACCTCTAGAAACGAGAAGAACAAGGGAAGATCCCACAAGACAACGTAAGTCTATTATAGATTTAATGATAATGAGGAGGATAAGACAAACACTATTAAAGGATGTGCGGGTTTATAGACATCCTGAATGTGCAAGCAACCATCACATGTTAGTGGGAAAGCTAGGTTATATGAATGTAAAGAAAATCGCTCCAAAAATAGACAATGAGCTTATAGAGAACAAGGAATCAATATTCAAGACAGACCTCTTGAATCAGTATAGTGTCAAAATGCTCTCCCAAAATAGACTGAGAAACAAATTAAATTTGGAAAAAGATGGTAATCCCACAGAAATGTATCAACACTTGAAGGAGAGTATTTTGGAAGCAGCTAAGGAAGCCCTTGGGGAAGAAGAAAGAAAAAGGAAATATACGGAAAAGTTTTCTGAGAATTTAGAAGAAATCATTCAAGAGAAGAAGAAGGCATATATGAAATGGTTAAATGATAAAACACCAGAGTCAAGAGAGAAATATGTTCTGATTCGACAAAAAGTTAAAACAGGTGTAAAAATGGAAAAAAATGAACATTGGGATAGGTTATGTACATACATCGATGGAACTGTAGGATACAATAAATCTTCGAAAGCCTGGAAAATTATAAAAAAATTAGAAGAAATAATGAGTGTAAAAGCATAGTACAAAGAATCCCTCTCAAAAATGGATACACCACTACTCAATGCTCTACAAGAAAACAGACCAGAATGTGAAGGAGAAGAAGAAATAAGAGATGTGGAGGAAAGCAATTTTGAAATAACTGAGGATGATATTAAGGAGGAACTATGCAAAACAAAAACCAATAAAGCCCCAGGACCTGGAAATATAAGAATGGAGCTCCTGAAATATGGTGGAGATGTGGTTGCCAAATACCTAAAGAAAATGTTCAATAAGATACAATTAGGTGAGGATCCACCTGTAGAATGGAACATATCCTACATCTCTTCTATATTTAAAAAAGGGGACAAAAAATCATGTGCAAATTACAGGGGAATAAGTGTCATACCGCCAACAGCAAGATTGTTTTCTAGTATTCTAAGTAAAAAAATCGAAGAAGATAAACCTGTATTGAGTGAAGAGCAGAGTGGTTTTAGACGAGGACGATCATGCCTAGATAACATCCACTGTATCAGACAAGTTATAGAGAAACATAAAAGCAGAAATATGAATATTTATGTAACCTTTATAGACCTCCAGAAAGCAAACGATAGTGTCCCAAGAAAAAAGATATGGGAAGCAATGAGAAAGGTTGATATAAAAGAAAAGTGGATCAATCTGGTTAAAAAACTTTACAAAAACACCGAAGCCCAAATAAAATTGGAGATAAGTTAACGGAAGCTTTCTGATAAACAAAGGTTTAAAACAAGGATGTGGGTTATCTCCCATTTTGTTCAATATCTACCTAGAACAAGCCCTCTATAACTGGTACAGAAAATGTTCTGGCATGGGAATAAAAATCGGAGATGACACCTTTCACTCCCTTCTATTTGCTGACGACCAGGTAATCTTTGCCCAAGATGAAGAGGATATGGTGTACATGCTAAGAAAGCTAATAGAAGAATATAATAAATGGGGATTAGAAATAAATTTTAATAAAACCGAATGTATGTGCATTGGACAAGGAATAACAGATATAGACGTGAATGGTAACAAAATTGAAAGCTGTAACACCTTCAAATATCTTGGATCTTTAATAAACAACCCGGGTACATGTGCTGCAGATATAAACTCGAGAATAATTATGGGGAAAAAAGCAACCTAAGCTTTACATAGCATATTATGGAATAACAATATCTGCCAAGATGTCAAAAGAAGGATATTCCATTGTGTAGTAGAAAATATAGTACTATATGGAGCGGAAATGTGGCCACAAACACAAAAAATAAGAGATAAGATAAGGACAGTAGAAACGGGCTACATGAGACAATGCCTATAATTTACTCGTAGGGCAGAGTGCGAAATGAAGAAATATGGAGAAGAATGAATATAATTTATTCTTTTACGAAGGTCTTAGAAAATAGAGCACTACAGTGGTATGGACATGTTCAGAGAACGTCAGAAAACAGATGGCCACACAAAATCTTAAAATGGCAACCACCTGAGAGGCGAAAAAGAGGAAGACCAGTTTTAGAATGGGAAAAATACATCCAAGAAGCTATGAAGGATAGAGGCCTCAAACCACGAGATTGGGAGGATCGAGAGGTGTGGAGGTGAAACGGCAAGCTCCTAAGGGAAAATGCCGAAGAAGAAGAAGAAGAAGAGGAAGAAGAAGAAGAAGAAGAAGAAGAAGAAGAAGAAGAAGAAGAAGAAGAAGAAGAAGATTGGAACAGTTTACCCGCAGCAAATTTCAAAGCTTTTCCTCTAAGTGTCCGAAGCTTCAGAAATAAGTTAGAACAATATGAGAGTAAGACATATTTTTGCAGTCAGTTAAGTGTAGTGAACACGATCAATGAATTTAAAAAATGAAGCCAATATTTATGTAGCTTTATTAAATTTTAGAACACCGACATATTGGATATCATGACAGAGCTGAAATATTTGTTATAATACTTAATATTCGTGATAGTATGATTATTGCATGTTCGGCTTGTACTGTACTAATTTATTATTATTATTATTATTATTATTATTATTATTATTATTCATATTAATAGTTATTATTATTGTAATTATTGCTATTTAACTGCCACCGGATCATACCCAATTGCAGTTCAAATAAATGTATGTATGTATGTATGTATGTATGTATATTTACTTAAGTAGCATAGAAAAAGTTTTGCAATGCTGCACCGAAAAACAAAACGTTTTTGAGTATTTTAAAAAAATATTCACCTAATTCTAATTAATTTTATAGGTCATTTTCCTCTTATTTTTAAGTCTTTTATGGGACATTTTCAAAGAATTTTTAGGTCATCGGAGTCCGACCCCTGTTGATAACATTCTTATGAAAGGAATAAGATGTTTAAGGAAAGTAATATATTTAATGTATAACTACTTAATACATTTCTTTTACATTAACAAGTTTTGATTGCCGATTATGGTATTCAGAAGTTGTCAGCTCACTTCAATGTAATCAACGCAAACTTGAATGAAATATTCTTTATCTTCTGTATGATCTGTATATTCTGTAATAGTTAATTTATTCATGTTTGTTTCATTTGTAAACGTTAGAAATGAGTACTGTTCCTGGCGTATGCGCTTCGTTTGAACTCGATTTTTTCAAGTTATCACAAAAATGCGAGAAAGTATGTGCTCCGGTAACTTTTTTTTTCTTTTCTTTCTTTCAATCTCTCGCAAATCGCAAAATCGCTCTCACTGAGCTGAGCATTGAACCGCAAGCAATGACAGTTTCGGGCCCAGGGCAATGCTGAAACGAATACAATTTCCCGCTAAAAAGTTTTGATTATTTAGTTAGTGTTTAATAAAATCTGTAGTTGTTAAATACATAAAATAATAAACATAAATTTCAGGACCTATTTTAATGTTAGCGTTATTTGATTCGTTTCGTAGAGTCCTATCTTATAACCGTCATGACTTTAACTATTTAAAGTAAAAAATTAATTGAAAATTTTATGAAAGATCAGACTACTGTACCGCGACTTATAAAATGACATCGACGATTTTCTCGAATTCTAATTTCTTTTCAATGTTTTTCCCCGTCGTCAGTCCCCGAGCGAGTTGCAAGGCCCGGGCTGCCCATGCCTAGCATGGCCACGTAGGTCTTCGACCTCTGAGCCCGCCGGGTACTAAAATATGGTTCCTTTCACCTTGCGCTCCACCCACAATGCAATTCGTTAGAGCGCCTCTCCTTACTGATCCGTTCAAAAATTCGCCTGCTTATCCGTGTTGTGGGCCAGAATGCTTTAGCGACTACAAGACAAGAATAGACAAGCGAGGTTTTTATCGTCTGCAGAGCTTATTGTCAACGTTCGAGCTTCTTCACAATAAAAGGTAATATAAAAACATAGAAGCCAATCGATTTGGTTTAATCAGCGAAAGATGATCCTCTAGTTTTCGAATTAGATATTTAGGAGAAAACCTTGCCTTAAATTCGGGTAAATGTAGTATATATTGAAGCAAAACGACCTACTCGATCACACATTACACTCGACTTCTACTATAACGAACTCGGATATAGTGATCTTAAGTCACTGGTTCTGTTTCATTTACGTTACAAATAAGCACAAGATATAGTGAACTCTCAATCTCGGCTATAGAGAACGTAGGAAATACGTCATGGAAATTAATTCCCTTCTGAAAAAAAATATACATCACCTCAGTGACACAAATTCCAACACTAAGAAACTTGGAAAAAATATCTTCGTTCAAAGATCATAACCGCAAAAGTCTTCCCTGATGTGAAGGTAGCGGACCCGGAATGTTTCATTCAACGATCAGTGTGATTAGCCGCTTGCGCCATGCCGCTACCAACAGGATCTCGCATGCTATTATGGCCTTCGGAGAGTGGAGCGGTGTTCCAACCACAGAACACTGAAGGTTCCAACAGTGCAACAGTCATTGAAGGGTGTCAAGACTGCATTACGATACTTTGATCTATAGAGAGTGGACAATGCAGAATCAAGTATGGATGAATCACAAATTCTGGAGAAGGATCTAGACAAAATTACTCATTAAAAATAAATGAAGCAAACTATTGATAATAATCGATTTTTTTAGAACAAATATATTGGCATTTTCTGTTGGCGCTGTTAATGTAATTTGCTATATCTTTATATCAATAAAATTATTGTGGAGAAATTCTATTTAATTTTGATATCATCGGATATTGTGAACATCTGATATAGAGAAACAAAAATGTTAGTTCCCAGAAGGTCACTACAACCGGAGTCCACTGTATTTATGAGAAATGGATGTCGGTCGTAGGAGACCAGTGAGAGTTGATGGCCCAGAGAGCTCGGGTTGCCCGCCCTCTCGTCACCAGGATCCCTGCGCCATAAAGTAATGCTTACGTTACGTTACGTTTAAGTTTAAGTAATGCCATAAAGTAATGCCTACGTTACGTTTAAGTTTGCATCAGGAATGTGGCCTTATGCCTTAAATGAAACGTATTGCCGTAAACTTAGCAGTAAAATTTACACGTAAAAACAAGCATTCACAATGACGAACGTCAGCTGAACGTAAGTTCCCCCATTTCGATCGGGTTTTTGTCCACTTTCCCTGATCCATTGAGCAAATGCTGAGATGCAAATCCATTGAGCAAATGCTTGATTTGCTTCTGGACATAAATGTAGCTTCACTATGAGCACGTTTTGTTGAGCTCTCCTTTTACTTGTAGTGGTAATAGAGCTTAAGTTGAGTTACAATTTTGTTAGCAATGCAGAAAAGTCAAATCAGCAATTCGTTTACCATTACAAATAAGATTTCTATAACTCGGGAACGAAAATGTCTAGTTTTTCAAATGTTAATCTCGCGCTTTTTAAAAATCGTATTATTATGAATTTTTTTAACTTTTTTTCATCTTTCAGTTATTAATAGTTAAATTGTTGGGAAAGGATTCAGAAACTCAGGAAAGCGTGCGCAGGTGATTTTCCCCCCATACGTCACATAGTCACATTACCCCCCATACGTCACATTTTTACTGGTTTTTTTGTTGTTTTTTTTACTAAATAAATAAAAGTTTCGCTTGAGCCAATCAGATTTCAACGAGTTGAACCTTGATCGATTATCGATTCGTTTCCACCATGGTGGAAAGATCTTTTCACCACGACAGCCACTTTCATTCCACCGCGATGGGAACCGCTTGCAAATGCTAGCAACGCATGGCGGTAGCGTACGATCTCACCCCGAGCATGAGCAGATTTATGACGCACTTGCGGCCTCAATTGGTGTGGAGGACTTCCATACAATTTTTGTGTCATCGGACCTCCACCGCCTGAGAAGGGTACCCGACTTGTCAACGGCAGCCGCGTCACCACTATTTTAGGACACTCCCTTTGATGTCGGCACGAACCCACACCGGACCCTTCAGTCAGCCAATGCACATTTGCCGTGTGGAAAAACTCCACCTCGGCGGTTGTTTTTTTTGGGAGGGGAGGGGGGTGTTTTTTCTCTGCTAGATAATAGGAAGCGGAACTTTTTGGACAAGAATGTGAACCCAGGACATCACATCATTGCGTTTTCCACCGAGAGGAGAGGAAGGAGACACCATGGTTAGCTCAGTGATGTAGTTAAAAGAGGGGCATGAGGGCCGTCCGCTCTGGCTGGTACCAATTAGAAAATTGCATAGTTGGAATTATACAATTTTAATGACTTATTTAAAAGTTTTATAATTATACATTTTTTTAAATAATACACAGGTCAACGACCCAAAAACTTTGTGTTCACATAATTCTTATCGTTTTAAGTGTGATTCCAAAAATAACATTAAAAATGCCTTATCGCCCACCATTTGTTCACATTTTAACGTTTTCTCTGTTAATCTAGGCAAAAGCTGCTCTGAGTGTCTAGAAACGTACGACATGCAGGAAACTAGAATGAGACAGCATTCGGACAAAAGAGGTGTTTGATAAACATTGTTATCACTTCCACTGCCACGCATCGATAGGCGTGACAGTCAGGAGTTGGATTTGACAATCCGCACCAGAAAATATACGCCAATGGACACGTAAAGCCGTAGTAAAGTGTAATGTTAAGAATATAAAGCCACTTCCTATGTTTAAATAAAATTCTTTTGGTATTTTAAAAGTAATTTACTTTTAATTTTCAATTGCATAATGTTCTATAAACTATTCTGCAAAATATATAGTTTTTATATTTAATTCATGGAGGGGAGTGAATTAAATAGTTTTTTTTTTTTTTTTTTTTGGCCTCAGGTGACACCAACTGAAACTACGCAGGCCCTGAGCTACGCCACTATGTTAGCTGATTCAGATAGAAAAACTACGATAGGATGGTCGCGAGGAAACAGACATGAGGACAGAAGTTCGACTCCAGTGACGGGCGGGAAAAGGAAAGCCTTTGGGCGATATAGAACCGACGAGGGAGTGAGGGACAGAGAGGGGGAGGAGAGAGGGAAAGAGACTGGGAGAGGGAGAAGATGCTGGCCGGTGCTTCCGACTCGTGATTTTTACAATGTGAACTTTGTTGAGTGATCGTATCACTGAATGCAGTGAAATACGCCGATCTTCAAATGTGTATTCTAAGAGATTTACTTAAGAGGTTTACTTTTTCTGTATTTTGAGATGTAATTTAATAATAAGTAAGCGAATAATATTATTAAGATGAGCTAATAAAACAGTCAATCTAACGACAAAACGCGTAGTTTTGTGTTTTTTGTTGGAGTCGCATTCGCAAAATTTGTGGCGGGAAGTTAAACAATCGTGATATTATCTGCACACGTCTTCTTGAACCCTCGCTTCGCCAGTAGTGAGAGGAGTGGGGAGTTTAGTTATTTTGACAAAAGGAATTTTATAATAAATTAGTAGTTCGTTTTTCGATAAAATAGTTTCTATTACACGGGAGCGAACATTCCTGGTTATCAGATTTTGTCTACAAGGTCGCTATTGTCATTTATTCTGAATTCAACCAATGTTGGTAAAGGAGTGGGGGTAGGTATTCCGGGGCTCAAGAAAACGGAGAGGAGGCAACTGCCTCCCCCTTCCAATATTGGGGCAAATATACAACAACAACAAAAAAAAAATACATTTCATTTCGCCGATCTTCAATTTATATTATAAAATATTTATGTTTTTCTGTATTTTGAGAAAAAATTTAATAATAATTAAGCGAACAATTATGTTATTAAGCTGTGCTAATAAAACGTTCAATCTAAGTACAAAACGCGTAGTTTTGTGTTTTTTGTTGGAGTCGCGTAAATTAGTGTCGGGAAGTTAAACAATCGTGATACCCCCATCGCTACTCTCCAGAGGCGTGATTCTGGGAGGGGGGAAACTGACCCCCTCCAATATCGAGACAAATACAAAAAAATATTTTTATACATTTCATTTTGCCGATCTTGATATTTATATTGTAAAAGATTTACTTCTAATATTATTTAAGATTTACTTCTTTACTAATTCTGTATTTTGATAAGAAATTTAATAATTAAGCAAAGAATAATTTTTATTAAGCTGAGTTAATAACATACATTAATAAATTGGTGAACTTCAGCTCAGCATTATAAAATGTGTGGGATATGATGTGTGTGATACTATGAATATCCCATATCATTAAATCATCTTTTAATTATATTTTGCTTTTAAACATTATTTACTAAGAAATTGAAGATTCATTCCTAAAAATCACGGGTCATAACACTAATTAACTCTCCAAAAGAAAGAGTATTTCCCATTTATGATACAACATATCATATACAGTATTCAAATTTCTAAGTATAAAACAAAATCCCAAGCAGCTACAATATTTATAAATTATGCATCAAATATATATTGTGCGCAATACAATTATTAAAAAGTAAATTGTTTAATACTAGTGTACTGCTTTTCATACATTCTTATTATAATGAATATTTAAACAAACAGAATTTAATTTTTTTTATAAAACTGTAATCTTTAATTTTTATATAAAATTGAATTGATTATCTGCCGTGCCTCGTGAAGAGGATGGATGCACTTCACCATGATGTTTTCGACTTTTATGAATAGCTTATATGCACCTTCTGCCACCCTCAGCTGCGGTCTGCCCAAGTTGAAAATTGCATTCTTGTTCAGTCATTTAGTAGAGAGAAATCAAAGCATGCACACCACCTACATTCAGCAGTGTTGTACCTGGTGACGAGCAGACAGACAGGTAGAATGTGTTATGACAATATGAACCATAATTACTGTTTACTTTTGTGAACAAAATGATTAAATAAGCAAATATCCAGAGAATTATAATAGATCATGTTTACATTTCTCAACTTCATCTATTTCTTCTGAATTTCAACGTAGATGCTCATAAAGTATGTATGAAAATGTTATTGGTGTGTGATAATTGATTAGAACAGTGAATTTTAAATTAAAAGAATAGTAATTTGATACACGATATATATTTTTCACACTACCAAATAAATAATTTGTTTGAACAAAATACTTGTACTGTAAATGTAAGAAAATACTGCTGCAATTCTCTAAACTATAGCTGACCTGATAAATGGCTTAATGACTTTTTGATTCTACGAACCTACAAATTTTAAGTACAAAGAATACTTCAAAACATCTCATTTAATATTTCAACAACAAATGCTGCAAAGTAAAATTTTAGAGAAGTTTCATTGACTTTATTGAAAAAAGGGACCTTTTGGGGACCCGGATAACGCAAACAGCAGTAAACAATTTGATACATTTTTACTTTTATGGGTTGAGGAATGATTACCTTCTGTAGTGAAAAATGGAAAAAAATAAAAATCCCTCATTTCTAACAAAATTCCCTGACTTCCAGATTAATGAAATTCCCTGACTTTTACCGTTTTTTCAGAAAGTTTGTCCTTTCTTGGCCAAACTTATTTCCCTTTTTGTTTAATTTTTTATGGTATTCTTATCATCATATGTAAATTTTGTAATTATTGGCTAAATAAATTTAAGACAAATTTTAAATTTAAGTCATGTTAATGAGTTCACATAATCACAATATGTTGTGGGTAGACAGGACATACGACATTTAGGGGATGAAAAGTAAACATAAAAGGCAATGAGAAATTGGGCCATTAAATAAGGAAATTCAAAATGTATGAGTGTATTGTTACCTTTAACAACAATAAAAATTTGGAGTTTTTACATTTTGAATTTTCCTTTTGCTTTCCTAATAAAGCAAAATATTTTTTACTTAAGCTCTTTTGACCATGTACCAACGATACACAACAGCCAGGGTTAATGGGACTTAGAGCTATCTCATCTCTGGGAAAGTGATAGTGATAGGAAAGCAAGAGACCCATGCAGGTCCTTCTAGAACCAATAGATGGCAACGAGGAAGGGAGTCAGGCAAAACTGGAAAGTAGCCCTGACCAAAAAGAAAACTGAACATCAAATTAAATAAAATTAAATATTTTCAAAAAATATAACAAAAAAGGTAAAGTGATTTTACAGCAATATACATTGATACAATATATTAGTTAATAATAATGTACATTTTCACATATGTTTCTTGCAACATCTGCGCAAATCTAGTAAATTATATTCACCACTTTATGAAAACAAAATCACTTAAAAAAATTTCACGCCTTGATTATCATCAAAGAAAATTAATTCTGCTTTTTTCTTCTGTTCAAGAGTTCGCAAAGCTTTAATTAGTATTTCAGAGTCTAAACCATAAAACTCTTCTTCAGATGTGTTATCACCTGCAGTTAATTCATATAAAGTACATACAGTATTCATAAATCCATTGCTTTGAGCCCATGTATAAATTATTTCCCCCCATTCATCCAACGTATGCCAATAGATGAACCATCGTGTTTTGGTTTTATCCTGAGGTTCAGCATTGCCAGTTCTTGCTAAGTCCTCCAGTATTTTAACAATTCCCTCTTGAGGTAGTGTCCTGTTAATTGCTGAATTATTAAACAATGGGCTTCTCTGTGCTTCACGAACATCCAAGACGCCTTGTTTCAGCACTGCATGATACTCCAGAATCAGAGCACGCCATGCTGCAATTTGTCTCGCACAGGTCTCTGCATTTGGCTGAATTGTAAAAAATGGAGGAAATCCATATTGCCAAGGCCACTCAATCTGAGCCATGACTTTTCAAGCAGATACCTACAACAACAAAAAAAGGATTTTTTTTTTTTTTTTTTTTTTTTTTTTTAATACCTCAATGACATTAACCAATTTATATCTTTAGAGTACTCCAAGCTTTTTCTATGAAGCTTGAACTTGTTTCAACCCTATAACACTATTACGTCTTAATTTTGACAACATGAATCCAAAAGGGTTTTTATTCTTTTCCACATATGCCTGAAAGCAATTTTGTCCACTAGTTTCAGTTGGTGAGTGGCCGTTGCTTGTGTAAGATTGTGTTCATGCATTTTCAAGGTTATTGGAATACACAGATGTCAATTTCTAAATTGCATCAAGTGTTAGTGACATTGCTCGTATTTCAGCTACAAAAGTGATGTTTCATGAGGGTCAAAATAAATTTAAAAGTCTGAGTGATTTCCTATTCCTATTTTTGAACTTGACTCTGAAAAACTTTACAAAATACTAAAAGAATTTCATAACTACTCAAGTGATTAGCACTACAGTGATTTTAGCACACACATGCATAATTTTAACATTCTTTGTATCATTGTCATATCTTGTGTGTATATTGTTTTTTTAATTCCAGATGTTACCAATTTAATTAAAAAACATATATTTAAGAACAAAGCATTGCAATTTTGAAAAATTAAATTTTCAATAATCCATGATGCTATATTAGTGTTCAAGGTAAAAATGCATATTAAATGCAAGAATATTTAATATTTCAATGAAGTGAAAATGGTCCAATGTTCTTTCTGATATTCACTCTATATTTAACTTTACTTCCTTTTAGATTCACCAATATGCTACCTACATTGAATAAGGATTATAAACAACCTAGGCAACTTCAGTGGCCTCCATCCTTAAACACACACTTCTTCAAAAGATGATTAAATATACCAAGTGCAATTACCACGTTAAGTACCAACTGCAAGTCCATTGAAGCCTACAGGGTTTCCGAAATATTGCAGGAAAAAATACATAAAAAGCCATCAGTGACCAACATTGGGAACAAAATAAGTTGAAAATTGAGATTAGGCAGATTGATAATAGCCTATATTAAAACAAGATATTAAAACAAGAATTTAAATTTGATATTAGAAAACTCTCAAAGAAAATGACAAGATTACCTTAAAAGAATGAACAACAGATGGCCAAAACTAATATAGAAATATAGAACAGACGTTGGAAGACCATGAAAGAAGTGGCAACACCAGGAACACATGGAAGAATAACTACCAGGAAGAGCGCAAACACCAACAGTTCATGATGATGATGATAGTATTATGATTTTGATCAATGAGTTTATGTCATAAACAATGAGTTTATGACAAATTTGATATTAGTTGGAGAAACGCATTACAAAAAGTTTATCAGGATAATAACAGGTACAAATTGAATAAATTTTTGAAATTAAAACGTCAACAAAATCCCTCACTAAAACAAAAATTACCTACAAATTGAATGAGAGTGGTTTAATAATATTATAGAGAAATCAATACCAGATGACATAGATATAATAAATTGACCCGATAACTTTAACTATCCTCTTACAGAGTAGAGTCCTAAAAATGCTGCTAAGAGTATGATCAAAGAATTTGAAATGTCCATACAATACATCGCAGGACATTATTGAAACACTGCTCAAAGGAATTTAGATATGCCATTACTAATTTTATTGTTCAACCCATTATACCTAACAGAGGCGGGATCCTTTATTGAGGGGGGGATATTAACATAATTTTCATTTATGTTAATGCTGCAAGTTAATTGTGCTGCAATTACATACACAGTTTTCAATTTTGTTAATTATTTAATTGATTATTATTGAACGTTATTAATTAGATTAGTTGAACACAGAGGTGACGATACTCTTTATTATTTGAATGATCCCAACTGTTAATTCAATGAACCATTTTTCTTAGTGAATAATATATCAAAATACGAAAAGTGTTTATTATTTATTATGATCTCAAATGTTTATACATAACTTTTTATGATACACATTTTAAAATCTACATTAATAAATTCTTTTAATTAAAATGCAATCTTCGGGTTTTGACAAGATGGAAAGTATTCATAGTTTTATTTATATTTATAGTCTGTAATAAATGGGAAATACTCTTTCTTTTTAAGAGTTAATTTGAGCGTTATGAACTTATGAATTATGATTTTAGGCACAAAACTTTAATTTCTAAGTAAATAATATTTAAAAGCAAAATATAATTGAAAAATGATTTATTAATAAGAGATATTCACAATAACATTGAACATTATCCCGTGTGTTTTGTATTACTGAACCAAAGTTCACCAATTTATTAATATATGTTATTAGCTCAGTTTAATAAAATTACTGTTCGCTTAATTATTATTAAATTTCTTCTCAAAATTTAGAAGCAATTAAATCTTTTATAATAGAAATTTGAAGAACTGCAAAATGAAATGTCTAAATATTTATAGATATAATAAAATAAATATATAAAATAAAATAAATAAATAAAATAAAATAAATAAATAAATAAATAAAATATTTTTAAAAATTTGTCTCCAGATGGGAGAGAGGGGGGGATGACCCCCCCCCACTTCCGGCTTCTGATGCCAAGACATTGTGATCAAGATATTTATGGGAAATTACAATAAGCAAAGAAGATCAATTAAATACAGGCATTTCATTTATCCATTGCAACAAAAGAGGTGTCCATGTAGCCATAAACATTGCAATCTCAAGTAAAAAATTGATAACAATAGCAGCATAAAAGTATCGAAAGTCAATAACAAGAGGTTTCTTTAAAATATATATGACATCACAAAACACTGTTCATAGGTGTAAAATTTATCAAAAAACCCACACCTATACACGTAATATAGCCCGAGAATAGGAGAATTAAAGAACACAAATAAGATCTACCAACGAAACTGATAGTATCTATAATAGTCACGCTAATGTATAAGTTTCTCAATTCTTCTACCTTGAAACGCATCTTAGGTAAAAAATAAAAATACTTCACAAGTAAGAACTTTGAACTTGTCAAGACTATTAAAAAAAAGATTTGTATATACTTATGTCATTTGACTTACTCGCTATAGTGCAACAATATCACATATGTTTATTTTCAAGATCTGGACACCTACACTGACTAGCGATTTAGTGATTTAAATGATTTAAACAGCCAAAAAAAGAAAGCAATGATGGGAATGTGATTTATCCTTCGCAACATTACATTTAAAATGAATGACAACATTAACTAACAAATAGGTGGCTTTCCTATAAAAGGAGCCCTGAATAGTTTCTTTGCTAATATTGTTATTCATCAATTAGAAGAAAGAATAAATTAAAGTGCATTTGCTCTTCCATCATAGATCAGAGACACACAACTAACAGTTGTTAAAAACAAGATCAACAACATTCTTGCATGATAATAATTATAATACCAATATTCAATTCACAGCTGAAACTAAACATAAGAATAATTTTCTTGATGTCACTCATGAGAGCTAATTTGTGCAGCAATTGGAACCAAAAATCAAGTCATGTCTTGGTAAGTAATTCAAAATTGGATGGAAAAAAAAGTATGGATGCCTTGGTATGTAATTCAAAATTATGTCCCAAGGTATCCAAAAACAAAAGATTGGTTTTGTTTATAGGCTAGTTAATTAAGAAACTATCAGGAACTCTCAGGCCTCACATAATATCATCAGAATCTAAAAACAATTAGAAACCAACTGCATCTAAGTAACTTTCTGAGTAATTTTGTTGAAAAATATATAAATCAGCATGGCAACTCTTAAGCAGGACTCTAAGAAAAAACATTTTTTAACATATATGCTAGGAAAGAACAATGTATTACCAAAGTAATATAATGCAAACAATATTGATTTCAAAATAATCAAAAAAATTACTACTAGAAAACACTTTCACAGAATGGCAAAAGTAAAATAAAAGTGCCAAGTTGGGTCACGTGAAATTTGTTTACCAAATTCTCGCACTCTCAATTATACAGAATGGACCAAAAGAAAATTACAGAAATGAATAAAGGAACATAGCGGCGATAATATCCTTACAAAGCATAGAAGGTATTATACTTACAAAGTATAGAATTGAATATACACATGTATATGAATATACACAGAGAGATTTTGAAAATAATTTTTATTGTCTATTACAAACAGAAGATTCTCTAGAATGGTTTCAGGAACTCTTAAATTAAAACTGATGCTTGCAATGAACTCCATGGTAGAAAGTAACTAGTTTACTAACACATAAGATAACTTGCAACATAAAATAAAAAACAAATTTCATTTTGAAGATCGTACATTTCAATTTTTAATATATTTTGTATCTCAATTTTAATTACACTTGTGATTTTTACAAAGAAGGCAGGCATAACACTTGCACTTGGTACCATTCTTTAGTTTTTGGTAAGCATTGCTTTCCAAATAATATGAACATACAATTTCAATCAACATAATGGTGCGGTCAACACTAGTTCACAAATTGTAATTTACAAAAATTAAATGGACACTGTTGTGGGTGACAATTGTTTATTAGCCTGCTAGAACTCCTGTGAACAAGTTTCTTAAGACAGAAACAACACCGGACCATATTCAGGTAATTTTAACATACATTAAATAATTTATGTGTGTATGAATTGTATGAAATTATTACATGTATTTACATAATATACCAATTACTTAAGCACGAAAAGAATAATTCAACAAATAAACACTTATATAAACAAAAAAAATATTACAATATAAATGAAGAAGGTCAATGAGAGAATCACAAGCTTCACTAATGCCGTTTTACACCGGAGCCAGTTTAATATTTCGTGGAAGCATAAACAATGCAGACGGACAAGACACATTTAACAGAAATTAATTGAGGAAACAAGAAAAGAAAGTTGGAGAAAGGTAGATGGAAGTAAGGTGCCTGCCCAACAAAACAAAAAGAAGACAATTTCATGCAAAGAAACATTAAAATAAAAGAAAAACGAAATACATTAAATGTAGAAAGCTGGTCTGAAGATCCTGCACAAGAATAATATTAGTTGGTAAATTGCACTTCATGTAAACAGAATGTAAATTTTGGTAGTACAGTAAAAAAAAAAAATTATTTTAAAAAGCTAATCAATATTTTATTTTGCTGATTTTTTATTAGATATTACAGACAAGTATCTCTGTAATCTATCCTTTATTATGTATTTACAATAAAAAATTCAAAATTTGCATGAGGAAATAATATTCTTTAATGCAAAGTCGCTGCTGAAGACCATATGACAGCATTAGGGATTCCAAGAACATGTAGTTCCGGCGGTTCTAGTGATTAGTCATCTATGTACCTACGCGATTTAGCTTCAGAACTATCAACCATACATTCCCATAAATTACAGCAAAAAATTACAGAGAGAAAAAATGAATAACTTTGCATGTAAATTAAAATTAAAATACATTAAAAAAGATAGTAATTAATATTCATTGTCTATACGAAACTGACCTGCTTGTGGAGGCAAATTTTTCCAACAAAAATGCAACACAGATTGGAAACAAATTGCAAGAAAGCAGGGACTTATATCTCACGCTATCACTGCTTCAACAGCACAGTAGAACTGTGTATACAGTGAATGTAATATAACAGAGAGGTTTAACTGCGGAATCAGCTGTTTTCAGCCACTCTGTAGATCATGGTGGAAATAACAAGGTGTAGCGGTGCGCATGCCGCTGACTGTGGACCAATAATATTAAATCCCACCAACTGTGCGCCAAATTCAAATTATCTACGCAGTCGCGGACATTTGAAAATTATTTAAAAGAACGATATTTGTTTTTAAAATGTATTTACTTTGTAAAAAACAGTCAATAACTGTGTGTGACGTATGGGGGAGAAAATCATCTGCGCACGCTTTCTCGAGTTTCAGAATCCCTTCTCAACAATTTAACTATTAATAGTTTAAAGATGAAATAAAATAATAATAATAATAATAATAATAATAATAATAATAATAATAATAATAATAACAAAATTAAAAAAGCGAGGGATTAACATTTCAAATACTAGATATTTTCGTTGCCAAATTATAGAAAACTTATTTTTAGCGGTAAAGGAACAAACAGATTTGATTTTTCAGTATTGTTAACAAAATAGAAACTCACCCCAAACTCTACTACCACTACAAGCAAAAGGAAAGTTCAACAAAACGTGCGCATAGTGAAGCTACATTTACGTCCAGAAGCAAATCAAGGGGCCATCTCAGCATTTGCTCAATGGATCAGGGAAACTGCACAAAAACCCGATCGAGATGGGGTCATTGACCCGGAAATACATTATTTGTTACAGGCATAACTCATTTTATTTAGAATTTTTTTTAATAACTCATTTAATTTAGTCAAGAACTTAACTATTAGTATATTGGTGTTATTTATGAAATGTTCGCAGTTTAAATATTTCAGTTATATACAAAAAAAATGTGAACAAATACAATGTAGTAACTCGACGTAGAAATCATATTCATCAGGTGACAGTATCAACAGCTCATTACAAAAAAATCACATACAATGTACATTATTTTACAACACTTTGCCAGATGACATTAAACGATTAAATTCAATAGAAAAGTTTAAATCCCAAGTGAAATCGTTTCTGCTGCATAACTGTTTCTATATAATTAGAGACTATACTGAGCATCACAAGAAAAGTAACATTAATTTTAACAATGATACATAATGCATTATTTACCATTTGGACTGTATAAATAAGTATAAACAACCTGTAACAACTATTGTACTACAGCTTCCGGGTCAATGACCCCCATCTCGATCAGGTTTTTCGTTCAGTTTCCCTGATTCATTGAGCAAATGCTGAGATGGCCCCTTGTTTTGCTTCTGGACATAAATGTAACTTCATTTTCTGTGCACGTCTTCTAGAATTCAGTGGAAAATACAATTATTCAAATTATCGTTTCCATGTTGTCGCGGCAGGAAGTAATAAGAGCCAAAATTTATTGCTTATTTATCCTTGAAAATAGATTTCATTACATGGGAGTTTTTTTCTCCCTTTCAAAATTCAAAATTTAAGTAGTATATGACTTAGTGTAGGGATCACAGTTTTGAAAATGTGCACAGAATTCACTTTTCCCCATAGCACGTCATACGCAGTTTTTAACTGTTTTTTGACGTAAAATAAATTTAAAAAAACAATGAACTGATCTAACAGTACAGTTTGGCCACATTGTTATAATTATTTTCAATTTCTTTTCTTTTGAATTTATGTTTTCTATTATTTTGGGGAATATGTTCCATACGTTTGTCACTTCTGTTAATGTTGCTTTTTTGAAAATATTTGTCTCTGAATAAGTACTGAGCAAATAAGGTGTTTGTGGTTTTCGAGTTAGAGAATATGAGGCCAGGTATGATAAACACTCAATTCCACTTTTATTTGTATTTTTACTATTTCTGTTCATAGTTTCATATTCTTTGAATGCAAAAAGATCTGAAGAATAAAAACTGTTGAATTTTAATGGATAGGAATTACTCTATAAAAATATTAATAGAAAAACAGCCCATTATATAGTAACGTTAAATTTAATTCTATATTTATTAATTTAGAAAATAGTTGAAATATATCAAGTGTGTCCACAAAGAACATACAGGGGAAGAAAAAATATAATGGAATTCAAATTAAAAAAGCCATGTCTTGATATTGATGATATTTATGAAGGTCACAAATTTTTATAAATATTTGAACCATCTAGAGAAAATGTATACAAATGTAAAAATTTAATCCACTGGGGAATTATGTATCAAATTATAGAATATATCCTTAAACCAAAGGGAAAAAAAAAATTTATAACCATAAAAATTTTTTAAGTCATATTTAAATATTTCATTGGGTGCAGATAATGTAACAAAAAAATACAAAAGATTCCTTTTACTGCAATAATTTTGTTCTTTTCTGGAATCTTTTTTTCTAATAATTCATTAGCCCTTTCTACTGTGACGTACTAGGATGAAAAACACAGACGACTGTTCTGATTGATATTTACAATATATTTACAGTATATTTACAATTAATGTACAAAGATTACAATACAAAAATCTAATCCCTTGGCAACCTTTCAGTTCTCTTAGCCGCGAAACCCCGCGACCGTCCCTAGGCCTCGCCCAGAACCACTGCTTCGAAAGCAGCAAAAAGCAACGCGAGGTGCGAAGCTGTCGGACATAGAGTCCCGTAACTATACCAGTTACATGGCCTGTCGCCAAACCGATCTTCGACCAGAAGATCACGTGCAATGATAGCACTGGAGATACCTCTCGTCTTTCGACACCCAGCGTATCCCGCGAGGCCTCGTCGGCGCGGCCTTAAATATCCGTTGGCTCGCCCCACCCTACAAGCAGCGGGCGTCATACGGCTCGCTGGCCAGCCCTTCCAGGGCTGCAACCGACATCTCTTAGCCTCGCATCCGCGCGCGTCCCTTTCAGGGAATTTCCAGCCGGGATTCCTACGGGTTTTCCAGCCGGCGCGGCGAGGCGCCGCCGCTTTACACCCCCATTTTGCATCCGGCTTAGAGCGGGTTTCCCCGAAGCGGCCCGGCGCGGCCCGACGCCGCGGCGCCGAACCACGCGACGCTACACTACCTCCATTATTTTATTATGGAGGCAATTCACGCTATCTCTACATATTTTGCTTTCATAGATCTCGTCTTCTTCCCTAAAATAAAAAAGTCATGTTTGTTATTAAGCCTGTCATATTGGTCATTGTCTCAAAAAGAAAAAACACAATAAATGTTAATAATAATAGTAAAATTTAAAAAAATTTACACTTACTTGCTGACTGATGAAATGTCGGAATTAGTGCGTAAAGATGATATGAGCTCTTTGTATGCATAAAGAGGTATTCTCTCACTGCAATTTAATAAAATTAAGTTATCTATTATCATAACTTCTCTATTACATAAGCTCTCTAATATTTCAATTATTGTGTATAATAATCACAAGAAGTTTCAGCACAAAATAAACTAATACTCTCCACTTACCCAGATTTTTCAATGGATTTTCTCTTCAACATTAACCATTTCGTAGATATAGATCCAGGAACAAGATTCAATATTTTCTTGACAGATGTGTTTGGTGAATCCTTTGATTGAAAGCACACATTGTCAAAGCGCTGTTGGCACACACTACCTGCAAAGTTTACATTACATATTTTTGAGTTAATTAATTACATTCATACATAATTACATTATATACACTGAAACGTACCTAATCACGCCCACACGTTGGGCGTCCAATGCACCGGGTGCTGTATTCTCTACTCATCACGTGCACTATCTTTCTCCTGCCTTAGCTCTGACTTATAATTGGGTGCCACAATACCTTCGCTTATCGGTTGCCCGTACCTCTGCTAGCTCGAATCATTATTTATATCCTACCGTGTCGTAGTCCGCGCGCTCACTACATACGGAGTTGAAGTAAGGGTCCGTTTCGTTCGTGCCTGGGTCAAATTTCATACAACTACTGAATAAAACACATGGATTCAAGGCAATTATGAGCCATGTGGGATGCTCATATATTTAATTTCGGATTTCCTTTGCCTATATCCTATCCATAAGCACAGTCTGCCCCTCCGACTTGCGAAACATGACAACACAAATACATAAACACACAGGAGAAGAAAATACAAACATGCACACTAAAAATATAATACAAAAAAATCTCATACATACATCACAATGCGCATTCTGTCGTGACCTTTATTATAATCCTATCCTTAACCTAATATCATGACTTGGTCTTCGAAAGAATTTTTCTTTCTTTGGACTTGCGCGTAAACAAACAAAAAAACAATAATTGCACAATTCGTGCCACTTCCCATTTCGCAGCGATGTCACCTTCTGTCAGCGCCTTTCGTTGCTAGTTGTAACGTGCATTATTCATGCACGCAGTTCCCGTTCAGCTGCCATCAGATCCCAGATGCACTCGACCATTTAAAAATTACCAATGCATCCACGATGATTGTTCTTTGCACTAATCGCGTCTTCCCTAAACTTTACTTCTATTTCTCGCGACGTATTTAGCTTTTGCGACGCTCCTGTTTCCTGCGCCTAACTTGCGTGAATACTGTCCATGCGGGGTTTTCCATGAATTTCTAAACAAATTACTTTGAATTTTCGCTCCACTTAATCTGAACAACTGATTTTATATAATCGAAAATAACTTGATAACTTTTGCACAACACTTCCGCGAAATTTCTCCAAAAATTTAACATAGCATCGAAACGCGTGCGATCATCATCAGACCTGAACTCATTCTGTCTGTAACACATTTTACATTGTTGGTATACAAAATCTAAGTGACTGTCTTTTATCAAACATATGCCCATCACCATAAGAAATGTTCGAAAACGTTTACATTTTCACTGTTTTCGGGCATCTTGCGTCTTACTCTCTGTTTCATAATTTTACTAACTTTCGGTTTGTAATCGTCACATTACGGAATTCCCTTTTCCCGTTTTCCTTTTTCCAAAAACCTTTATTTTCCTTTCCAACTTTACATCTTCGGTCGCTCTTTCAATTCTTTCTTAATCCGCTATGCTATGAAACTGGATAATGATTTATTCCGAGCCTTACATAAATTCCCCCGCGCCGTGACTAATTTTGCCCTGATCTAAATATTTTTCCCCATAATTTCTGAAAGTTTGGCCAAAATCCACCCAGGCATTCACTGGATATTCAATAAAACTCGTCTTGTTGTATATTTCCAGAAGTACAACAATGGGTGCCATATTCTCAATCTTCGCCGGGTTATACATGCAATTTACACAATTTATGATATTTACGGAACCCGTGGCTCGAATAATGTGATTCTTGTTATAACATGTTCCTAAATTTGGGTTCTATTCACTGTTCATAACGGCTATTTCCGCCCCTTATGTTTTCTATTACTTTCCTAATAATTATTATTACGCGGCGCTGTTGTCTATTGTTTATTTTCATTCTTAGTTTTTCTTTGCTTACATAAAACTTCCGTGTTCCATGCATTCTTGCGGGCTAGTCCCACAAATCATTACAACACATATTAAAAATATACATCCTACATTATTACATACATTCTATAATATTGTAATATACTTGATACATTTCAGCACATTAAAATAGGTTTTTGTAAATGAAATTCTTTTCTTTTTTACTCGTAAATTGCTTTATGAATTTCTTTAGTGTTTTTAAGAGACAATCAAAAATCAAATTATTGGATGCCTAAGATTTAGCAAAATAAAAAGGTTTATGTAAAATAATTTAAAACAAAAATG
Source organism: Teleogryllus oceanicus (assembly GCA_964035755.1). Lineage (NCBI taxonomy): Eukaryota > Metazoa > Arthropoda > Insecta > Orthoptera > Gryllidae > Teleogryllus > Teleogryllus oceanicus. Next base: position 35,451,564 of record CAXIVR010000011.1, on the reverse strand, counting down.
TCCAGCAATTTTGCTAATTGAAACTATGTAAGTTATGTAAAATAGTTTGGAAACTTCTTTACAAGTTACAACAATTTATTTCTGTAAATAATCTTCATTCCTTAAGGCCATTTACAATTAAATATTTCACATATTTATTTTCTTCATAAACCATACAAATGTATCTCCAACACACAAAGTATAAAAGAATATACTGTCCCTGCCCAGATTATATTCACAAGTATATTCAATAAAGCTATTACATTTTAACAGCTGAAGCCACTAGATTTTTATTATTCAAAAATTTCAGTATTATTCATTATTTCTAATGCAGCTGTTTGTTAGGCTTCTTGAACTACACACGAAAATAATTATAATTTTCTTTATTTTACAAAAAATGTTTGGTAATAAATGTTATCAAATATAATGCATCGTATGAACTGATTGATGTATGCTTCTGTAATAATTAAAGGCAAATCACATAAAATACATAATTCTAATAGCTTATAGTAAAAATCCACAACATACCTTATCCACGCCAGCAAAATCACAAAAAGCCTCCAAATAATTTAGTTGAAAATTGTGGAATTAATTTGTTATGTTTATGTTCATTTTTAGATCCCTTGTTTGACCCCATCGAGGTGATATCAACTTCAATAGCTGTAACTGGTAAGATTTGTTTTAAACAGAATTCACCTGTCCAAAGTGTAGCACAGTTTAATTCTATTTTTATTTTTCACATTTGTAGTTCATCTGACGCTCTTGGCAATAGAGCTTCAAACAGGACAGATGATACGAATCGAGTATTGTGTAGCCGTTGTTTGTTTACTACACTGGGCCCAAGCCTGATGGACCCAGTTACCCTTAGAAATCAGGACAACTGGGCCATAGAGGTCTTTGATTCATACAAACTATTGTTATTAGAATTGGGGTATGTGAGCCTGTTGAGAAATATGTAAACCACAAAAAAAAATTGCATCAAGTCATTTGAACCACACCTTGGTTGAGTTATTGATGATGTGAGAACTCCATCGTAACATTGGGCCGAAATTAAGTAAATTTTTGGAATAATCACAAAATTTATTAAGGTACAAGTGATGAAATAGGAAGAAAAAAATAGTTATGTTAGTAAGTACTAATATTGTATTATGTTATAAGTAGGTAACAAAATCATAATAAAAGTTTGATAAGTCACTCAAATCATTAGTGGAGCTGATCAGGTATTTAAATCTAGCAGAACTATGTTTGTACCATCAGGCTTGGAAATGTTCTCCTTTTCCTCTCTTTTCTTTCGTTTGACATTCTTCCTGTTAGCTTTCTCCTGTTTTTATATTCATTCATTAATAAATATTCTTTGGATGTAATATCCTCAGTGTCACAAGTCTTTTGTGCGTTTCATTGTCACAAGTCTTTTATGTGTTTTACCAGCTGTTCAAGGTTTCTTATCTTTCTTTAAAAGGTCTAATAATAATTATGGTTATTAATGTACTTGGGGTAACAGTCCAAGGAGGGCCCAGTTACCCCAAGCACCTGGCCCATTTAGGCCGTTTTAAAAAGATTTTGGGGGTAACTGGGCCATCCACTCAAGCTTATAACTTCAAAAAGAATAGGTTCTGGTAGTACCATTTCTACCAAGCTATATTATGCTTCTAATACATGCTGAGTTAGCTATAATATTGAGAACGCTTGCAGCAAACCTGTAGATATTTCATAAACTCAAGATGACACCATGTTGTTATGAACACCTTCAACTACAAAATTCAAAAAATTTGTATGCCAAAGGCTACTTTACAAAGTATACTTTTCTTTACAAATATGATAACTTTAAATGATTATGCAAGGCAGTGGAAGTATGTTAGGTTTCTGGAATTGAGGTCTGCAGGACTTGGTTCTTTTTATATTTGTTATAATTTGAGTGATTCTCTTTTGTATTGTGAATGTTTGCTTAGCCTCTGGTGCCTGGCCCCATATTATTATTCTGTATTTGAGAACAGAGTGCACGTTTGCAAAGTACACTGGTTGAGCTGGTCAATGGTGCTGTTTCTTCTTCTTAATTAAGTTTGCTCAGTTTTGAATTAAATCTTCTAGGTGAGAGTTCCATTTGAGGTTGGAGTGTATAGTGATTCCGAGAAATTTTGTGCTTGTGATGCTGTTTCCTTCTAATGTTAAACTTGGGGAGTATTGTTGTGTTGAGTGGGAGTTGTGGAAGGGTATTGTGATTGTTTTGTCTCGGTTTAGAATTAGTTTGTTGTGGGGGATCCATTGTATTAGTTTTATTCGAAGGCTGAATTGACTTTGTCTTGTAAACCTTTGGTTGTTCTTTCTGTGAATATTATCTTAGTGTCAGCTGCAAAAAGTATGGGTTTATTGTTTTCCATTATTGATGGTAAGTCATTTGCAAATATAAGAAATAAAATCGGCCTAGTGTGGATCCTTGCGGGACCCCATACGTCAACCTCTCTTGCCTCAGAGTGATGATTATTTATTTTGTTCTCTCTTTGGTAAGATTGTTTGTTTTCTGTCTGATAGATATGACTTTATCCACTTGTAAGCAATTCCTCTGATTCAATAAGATTCTAATTTTGACAATAAAATTCTGTGAGCTATCAAAAGCTTCAAAGACTTTTGAAAGGTCAAGAAAGAGACCAACAGGAATTTCTTTTCGGTCTAATGCCATGAGGATATCACTTGCAAAGGTGAATAAAGCTGTTTCAGTTGATTGATTTTCCCAGAATCCATGTTGTGAGTCAGTAATAATGATATAGTGTATCAAGCAGCTCTATAGAGCTTTCATAGCCTTTCATAGAAGAGGTTTTCTAATATATTTGGAAAAGCTGACAAGAGTGAAATTGGCATATAATTCATTACTGTTGTTTGTTACCTTTTTTGTATATTGGTTCAATTACTGCAGATTTAAAAATGTTTGGGAAGGAGCCATGAGTTAGTAATTGGTTGTATAAATATGTTAATGGATTGATGACTTATGGAGCAATCTTTTATTAAAAAGTCTGGAATGTTGTCTATCCCAGCGAATTGTTTATTTTGCATTTTGTTTATAATTTGAAGTATTTCCTTCTCTGTTGATTTTGTGATGTACATGCTAGAAAGCATGTTTTTAAAGAAAGGTGTTGGCAGTAGAGGTGTAGTGTTTGGATTTCTTGTTTCTAGTAGTCTAAGCAATTTCAGAAAGTGTTTGTTGAATATACTGGCTGTTTTTAGGGTTTGTTATTCTTCTGTGTTCATGGACTAATTCAATATTGTGTGTTTTGTTATTTGCTGGTAATGTTTTTTTATAATATTCCATATAGCTTTTGTTTTATTTTTGGATTGTTTTATGTACTCATCATTTGACAATTGTTTGGCCTTTATTATAACTTTTTAAGTATGGCTGAATATCGCTTATAGTAGTTGACTATTTGATGATTGCAAGAGTGTTGTTTTGTGAGAGTATAAAGCTAGCGCTCTCTCCTCTCTTCTCTCTCTTCTCTCTCTCTCTTTCTCTTTCTCATAAAATTTGAATATCTTTCGATATCCATGCTTTGCTGTTTTGTGTTTTTTATGGTTCTGAAGTGGATGTGAGATATTGAAACAGTGTTTGATTGTTTTAAAGAAAGTATTAAACTTTAGGTTGATGTCAGATATTTCATATACCCCTGGCCATGATTCATTAGTTTTTGATGAGGTGGAATTTATTATAAGAGTATTTGAGCATTGTGGTCACTGAGCCCCGTATCATTAGTGGTGATTGTGTATGTGTGTTTAGTTTCGTGTAAAAGGATTTTGTCTATTGCTGTTTGGGAGTTCTCTCATTGCCTGGTTGGTGTGTCGATTACTGCATCCAGATTATAGGAGTCTATTATACTAAGTTATTTAGTTTATTCTGCCCTTTTCATGAATGACATTAGCTGTAAGTAGGAAGTTAATGTTTATATGGCCACAGACTATGATAGAGTAATGAATCAACTTTGATAATTTATCCAAGATTTTTTCTACGTTTTTCAAATATTTGAAGATTTCTATCAGGTGCTCGGTAAATGCTTAGGAGGTAAATGCGCTTTTTATTATTATCAAAGTACACCCCAATAATGTAAGAAAACATGAGGAGATAATTAATTATAAAAATTATTGCTTTGACGAGTCAGAGCTCAAGAGAGAAAACTTGAAAGAATAATTAAGTGCAGTCCTAATAAGACTGTCTTAATTCTCTACAAAGATTTTGCAGACACCTCTCCTGATCGGACTGTTCGTGATAGTATAAGTAACGCTGCATTAAGACAGCGCCCTCTGGAATACAAAGCCAGGTGACGATATTGTGATGTAAGCACAGTAAGCCATGGCCACAGAGAGAATCTCTCACGTGGGCCACGTGTAAGCCACGGCTGGCCCATGGCAAGATTTCCTTCTGTGTGTTTGTGTGTTGTGGACTGTTGTGTTGGTCACGATTTGTTAAGAAATTTCATTATTTTAACTACGGAAATTCGAACTTGGTAAGTACCATTTATTAACATTAGTTTCTGATTAAGTTAACTTGACGTCATATACCTAAAATTAACCCCAATATAAGCAAATGATTTATTTATGCTTCAATTTGTAAAACATGTTACAAGGCTTGTAGGTTATTGTATACATTGAACATACTTGGGGTTGATCCGGTTTAGGGTGGCACGGTTCCTTTGGTTCCTTTTATGATTCATTATTCCTCGCGATTCCTATGTTTATAGTTGCGCGGTTCACTATAACAACTGAATTATTTATGTTCAATATTAAATGAGAACAAGTCACCTGATAATTTGTTGGCGTGGAATTGCGTGTATTTTCGCATTTCAAGTCTTCTTCAAATATGTTTGTGTGTCTACTGAGGTGGAAGGTATGCATTTTCTTAAAAGTGAGTGTTCCTTTAAAATAAATTCTCTTAAAAGTGAGGAGTATATAAGACAACGTGAGGCCTCATTCACAATGCCTTGACGTAAACGTAGACGTGAGAAAAAAAGGGAAACACAATGCTAAACGAGACGGAGACGTAAACTTAAGAGCTCGCAAGCTCCAAGCTTCTACGTTTAAGTTTACGTCGAAATTCTACCGATGACCAATCAGAGAGCAGCATGAAAAAAACAAATGCACAACAAAATCCGTGAGAAAGAAGGTTGACTCCAGATCAATTCTTGTTTATGCGTGTGTATTGGTGTGCGTTGGTGTGTATAGTTGAAAGGTAGAGCAAAGAAGTTTGTGGAGTTTTGGTACGACTTGCGAAATGTTGGTTCGAAATGGCAAATAAAGCGCCTCCTCCTTCTTTTTAAATAAAGCGACCCTAAAATTAATGCTACTGAAGCTTGCAACAGCACAAGCTGCACGCCCAAATCTCTCTTCATGACAAAATCTGAACGTGGCGTTAAATATATTTGCGGTACACAATTTAAAGCTCACTGCTCGCATATAACCTCAATAGGTAGGGGCGTAACAGCTGCTCGCAAATGCAAAAGGTGAAATCGATAGGAGAGTCGAAAGAAAAGCTAGAAACGCATCGATCAATATGTTGAATTCTGATTGGTTCAGGCAAAACCTACGTTCCAGCTTACGTTTGCCATTGTGAATGCTCGTTTTTACGTGAAAAGTTTACTGCATACATTTACGGCTTACGTTACGTTTAAGTTTGCATTGTGAATGAGGCATGAGCGCCGGAGCGACAGCGGAGGCGCGAACCAGGTCTCGAGGGGAGGGCCGGAAGGCCCTCGCGAACGTAGCACGTTGGATCGTCGGGTAGCGACGTGCGGTAGCACGTCGCGGACCACTGGTGGAAAAAATGCGTTGGTTAAAGAATTGTGTAGGTTATAAAATTAAATTTGTAGCGTGAAAATACGAATAATCAGTTCACTTAATGAGAGTACGTTGCTACGGGGATTTATACGTACAGGGGTTTTGGAGCAGGGGTATCTATTCTCCCAATCTACCTTTATTTTAAATAATTATATTTATTGCTGTAACATCATGAACTTAACTACATGCGACTACTACGTATAAACAAGGATACAGTGTATGGAGTCGATTCTCTTCTAATGAACCGAATCAGTGAATCAAGGAACCGTGCCACCTAAACTCGGATTTACCCTACTTGTTGTGGACTAGTGGATACACGTATACAAATGTTATAAATGTTTAACTTCTCAAACCCTTATTGTTTCATTTATAGGGTAAATCCGAGTTTAGGTTGGCACGGTTCCTTGATTCACTGATTGGTTCATTAGAGAGAATCGATTCCATATACTGAATCTTGTTTATACGTTATAGTCGGTGTAGTTAGGCTAAATGTACCGACACTAGTTCCATTTGTCGCACCACGTGGCAGCACCAAAATAAGCAAAATTTACTAGACTGATAACGACTGAACAAATTGTCCGATTTTCGATCTGTCAACTGCATTGAACTCCTCTTAAAAATAGAATTGACGCTACGATGCCGTTTCTTAAAAATATTTCAAAATTTTTTAAAATGATTTCTCATAGTTCCGGAAGAAATTAAAAATGTGGGCTTATAGCGCGATGACGACGTGCTTCGGAATCAACGCCGTGTCAAACATGCAAATCGGATGAATAGGAGCGGCGTAAAGTGAAATTTCGGAAAAATACCTGACCCTCCTCCCCTTCTCGCTTCACGCAGTTGCGTCACTCGACCTTTTGGGGCTCCTGGACTGTTCCAGTGCCATATCGGATTGAAATCCGGAACCCCTCCCCACGGCAACTTTAGCTAGCCCTTCGCGGCGGGCGCTGAAAGAACGCCCGCCCGGTGCCTAGAGGTTCTCACGGAGTAACAACCTGCTCCATGGTTAAACGATGGGCAAACTGAATCAGACCTGTAGAGAGATTTCAAATAATAATAATAATAAAGTCCTAATGTTTCGTTCTTTTCAAGTATTATATTTCTCTGCTAAGAAAGCAAAGGATAAAAGTCAGAGAACTCAGCAGGGTATTCCAGCGTAGACCAAGACAAGATAAAGAAAAGTTTCTTCAAGAAATATAGCACGTCATACGCAGTTTTAACTGGTATTTTGACGTTAAATAAATAAATAAGAAAGAAAGAAAGAAAGAAAGAAGAAAAGAAAGAAAGAAAGATGCAAAGAAGTGGAAGAACATAACAGCAAAGGAGACCTAAAGAAATGTTCCGGGTCATTCGAAATATGACCAGGGAGTGTAAACTGGCAATGAGGAATAGGCAGGGACGGAAAAGGTAATAGATACCGGTAAAATACCGGTATTTTACATACCTTTTTCAAATACCTATGTTCTTTTATACCGGTAAAATACCTCTATAGGACGTCTATAATGGTATGTACGTCCATAAAGGTTATAAGGGTATTATGCCTGTATTTTCAATGAAAAACAATAGCTTACCATCCATAAATGTCGACTAAATAAGTTATTTTAGTTAATAATATCTCACAAAATGTTTATTAAACTAATATACTTTTATAATTTTATTTATTGTTTGAATTATTATTTGTTCTATATAATACTCGGTTACTAATAATTAACGAAACGCGAATGATTCCACTAATTCTTGTATAGTAAATATAATTCCACTTCGTCACTGCACAATGTTCTCGCCCACTGAAAACTGCTCAACGCCCTCGAATGATGCAACGCGTCTCTTAACCCTTGTCAGGCGTTGGCGCTTTTTCTGGAGTAATCCTCCGTTATGTGTAATTATTACACTGAATAATTACTATATTTGGCAAGTCTCGTCACGTCGCAGTCAGTCAGTGCCTTTTTCCCTTCGGCCAGGGCTCGACGCCGTTAGATTCCGGGGTTCTGGCCGGTCACCAACCTGGTACCCGCGAGTCTCGAATTCGCTTAACCTTCGTGACTTCACGGAGCGTAATATACAATTCGGCTAGCGCCGCCGAATCTACGTTTCCTACGCTTCCTTTTACGCTACGTTTCCTCCGCCCTCTTCCTACGCTTGGGCATACGAATTGCCTAGTGTAGCACGCAGCCCGCCGAAGAACGCGGCGAGATGTCTGCAGAGGTCAGAAAAGTCACGCTATCAGAACAGCCAGAGGTGCGACCCTGCTTCCAGCTCGAAGGGTGACTACACTTGAGCGCGTGCCCTGGTGGCACTGGGCTTGGATAGAAAGGAGCGCGAAATGAGAGCAAACATTCAAAACTGACATGTCCACTTTACTCCTTTTCGAGAAAACGCAAAAATGTTAGGTCATCAAATTCTGCAGATGTTTGATTTGTACTTAATTCTGAATTATGTAATAATGATAGCTAAAATATATTAATATAAAATTTAAATATTCTATGAACTTACATTTAAAGAAAACAACATTTATGTCAACTGGTAAAAAGGAAGCCTGAACATCAACGTAGAAGTGATATACATGGCAGCGAAGTTAAATACTTATGAATTACAATAAAAATTCTGGATACTGTACAGAAAAACTAAAGAGGAATAATTTTAGAAAAAGCAGCGGAAGAAAATTACACAAATTCATAAAATATACAGGCATATCAAGTGATTGATTTCTAACATTTTAGGTCCCGGAACGCGCTCAAAATGATTTATTAATTTAATAGAAATAATTATATATTTATAATATAATGTAATAATTATCAGCGAGATACAGGAACCCCGTTCCGTCGTGTTCATCGGAAATCATACCTTAGTAAGACCAAAATCCAAATAATCGAGAAAATGGTTTTCTAATCCTGTTGTGTGGTGTAAAGCTGAACATTGAGATAGGCTGAAAAAAGAAAGATGCTTTTGAAGTATGGACACGAAGAAATATTAAACGTACAATGGGAGGCAAAAGATAAATGCCGAAATTTTGAAAGAAAACAGAACTTTCTCTAACAGCCAAAGCCAAAATGGAAAATAAAGTATTTTGGACATTACTAGAGTCGAACAAAATTCTAGAAAAGGATATTATGCTTGGAATGATAGAATGAAGCGGAAGAAAAGGTGTAAGTGGCACAATTGAATAACTAATACGCAATATCACAAACAAAAGAAAAAAGGCAGTTCGGTCCGAGTGAGCAATGAACAAATTGCTAGCATCCTATTGCTGTGTATATCCAGATAGGTCTAACAAGGGATGGCTTAGATCTATGTTCTAATACTATTTCTCTGCGCGTTCAGATCCAGCGAAGAATTGGACCTGCAGATGAAAGGAGAGATGCTCACAGCCGATGCTTGACCGGGACTGGAGCCGACAAACAGACATCATCGCACTGAACAGTGTGTTTGATACCGCAGTCTTTCATGCGTACATTCTGCCATTATTAGGAAGAACTCGCTGAATTATCGGCGCGTCCTCCCAGTTTCGGATAGCAAGAAAAGCGAAGGAATGATTCTCTAGTAATACAAATGCAAATATCAATGTTTAAAATTAAAACATCTTTCAAAAAGCTGGTTTAGAAACATCGATCAAGTTCGTGCGGAAGATAACTTGTTTGATAGTGGCCGTGATTGTTAATTTATAATTACGATTTAGACAAAACGGCAAAAGAAAGTAAAAGAATAACAGCGAAACTAAGCCTGAAAACTGTCGCCTAAGCTGCGGGCCAGCTAAAAGCCGAACTAACGGGACAAATTTTGAAAAATGTCACTGTCGGATGAGAACATACATTTATACTCGATTTAGGGTAGTTTCGTTTCGTTTTATGTTGGCAAAAGTTGTTGCCAAACATACCCTGTATATATTACCTTCAAGCGGTAGGGACATTTTTAAAATTTAAGTTTGCAATGAAGAAGACTACTTCCGTAGATTCCGCCAACATTCAAAGCCATCCAAGTGAAGTTGTGTTAGTTTACGAGAGTTGCTAAAGATTTGCATTTTGCGTTTTGGTGTTCTTCGTTCTTTACGTTTTATCGTTCAATTTATTTATTTAGTAGTACTAGGTGTTTTTGAGTTTTATTTATTATTTTCCAATTGTTTTCTTTAATAATAATAATAATAATAATAATAATAATAATATTAAGTTAATTGAAATAGTTATGGTAGTTCATTATTTGATGTTAAGTGTCTCTTTAGTATTTCTTGTTTTAAATTAATTATATATATTTATTATTATTTTCTGAATTCATTTTAATTATAACTGAAAATAATGGATAGCCCAACAACATCTGGGTCTATACTTAATATTGAACCTTTGAAGATAACACGTATTCAAAGACTGTCTCTGGTAACAATGGATAAGTTATTGAAGACTTACTTACACTAATGATGATTTTCATTATTTGTTTTTGAACTTACTTTTAAAGCTAATGAATAATTGAACAGATAAATTAAATAGATGCATTTTCATTGATATCAACATAACTGGACTGTTGGAACAATTCATTGATCCTTAAAACTCCCATTATATCACGTTAATTAATTCAAAAATTTGTGGTATTTGTTGCTTTCAATAAACTCATTACTACCATTTCAAAACGTAAAGGGAACTGTTGACAAAATCTCAAATGCATTAATAAATGAAGTATGACCGCAGATAACTTTTGAGGTTGTATTTTCATTTGCATTGACACTTTTAACACTTAAGCTCGCAATAGTTGATAATGATAATTTTAATTAACTAATAATTATTCACCGAGTTAATATTGTTTATAGATCTCTTTTTAATTCTACGCAAAACGAAACGTATTATTGAACAGTGAGTATATGATAAGACTCGAGACCGCGGGATTGTGAATGAGACAAAAAACAAAACAAAGCGAGAACTTGATCAGAGTTATAGTTTCCAAAGTTGGCTATTCCGACGGAAATCTTCAGCCGCCATATTGGGGTTTTAGTGGCCCAATCCGGCCTGGAGTCTAGGGTCATCTTATGGAGTCACAATTTCCCTCAAAGAGTACAGGAAGGTGGGCGGGGACCTTACACCTAGAGTGCTTGGTTGGCGCCTCTCTGCGTACTGGGACCAAAGTAGGAAATGTCAGAAAAAAGGGGTCCCTTCTTGGGCTGAAGATAGTCTACTGGGTGGCATTTCAATCACGTCGCTTTATTCGAAACATGTATTGACAGTGGTATAATGCAACATTATTTTATATTTTTAAATTTTTATAAAATTGGATTATCGGTTCTTTTCATTCAAACAACTCATGCACATCGATAATAAACATCAGGTTCATAAAAGTTTCATTTTTTGGAATATGTTAATGTATCTTTTAAAATCTATGTTTTGAAAATATCAACATCATGTTGCATCCTATTCTCGACCCTAGATGGATCGCCGATTTAATACGTTTGCATTCTGATTCCCTAATGATGTTTATCAGTGACTGGTACCACGTTTTACTAGTGTATATAAATCTTATAAATTGAATTGCTACCTGATTAAATGTTACTGAAAAGCGTGAACGATGTTTAGAAAATGGTATCTTAATGTAGAAATGTAAAAGTTGCCGAATTAATAACTATATAACAAAACATAATTTATCCCGTCATACACGGATATTCCTTTTTAGTGTGGTGTTCCTGTCTAAGGGTTAAAGTTGTATTGCTTTCATGACAATTTATTGCATTAAAAATACATATATACTGTAACGAATATTGCGTCATCCCCGGCGCCACCTCGAGGTGCCTGTGATCGCGGGTTACGTCATCTGCCGGCGACCACGAGCTGCCGCGAGCGCGGTTGCATCACCTGCCGGCGGATTACTCCAGAACAGTCGCGGTGTCCGGAAGGTTCTGGATTGTCTTGACAGGTATAAATACGCGACGGCCGGCGACCGTGAGTCAGTCTTGAGTCCGCAGGGGAAGCCGAACTGTGAAGGGTCGCCATCGCCGTGAATAGCTGTGCAGCGAGTGTGCTCAGCGAAGTGAACCGTGGTCAGTGCAGCGTACTGTGGTCGGTGACGTGAACTGTGACCAGTGCATCGAACTGTGATCAGTGCAGTAAACTGCCAGTGCTTAGGACTGTGCGAGTGTGCGAGAGGAGGTAGTGTAAATAAATCAAGAGAAGTGCAGTGTAAAATAACTAAGAGAAGTGTAGTGAAAATAACTGAAGAGGGAAATGTAGTGTAAATAACTGAAGAGAAGTGTAGGTAAATAAAGGAAGAGAAGTGTAGTGTAAATAAATAATCAAGTGTTTTCAGTGATTGTGTTAAGAAACAAAATAAACGTTTTTGTAAACAATACGAGACTTTTAATTCACCACCTAAAACGTAACAATACTATGTCACAATACAATGATTTACACTACATCTTATCATTTACGTAGTTTGTATCAAAATGACGCGCCGGAATTACTTATTACAATCTTCAAGTTTATACAAATATAACAGAATAATTTTATATCAATATAACTTACTAAGTAGCTGGGACATGTCACGATTCTTAATATTATATTTTAATGTTTGTTACAGTGTTGATTCAGGATGCATCTCGCCTGCGCGCAATTTTACTTCTTCTTCAATTATGTCCGAAAGTACGAAAAGAGTTTTAAAACTTTACTTGGGAAAACAGATTCATCAGGTGAAGTCTATCAAGGGGACAAACGCCGTTTGAGATCAAAAATCGAGTCGCAGGATAAAAGAGCTCGTCGTAATTTCGGCTCATTCTTTCTGGTAGTGGAATGATAACGGAAGATCTTAGAAGTAAAATGTATGTAAAATAAGATGTTAGACATGGAATATTGGTGATATCTACACAATTAGTTCAATTTTCTTTTGAAATCAGTTTCCAAATCGGAATTGATATTTTGAGTAGTGCCTCAAATAACATTTTGATGGTATTCGAAGGAAGACGGAAATATGAGAACAAGATATATAGTTTTATACGACTATTACAGATGATACGAGACCGTTTGTCTGTTACAGCATCACTAGTTTGACACGTGGAGAAAAATATATGAGACTGAAAGGGACTGACTGCCCAGCTTGCCTGTCTGAAGTTCGGCCTCCCGTGCCGCAGGCCGCCGGTTTCGGCCGCGTCGATGGAGGGCCCAGACGGGTTGGGTGTCGCAGGAGCGAGGGGAGGGGATCAGGTACTTTTTCCGAAATTTCAGTTTACGCCGCTCCTATTCATCCGATTTGCATGATTGACATGGCGTTGGATTCAGGAAGCACGTCGTCATCGCGCTATAAGCCCACATTTTAATTTCTTCCGAAACTACGAGAAAAAATTTAATTTTTTTGAAATAGTTTTGAAAAACGGCATCGTAGCGTAAATTCTATTTTAAAAGGAGTCAATGCCGTTTACAGATCGAAAATCGACAATTTGTTCAGACGTTATCGATCTAGTAAATTCCGTGTGATAGTGCTGCGATCTATTGATTTTTCCTATAAGTATTTTTCGGTGCATTTAGCCTTAAGTTCATGATGTTACAGCAATAAATATAATTATTTAAAATAAAGGTAGATCGGAGAATAGCTACCCCGTGCTCCAAAGCCCACTGTACGTATAAATCTCATAGCAACGTACTCTCATTAAGTGAACTGATTATTCGTATTTTCACGCTACAAATTTAATTTGTAACCAACACATTTTTTCACTAAGTGGTCTCGCGACGTGCTACCGCACCGACGGATCCAACGTGCTACGTTCGCAGGCCTTCCGGCCCTCGCTCGAGACCTGGTTCGCGCCTCCGCTGTCGCTCCGGCTCTCACGCTGTATTATATACCTCCCTAACTTTTAAGAGAATTTATTTTAAAGAGACCATTCATTTTTAAGAAAATTCATACCTTCCATCTCAGTAGACACACAAACCTATTTCAAGAAGACTTGAAATGCGAAAATACACACATTCCACGCCATCAAATTATCAGGTGCTTCTTCTCATTTAACATTGAACATAAACATTTCACTTGTTATAGTGAACCGCGCAACAATAAACATAGGAATTGCGAGAAATAATGAATCATAAAAGGAACCAAAGGAACGTGCCACCCCAAACCTGGATCAACCCCTTCCCAATGCGAAGGAGCGAAGACCTGTTTTAAAGGCAGTGCGACAACGGTGGAGGCTTTTTTGTGATTTTGCTGGCGTGGATAAGGTATGTTGTGGATTTTTACTATAAGCTATTAGAATTATGTATTTTATGTGATTTGCCTTTAATTATTACAGAAGCATACATCAATCAGTTCATACGATGCATTATATTTGATAACATTTACTACCAAACATTTTTGTAAAATAAAGAAAATTATAATTATTTTCGTGTGTAGTTCAAAGCCTAACAAACAGCTGCATTAGAAATAATATATAATATTGAAATTTTTGAATAATAAAAATCTAGTGGCTTCAGCTGTTAAAATGTAATAGCTTTATTGAATATACTTGTGAATATAATCTGGGCAGGGACAGTATATTCTTTTATACCTTGTGTGTTGAAGATAAATTTGTATGGTTTATGAAGAAAATAAATATGTGAAATATTTAATTGTAAATGGCCTTAAGGAATGAAGATTATTTACAGAAATAAATTGTTGTAACTTGTAAAGAAGTTTCCAAACTATTTTACATAACTTACATAGTTTCAATTAGCAAAACTGCTGGACATTTTTATTGTTTTAAATTATTTTACATAAACCTTTTTATTTTGGCTAAATCTTAGCCATCCAATAATTTGATATTTGATTCTCTCTTAAAATCACCAAAGAAATCCATAAAGCAATTTACGAGTAAAAAAGAAAAGAATTTCATTTACAAAATCTATTTTAAATTTCATATTTTAATGAGCTGAAATGTATCAAGTATATTATAATATTATAGTATGTATGTAATTAATTAACTCAAAAATATGTAATGTAAACTTTGCAGGTAGTGTGCCAACAGCGCTTGACAATGTGTGCTTTCAGTCAAAGGATTCACCAAACACATCTGTCAAAATATTGAATCTTGTTCCTGGATCTATATCTACGAAATGGTTAATGTTGAAGAGAAATCCATTGAAAAACCTGGGTAAGTGAAGAGTATTAATTTATTATGTGCTGAAACTCTGTGATTATTATACATAATAATTGAAATATTAAAGATCTTATGTAATGAGAAGTTACATAATAGATAACTTAATTTTATTATATTGCAGTGAGAGAATATCTCTTTATGCATACAAAGAGCTCATATCATCTTTACGCAGTAATTCCAACATTCATCAGTCAAAGTAAGTGTAAATTTTTTTTAATTTACTATTATTATTAACACTATTGTGTTGTTCTTTTGAGACAATGACCAATATGACAGCCTTAATAACAAACATGACTATTTTTTTAGGAAGAAGATAGATCTATGAAAGCAAATATGTAGAGATAGATGAATTTCCTCCATAATAAAATAATGGAGGTAAAAAGGGCTAATGAATTATTAGAAAAAGATTCCAGAAAAGAACAAAATTATTACAGTAAAAGGAATCTTTTGTATTTGATCTTCGTGTATACATTATCTGCAACCAGTGAAATATTTAAATATGACTTGTATTTTGTAAATGTAACTTACATTTTAAAATAAAAATTTTGTATGAGTTATAAAATTATTTGTATTTGATTCATTCCTCTTAACCCACTAGGTTCACTTTCATTTTTGGTCCTAATGCTTTAAATAGGTGAGTTAAAAGGACATGAAATTTATGTAGTTGATCATACATAATTCCCAGTGGATTAAATTTTACATTTGTATACATTTTCTCTAGATGGTTCAAATATTTATAAAAATTTGTGACCTTCATGAATATCATCATATCAAGACATATATAAAGCTTTTTAATTTCAATTCCATTATATTTTTCTTCCCCTGTATGTTTTTGTGGACACACTTGATATATTTCAACTATTTTCTAAATTAATAAATATAGAATTAAATTTAACGTTACTATATAATGGGCTTGTTTTTCTATTAATATTTTTTATAGAGTAATTCCTATCCACTAAAATTCAACAGTTTCATTCTTCAGATCTTTTGCATTCAAAGAATATGAAACTGTGAACAGAAATAATAAAAATACAAATAAAAGTGGAATTGAGCGCTACTATACCTGGCCTCATATTCTCTAACTGAAACTACAAACACCTTATTTGCTCAGTACTTATTCAGAGACAAATATTTCAAACAACAACATTAACAGAAGTGACAAACATATGGAACACATTCCCCAAAATAATAGAAACATAAATTCAAAAGAAAAGAAATTTAAAATAATTATAATAATGTGGCCAAACTGTACTGTACTGTCAATGTAGATCAGGTCATTGTATTTGTTCACATTTTTGTATATAACTGAAATATTTAAACTGTGAACATTTCATAAATAACACCAATATACTAATAGTTAAGTTCTTGACTAAATTAAATGAGTAATGCCTGTAACAAATAATGTACTTCCGGGTCAATGACTCCATCTCGATCGGGTTTTGTCCAGTTTCCTTATCCATTGAGCAAATGCTGAGATGGACCCTTGATTTGCTTCTGACGTAAATGTAGCTTCACTATGCGCACGTTTTGTTGAACTTTCCTTTCGCTTGTAGTGGTAGTAGAGCTTAGGGTGTGCTTCTATTTTGTTAACAATACAGAAAAATCAAATCTGTTTGTTCCTTTACCGTTAAAAATAAGTTTTCCATAATTTGGCAACGAAAATATCTAGTATTTGAAATGTTAATCCCTCGCTTTTTATTTTGTTGTTGTTGTTGTTGTTATTATTATTTTTATCTTTAAACTATTAATAGTTTAATTGTTGGGAAGGATTCTGAAACTCGAGAAAGCGTGCGCAGATGATTTTCTCCCATACGTCACACACAGTTTTTGACTGTTTTTACTAAATAAATAAATTTTAAAACAAATATCGTTCTTTTAAATAATTTTCAAACGTCCGCGACTGCTAGATAATTTGAATTTGGCGCACAGTTGGTGGGATTTAATATTATTGGTTTACAGTCAGCGGCTTGCGCACCGCTACACCTGTTATTTCCACCATGGGCTGCCCAAGGGCTCTCGAAGAATGCCAGCCACCTCTCATCGCACCCGCGGCCGCGAAGGACGCCGCTGGAGCGAAATTGTAAATTATACTACGATTTTTTTTAACATGGCTTGTCAATGTCACACACGAAAAAAGGAAAGCAGATGCCAATAGGTGGCTGTAGTGTCATTGAAACTCCCTACTGGAGACTGTTTTCCCTCTCCGTTTTTCGTGGGTGACCTTGAAACGCCATGCTAAAAATATCGAAGTTTGGAGTATTTAAGAGCGCCTGCGATCATTCACCCTCCATGATGTGATCATCGACCATTTTTCATCTCCCTTGTTCGTAAAGTCATTTTAAAATCAGTAAATCCATGTCCAAACATATTTTTTTTTTATCATGGTATGTCTTGCCAACAACTCCTCTCCCTAAATTGAAACCATGTGAGATGTTACAGTTGTGATTCAATTATGAGCACGGACTAAGAAAATTCTTACACTGTGTCATGAGAAGGGGGCGGATTTTGATTACCTAAAACATCGCCTAAAATGCTCTTAAAATGTTTTTAATCTGCCCTAAAAACAAAGAAAAATGACGTAAAAAATGTGATCAAAACCAATTCGGATGGACATATCAAGCTGTTGGATTTGATACTGATGTAATCGACGCTTCTTCCATTCGTTCAAGTGAACTCAGCTCGCAAACTTTTGGTGAGGACTGTTCTTTACCAGGAAATCTCTGTCTTTAGTTATCCCGAAATCGCCCGAATCGACAATGGTGTGATGATAGGTGTCACAGGTACCGTAGATTATATAATCACTATGGCTGACATTACACTTTCTGAGCGAAGAAATCGAAAAGACTACTCAGGAATTCCGTGGAAAACATTTCCTGCATCTCGTAAATATTATTTCAAGGGAGTACCGATAAAATAACATTAAAATCGATTAAATCAGCGAAAATGCATTAAACATGACGGAAAGGAGTAAAATATGACTTATTTGGTCGAAATCAATGAAAAATGCAAAAAAGTACCTATAAAAATGGGTCATATCCTTTTGTCATAACAAAAAAAATTAATTTCTACGCTAAATGGTATTATTCTAAAGTGAAAAGAAAAAAATTACATTTCATTAAAATCCGCACCCTAGTCATGAGTAAAAAATGACAATTGTTCCAAGTGTCACATCTCATTAACTTCGTTACTTTTGCCAAGTGACAGCTGAGACGTGCTAAAAGAGGAAAAACTACAAACCAGACTCTACATTATACACTAGGAATACATGACATTTTTTGTCAATTTATAGGAAACCATCGACACACAATCCTCTCAGTGTGCTAATGGTATGCAGGGAATTGCTCCCTAGCCCTGCACCCAACAGATTTAAGGTAAACAGCATTGGAGTTTGCAGATTCAGACACAAAAAACAGATTTCTGCAACACATTACAATCGTGCATAGCTCCAAAACAATGCCCAACGTAGGCCTTTAAAACCAGGATTTTGTATCTTGGGCCCTTAACAACTCCCACAACATAGACCCTTAAAACCAAGATTTTGTAACCCGACACATTTTGTGGAACGCAAGTTTTGAGGGGAAATGAAGGAGACAGGTGGTCTCAAATAGTTCTTTTGGGTGCTCCTCTTCCATGGCACGGATGGTCATAAAAGTACAGAAACCTAAAATCTAAGAAAAACCCAGAATCTAAATTGAAGGGAAAAAGACACAAATGACACAAAACATTTTATAATACAATGAAAGAGTCTGTTCAATTTTCTGTGCAATTTAATCTCAACACTTGGCAATATTTGAGTTAATTCTCTTGAACATGTGAACACTTATTTACAAAGTGCTTTGTTTTCGCATGGGTCAAGCTAGTATTATAATATTATGTTAACATTATCAATAATATGAGAAATTACATGTTGTTGTAACACCATGAGTTTAGATACAGAATGTGCACCTAAACTTTTCAGCACCTACATAGGACTGAAACCCCCCTTCAGAACGTTGCAAGTTTTTATTGCAAAGTTTCATTGAGAGGTTGCCTTTTCAGTGCATTGTTGATGCTGTGGGTCTGTTTTATGAACTGGCCATTGACCTTAAGAGGTTGCCACAGAGCATTAGATTTTAGGACAGACAACACTTTTCATGACAGTAAACACATGCTTTATTGGCACACAACTTATTAATAATTAAATAGTACACCTTAACAAATGACATTAATAACAAACATTCACACGTACTTCTCTGTCTGCCTCTCTTTCATATAAGCACATAAACTAACATGCATGACAACCAATATGACTGAGTTATTGATATTTGGCTTTCTTGACTTATGCATCAAAATCACACTTAGACATCATTTACACTTCATTGTGCAGCTCTCTACGTTTCGTAACTGCATCTCATATTGAATTGTACTAAACAAATCAAACAACAAAAGTACTAAACATTTTTGCAAACACTTAGTAAATGCTGGATATCAATTCTGAATATTGGATAATGTGACAATGATGAATTCCTTTATACAAAATCAATGATTGACATAAATATAGATTCAAAATAATTATTATCTCTTGTTACCTGAATTTTCCGCATTCAAAAACTTCAATTTACGTGAAATAAGAAGATTGTATGATAAAGTTAAATTATACAAAACCCAAAAAACATGCAAGTAACATGCCTTGACAAATAATTTAAGACAATATGCAAATGGTATATACTTAAATTATATAAAAGATATCTTGAATACATGAAATTTTTTTATGAGAAAACTGCATAAGAATTCATGGAAATACTTTTATAGTGAAGCTTTCTATTATGAATTTGAACATACAATTAACTTTTATCATAAAGCAAATGATGCATTATTTTAATTCAATTTTTTTAAATTATGTTTACTCTATAAAGAGAGCATTAGCAAGTTTTTAATGATACCCTGACAGAAATACATGCAGGGATCTGTGATTTCAAAAATGATTTTTTCCCTAGACACATCCCCTTAGAACATTTGCCCATTACAAAAATTATATGGAATTTACATTATTGTATGGATGTATACATTTCCTTAAAGAAAAATGTTGCTCATTCACTTTATCTCCACAAATTTGAGTTAAATTCTTAAAGTGTCAGGGAACATGTATATACATTTGCATTTGGTTTTTATTTATGTATTTATACTTTCATTATATTTTCACAATATGCCAAAAGTTTTAAAGAAAACTTACTTAGCAGCATTTAAGAATGGTATAGATTTGTGAATAGTCCATTGATTTTTCTGCTGGGAGTAGTTTGGTTCTCGTTCTGTCTCCACTCCTAAGTCCAGGTCCACCAAAAAATGGCACTGGTTGACATCAAACTGTACAACAAAGAAAATTATATTCAGAATTACAAAATGTATGAGGCAAGCAGTTTAAGAGAGACAACCTATGTATACCTTTCAAATTATTGCAAACTTGAGAGCTAACTCTATGGGAAAACAATTTAAAAAACAGTGATAGTAAAACATTATTGAATTTATCTACAATAAATGTAAGTTACCAGAAATTTTTTATTTCATTATAACACACCAGCAGCATCCACAAAGTAAGTTTCCCTATGCCACCAACAAAAAGAAAACACAAATTCGTGAATACTTTCTTGTTACAGATTTTGCACACATACTATTTTCGCACACAATAAACACCGCACATTTGTATCACTGTCATAGAAATCTGCTGCCTGCTACGCATAATAATTCTGTGCTACATGTAATGCAACCTGGACAGGAATTTGTGAAGGGTCACTCACAACATGCAATGCAGGAGACTCGTTGCATGAATTGTCCTCCCACATGATAGTGCTCGACCACACACAAATCCACTTATCTGCAGCATCTCCATTGGAAGGTGTTTTACCATCCACCTTACTGTCTGGATCTCACCACCAATGATTTCCATCTTTTCTTACATGTCAAGAAATTACTTTCTAGATCCGTGCCTCATTTGAATAAATCCTTACACAGTGTCACCTGCATTGTAGGAAGGGTCAGTTATTTTTAAGGTAGAGGATATCTATCGATTTAATGTCTTTACGTCTGACAAGCAATTGAATTGACTACGTCATGCTCCATAGAATGCAAAACAATATTACAATGGTCACACAAAAACACATGTAGACATTGTATGTAATGAGTATCGCTAGTCTCGGAATAAATGTTGCAAACTCTTCGGGCATGTAGAGAGGTTGAAAATGATCATTTGTTGTCAATGAATAAATTAAGGGAATTATATATAATTATGTATTTTCAGGAAGATCTCATCTTTGGTGGGCACGCAGCCCCTCTAACGGGATTCAAAGCCGTTACCACTGACCAAGCAGGTGCTCCCGGGAGGGGGGATCCAGAATTTTTAAAAATAATAAATACATTTGTTATTGTATTTAATTTTGTAGTGTATGTATGATACTGTACAATATTTTTTTACATAATTCCAATATAAATATTAAATTAATTTTGCCAAATAAAGGGAGATAACACACAAAAACTCTCAACCTTTTTTGGGGATCGGGCATAGCCCCCCCCCCCCTCCCGTGAATCCGCCACTATTCCCGGGAGTAAACAACACCCAAGATTTCACGTCGCTCAAATCGTTGCTCAGGGAACGTAATCAACTTAACCAACGCCTGCAAGCAATAAGTGAAGCCGATGTAAATATGTAAATACAACGCATAATAGTGGCTTCTCTTAGGAGCACGCGTGATTCCCACGCGGCTGGACAAACAGAGTAGAGGCAAAGGTATGAGAGCTCCACCTTACGTTATGGCCTGAGAGTGAGGTGGGGGAAGCCCAGGTTTCTGCAAAGCGTATGGCACTTGTACGAAATACTTCAGATGTTATTCTTGACACCGAAAAGCTTTTGATACTACTTTTAACCTCGACACGTGAGGAAAATTCTCAACTTGGACGCTTTTGGAACTTTACTGCGTAGGCGGTTACTCCGAGAATGTGCAAATTGCGCTCTTCACAGGCAGACAGGAGCAAGACCTTGCGCGGATAACGGCTCGTCGCCATATCACTTCCGGCATCAGCAGTTAACAAATCGGAGACGAACAGCTATTGAAGCTGAAACTTGTATACAATCGCACGCTCGCTTTCGGAAATGGTGCACTACGTCGATGGGAGAATATCTCTACGACATCTGATGGGAGAATGTCAGAAGGAGCTAAGAACTTCCAGACCTAGAAATGACAGCGTAGCTCGTCAGCTGATCTAGTAGAAGTTTATTGACTGCTAGTCCACCGACGCCGTTGCCGGCAGACAAAAGACCAAAAAGGAAAGTCGTTCTCCCCTTTGCAAGCCGGTGCGTTCCAGAACCTTTTGTTTGGCAGGAACCTCTAGAACCTTTTGTTTGGGAACCTACGAATCTCGAACAATAATCTGTGAATGTGCATGAGATGTGATGGGAATTTTGATCACAAACACGTTAAAGTTACAATTGCGGAGTGCGAATTTTGGCATCATACTGTATCAAAATTTATCAAAGAGAAATAAGCGTTAGTAAATGCATTTTACAGTTATGTCCTTATATTGCCTTATTTAACCTCCTTTTCACAAGTAATTTGAGGAGGGCCGACTAGCTGATTGTTAGTGATTCCGGGCGTGTCAACTAATGTAGTCATTAGTCCCGTAAATGTAGTGCGTGTTTTTTCTCGGGAGATGGCGGTGCTCTTCCCCAGAAGAAGAAGAAGAAGGAAAGATCGCGCAAGGTCTGTGGCCCAAACGGCAAACCCTAACAAACGTTAGGGTACTGCTCCGGCATTAGCCTGGTGTTGATCGGAGAAACCACGGAAAACTACCAATCAGAGCAGCCGGCCGTAAGAATTCTCCTCCAGACTGAATTCGACCTAGCTGAAAAGCTAGTGTCGAAAATTCTGCCGCCGTTGGGAATCGACCCGAACCTAAGACCTCCCGGTCAGAGGCGCTGCAGTGCCATTAGTTGATGCAATGAACCACCGCTCCCAGTCCGAATACTCGGGAGTTGCTTAAAAATAACGGCACATGTTATTGAAGTTTCTCGCCACTTGCTCATTGGCAAAAGGTTATCATTTTCGACGCCACTAATTCCCCTACATGTAAAATTTACTCTGAGACACCTCGCGCCCACTAGACCGTCCTCCTTACAATTCTTTGCTGGAATGGGTACCCGATACATTCCCGTGGCCTTGCTATTTACTAATTCCCACATTGCGTAAGCACAGGACAATGCTAAAAAAATGAGATTGCAACTTTCAATTAATAGAACGGCAAGTCGTCCGTACGTGCTTCAATCACTCATTCAGAGCAATCGCGATTTTAACATTTAATGGCATTTCTACCAAGCTTTGCCACTAAAAGCGTCACTCGGAAGCTATGCTAAGTGTCTGCGCGTGAAGGGACTTAAAGAGTTCTAAGGAAGGAGACTCAACTCCGGGGCTGGGAGATGTTAGAGTCCCTTGATACAGAGAGTAGCGCAACCTGAACGCCCGCCGCCGTTTAATATCCTTTCATTCGAAAGCCCCATCAGGCAGCATTCACAAGTTAAGGAGAAATAAGAGCAATCGGACGCATTATGAGGAATTTCGAGTATATTATCATTAGTTTTTGGCAGATTGGTGGTTCCTAACTTACTCAAAATACCGTTCAGTTCAACTGGATATAAAATGGCGGCACGGTGGCGCAAAGGAATGCGCTACTCTCTGTATTCAGGGACTCTAGGAGATGTGGGAAAAGCGCACGCAGCTAAATCGAAAACCTGCTTTCAGCGA
The DNA here is from genome assembly GCA_964035755.1 of Teleogryllus oceanicus. Classification (NCBI taxonomy): domain Eukaryota; kingdom Metazoa; phylum Arthropoda; class Insecta; order Orthoptera; family Gryllidae; genus Teleogryllus; species Teleogryllus oceanicus. Next base: position 35,427,912 of record CAXIVR010000011.1, on the reverse strand, counting down.
CATCGCGCGGTATTGACATAGGCTTTTATCGGCGCAAATCGACAGAGTTCGTACATGGACTTCACACGAGAGCCATTTGAGCGGCCCGTTAGCCGAAAAATGCCCTTCATCAACGGCCAAGGCGGTGTCGCCAAAATGAAGGTCCCCGATTGAGCTGCGGGCGCATTTCGGACTAGAGCTCTGCACCAGGCGATTTTGCTAGAGCGCCGCTGCAATTAACACAAAATCCGCTAGATGGCGGCTGAAAGGCGTTCGGATTCGATTCCCGGACAATCTCATGTGAAATTTTTATAAACACAACACGTTCCACTTTTTATTTTTGACATTCAAGAGTAATTTATTATGGTGTATACTGATTACATGTAAGGTAACGCGGGGTAACATTGCCACATCTTTGTTTCTTTTAAAGTTCTACTTCGTTGCATCAATCTTCACAAAATTTCTTTTGACAATTTAATCCTTCACAATAGTATAATGTTTCTTTAAAATATTGAAGTCACAGCTTCCATAATTTGAAAGTTTTATTATTTTTTAAAAGCACGCAAAGTGGCAATGTTACCCTGCAGGAGTCAAACATTGCCATCTCTATTTATTTCCAAGTCTCCGGTAATGTTTAAATGTATGAGAGTTGGATACGAAACAGAAACACATAAATATGCATCAGAACACATTTTATGATTAATAGTCTTTGGTTTTTGACTGTTTACTAAATAGAGATAATTACTGCTTTGAGAACTTGGTTTAAAATAAGTTTAATTAACTGTTTTGTGATAAAATCCGATAGGGAAAAAGTGCTCTTTCCTTTTTATATTTGATCTGGGGAGCTCAACAACAATATCATATTTTGGCATAACACACTCATCCATTTCATTTAAAGTGGATCTGCTAATTCCATACAGTTAGCTTTTTCCTACTTAATTTTCCACCATTTACATTTTCCATTGCTTTGTGCATTTTACCTTCATATGAGGTTTCTAAACCTTAGGTATTGGAATTTTCATTTGTCGACGTGGCATTGTCTAAAAACAAGACAAAATAAATTAACGATGTTATTCTCGAAGTTACACTGCAAGTATGGCGACAACAAAAAGTAATTTTGTATTAAATGTAATTAATCAATGTTTACAATTGATAAGTCACATGCTTTAGAAATTATACAAAACTCACAAATGTCAATTGTTTCAACATAAGAATATCTTCTCAAAGGATAGAAATATGAGAAAAACAAGATGGCCAGTTTGGCAATGTTGCCCTATAAGTGTTATGCTAATAATAAACATAGCATGCCTAAGATATGACACATTTACTTGTGCCGTTTATTTGCTCAATTAACCCAAAATTAACGAAGTTTCGATTGCGTGATTTGGCTGCGTCATAATACACCATACATATTGTTACGATTTTATGAGGTGAATTAAAACATATATTATTTTAACAAAAACATTTATGTTGTCTCTTAACACGATAACTGAAAACACTTGATTTATGTACAGATAGCCTTCATTTCATTATTTCTTTATGCGGCACACTTATCTTGATTATTTATTTACACTGACCACAGTCACGGCGCTGCCAAGTTTCATGTCACTGAGCACAATCACTGCACCGCTATTCACCGCGATGCACACACTTCACAGCTCAGCTTCCACTTCAGTCTGACTCGCGGTCGCCGGCCGCCACGAATTTATACTCGGCTGGCAACAGCCTAGAATTTTCTTGAACTTGCGATAAACATCGCGAACTCTCCGGGACCATCTAGTTCGGGGGCCGCCGGCAGATGTCGCAATCCGCGCATACCTCGTAACCATCGAGTTCGGAAAGACGCCGGCAGATGACGCCACGCGCACACCATTTAGTTCGTGGTGGCGCCGGCAGATAACGCAATATTCGTAACAATATTTACGGACATTTTAAGTTGCAACTGTAACCCAATGCAACAAACGATTGTATATAATGTTTCTAAGAGAGGTAGCTAACTATGGAAACACAGCCAGCAAATAAATGTACGATACAAACTGCGCTACTTAAATTTTTCGAAGTTGTGGCAATGTTACCCGTCGTTATCTTAGTATTTTGTGATTACATGACTTTTCGGCTCCACCTTATAGCCATCTTCAGACCTTTTATAAAATAGAGTTGGAATATTACTATACTAGAATATTTACTTATATACATTATTAACATAGTAAGCATGCGTACTTCCGCTCGCTGCTCCTTCATTTCTGTTTATGTGAAATTTGTTCTGACAAAACGAGTTTGCCTGCTTCACAGGGACTAGTCCAACCCCTGTGAAGTGTCCTAAACCCTATCCTTGTTAATTAGTGCCCTAAATCCTTCCTAATTTTTGGCCGCTGGGTAGTGACGCAAGAGCGCGTGTGGGAGACGCGTACGCGGAGATGCTACCTGGCGGTCCTCTGTACAACGACGTACGGACTATTAAGACTACAAACATAATAAAATATCGTAGGATTACTCCAAATTCAGAATAAGTGTTTAAGTAACGGATGATTACTCCAAAAGCGCTCAACACCCAACGAAGGGCTAGGAGACGCGTTGCGTCGTGGGAAAGACGCAACAAATGTTTAAAAATTAAAAAAGATGCCGGGCTAGAAGGACACATTGAGCACCTAACAATGGCGGGTCGAGAACACATGTTCAGGGTAGACAAAACATTACTGAACAGATGTTGATCCCGGGAAAGAATGCCATGTCCCACATCAATCCAATATTTCTGTAATTGTATTCAATTTATTCAAAACAATTGTGTCATTGATATCATTACATTCCAAAGCATTATTTCCACGAAGCACGCGCAGAAGTGACTTCAAGATACTTCGATTCTAAATTCAGATTCAGTGTTGCGACTTTGTGTTAGTCTGACAATAATTCAGAAATTTATTCAATTTTTTCCAGCGTTAAAGATTCACTGAATTATGTATGTGGCCTTTTAACATTTCATGTTTTTTTTTTTTTCCATGACAAAATATCCATTTCTATTCCAAGTACTATCTTTAATTGATAATGAAAGGCATGGCCAACAATAAATCTTAGCTTTAACTTCATTATCTGTTAACCATTTGTGTGAATCATGCCAAGAATGATTAAATATTCTTGCATTTTTCTCGCCAGTACGATGTACTAACGTATTCAACATACGAGTAGGTCCACCATTGTCCAAGATGTGTCTCTTTTCTACGTCGTTAAGACGAGAAAACGTTGTACGTAGTAATTCAATCACAGTATACCATAATACTGTATTACCGCGAAATCAGATTAAAATATAAAAAAATCAAGTAACACTAATAATACGGAGCATACTAATTTAAAATGGAAAAACAAAAACAGTTCCTAAGTAATAATCACGTTCTCCGCTTGTTAACTCAACAAAACTGTAAATACGGGCGCTATGGGGCTTACAAATGAATAGAAATCGGAGTCTTCCGTACAGGTAGGCAGCAAGAGATTTGGATGGCTTACGCCCATGCGTCAAGTATGGAGCACAGCATGCTACGCTCACTACGAGGCCACAGAAGACGGTGCGAAGCGAGGCAGCGCCCGGGCGTGCCTACACTTGTTTTTTTTCTAACTTGGCCGATGACATTAGGTCATTTTTACACCTCCTGCCTTATAAAATTAATATTTTTAATAAATTCGCGAACGCCCTTCTCAACGGGGCTTATGACCTCAGACATGTGCTTACCACTGTTAAAAATATTCATTTCATAAGGCAGGAGATGTAAAAATGACCTAATGTCATCGGCCACGTTAGAAAAACCCTGTATAACCTGAGAGTTGCAAGCGGCCCCGAAGCTGGCGCATATCTTTGCGGGAAGAGACACGACAAATCGCATGGCGTACTGGCTGTTAGAACACGCTTGAAATGGAAATATGGCTCATGCTACGGTAATGAAATGCTCATTACAGTACATTTCCAGATGAATAATACATACACTATATTAAAATTGTAAGAGTAATTTAATTTTGTGTTATGAAATGTATTAACGTAGTACATATTCATGAGGATAGATAGTGTCTACCTTGCCTACATCAAGGAGCCGCCCCTGCCATCTGACGAAAGACTCCGCCAGTTGATTGACGATGTCGAGTGTGGAACGTGAAGACGAAAACGCCGTCAGATTGAAATTACAAAATGAAGACTATAAATTATGTGAAAAAGTGCGAATGAAAACTGAAGGATGGGATTGCGATTGGTAATTACTCAAGATGATAAGGTGGTTTATGTTTCTTGCACACATTACTCCACTTTATTATCGTTTTCGTCCGCAACTGCTCACTTGAAAGCAAAACGCGACACGAAACAGAAAAATTGTATTCTGGGGCACTGAAAGTAAAGCATGCCGTTATAAAGAAATGTGTGAAAACGTGTACCGTCGAGCTTCGCCCATTTAATATAGTTTCAGGAATCTGTTTTCGTAATCTTGCCCAGGAATTTATAGATATTGGAGCAGAATGTGGACGTGTAAATGCTGATAAAAGTATTCATGCCACCGTTATCTCCACAAATATACAAGCACAAGCAGATACCGTTAAAGCTAGTGTTGTCACAACTCCTTTTTGCGGCTGCAAATTCTGCTTGTACTTGTACTGCAGATATGTGGTCAGATCCGTACAAGAAAAGACATTTTCTTACCATTGCAACACAATTAATTGATGGCGAGTGGGTGTGACAGAGTTGGGTTTTAGTACAAAAATCAACGTACTATCGATGCTGCTAACAGTATAATTTGATTAATGAAGAAGGCGGGATCATTTGAGAACTACACCTAAACAAGAAACAGGAAGGAACAGCTTATCATTATGTTAAATTCTCTGTTTGTTGAGTATGACAGATTGATTGATTTGATTTATTTATAGTCGCATCAACTACATATGGTTATTAGCGACTACTTTTATAATTACACAGTCAGTACAAAATAACACAGTAACTCAGAATTATACATATATGGTTAAATACTATTATAAACTTCAATTTCTCTTATAAAGCTAATGAATTTAATGCACTGTTCTTTGTTATTGGGTCTTTAGGAGAACTTAAATTGTACTTCTTTCTTGAACTTTCATATTTAGGGCATGCAAACAAATGTTCTACTGAAAGAGAAATCTTGCATGAATTGCAGTTATCAGCATCAGTCCTGTTCAGTAAGTGGCTGTGAGAAAATTTTGTGTGTCCTATTCTGCATCTTGTCAAGACAACCTGATCGTTTCTGCAGAAGCTGACCGTTGGATTATCATCTTCAAACCTTCTAACTGATCTTAATTTGCACCCCTGTAAGTTGTTCCATTCATTAGTGTCAAGATCAGCTACTTTGTTCTTGACTCTCTTGAGATATTCTTGATCACTTCAAGATCACTTGTTATTTGCATTTCACAACTCACTATCGATTCACGAACATAAATTGCCACACCTCCACTAGCATTCACACATGATCTGTTTTTGTAGTAACACTTAAAACCTTTGATATGCTTACAATAGTTAGTTTTGAAATTAGATTCTTGTATACAGAAAATATCAAAGTTTTTCTCATTTTGAAGTTTCTGGAAGAACTCGTATCGTGTCAGGAAGCCATTCACGTTCCATTGCAGAATTTTGATTTTCATTCTGCTTCTTCACTTGATGAACATTCGTTCTCCGAGGAATCAGAAACTACTGGATCCTTCAACCTTTTCATGATTCTCGTGAAACGAGACTTCATACCTCTGTCCTCTAGCAATGGATACATAGCTCTAAGCAATGCAATCAACTTATCAGTTTCCTTAGTATAGTTAAGGGATACTTGTAGAGCATTACTAGTTCCGTACGTATCTTCCAAAAAATCTTTGAGTTGTTCATAATTAAGAACATTGGAGGTTACTTCTAATATTTCTTTAACTGGAGCTAACTGTTCACTAATGTTCTTTTTCTCACTTTTGTTTTCAGAGTTGTTTTCACGGTTCTAGATGTACTTGTAATCTGCGACAGTGTTCTTTTAGTTGTCTTTCCAGTCTCAATTGGGGGAAATTCTTCATCAAAAGTAGAATTATCGTTGTGTTTGTTCTCAATGTTCACGTTTGTTGCTTGTTCTAAATCTACATTGCTATTGGTTGCTATTGGTGAATTAATATTGTCTACATTTTTACAGTTTCTTGCTACATGGCCTTCTTCCTTGCATTGATAACATTTAATATTGCCATAAGATATATAAATCCCAAATTTTTCTCCTTTATACTCAACTGCTATAGAATCAGGTAATTCGTTTAGTGAGTCTTCCGGTACATACATTTGCCTACGAAAGCTTAAAATAAGTGTGAATTCTTCTTTTCCGAAACCCACTCGAAGGCATGACACTTGTGAACTTCGCACTATGTTCAATTTATCAAGGTCTTCTTCAATTACAGCATTAGGGATCATTGGATAAACATTTGATAGAACTACTCGCCACTGCTTACTAACAAATAGTCGCATATTTTGATCACTGCCATCAATATTAATGGTTTTATATTTATCTGTTATTTCATTAACTAGTTCTTTACTGCTGAGAAAGATGCACACTCTGCTGTTCGAGATCTTCGACGTGTATATTATGTTTCGTGGTGAAACAATAGTAGCTAAGGCTTCTACATACCTTTCTAGTGATGTGCTATAGTCCTTCCCATCAATTAACAATCCTTGTTCTTTGGCCGGATACATAGAATTCTGTACGATTTTGTTCCAGTTAGTGCGACCTGAGGCGGGTTGGCTCCTGTAGTCAGAGGCGTTCCCTTCAGCAGGTGCGTCATGCCGAAGCGAGGTCATTTCACGACTTGTCCCCGTAGGGAAGGAAAATGAAACAGTTTTATACTACTCTTGCAGTATTTGCTGTTCGCTAAAATCAGTAACACTCAAACTAAAGAAATTCACACGCTCTCCACTTACAACGGATACTGTCACTGCGTACAGCACGATGTTGACTCGACCGCTGCCTGTGACGAACTGGGGAGTATGACAGAGTAGACGAAGTACAGACAAAGAAAAACAATGCTACAGAAAATCTGGCAGGTTGCAATAGTTTGGTTGGGCATTTGCTAGTTTCTAAGAGCTTTTAAAGAGGCAACCTATGCTTTAGAAGAACTTATGAGCTGCCTTAGACAAACCCGATTCGACTAGTACTTCTTTGGTAACACAAACTTGAACTCCATTTCATCACAAGTTAGCAAGAAATGAAAGAACTCAACATGCACTTTGGTTACTATAGGAGAAAATTAAGATTCGAGATGCTCACAAAATCGGTACATACTTATGACCATTTTGTTTTTGTTGAAATCTTAGACTTGTCTCTCCAGAAGGGAGAGAGAGCAAGTCCTCAGGACTGTGCGAACAATGGGCATCTCAAACTATCCTTGCTAATGAATAACTGGGCCCGTAGATTTGGCACGGCAGCAATGCAAGTATGAACGTGTCTTAGATCGCAGGAACATTTAGCTTTCTCATTGTTGGGTCGTATTCCAAAATTTTCATAGTGCCCTTTGCACGTGAATTTTCCAAGTCTTCTCTGTACAGATATTGAGAGAAAATAAAAATATCTGAATGAATGAGAAATTCCATTGTCCCTTGCTACCTGGAATCCAGGCAGGGCGGGACAGTTTAAAATACTTCAAGAAATGATAGGATCGAGAAGAAAGAAATGATAGAAATAAAATTGAATTTATCGAGGTAGCATTAGAGTGTGATCTCAGTCAAATAGATGATCTCAGTTCAAATAGATGTTCTTTGCTTTACAGAACATTGGTTATCTCATAATGATCACTCCAAATTCCTAGATTTTACCTTGCAGGATCTCATTGTAGAGCAAGGGAATCAAATAAAGGCCCTGCTTACGGAGGTTCGGGTATTTATGTAAGAAATAATATTGATTTTACCTTCTTGTCAGAATTCAATTTATATGCAATTGAAAAGTTTTTGAAATAACAGTTGTACATCTTGCTACGCTCAAAATTATTTTACTTTGCATCTACAGACCTCCAACAAACCGAGCTTTAGATTATTTCTTAGAAAATCTAGAGATAACTCTGAACAAAATTAGTAATCTCACTTTTAAATCCATTGTTGTATGTGGAGATTTCAATATTGATTTTCTGAGTAAATCCCACGAAAAAGAGCAGTTTCTCAATTTAATTCATTCTTTTAATTTAAAATTACATGAACGTACCTACACGGAATACTCTTAAATCACAAACAGCAATAGATCAAATTATAATTAACAAAACCACAACTAGATTTGAAATAATAACGAATAATCTAGGTTACAGTGACCACGATGCACAAATTCTTACAATTACTAAAACATGAATACTGACACAATAAATAAAACACGCATGTGCAAGCATTTACTACAGTAACATAAATTATTTACGGACTACTTGCTGAAAGAATCATGGGAGGCAGTTTATAACGCTATTGACACAAATGAAAAATATAATTTATTTTTCTCAAAGCTCTCATTTCTTTTTAACGCATGCTTTCCTATTAAAATGAGAAAATTAAACATTTCACGAAAAAGTAATACCTGGATCACAAAAGGAATTAGAACATCGTGTAACGTGCTCTACTTTATTTCTAAACATCCTAACGTACCACCCGGTTTCCACGTCTACTTCCGAGAATATAAAAGAATTTTAAGGAAAAAATAGTTCAGGCAAAAATAATAGGATATTTTGAACGCTAGAAACAAACCTAAAGCAATGTGGAACATCGTTAAAAATTCGACCACGTCATCACGACATTTCGTAGAGAATGTTGTTTTAAAGGATAATGAAAGAGAAACAAGAAATCCAGAAAAAGTTCGAATCTCTTCAACCAACACTTTTCTAGAATTGCGGTTGATCTCACGAAGGGACTAAAACCACAAAATTCAACATCATATGCTTCCCAAAAAAATTTGGGCGCGATGTTTATTTACGAAACTTCTTCCAACGAAATCCTCAGAATAGGCAGTAAACTAAAAAATTAATATTCATCTGGCTTAGATGAATTTCCGGATTGTTTATTAAAAACGTGTGCACCTGCCATTGTACACCCATTAACTCACATTTTCAATGCTTCCTTGTGCACAGGAATATTTCCAGATACTTTTAAAACACCAAAAATTAAGCCACATTGTAAAAAAGGGAACAAAAATGAAATTCAAAATTACCGGCCAATTTCTCTTTTATCAGTTTTCTCAAAAATATTAGTCTTTTCTATACGCGAATGGAAACCTTTCTCAGGAAAAACGAAGCGTTTTCAGACTCACAACACGGTTTCAGGAAATCAAAATCTACGGAAACTGCCATTTTTTCTTTCCTTAAAGATGTTGCTTCATCAATGGACAAAAATGAAGAACCCATTGGGATATTTTTAGATATTTCGAAAGCTTTTGATATTATTAACCATAACATCTTGCTCTCAAAATTACCTTCTTATGGAATTCGTGGTATTGCCCTACATTGATAACCTCGTACCTTAAACATTGATCTCAACGAGTAGAAATACCGTACTGGCACGAAAGGACATTATTTACGTATCTCCCAATTCTTTGCCAACTGAACATGGGGTCCACAAGGTTCGATCTTAGGTCCAATCCTCTTTCTGTTGTACGTAAACGATATGGCCTCATCTAATAAAAATGGAAGAACAGTACTGTTTGCCGATGACACAAATGTTCTTTGCAAAAAGAAACAATTTCATAAGTTTCAAATTGGTTTTGTAATAACAAATTAATAGTAAACGAAGGAAAAATGTCTCAATGCAATTTTGCGTTTTAAATTGGTAAACGTATCCTCCATTGCAAATGAGCAATATGCAATTATCTGATGTTAAGGTAACAAAAGTTCTAGGTCTCTCAATTCAATCAAACCTCAAATGGAATGTACATATAACAGAATTAAACACTAAATTAAGCTCATTATGTTATGCATTCAGAATTCTCTCTAATTCTGTCAGCCTTCATGCAGCTCGTTGCGTGTATTTTTGCAAATGTACATTCTCGCCTGAGATATGGCATAATATTCTGGGAAGCTCATCCTTTAGTTCCCAGACATTTAGATTGCAAAAGAAAATTATCAGAATAATGAAAAAATCCCATCCACGTGATCCGTGCAAGCCTCGCATCATTGAGCTTGGAATCTTACCATTGCTATTTACGAGTCTGTAGTATTTGTAAGACTAACATACTTAACGGTGGGAACTTATTTTCATGCAATACTAATATTTTTAGTTACAACACTCGACATAGAAATCATGTTCATCAAGTGTCAGTATCAACAGCTCACTACAAGAAATCCACAAACAATACATGTACGTTACTTTACAACGCATTGCCAGATAAAATTAAACAATTAAAATTGGTACACAAATTGAAGTTAAAAGTAAAATCTTTTCTGCTGCAAAACTGTTTCTATACAATTAGAGACTATACTGATCGTCAAAAAGAAAAATAATGTTTACTTTAACAAAACAAGATATAGTATAATGAATTAGTCTACATTTGCATTATATAATTTAAAAAAGACTCAATATGCCTGTAACAAATAATGTACTTCCGGGTCAATGACCCCCATCTCGATCGGGTTTTGTCCAGTTTCCTGATCCATTGAGCAAATGCTGGATGGCCCCTTGATTTGCTTCTGGACGTAAATGTAGCTTCACTATGCGCACGTTTTGTTGAACTTTCCTTTTGTTTGTAGTGGTAGTAGAGCTTAGGGTGAGTTTCTATTTTGTTAACAATACAGAAAAATCAAATCTGTTTGTTCCTTTACCGTTAAAAATAAGTTTTCCATAACTTGGCAACGAAAATATCTAGTTTTTGAAATGTTAATCCCTCGCTTTTTAAATTTTGTTGTTGTTATTATTGTTGTTGTTATTATTATTATTATTATTATTATTATTATTCACGATTATTCCCATTTAAAGAGAGCGTTTGAACTTGAATTCCTTTATGATTGTTTGTGTTTTCTCTGGGCCCATATTTTCTTCATGTGTTCACTGTGTTGTTTCTTCCGCTCTGCTGTCCATTTACATCCTGGTCTCTTCTTGCTTTCGGTTTCAAATGTATGTTTTTTTATGGTATTCCTGAATTCTTTTGTATTTTCGGCATCATTTATCACGTGTGCTTGTCTGAGATCCTCCTCGACTTCTCTTTTGTTTTTCCCCTGCCTGAGTTGATGACTATGAGAATCCGTTTTGAAATTCTGTTTTCATTCATCCTATGAATATGTCCGTAGAACTGCATTCTTCTTTTCTGTTGTTGTTGTTGTTGTTATTATTATTATTATTATTATTATTATTATTATTATTGATCTTTCAACTATTAATAGTTAAATTGTTCGGAAGGGACTCTGAAACTCAAGAAAGCGTGCGCAGATGATTTTCTCCCCCATACGTCACATACTGTTTTTGACTAAATAAATAAATAAATAAATAAATAAAATAAATCCAGGAAATCTAGTTAGGATTAATATATTCTTTAAATAATTTACATCCATTACAACTCATCAATGTAATTGTTGGCCACCAGCCTGCACTGTAAAGATGTACAAAATGACCTATCCCTCCACACTGCCCTAAGGTTTCAAAAGCACTAGAAATACACGCTGTTTTGAAAGGTCCACGTTATTTGCTATTGCAGAAAACCCACGCCCAAATCGCACGAGATTCCCGTCTCCTGCGGGAAGCCGTGCTCTATTCCCCTGCTTTCCGAGAAAAGACGCATGTGTTCTTGCAGGCGTTAGACGCAAGCGCAAAATTGAACGAAAAGACGCATAGCGATTTACGAAGGGTATCACATTTGGATCGTATCTACAAACTTGCAATAGTATACATTTTGTCAATGATTACGCCCTACTTACGTATCTGCTAGGTTCCTCTTTGTTTAAGTTGTTCATATGGCTAGGGATGATGGCCGTTCCATTGTGCTGCGAACTGAAGGGTTTTGGAAGCTGCCCTCGAAATTCAGACTGCAAGAATTGTAACTGCCAACTGAAAACATACACATTCATTTGAAACTATTTACGTAACTACCACAGATTAGTCTTTGGCGTACGAATGAAATGTTGATGTGCCGATACGAGTCGGGTCCGGATGTGCCGATACGAGTCGGGTCCGGCATTTTCAAATGCGTACGCCAAAGACACTTTCGTTCGAGTTGTGTAATTTATTTTTCAGTACAAATTCATGGAAACTTTCATGTATGTAGGCATACTTTTGCAATAATTCCCAATACACGAGGCGGTAGCCATGTCGACTTATGATACCCCTGTGTTTTGTTTAATTTGCAGTGGTTTCTATGACCATGACGTCTTTGCAGTAAGCGTATGACAAATTATATTTTCCCGCACATGCTCTGCAAAGTAACACTTTTAAATCAATAAACAATGAAGGAAAAAACTGGTTTCCATACATGGGTAATGAATAAAACATTACAACTTAAACATGTATTTTTGTTGTTTCCCTCCGGTGCTGCAGCGGCACTGAGGCACGGGAGCACACTGCTCATTGCAATATCAAGCTGTGTTGCATGCCTTATCGATTCACTGACTATTGTTTTTGGGCACATCAAGTGCTATGGTTATTAGTCATGTTAATAATTAATACCGTTAGTGAGGTTAATGTTTTATCTCGGGAAGTGACGGTTTTCCTCTCTCGGGGCGTGGCGCCGAGCTGCGGGGGATTTCTCCCTCGAGGTATCTCCCCTCCGGCGAGGCACAGCCCCACCCGGACAAGCTCTCATTCCCAATTGGTCTCCGGACATCAGTGCTAGAGTAGAGAATGTAAGCACACGTGTGTAAGCGGACAGGATAGGACACGGAAGAGGAAGAATGATCGAGCGCCGTCCGTGCCCCGTTTGTTAGGGTACTGCTCCGGCATTCGCCTGGTGTTGATCAGGAGAAACCACGGAAAACTACCGATCAGAGCAGCCGGCCGCTAGAATTTTCCTCCAGGTAGCAGTTAAATTTGACCTACTTATAGCTAATGTGCTTCAAGATAAGAAAAATCACACTTCCCTGCCATCTCCAGCCATAAAAACATGCATTACACTTTTGGGAATAAAGGCCTTAGTTGTCGACACGTACGGAATCACTAATCAATCAAAAGTTTCTATAAATGTCTCTGTGAGCCATTATTAATTTTTATTTTCTATTTAAATCTGTGAAGATGTGAAAATGTAAATAGAAAAATTAGAAATATATACGTCATTGGCGAAGTGTAATTTTTTAATTCTTTACAACAAAATCTTGAAAATAAAAAAATGAATATTTTTCATAACTTACTTATCCCCTGGAAGAAAGAAACTGGAAGGAAATCGATGCCATTCCTTGCCCATGCAGACGTTGATGGTCTTCTTAGATGCCATGTTATATTCAGCATTCAGACTGTTCAGTTCCATGAACACATCCAAAGGCGCATGATAGCCTGAAAACGCAACAGAAGTTAGTGTTCAATCAAAAATATAAATATGTTATCACATTGCTTCGCATTTTATTTAAATTTGACGCATAACCTCCAATAAACTATATAAGCTATCCTTGTCACAAATTCGTGCTAAGCTCTTTCATTTTTAACTATAGCGCTGTCGCGATAGTTTATTTTTTTCTCTAAAAAGCTGCGAATCCAATTGCAGAGAGTAAAGTATACAAATAATATTTACATTTCAAATACAATACTTCGCAGCGTTGGTGACAGATCGTAGCACTGTCCCGGCCAGCCCACGCGCTAAAAGATTCCAAGAAAACAAAATTTCACAAGAAGATGCCGTTCGCTTGGATTGTTGAATCGCGAGCAGTGTATCCCTGGTCGCTTATTGTGTCGCGTACACGGAGCAGAGTCGGGAGCTATTGGTAACCATTTGAGTAACCGTGCTTTATTGTCAATCTTTACCGGCCACGTAATTTAAGCTCCTTGAAGAAACACGCGCGCACACAGCGTGGAAGCCAGCTGACATGAACGAAGAGGAGATTTGGTAAAGAATGTGGGAATAAGCCCAGTCAGGTGACACATAATATCGTTCTTGAAATATTTAGTGTTGGCAAGCAGATTCTAACGCCTCCATATGCTGACAGCATAACTGTCCCATTTCAGCAGCCAGAATCACTCGATACTGCAGGAATGCGCCAGCCAATGTAACCAGTTTTCATCTAATTTCGCTATCATACTAAATGTTTCCACAACCTTTTTGATGTCTTAACAAAATATTTACAAAGGAAGAAAGGAGAAAGATCGGAAGAACCATGAGAGCCCCAGTGCTCTCGTGCTTTCGCTCATTTTCCTCGTTCGCCCATTGATATTCCGCTTTGGGAGTCTACACAGAATTTGAAGGTTGCCATTTACAATTGATTTCGAGTTGCGCTAAATGGCGCCCTATTGCAAGAACTTTGCGGGGGTCTAATGCTCCGAGCTACTCCAAATATTCCCAGCACGATCTAGACTTTTTTCAGTATTTCTATATTTTGTACTTTTAACGACTTCCCTGTAGTGAACGTGTGATGTCTCTTATGCCTTTTTCATACGGTGATATTTTCTGTAAAATAATTTTATAGAACATTTCATAAAACATAAATTTTATAAATTTTAGCGCTCTCTCACTGCACAATTTTTAGTTCTAAAAATCTATGAAATATAACATGTATTTTTACTTTCTCGTATACATACGTATATGCGAAGTGATACACGTAGTATAGAGACAGTTATGTAATGCTGCGCGAAAAACGGCGGCTTTTCGGGACAAAAGAATTCATTGCCGGGCCCTGACAACGAAAAAGTGGATAAATCCAGTTGCTAAATTAAGGGAAAGAATCCTCTAACACATGATGTAATTACAATCCCTGTTTTGTGGGTCCTTGATGCCGAAAAACCAATTGGAAGCAAAACGTCAATCCGTCCGTCTGTCCCATCTGTCTGTCGGTCTGTGAACACTACTAGCGCCTAAACCACACGTACGATCTTTTCCAAATTGAAGAAACTCAGTCGATCTGGCTCTAGTTGAAGCTTTGAAATTTTGAAAACCATTCTTTAAAATTTGAGGGTACTTTACATGAAGCCCCGGGCATTTTCAAAATTTTCTCAATAATGGCACCGAGTTTTTTCTTTAAATTTCTTGAAAGAATAGACTAATATACACTTATAAAGCCGGCATAGGTACGATTTTTACGGTTAACTCTGAATTTTCGGAAATTGCAAAAGCTTGAATTTTTTCGGCTTCTTCGCACAAATATAAAATTGAAGATAGAAATGTTTCCTTCAAATGAAATTTGTTGTCGATAAGTAGTTCTTTCATTAAGGTCATGTACATTTTTTGAAAATTTTAATAGATTTCGTCCAATATTGCGCGCAATAATTGCAATTTTAAAAAACATCAAAAACAAGATTTTCTCAAAAACGGCTCCAAATATTTTGTTTCAATGTTTGTACAGGTAGTGCTAAATGTACCCTATACGATGACATAAACGCCATGTTACTCTTTTCTTTTGTTTTTTCAAAAATTACAGAATTTTTTTTTTACTTGTGTCTCCGGTGGTTAAAATTTACATTACAGAAGTATTTCAGTGTTCAATGCGTTTCTTAACACTTGAGCTTCAAAGTACCTCTGATGATGTTTTTTTTACACGACCGTAAGTTCTCCACAATCGTGTATAATTTAACTGAATTGGCGAATTTTCTAAAATGTTTGAACCAAATTTTCTCAAAAACTATGGAAAATTCTAAATATTTTGTTTTATAACATTTTCTTGATATATTGCAAATATTACCGCAAATGTGATTTTTCTGCATTCGCTGGCCTAGAGACTTGACCAGTGATTTAGGGATAAAACAGTTACCATGGCAAGAATATTGTCATTAAACAATGTATTTGTGTTGATACAATCTGAACACGAGAACTATTATCAGTGGAATATTGAAAGAATATTACATATAAGTGTGTGTGTGTGTGTGTGTGTGTGTGTGTGTGTGTGTGTGTGTGAGTGTGAGTGTGAGTGGTGAGCGTGAGTGAGTGAGTGAGTGAGTGAGTGAGTGAGTGAGTGAGAGAGAGAGCGAGCGAGTGAGAGAGAGAGAGAGAGAGAGAGAGAGAGACATAATACATATTCGTGTTCTGGTTTAAGTGTCATCGTAGTGTATACGTACTTAGGTAGTTTGGTTTAAGTGTCATCGTACGTCGTATACGTACGATGACATCTGGTTTAAGTGTCATCGTTCTGGTTTAAGTGTCATCGTAGTGTATACGTACTTACGTTTTTTCATGTCCATCCGTTGGAATCATTTTATTACTGAAATGTGTGCTGTTTGTTGTTCCAAAAATTGTACCCATTGTACCCTGTGTATCACATATCAAACATACGGGAGATTTTTGAATATCACGCGGCGCTGCCAAACAATGGGAGCGATGCAACATCGCAGTTTGAAATTCTCGAATTAACTTCTCAGTGTTGAAAGGAATAGGGGTAAGGTAAGGAGGCTTAATATTCCTAGAGTTATTGTTGCAATGTCTCTGCGATGACTAAAATCGACTAAATCGACTAGTCGGGAAGAATATTTATAGACCTACAGAAGATACACAATTTATATGCATAAAATGGGCATTAATGATATCATAGGTAGTACTGTATAAGCATTCATAAGGCAATATATAAGATGGCCTTCAGTTCTGTATGTTTCTTTACATGTGAAGTGATCCTTGCTTATCTCTTTAATATACTGCAAATATTGTAACAGTCGTGATTTATTCATGTTCATTTCTTCTGTAGAATAAAGAAAGGGCTACTGTTCCTCACAATCGAAATAATTGCAGAAATGCACCGTAAGTCCTTCATTTGGATTTGTTTCGACTCTTTCAAATGATGGCTGAAGTAACGCCAGAAATTGCTACCGCGTGACCGCATGTATTATAATAATACTACGCAACTCAATAATGTTACATATGAGCTGTTGTAGCTCCGCTAGTTACTTTCCCGTCTACTGATTACGTAGTATACAGCGAAAGGAAAACGGATGTGATCTTATTGTTGCAGGTAAATCGTAAAACATGACACTTGCATTTATAACGCATTGGTTTTATTGTTCTTCACGAACATCAAAATCCTTCATACGGCAAAAGTAACGAGTACATTCAATAATGTAAATCGCATTGTTGAATGATGCACTTCACATTTGTGAAATAATAGTGTGCAGCCTTCGTACGCCGCACACAATTCTCTATTTTTTCTCTTAATAAACCTTCCTCTATCGCAAGAAACACGCAACTGAGAATGAAATAAGGCACCAGGTGCCCCCAACTCGGTTGTCAGCACGAAGTCTTACAGACTTCGTGGTTGCCAGGAAATGATTCGATTTAGAATGCTACACTAGCGCTCTGCGTGGGTTAGATTATCACTGGAGGTTTTAGCGCCAGTCGAACGGCAGCGACTTATATACAAACGATCACGTGCCGCACCTTGAAGTTAGTTATAACGTCCTCTCTTAGGGCTAAAGTAGAACGTTACTCCATAAATTGCGCACTTTATTAGGAGTGCTACAAATGGCCGCCGATCAACAGAAACTGTTGAGTTTTTCAACACTGAAATCGCGACAAAAGTTAAAATCTTATGTTAGTGTTAACATGTGTGTTTTTTCTTATGCTCGCGAATTCACGAATTCACGTGCTTACTAATCGTGAATACTTATGGATGCAAAGAAATATTTCAAGTGTCATCCGGTAAAGGGCGCTTAAACAATTTAAAATTACACCCATTAATATCACATAAAGATTCACTTGTTTACGATAATTACTCATAACTCTGAAAGAAGTACGGGAACTGCACTGCACTTACGTATAATGCCTCAGAAAAGGAGTACGATGGAGTTTTTTGGCTTCACTGCTACCCGACCTCGAGCAGAGGCGTTGACAATCTATATAGGTGTGATGAATAGAAGAATGATTTTTATGGCCAAAAATGTTGAAATGTGCTTTTAAAAACATGCATTTGTGACCTAATTTTTTGAAATATGCTATTTAATAAGCATTTAAAATTAACAATATTTCACTTTCTCCATAAAACGTTTTTGAAAAAATATCAGGAGAAGCATGCTTGGAATGAAAAGGTATAATTTTTTGCAATCATTATATAACCAATCTTACTTTTCGGAAGAAATTATAGTAGTAAATATTCATCTTAGTGAAGTACACTGTAGTACGTCTGATTGCATTTCTCCTGCCTGGTTAAAAAAAACAAACTACATTTGCACAAATATTCTTTGGAAGAGAAAAAACGCAAGTCAATGTATTTTCATCTTACAATTTTACTTGATTTTTACGATTACAGTGCTGAATTACGATATGTAACAAATACCACACGCATATTGTCAAACGTAAAATGGCCGGAGATTTTCTGCCAACACGTTCTTGAACATCGAAAAGCATCTTTCCACATCCACGAAAATTAGAGGCACACTCTTGAAATAGCACAGAGCGTTTTTTTTGCAAATTTTCTACCTTTTTTAAGAGAAGTCTCTATTTTGATGAAATAAGCAAAATATGCTTCTATAATGACGGGAATATGCAGCTCCAGGAAAATCGGCCAAATATGCACTAACACAGGATTGTCCAATTGGCGGCCCGGAGTGTCATTTATTGTGGCGAAAGCGTATTTGTCAAAAGTGCAAATTCCTTGCATCCTTGTCGGGCGAGAAAATTGCACGCAGAGCCCACACGCCCGGTCGGGTCAACATTCCCTCCGTGTAAAAATTGGACAAGTTTAGATTTAAGAATTTGTTATAGTAAATTCATAATTTCAAAATCATCCCAATGTCTTTCACTGCGTTATGCGTAATACGGCCTGATATCACGCATTGTTTCCCCCTCTAGGGATGGCAAAAAACATTGATGTTTTGAATCAGAAACAGCCATATATTACATCGATATTTTGCTTTCCATGTTTTCTTCACATTGAGACTTTGTTGCAAAAACATCGATGTTTTTTAATTTTTATTTTTTTATTCATTTATTTTTAATAAAGGGTTTTAACCACGTTGTAGAATAGCAGCAATCCACAGCAATATCGTCCTCTTTATCCTGCTGCACATTTCGCCTGTGCAATCTGCGGAAGTTTGGGAGCTGTTCGTGTTATCAGTGTACGTTATGGCCGGGCGTGTCATTGCCTGAATCGACAGAGAAACACGAAATCGATAGCAAAACACTTGATTGTTCTTGATTGTTGATTTTATTCTTTACATTCGATAATAATTTTTACATACTACTAACATGCTGTTAACCAAACAATAAAATATATCCCTTTTACGTACTGTAATTAAAAATATATACTAAAATACATTGTTTATTATTCTATAATTAAAACATCGATTTTTTTCTCGTCGATGTTTCCATCGACATCGAAAACCCTTTAGCATATATCGATATTTTGGTAAAATTTGCCCGTCCCCCGTTTCATTCATTCCCCATCCCAGTTTCTGAGCAGTCAGGCGAACTCTCGAGATCATCAATTCGGAGAAGTCAGATGTAGGTCGACCGAATAATTTAAATATGGCCGCAACCACACGAAAGGTTTTAATTGTGGCCTTCGAAGCCTTGTAAGTTGGACACCCTTGCACTAACATGTTAATCTACTTAACATCTAATTCCAACCAAATGCCAAGAAATTTCTTTTGGCTATGCTCTGAAGCACCAGATAAAAATGTGCAAAATCATAGAAATCCGTTCCACAAGATGAGCAGGGCTCGGATCATGATGACACGTCATCTTTTCATTGGTGCATTCTAGACGTCGATAAGTTGTAAATAAATGTTTATCGCGACTTATAGGCAATAGAAATGTGTAGTTATATGGGTCATTGTTTGTCAATTTTGTGCAATTTTTCAATTTTTTGGTCATTTTTGTGCCCCTTGCGATATTTCTGTCATTTTTATGCATTTTGTTTCATTTTTGTGTTTTTTGTTAGTTAATGTTTCATGAATTTAGAATGACACTCCAAAACAAAGTTTTTATTGTCTCATCGGTTCATGAGAAAATTCGCTTCTGCAGTGGACTCTGTTTATCGAACTCTCAAAATTATACGGATCTTCCGTAAGTTCCTCAACCTTTCAAAACTGAGGTTTGGAAGATCGGAGCTAATGATTACATTTTCTCCTAAAATAAAGACTTCATATTAATTATAATTTAAAATAAATAACTTTTATTTAAAATTGTAACATTCATTGAATAACTAAACAATTCCATATACTTTTTTGAGTAGTTTAAAAAGAAAGGTCATTATCCTCTTACTTTTAAGTCATTTTATAGGTCATCTTCAGAATGCGAGGGCTACTGACCGTTGTAGAGGGCGAGCGCGCGCGCCACGCCGAGGGCGCCGCACACGGCGACGGCGGCGGCGAGCAGCGGCGCCGTGGAGTGGAGGTAGTGGCGCGCGCGCGGGCGGGGCAGCGCGAAGCGGAAGCACAGCTTCTGCACGCAGTCCAAGGCCACGGCGCCGCACAGGCACACCAGCGGGTACGCGGGGAACAGGAACCGCTCCTCCTGCGCACACCGCACAAACCACCTCCACACTCCCCCGCGTGCGGGGCAGCCGACCGCTAGGTTTCTTTGCTAAACAGCTCATTCGACGCGGCTATGAAGCGAATGTCGAAATTGCGGAAAGGACGCTTAACAGCAGGTCTCATGTTGGTTGATATGCTCGCTTTTTGGAAAAATGAAAAAAATATTTTTTTTTTCTGGGTCTTCTTATAACTTCAATTGTAAAGATACCATTTTTTCTTAATGAAATGTGTTCTTCAAAAACAGATCTTCAAATATGTTCATGATAAATTTTTCGAAAATATGAGTGCTTTTTGTGTAATTTGACATCAAACATAGTCGCGCATTTCGAATTTCCTGGGCTTCGTAAACATGAGTGGTTTTTGGAAGCTATTGTTTTTTTTTTATAAAAGATAGTAAATGGATGGAATATCATAAAATTAACTTCGAACTAACAAATTACTTCTTTACTTCAAGAAATTTTGATCGCTAAAAATAATTGTAATAAATAATAAATAATTAATTAATCAAATAATTAAATAATTATATAATTATAAAATTAAATAATAATTAAAATAATAAAATTGTAAAAGTTTGAAATTACTACTGTACCTGACTATCAAAATAAACGCATGCATCACAGGCACTTCGTTTGAATTGGTTGAGTTTGGATTATATTAGCATTATTTCTAATACTTAACATGAAAGAAAAATTGAAAAAATTGAGTAACATAAATTGTACCAACATTTTAACTTTAATTTCATATTACTACTCGCGCTGCCTTGAACAATGCAGCGAAGGAAATAGGTTCTACTCGTATTTCCTAGCGCGCAACCCCGTCAAGATCACCACACGTTCATTTTCTTCGTGCTCGCTGTCAATTCGGACACTGTTACTCTCAATCTCCACGTAGACTATAAGCAAAGGTAGCTTTGACTGTGCTCTTCTACAAAAGAAGTTAAAATTCCCTTCGAATATCATGGACGTGATAACATGGTCGTTTCGATCGAAAAAATAGCAATGTGGTGCCGCCCATACCATCAAAAAGGAGGCGCGACAATAACCGAAATTCAGCGAGTGAGACGTTTGTTCCGCAAATATCTCGTCCATGCAGGGTAACTCACAGGCAACCTCTACCCATGTTGCACCTACACAAGGGGCAGTATTTGAAGTTGTGTTATGCATGAGTCAAGAACTTCGCGATCCTCAAGCAAACATGTGACACTTCTCATACATACTTCGAGTTTAACACTCGCCGTTATCATGTACTGAGTTGAATTCGGCAGTTTACTGAATACGATGCCGTATGTGAATTTGTGCTAAATGTTAGGAAAAAAAATCTATAAATAAGGAAAAATCCCGGTTTTTCTAGGCAGTTTCAATTCCAGGTTTTTTCCCGGTTTTCAAGGACTCCAGGCTCGCTGGCCACCCTGTTTAAGTTTACAAAATAATAAGAAAAAATAAAAAAATAACTAATAAATGATATCTACATAACAGCCAGAATTGAAAATTATATTATAAAGTATAAAAATTATTAAAATGTTCAATTAGTTAATGTTAATTACTATACTTTTCCACAAAAGTTATTCAATTTACACTTTTATTTTATTAGCTGTTAGATTTTTCTTTCTTGCTACAGCTCAAGCAGTACAGAGAAAGTTATGCAATGCTGCGAAAACAGCGCATTTTCGGTAGAAAAACGGTTATTTTCCATTTTCTTTCCATTAATTTTATAATATATACTTATAATAACAATTAAAAATGCAATTTTTTCAACACATTACAACTTTATATATCATTTATAATGCTATAATAAAATTGTGTAATTGGAGAATTACAAGTTAATTATTACTCTCCATAATACGTACATGTACCCGATTAATATACCTGGGAGTTCTCGAATTTCCAGCTGGTCTTTTCATAAGCACACGCAGTGTCTTGTATTTGTGGGCAAGTTAGGACAATTTAGTGAAAATCATTGTACGCCGACTTATTTACCTTTAATTTCCTTTTGAACACGGTTTTTTTTATGAATAGGTTCTTTCCTAAATTCACTTTATTCTCACAAAATTTCGAAAAAAACTTCGAGATAATTGTGTCCTAGAAATGCAAGCTTGGATATGGGAACTCAATAGGCCACCCGAAACCAAACTCGGAATGCAGTCAGATGGAGGCTAAAGGATCTACATTACTTATTTTCGAGCGAAGAAACTGAAAGACAGGTATCCACCCTCTGGCCAAGTGAACGGAGTCAATAGCCGTTAGATACCAAGGAACCAGGGGAAAGCAAAAACGATGAAAAAGTTTTGATTTTGTCTGAAAAATTAAATTTTTGATTGCGTTATTCCGCCTACTCTCATAGTGCGCGAAATTCTCATAGTCAGTGCTTCAATGCTTACGACACTGCGGAGGCCGCCATTAAATATTTGCTATCCACGTGTTGCGTTGAGGGAGAGCAACGTTTTTGATACTCTTTGAACTGTTAAGAACTATTGAACTATTGTATTTACCATGCTACGTTATTGCAATATTCATGGAAACGGTTTTGTTAAAGTATTTAATGTATTGCAGTGATATGAGAGATTTTATTTGTTGTAGTTGAGCAGTATGCGTGAGTTTTTGGGGAACCATTTTGTGTGAATTTGGTGAGCAGCATTTTTGTCACCATGAGAGGTGAGTGATGCCCACCTTGTGAGGTTGGAAGAAGAAGACAGCCATCCACAGGTAAAGCGGCAGCAGCGAGAGGACGTAGGGCAGACAGCCGGCGTGGCGCGGTTTGGACGGCACCAAGCACCACACCAGAATCTGCGCAGATATTACACTTCAACTCAGTTCTATTTCATAGGCGATTGTCGTACCTTTTAGAATGTTGCTCTACATTGTAAGTATCAAAATAGGGTGCTTGTTAAAATGTGAGTTTCTCATCAATCGGCTCATGAGGATCTCAGACCGCGTTGCCTTAGCAGAGCGGCTGAGGTTTTGACAACTTTGGACAATCACAGGTCGCCAGTGAAGGAAATTATAATATGTTCAGTGAGCATTGTTCACAGGGCAAGGGCATAAAGAGGAAAGGTTTTAATATCATATACTGTACACCATTTTCACCCAACTTAATAAGGATTCGGAATTAGTTCAATGAAAGGAGAAAATTGAAAAGTTTAATGTTAGTATTGCTATGGACAGGACCAAGGAAAACTGTACGACAAGGACTGATTAAGGGATGAGGGGAGAAAAAGAGAAACTGAATCTTAGAGAAGTTGGAATGGAACCTGATGTGAGATTGGAAGGAAAGTTGGATACCATTTCAAATAATTTAACCCTTTCAGACCCTGTGCATTGATGTCATCATGTACATTAATTTTTACTGTGTCTTAGTGCCAACAGAAATATTTTTCCTCAGTGCAAACCTCATCTACATCCCGATCAAGGACACGAATTCGCAGGAGAGGGGGGGCACTGTCATCGATATGCGAGCTTCGATACGACTTAAATTTTTAGTAATGAAGCTCCCGATTGGGTGACAGTGTTCCTCTCCTTTCAGGTTTGTTAATCGAAGTATACAGATTTGTGAATGTTCAATATTTTCATCATGCACAAGTGCTGCCATCTGTTGCGCAGCATGACTGATGTTTTTCGCATTTTACGTGTTGACGTCGTTAATGCCGAGAACCGATTCACTACTAGCTGCCGTTAAATGGTAGTCTTGCCAGGGAAGTCAGTCTCTTCCTCGGCGCAATTCCATCGCAACTCCATTGATGGACAAACTCCACAGTTAATATTGAGTGCCTCACGCTAGAATGAGTCCACATCAAGCAACGTTCACCGAAAAACGTCGGTTATGCGGTGTGTCCGTATATGAAGAGACGAACAGATGGCGAAACTGATCCTCCACCCGCACAAGGTGGGTCACTTGGGTTTGCCTTCACTGTTTATCACTGCATTGGTGAACTAATTCCTCCACATATGAAGAATTTTCAAATTTGGTTTACGCCAGCTCAACCTTAGTGCTGTAGTTCACACCTGGATACGTGACGGCAGTGAAGGGTAGTAATACAATACTTTTAGGTTCAGAGTTTCGACCTTACGGTCACATCAAATACACAAGCAGCCTATGACGTTTTTGTCTTAAACATTGCTTGATGTGGACTCATTCGAGCCTCACGCACTCAATATCATCTGCGGACTTTGTCCATTAGTGGAGTTGCGACGTCATTACACCGAGCGACTTACTGGACGAGGGTACCACTTAACGGCAGCTAGTCGAGGAGTTCTTGTCAATATTGATGATAGTTTTTTATTAACTGAAGTCTGTTCTAAAAAATCAGTTCTTTAAAAGAAGACGTGTATTTTTTTTAAATATGTGTAGTTTGGCGGAATTTTGCAAATTTTCGAATTTGCAAATTGGAATACAACGCCGATAGGAGATTCTGAGATTTCCTTCTCATTGTTGGAAAATGTTATAGTAGAATGAAACGCAGTTTTAATTGTCGAATTTGTGTTGATATATTTCCTTTCAAACAAGTCGTTTTCGCGCGCAATATTCTGCGTTGCGTAAGGAGTTTTACAAATGATGACTGACATGTGTTAATATGGACAGAAATCGCGGTATAATTTTCGTAACCGTTACCAAGGGCGAGAAAGTACATGCTGTTTTAGTACAACTCGTTTTACATAGTATTTAGTCGTTTCACTACAATGTAAGGGATCATATCCGAAATCAATCTACATCACTGAAGACTTTACCAATAGAATAAAAAGGTGCATAAAAGAGTTGCATCTGGAAGAGTGAACGGTCCAATTAGGGATACAAAGTGGTAAGTTGTCCATTGCCACCACATGTTCATTGCAAGAAAACGAAGATCGATTAAAACACCTCTGTTTGTCTGATTAGTCAGTGTTTTGAAAAGTGGACCAAGCTAACACAATACACATTGTATTAGAGTAATATGTAATTTTCCTTTTCACTTACCAAAAGAAAGGGCATTAGTAATGCACCAATAAATGCGAAATTGAAATTCAAAAAACCATTGATAAAATAAAATGTCCATGATTCAGTCCCATATAGGTCAGGTCCATGGCTGAATATATTGTAGTGGATGATGTTGTACGGAGCCACAACCAACCGTCCAAAATAAGACGAGTCCATTTTGACCATCGGAATCTGAAACAAATGCATACGTACTTACAATTAAAAGATAGGAGGCATAAATGCCACCTATCCTTCCACACAAATGTCGCCAAGAAATGCACTGAAGTTGTGAAGGAGGCCGGACCGCTGGGGCATGCGATACAGGCCTGTCGTATTTTGTACCCCGATTCCCTCAATTCCCAAATGTATCCCAAAAAAGGAGATTTTACTTTCTCGATGCTGCTTACGCAGAATAGAGAAAGCATTGTAATGCTGCGTGGAAAACGGCGAATTTTCGACAGAAAAACTCTCATTGCCCTGGTAACGAAAACATCGGTAAATCTTGTCCTTAAATACAGTAAATTACTTCTTCTAGCACACTGTGTAGGCAGAATCCACGTTTTGTGGGTCCTTGATACCTAAAAATCGATTGACGGCAAAACGCCTGTCCGTCCGTCCGTCCGTCCGTCCGTCCGTCTCTGTCGGACGCTTAAGAGAATGTTGCAGGTCTCATTTTCGTTGAAATCCCTGATTTTTCGAAAATTGCAAATATTCATAAATTTTTCGGAGTCTTCCTACAACTACAATCTTTTAACATATTTTCTTTTCTTAATGAACTGTGTTTATCAGAAACAGATTTTCAAATAAAGCCATGTTCAATTTTTCAAAAATATGAGTAATTTTCCTTAACTTTGCGTCAAATAAAGGCTTTTTTTTAATTAAAAAAATTAGACACGGATCTAATTTTTTTATTTAAATTTCTTCCTCGTATGTAGCAAAGAACTGTAAACAATGTGGTTATGACCCCATTTTCGGCGTAGAAAATTGCAAAAATAAATCGGTATTGTAAATTCGAATTTCGCGCGCTTCGTTGGACGCGTTGTCGGTTCGCAAAATAGCAACAGGGCGGTTTCAAAATTCTTCGAATTCATCCCATTGTTGTCGATCATGATGATTGGATGATGTAGATAACATTCTTATGAAAGGAAGGTAATAAATTTAACTTAGAACTAACAAACACTTCAATGTAATCAAAGCAGGTTTGTGTGAATTTTTCTTCTGTAACATGGGCTGCAAATAGTGTAACAGTTAAATATATTTATTTTTGTTTCATTTGTAAAAGCTATAAATGACTACTGTTCCTGGCTATCGAAATAAACGCCAGGTTGCACCACAGGTGCTTCCTTTGAATTGACGGTTTGAAGTTATAACTTACTTTTTAGTGTGAAGGAAATTACAATGATTCAATATTAAGTAACTATTTCCGATAATGCGAGAAAGTATGTGGTGTATATAGCACTTATAGTTTTCTTCAGCAATACTTGAAAATATCTTCAGAGCTTCGACTCACTATAAGCGCAGCCTTTTGAACGTCCAGAAGAAGAAACATTTGTGCAGTAACCAAGCCTGTCTCAGCAAAATATTAAAAACATTTGTTCATCCAATTCAGGAGATGCTGCTGGCGAATTGTTCTCACATGAAATCATTAATCATATATTATTAGAAATTATCTCATATTTCTAAATATACAATAAAATGTGAATTAGAAACATGACAAATAATTTTCGGTACCTCAAAATTGTTTAAAGCACACAGTAGTTTTCAGATTGTAAGTAAATCTGTCAAAAAGAACGGACGAGATCAAGTTTTCTTCCTTTGAATTAACATACAACAGCGGTAGAGGAGATATACGTAGAATGTTGTGCGAGCTATGAACATTACTTTGCATCTAACTCCAATAGAACTCCATTTATCCATAGTAATTGAGGCCAGACGCGGTCCGGATGCAAAATCCACACATTTGTATAATTCACGAAAAAAGGCCATTTCCTGTATACATACTACAGCGAAAACGTCTTGTTTTTACCATCCAGCGGGTGCGCGTAAAATGTTCTCGACAGCAGGCGCCTGTCATAAATTTTACGTTTTTCAATGACTCTTGAATAAAATAAAGAAATCGTAGAACAATGCAATGTTAAGTCGCATTATAATATCTTAGAATAGATAAATATAGAAAGAATATGATATATTCCTAATTATGAATGATAATTTACGATCGCAAAGTATATTTGAAATGAGTTTATCGCCTCAAACCGGATAGTACTTTCGTAGTACTTTCGTTATATTATGGATTTGTTCCTTCCAAACTGTTCTAATCGCTGTCACGCTTTTCTCAGGATTACTACCAACAAAAACACATCCGTTGATGAACATTCGTATTTAATAACAGAAAGCTCTTTTTCCGATTCTATATCGCGCTGATGCTCGTCTGTTGTCTACACTCATGTTACTATCACTATCCAACACATGACTTCCTCACGATCAAACAGTTCTGAAGAATGTGTTGCATTTCATTCACAGGAATTCTTTCTCTGGACTTTTTACATAAAAATTAGACCAAATTATAACACAATTTAGAACAACAGCAAGCGCATAGCGTTTAGTTAACATTATTCCCTTATCTCGGATAGAACGTTACAGAAATCGAATATCGCGTGCAAACTGAACAGCGACTGCAGGAATGCATTACTCTATATTACATTATATATATATATATATATATATATATATATATATATATATATATATATGATATAATGCCCACCGCCCGCTGGAGAATGAACTCAAACCCACGCACCAAACAAAATTAAGTAGATACATGCGGTTTATCCAAACTTTTTTTCTCCTCTTAATGTTATACCCAAGCCACAAGAATCATATAGTTGAAGAATGGCTACGAATGTTGGAACATATCTTAAAATTTCGAGCAGCAAGATGCGCACCGAAAATTGATGCTCCATCCGCGCTGGACCGGCGTCCCGAGAACTTGGCATTGCGCCGGCCCGCGAGCCGCCACGATTGCTAGCGCATCGCCGACGCTATTTCTGAAGACGGCTCCACACATTCGGCGTTCGTCGAGCAGCGAGCTAGAGCTCGTCCAATCCCGAGCAGCTGACGCGTTCGGCGAATGTTCGCTCCCTTTGATGCGACCAAAAGATCGACACGCGGTGGGGAGGGCGAACCCCGAATGTTCGTCACTCGGAAAATAGCAAGTAACTCCGGGCGCATCAACTAATGTGGTCATGAGTCCCGTAAGTGTATTGCATGAATTTTCACCGGGAGGTGGCGGAGATCTGCTCCCACTGAATGGCGAGATCCGGCGCCGACCTACCGTCGACTAGCGGGGTTTTCCCCAACCAGGTATTCCTGCCAGCGGGGCACCGGGACGAGCTCTAAGCCCCAGACAGGTCTCCCGGCATGTGTGGTGGTGTAGTGCATGTTACTGTAAGTGTGTGTGTGTAAGGGGTGAGGATAGGACAAGGAAGATAAAGGAAAGATAGCGCGCGGTCAGTGGCCCGTTTGTGGGGGTACTACTCGGACATTCGCCTGGTATTGATCTAAAATCCTGCCGCCATCGGGACTCGAACCAAGGACCTCCCTGTCAGAAGCATTGCAGTGACATCAGCTGAGGCACTGAGCTACCGCTCCCGGTGCCCTTGACTGCATTTCCTCGCCCGCCCGGAGTGAATGTCAATGAACTGCTACAAAAGAAAGGCACCGCGGCTGCACGGACAAGACCCGCAACCCGCACCAGCCTCCCTGACGCCTTTCATCGAGCCACAAGCGCCATGTTCTTATTAAAATCTGAAGCAGGTTTCATTTATGCTGTCAATTTTCTGCGTATGTAACCGAGTGGTGTAATGTATTGTATTGAATTCCAACCATTACATTGAAGAATTAATAGGATATCCCATATCGTAATAGAAGTTTGTGCAACTAGTTTATAAAGCAACATTATAAACGAGTTGCATACGCTTTTTTAGTAAAAAAGCATTATATATTTATAAGAGAATCAAATTTAAATTTGCGAAACAACTTTCTTGTGACGTCTCGGATATTTGACATGTTTGCGAGAAAACGGAGCTCGGGTATTCCGTTTACCTGTACCTCCCCACGATTCTCGCGCTGCGATTGACTGTAATCATTCGTGCCTTACAATCTAATACGTCATCATTTGTGCCGTAAAATGCCCAATTACGAATGATTTCTTGCAACAGAAAAGGTTGTTTGGAATACAACAAAAAAATATCACTGCTTTTTGAGTTTTAGAAGAAAGGAAGGAAGAGGTGGGAGAGCCCCATCATGACGCCCGCGTTGCGGGTGCAGGCCAGGAACCGAGGGAAGAGGGCAGGCGAAGAGCTCCGCTTCGCCGCAGTGCAACGTTTTGAGCCTGCGAGCCTGGTCATCGAGAGTGCAGGCGCGCCCTCCCAACCATCTCGCTCGCGCACATCGGCTACTAGATACTGCACCACAACACGCACAACTTACTAAGATGATGGCGGTCGAAATGCAACTCCACTGCACGAACTTGACAATCTCCTTTCGGTAGAAGACCATGTCGATGGCGATGGGCACCCTGCGATCACAACACAAAAACACACTTTGGGCATCCATACATCCACACGAGGAGCATCCACAAAGTGAAACAAAAAATTACAAGGATACTTTATTGCTACAGATTCAGCACATGTATTAGTTTTCCACACAATACGCACAAGAACTGAGACATTTGCTTCAGTGTCAGAAATCTGCTGCCTGCTACGGGTAAAGGTGTCTGATCAGGAATGTGCGAAGGACCACTCAGTGCCCGCGATGCGGGAGACTCAGTGCAGGGGTTGGTCCTCCTGCCCGATAATGCTCGACCACACACGAATCCACTCACGTCTTCTGCATCTCCGCTGGAAGGGATTTCATCACCCACTTTACTGTCCGGATGTCGCCACACATCAAAAAATGCCTCTTATCAGCATTGCACTTATCACAGTGACGCGGAGTTGCAGGTGGCCGTCAAATACACCTGTCCCAGGCCAAGATTTCTACGACACAGGGTTTTAACTGTTCATCCCTCAGTATAGCAAATTCTCCATTCTGATGGAGATTGCGTGGAAAAATAGTATGTGTACTGTATCTGCAACAATTTGTTTTCAATAAATTATGTTTTCTTTTTGCTGACAACCCAGGAAACTCACTTTGTGGATGCGCCTTGTACTCACGCGGTGCACTTCACCGCGTTCTCAATACAATTCTGCGTAACACAGTGCCAAGGCAAGACTGGGAGACCATTCAGTGCGTGCACAAATCAAATGGTGGCCGTCGATACTCCTATTACAATGAATATTGTAAATGCAGCGTAAAGGGAATTAACAATTCCAGCAATTTTGATATATCAACTAGCATACCAGATGTAGTGAGTATCTAAAAGATCAACTCCCAAAAATAACACTACTATTCAAAAACAATTAATCATATTCGTAATTTATTCATATGTTACTTTTTATCCGTATTTACAACCTTTTACACTTCCTGTGCGTTCCTATAGGGCAACCACGGCCATTCACGTCGCCACAGTGTTTTCTTTACCTTGCAATACTGAGATGCTTTGCTTGTCCATAAGTTGATTGAGGTGCGCGTGGGGCGAAATAATCTTTTACAATAACTGAAGAGTAAGTGGGAAGAGAAGCTTTGCCCCAAGTGCGCGGCGAAGGGCATACGGCAAATGATCCCTTTCCAATGAACAGTGGCCTAGTTAGGGGTGAAGTGGGGCGGTACGCCCCGGGTGACTCCATTTTAGGGGTGAAAACAATTATAAAACTTTATAGATCAAATAATATAATTTTAATGATTTATTTAAAAATTATATATATATATATATATATATATATATATAAATTGAATAGTTATACAATTAATCATATAAACTAAGAAAGCAAAGCAAAATAATGTGAAGTAAAACGCGAAACTATAAGCAGTGAGCCCCAATTCTTCAGTGGTCCAAGAGTCTCGATTTCGGCGATTACTTTATCTTATCTTATCGTTAATCTTGACAAATAATTTACAAATTATCTTTAATATCGCGCAAATAGACTTGTATTTTTATTAAATAATGTATAAACTATTCAGATATAGATAGTTTTATATTCAATTTAGTGGTGGGACGACACCATTACTTTTGCCCCGGGTGATACCAACTTAAGCTACGCCACTGCGTAGAAGAGCGCGGCGAAGAGCGCACGGCAAAGTATACCTTTCTAATCAATGAAGAGGAGGGGGAACCTTAACCAAGAGCGTGGCGAAGGGGGTGCGTCGAAGTAGCTTTCCAATGAATGAAGAGAAGGGGAGCCTTACTCCCAGAGCGAATGGCAAAGGAACCCTTTCCAATGAATGAATAGGAAGAGCCTTACCCCAACAGTGCGGCGAAGGGCCAGCTGAGGAAGGCGGAGAGCGCCGTCGTGAAGACGGCCAGCTCGTACTTGCGGTGGAACCACGCCCCCATGGACACCAGGCACATGTACCTGCAAGGCCACCGCACACAGTCAGCCAACAACGCCCTCCAGCATCACACGCACACGCACACACACCAGAGGACTTACATGGAGAACGTCGAGGGTAGAAACGCTGTGCTGGAAATGAACATGCCAGCTCCAAACACCATGAACGCCAAAGTCACGCGTCCAATTTGCACACCAAATTCTCGGCAAACACTCCTGCGGAAAATTCAAACAAATACACTACAATCACTATATTCACTTCATCAAACAATGCATTATCTCTATGCTATCTATATTACTTATTTAAAAAACGAATAGAAACAACAAACTTAGCTGCCTCCGGCCCCCTAAGAAGTGCTTATGGTGCCTTTATACAATAAACATTTTAATATACTGAGATTTTCTGCCAGCATGATACATGAAATCTTATTGACTGTAGTGTCACTGTTCCGTCACTGTAGTGATGGTTCATAATTAATGTCGTGGTGTACTAGAAAGTCACACACAGCAGTAGCTGCAAAGGACATGATGGAAAAATTCCAGACTATTAGAATTGAAGGATTGATTTATTTGACTTGAAGAATTGAACTGGATCTACGTGGATACTTGTATAAAAATAAATATGAAATTAGAGTTTATAATGATATTTTATCGTTTTTTCCTAATGTTTTTATTACATTCGTAGAAATGATATAATTAAATGGAAAATTATTTAATTTTGAGGTAACGAAAGTTGGCCGAACTAAAAATCTAAGTTGCAAAGTGTTTGCTCTCTGATTTTTGTTTGTTTTCCCATTTCGTTCCCGTGGTACCGGAACGCCGTTCCGTCGTGTTCTGCCAAAAATCAAGACCTGAGTAAATATATAGTTATAACCACATTGATTTCCCACTTTATTTTGATTTGGTACCTAACATTTGAGCTCTCCTTAACCCAAATCAAGTCTACGGCGGCGATCACAGTGGACCAAATTCTGGTCAAACTTTCGGACGGCAAACGTCGGACAGACAAATCCCAACAAAACGCCTTACAGCCGATGTTTTCGGACGCCATCGGAAAAGGTCTTTAAGGTTCATTTTGACCATTTCTGTTTACCATCACGTGTTTGAACGAATCCGGAACGTCGGACAAAATCGGCCGACCGAAATTTCGGGCAAAATCAGCTCCGTCGACAGTTTGTGCATTTTCAAGTACCGCGCGCGGGAGCTAAGTTTATTTTGCTCAAAAACCGCTAGCCTAATTGCACAGAGAAAAAAAGCGAAATCATTACATTTCAATTACATTAGTTCTCAGCGTCGCTACCAGAGCGCAGCACTGTCTGGACAAGCGCGCTGTAGACACGAGAATTTCAAAGAATTGGAAGATTTCACAGGATGACGCCGTTTCGGTTGAGTTTTTGAAACGCGGGCTAAAGCAGTAGCCGGTTGCAATATTGTTTATACAGAGAGTATTAACGCGGAGTCAAGAATTGTAATTCATCATTGAATTTGGCAATGAATTATTGACGTTCTCCGCCGGATGCATAATGCATGCGTCCGGTGCGAGTGTGATGTTGGCACAGGCGCATAAAAGGCGTTTGGAGACACCAGCTGACGAGAGCCACGCGGAAATTTGACAAAAAAAGTGAATGACTCCAAAGCAGCCTGGCATAATATCGTACTTGATATATTTAGTGTTTGCATACAGATTCTAACGCTTGCATATGCTGACAACATAACTGTTATATTTCAGGAACCAGAATCGCTGGTCGCAGTTAAGATACGCCAGTTAAAATGTCAAATTTCATCTTTTTTGCTCTCCTAATAATTTTAATAAAATAAAAAAAAAAAATGCTCTTCCGTCTGACCACTATCAAAATTTTAATATAATAGTACATAATAAAAAGTTAATTAAAAGGAAATGCGTACGAAATTAGGGGTAAAGGGTTTGTCCATAGATTAAAGATGTACCTCTTTAGTCTATGGTTTGTCATATACATGATAGGAGTGAAAACGAGGAGAGAGTTCACAGAAAAGGAACACTCGTACAGCACTTGTGCTAATAGTGAATTGTAATGCACTGTGAATCCTTCACAGTGATGTATTGTTGGGTGTCGATTGGTTTGCAAAGAGGGTTCTTGGAGCGAGAACAGGATCTGCTCCGATGTCCCTTCAGCCCAAACTCGTCAACACTCTCCTCGTCGCGCTTGCAAATTTTCTGCTCACTCCATCCACGAACAACCATGGCAAAATACTTTATGCTACAGACTTCCACAAGTAAACAGGCACATGACTTACGATACGAACAATGACGACACGAATAAATCCCTTGTCGATCCAAGGACAGTCACTCGACAGAAGACATCATGACTTACGCTGATCCACGAATGACTCACCTTTATGTAGGAGAGAGTAGCGCCTGTTATGCGCCACGAAATATCTAAGATAAAGGGAATGAAAGAAGTATGGCAAATCGAGTTTACCTTAGGTGAAGCGACACTTCATAATTTGATAATTTATTTCCACGCTACCTCGCACCATTACCACTACCGCCGCCGCCGTCGCCGTCACCGCCGCCCCCACTGCCCCCAACCACCAGCCGCAGCTACCGCTACTGCTACTCCTGCTACTACTCCTACTACCACTACTACTCCTACTACCACCACTACTACCACTACCACAAGCAATGACAGCCTCAATGTACAAATATTCTCTGCTTCACAGACAACAAAGTTAATTTATTCCGTACGTATATGAGTTCACGTACGTTAAAATTAACTTTGAAGTTCCTACCATATTTTATTTCTACACGTTTCATGTTTCGTTATTTCCATGACTATTATAGATTAGTGTGGGATTCGTGTGAATTGGTTGTGGAAAACGACGTGAAGTGAACTAGGAGACTCCTAAATCGAAGTCCGTCATTGGATTCCAGGGCATGCGCAGTGGCATTCGACGGATTACTGGCAAAAGTTCTGTAATAACTGCAGGCTTAAGGCCCATTCACAATGCAAACATAAGCATAAGCATGGCGTTAACATAAAAGTTAGGACTACGTCTACAAGTGGACTCATTCACAATGCGTTCGCATAAGCATAACACGTAAGACGTTAACTTAAGAGCTTGCAAGCTTCAAGCTTCTGTGCTTATGCTTATGTCAGACATAGGAATAAGCTAATCACAATTCGATAACTCAAAATCGAGTATCGAAGTCGATAGGCGAACTATTCGTGTGCTGCGTGGTTGTGTTTGTCGTATTTGTTTTGATATCTCGAAATCGATTCTCATATCCCACCAATAGTAAACTAGAATGTCTCATAGCCAATAGAAACTCTTATTTTGCCTATGTTTATGTTCGACATTGTGAATACGCCAACTCTTCGCTTATGTTAATGTCTATGTCTATGTGTTATGCTTATGTTTGTGATTGCATTGTGAATGAGCCTTTACGCGCCGACCACCGCGCGACGATCGCGAAAGAAACGTGGGCCGAGCGCCGCGTCCTGCCAGGCGAGGACCCGCGCGGCGCAGGCGGAGGCGGAGGCCGAGGAAGAGGCCGGCCGCCTTTCGTCGCGACGTGGGAGAACTGGGCATCCTCATAAGGAATAAACAGAGGACGGCATCTCCCTCTCTCCTTCCTCTCTCTTGCCCTCAGTAAAGAAAATTGCAGGTCTTCAGGGCATGCAAAATGCCATTCCCGTCGCGACTCGGCAGGTGAATTTCTGTGAATTACGTTTAATTGTTGGGGCATGATTTAGCTGTATGAAAAGCAGTTATAATTGTCAAATTTGTGTTGATATTTGCTTGAAAATATTTAGTTTTCGCACCAAATGTTCTACGATTTGTAATGAGTTTTACAAAAAAATTATGACAGATGTGTTCATTCGGAGAGAAACTGTGGTGTAAATATTAGTACATAACAATTACTGAAGGCCAGAAAGTAGTGCTGTTTTATTACGTCTGTGCAGAATGGTCCTGAATAGATTGAAAATTCCTTTGTTACATTTCACTATTCAGAAGCACTCAAGGCAACAACGAGCCAACAAGATATCAGTGGTTTCTGCAGCATTTTCCTTTTCCTGAAAATCTTGACGTATTATCATTCAGCACTGGTATTGTAACAGATATAATTAACTGCTACAAGGATTGGAATTTGGTCAGCAAGCGAATTAACAGAGTTAGGTGATGACTTGACAACTGTCAATTTTAAACAAAGGAGAGTTCAAGCATAAAGTTTACCTCTTTAGTCCATGGTTCAAGCAATCGCCGTAATGAGCACTGCAATACGAACATATAAGAAATGGCTTCCTGCCATCCCAGCAGTTCTTGTTCCATGAATTGCCGTTGCTAAGCACTTGTTTGACCAGCTTGTGGAGTTTTGAATAGCGAACTAGGCTAGTATTTATTATCCTTATTTGTCAATGGTTTAAGAAAAGAAACCAAATCCGATCTCTATAAAGCATTGAAACTAATAACAAGTAATCTAGTGTCCAAATTCAATACATCAACGATAGATTTCACATCGCATAGAGCTTTTGCAAATTTGCATGCCTATGCAAGATGTTTGATGACACAATGATGCAAACGAAAACCAAAGAACGTTCTTACTAACACGAATAATAAAAGACGGTTAGCAGCAATACTGATTACGTTGGATTTTTTCAGCAGAAAAGACAAGCAAACAAGTGAAGGGAGACGCAGAAACCCCAATAATGAACACAACTTTGTCCTTAGATCCAACAAATAAGACAGTGTTTGTAGTTGGTGAGAATATTGTAGATTTGTTGTTGGTAATATTGAGAGCTATCTGCAAGCACGCCAATGTGTCCTTTTCAAAACCCGAGAAAGACGGTTTCCTCGTTTGCAGCTGAAGGTGAAACAATTGTTGATAGTTCTCTTTCTTACGTGCAAAAGTGGTTGCAAAATTACCTCGACACTGATAAATCTCGGAAAAAATAATTTCTCACTGAACAAGAACCCTAATCTTGCTGACTTATTATTCAAAATCTCTAACTACGGAGATGGTTGCTGACGGTGATGAAATTTTCCGGATATCGCTATTCTGCTACAGTGGAATAACGTGTCTTTACTCAACCAATTGAGACAAGTTTGCTAATCTGCCTTCAGTTGTAAGGCAAACATTACTGCACTAACATCTGCATCTCCAACACCGCAACTCTTTTCAAGAGTTAGTTATCAGGTTCAGCAACGACTAGAAAAAATTGAAAAGTGAGGAGAAGGAAAATAATGAAAACTGGCCTTACGCTAGTGTATGAGATTATTTTGGTCTTTCATTTTAAAGATAGAACATTTTTTAGAGTAAATGCTTTACCAATTAATATTACATGTGATATACTGCAAAACGTTTCGGAAAATAATTATTTCCATCGTCAGGCTTAATTAAGATGTAATTCTATGTCGTTTGAGAATTTTTT
Organism: Teleogryllus oceanicus; assembly: GCA_964035755.1. NCBI lineage: Eukaryota > Metazoa > Arthropoda > Insecta > Orthoptera > Gryllidae > Teleogryllus > Teleogryllus oceanicus. Next base: position 35,390,533 of record CAXIVR010000011.1, on the reverse strand, counting down.
CTACATGCCAGGTCTTTTTTGTTTCTTTTGTGTTCAAGTAGTCTTCTGCTCAATTTACGTATAGTTTGACCAATGTACAATCTATTGCAATCTGTACAATTGATTTAATAGACTGCATTGTAATTGAATAGAAATAGAAAATCTGCAGGAATAGACAATATGAATATTGAATTATTGAAATGTGGAGGCCCTGCTTTGATATCGAGACTGTTGTACTTCATTAATCTCTGCAGGAACTATTATCAAATACCAGAAGAGTGGAAGGTGGCTATTGTAAAACCCATTCATAAAAGAGGTAATAGATCAGTCTGTGGAAATTATAGAGGAATAAGTTTGCTGGTTATAAATTATATACTAGAATACTCTCTGAAAGACTAAAACCAATAGTTGGCACCATCATCAGTGAACCACAAAACGGATTTAGAAGAGGACAATCTTCTTCAGATAGCGTATTTACACTCAAAATAATAATAGAAAGAAGAAGAGAGTACAATCTTAAAACTCATACAGCCTTTATTGACTATGTAAAGCGTTTGACAAAGTTAGACGACCACTGCTGTGGAAAATTTTTAATAAAGAAGGGATACCTTACCATCTCATCCAAGTAATTAAAAGTCTGTATGCTGGTACAAGAATATGTATCGACACGATTCAAAATCGGTAAAACATTTCTGAATATAAACCTTGGAGTACGACAGGGTTCTAGCTTATCAGCAACTGTGTTTAATCTATACATAGATAAAATGCTGAATGAATGAATGAAACTGTTATGCCTCTTGTGGTATTGAGATTGCAGAAAACTGTTTTATGAATACAATCTTATATGCAGACGATCCAGTTTTGATTGCTGAAACAGAAGATGAACTTCAGCTTGAATAATGAATGAAAAATAATGAGGATATTTTGAACGCTAAAAACGAAACTAAAGCAAGGTGGAATATCGTTAAAAATTCGACCACGTCATCAGACATTTCGTAGAAAATGTTGTTTTAAAGGATAATGAAAGAGAAACAAGAAATCCAGAAAAAGTACGAATCTCTTCAACCAACACTTTTCTAGAATTGCGGTTGATCTCACGAAGGACTAAAATCACAAAATTCAACATCATATGCTTCCCAAAAACTTCGGCACGATGTTTACTTACGAAACTTCTTCTAACGAAATCCTCAGAATAATCAGTAAACTAAAAAATTAATATTCATCTGGCTTAGATGAATTTCCGGATTGTTTATTAAAAACGTGTGCACCTGCCATTGTACACCCATTAACTCACATTTTCAATGCTTCCTTGTGCACAGGAATATTTCCAGATACTTTTAAAACACCAAAAATTAAGCCACATTGTAAAAGGAACAAAATGAAATTGAAAATTACCGGCCAATTTCTCTTTTCTCAAAAATATTAGTCTTTTCTATACGCGAATGGAAACCTTTCTCAGGAAAAACAAAGCGTTTTCAGACTCACAACACGGTTTCAGGAAATCAAAATCTACGGAAACTGCCATTTTTTCTTTCCTTAAAGATGTTGCTTCATCAATGGACAAAAATGAAGAACCCATTGAGATATTTTAGATCTTTCGAAAGCTTTTGACGTTATTAACCATAACATCTTGCTCTCAAAATTACCTTCTTATGGAATTCGTGGTATTGCCCTACATTGGATAACCTCGTACCTTAAACATCGATCTCAAAGAGTAGAAATACCGTACTGGCACGAAAGGACATTATTTACTTATCTCTCCAATTCTTTCCCAATTGAACATGGGGTCCCACAAGGTTCGATCTTAGGTCCTATCCTCTTACTCTTGTACGTAAACGATATGCCCTCATCTATTAAAAATGGAAGAACAGTTCTGTTTGCCGATGACAGGAATGTTCTTTGCAAAAAGAACAATAAATAGTACAATTTCAGAAGTATCAAATTGGTTTTGTAATAACAAATTAATAGTTAACGAAGGAAAAACTGTCTCAATGCAATTTTGCGCTTCAAATCGGCAGTCGTATGCTCCATTGAAAATGAACAATATGCAATTAGCTGATGTTAAGGTAACAAAATTTCTAGGTCTCTCAATTCAATCAAACCTCAAATGGAATGTACATCTAACAGAATTAAACACTAAATTAAGCTCATTATGTTATGCATTCAGAATTCTAATTCATTGAGCTTGGAATCTTACTTTAGTTCCCAGACATTTAATTGCAAAAGAAAATTATCCGAATAATGAAAAATCCCATCCACGTGATCGTGCAAGCCTCTTTTCATTGAGCTTGGAATCTTACCATTGCCTTGCCTATTTATTTATGAGTCTGTAGTATTTGTCAAAACTGACTTACTTAACGGTGGGAACTTATTTTCATGTAATACTGATATTTATAATTACAACACTCGACGTAGAAATCATGTTCATCAAGTGTCAGTATCAACAGACCACTACAAGAAATCACATACAATACATGTACGTTACTTTACAACTCATTCCCAGATGAAATTAAACAATTAAAATTGGTACAACAATGTAAGTTTTAAGTAAAATCTTTTCTGCTGCAAAACTGTTTCTATACAATTAGAGACTATACTGATCGTCAAAAAGAAAAATAATGTTTACTTTAACAAAAACAAGATATAGTATAATGAATTAGTCTACATTTGCATTATATAATTTAAAAAAGACTCAATATGCCTGTAACAAATAATGTACTTCCGGGTCAATGACCCCCATCTCGATCGGGTTTTTGTCCAGTTTCCCTGATCCATTGAGCAAATGCTGAGATGGCCCCTTGATTTGCTTCTGGACGTAAATATAGTTTCACTATGCACACGTTTTGTTGAACTTTCCTTTTGCTTGAAGTGGTAGTAGAGCTTGGGGTGAGTTTCTATTTTGTTAACAATACAGACAAATCAAATCTGTTTGTTCCTTTACTGTTAGAAAGAAGTTTTTGTAATTTTGCAACGAAAATATCTAGTTTTTGAAATGTTAATCCCTCGCTTTTTTAAATTTATTATTATTACTATGATTTTTCATCTTTCAACTATTAATAGTTAAATTGTTGGGAAGGGATTCTGAAACTCAAGAAAGCGTGCGCAGATGATTTTCTCCCCCATACGTCACATACAGTTTTTGACTAAATAAATAAAAAATAAATAAAAATAAATAAAAAAGCTTATCTACAAGCTCATCAAAATAGCTAGAAGTTATGTGTTATAACAGTTATCCACACCAAAAATCCAAATTATGGCATTTTGCGGAAAGGAACAAGTGAGATCGAAGATAGTGGTAGAACACTAGGTTCTGAATCAAGTAACATACTTCAACTATTTAGGAAACGATATATCGTATAACTACGACAGAGACATAGAGAAGAAACTCTCCCGGTTCCAGCTAATGTGTAGAACCATCAGAAGAACTCTAGGTAAAGACCCGAAAAGACACACAGTTAAAATTTTATAAGACAATTGCAATACCAACCCTGCTACATGGTTGCGAATGCTGGGTTTTGAAACAAAGAGAAATGAGCAGAATACAGGCTTCAGAGATGAAGTTTTTGAGGGCAGTAAACTGTTGTACAAAAACTGATCCCGAAAGAAACGAAAATATCCGAAAAGAGCTAAAAGTTGTATCAGTCCTCGATCAAATCCAAAAGTATAAAAGAAATTGGACCCAACATCTAAATTGAATAGAAGTGCAACGACTTCCCCAACAGGTATGGAAATATCGATCTCTTGGAAAACCAGATCCCGGGAGGCCAAGAGAATGGTGGACCATTGAACCGGAACAGGGCTTTAGTTTCCCTCTAGTATCTTTCACCGGGAGCGGTAACGCAGGGCATCAACTGATGTCACTGCAGCGTCTGTGATTGGGAGGTCCTAGGTTCCCACTCCCCACGGCAGCAGGATTTTCGACACTACCTTGTCAGCTATGTCGAATTCAGTCGCTGTCTGGAGAATTGTAGAGGCCGGTTGCTCTGATCGGTAGTTTTCCGTGGTTTCTCCGATCAACACCAGGCGAATGCCGGAGCAGTACCCTACCAAACGGGCCACGGACCGCGCGCGATCTGTCTTTCCTCTTCCTTGTCCTATCCTCTCCCCTTACACACACACTTACACTAACATGTACTACACTACCATATATTCCGGGAGACAGGTTGAGAACTTAGAGCTTGTCCCGGCTGGGGCGGTGCCCCGGTGGTGGGAGAGTCCTGGTTAGGGGGAAACCCCACTAGCCGACGGTAAGTCGGCGCCGGATCTCGCCATCCGGCGGGAGAAGATCAAAGCCATCTCCCGAGGACAAAAATGCACTAAGGGACTAATGACCAACGCAGTCGACGAGCTTGAAAACACGAAAAAATCAATCAAACTAGTATCTTTCAACTTTTGGACTATATGACACCTATTTACTTATTTAAATTTTAATTTAACTGGTAAACATATCAAATTATTCATAAATTCCTCACCTCGAAATTGTGTGGTAATATTACTACAAGATTTCCATATCTAATCAATATTAATTGTACATATCATTTTTTCTATGAATTATGAGCTATGAACTATGAGGTATCTCTCAAAAGCTTTTGACGTCATTGATCATGACATTTTACTTTCCAAATTACCTTGATATGGAATTCGTGGTATTGCTCTAGATTGTTTATGTTCGTACCTTAAACAACGATCTCAGAGAGTTGAAATACCTTACTGGAATGATGGAACATTTCCGACTCTTTGTCCGTTGCATGTGGAGTTCCTCAAGGATCGATTTTAGGCCCTATTCTGTTCCTACTTTACGTAAACGATATGCCCTCGGCGATTCGAAACGGAAGAACGGTTCTCTTTGCGGATGATACGAACATCCTTTGCAATAAAGAAACAGTAAATAGTACAATATCAGATGTTTCAAATTGGTTCCGAAATAAATTTTAATGCAGTTTTCCATTTCAAATAAACAATTCTGTGCCCCATTGAAAATGAACAGTGTACCATTGACTGATGTTAAGGCAAAAAAAAATTTTAGGTCTCTCAATTCAGTCAAACCTTAAATGGAACGTCCATTTAAATGAATTGAACACAAAATTAAGTTCATTATGCTACGCGTTCAGAATTCTTGCAAATTCAGTCAGCCTTCATACTGTTCGTTGTGTATATTTCGCGAATGTTCATTCCCGCCTGCGATATGGCATAATATTCTGGGGAAATACATCTTATAGCTCCCAGACTTTTTGATTACAAAAACGAATTGTACGAATAATAACCAAATCCCACCCACGTGATTCATGTAAGCCTCTCTTCATTAATCTAGGAATTCTACCATTACCGTGTCTTCTTATTTACGAATCAGTGGTTTTTGTAAAAATGACTTGATCAAGGGCAGGAATATTTTTCAGAAAATGCCGGTCTATTAACGATTAGAAACTTTAATAAAATTTTAATGTTTTTCAAAAATTCACATACAATACATGTACATTATTTTACAAACTTTGCCAGATGACATTAAACGATTAAATTCAATAGAAAAGTTTAAATCCCAAGTGAAATCGTTTCTGCTGCATAACTGTTTCTATACAATTAGAGACTATACTGAGCATCACAAGAAAAGTAACATTAATTTTAACAATGATACATAATGCATTATTTACCATTTGAACTGTATAAATGAGTATAAACAACCTGTAACAACAATTGTACTACAGCTTCCGGGTCAATGACCCCCATCTCGATCAGGTTTTTCGTCCAGTTTCCTTGATCCATTGAGCAAATGCTGAGATGGCCCCTTGTTTTGCTTCTGGACATAAATGTAACTTTGTTTTCTGTGCACGTCTTCTAGAATTCAGTGGGAAATACAATTATTCAAATTATCGTTTCCATGTTGTCGCGGCAGGTAGTAATAAGAGCCCAAATTTATTGCTTATTTGTCCTTGAAAATAGATTTTATTACATGGGAGTTTTTTTTTTTTTGTTTTTTTTCTCCCTTTCAAAATTCAAAATTTATTGCGTATTTATCCTTGAAAATAGATTTTATTACATGGGAGGTTTTGTGTTTTTTCTCCCTTTCAAAATTCAAAATTTAAGTAGTATATGACTTAGTGTAGGGATCACAGAATTTTGAATATGTGCACACAATTCACTTTTCCCCATAGCACGTCTTACGCAGTTTTAAACTGTTTTTTTTTTGACGTAAAATAAATAAATAAATAAATAAATAAAATAAATTTTAAAGGACAATTATTCAATTTTAATGTTTCTAAAACTATGTAAATTACAAGTATAGAACCGGGGAAGCAACAATTTTATTGTTGTCAACTCAATTTGAAACAACAGACTTCTTACTACTAAAAAGGTGTCTAGATAAGTAATTCAACGGAGAAAACTTTTATTTTATCACTAAAATCATTAAATTTCTGTAATAATCCATCAATTGGGTTCTGATGAAGACCAATCAAGGTGTCATCAACATAACAAGAGTAATAAATGAAGTTCAGATCACTTAAGACTTGTAAATCAAGTTGTCTCATCACAATTTCGGAAAGAAAGGAGCTGACGGGGGAATTAAAATATCTGTTTCAAATTCAAGGGTAAATCATGTCACAACAATAAAACGTAATTCACTGGAATGCAACTGCCGAGTTGCAGCGTGGAATGCCATTGTCACATTCCACTCTGATTTTCCCTGAAGGCCAGCAAATTTTTATTTCATATAGGTTTTAAATAATTTCAAAAATATTATTTCGTAAACGTTCAACAAAAGGTGAATTTAAGAAACAAACAAAAAATGAAATTCTATGCAAATTCTAACTGACGTAGTATCCAACTGCCTGGAATCAAGTCATACGCACTTTAAACTGTTTTTGACGTTAAAATAAATAAAAATAAATAAAATAAATCACTTCATATGACGTTCACGAGGCGTAGGATATTAGGAGCGGGCGACTAAGTTTGACGCCAAATTACTCAAAAAATAATTATATTTTCGAAAAATTCAACTGTACCTTATTTGAAGATATTTTGACGAACACATTTCATCAAGAAAAAAAATGCATCTTTACAATTGTAGCTATAGGAAGACGCCAAGAAACTTTTAATTTTTCAAATTTTAGATAAATTAGGCATTTCCACGTACGTTTTCGTACACAAAAAAAGGATACCATAAATCCCAACAAGGTTCCAATAGTTACACAAAACCTTCGTATGTGAAAAAGAGGTCTTGTTGCTTTACACCCTTTCCTGGTTACAACAGCATCTAAGATAAAAGTCAACCTTGATGGACCAACCGGCCTGTAATTTCTGAGCGATTGATGTTGCCTCATAAACGGACCTGTCGGCCTCATCAAGCCTAATCATGTTGCAGAGCACTAGCTGGCCACAGCAGCCTTGTCAGATTAATTACGTATTGACAAGATACATTGAACATTCAACAACTGTAAAACACACACACACGTGTGTGTGTGTGTATATATATATATATATATATATATATATATATATATATATATATAGACGTGACGGGATTAGACAATCCCATAACGCCACCACGAAAAGAAGCCCACGAACAGAGAGAGGAGTAGGGTACGCGGTGGAGCGATGGCTGGTAAACGCGCCATCTGCCCACAAGCTTTTCGAACTATGACGCCCGAAGTAGTGAATAATTTTTTTCAGGGAGGTCACGAAAAGAGGAGAATATTCACCCCTCCAAAAATTTCCCCAGGCGCGAGTACCATAAGTATCGCGGCGCGCCTCGTGGAAGCCCTCTATGACTGCAGCAGCGACGGCGACTAGACTGAACCCTCTTTGATTGCAGCAGCGACGGCGACTAGACTGAGCTCTCTTCGATTGCAGCAGCGACGGTGACTAGACTGAGTTCTGAAGGCGATCGTAACTTAATAGCATAGGAGTTTATTTTAACTTGGTAGTTAAAAGGTAGATTGTGAAGCGTATTTCCAAAGTGAGGTAATTAAGAAGTGGAGTGTACAAACATTCTTCGCATTCACAATATTTGAGAGAGCCAGCGAAGTGACTGTTTGACTCCGAAATAATTTCAAATTTGTAAAATTCGCGCAGAAGGACATTAACTAAATCCAGTATCTCATATTGCACGCTGAGACCACACCTGCCCAAAGTGTGGTAGGTAGGCCGAGCATTTAAAGCATAACTTCAGCTACATTAATTATTCGAGGCTGGAAGAGTGAACGAACTTGTACGAGGCGCGGTAGGAGAAAAAGGATGACCACAGGAAGAGCGAAGCGTAGGTGAGCAAGATTTGGACAGGAACGAGAATCGTACGAGTCCAGAGATCGGGAGAAGGGTGTGGAAATTGGAGGCTTGACGAGTCCAGAGTTCGAGGGAAGGAACGGGATAACGTCGTTGAACAGCAGGCGAAGACGAGTGGCAACGCGGGGCAAGAGGCAGAAAATCCCCAAGGTTACCTACAGGCGAGCGATGAGGAGCTGTTGAGGTAAAAGAACTGGCAACTTTTATGCGGCGATCTGTTGGGGAAAGAGAATGGCAGTAAATACACGACAATTCGTGTGTTGAAAAGTCCAGAATAGGTGGGAGAAGTATTCCGAACTATGTGAATGGCAGTTTCAAGTTCATTTACTGCACGTGTCATTAAATTCATTCAAAGAGGCCATACCTTGTACAATTTTACGTAAATAATTCATGACTTGCACATATTGTACAGTTGTTGTTATCTGGAAAAGTCATAGTTTGTTGTAGTGTGTTAAAAGTAATTGCTTTCTGTTATATGTAAAGAGGTCAGATTTAAGTGACGTGTATATTACGTTATATTGTTTTTTCTCTTAAAAGTTCAGTGTTATAGTGAGTGCGAAGCCCAAGGCTAGAACCTGTGAACGGGATTCCTTAAAACAAGTGTAAAATTCATTTTAAAAGCCGTGCACGGAAAAACTAGAGGATAAAAGTGTAAAATAATTTGGTAGATGAAAATTCAGAAAGAGGAATAAGCAAATTGTAAATTGTAGTTGGTGAAAGTGTGTTCAAGCAGTCGAGGTGACGCCTATTTTTTTGTTTTGCCTTGTTTTGTTTTTCAGTTACCAACTACATAAAGTGCATTATCCTGTAATAAAATTGCGTCACTGTAATTTTTTTTCTTTGAATATATGCTCATTTTATTCGTATTTTATCTGATTCATTATGTCAAGGGTTCAGACCTTTCTCATATCCAACAGATCCTGCTTCCTGATAAGTTTAAGCTCGCTTCACGAGCATTCATTCTATCACGCCCTCACCCCGTGTGTAAGAGAATAGGTGGGTGTGTTAGAATATATATACATATCTCACATTCTTTCAATTACATAATAGAAGCATGATGCGATAATTATGACTTTACCGAGCAAAGAAAACGTATCTGTTATTGTTGCTCAAAACGGGAACGAAGTTTGAGATAAACTTTAATAATTATATTATTTTCCGTTTGCGTTGTTACACATGTAAATATAAATGTCGAAAGTCAGACTAATTACGTTACCAGCTACCAGCCCCAAGGCCTTTGGTGGGCTCTTGGAAGTGCGTGGGGGGGGACAGGAAATTGCGCGCGAGCGCCAAAGCTTGCTGCAACCTGACGCAACGCAATATTATCCGTTCATCTTAAGAAAAATCCTGATTTACAGAAGTACAAGTGTAGGTTCACTACATAAGAACTAATTTGAGCCATCGGTTGTTAAATTAGCCTTGCATCAAAATACTGCAAACGAAGAAGGAGACCAGTGTGAACTGCATTCGTGTTGCTGGGCGATATGGACTTGTGATATGTCAGCCGTGGATTGACGAGGGTCAGCAGCGAGCGTGGGAAAGAGTCACGAAGTGTGTGACGCGGCTCGTTGGACCGCAGCGCCGCGGCGCCGATCGGCCTACGAGGACAAACTATTCAGTTCATTTTGGAAGGGCTAAGAGAGTGACTGGCCCTTCAGGAAAAGTTCTTCGAAGTGGCGAAAAGCGCATCGTTGTGAAAGTTTTCAATTTGTTACTGTAGAGGAATACGTCGTTGGCGAAGCAAATCGCTGAACGTACTATGAGTTCACTGGTAAGTACCGTATTGAAACGTATCATGCTGCATCAGTGTGAATAACAATCTAAAGGCTATTGGTGGATATATTTTAATAGGCGCCAGATTACACAGTCTAAATTACCTCTTTGAAGTGAAAATTTTATTTTATTGGGAGTAAACGGGCGAATTAAGTTCGAAAGAAAATGATTATAAAATATTTTTGAAATAATTACTGATGACTGTAAACATGTCCTTAGTCTCCTTGTGTATTTAATCCACCTGATCACATAAATGGTTAATTGGTACATCAATGTTTCATTATCATTTGTTAACTATTAAGTTTATGTCAATATATTTCATTCTATTGTGAATTGTTATATTTGACACATTTTACTTTACTAAATAAATATTTTAATGTTAAATTCTAAAATTTTATTTCTAGGTACATGCTGTTTCAGAATATTCATTATATGTACGTATGTATGTATGTATTATGTATGTATTATATATATATATGTATATATGTATGTATATATGTATATATATATATATATATAATGGACCTATAATCAGTGTTAATCGAGGAGTCGATTGGGGGTCTGGAGTCGAATATGAACAGGCGATTGATAGGCATTATTATGATCTCATTGATTACAAAAAATATGAAATTAACTTGTTAATTGTTTTCAGGTATAACGCAACAAAAACACATAAAAGTAAATTTAAAAAATCGCTCTTCTTTCGTATCCGTTGTTCATCCTCAGGATCAGAGACTAGGCTGGTGCAACTGGTGCACCACATCGGTCCCCCGAAGTACGGTGCCCTTTAAGGGCAACGCACCCCCGCAGACGGATATCGGCAAAGAATAAAACAAATTACACTCCAGGTCTATTTTCATTGCATCAGACATATCCTAAAACCAATTGGATTTTAAAATCTTTAATTTGAGGTTTCTTTCATATAGAGGTCCCATTTCGACTTCCTGCACCGGAGCATCCGTAAAAACCTAGCTAAGCAATTGCTTAGGATGTTTAGAAAACCCAATTATAAATATTTATTCAGAACTATACTATATCATGAAAGACAATTTGTCTGCAATATGCACTGGAGAAATGTTAATGCCAGTTTAAATCGCTCAACATTTGTAATCATTGCATTATAATGAAGATTAGAAACTCAGCTACTCAGAACCGGAAGCATCTGTTTCTAGATTCTTACCAAAATCAGGGGTATGAAACTGTTATCTTTAAGACATTGATGTGGTATTCTTTGTGATAATGTTTGCTGCATATTACAGAGAATAACGTAAGAGGGTCCATAGAGCAAACAATTCTATTCGATGAAAGAAAAAAGTTGGGAATCCGTTTTAAATAAACAAATCTAATATGACATTACAATAAATTAGTCTAACATGGTACGTAATCCATTCAATATAGTCAAAGATTTATCTAATTTGTGTACCTTTAATTACGCGCAAATTAATAAAACAATATGCCTACATGTAGGCAGTTATATTACACGAAGACAGAAAACTGGTATTCTCAAGTACTCCCCCCCCCCAATCCAGTCGGCGACGCTCCCAGCAACTGTTAGTGTTCGTGGCGCTTTGTGAAGTTTCTTGGCGGAATTGAAACTACGGGGAAATACCGCTATCTCGCATAGAAACCTGCGTGAAGCCGCTTAGCAATGTTAAACCTTGGGCGCTCTTTACAGCGCTCCGCAAGAGCCTGACGTCACACCGGTGCGTTGCCTGGCTTGCAACGAGACGACAGAGACAGCGCTCGACGGGCGCTCTTCGATTTTAAAATGATTTTGTAACATTGATAGGAACTTTGAGCGCAGCGAAGAAAGAAACATGCAGCGCGGAGTTCAGCAATCAACAATAATCTCGATCTTCTGCGCATGCGTAAATCCCCAAAAGTAATGCACAACTCAAACTATGAATGCGCAGAAGTTCGATATTGTTATAGGATACGCTATGCTTAGAGTTCTTGTTGCTGTAATATTATTGAATGACATTAAATCGAAAAGATAGATTTCTAACCATAAAGAGTATTTTAGGATTTTCCGACGGTTGTGCAACCTAAGCACGAGCCGCCACAGATTAAAAGTAATAAAATCGGCACAATAAAAAGGTATTTTGCCGGGAGGTATACTTCGGTTTTTATAACTGGGCGCATTAAGACCTGTCTTCACGATAGAATATGGCACGGCTTTTTCGAGTTTTTTTTCGATTGTACCACTAGATGTCGCATGAAGGCGAACGTATCAAGCAGTGCTGCAGATCAAGCGACATCTAGCGGTACGATCGAGAAAGACGCGATCAACCATGCCATTCCGTTGTGAAGACAGGCCTTGAAGCGTCACGTTATACAAATCGAATTATAATAAGATTTTTGATCCTTGTTGCTACGAACTAATAAACATTTTCTGTGAAAGTTTGTTCAACAATTTTCAAAATGCAGGTTTTCAATAAACATTTATTTCTAATTGGGTTTACCGCCTGAGCTAGTTCGATTCTGGCAGGTCACCCAATACTTTAATTATCGTGTTGCTGCTCGGAAATATATTCTCGTAAAGCTGGACATTTCTTCCGAAAATCCTAAAATCTTTTGTCTACTAAAGTTAAAACAATAATCAATATTTATTTGAAATTAATGCACGCATTTCGGCGCCTTGCCCTTGATCGGAGAAAAAATAACATTCCTTAAATGTAGATAAATTGATCCTATCATTTCATAGATCAATTGTCATTTCAAGACCAAGAAATGAATAGCTGAATTATTTGGAGAAAAAGTGGAATCTCTCCAATCTTACATTTTGTCTTATTACATCTTTCGTATTCTCAAAGCAACATTATTGACAGGAGAAAAAAATAGTCTTAAAGTAATTACCTCTTCTCTTAATTCATTTAGGGTCATCATTTAAGAAAAACGAATGGTCGCCGATTTTTTTTTTTTTAAAGCTACAAATGCAGTTTGTGAGACGATTCGTTCACGCGCGCTGTCGATTACGAGAATCAGTCACTCGCGGCGCAGCCAATGCACGCACTTCCCGCGGAAAGTGATGCTTCGCTACGCCATTCCATGTTTCACGACAAGGTTCGGACCTTCAGTACTCGAGTTAACATAAAACATCATTGAGTCTGTCCAATGCATAATTGCCAATGCACTTTGTGCGACCCACGGTGTGTGCGGCAGGCTCACTTTTCCTTGGAAAGTGGTGCTTCACAACATGTTCGCCAGCATAAAATATCTTTGAGTCAGCCCAGCGTACAGTTACCAAGGCATTTTAGGCGAATACACCTAAAAAATAATTTGGCGAGTATATTTTCTTAACGTTTTCCAGGATTCTTGGTTAATAAATGTGCGTGCGCTGCCATTATACACCCGTTAACTCACATATTTAATGCTTCCTTATGCACCGGAACGTTTCCACATATTTTCAAAACAGCTAAGTTGAAGCCGCTCTTCAAAAGAGGCAACAAAAATGAATTTCAAAATTATTGGCCAATTTCTCTTCTGTCAGGTTTTTTCAAAAATATTAGAGAAACTTTTTTACGTACGAATGGAAACCTTTCTCAGTAAACACGACGCGCTTTCAGATTGTCAACATGGATTTAGAAAATCAGAATCTATGGAACCAGCCATATTTTCTTTTCTTAAAAATAACGCCTCATTATTGAATTAAAACGAAGCATCTATTGGATTATGTTTAGGTCTCTCAAAAGCTGTTGACGTCATTGATCATGACATTTTACTTCCAAAATTACGTTATGAAATCCTTGGTATTGCCCTAGATTGGTTATGTTCGGACCTCAAGAACAATCTGGAAAGTGAGTGGCAATACCTTACTGGAATGATGGAACACATCTTACCGACTCTGCCAATTGCACGTGGAGTTCCTCAAGGATCGATTTTAGGCCATATTCTCTTCTTTCTATATGTAAAAGATATGCTCTCAACGATTCGAAACGGAAGAACAGTTCTCTTTGCCAATGATACAAACATTCTTTGCAATAAAGAAACCGTAAATAGTACAATATAAGATGTTTCAAATTGGTTCCTAAATAACAAATTAATAGTAAATGAAAAGAAAACGGTTTTAATTCAGTTTTCCATTTCAAATAAATAATTCTTTGTTCCATTGAAAATGAACGGTGTACCATTGACTGATGTTAAGGCAACAAAATGTTTAGGTCTCTCAATCAGTCAAACTTTAGACTGTCCATTTAAATGAATTGAACACAAAATTAAGTTCATTATGCGCTCGTTCAGAATTCTTTCAAATCGTCAGCCTTCGTACTGCTCGTTGTGTATATTTTTCAAATGTTCATTCCCGCCTGAGATATGGCATAATATTATGGGGAAATATATCTTATACAGTTCAGTTCTGATGTCTCCGGCTCTGTGACGTCATGCCATTTCGCTGTGACAGTCGCAGAGCGAAGGAGAGGGGGTAGACTGGGGATACAGAAAGGAAGCGACGGTAGGGAGTGGGGGAAGAGATGGATTGAGTTAAAGACATTGACCTTACCTAATCATTGTCCACCGATGAACTACCGCTATTTTGTGTCTTCACACTCGATATCCGAGTCCATATTTATAACAATACTGTCTATAATATCTGGCACTGGACCGTCCCTCCCCCAGTATTCATTTTCAAGTTTCATGACATGAGCGCAGTAACCCTTCCAGTCTTCAATAGTGACATGAGTGATAGCCCAGTTTGTAAGCTCTAACAATTTCTTTGCTTTCCTTTATATGTCTCTTAATTTTTGCCCATGCCATTTCAATGGGATTCAGAAGGTGGATGACAGAATGACCCCTACTGGTAAACAGCTCATCAATTTTGTATGTCTTGTTCTGAGGTTTTAGTTGCAGAACTAGTTGGTATAATTGAGGCTTCCTCAGGTTTTCATTAGCATGCATTCCTTTTGCATTCAACCATTGAATCATTTCGCGCTTTAATGCATATGCTGTTGGGGTTTTATTGGCTAACACACTGATATAGAGCATTATCAAGAACAATTACTGCCTTAGAAGGCAGTTTTTGTAATAATGTTTCTCTCACCCACTTTTCAAAATTTTCTTGATTCATCTGACCATGGTAGTCGCCTGATGCAGAACCGACCTTCACTGTAAATTGTCGAATTCGATTTCCGCTGCGCCATTTCGCATCTAACATTCGCGCACTCTGAATCAAAACTCAACTGATGTTTGCGAAACCAATGCATTGACCAAGCACGCGCTGGCCCTTTCCTACAGCCCATGTGTGACTCACGGACGTCTGTCAAACAAATCCTACAGCCCATCACCTTATCGCGTTCCCTTCACCCCGCGGAGAAACTTAGACCCCTCTCACAGGGCCGGAGAACTCGGAACCGAACAGTAGCTACCAGACTTTTAGATTACAAAAAAAGAATAATAACCAAATTCCACCCACGTGATTCTTATAAGCCTCTCTTTATTAATCTAGACATTTTACCATTACTTTATCTGATGATTTACAGATCAGTGATTTTTGTCAGAAATGACTTGCTTAAGGGTGGGAATATATTATCAGGAAACGCCGATGTCTATTACTATAACACTCGACGTAGAAATCATTTCCATCAGGTGACAGTATCAACAGCTCATTACAAAAATTTCACATACACATTACATTATTTTACAACACTTTGCCAGATGACATTAAACGATTAAATTCGATAGAAAAGTTTTCATCCCAAGAGAAATCGTTTCTGCTGATTTCTATACAATTAGAAACTATACTGAGCATCACAAGGAAAGTAACGTTAATTTTTACAGTGACATTTAATGCATTACTTACCATTTGGACTGTATAAATGTAAACAACCTGTAACAAGTATTGTAACTGCAGTCTCCGGGTCAATGACCCCCATTTCGATCAGGTTTTTCGTCCAGTTTCCCTGATCCATTGAGCAAATGCTGAGATGGCTCCTAGTTTTGCTTCTGGACATAAATGTAACTTCATTATCTGTGCACGTCTTCTAGAATTCAGAGGGAAATATAGTTATTCAATTTATGGTTTTCATGTTGTCGCGGCAGGAAGTATTATTCCTTGACGAAGGACATAATGGGTAAGAGCTCAAAATGTATTGCCTTTTTATCCTTAAAAATAAATTTTATTACATTGCAGCGTGTTTTTAATTCAAAATTCAAGAAGTATATGGCTTAGTGTAGGGATCACTGAATTTTGAAAACATACACAGAATTCACTTCTCCCGTCATACACAGTTTTTGATGTACAATAAATACATTTTTTTAAAAAAAGGCATATATTTTTCCAGCTTTCTGTTTGCCCGATTATTTTCCATGTATTCTCGCGCGTGAACAAATGTATCACAAACTGCGTTCCAGAAAAAAAATTAAAAAATCAGAAGTTTGTTCAGTGAAAAATATGTTTCTAGCCAAAATTCGTGTTGGCACCTCCTACATTCGTTTTCAACAACCCCAAAACCATAGGGAATAAACATGAAAAATCACCAAAACATGCTGCTCATTAACCCCTTTTAATCTCCATGTGACTGGACATTCCCCTGTCCCCCCCAAACACACACTCACGTAATGGGGCGTTCGCACTCAGTAGATTCGATGGAACCAGTAAGTAATCGTAAGTTACTATTTGTATAATGATGTAAGAAACTTTATGTATACCATAAATTATTATTAATTAAGGATCGAGTAAGTATTAACCCCAAAGTATATTACAATATATATTTAATATAAAGAATAACCAGCTGTACACGTGTTTTGAGACTATGGTGTTTATTCTTTATATTGTAATATAATTCATAATTAATTAGTGTGTGCTTTATACTTCCTTGTTCCTCAATTAATAACACAGGTCAACACGGGTTCGGTAACACATAATGTAAAATGATTGCGAATAAAAGTATCCAAAGTTTTTAATGACAATCTTTTATTTCAGCAATTGCACAACGTTTCGTAACTAGTTTTGTTACATCATCAGGTGCATCAGGTGCATAACCTATGTGTTATGTGATACCAACTGAGTGAGAGTGAGTTAGTTTCGTACTGGTTCCTCGATGGTTCTACTGCAGAGGTAATTCAATGGGATAGTAGTTCCCTCACTATGCACCTGATGATGTAACAAAACTAGTTACGAAACGTTGTGCAATTGCTGAAATAAAAGATTGTCATTAAAAACTTTGGATACTTTTATTTGCAAACATATATTGACAATCAAGAAGAAATATTGATGTAAAATGATGTTCCTTATTGCATTGTATGCACTGAAATCAGATATTAAAATGAACATTTTCCACCATGTCCCAATCTTTTGATATTTGGCTCTAACTGGTACGAAAAAATAAGGACTTTTTAATTTGAAAACACTGCAAACGTCTAAACATGCTGTAACCGTCAGTTTTGGCTGTTAAGCTGCTGGTGTTTCTTTCATTGTTCGTTATTAGTTCTTTGTATAGCGTTGATTTGAAATTGAATGTGACGAAATTATGTCGTCGTGCGTGTGTCCGTTATCTTTATAAGATCTGTAATGTGAGGTGAAGTAACAGAGTCGTTCAATAACAAAACCACACAAAACTGCGTATTATTATTATTATTATTATTATTATTATTATTATTATTATTGCCGTGACCGGCCGCACACAGTTGAAGGAGCCGCCGCCAAGTGACGTCAGCGGAGCGTTACCGCCCCTGGCGACAGGAGACAACCGGTGCGAGCCAGCCGAGCCCGGCTGCGCGAGGCCGTCACGCCCGAGCAGGCGGGTAGAGACTCGGCCCCGCCCCTACTCCACAGCTAGTCGGCGGGCCAATAGCCCTGCCGGGCTATAAGAGGGCACCGATTCAACGCCAAAGCAGACGGCGAGTAGCAGTATTAGTGAGCGTATCTTAGCGAGTGTTTTGGTGTTTGAAGTGTGGAGAGCGATTACAACGACGACTGTGCTACGGACTTGGAACTCTCCTACGGTTATTCAGTGACCGGGCAGATTTTGGGACTTCCTTTGGTTTATAACAACACGGCTTCGCTTACGGTACAATCTTCTTGTGATTCGGCACTTCAGCTATTGTACCTGGTCTTGAATAAAATCATTTTAAGGATCCTGGTCTTTTTTTGGGGGATACTTCAAAACTGGCGACGAGAGAAAAACATGGCGTTCGAGCAAGTAGCAACATTGATCGCGCTGATGCAACAACAGATGCAGCAGCAGCGGCAACAGGTGGAAGCGCAGATTGCAGCATTGATGGAGGCGGTCAGTGCACGCTCCCCTCCACAGTTCCCTGGTTTTCAGCCGGACGCAGAGGAATGGGTTGAATACATTCACAGGTTGGAGCAGCACCTACTGTGTTACAAGGTAGGCGACGCAAAAATGAAAAAGGCGTTCTTTCTGAGTTGCGTAGGCAACAAAGTGACCAACTTAATAAAAAAAGCTGTTCCCGGATAGAAAAATATCAAATATTAAATGGACAGAAATGTTAGAAAAACTTAACAACTATTTTAACAAAGTGCCCCATGTAGCGTCAGCTAGATTCAAATAGATGGCAACTAGATGGCGTCATCACTCCAGTACCTACAAGCCAGTGGGCCACGCCTTTGGTCGTTGTAAAAAAAGCTAACGGTTCAATTAGATTGTGCGGCGACTTCAAGAGGACGGTCAATCAGCAGGTAGAAGTGGAACAGTACCCCATCCCGAAGCCGGAAGACATTTTATAAGCTGTCCGGCGGACAGCAATTTTCAAAAATTAACCTACGGGACGCCTATCTGCAGCTGCCGCTGGACCGGGAGGCCAGGGAAGTGTTAGTCATCAACACCCCATTAGGCCTCTTTAGATATAATAGGCTGCCGTTCGGCATAAATTCAGCAGCCGCACTATTTGAGCGTGTGTGGAGCAATTGACAGCGGAGCTTAGGGGCTGGTGTAATTACCTAGACGACATCATAGTCACCGGGAGCTCAGAGAGTGAGCACAGAGAGAACTTGAAAAGTTTGTTTAAAATGCTCCAGGAGAATGGGCTAAAAGTAAATAGAGACCAGTGTGAATTTTTCAAGGATCAGGTAGTGTTCCTGGGACACGTGCTGACAGCACCGGCATTTCGCCCACCAGCCAGCACGTGGAAGCCATCCTGCGGCTGCCACCACCGAAGGACGTGAAACAACTGCAGGCGCTGTTGGGGAAGGTAGATTATTACAAGTTCATCAGGAATTTCTCCACGATAGCAGCTCCGTTGAACAAGCTGAGGCAAAAAGGGGTAAAGTTCATGTGGTCCAAAGACTGTGAGAGGGCACTGAGCCAGCTGAAGAAAGCGTTAGTAAAAACGGTCAAGCTGAACCATTTTGTGCCGGGCAGACTCACCACGGTGGCAGCAGACGACTCGGATTATGGTCTGGGGGCGGTGTTATCACAGAAGGATGACAGCGGTGTAGAGAGACCAATAGCGTTCACCTCTAAGTTTCTCAACAAGCACCAGAAAAACTATTCCCAAATTGAGAAGGAAACTTTAGGGATTATCTTCGCAGTGAGGAAGTTTAACGACTACCTATACGGTAGCAAATTCCACATAATTACGGACCACAAGCCTTTAGTGCAGCTGTTCCATCCAGGGAAAAGGATCTCAGAGAGCACGGCGAAGAAGTTACAAAGATGGGCGTTGTTTCTAACAGACTATAATTACCAAATCCATTTTAGGAGGACGACCCAACACGCGAACGCGGATGCCTTATCTAAGCTACCGGGAGGGCCGGACCTAGATTTTGACAAATCTGAGGAGTGTCTCCAGATTGACGCGGAAGAATTCCAGGTGCTATCCGAGTTTCCTTTGGGGGCTAAAAAGATTGCAGAGGAGACAGACAGAGACCCAGAGCTGCGAATGGTGAGGAGTTACGTCAGGGAAGGCTAGCCGCTCAGGTGCCTGAGGAGTAACGCGGCATGGTACAGTAAGAAGGACAGGTTAACGTGTAAGGTGGGGGTGCTGCTCTTAGTAGGGGAGGAATACACGAGGCTGATCATCCCAAGAAGTCTGAGGAAGACAGTGCTGGAGCTCCTCCACGAAGGACACAGGGGCATAGTCCGAACTAAGCAGCTGGCACGCCGCCACTGCTTTTGGGAAGGCTTAAATACCGATATCGTCCAGATGCTCAGGAGATGTGAAGCCTGCCAAGTTAACCAGAGTGCACCCAGCAAGGACTTGGTTTCCTGGCCCGAGCCCAGTCAACCATGGGAACGAGTGCATGTGGACTTCGCTGGGCCATTTTGGGACAAGATATGGTGGTGGTGGACGCTAAGTCCAATTACCCGTATGTTGTTGAGATGGCCAGCACAACGTCGGCGCATACAATCGACGCACTGGAGAGGATATTCGTGACCGAGGGGCTTCCGGTCACATTAGTCTCCGATAATGGGACCCAATTTACTTCCCAATAGTTTGCAAGGTACTGCAGAAATTACGGAATTCAGCACATCTGCGCGCCGCCTTTCTTTTGACAAGGCTGAAGATATTTAAAAAATCCACGAAATACGATAAAGAAAGAAAAAAAACAATGGAAAAAGGGAAAAACCAAAACCAAAAATTTGGAAACCTAAGCGTCAAGAGCGCAGAATATCACCAGACATCTGCTTGCACAAAATCAATAAACACACCAGCGAAATGCGCTGGAAGACATCCAGCAAATTACAGAAGCTGTGTCATTGCCAAAGAACTGAAAAAAAAAAAAAGAAACAAGGAAACAAGTGATGCACAGAACAAAAACTTGTACATCCAAAAGGACAACCGAAGAAATCCCTTATAATATTGCTGTTCAAAGGAAGGAATGAAACACAACAAAAATCCACTACAAAACCACTAACACACTACTAAACCAAATAACGACACATCAATACAGCAGCTGTTACAACAGATGATGAACCATTTTGGTGAGAGATTAGATCGTTTAGAAACCCATCAACAGGGAAAAATGAAAATAACGGGTAAAAAAGATCTGAGAATAGAGACATGGAATGTTATAGGCATATAAAATCAAAAATATGAATTAGAATGTTTTTAAAATACACAACACATATAATATGACTTTAATATTTATACTACCCATCCAGATGATGCGAAAAGAGAGAGCGCGATTATTATCAAAGATTGTATAAATCATTAAGAAGATAACCCAATACAGTGTAAAGGGGTACAGCTTACCACAGTAATGATCAAATCTACCAAACAAGATCTTTTTTTTATTTGTTGCGTCTACAAATTGACGCAACGCGTCTCCAAGCCCCTTAAGGGCGTTGAGCGCTTTGCGCTGAGGAGTAATCATACATTAATTGGCGCGGGAATAATCTTCTATTACCTTTTTTGTCAAGTCATGTCACGCCACGTCGCAGTCAGTTGTCAAGAGGACCGCCATGTAGTATCTCCACGTACGCGCACCTGCGTCACTACCCAGCGGTCAGAATTGGGAAGGAATAAGGATAGGAGTAGGGTTCAGGACACTTCACAGGGATTGGACTAGCCCTTGTGAAGCAGCCAAACTCGTTTTGTTGGAACAAATTTCACATGAGATTCGACGGGAATCGAACCCGGACCTCAGTGGTTAAAGGCAAGCAACTTCACTATAAGATCTTACCAGATCTTAAAATTGGTGCAATATACAGCCCACCAAGACACAACTGAAACTTCAATATTACAAAGGAATTTTGCAACACGTGGGTGGAAGGTTTATAATGGGTGGTGACATTAATGCTAAACGCACTGAGCAAGACTGATCACTAACAAAGGAAGCGAGTTAAAAAAAAAAACTATCAGAGAAACTGGATGCAATACGCATTCAACAGGGAAGCCAACCTACTGGCCTACTGACAGAGACAAAATACCAGACTTACTGAACTTCATTTCGCGGGAAATTTCATCAAATGTTTATACACGTAAGTTTTTATTTAAATTTTGACCATTCGGCTGTTATCTTAACGCTAAGTGAAAGAATAATTAAAAAGAAGCGAGACCAACTCTTGTAAACAAAACTACAGACTGGGAAAATTTCAAAATTGCTTTACACAACGAAATCAATTTGAATATCAGTATAAAAACAATTGAACAATTAGACATAGAAGAATAAAAATGTACTAGACTTC
This sequence comes from Teleogryllus oceanicus, assembly GCA_964035755.1. NCBI lineage: Eukaryota > Metazoa > Arthropoda > Insecta > Orthoptera > Gryllidae > Teleogryllus > Teleogryllus oceanicus. The sequence continues at coordinate 35,368,418 of CAXIVR010000011.1, read as the reverse complement.
TAGAAACAACTGCACTTAACACCACCAGAGAAACAGCACGTGCCACAAAAGAATTTAATTATCCAGCTGAAATAAGAAACCTAGAAAGAGAAAAGGTCAGTGAGACGAAAGTGGCAACAAACACGACACCCAGGTAACAATGCTGTCCTCAACAATAAGGCACACAAACTGAAAAGTGAAATTCGTAAGTTAAAAGACGAAAGTATCAAAGCATACCTTACAAATGTAACAGCTGATGAAGATATTGATTACTCTCTATGGAAAACCTCTAAACGAATCAAAAGACCTATCACGTCAGTTCCTCCAATAAGGAAAGGCCGTGGAAACGTGGGCCAAGAACATGGGCAAGAGATAATAAACAAAAAGCAGATCTATTTGCAGAACATCTAGTAGACGTCTTTGATAATGACCAATATAAGTTCAAAGAAGGCCTCGGGTTTTCATGTGATTTCCAAACAAATATTGAAGCAGTTACCACAAAAAGGGACAGCCATGCTTACCTACTTATATAATGCAGCTTTTAGACAAATATTTTCCTGCGAGCTGGAAAGTGACTCGAATTATGATACCCAAGCCAGGCAAATCACCCCATAAAGTGAAATCATATAAACCGATTTCGCTATTCCCAGTAATTTCAAAATTGCGTAAAAAACTCATCCTTAAAAGGTTAAAACCAATTATACAAAATGTGAATTTGATCCCATACCATCAGTTTTGCTTTAGACAAAGACCTTCGACAATAGACCAAGTGCACCGAATTACAGATACAATTGAAAGGGCCTCAGAAGGGAAATAAGTATTTTCTGTATTGTTCTTGGATGCTTCGAAAGCCTTGGACAAAGTTCGGCATGAAGGATTACTGCAAAAACTAAATAAAATGCTACCCAAACAATACGTTGAAATCTTCACATTATACATCTGAGAGAATGTTCAGAACAAAGTAAGAAGAAGACTGACTTGAAGAATATTCAAGCTGGTGTGCCACAGGGTAGTGTTTTTGGGCCTGGATTGTACTTATTATACACCAGTAATATACCAAAACCAGAACAAGAAAAATTAGCCACTTTCGCAGACGACACAGCCTTGATAACAACAGCACGAGACGAGATTAGCTCAATCTGACGGCTACAAGAAGCTGGTAACGCCGTTTATGATGAGACCAAAAAAAGGAAAATAAAGCTAAATGAAAAAAATCGGCATACGTCAATTATACGAATAGAAGATCAAACAATCCACCACCACTCATTATAAACGGAAAGATAATTCCTTACGAAAATAAAGCTAAATACTTGGGTATGACACTGGACACTAAACTGTAATGCAAAGAACATGTCAAGAAAAAAAGGAGAACTCAATTTAAAATTTCGTCAATATCAATGGCTAATAGGAAGATACTCCAGCTTATCCTTATTTATTCAAACACTATTATATAATCAGATACTTAAACCCGTATGGCTATATGGAATTCAGCTTTGGGGATGTGCGAAAGATAGCAACATCAAAATAATTCAACCTTACCAAAACAAAGTTCTGCGATAAATTGTGAATTCACCGCAGTACGCAAGAAACGCTGATATCCACAGGGATCTTGCAATACTTAATGAAGAAATTAAAAGGTTCGCCAAGAAGCATGAAGAAAGGCTTAGCCTACATGAAAATGCAGAAATTCTACAACTGCTGGAAAACCAACACCTGTTCCGAAAATTGAAGAGGACCAAACCATTTGAACTTGTGTAGTGCATCATTGCAGAACATTTTACACGAGATAGTGTACAGTTTAAACAACCGAACACACCGAATGGACAAAACAACAGGATGTCATTGGACTAAATGTCGTTGATATGGAGTTTAGAATTAAGATATCAAAGGAAAGTTGATAGTTGTTTTTTTAGACCAGTTTTGACATGTAAACACGTCATTAATAAAAAAATCGAATTTAGCAAAATGAACTCGATGATCTTGTTCGAGAACGTCAACTATCCAAATATAAGGATGAACTTTTAGCGTAACGTTTGCAAGAATGAAAGCTACTGGCTGAAGAAATGAAACAGACTACTTTTAAAAAAAGAAACTAAAAGCTTTCGTCTCATTTTAATTAGGAAAATGTACTCTTATTTCAAAGATATTAATGCTCTAATGAGTGGCAAAGGATGAACGTATAACCTAATCCAAATGAATGACGATTCTTTATAGATTGGTGAAAGTTCAGTTTGAAGGCTGTGCTATGACACAAAAAAACATCTGTTCCCATAGCACATTAGGTCGTTTTAAAAGAATCATACGAAATCAAAGAAATCAATACTCAGAAACATCGAGTACGAAAATCAAGAATGGCACATTTGAACAGATTTTACAGAAATACCATTGTTACTTTTTCTTCAAGGGTGATTTCCTAAATACTGCCCCTTTCACTACATGTGGGATAGCAGTGCAACACTACACTACCAGAGTGACCCCAAACAAATGAATTCATCCCGGGAACAAAAAATGAAATCTTTGGTGGATCCATAAAGTCACTTCACAACAAAACTTGGACTAATGAAAAATTGTGTTAAAGCGATCATCAAAGAAGGAGATGGGTTCAAATATTTAAGAGAAATGTTTTCCAAAATTTGATGCAAAATGAAAATAGGGAATTACTGTTAGACATGAAATCAGAAAATAATTGAATGATACAAATTTCGAAGTTTTACTTTCCCCTAAAGCACACGCAGCTACGAAATATTTCCTTTCTGTTGTGAAGGGGTTCGTTAGAAATCACAAGGAGGACAACTATGAGAAGGGCTCGGATTTTAATGACAAGTCCTATATTTTTCCTGAACCTTCAGGAGAATTTTAAACCAATTTACGAACGAATCCAAGTATTGTCGATTAGAAATACGTATTTTTATTGTGCATATAAAGTCATATTTACACCGTTTTTAGTAAAAGGTCGTATTTTGGCCAAATGTTGCCATGAATTAATATATGTCATATTTTTAAGATCAGTTTTTCGTAAAAGATCATATTTTGGCCAAATGTCGCCCAAAATGCATACATATGTCATATTTTTAAGGACACAAGAATATAAGGCTTGAAAATGTGTCTCGCATGACAATGTATCAGGAGATATTGTCACAAATAAACTCAACAATTATACCACAAAGGATTATTTAAAACGTAAGTGAATTTGAACGAAGTGAGTTGGGTCGAGCTCTCAGTCATGAGGCAGAAAAAGCGTACAACAAATTGCTGAGTGTTCTTCAGCGAAATCCTGGTTATTCTACACTGTGCAAAATTAGCGATATAATTTCTGAACATACCGCAACATTTGAAGACAATGAATCAAAGCTGCCTTGCAGTGACATCGCCGCCTTCAAAAAACGCTCCCGTGACATTATGTGATGTGGAGAGGAGCTTTCCCAGATACAAAACTATCCTCAGCGACAATCGTAGGTCTTTTAAGATGGAAAACCTGAAAACACACCTTGTGATCTAATGCAACTCTCTAGAAACTGAAGACTGAGAGGAATTAGAAAACATGAAACAAGAATTATGCAGTAGTAAAGCAAGACATTTTGTTTGATGTGTTTTATTGTACTGTACTTGATTTGTTTTACAGACAGAAGTATTTTTTTTAATGCTAGTTAGTTTGAAAGACTGCAAACCGTATGTACTCTACTCACAATCTGCTCTTGAGTGAAGTTTGTATTTGTTATACCTAAAAAATGAACAGGAATTTTAAAAAATAAACTTGTATAAAATCATTTTTAACGTCATATTTATATATGCTTTACGTCTCAAATGCTTGCATATTTCGCTGATTTTTAGGTCATTGAAATCCGGGCCCTAACTATGAGTTATAAGTGAAGAATCTTACGGAATTACAAGATTGGGATGTCGAATGGCCTTGAACATATATTTTCTTCATTCACATCCAGATTACTTCCCTTAGATCCTGGGTGAGGTCAGCCATGAACAAGGTGAGAAATTTCGCCAAGGTATTAGAGTTATGGAAGAACGCTACCCAGGAAAATGGGACCCAGCCATAATGGGAGATTATTGTAGGTTTTTACAACAGGGAGACGCTACACCACACAAACGGAAGGGGATTCACAAGTAGACCTTTTGAAATATTGTTATGAATCACGTGTATCTCATTTCATTTTTACTTTCTCCTATACGTACGTATATTCGGAGTAATATACGTAGTATAAAGAAAGTTATGTAATGCTGCGCGAAAAAACGGCGAATCTTTGATAGAAAAAATTCATTATTGGGTCCTGGAAAGAATAAAGTGGAAAAATCCAGTTATAAATTAAGAAAAAAAGTCCTCCTGGTGAAGAAGAAGAAAAAATACCTGGTGTACACAGAATCTCAGTTTTGTGGGTCCTTCATGCTGAAAAACCAACTGAAAGCAAAACGTCTGCCCGTCTATCACTGTCAGTCTCATTCATTCATTCATTCATTCAGTAAGTCCGTTTGTCTGTCTGTGAACACTACTAGCGCCCCAATCATTCGTACGATCTCTTCCTAATTGAAGAATCCCTTGTCGATCTGGCTCTAGTTGAAGCTTTCATATTTTGAAACACATTCTTTAAAATTTGGAGGTACTTTACATGCAGCACCCCGGACATTTTCAAAATTTTCTCAAGCGCGATTCCAAATTGTTTCTTTCTTTATTTTTTTTTTTTTTGTGAAAATAGAGTATAATACATTTCTAAAGGTGGCACAGGTCCCATTTTCACGGGGTACTCTGAATTTTCGCAAAAGTTTGAATTATTTTCGGCGTCTTCCTACAACTATAAAATTGAAGAAAAGATTTTTCCTTCAAATGACATTTCTTATCCATAAATAGTTCTTTCATTAAGGTCATGTAACTTTTTTGATAAAATTAGTAGTTTTCGTGGAATAATGCATGAAATATTTGCAATTTTAAAAAATTAACTAAAACTAGATGTTCTCAAAAACCGCTGCAGATTTTTCTTTCAATTTTTGGAAGTGGTAGTGTCAAATGTAATGTCAATACGATGACATAAACGACTCTATTGGTTTGTTTTTTCCAAAAATTACAAAAATGTATTTTTTTAACTTGTCTCTCGCATCGGTATTATTTACATTAGAGATAATTTTTTCACATTATTATATTTATGAGTACATGTGTATGTTAAATAAAGTTTCTTGGAAACTCAACAGTGTTCGGTGAAAATGAGCTTTTCTTCCAGAAATTATACAGAATATTTTCAGAAACGCTATTTTCTCGAAAATGGCTCCAAATTTTATCCTCAAATTTTGTGTCAGGATAGTAAAAATTCCACTGTTTAAATGGCACAATATTAATTTTGGTGCATTCTTTTTATTTTTTTAAATTACACAAATGTAATTTTTTTTAAAATATTTCTCACACCTTTCCATATGTCCATTCCAAATGTCCAATATGCACATTTCCATCGATTTGTATACATTATTGTATTTATGAGTGTACGTGCTTCAAGTTAATTGAAGCTTTTCGAAAACTCAATAAATTACTGCGAAAAAAAAGTTTCAAATTTCGCATTTACAGTAATGCTTAATCACCATTTTCTTAAAAACGGCTACAAATATTTGGATGAAAATTTCTATTTAGGACGAGATTTTACTCTTCTTTAATATTCTTGAAATAATATTTCGGTTCTACTATTAGGAAACCGAAATGTCGAGAAAATGTAAAAAAAAAAAAAAAAAGTACTTAGGGCGACCGTATATGGAAGTTGGCCAGAGAAAGAAGTGAGACCTTAAAACCCAGTCCATACCAAGGAAATTACAATAAATTTGGTACGAGAAAGCCTGTGCATTTCTGTAGCACCTCTAGTTACTTTCTTGTGTACGTAAATATATACGGTGTAGTATAGTACACGTAGTATAGAGAAAGCTATGTAATGCTGCGCAAAAAAAACGGCGGATTTTCGGGACAAAAAAATTCATTGTCGGGGCCAGACAACGAATTTAATGGATAAATCCAGTTGCTAAATTAAGGGGGGAAATCCTCTAACATGTGAGTAGCCAGAATCCCGGTTTTGCGGGTCCCTGATGCCGAAAAACCAATTGAAAGGAAAACGTCCGTCCGTGAACTGGCGCCTATACCACACGTATGATCTTTTTTCAGATTGAAGAAACCCCTGTCCATCTAGCTCTAGTCGAAGCTTTAACAAGCTCAAAAAGAAGCTTTGAGATTTTGAAAAATATTCTTTAAAATTTGGGGCGTACCTTACATGAAGCCTCCCGGACATTTTCAAAATTTTCTCAAAAATGGCTGCAATTTTTTTCTTTAAATTTCTTGCAAGAATAGAGTAAAATACACTTTTAAAGGTGGCATAGGTACGATTTTCGCGGTTAACTCTGGATTTTCGAAAATTGCAAATGTTTGAATTTTTTTCAGCGTCTTCCTACTACTATAAAATTGAAAGGCTGAGATTTTTCCTTCAAATGAAATTTCTTGTCCATAAGTAGTTCTTTCATTAAGGTCATGTACATTTTTTTGAAAATTTAGTAGATTTCGTGCAATATTTGCAATTAAAAAAAATCATAAAGAAGATTTTCTGAAAAATGGCTCCAAAGTTTTTCTTTAAATTTTTGGTAGGGGTAGCTAAATGTACCCTATACTATGACATAAACGCCATATTTCTCTATTCTTTTGTTGTTGTTTTTCAAAACTTACAGAAATGTAATTTTTGTTTACTTGTCTCTGCCCTCGTTAAAATTTACATTATAGATGTATTTCATTCTTATATGCGTTTCTTAACACATGAGCTTCAAAGTACCTCTAATAATTTCTTTTTCCGTAAGTTCTCCATATTTGTTGAGTATAACTGAAGAGAATTGGCGAATCTTCTGAAATGTGTGAACCCAATTTTCTCAATCTATGGGAAAATTTCCCCGAAATTCTCCACAATGGGAAAGAGTTCCATTTCCTCCGATATTCCAAAAGCTTGAGTTTGCCCAAGATATTTGGAGCGCCAAAATCAAAATAATGCTGAAAAATGTAGGTTTTTTTAAAATCACAAATAGGATAGAATGTTGTTATTACACAATGTATGTGTGATCATACAATCTGAACACGAGAGCTATTATCAGTGGAATATTGAAAGAATATTACGTGTGTGTGTGTGTGTGTGCGTGCGCGCGCGCGTGTGTGCGCGCGTGTGTGCGCGCGTGCGCGCGCGCGTGCGTGTGTGTGTGAAAATATCTATAGGGGTCCTTCATGTAAAGTTTTTCAAAATTTCAAGGCTTCAACTAGAGCCAGATGGACAAGGGTTTCGTCAATTTGGAATAGATTATACGCATGGTTTTGGTGCTAGTAGTGTTCACAGAGGGCCGGACAGACAGATAGACGTTTCGAAAAAGTAACCACTTTTTCGGTATCAGGGGATACCAAAAGGTGTATTTCCGTTAAAATCTCGAAATCGATTTTCCGCAGCATTACATAACTTTCTCTTTTCTTCGAATATTACTCCCGTATATACGTCTGCATACGAGAAAGTAAAAATTTATTACGAGAAAGTGTGCCATTCAGTAGCACCTCTAGTTACTTTCTCGTATACGGAGTAATATACGTCGTACAGAGAAAGTTATGTAACGCTGCGGAAAATTGATTTCGAGGTTTCAACGGAAACACACGTTCGTATAAGGAGTAATATACCTAGTAAAGAAAAAGTTATGTAATGCTGCGCGAAAGACGGCGAATTTTCGACGTAAAAAATTCATTGCCGGGCTTTGGTGACGAAAAAGTTCATACAACCAGCTGCTAAATTAATAGAAAAAATCCTCTAACACGTGGTGTATGCAGAATGCCTATTTTGATGCCGAAAAAAAAAAACAAAACAATTGGAAGCAAAACGTCCGTCCGTACGAGGACATACTAGCGCCTAAACCATTCGTACGATCTTCTCCAAATTGAAGAATCCCATGTCTATCTGGATCTAGCTGAAGCTTTGAAATTTTGAATAACATTCTTTAAAATTTGGGGGTACTTTACATGAAGCACCCCAGACATTTCCCAGATTTTCTCAAATTGTTTCTTTAATTTTTTGTAAGAATAGAGTAAAATACACTTACTAAGGTGCCATAGGTCACATTGTCACGGTTAACTCTGAATTTTCGAAAACTGCAAAAGTTTGAATATTTTTCGGCGTCTTCCTACAACTATAAAATTGAAGACAGAGATATTTCCTTTAAATGAAATTTGTTGTCCATAAATAATTCTTTCATTAAGGTCATGTAGATTTTTTTGAAACTTTAGTAGTTTTCGCGCAATAGAGGGTGCAAGATTTGCAATTTTAAAAAATAACAAAAAGAAGATTTTTTCCAAAACGGTTCCAAATTTTTTCTTGAAATTGTTGATATGATTAGTGACAAACAAACTCTATACGATGACATAAACACCACACTGCTCCATTCTATTGCTTTTTCAAAAATTACAAAACTTGTGCCTCGCGTCGGTAATACATTAGAGGTGATTTCTTCACACTATTTTATTAAGAGTACATACGCTTTAAATAATGTCAAATAAATTTTCTCGAAAACTCAATAGTTTTTCGTCGAAACGAGCTCACAATTCCACATTTTCAGAAAAGCTCAAACAGCATTTTCTCAAAAATGGCTCCAGATTTTTTTTCAAACTTTTCCAATTGATAGGGCTAATTGCATTGTTTAATGTAAATTTCAATTTGATGTTTTCATTTGTTTTTTCAAAAATTAAAAATTCCGTTAATATGCACACATCCATCGATTTACGTACATTATTAGATTTGTGAGTGGAAGTTATTCAAATGACTTCAAATGAAGTTCATCGAAACGTCAATAGACTGCTGTAAAAAAAACGCTGAAATGCTTCAAATTTCGCATTTACAGTAACGCTTTCATTAAAAAAAAAAGGCTTACATCTTTTCTTAAACGGCTTTAAATTTTTCAGTGAAACTTTCTATTTAGGACGAGGTTTTACTCTTCTTTAATATTCCTGAAGGATTATTTTAGTTGTACTATTAGGAAAGCAAAAAGTTGAGAAAATATCAAAAATTGGTTTTAGGTGACGATAGATGGCAGCTGGGTAGAGAATGGAGCAAGACTTTAAAGCCAGACCACACCAAGGAAATCAGAAATAATTTTCTACGAGAACGTCTTTGCCATTCAGGCACCTCTAGTTTTTTCACGTCTGTCCGTCCGTCCGTCCGGTGCATGTGAACAACACTAGCGTCTAAACAATGCGTACGATTTTTTCCAAACTAATAAATACCCTGTCGATCTGGCCTGAGTCGAAGCTCTGCAATTTTGAAAAACATTCATTAATTTTTGGGAGTACTTAACATGAAGCCTCTGGGCCAGTTTCAAAATTTTCTCAAAAACGGCTCCAAATTTTTTCTTTCAATTTCTTGTAAGAATAGAGTGAAATACACCTATAAAGATTGCATAGGTCTGTTTTCCACTGTTGACTCTAAATTTTCGATAATTGCAAAAGTTTTAATTTTTTCGGTGTCTTCCTACAACCGCAAAATTGAAGACGGATTTTTCCTTCAAATGAAATTTCTTGTCCATAAATAGTTCCTTTTAATAAGGTCAAGTAGATTGTTTTGAAAATTTTAGTAGTTTTCGGGTAATAGTGCGTGCAATATTTGCAATTTTAAAAAATAACAAAAAACAGATTTTCTCAAAAACGACTCGATTTTTTCTTTAAATTTTTGATAGGGATAGTGTGAAATCTGCCTATACGATGACATAAACGCCATATTGCTCTATTGTTTTGTTTTTTCAAAAATTATTATTTTTTACTTCTCTCACGTCGGTAATATTTACATTAGAGGCAATTTCTTCACAGTATTACACAGTACGTACATGTTCTTTAAATAATGTGATATAATGTTTCTTAAAAACTCAACAATTTTCTGCCAAAATGACGTCAAATTTCCCCATTTTCAGAAACGCTCAAATGACATTTTCTGTAAAATTGCTCCAAATTTTTTGTTCAAACTTTTCCAATTGATAGCGCTAATTACACTGTTTAATAAAACGTAGAGTTATTTTAAGGTAGGTATCCTGTATTTTTTCGAACATTACACGAATTTAATTTCTTTGAAATATCTCTCTCGCCGTTAACTTTCACATTTTTATCGATTTGTATACATTATTGCTTTTGAGAGTGAAAGCTCTTCATGTGTTTTGAATTGAAGTTTTTCGAAAACTCAATAGATTCTCGCAAAAAAGTTTCAAATTCTGCATTTACATTAACGTTTAAACGCAATTTTCTTAAAAAACGGCTCTAAATTGTTCAATGAAAATTACTATTTTGGAAGAAGTTTTATTCTTTAATATTCCTAAATTAATATTTAGGTTCTACTATTACGAAACCGAAAAGTTGGGAAAAAATTTCAAAATAAAAGTATTTTGGGCGGCAATAGATGGTAGTTGCCAAGAGGATTTGGCAAGCCGGTAAAACCAGTCCACACCAAGGAAAGCAGAAAACTAGACTACGACAAAGTCTGTGCCATTTTGTAGCACTAGTTATTTCTTTAAACCTTTTTTTCTTAATAAACGGCCCAAAATGTTATGATTAAATTTATACCTTAGGTATCGTAAAGATGCTTAAGAAAATGGTGCAGGTCTCATGGTTGGGAAAAACCCAGACTTTTCGAAAATTGCAAAAATTCAAAAATTTTCCGGCGTCTTCCAACAACTACAATTGCGAGGATACATTTTTCTTCTTCTTAATGAAATGTGTTCATCAAACCATCTTGAAATAAGATCATATGGAAGTTTTCCACAACATGAGTATTTTTTAGTAATTTGGCGTCAAACATAGTCGCCCTCTGAATTCCTGCGCTTCGTGAACGTAACGCTTTGTTTCCAGGCAGTTGGATGCCATGTAATCTAGAATGTGTTTATTATTTCATATTTCTTTGTTGGTTTCTTACATTCAATCTTCTGATATTCGTTTACAAATTAAACTTTTAGAAATAATTTAAAACCTAATTGAAATATATGAAATAAAAATTGCTAGCCTTCAGGGTGTATCAGATTGGAATGCAACAATAACATTCATTGATGCGACTCTCGAATTTCTGTGAATTACGGCTCATTGTTGACATGATTTAACTGTGTGAAAGGCAGTTATAATTGTCATGTTTGTGGTGATACTTGTTTGAAAATATTTAGTTTTCGCACCAAATGTTCCAGCATTTGTAATGGGTTTTACAAAAAATGAGACTGTTAATTCGGGGAGAAATTAAGGTACAAATAGTATTACATAACCATTAGTAAATGCGAGAAAGTATGTGATGTTGAACGCCACTAATATTAAATTATACAAAAACCCTTTGTCTATGACAATATAAATTATGGCATTCACATATTAAAAGATAAAAAATAAATGTTATGATAATAAAGAAACCTTATGTGGTGGCTGTTTTTTTCAGCTCATATCTGAAATCACCAACCTCAAATTAGTAAAAAACCATTACTATTATTCATGTTTCCCAAAAATTTATTTATGACCACAATATCTCTGCAACCAACACGGAATTTGTTATTTGGATCATGGATGGGACTCTACCGAAAATGAAGTGAGTGTTTCAAATTGAAGTTTTCCCAGGGAGAGTCCCAGTTACAATGTACGCTTCCATTGAAGTCGCTTGTGGCCAAATTATGAAATGGAATTAAAAATTTTGCTTATTTGTACGTCTTAAAAGAGTGCAAGTACTACATTGAGAATAAAATATCATGCCTTCAGCCTCAAATTAATCTTTAATAATTGGTTTTTCCAATCCAACAGATAAAAGCACGAAACACAGATTTACTGATTTGAAAAAAAAAAAGGCAACTTCATTAGACCTGCTGAAGTTCATTCATTTATGAGGCTGTTCCTGTTAATTTCTCGGTTGCTTGTCCCATTGTCTCACCATCAATAGGTAATGGCCCAAGGCTTCTTTTGTTTTTCCCCTAATTCCATATTCTACAAAATAATGTAACCTTTTGATGGTACATTGCAAAAGTTTGCATTGGTCATTCATGAGGTGGTTTGAAGTACTGTGATATAGCAGTTTATGAGTTGAATTTGAACAAGCATGCAACTCTTTTAATGAACACTTCTATCACACAATGCCTCTGCAACCAAAATAATTACACATGACAAATCAAAAACGAAGACTCGCTATGAACTTCATAATCTCTAAAAATGAAGACAATTATGTTTCTGTTATCCCATCTAAATAAACTTGCATGAATTAGGCAGTCATTGTTGAACTGCTCAAAAATTAATAGTTCTGGATAGATTTACAATAGTTTTACTTTACTTATTAAGATATTCTTTAGAAAAAGAAAATTAACTAACACCCCTTATCAGGGTTGGGATATTCGTACCTGAAAAGACTGCTTGTTTACATAACTAATTCCAAATGAAACATCACAGAACTTTAATGTATTTTTTCTATTTAAATAATTACTCTATTACTACCTGCTTCAGCTGAAGTGTTTAAAACAAGTTTAATTTTAAGACTTTAAATAAACTTTTCCATTCTTTTGATAAGCAATTAGGTCTTAAACACAAAATAAAAATGAATTGTGTCACTACACAAGAAAAGTCAAAACAGGAGGGGTGATTTCGTATTTCTTCAAAGCAGCAAAATTCTTGATGGCCGTTTTCAATTATCTTTTTGTTTATAAACAATATCACCATGTATTTAAACTATTTAGTCTTTAAACATCATTAAATATCTTATTTATCAAATATAAATACATCATACGTAAGATACATACTTACATGATTAATATTTTATTATATTAGTTATAATAGCTATTTACCCGTCATAAGAAACTTCACAAGATGAAGTTCAATTTTTTCACTATGACGAAAGAAATTGGTTTCAAAAATCCCAATCCTATTTCTCACCAGAAAATAAGAAATCCACAAATGGAAATCATTAAATGTATTTTCTTTAGTTGTGACCAAGTTCTGTAGTTTCTTTAGTTGTGTTCCTTTTAACTCAATGCAGGAAAAAACTACTAGCTACTATAACCTATCATAAAACAAACACAGAAATATTAGGTTTGATTCCTGAATCTCACCAAGAATTCCTTTCACATTCATTAAATAATATTAATAATAATCATAATTATTACAATAAGAAAAATAATGAAAAGGGAATCTGAGAACTTTAGAAAACTTAGGAAAGGAAGAATTAAAAAATAAAATAAATATGCAAAACATTTAATATTTTTCCTTTTCACACATTACAACTAGATTACATTTTCACACAATCCCAATAAATGGGAATTTTATGGCAAATCAAGTTAAATATTTAGGGCAACTTCAAATTCTGAATGGGGAGAAATTAAGCAACAAAACAGCAAAGAACAATATAACAATGGCAAAATTTAAACTGAAAAAACAACACACAAATTTTTAATGAATTAAAAAATATATTACATTACAACAGTTATGATAAAAAGAAAAAGTTCCTACTCGATGTGTCCAACAATTTAAAGAAATTATTTTCACTAGAAAGCTTCACCAACAAAGTTTTCAGGCAAATCTTTTTTTTTTCCCCTTCAGATAAATGCAATCAAGGTGAACATAATGATCAGTTTCAAATGGCATCTTCCAATAAAACTAAAAAGCTAAAAAAGGAAAAGGGTTCACAACAAACATTAGTGTAAGTATATAAAATTATCTTATAATTGTTTAGAAACTTGACAGTTGAGCAGCACTTTTTGAGTAGAAAATGAGTCAATTCAAAGAAGCCTGCCCAAAACTGGCCCAGAGGGGCTATCGAAGGATGTATTTGGACTCAGAGTTTGCCCTCCAGCTGGCAGCCAGCGCCACACTCTCACATTCTCACCCCTGATATTATGCATTTCTGTGCGCACACGTGATTCATGCTTTTCAAGAAATTCAACAGCGTCATCCCAAACACGTTTTTTTCTATCCCGTTCACTAGGAGGTATTAATTCATCCCTACAGTTGTTGATTGCAAGATAGGCAGGTAATGTATTTTGTTCGTGATGTGCTGATAAGAGATTTAATATTTTATTTACCATGCTGTATACTTCTTGTTTGTGTTTGTCTTGCCCACGCTTGTAAAGACGAGCACCAAACAAAACAGCAAAACCTGAGCCCACGAGAATTCCAAAAAAAATTAATACCTTTATCAACTTATACATCATAAGCCTCAAGTAACAAACAGGAGGCAAATCAACACGACGTGCAGCAAAATCACCATTAAATAAGAGAGCATTTATTTCTGTGAGGCCTTTGCCCACTACTTCCACCTCCCAGTGCGGATTTGCCATCACTAGAATCTTAAAATTGCGCAAATCTTTCTCCAAGTGAGGTTTTGTCATAGAGGGCATTTTCTTTGCAAGATATTTCAAAGCCTCTTCTTCAGACATTGTTGGAATCTCAACTGGATTTTTATCAGGTGGATCACAATAAGCTTTAGTTGTCAGTTCCAATATTCTTGGAATCAGAACCTTTGATACATCCAAAGCAGACTTCAACTGATTATCTGGGACACATATGTGAGGTTCCACTCCTTCCTGTCCACAAACAGGATATTTATTATCATCCGAATCAATAGCAGCCAAATGAATTGTGCTAAAGTTTGTATGCAATAAAAAATATACTGCAATTATGAAACCCACAACAGCAATGCATCCTAATACCCATTTTATTATTTTTTCATATCGAGTAAATATAGTGTTCACTCTAATTTTAGATGTAATGTTGCTGTGAGTACTAATGGGGCGATGCAATAAACTGGTGTGTCCATCTGTTGTTGAAGGTCTCGCAGAAAATAAGTGGTCATATCTGCTGGATGGAAACTTGTTATCTAACGACCCAATACTTCTTTGGGACACGAAACTCTGTGAGTATGAAGAGCTGCTTGGTTTCCAATCTGATTTAGGACTCAAAGATGGCCTGTAACTTCCAGAAAGTCTTCCAGCATTTAACCTTGTAAGAAAATCAGATTGAAATACTGGAGGTTTCACGTTTTTCTCTTCTTCCTCTGTATCTTCCTGTTCTTCTTCCTCTTCCTCCTCCTCCTCTTCTTCTTCTTCATACTTTTTAGGCTCGGGTATTCTGCTACTTGTGGGAGAAAACCTACTCGTTCTTATGGAGTTTATATATTTTGGAGAATCTATTTTGACATCTTTAAACGTAGAACGTGATGTGTTTATTACGGATTTCTCCACACTAAGCGACTTTCGTGAACGCGGGCGTAGGGCACTTAAAGAAAGATCTGAATCAGAATCGGTATCGAAAGAATCTTTCGGAACAGTTATACTGCCTACGCTTTTTCGGTTACGAGTAGTTCTCTCAGAAACACTTGACCGAGAAACATTAACCACAGAGTTGTCCGCAGCAGCAGACAGCTCAGTATGCCCAATTGTTTTCCGTCGCAAGTTCTTAACTTTAGTTGTAGGAGGCGGCATATCAACATCTTCTCCTTGGCTCTCTTCGGAACTGTAGCGAAGAAGACTCCGGCGTTGTTTGGCTGGACTGCTAGCATTATTATTTTGCAACTGCAACAGCCTTTTCAATTTCTTAATTAAAATCTTACGAGTGGTTTCTGTCACTGGGCCAACAGGTGTCCCGAGTTCTGCAAGTTTCGTTCGGATTTCACTGTCTGACCAACTATCTATCGAACCCGCACTTGACGCCATCTTCACAACACACTCGAGACAGAAAACATAAACAACAACACTGCCACTACTCCAAACTGTTTGTGCTACAACATTAAACAGTTAATACTATTACCATTTCATTCTTATCGGACGAATACTGTTTATAGCATAAAGTTTGCACGAAATCGGGCAGAACTCAGAATCAATTTAAAACCAACCACAAGTTTCGCAACCCACTAACGCTTCGCTCATGGCTTCGTGACGCTTAACAGTCGATATCGATTGTAGGCAGTGAGAATTTCGAGTAATCGAGCTCGAAGTTTGATCAACCAATGAAAAAGCAATTTGAATATTGCTGCACCCATTTCTGCAAGTATAACAAATTTAAATGTTACTCAACGGAAAAAACAACGGAAACAAACACAAAATAGATTCACCCATATTCTCGCTAAGACTGTGCACATTTTAAATGCGCATGAATTTACGCGTCTGGAAAACTAATTAGCCTCAAATCATAAGATCAAGGAATATGGAGTCCCCGTTTTAGGTAATTTTCAATCTTTTGCTTCAAGAAGTTGAAATATGAAACCTTCAAATAATTATATTAGGCTTAAACGTTTTCCTGATTTTTTTAATGCGTTAGTTTTCTCATAAATTATAAAGTACAATAATATTTTGTTTTAAAAAAATTGAGGGATGGCTGTAGGTTTTGGTACTTTCCGCATTAAATACAAAATTAACAAGCATTAACAATCAACAATTAAATTCACTTCTTTCTCCTTCACTATCAAGGGTTAGGCTAATAGCGTGTTCAGTCTTCACTCCAACCATCTTTTCCTTGGACATCCTATTTCTCTTCTTCCTAAAGGTTTATAAGATAATACTGATTTTGTTATTCTTGTTTTATCCATTCTATGTATATGTTTATATCCAGCGTTGTTTATTTTCTTTAATAATTCAGGGAAAATATGTTTAGATCAGATCTAATCTCCTTTCTTATTTGATCTAAAATCGAGCAACCTTTCACTCTCCTGAGGAATTTCATCTCTGTTGTTTGTATTTGTTGTTCCTCATTTGCTGTTATGATTCGCTTCCGTATGTTATGTATATTATAATGGCATTGGTACTGCCATTACCTTATAAAATTTCATTCTAGTTTCTTTCATCATTTTATGTTTTAAAGTTCTATGAATAGTTCCAAACATCATTTGATATTTATTTAGCTTATTTTGCATATCATTTTCCCTTTCATTGCTGATGTTGCAGCCCAAGAAATTAAAATGTGACACCGGTTCTATTATCTGCTTGTTTATAACAATTTTGGAGCGAATAAGGCATTTCCCTTTAAAAGCCATTTCGTTTTTAAAATATTAATTTTTAGATCATTTTTTTTTTTTATTTCTCCATTAATGAGAAAATTTTTATTTATTAAATTTCATTTAATTAAATTAACTTATTTTCCAGAAAGTATAGTGTATTTATCAACAAATACTTCAATATTTAATTTGAATCAATTTTGAAATTGTATTCATTATATTTTGGAGAAAAAATGAAAACACAAATAAAAAAAATTGAATTTAAAGAAGATTGTTCTCCCTGTATCATGGAGCTTTAAGCCTTCATAATATTTATAACATCTTAGCCAAAGTTTATTAGGGGGTCACAAAATAAGATTTTTTATCAATTAAAAGTTTCAACAAGTTCAAAAGATCCAATAGCTTCATACTAAGTGCAAAAAAGGGAAGTAGGTTTCACTTAAAAATAAAAATACAATAAATTTATTTCCATGCAATTCAATGGAATGAAATTGCTTAATTCTCTCATTCTCAGTTGGTGTGTAGTTTTGAAAGTGATCCTAAAGAGGTCCAATTAATGGAAGAGAACACTAAATATATGCTTAAGGCCCCATTTCTTTGAGGTTCCCTGTCATTTTTTATACAAAATTTAATTTTATTTCATAAACACTTTAAAACCTTATAAGCTTTTTGAATTGGAGTGTTCAAAATTTAAATAATATTAGGAAGACTCCATCGCTGTGTCATACTTATGGCCCCTTTAGGTATTGACCTGGCCTTGCAACAGGTTTCCCTGAACCACTCACAACGAAATCAGTCAACAAGTTAACTGTATGCAGTGTATCTATAAACTGCTCATCTCTAAATGGCTTCACTATTTTATTATAATCATTCTGACAATACAGAAACATATTAAACAATACTATATTTAAAATTAATAAATTTTTTCCAAGATAATAAAATACAATAAATAAAAGATGAATGTCGTGTAACATTGTTTGTACTACTTTCTTCTCTTGTGTAACAATTACAATTATACTGTTATTTAGGAAGCTATTTCAAGGGTATATAATTTTTAATGCATGCTTAAAAAAAAAAGAGAGAGAGAGAAGATATTAATGAAAAGAGAGAGATGAAACTCGAGATCGAGAAATATTGATGAACTCCGACACCGTTTGAGCGATGTCCACGAAGGTTTGCACATCTGTGTGTTTCTCTATGAAGAATATTTTTATGCTGTACATTCTGTTGTTTTTCCATTAGATGGTGCTTCAGTTAAATGCACCAGAACCTCATTGTTGCTGGGTGTTGCTGTGTAACACAGGGCAATGTCAGCGAGGACAGGAGGAGCGGGGAGCGTAGGTTGGAGAGAGAGAGAGAGAGAAGGAAAAGGAGAGGGGAAAGAGAGAAAGCAGGACAATGTCTGCAGGTTCTGCTAGTAACTTATAATTTTAGTTGGAGGACAACTTTTTTTATAACATTATATAACCAGACTATACAATTGTATTTTGTATTATACTGCTTTCATTATATTATACATCTCATTATTATTGATCTTTGATTATAGTGTATTATAGTTATAAAAGAAGTCTACAAAACAAAAGTATATGTAACCTTTTCACAGACACTACCTGTGCAGATTTTTCATTATATTATGTATAAATAAATAACACTAAAATACCGCAAACAAGGAGTGCAATCTTCCAAAATCATTTAGAAATAATGATTTAAATGAGACGTTGATAGAAAATAACTTACAATAATCACTTTAAAATAAATGAAAACATTGTACATAAAATTGTCGTATTTAACAGGGAAATTCATAAAGTAATCAGTCACGATGTTTCCCAAAATGGAAACAGAATAAGTAAATCTCATGAGGTTGAAACAAAGGAGGTAATAATGTAGTTACCTTCATTACTAATTTCCCTTGCAGGCAGAAATCAAAAGATAATTGTGCAGCTTCCAGCCTTTTGAAAGCTCACTACAGTTTCATTAGATTCTCAGGAAAACCCCAAAACAATGAAACAGTTTTGATTTTGACTGAAAAATGCAAATATCTGATTGTTTATTCTACTTATTCTCATACTCGATGCACACTCCTTACGACACACTTGATATCATACAACAGTAAGGTACAAAGGAAGAAACTGACTGCCAGCCATGAATTTTCTATTTACACATACCATTATATAACAGCAACTTTTTTGAATTCTTGGTATGTAAAGGTCTGATGAACTGTATATATACTATGCTATATTACTGCAGTATTCGTGTGGACTGTTTTGGTTCAAGTATTTAATTTATTGAAACGTTTTGCCAGAGTATTTCATTTGTTGTTCTTGAACAATGTGCATCCCTCTTATTGGAAAACTATTGTGTGTAGTTTTGTGCAGAGGCATGCCAATAGTAAAATGCAGTATTGAGCTCCTGGAACTTGATTTACTGTGAGTGAAACAACCCTATATGAATGATAAAATTAAAGTTATCAGAAGCTTATTTTTCTCTCCTGCAAAATTTATATTATGTCATTTACATTGTTTGATCTCTAAGATTTATGTACTGACATAATATATACGTAAAAGACTTAGCAAATAATTAAAAATATAATAGCTAATTCAGATAGTAGGAAATTAATTTGCAAAATGTGATAATATTGACTAAAATAATAATAAAAAGATGCATGTGTATATGTTCTGTCCTATCGTGTAGATTTTCACTGTAACAATCAGAAAATTGAAATCTGATAGGGGTTCTTTGCGAGCCATGACAGGACATTTTTATCATGTTTTGTCTTCATGCCACAAGGGCATCAAGTGTTTATCAAACCCCCACAATACTTGTGCAATAGGTGCACAAGCAAGTGTGTGCACTTAACACACTAAATCCAGATAGACACCATTACTAAACATTAGAAAACAAATAAAATTCTACATCTTTAAGCAAGTTATAACAAAAGAAAGAACCTTCAAGGGTTCAGAAGACACAAGCAACAATCTTCAGGAGATCCTAAGGGGTAAAATTATAGTTACTCGTACCTGTTATAGTTACTATATAGTTATATAGTTATAAGTAACTATATAGTTATATAATTATAGTTACTCATACCCTATAAAACAATCATCAACTATCACAAAAGTTAACAAACAAGAATTGCAGACATCAAAAGAATCCATTTTACCAATTTCAAACTTGTGCATAAATTGATGGAAAAGTTTGCATTATCCAGCTATGTAAGAGGTATCCAATGTTTCATTAGATATCCAGGCACTTGGGAAAATCCGAAAACAATGAAATTGTTTCAATTTTTATCAAAAAAATGCAAATATTTGATTATGTTATTCAGTTCATTTTGACACAGCAAAAACCAACTGAATTCTCATACTCAGTGCATTATTGCTTATGACACAACTGATGTCATACTATAGCAAGGCTTCAAGGAAGAGGCTGTCCACCTTTAAATATTTGCTATTCACATTTGCATTACGGAACAGCAACGTTTTTACATTCTTGCTATGTAAAGAACTGTTGCATGTACTATGTATATGCTACACTATATTATCGCATCATTCATGAAAACTGGTTTTGTTTAATTTTACATTATTGCAGTGATATAAGAGCATTTTATTTGTTGTTTTTGAGCTGTGTGCATGCTACTTTTTTGAAAACTATTTTGTCTGGTTGCAGGCCAATTGTTTGGTAACCAGAGTAAATCCTTAGGTGATGCTTCTCTGTGCAACTAGAAACATTTTAAGTTTTCGAGGATAGATAAATCTCTTCAAGATGGCTGTGCTCAAAGGAAGGTCTCAAACACTCAATAAAATGAAGAATTTTAACCATCTTGTGGTATTACTAAGTCCAAAGGACATGAAACATTCTCTCTTGATCTAATAAAATGTATGTAAGGGACAGTTGTAATTGATGACTTGTGAGCATAGAGTTTAATATTTTGAAAAAAATTGACTATGAACCTAGTGAAAATGGCAACTTAGTAATCTTTGTTAAGAAAACTGTAACAACATGAACAACACACATGTTAGACCTGGAATTAAATGTGTTAAAACTTTCAAAATTTCATTTTAATTACATATCAATGTATTTTTTCACGTAAACCACATTATCAAATAAAAATGTAAAATCTCAATTAACATGAAATTACTTGTAGAAGTACACTTCACAAGCAGCACAGAGTAATCCCAGTAGGCATCTTGTAAAATAAAATATTAACAGGCGATTCGGCTGCAGAAGTTTGTGATATGCCCATGCAGGAATAACATGAATCAACAAGTACATATAAGACCGCAAAGCATAATCTGGACTGTATTCCCACGTTTGAAATCCTTTCCCAAAGAGTAGATAGTGGGTCTACAAACAAAAAGTAAAAATTGGTATCATTAGTACATACAGTATTTCACTGTCACAGCACATATTAATTAAAGAGAACTTAAAATGAAATTCAATCATTATCATTATTATCATTATTATTATTACTATTACTATTATTATTATTATTATTATTATTATTATTATTATTATTACTATTATTATTATTATTATTACTATTACTATTATTACTATTATTATTACTATTACTATTACTATTATTATTATATTATTTTATTATTACTATTATTATTATTATTATTACTATTATTATTATTGAGCTTTTATATTTCGTTATCAGGACATGCACTACACCATGAACAGGACTACAGCAGAAAATTTATTCTCGATATCTTTACTCACTGGTTCCCAGTAGTTGAATGTCTCATCACAGTCCGTAATATGGCTCCAAATAGCAGCACAAAAACGAGCAGAAAGTAGCACCTTAAATGCAATGTCTCCTGTTGGGTAGATTATTCCCATATCAGCTGGATTTGGAGCCATATTGACAGTTCAGCACATCTGTTTAAAGAAAATTTTCTTTATTACAAAAACATGTTCATGTTTGATAAAGTGTAAAACAATTTATTGTTTACAATTATTGATGTTATATACTAGAATCTGCCCTTTTTTTATAAATGGTAACATGTTGTGTTTGTTTTAATGCTTGAAAATACTTCTCAACTGACAATCAAAACAAGTATTGAACTATATCTGAAAGAAAAATCACATTTTTATTTTAAATATACTTATACTTTAGAACTATTAATTCACTATCTCAGAAAATTTGAAATTCATTGACATTTTGGAAAAATTCTTTTGTTGTTTGCTGGGGAGAGACCTAACTAGCATTCTTATTTAGAATGTTGAAAAGTATAAAAATGTATAATTTTCAAAGATATCAGTTATTTCAGTGACAATCAATTATACATCAATATGCTTTTAAAAGAAGTAAGCACAAGTATGTTACTTTCTAACATTTTGATAATTAAAATTCCATACAAGCAGTATTAACATTATATACAGATGACTTGGAATAAATGTTAGAAACTTGTAGGCCATTAAGAGGTTGAAATTGATCACTTTTTGCAATAAGCATACAGCGTGAAATTGCATATACCAGTATTATAAGCATTTACACATGTGGCGTTTGTCCCAGGTTTGTAGGCAACCTTGTATACACACACACACACATTCGGCAGGAACATAAAATCTCTACTTAAAACATGACCTGCCAAACATAAGTATACAAAGGGTTGCCTCAAAATCAGGGGCTGAAAATAGAAAAATTCTTTTTTGTCCCTCTTGTCAGCAAAAATATATTGGAACCTGTTCTACCAAACATAAACATAAATACAAGACTTAGAAATATCCTAACTCGCTAGTATTATTATCGACAACTTACACCTCCCCCACTGACATCTGTTCAAAAAATCTGATCCTGGCCTATGTCCAATTTGTGGGTCTCCTATTACTACAACCCATATTATTGTTCAATATATACAGGAACTCTTCAATGTAGGAACAATCCTGAAATTAATCTTGATATGCATAATGATCAACTCCCCATTGGAATGTATTAAAATTGCCTACCTACTAAGGCACTCTCACCTTGAGAAAATTATTAAAAATGGTTAAAATCTGTCAATTAAATACATGTCATTACAAGTAGTATCTGAGGTCATTAATGACCATGTAGTTGAAAAGTGAATTGAAATATAAAATCAACCAATCAAAGATCCCTCTTCTTTAAAATATGAATTTGGCTTAACATCTGATATATGAATACATAATCCCCAAAACACTATTTTTTTAATTACATGTAATTAACATTTATACTCTAATATCATCTAATCAAATACTCCCTACACTTGTTTTCTTCACAATGACAAGAAAAAAAATGTTGAGTATTTACACCATAAAATAATCACCTCTAATTTTACTTTTTTAGCCCAATAATGAAAATAAACTAAGTAAAAGTAAACAATTTTATTTGTCAATAACTGTTTCAAAATTATTTTAACTGTTTACTTAAATAGAAAATAAATAATATCATGCTTTGTGCATCAATGTGCATCAATTCACATATTTTTTTCATAAAAGCAATATCATTGTTAAGCAACTTGCAACTGAATTTTAAAAAAAATTAAAACTTAACACAATAATACAGATATTGAGACTTTAAATAATGCTTGTGTTTTAGTGCTGAAAACTTATAATGCAGAGCTACCAGGAAATGTGAAAGGATGAGTTTTACTGACACTAACCCCTGCTGAAACTGACAATAAATGAACATATATTAGTACACCAATAGTAACAAACTGAAATATCATTCTAAATAACTAAATAGGGTACAATTAAAAATATTTTCATTTACCAGAATGTAATTTTCAGATTTCTATTCATCTTCCATAGAAACAAAATGACCCCAAAAAATAAAATAAATTTGAAAGCCGTGACATTATAATGAACACACTCATTTGAGAAACCCTTACTTAGCAATTGATCCAATGCGCCACGCACAATACCAAATTACCCGAAAATTCACCATTTACAAATTTCTGGGTTGAACTTCGGGTATCATGTTTTATTTTTACAGTTCTGGTAATGAACTTAACATTAGAAAAATTCATAACCTTACTAACATAGTGTATTTTGCGATCTTAAAACCATATTCAAAGAATACTGTAAACAAAAATTTCATTTTCGTTCGTTTTCGATACAGAATATTTTCTAAAAGAAAAAAAGTTTTAAAAACGCATACCAATATCAAAGAAATACAACTGACACCCTGCCAACACAGTACCAGCGGCCACGACGCGGGCCTGCCACGACCAGGCCACGACCAGCCACGACGAGCCCCACCGGCACGAACAGCACAAATGTCAATGTCATACGTCACACCAACCACCACTCGCACGGCACGGCGGCAGCCCACGGCAGCCAGATGGCAGCTCTCTCTCGATGGCAGAGGTTTCCATTCAATGATACATAGACAAAGACATAGGTGGGCTGTTGCGCAACCTATCCGGCTCCAGCCATTGAGCTTCATGCAATAGTTTGCATCACAATATTTGCGGCAATTTTAAATCCAACCACATACAAAAAATTCTCACCTTGTTACAAGTAATTGAAACAGATATTTGAAGTTTTTTTTAAATATTGCATCTTTTATTTCAACTACACCTTCGTTGTGTTATTTTTAGTTGGTCGTTGAAAATTGTCTCTTTAGGCCACTTTCAAAACGTTTCTCAAGATTTCTCACTTGCCATGCAGCGGGGCGACCAGCGTCTGGCCCAGAGTATACTATGGTCTGGCCTGGCTTTTCAAACGCAGTGCTCTCTATTGTGATCAGATGATTCGCTGCGCAGAAAGAGCTAAAATCGCGTGCGCCAAAGCAGCTTACCAATCTCTTTGCATCATGTTAAAAAAGAGACCAAAATGATTGTTTATTTAATATTATTATATTCAATGGTATCCTTTTGTATTAGATGTGTACTATTACTTGGTCGATTCAGATTTTTAGTCTTCCATCCGTTTTATGCAAGATGCAAAAGAAAAAAAAATATCAGTTTCATGCATCTCTACCCACTGTTAACATGCAATCCTGCAGGTTCGTTAAGTGCACTTGTACCTTCCTGTATGTTAAGAAATTTAACATCCTTAGCAAAGTAAACAACCATCGATTGATCGCAAGTCACATGTTCCTTAAGAAAAAAACATGGCGATGTGCAAAGCAAATCAGATTCAAACAACTCGGAAGTAATTCTCATCGGTTCGGGGGATAATTATTCTTAATCATAATATTATTAATAGTACAAATAGAAAAAGGTAAATTATACTTTTTTAACGAGGCATCTGTGGGTAGTATCTCCAAGATGGAATATGGCACGACTTTCTCGGTCTTGCCGCAAGATGTCGCATGATCGCGACCGTATCAAGCTATGCCGCAGATCAAGCGGCACGACCGAGAAAAACGCGAAAAGCCGCGCCATATTCCATCTTGGAGGTACTACCCTCAGCTGCCTCGTTAGAAAAACCCAAGTACAGGTAAATCAACCTCATTTTTCTCACATTCCACCAATGAAACCCTACTCCGGTAATCATATTTACTGAAGATGTGACGGAGTCGCCGCTGGAAGTCTACGCCCCAATTTCCTAACTGAACGTCGTTTTAAGTATCTTTAGGTTCAGGTGAATTATTTGCATCTACCTTTCTCTAACCACGGTATATGAATATTTTTAATATAGATATATCGCAAGCAACACCTCACAATATCGTACTAATGTGCCGCAGCAACAGAATTCATGTGTTTACTATCGCAGTAATGTCGTGAATTTCCGCATAATTCGTGAAATTGTATGGTGACCGATAAAATGCTGAACATGCCACGAGATGTGACAGTGTTATTACTCATAACATTTCTAGGTATGTTAATAGCTATAAATATAAATTGTTTGATTTCCTTTAATACAAGAGGACACTGGGACGTCGTGGCAGCAATCACAGACACGAGCTTCAGATATTTAGATTTATTAATAATTAAGTATTTACAAATAAATAGTTTGAACAATTATTTACGGCTCTGATAGACCCTATCCCCCAATCGCAGGAGCGATCCTTAAATGATTCAAGATCTGTCTGACCCGTGGCTCTCGCCACTCCTCCGCGAGCTTCTTCACACAGAGTAGGGCTCCGTGACCGCAGTCACCCGTGGAAAAGATGTTCCACAACGGCGTCCTAACGCATGGGTTACCCTACGAACATCGCTCGTCTCCGCACTGCCCTGGGCTGCTTTGTGCATTCGTACGAGGTTTTCACTCAGCTCAAAACCCAATCCCGCGCTTTGCGTTCTCGCTTCAAACCACGTGACACGCCACGTCATCTTGCGTTCGCGCGGTGATTCACCCCACGTGACTGCCTCGCCGCCACGAATTGTGGGCATCCCTTTTCATGAATTTCTGGAAGTTCCCAAAATACCTTGGGGTACCTCCGCCCCCTAGCTACCGTCTATTCAAACTTACCTACTTTCTCCTACCGGCCTTTCTGCCATGTCTGCCTGGCGCCGGCCTTCCTGCCCACGAGGTTCAATGGCAATACATACGTTACAATACCATCGTATATAATAACTCTTACCACCATTCTACTATACTTCGGTTTAAATAGAATAACTTGTAACTTTTGTTTGGCTAGATGCGGTTATCCAATTGGCAGCTTCATTGCTTCTTAATTTTTGGTTTTGATGCTCTCTATTGCATAACTGTGCTCCGGCTGATTATATGTGAGAAGTCATTCTATTTAAATAGGAGAATAGAGACTCACTTTGGAGCCTACAAAACTTACTAGAGTACTAAATAATAATAATAATAATAATAATAATAATAATAATAATAATAATAACAACAACAACAACAATAACAACTAGCATACCTGAGCGAGAAATCTCTCATGTTAAACCCCACCCTAATTGTTCTAAAGGATATCGTAAAACTGTAACATGTCCGTTTCCATCGTTGTTCCTTTCACAATTAGGTACGCAGCACTTGTAGACCACCGCAAATTCTTAAATGAAGGTTGCACTCCACGCATAAGAGACAATCTTCATCGGTATCAAGCAACTATTAATAGTACTTTTAGTTGTTGCTGCGAGAGCAAAACTAAGCTTTGAAGCGTGACTAAAAGACGGCCACCTGCACCAAGGGCTGAAATATAGTTCATGGAGAAATATATTCTGTATTCCTCCACGTACAGGTGGTATTTGGTAGTATCGATTAGCACCAACCCGGCAAAAATTAATAGAATGTCCAAGAATATCTCATCCTATAGATTATGGTGTAAGGAATGTTTCTTCGAAGCCTTTGGACTTATAATTTTAGTGTTAAGGCCATAAAACGCTTCGTTTAGGAGTTATTTGATGATAAAAGTGTTCGTGTGTTGCGGGTTGCATCTGGCATTAATATGTGTCTGCGTTTACTTCATATTATCAAAGTGCAATTCGTCAGGTCTCTGTGAAATTATCTTTCTTTAGAGACCTCATTTATAAAGATCGGTTAAGTGTTAGAGCCGCAAAAGATATGTATAGTACTGAAATAATATAGGAGACGATAGTTCAGGACCAACTAGTGCCTAAAAATTACCGTAAATACATCCTCAAAGATACCAACGTTATCGATGACAAATATCGGTTATGTGGAGAGTATAGAGAAGATATAGATCATATTATAAGTGGAGGCAGCTCTCTAGCATCCTCAGAGTATATAAAAGGACAGGACGGCCTTCGTAAAGTGGTTCATCAGCAACTACTTCTGATGGGTAACCGGACACTGCATTACAAGTACACTCCCGAACCAGTCACACACGGATTAAACACTTCCAAACTTTTTAGCTGTGGTAAAAAAATGTTTATCGTAGTCACAGTCACATCCTTCACATACATTGAGGGTTGATTCCTCGAAACGCTCCACTTGTGAGCTATTATTTTCAATCAATTCAATAATGCATTGACACATTTCGTGTTATTTTTCATTTACACTTTCTGGTGGTGATAAACCTTTGTTAAAAAAGACAAACAAACAAACTCAAGACAAACTCGACTATGTTAAAGGGATTTAAAACAACTTGCTGTGACCATTGCGGATGTTCTTTCGTAACAGGGAAAGATGAACTGGGTTTATTGCAGGGCCGCTGACGGATCCGAGCCTCACTAGTGACCTTCGAGTTCCTCGCGCCAGCTCGCCCGCAGTGAGGACTGCCCAAACAGATCGGTAGAAGCCCCTCTCTTTTTCACAGTGTTCACATCTGTTTTTCAATGCTTTATTTGGAGACCTTGCAATAGAAACTGGTAGCTAATTTTCTGCATAAGTGTTTCTGATGGCAATTCATGCATATCATCAACATTTCGAGGTGTTAAGACATGAAGGATCTTATACTTCCCTTATGAGAACGCCTCACCTACTCACTCAGAAACCGTGAAAATATTTCTATTCCAATCTTTGGAAAATATAACAAGAAAAGCTAACATTATTCACAAATAGAATTTTCACGTTTCCTTTACCACATACAAATCCTTGCCACTGCTGACGGGGCCATCCGGACAAGAAGCGATCACAGACAGGTAAATCGCTGCAAAGTGGCGACCGAGGGGTCGGCGGTTCCAGCGACGCCCTACGAACCCAGGCAAGTCCGCAGGCGCAATCAGCGCCCGCACAGGTACAGCTAACTCAGCGGTCGCAACAGCGAGGTAAGCGGCCCCGTTTATTGTTTTATTTCTTGAAATTTCATATGACGTTTCGAAATTTCATATCACGTTTTCGAAAAAGGATCCATTTTAAATTCATTGTTTGTATTATATCCCTTGTTATTGGAAAACAATATTTAAACACACTTATGTTAATTTCATTATTTTTTAAATTGTATTATTTGTATTATCTTTTGTTTATTTTTTTAAAATATTTTTTATTTATTTGTACATTTCTACACTGATGACGGCAAAACAGTCGGCAGGCGGCTTTCTGAATAAATCTCAATTGACAAAGATTACTTCAATTATTTCATCATTTAATGTTAACAACATTCTATTAGCATTACCACAATTAAAAGACTTCAACTCAAATTTTCAACGGGCGTCTCCATTTTCAAGTAAAATTACAGTTTTGATATCATTAAAATATGTGTAAGGGAGGGTAGATTTATTATGCAAAAAAGCTATCAGGTGAAACATAACATTTTAAGTATGTAGCTTAAATGCCATTCATATGTGAATACCACACAAAAAACTTGAAAAATATTCTTTAATACGAAAAAATGTACGCAATACGTAACTGAACATAAAAATGTAATATTTCTTTATATTTTTACATTACTATATATTATATATTTATGATAATTAATATGTCGAAAAAATAACACGTTACATTTTATCTAATTTTAGTTAAGGTTGGTGGTGGTTGTTAAGGTTCTGCACTCCGTGTAAACTTACAAGCATTTTACGGGACATTTATACTCAGGAATTTTTTCACACGATTATTGAATTTTAATGTAGGTAATATTTATTCCAATGATAATAATTAATAAAGTTGTCTAAAATTAATATTTATAAATCCGACTGTTTATAAAAAATATGAAGATAGTCCCACTCAGAGACCCAAATTTGCTTCGATGCACCTTGTTATGCTCGATGGAGTGCACGTACACCCACATCTTCCATACATTATTTTTGTATCATATCGCAAGTGAGCATCAACGTTAAGATCAATATTTACGTTGAACCATCAAAATGAAAAGGTACTGGCTTGATAGATAAACCTGTCCGATGGCGCTTCTTACGAAAATTTGAGAAAGAGATATGCAGCCTAAACCTCAGCAAACCGAAAGCAAACGTGACACGAAACGCAAACCATGGCAAACGCACAATACAATTTAAAACTTATTATTGCTATAGGAAACCTTCATGTACCCTGCACACGAGCGTTGTGTTGACGCGTGTCACCTGGCGTTGATGACGTTAGCTGCGTCGATGCCTGCGCAAACCAGTCACTTAATGCGCGTCGTAGATTAACACTGTCTTACGCTAGAGGGCACACGAGCGCTCTGGCGACGTGCGTTGTGCCCACAGCTCAAGTAAGACGCTCAAGCTAAAACATGTCAGTGCGTTTCTTAGCTTTCAAAGCGCGACGCCGCTAGGCGATGCGCGTTGGTAACAACGCACGTCGCCAAGAGTGTTCATGAGGCGTTTCGCATACCTTACAGTCAGAGAGTGTACTATGCGTAGGGTTAAATTACGACGCGCGTTAAGTTACTCGTGTGCGTAAAAGACACAGCTCACGTCGCCAGCGTTACATGACGCGTGTCAACGTATCGCTCTTGTGCAGGGGCCCTTACGCGCAATCGTGAACAAGCCAACCAACATTTCCCCGCGAAAGTGAAATTTCCGCAACCGCTAAACCAATTTTTTCTCCGCTGACTACATTCAAAATCCGCTAAATCTGGCGGGAATTCCGCTGATCTGGCAACACTGACCACAACGTGTCCGAAATGTTGACTGCAAAACAACTGTGTGGTACCCAGTAAAATTTGCTGACGGCAATGTATTTTTCGACCAACCAATTGGGCTGGAGTGTGAGCAGTTGTGGGAGTGTCAAAGTGAGAGTTCAGTGCATGTAATTGGAGGCTAGGGGCAGTTTTCAAGAATGATTTACATTGTTCCAATACTGTCACTAAAAGGAATGTTATAAGAATTGACACAAAATCATGTGAAAAAGATGAGAATAAATATGCGTGTGAATTAAGTCATGGATATAAATCGACATGCCATAAATTCTGAATTTCATAGAGCCTGTGCTGTTTTCTTTCATTATGCTCTTTAAGCCTGCAACAGGCCAAATTGTCACAAAGTTATGCATATAAATATTTTTTGAAAAGGAAGTTCTAAAGTGGAGTTTTCTTGCATTTTATCAACGTAATTACATTCATGTGCGAACATTGTCCATTTGGGGAATGACAACAATAATAGGGACTATCATTTCACAAGAACAAGTAAGCCAATGTTTGAGAAATGGGAATCAATTATGTTGCTAATCAAAAGAATTGACAAATAATGAATTAGAGGAATGGAGATAATAAAAACATCCAAAACGGGCATGATGAGTTTCACTTGCATACAGGTGATATGTACCAATAGTATTGAAGGTGTTAGTATATTATATTTTCTGATTTTTGTATTTTACATAATATTGGTGAACAAGAAAATTATCTAAAATTCGTAATACATAAGAATCTGAAGAAAACAGCATTTTGGAGGATAACAGTTTCGTCTGTGGACCTGTTAATTTTTAATCCAAAGAGTGAGCAATTTTTCTCCAGCGGTTGACTTTGTGACAATGAAAGGCTCTTTGTATAACTGGCATTGCTACAGCGAAATGTATACAATTTTCTATACATATTTAGATTTTAAGATTTCACTTTTATGTGCACATAAAAAGTGTGTAATAAGTGGTTTAATGTGGTTACATTGGTTGTTTCACAGCAGTGATAGTATGAGTAACACGAGTTTCATATTGACCAGTGTATATCTTCTTATTCCAAATAAAATTTCTTTCCGTGTATTCATATGTTGAAATACATTTTAATTATGAATTTTTGAACATTTGTTAATTTCGGATCTATAACAGACTTATTTAAGATTCATATCTTATTTTAATTTGTGCATTAGCTTATTTTATATAGTAATTTTGGAAACTAAAGTAATTTTATATACACAAATGTTCTGTATTGTGTAGCCTAATACAATAATAGAGGACTAAAAGATTGAAAATTTTTTTTTGTGGTTAAGATTGTGCAAATGAAAGTTTCGTATTCATTTTAAAACAGTTCAATAATTTTCATTTGTGTTATATCACTTCAATTAGTTATAATTACGTGAAATTTCAAGACCCGGTATTGACGGCATGTTGTTTTGATAATGAGACAATATTGATGTACTAATGGTCACTAGGTGTATTTTGACAATTTTCTAAATTCATGAATTCAATATTCATGTGTTTGGTCCTACAGCAAAGCGAGTTGATTTGTGTGTTATTACTTATAATGATTTTGTAAAAAATGAATTGTTATTTATATTGTGTATGACTAAGTACTGTATACTTACTTAATTCAGAAATAAATAGTGTGTATTTAAAATAACTGTATTTTGCACTGCCTTGGCTAAAATTTCCTTCATTGACTTGGAATTTAAAATCCTATTAATTGTTGACTTCTAAATTGCCTCGCGCATTAATTTGACATAAAATACATTCTATTTATTATATAATTATATCTGGCATTTTGGAAAAATTGCTAGATACAGAAATTTCAAATGTCGCGGTTCACGTCTGCCCTCCATTTCGATTGGTAGGCTGCCTTTCAACGCCTATTGGCTGGTTGGGACAGTAAATGGATGCTTCTTTCTGATTCGTTACTTCGTCAGAGTGAGAGGGTCGATTCTCTCCTCCACGAAAATAAGAGCGTTCAAATTAACATTGAGTGCCGTTTCTAGTATATACTCTCTGATTGGTGCCTCAACAAATTGGAGTAGCAACTCGTCGAATGACGGAAATGAAATTTCAAACTTCAGAACACAATGAAAGGTAAGCAATTGATATACATTAATTTTAAAAAATTAAAAGTCTATATTCAAGCATTCGTTAAAATTTATGCATAGTGTAACTGTCAGGTATATTCATCTCCGCGCACGAGGTTCTGGCTTTGATTCCCACTGCGCTATCGATTGTATATATTAGGTATGCTTCGGAGACAATTGCCGGTAATACAATTCATACAAAACAAAAATAACTTTGTTTCGATAAAACGATGATCGCACTCCAGCATTATTGTGGCCACGACTTACACAAATAAAATTATTTTATTTCCACAATTTCACTACTCTGGTAAATATTGCAATAATGAAAGATCTTCCACACATACTCGTATTCACAATGCTCGCAGACCTTCACCGCTGCGGGAATATGCGAATATGGAATATGAGATCGGTGACCAGACCCCATCTTTCTATGCTGTAAGTTGGTAACAAGAATTGATAAAATATTCACTCCCGTGGAATAACTATATTTCCCGTTGAGCACTAGAAAACATGCACAGTGACGTCCAGAAGGAAAGTAGAAGAACTATCTTAATATTTTTCGAAAGATCATGAGAAAATTTACGAAAAACCTGATGGAAATGGGGTAATTGACCGTAAGCTGAGCTGCAAGACTTTACTGACACATTGGTCTTTTAGAAGTATATAATACAAATATTAACTAATATATTTGTTATGTATTAGGTCAGTTGGTAACACTGACTACGGCTTCTCCCCCTCCTCCCGCCGGCCGGCACAACAGTAGCGCAGGAATCTGTTTATGTTCTCGAGTGGTGTTGTGACCGCGTGTGCCGCGCCAGTATATCAAATGTATCATACAGATGAATAACGTGCTATTGTTACGAGCTAGTGATGTTATTTATTAACCCACAAATGCAACAGTGGTGTCAGGAGTGGATACATAACTAACGCCGCGTTAAGCAAGCAAAAGTGAACTCGTGCGGAATCTAACCACAACGCGACCGCGCCGTGACGAAGAAAAGTGTATCGCCTCGCGGGTTTATTCATCAGTGCACAAAGTTTCCCCACCATGTCAAACGCAGTTTCCACGGAACTTTTCCAAACTCTGTCGGAAATGATTGCTAACGCTCTCAGACAGTCCACTGACCATAAGCTGAGCGTAAGACGTAGCCAGCAATGAGTCAGCGTCGTCAGCATCGCCTCGGCCACCACAGTTCGCGACGCCAGCATACCGCGCCGCCGATGGGACCACCGTAGGTGACTATTTTACACGATTCACCTGGGCGCTCAATGTGAGTAAGGTTCCCGAAAATGAACGACGCTTGAAGATACTCGTAAGTCCCATCGACCCGGAAACCCTCTCCTACAACGACATCCAGTCCAAACTGATTAGTCATTATGATATCAGCCGTAACAAATATGCTGAAAGCATAAGATTTCGGAGCATGTCGCAGCAGGCAGGAGAATCGATTGCCAGTTTCACCCTCCGGCTGAGACAAAGAGCCGCGCACTGTGAGTATGGAACATTTTTAGACCGCATGTTAATCGAACAACTGCTTAAAGGCGTAGAATCAAGGGACATGTGCGACGAGATTATTGCCAAGAAACCAGAGAGTTTTGCCGTCCCGTACGAGATAGCGTGCGCACTCGAAGCTACGTGTTTCGTGTGAAACACGGCCGACGAGGTTAAAAATCCGGAGTTATCCTCGAGAAGTGAACCCACAAACCGGATTGGCTACGAGAAACCACCGGCACGGAAGAACAACAAAGGCCGGAACCCGTGGTCAGTGCAGAGTCCGGGACGCCAAGTGCTATACGTGCGGAAAAAAGGGGCATATCAGCAGAGTATGCAGGTCGCGTTCGCTTGCTAACCAGGTCTACGAATCCGACGACCCAGTTGATCAGATCGACGTGTTAAAAGTCGAGGTCATCGGATCGGTACCATCACCCAGGCGAGAAATGCTGGCTGTACAGATAGAGGGCACTACAGTCGACATGGAATTCGATACGGGTTCTCCTTGCGCGATCATGAGTCAAGAGAAGTTTGGCACCATCATCCCCAATTTCAAGTTGCGTAAGACAGGCCGACGTTTCGTGAGTTATTCACACCATCCTATTCGTTGCATCGGTTTCACCCGAGTTCAGCTTACTATGGAGCTACGACGAAGATGCTCGTCCTTTACTTGGTGGACGGCGAATCGACACGCTCCTGGGCCGGGAATGGATCAAAGAGTTCAAGCACGAAATCGACTTCATGGAAATGAACGAAGAGCCATCGTTCAGGAGCACGAGACGTGCCGTTATCATCCACCGATACCAGGACGTCTTCAGTGATATCCCTGGGAAGCTATCAGGCCCTCCAGCGAAGATGCACCTGAGACCTGGAGCCACGCCTACGTTCGTTCGAGCACGAGACGTGCCTGTAGCCCTGAGAGATGCTTATGCGAAAGAGATCGACGCCAAAATCGCCAGCGCAGACTACTGTTCCAGAATGCCGATACTGACAGTCAATAAGGTTCGGAATGCAGGTCCGCACAGTGGGAAGACACAATGGAACATGATGACTTGATTTGTTTACAGTTCACCAGGTTCAACAGCTTCCGTCAGAGCTGAAACCATCGCACGAGAAACAAGGAAAGACCTGCATCTTGGCAGAATGGTAAAGTTATGGAAGAAGGCCAAGACCTCGCTCGCCATAACTTCAAGGCACCCGAGGCAAAGTACACACTTGCTGCCAATTGCCTGATTTTGAACACATAGTGATTCCACCTGCACTGCGAGAGGCCATCCTCAATGATCTGCACGCAGCTCACCTGGGTATCGTCAAGATGAAGGGAATGGCACGTTCCTTCGTTTTCTGGCCAGGAATTGACGCTGACATCGAAAAGTTGGCGAAATC
Organism: Teleogryllus oceanicus; assembly: GCA_964035755.1. Lineage (NCBI taxonomy): Eukaryota > Metazoa > Arthropoda > Insecta > Orthoptera > Gryllidae > Teleogryllus > Teleogryllus oceanicus. The sequence continues at coordinate 35,333,115 of CAXIVR010000011.1, read as the reverse complement.
CTGTACCACATGCGCTGCCCAGGCTCATGCTCCACCCAAGTTCCGCGACCACCACTGGGAGTATCCGAGGGCACCATGGGAGCGCATCCATATCGATTACGCGGGCCAGTAGCTGATACTATGCTACTCATCGTTGTAGACGCCTACAGCAAGTGGCTCGAGGTCAGGCCAACAACCTCCACAACAGCAGCAGCAACAATTGCTCTGTTGGACGATTTATTCACGGCGTACGGGACTCCTGTCACAGTCGTCTCAGACAACGGCCGACAGTTCATCGCGGAAGAGTTCAAGGCCTTTCTGAAGAACAGTGGTGTGAAATATCATAAGCTCATAGCGCCCTATCACCCATCGACAAATGGCCAAGCAGAACGGTATGTCCAAACGGTGAAGGACGCCCTCCACGCCATGAAGACCACCAAAGGAACGCTGCGGACCAACCTGAACGAGTTTCTCCGACAATTTAGGAAGGCGCCTCATTCTACCACTGGACAGTCCCCATCTCGGCTGTTTCTGGGAAGAGAGCTTCGAACACGTCTAAACCTGACAAGACCCGAAGATGTTCGCACAAAGATCTGTCAAAAACAAAGGGCAGAAATGGACTCTACGTTTCGCACTCTTGAAGTGGGCCAGTCCGTCTACTTTCTATCCGGCAACCCGAACATGGACAGATGGCTTCCTGGTACCATCGCAGCCCGCATCGGAGTCTCACTATAGGTCTACTACCAGGGAAAACGGGTCAAGCGACATATCGACCAACTTCGGAAATTTTCAGAAGAACAACAGACCGCAGGGGACCAGACACCGACCACCGACGAAGTAGGCGGAACTACACCCAGGCGACGACGGATCCACTTCTTCCAAACACCAGCAACCACAGCATCAGTTGAGAGGCGCCAGAAGCTGCTCGTGCCAACGTGACTCAGCATCAGTCCAGACACCAGCTACACTAGTCACACTGCGAAATCCAGACCGAGATTCTCATTTACTACATACACCAATATTACCCGCAGATCCACACGCATGTGTCGTGCACTTACGTTATTCCCCATAGTTGTAACCAGGATCATTTAAAAGAGGGAAGAAATGTTATGTATTAGGTCAGTTGGTAACACTGACTCCGGCTTCTCCCCCTCCTCCCGCCGGCCGGCACAACAGTAGCGCAGGAGTCTGTTTATGTTCTCGAGTGGTGGTGTGACCGCGTGTGCCGCGCCAGTATATCAAATGTATCCTATAGATGAATAAAGTGCTATTGTTACGAGCTAGTGATGTTATTTATTAACCCACAAATACAACAATATTAAATACTAATGTTAAAATCAATATTTTTATCCTTTTGATGCTCAGGGCTGGTTATGTAATCGTTCTTTATGGAATCCATAGCTTATTGGTTCTATAAAAGTCAATTTAGCGGCAAATGTGTTTCTTCTGAAATCTATAAAGCTTTCTATATCTTATAGGTCCTGAAACGGTTTTACAAATGCTTATGGGTTCAACAATGTAGCTATGAAAACATGTCTTCCTGTCTCCATGAATTCAATAAATAAACAACATGGCGACTCCACACTGCTTCAAAAGCTGTTCGTGGCTATTGGTGTCCGTGTGTTGTGCTTACGTGACTTTACGAGTTATTTGATGTGAGTGCGTTTATGTGAATTTTTGTGTTAAATTAGTGAATGCAACAATATTCATTAATAACAATTCACACATTTGTGCGTGTAAATATTGTGACCATACGCAGATTAGATTTGATTTAAGATTAAATTTGTTTATGATTGTTAATTTCTGCTGTAATATTTGTGCATAACAGTTCACTTTTTCTTCAGTTTTTATTCCTTTATCATCGACTTTGGAATCATCACAGCAGATATGACCGACGAATTGTTAGTAATGTTTTTGCAAATTTTGTAATTATTATATAATCATATGTTGAAATAAACTTTTAAAATAATTGGTAAATCCGAGTAAATTCTTTACATAATTTAACCCCATCATCATCTTCGACATCATCGGAAGATGAATATTAACTTCGAAACCTAGGTATTTCGAGAGAGAAAATCCCATAGCGGGGTTTGGGGTTAGACGACCTAGATTTTAAATTGCGGTTCAGATTGTTCAGGTCGTGGTCATGAATACTCATGAAATTGGACATAATTTGCAGCAACGCTCACAAAGAAATATGGCAATTTCAGCCCTAACGCAAATTCTGATTTGCCTGAGATTTTATGCAACAGTTACATATCAGATTGTGATAAGGGACACATTTAAACTTCGTACCAGTACTGGGTGTCGCATAATTATGAAAATCACAATTACATCGCTATGCTTCGACCGCTGTATGTGAAAATGCCAGGCAATGAATTGGAGCTGGGGAAAACAAAGTTGGATTTTGGGAAAACAGCGAGTTTTCCGAATGTAGCAGGCTGCATTGATGGAACCTGTGTAAGAATTCAGACAACAGGTGATGACAACGCAGAATTATTCAAATGGAGAAAAGGTTACTTTGCTGTAAATGTGAAATTAGTTTGCGATTCAAAACTGAAAATTTGTGAAGTTGTTGCAAGATGGCCAGGGTCAGTTCATGGCAATGCAGTGTTCGACTCGAGCTATCTTCCAGCCCAGTTTGAGGCAACCTGAGTACAGAAATTGCAACTTACTGGTCGATAGCGGTATGCTTGCCATACCTACAAAATGACTGAAAATAGATACAATTCAGCCCATGTGTTGGCTGGAAATTGTACAGAGTGCACAAATGGCTTGTGGAAAGGAGCTTCTCATGTCATTGGGTTTTCGCACCCAGATTATATTACTGCAACAACTGTGTCACGCAACAATGCTGTAAATGAACGGTGATGAGGTGCCTGAAGATTTTATTGTTAATGATGAACAGTTGACTTGGTTGTATTGAATGGAAATGGAGCAGGTAATGCTCTGCAAGCAGCAATAATAAATACAATTTTTAACTCAGTTGTTTATTTTTATCATTTCTAACTCAAATTTTTTGTGCCTTAATTCTTCAGCCTTAATTTCTAATGATACATTCAGAATATTTTCTTTAATTTTCCTATCCATTTTCAGAGACTCTATTCTCTCTGAATGTTCCTTCATTGATTGCATTCTTTCCTCTCGTTCCATCACCAATTCACTAACCTTCAATTTGAGGACAAGAAGAGAATCTTTTACATTGAACATCTCTTTTCCTTGTGATTGATTGAATTGTTCTGGGATAACACACGGGGTACAGGAGAAAGCAATGGAAATGGAGGACGTTGTAGAAGTGGAGATCCCAGAGGAGTGATAATTGGAAGGAGATCCGAAAATAATAAAGGATATACATTAAAAGAATGACTGTTTGAGGGCTCCGAAGGTGAATCTCAACAACGTTGCACAGTGGTGTAATGTCCTCATCGAAGTATCCATTTTCAAAGTTGCGTCAATGACAGCGATCTCAGCCACATCTGCAAAATGTTATATTTATTGCATTTAAAAATGTTATACTTACCAGGGCTCTGCCACTAGATAGGCTGGGCCTGTTCTTATTTGAATTGTATTTGAATTCCGCCATCTTAGACCGTATTGGGCCAATAGCGTCGAAGGGCGCAAAGGCGCTGTGCGCAAAATCTACAGGCCGCACCCAGCCATTATTCACGTGCTTTGTGCGTAAACGTAACGGTGTCCTGTGAACGTTTTTGAGTTGGTGTGTTTCTGAGTTTCTGAGACGGTGCTCTGTGCTGTAAACTCGAAATGCTCCAATTTAGGCATTGTTGGGTTCCCAATTGCTGAAACAACAAAACATAAGGAGGGGACGGCAATTCTTTAGGTTTTCAACAGATCCAGAAAGGTAAGCGATATGAAATGCTTAGTTCGATAAAAATATTTCATATACTATTTAGTGACCTAGTAAATTAACAATGACACTAGTACATGAAATTAATTTAATTAATGTAATTGTATGTCAGGTTATTGTAAACACAATTATTATGAACATCCAATATATTAGTCATGGAAGCACTAGTTGCTTTAATAATCATGTAATTGATAAGTTATAATAGCTATAATAACATTAAGGTGATTTTGATATAACTATAATAGCTCAATAATACATTACTAATTGTATTACAGGTGTATGAAATGGCTAAAGGCAATTGGGGACCCGACTTTGGCATCTTGCCCTTGGGAATTTCTCACAAGATTAAGGTATTTATGCATGGAGCAGCTCACGCCGGAAATGTTCACTGCAGCAGGCAGACTAGCACATAATGCAGAACCAGTAATTTTGCTGATGTGCGTCCTGACTTGCCGGAGGAGCACTCAGGTCATTTATAGAAGGCTTATAACAAGAAAGGCGTACGTTTCTATTATTATTATTATTATTATTATTATTATTATTATTATTATTGTTGTTGTTGTTGTTTTAGTTTTAGTGTAGCATTTAATTTCCAAACATGTTTTAGTTCGTAAGATAAGTTTTCATATTTCGAAATTTTTCTAATTACTTCTGTTTGAAGTTGTGGATAATGGTACTGCGATGTCTATTATTACTCTTCTTCTTCTTTTATCTATAAGAATATCTGGCCTATTGTAATCGACAGTACGATCAGTTAAAACTGGTCTGTCCTAGGACAAAAGGGTGGAAACTTGTTTCCAGCACTGGAGGGGTACTTATAGAATGGCGGTGTCGATTCATCCAATAATTGATGCTCTATTGCAATTGCCCTGTGTACGATTTTCGCAACTTGATTATGTCTTCCTAAGTAAGCACTGTCTGAGAGGGAAGTGTATGCAGCTGTGATGTGTTCTATAGTTCTCCTACAGCTCCACACTTCCTACATTTATCCACCACATCTTCTTTTAAACAATACGTTCGATAGTTTCTGATCTTGATAACTCTGTCTTGAATTGATATTATAAAACCTCGGTCTCAGGATATATTGTTTCTCCAAAAGCCATTCCACCGAGGAACGTCTGTCTACATCATCTTGAAACAAGAGTTTTGGGTATCTTCCATGTATTTCTTGTTGTTTCCATTCATTAAAGTTAGACTAGGGGTAGAGATGTTTAAGGCTAAATGTACCGACACTAGTTCCATTTATCGCCACCACGTGGCAGCACCAAAATAAGCAAAATTTACTAGACCGATAACGTCTGAACAAATTGTCCGATTTTCGATCTGTAAACGGCATTGAACTCCTTTTAATATAGAATTCACGCTACAATGCCGATTTTTCAAAAGATTTCAAAACAAATTTAAAATGATTTCATAGTTCCGGGAAGAAATTAAAAATGTGGGCTTATAGCGCGATGACGACGTGCTTCCTGAATCCAACGCCGTGTCAATCATGCAAATCGGATGAATAGGAGCGGCGTAAAGTGAAATTTCGGAAACATACCTGAGCCCCCTCTCCCTTCTCGCTTTGCGCAGTCACTCGACTCCCTCGACGCCGCCGAACGGCGGCTGCGGGCTGCGACACGGAGGAGGCCGTGCTCTTAGGCAGGCAATGGTTCGTCCCTTTCAATCTCAATATATTTTTCTCCACTTATCAAACTAGTGATGCTGTAACACAACCAAACGGTCTCATATCATATGTAATAGTCGTATAAAACTATATATCTTGTTCACATATTTCCGTCTTCCTTCGAATACCATCAAAAGTTATTTGAGGCACTACTCAAAATATCAATTCCGATTTGAAACTGATTTCAAAAAGAAAATTGAACTAATTGTGTAGATCTCGCCAATATTCCATGTCCTAACATATTATTTTACATACATTTTACTTCTAAGATCTTCCGTTATCATTCCACTATCAGAAAGAATGAGCCGAGATTACGCACGAGCTCTTCTGCGACTCGATTTTTGATCTCAAGACAGCGTTTGTCTCCTTGATAGACTTCACCTGATGAATCTGTTTTCCCAAGAAAAGTTTTAAAACTGTTTTCGTACTTTCGGACAAATTTGAAAGTGGTAAAATAGCGTGCAGGCCAGATGTCTCCAGAATCGCACGCCATATCATACTCTGAAATAAGATAAATAGAATTCTATAGAGAAATGTAGAAAACAGAAAACCTTCAGTAACGTTAACATTCTCTTTCGCGGCACTGCCCGACGATCTCTTGGCTAGAGTCTAATGGCTGGATTCTAATGTAATTACATATGTTTCTGTGTACTGTTCTGAAATTTGTGATCTTGGCAAATTGTTAAAATCTTAACAAATATCTAAATTTTTCGTCACATATTTTGTAGTGTCATGTATTTTACACTTTGTTGATTCTACAATTTTTACAAATCTACCAATTTTCTTGAAATTATTAATTTTGAAATACGTTTTCTTTTAAATTTGTTGTGATTTTTTTTAGCAATAACCATAGTTTGTCTTAAACTAATTTAGAAATGTCTCACGTAAAGATATTAAAGAAAAAAAAGTTTTTCTGCTCGTCCTTGAGTTTTCTACGTGCGTACCATTGTTTTAATTGCTGACAGAGATAAATAAATTCTCTTACACAAACAGTAGGCAGAAAAGTATTTATTTTAAATTCGATTTAATGAATATTTTATTAATAGAATTTAAAATTGTTAACGTTTACTTTCTTCCTCTTCTCATTCCTCTTAATCTAAGAAGAGAAAGTGATGTAATCGTGCACTGGAAAACAGTTTTCAAAGCCGAAGTTGTTTCTTGATTTCGAAGTAATTCTCCGAGAAGACTTATCTTACACTTTGGCCTGCTCACAGTTGTTCCCCCATACCACAAACGTTCTAAAGTACCATCACGAAAAATTGACACTCAAATAAATTGCTTGGAATTCGAGAACTCGAAGACTAAGAATGAGGTGGCTCATGAATGAACGCGCAGTGGACGAGTGGACGTGGAGCGAGAAATATAAAGCGGAGAAGAGCACCGAGTAAGCCAGCCAATCAGTGAACTTGGAGTGATCATTCGCAACGATATTCGAGAACCACTGTTCCAGTGCCATATCGGATTTGGAAATCCGAACCCCTCCCACGACCACTTTAGCTAGTCTTCGCGGCGGGCGCTGAAAGAACGCCCGCCCGGTGCCTAGAGGTTCTCTAGAGTAACAACCTGCTCCATGGTTTCTATATGGGCAAACTAAATCAGACCTGTACAAAGATTTCAAGATTTTCACCGTGAATAATAAAGATGGAGTCTCACAATTGTTATAAATCTTGGAAACTCAGTCACCGAAGCGAAGATTCGAAGGATTATATAGTACGAGTATATACACTTTACCTTCCATTCCTCTCCATTCGCGTGATGATGATAATAATAATAATATAATAATAATAATAATATAATTATTATTATTATTATTATTATTATTATTATTATTATTATAAAGCCCTAATGTTTCATTCTTTTCAAGTATTATATTTTCTGCTAAGAAAGCAAAGGATAAAAGTCAGAGAACTCAGCAGGGTATTCCAGCGTAGACCAAGACAAGATAAAGAGAGTTTCTTCAAGAAATATAGTACGTCATACGCAATTTTTAACTGTTTTTGACGTTAAATAAATAAATAAAAAAGAAAATAACAAGAAGTGGAAGAACATAACAACAAAAGGAGACCTAAAGATGTTCCGGGTCATTCGAAATATGACCCGGGAGTGTAAACTGGCAATGAGGAATACGCAGGACCGAAAGGTATTAGATACTGGTGAAATACCTGGTATTTTACATACCTTTTCAAATACCTATGTTCTTTATACTGTTTAAATACCTCTATAGGGCGTCTATAACAGTATGACGTCCATAAAGGTTATATGGTATTATACCTGTATTTTCAATGAAAACAATAGCTTACCATCCATAATTGTCGACTAAATAAGTTATTTTAGTTAATAATATTTCACAAAATGTTTATTAAACTAATATACTTTTATAATTGTTATTTATTCTTTGAATTATTATTTTGTTCATATATATACTCGGTAACTAATAATTAACGAAACGCGAATGATTCCACTAATTCTTGTATAGTAAATATAATCTCCACTTCGTCACTGCACAATGTTCTCGCCCACTGAAAACTGCTCACCGCCCTCTTCCTACGCTTGGGCATATCGAATTGCCCTAGTGTAGCACGCAGCCCGCCGAAGAACGCGGCGAGATGTCTGCGGAGGTCAGAAAGTCACGCTATCAGAGCAGCAGTGTGCCAGAGGTGCGACCCTGCTTCCAGCTCAGAAGGGTGACTACACTTGAGCGCGTGCCTGGCGGCGCTGTGCTTGATAGAAAGGAGCGCGAAATGAGGAGCAAACATTCAAAACGTGACATGTCCACTTTACTCCTTTCGAGAAAACGCAAAAATGTTATGTCATCAAAATTATGCAGATGTTTTATTTGTACTTAATTCTGAATTATGTAATAATGATAGCTAAATATATTATTAATATAAAATTTAAATATTATATGAACTTACATTTAAAGAATACATTTATGTCAACTGGTAAAAAGGAAGCCTAAACATCAACGGAGAAGTGATATACATGGGAGGCAAGTTAAATACTTATGAATTACAATAACAAATTCTGGGTACTGTACAGAAAAACTAAAGAGAGGAATAATTTTAGAAAAGCAGCGGAAAGAAAATTACACAAATTCATAAATATATCAAAGAAATCATATCAAGATTTCTAAAATTTTAGGTCCCGGAACGCGCTCAAAATGATTTATTAATGTAATAGAAATAAATATATATTTATAACATAATGTAATACTTATCAGCGAGATACAGGAACGCCGTTCCGTCGTGTTCCGTCAGAAATCAAGCCTTGCGTAAGACCAAAATCCAAATAATCGAGAAAATGGTATTTCTAATCCTGTTGTGTGGGTGTAGGCAAAAGATAAATGCCGAAATTTTGAAAAAAACAGAACTTTCTAAAAGCCAAATCCAAAAATGGATAATAAAATATTTTGGACATACTATGAGTCGAACAAAATCTCTAGAAAAGGATACTATGCTTGGAATGATAGAATGAAGGGAAGAAAAGGTGTAAGTGGCACAATTGAATAACTAATACCAATATCACAAAGAAAGGAAAAGGCAGTTCGAGTCCGAGTGAGCAATGAACAATTGCTAGCATCCTATTGCTGTGTATATCCAGATAGGTCTAACAAGGGATGGCTTGCGATCTATGTTCTAGTACTATTTCTCTGCGCGTTCAGACCCCGCGAAGAATTGGGACCGGCAGATGAAAGGAGAGATGCTCACAGCCGCTGCTTGACCTGGACTGAGCCGACAAATAGACATCATTGCACTGAACAGTGTGTTTGATACCCGCAGTCTTTCATGCTGCCATTATTAGGGAAGAACTCGCTGAATAATCGGCGCGTCCTCCCAGTTTCGGATAGCAAGAAAAGCGAAGGAATGATGCTCAAGTATACGAATGCAAATATCAATGTTCAAATTTAAAACATCTTTCAAAAACCAGGTTTAGAAACATCGATCAAGTTCGTGCGGAAGATAATTTGTTTTGACAGTGGCCGTGATTGTTAATTTATAATTACGATTTAGACAAAACGGCAAAAGAAAGTAAAAAGAATAACGGCGAAACTAAGCCTGAAAACTATCGCCCAGGGTCATCTTATGGAGTCACAACTTCCTCAAATGGGTACAGGAAGGGGGCGAGAGACCTTACACCTAGAGTGCTTGCGTTGGCCGCCTCTCTGCGTACGGTAGGACATACGTAAGAAATGTCAGAAAAATTGGGTCATTTCTTGGGCTGAAGATAGTCTACTGGATGAGGATGTTACAATCACCGTTCGCTTTATTCGAACACATGTATTGACAGTGGTATAATGCAATATTATTTCATATTTTAACTTTTTATAAAATTGTGATTATCAGTTTTTCATTCCAACAACTTATCAAGCACATCGATAATAAACATCAGGTTTCATAAATGTTTCAATTTTTTTACGAAATATGTTCATGTGTCTATACAAAATCTATGTTTTGAAAATATCAACATCAATGTTGCATCCCTATTCTCGACACCTAGATGAGGATCGCCGATTTAATACGTTTGCATTCTGATTCCTTAATATGAGGTTTATCAGTGACTGGTACGCTACGTTTTACTAGTAGTTTATAAATCTTATAAATAGAATTGCTGCCTGATTAAATGTTGCTGAAAAGCTTGTACGATGTTTAGAAAAAAGGTATCTTAATGTAGAATTGTAAAAGTTGCCGAATTAATAACTGTATGACAAAATATAATTTATCCTCATAGACGGATATTCCTCTTCTACTGTGGTGTTCCTGTCTAAGGTTAATGTTGTATTGCTTTCATGACAATTTAATGCATTACAATATATATGTCACAATACAATGATTTACACTACATCCTTTTACATTATCATTTACGTAGTTTGTATCAAAATGATGCGCGGGAATTACTTATTCCAATCTTCAAGTTTATACTAAATATAACAGAATCATTTTATATCAACATAACTTACTAAGTAAGCTGGGACATGTCACGATTCTTAATATTATATTTTAATGTTTGTTACAGTGTTGATTCAGGATGCATCTGCCGGCGCGCTATTTTACCACTTCTTCAATTTGATCGAAAGTACGAAACAGTTTTAAAACTTTACTTAGGAAAACAGATTCACCAGGTGAAGTCTATCAAGGGGACAAACGCCGTTTTGAGATCAAAAATCGAGTCGCAGGATAAAAGAGCTCGTGCGTAATTTCGGCTCATTCTTTCTGGTAGTGGAATGATAACGGAAAATCTTAGAAGTAAAATGTATGTAAAATAAGATGTTAGGACATGGAATATTGGTGATATCTACACAATTAGTTCAATTTTCTTTTGAAATCAGTTTCCAAATCGGATTGATATTTTGAGTAGTGCCTCAAATAACTTTTGATGGTATTCGAAGGAAGACGGAAATATGTGAACAAGATATATAGTTTTATACGTCTATTACAGATGGTATGAGACCGTTTGGTTGTGTTACAGCATCACTAGTTTGATAAGTGGAGAAAAAAATATTGAGATTGAAAGGACGAAACCATTGCCTGCCTAAGAGCACGGTCTCCTCCGTGCCGCAGCCCGCAGCCCGCCGTTCGGCCGCGTCGAGGGAGGGTCGAGTGACTGCGCGAAGCGAGAGGGGGGGGGGGGGGCTCAGGTATGTTTTCCGAAATTTCACTTTACGCCGCTCCTATTCATCCGATTTGCATGATTGACAAGGCGTTGGAATCAGGAAGCACGTCGCCATCGCGCTATAAGCCCACATTTTTAATTTCTTCCCGGAACTATGAGAAATCATTTTAAATTTTTTGAAATCTTTTTGAGAAAACGGCATCGTAGCGTGAATTCTATTTTAAAAGGAGTTCAATGCTGTTTACAGATCGAAAATCGGACAATTTGTTCAGACGTTATCGACCTAGTAAATTCCGTGTGATAGTGCTGCGATCTATTGATTTTTCCTGTAAGTATTTTTCGGTGCATTTAGCCTTAAATCATAGTTTCGTTCATGGAGGTTCAACGGAGTGAAGCCGCGGTCCTCATTAACAGTTAATTTCATTAATATGTCGGTGGAGTTTAAAAGGACCTATCGTATTTTTCCTCTTGTCTTAGGCAAAGTGTTTTTATATTAACCAACCCTCTGCCTCCCATCGTCCGAGGTAGATATAATCTTTTACTGAGGAGTTTGAATGAAGACAGCGGAATTTATGTAACAGTCTTCTCGTGGATCTGTCCAGCTCCTCCAGGTCAGATTCAGTTCACTTAACAATACCAAAGGAGTAGGTTAGGACCGGCAGCCCAGGTGTTGATAGCTGAAATCAGATTACCCTGATCAATAAGTATTTAACAACTTTGTTAGCGCTTTGATATTTTATTCGAAGTTCCTCCTGATATTTTTATGTTTTATTTATTTTACGTAAAAACAGTTAAAAACTGCGTCTGACGTGCTATGGGGAAAAGTGAAATGTGTGCACATTTTCAAAATTCTTGATCCCTACACTAAGTCATATACTATTTAAATTTTGAATTATTGAAAGGAGAAAAAACAAAACTCCCATGTAATAAAATCTATTTTCAAGGATAAACAAGCAATCAATTTTGAATTTTGAAAGGCAGCACAAAAGCAAACAAACAAACCCCCATGTACATACACAATCCATTTTCAAGGATAAATAAGAAACAAATTTCGAATTTAGAAAGGGAGAAAACAAAACAAAAAACTGGAAACTGGACGAAAACCTGATGATTATGGTCCAGTCGATGGTTCTGAGGGCTTCCTAAGTAGCGATATGTTTCTTCAGGTGGTATCTGTTTAATATCACAGAAAATTTGGTTTGTGTTTTGTACATTTCCTTTATGAATATTTATTATACATTTATAAAGACCGAAATTTTTATTATTATTATTATTATTATTATTATTATTATTATTTAGCAACTAGAAGGTGTAATAAGAATTTTTTCTTTTTAATTTAATTAAACACCTTATTTCTTTTGCAGGATCTGCTCTGCATGTAGTGGACAACATTTCTCCTAGTTCTAGGTTGCTAGAATCTCGGTCATGGAGCAGCTCACGCTGGAAATGTTCACTGCAGCAGGCAGACTAGCACATAATGCAGAACCAGTATTTTTGCTGATGTGCGTCGGAGTTGCGGAAGGAGCACTCAAGTCATTTATAGAAGGCTTATAACAAGAAAGGCATATGTTTCTATTATTATTATTATTATTATTATTATTATTATTATTATTATTATTATAGCAACTAGAAGGTGTAATAAGAAAACTTTTTTTCTTTTTTAATTTAATTAAACACCTTATTTCTTTTGCAGGATCTGCTCTGCATGTAGTGAGAACATTTCTCCTTAGTTCTCGGTCGCTAAATGAAGAGAAAAATCCTGTAACACGTGGTGCAGTCAGAATTTGGGTTTTATGGGACCTTGATGCCAAAAAAACAATTGGAAGCAAAACGTCTGTAGTATGTGAACCTAGCACCTAAACCATGCGTAAAATTTTTTTCAAATTGAAGAAACCCTGTCAACATGTCTCTAGCAGAAGCTTTGAAATTTTAAAATTTCAAAGTAGTTTTGGAGAAACTTATATGAAGCCATAGGAAATGATTCAAAATTTTCAAAAATAGCACCAAATTTTTGTTTTAATTTCTTGTAAGAACAGAGTAAAATATACTTATAAAGGTGGCAAAGGTCCGATTTTCAGGATTAACTTGAATTTTCAGAAATTGTAAAAGTATGCTTTTTATCTGCAACTTCTTACAATTACATATTGAAGATAGATACTTTTCCTTCGAATTAAATTTGTTGTGCATAAATAGTTCTTCATTTAAGGTGTAAGATTTTTGTAAATTTTAGTAGTTTTGTGCAATTGTGGTGAACTATTTGCAATTGTAAAAATTACAAAAGAAGATTTTCTCGAAAACGGCTCCAATTTTTTTAAATTTTAGGTACGGTTAGTGCTAACCTATACGATGACAAATGCCATATAGCCATATTTTTATTTTATTGTATTTTATTTTTTCAAAATTACAGAAATGTAATTCTGTGACTTGTCTTTCATGTCGGTAATACTTTAGATGCGATTTCTGCACAGTATTATATTTATGAGTACATACACTTTAAATAATGTCAAGTAAATTTTCTGGAAAACCTAACACTTTTTGTTCAAATTAGCTCAAAATTACTAATTTTCAGAATAGCTCAAACGCTATTTTCTCAAAGGTGGCTCCAATTCTTTCTTTAAACTATTTCAACGGATAGTGGTAATGGTAATATGATGTAATGTTCATTTCTGAGTATTCTTTTGATTTCCCAAAATTGCAGAAATGTTTTTATGTTTTTTCTTCCAATATCTCATGCCAGTAATATGCACATTTCAATGGATATATTATTGAATTTGTGAGTGAAGTTCTTCAAATTACTTCAAATGAAGTTTTCGAAAACTCAAATAGATTCCGAGAAAAGAGCTTCAATTTCGCAATTACAGTAACGCTTAAACGCCATTTTTTAAAACGGCTTCAAATTTTCAATGAAATTGCTATTTATGACAAGGTTTTAGCTTCTTTAATACTCTTAAAATAATATTTCGGTTCTACTATTTGGTAATCGAAGAGTTGAGAAATGGCAAAAATGTATTTTGGGCGGCGATAGATGCTAGCTGGCTAGAGGATGAGGCAAGACCATAGAGTCGGTCCACACCAAAGGAAATTAACTTAACTTGAGAAAGTCTGTGCTATTCTGTAGCACTTCCAGTTACTGTATGTAATTTAGTAAATCCAAACTGCAGGACCACTTGCTTGTAGACATGTACCAAATTGAAGTTTTTGGGGATTCAATTTAATAAATGAAAAATTGTATTTTTGAGTGATAATCATTTGGGGTTTCTGTAGCAGTAAATTTTTATCTCAGGGTTTGTTTGGCCCACTATCTGTCTTGTGAACTATGTATAAGTCTTTGTGTAACAGTTTGGCATTTTTTCCAGGAAGCATTAGCTATTTTCTAAACATATTTCTGATGGTTCTTGAGATGTCTGTTGAGTATAATCTCCTGAGTATGATAAGTAATTTTATGTAGTTATATTGTTTTGAAGAAATTAAGTGCGTTATATATCACATAACATGATTGGGAAAGACATGAAAATATTTTTAGTAATTGAAAACTGTTCAATACCTGTATCAAATGTTGAGTAATTCTGGGTATATTATCAACCTTTGGATTTTCATCAACGATCCATTAAGCAACTAGCCATGCTTTTGGAAATATATGTAGCCTGTGATATCGAAATATTAGTGAAACCTACTAAGTCCAAAAACTCTGCTTTGAGATCAATGAAGTTGAAGGAGAATTACGTAATTTTTTTTACTTAATCACTTGTACTAAGTAGGAGGTAAAACATGTTTCTTGTAATGCAGTTTAATGTAATATTGCGTTTGTGCAGATGCAAGTTTCCTGTTTATTTATAAAACTTATCAATAATATTCATTTGTATTGTACCTTAGTAGCAATTTTGATAATAGGCTGAAATTTGATAGGTGTTGATAGCTGGAATGTCATTTTAATAATGATGCAATATTAAAGAAGTAATGGTCAGACTTATATTTGGACAATTGTCTAAATTCATGGTTTCAATATTTTGTCAATGGCAAAGTAAAATAATCTGTATGTCTGATTACTTGCTTACATTTATTTTGTAAAAAGTTGTATTATGCGTATTATTGTTTATATTGTGTATGACTATTTGCATGATTTAAAAATAAATATTATGTTTATGAAATAACTTTATTTTGCACTCCTGGACAACAATTCCATTCAGTGACTTAGGATTCCAAATCCTAATATTTTAGTCTTCTAAATTGCCTAGCGTATTTATTTTACATAAAATAATGTATTAATTTGACGTCATTTTGAAAACTTCATTTTAAATTTCCGGTCGTCGTTACGCGCCACCTCCATTGGTAGAACGCCCTTCGACGCTATTGGCTCAAACTGGGTCTAAGATGGCTGCTTCCTCTCCATGAAAATTAGAACTTTGAATAAGAGCTTTGGGATTAACTTTGAGTGCGTCTCTATAAGTATACTTCTGGTTTTTATCAGGGTATATAATGTAATAAATGTTAAAATCGGATTACAATTATTATTGTAATGTACCAATTATATAATGTTTAAAAATAAACAAAAGAATTATATGTACATTATTATTAAAAAAAATAATTATAAAAATTTTCCAAAAAATGTTTTTTTATTATATTATTGGAATGTAATTTCGTGATTAATATTTATATTTATTTATGGTTAGATAAATTATTATATTTTCCTTGCTTTTAACGTACAAATATTGAAATTGTCTACAGTATTCATGAATTCTTGAAAAGACAATCACCTAAAAGTATCTGAATTCACTTTGCCTCAAGAACTGAATAAAGATCCAGCTTTATGGTTGATTGTTGAATTAACTCGTGACTATTTAGCACTGCATAGTTATGACCAAAACAAGAATGAAGACCTTTCAAAGTCGAAACGACATTATAACGATTATAGTAGACAATTTTCACCGTTTTATTTGAAAGAAAGTTACTTAACGGTGAAAACACAAACTCGATCATGGTTAGTCTATTCAGAAAGTGCTGGAGCAATCGTGGTAAAATTCAAAGATAGAGGAAACGATGTAGGTTGCATTAATGGGGATTCAACGATTGGAAGAATGCAACAGCACGATTGAGTGGTCATGAAAATTCGGATGGACACCAGGCATGCGTGGTAAAATTCAAAGATAGAGGAAACGATGTAGGTTGCATTGATAAAATTGTAACAGTTCAGTTGAATGAAGAAATAGCACATTGGCGATCTGTTAGAGAGTAGTAGCTGCTATTAAATCATTAGCAGCTCGAGGCCTTCCTTTTAGAGGTCACAACGAGAAATTTGGTTCACCTCAAAATGGCAATTTTCTTATGTCATTGGAATTGATAGCTGAATTAGATCCATGTTTAGCTGCGCACATTGAAAAATTTGGTAATAAATGTAAAGGTAATCAGGTTGACGAGTGATTTAGCTTTTTGGAATTCAAGGTTTTTTCCCGGTTTTCCAGGTTCTTTATCGCACCTATACAACATACCTTCTACCGCTTATGGAGTAGAGTGAAAGTTACGTAATGCTGCGGGAAAAAGTGGCGAATTTTCATCAGAAAAAACTTATTGCCGGGCTCTGGTAACGAAAATGTTAAATCCAGTTGCTAGATTTAAAAAAGAAAACTTCTAATGCGTGGTGAAGCCAGAATCCATGTTTTGTGGGTGCTTGATACCGAAAACACGGTTGACGGCAAAATGTCAGTCAGTAAACGCTAGCGGCCCAACCAATTCAGTCAATTTTCTTGAAAATTGATATTTCTTAATCAAAGTCGCGTGCCCTTAAATTTGAAAATAATATTTTAATTGAAGTCGAAGGTTTCCGTGGCTAATTTTATTCGCGGATATTTTAATTTTAACTTTACATGAAGCCCCTGAGATTTTTTCAAAATTTTCAAAGAAATTGCTGCATTGTTATTAATTAAATTTTGTTGTTGGGTAGTGTGAAGGCCGTTTCAGAGAATAGTGTAGGTATCAAATTCGTTGAAAACCCTGAATTTTTGATAATTGCAAAAGTTCAACATTTTTTCGGCGTCTTACTAAAACTACAATTATAAAGACAGAGTTTTTTCCTTAATGAAATCTGTTCCTTAAAGATAGATTTTGAAATAAGATCTAATACAGGTTTTCGAGTGTTACTTTAATTCGTTCGTTCGTTCGTTCGTTACTTTAATATGAGTACTTTTTGCATAATTTTGTGTGAAATATAGGAAAATTTTAATTTTGTTTAGACAATTTTTTCTCAAAAATGGCATCAACAATTTTGATTCAATTTTTACCTGGGATAGCGTGTAGGACCTTTAAAAGTGCAGGTCTCATGTTCGTTGAAATGTTTGATTATTGAAAATTGCAAAAATTCATTTTTTTCCGCCGTCTTCGTACAACCTCAATTATGATACTTCCTTAGTGAAATGTGTTTATCAAAAACAGATCTTTAAATAATAACATGTTCAATTTTTCGAAAATAGTTTTTTTCGAAATTGTCGAAAAATTTTGTAATTTAAAAATACATTTCTTAAAAAACGGCAGAACTTTTTTGGATTAAATTTTGACCTTATATAGCATATAGGACGCTTAAGAGAATGGTACAGAACTCATGTTGAATAATATGTCCCATTTTTCGTAATCTGAAAAAAAATTTAAAAAATTTGCGTCTTTTTAGAACTTAAACGGTGAAGATAAAATTGTTTTCCTTAATGAAATATGTCATCAAAAACCGATCTTCAAATAAGGTCAGGATTATTTTTCGAAAATATGAGTATTTTTTGTGTAATTTGGCATCAAACATAACCGCGCGTTTCGAATTTTCTGCATTCACTAAACATAATTTGAGAAGTTTTTTTTGAAGCTATTGCTATTCTTATAAAAGAAAGATTGAAGGAAGGTAATAAAATTAACTTCGAACTAACACATTACTTCTTTTCTTCAATAATTTTTTATTGCTGACTTAAATATGTTTCATTTGTAAAAGGGTGAAATGATCACTGTCCCTGATTATCGAAATAGACGATTCGCTTGAATTGGTAGGGTTTAGATTATATTAGCATTATTTCTTTACATGAAAGAAAAATTGAAAAAATTGAGTACGATAAATTTGTACCAACATTTTTAACTTTAATTTCATATTATTAACTGCATTGCCTTGAGGGACCAATGTAAATGTGATGGAAATAGGATTTACTCCTATTTTCTGGCGCGCAACCCCGTCAAGATCTCCACATGTTCATGTTCTTCGTGCTCCCTATCAATTCACACACTGTCACTCTTAATCTCCGAATAGGCTATAAGCAAAGCAAGCTTCTACTGCGCTCTTGCACAAAAGAAGTTAAAATTCCTTTTGAATATCGAGGACGTGATAACATGGTCGTTTCGACCGGAAAACTAACAAAGTGGTACTGCCGACGTCATCAGAGAAGGGGCGCGACACTAATCGAAACTGAAATAAACACGTGTATTGAAGTGGTGTGAATAAAGAATAAAAAAATAAAACTAATCGAAACTATTGAGTTTCCTGTGAGACATTTGTTCCGCAAATATTTCACCCGTGCACGTGCAACCTGTTGTATTTGCAGGATGCAAAGTAAGTTAAACAGTCAATGTTTAATAACCATTTACTATCACCAATAATCAATACACAGAACAACATAACAAATACTGTACAATAATTCTTAACGGCCTTCTTGCCTTGCCGAGCCTTATCGCCAGCGTGGCGTAAGCTGTTACGCGAAGGGCCGCAGTCGCCTCCCGGTTCCCAGCGCCCCCGGTCGGTGCTGATCGCCCGGCGGATACGTCACGGCTGGTGACGGTAGCAAGCGCCGGAGCAGCCTGGAGTCCTTTTGTAGCGCGCAGCAGATTACGCCTTGATAGGGCGTGTAGCGAGGGCGGCGGTGGTCGCTTAGGCGAAGCGGTAACTGAACGGGAACGCCCTGCTCCCGGCCATGCCTTTATACTCCACCGCCTGGTGAAGGGAGAGGGGAGGGGCTTAACCCCTCCATTAGCGGCGCGGCGGAGCGTAACTCCGTCTCGTTCTCTGATTGGGGGGATACCACACAACCCACAGGCTAACATATAGGTGCTAGATACTCTACTTATGTTGCATCTATACAAGCGGCAGTATTTGAAGTTGTGATATGCGAGAGTCAAGAACATTGCAATCCTCAAGAAAACTTGTGACACTTCTCAGACATACTTGGATTTTAACACTCGGCATTATCATGTACAAAGTTAAATTCTGCACTTTACTGAATACGATGCCGTATGTAAATGTACTAAATGTTGAGGGACGATCTGAAAATAACAAAAAATCCCGGTTTTAAAATCAAATTCCCGGTTTTTCATTTTTTTCATTTATTTTACGTAAAAAAACAGTTGAAAACTGCGTATGACGTGCTATGGGGAAAAGTAAATTGTGAGCACATTTTTAAAATTCTGTGATCCCTACACTAAGTCATATACTACTTAAATTTTGAATTTTGAAAGGGAGAAAAAAACTCCCATATAGTAAAATCTATTTTCAAGGATAAATAAGCAATAAATTTTGAATTTTGAAAGTTCAATCAATAAAATTTGAATTTTGAAAGTTCATGATCATACAGAGTCTTTTCCAGTAAAAGATAGTCATTATAGTGGAAAGCAAATACAGTATCTCCGAGCAGATTCGAATACGCTACTTAAAGATTGATAAGAGCTCTTCGCAAGCATGACAGAATTTACAGCCTACGACAGTTGACTGCAATAATCCTTGACAGTAGTCCTTCTTTTAAATTTACTTTTGTCAAAAAGAATCCAGAATTTTGTACCAATTTACAAATTTAAGACCTTGTGGCAAAAATACTACAAGAAAAATCCAGTGTCTGATGAGACTGCCAGTCAATAGTGTAATGATCCATCGTTTCGAGACCAAAACCCCAGATGCAACGTTGCCAAAAAAGTGACAATGAATAAACTTGTATATGGAGTGCAATGGTGCCGATAGAAAACAAACGGCATCAAATTCGGTCAACGCATTCAAATAAATTGAAATATAATTGAAATTTTTTAATAACATGAACAGAATATGGCCATTGTTGAGTTAGAACATAAAGATTACAAACAGGGTTTTTTAAGAATTATGACAAAACGCACGGACCGATTTGGCTGAAACGTTGGGAAAAAATAGACTAAAATACGGGAAAGACGACAAAATTAGTGTCAACTTTGTCGCATGTTCGGAAGCAGAGTAATAAGAAAATATTTGGAAGTTTACAATGAACCCAAAAGGATAAACAAATGACGCCATGTTAAGAAGCGAAGAAAGTCTTTTGGAATCAACAGAGGAAAACAGCAAGCGAGTGGCAATTATTTTGTTACAGAAATCTTCTGTAACAATATAAGATTCTAGAAAGAATTCCGATGGGAGTCAGATGTGTTGTAGATTCCGGGATGAACGTTTCGTGTGCGCGAAATTGGCGTGTTATTAAGTTTTTGGAAATGTAGGAATTTAAATAGAAATAACGTCGTGATGTTTTTAGGAACTTTAAAATATTGGAAAAGGAACAAAATTCGGAAGTAATTTGAATTTTTTTAAAGTAGGACTTTATGTGATTACGGATACTCAGATTATTTTATTTTGGTGTAAGAAAATTCAACGCGAACATTTCGTTATGGAACATAAAAGAATAGATACCCGGATCAGTACAATTAGACGATTATTTTCAATATAAATGGATGTGAGGAATAATAATTTCAAGAAGTGACGTATTCGACGACACGCGGAAAATAGCTGTTTTTCGTTTTGTCAATTTTGCCGAACAGTACGCCGCGAACATATATAATTCTATTAGTCGGTGACGGACTGGCAGCTGAATGGTCACCTTTATGCGAATAATAGCGGTTTGCGAAAAGTGGTTTCCGAAGGCGACCGCGAGCAGGAGTGGACGGCGACTGCACATCGAAGAGCATTGGACGGCGGCCACCAGACATCTTTGTTACGAGAGCTGAGCCGCAAAACAGGGAAGTGACACGCGTATATATGTGTGTGTGTGCAGATGCTTCACATGAAAATGCATTCAGTAACTAAAGAGAATTATCGAAGATCAAGTTTTGTCAATAGAATTAAAGTAAGAAATGGTCAAAAGAAAAGTAGGGAATGCGCATTCGATGTATGAATGGGATTTTTATATTGTTTTGTGTTATTGTGTGTGAGTGATTTTTGTTGTGTATTTTTTTGTTTGGCATGTTTATGTTATAGGGCACTATGTACTAGTGTAGAAGGAAAGACGGCGAACTGTCGCCGCGTACCATGAAAAGAGGGAAGGTTAGAAATATTAATAAATGATCGAACCAAAATGTGGTTCGTTTTTATCGATTGAAAATATTCGTCATTTACCCTAGCACGCACAATCCAGTCACCTCGTTTGGATTCCTGTATAGGACCACCAGCTTATCCACGGTATCAGATAGTTGAAAAAGAAAAGGAAAAAAAGGGATTCATTATATATGGCTGTTCAAAGCGCGGGCAAAGATAGCGTAGAGAGGTTAGCCGAGATATAGATACATTACGTATGGTTGCCCAATAGGCGGGGCAGGGAAGGATATAGGGAGGAATAGATTGAGAGAGAGATTCATTACAATAGATATATTTTTCTAGCAGTACTTTTCATCGTATTATTTATGACGAAGGGTCTCACAGGTTTGCCATTTATCAATGCAGTGAGATCCCACACTATTGTCTTACGTCATGATTCATCCATTCAAATGGCAAATGGAGTTGCCTATTCACGAGGAAGAGTAGTGTAAAGAAGCAAAAAGTGCGTAATATAATGTAGATAATTCCAATTTCTGTCATGGATGACCTCATAAAGTTTTTTTTTCAGAAGTTTGAAATGTAGTCACAAGACTGATAAGATACAGTAAGGACTGACATATGAGTCAAATAAATTTAATTAAAATCAATTTAAAAATGGTTGTTTTGTGTAAAAATACAATTTTATTACCTCAAAGAAAAACATTATTAGTTACTTTTAGCTACTTCTAGGACAATCATTTTTTATGATATTTTTGAGTATGCTGCTGAGAATTGACTTGGGTAAACAGTTCGGTTTTGAATGCAGCAGATACTTCCAAAACTTCATAGAATGAATTTTTGGTTTCTCCTGTAAAATTTGGTTTTTTGGACTTGGGTCCTTTTAACAAACAGCTTAGTCAATGAGATGGGTGACAGTTCCTGGATGGCAGTTGAGAGAGATAGTATTATTGAACATCTAGATGATCCAAATTTCAGAAAGATTTCCATCTATATGAATTCTGTATGAAATGCTATAAGAAAAATTGTTCTTGGTATTCCGAATAAATCGCTGTTATTTTTTTTGACTCTTCATATCCATATTGACAAGAATTAAGATGTCCTTTTATTCCTTTCGATTTCCATTTTGCATGTGTACGTGACACACTATCTTTGATTTGTAGTCCGTGCTGTGGTTCGTAGAATGTAAAATGTGCTTCGTAAAATCATTGAAATGCTCTCCAGCGTCTCTTTCACCGCCATTTCCAAACTCACAAGGCAATTCTGGAAACTGACCAAACTTTCATTCGCAGTATAAACAATATCTAAACCGTACATGGTTAAATAAACAACTTCCCCATCCATATGCTTTTCAACAAGAAGTTTCTCTATGAAAAGGGTTTCGAAAAAAAGCCATATCACAACTTCAGCGATGCCGAATCATGGCGCAATTTACTTTGCCAACAGCATTTCGTGTAAAATATGCAAAGATTTCCGTTTAACGTTTGTATTAAACTCGCATACGCAAAACGACCTTAATAAATGAGTGAGAGACGGTGAATGCTAGTACCTCCTACTGTACATATAATGCGCTTGGATGGAGAAACACGGTTGTGTAACTCGTTCTCAGCACTATACATTTCGTATTTTGGGCCTGTTCCTTTTTATGGAAACATTTATTGGCTTGAAAAAATACTGTTAGCCATACAAAATTAAAAATTCCACAAGTTAAGAACAAGTGACGAGTATTGTAATGCAGCGATCTCACAAAATTGCCGTTATTATTTGGGATATTATACTATTGATTTAAAAACCTTTTTTAAATTCTATAATATAATCATGGTGTGTAGATGAAAAGCAATAACTATTCTTTTAACAATAAGTATTCGTGAGATACACTTTATACGATTTTATTCTTTAGAGTTGTTTATAACGTTATATTACTCAAGAACCAAAGTATAAATCGAAAGTTCGCAGATTAATGAATAGTAAAGGGAGATTGCCGTCACGAGCAGTCACGACGTGTCACAGCAGAGGATGATTATTAGAGCTGGAAAATGCATGCACTTGAATCTTTTATGTTTATGGTTGTCTCCCTAAAACTTCAAATATGTATATTTCGTTGCAAAATATTGAACATAAAGTAAAAAAATATAATGGTCACCTTGCCCGTCACCTTGTTGAATGCACGTACGCTCGGAGAATATGTTCCGCAGACGCACAGCTATCCAAATTGTGACCGTGTTACTGGGTAACAATGTATTTTAATAATTAAATTAGTTCAAAGAGTTCAAAGTTCGGGGTGACCAATTCTTTGAACTAATTTAATTATAAAGTAAAAAGTGTTTTTCATGTAATGCATATTTAGAAATTTTTGGCATATAAATTAATTTTTGCATATTTGTCGACATTTTGCCTAAAATAACACCAAAATATTAATTTCCACGCTAAAAAGATATTTATTAATGCTAAGTATGGATTTTCTTGTAGATTCAAACGCGTTAGTACGAAGAGTTTCATACTACTGACGTCAATGCTGCTGAAGTAATAACTGCTGTCATCAGTTTCTCTCCAAGACTTGACACCTTACACTTTCTTTCGGCATTTTGAGATTTTCAAGGATACCAGGTTCGCTGGCCACCCTGGTAATGTTTCCTACCTATCAAAAACCATATACGAGGAATTTATACAGACTATGGCAACTGCAGTTGGAAACAAAATTATTGAAGAGATAAAATTAGCAAAATATTTTGCTACAATTGTTGACTCTTCTCCTGATGTTGCACACATCGATCAGTTATCTCTCATTGTACGGTATGTTCAAAATGACGGTAATCCAGTGGAAGGTTTTTAACATTTTTGGAATATCTAGGACATAAAGCTCAAGATTTGGCAAAAATTGTTTTGAAAACTTTAGGTTCACGATCTATAAATATCAATGATTGTCGAGGCCAAGCGTATGATAACACTGCCAATATGTCAGGATCATATGCAGGATTACAAGCACTAATAAAGAAAGTCAACTCTCTTGCAGAATACACACCTTGCTCAGCTCACTCTTAATTTAGTAAGTTAGTAATTTAGTGCAGCAGCAAGCTGCAGAGAAGCTGTTTCATTTTTTAATCTAATTCAACATTTATATACATTCTTTACAGCACCAACTCATCGATGGGAAATACTACTATCTTTTCAAAAGCCAAACTCACACTCTCTGAAACAGCTATCTGCTACTAGATGGTCCTCGCGTAGTGATGCTGTCTTTACATTAACAGAATCTTGGAAGGAAATTATAAATGCACTAAATGCAATAGAAAATAATCAATCTGAAAAACCAAATACTAGATGCAAAGCAGCAGGTTTATTAAGACAGCTCGAGAAACTCGAAACGGCCTTCATGCGATGACTCTGGAACTTTTTACTAGAACGAATAAATTCTGTTATTAAAACATTACAGAAAGAATATATCGATATAAGCAAAGTTATTGAGCTCTACGAATCATTGATTGGTCTCGTTGATTAAACTCGTAATGAGTTTGATTTGTACGAAAAGAAGGCATTAGAATTTTCAGAAATTCAAGAATATTATGTGCAGATCAAGAAAAACAAAGAGCAAAAGACCATTTCGCAAAAATAAAGAGGAAAAGATCAACATGACAGGTAGAGATCAATTCAGAATTACAACATTTAACGTAATATTAGACAATTTGGGTTCTGAATTGAGGAAAATAAATACGTCTTACAAGAATATTTACAACAAATTCGACATTACAATCGATATACAAAATTTAAGCACATTATAAGTTCACCAGAAATCAGAAAAGTTGAGAAGTTTGTATCCAATGGACCTGGAAGCAACATTTGAAAATGAGTGTTTACATTTTCAAGCCCATTGCAACTCTTCAAAGGTTAAGCCAAAGGATTTCATTAAGTCTCTCCGAAAATCAGAACTACATAATATATATCCAAATATCGATATTGCGTAGCGTATATTTCTTACTCATCCAGTTACAAATTGTTCTGCAGAACGCTCCTTTTCTTGTTTAAAAAGAATCAAAAATTATTTGCGTTCAGTTATGTCAGAAGATAGATTAAATTATCTTGCCGTTTTATGTATTGAATCCAATTTAACATTGTCTTTAGATTACAACACTTTAATTGAAAACTTTGCTAGCAAGAAATGTAGACATAAACTTCTGTAAACAATGAAATTTGATAAAAATAAAATTTTATTCTAGATAAAAATAACTATTTTTGTAAAATAATTTTTAATGTTCATTCACCCATATGGAATTGGTACTAAATAGCTTTTTGATTTTTATGTAAATATTGTGTTTCACAAGGGGTCAGGAAGGGCGGCATTTTGGCTTCAGCCTATAGTCGGCAATCAAGTTAATCTGCCACTGGCACTGACCACAGTTCGATGCACTGGCCACAGTCCACTGCACTGACTACAGTTCACGGCGTTGGCCACGGTTCACGTCACTAAGCACAAGCACTGCACAGCTATTTGCCTGCACCGCGATGCACACACTTCACAGCTCAGCTATCGCTTCAGACTTAAGATTGACTCACGATTGTCGGCCGCCACGTATTTATACTCGGCGGGCGCCGTCGAGAATTTTCTGAATTTTGCGATTAGCGCCGCACTCTGGAACTAGCTAGTTCGATGGCTACCGGCAATATCGCAATCCGCGCATACAGGTAGTTCATGGTGGTTGCCGACAGATGACGCAATATTCGTTACAATTCCAACGCTGGATGCCGATTTTATCATTAAAACTAAACCCGGGGTTCTTGGCTTATGACACTTCATAACTGCAGTTGTAGGCAAACACCGATATTTTTTTTTTTCGAAAACTTGGAAGTTTCAACAAACATCACACCTGTACCATTATCTTAAGCCTTTGTGCAAACGTCTAAATTTAATTTAAAAAAATGTGTGCCGTTTTTACGAAAATTTCTCACAAAATGCGTGTTTTTTTAAAAACTGAACATGACATTATTTTTACTTTGTTTTTCATGAACACATTTCATTAAGAAAGAAATTATCTTAATTGTAGTTATAGAAAGACGCCGAAAAACTTTTCAATTTTTTTTCTTCGAAAAATCAGTTTTCAACAAACACGAGTCCTGCATCATTCTCTTAAACATCCTTCACACTGTCAATCAACAAAATTTAATAAAAAACGATGGAGCGTTTTTTTTTGAGAAAAAAGTTGTTTGAACATTAAGAAATTGGCTATACTTCACGCAAAATTATGCGAAAAATACTCCAATTTTCGAAAAATTGCACATGACCTCATTTTAATACCTACCTTTAAGGAATAGATTTCATTAAAGGAAAAATCTTTCTTCAACATTTTAGTTGTACGAAGACGCCGAAAAAATAAGGTTTTTAACGAAAACTCCTGCAATATTCTCTTAAACGTCCTTCACGTTATCCACAAAATAATATTTAAAAACGATGGTCTTTTTTTGAAAATGCCCCATGGGCTTCAGGCAAAATACCCCTCCAATTAAAATATCGGTTTCATCAATCGATTTTTCGATATCATGGGCCCACAAAACGTGGATTCTGGCTACACCACGCTAACGGATTTTTTCTAAATTTAGCAACTGAATTTATCAATTTTTTTTCCTTACTAAGTTCATGTTTTTTGTTCTTTTTGCCGAAAATTTGAATTATTAAATAACTTTCTCTCTGTGTATGCAATACCAAGTAAGTAAAAAGGGAGTGAAGGATATTAAAAGAGCCACGATACTGAACTGCAGGTTTTCCAATCACATTAGGTCTCGTTTTTTGGCTTTGTTCCACTCTCTCCACAGCTGTTACTGGCGCCTAAAAGATATTTTTCAACACTTTCTCAATTTTATGGCTCTTTAACAGCAGAATTCAAATACAACAAAGATTATCACAGCAGAGTAAACCCAAATCCTATATGCATATTTTTATTGAGAATGTTGAAGCCATTTGTGAAAATTTGAGTCATTTGGACCAAACAAAATTGTGAAATTTTGAGCTCACATACACAGAAAACTTTTGAGTATTCTACAAATTTTAAAAGAAATTATTTGAAATACTTGTACTCACAAATTCAATAATGTATAAAAAAGCACCCATAATACAAAGACAGATATAAGCATTTCAAATTCAAGGGGCCACATCAGTCAGAACTATCAAGAAACATTGATGAAAACCATGCTTCCAGTTTAGCTGCTAACATTGTTCACAGACTGACAGACTTTTTGCCATAAAAAACTTTTTTGGTATCTTCATACAACGGAGCAACACTTGGATTCTGTTTAGGTGTTGAAGGCAGTAATTGTATGAACAAAATTACCCGCTTTAATGGTCGCAGGTACCTGCAATAAGATGTTTTGGGGTGGAAAAATACCATTTTTTGATGCTGCTTTACATTACATTATAATACATGTGTAGAAAGAACTACCTTTAATAAAGTAGTATATTTCACTCTAATGAATAAGAAATCTAAAAAATAAAAATATTGGAACCAATTTTGTGAAAATATAAAAAAAGGGGCTTGATGGGAAGTACAGCGAAAAATTATAAGATTTGTTTCAAATTCACAGAATTCATATCAAGCCATATCTGAGAATATTAATTTTGCCACTATTTTGGTTCTAAGGGACCCCACAATTTCCACAAAAATCTCAACACTGAATCGGTCACAGCATTACACATCTTCCTCTGCAACACACATTTCATAAGAAAAAGAGAGAGAGGGGAAAAAAAGAAGGTAAAAGAAACTAAGCCAATGGTAAAAAAAATCAATTTAGTACAAAACATGTTCGTGACTATTTTATGAAATGTGCGATTTGATATAAGCAATTTAATGGATCTCTTCTAAGGACATCGTAACAGAAAGTGTCTTCTTTCTAGGTATTAACATCATGCACTATCACTATTACCAAAAAGACTTGGGATTGCATTTGGGAACAACAATATACATAGAAATTCCATGTTCCAAGTTAAAACTATAATAAACACATGCAATTGAAAACTTCTCATTCAAATTGATTCAATTTTCTACTTATAAATTATTTTATTGTCAAGTATGGTCAACCAATCGTCAACTTTAAAACTTGTTTTTGCTACAATATTCAAAGTAGTTAACATTAAATATAAAAAATCTTAAAAGTAGGGTTTTTTTCTCAATCTTAATTGACACTATCATCGGTCCCCTCCTCATCTTCAATGACACTGTCATTGTTCCCTGCAAAATCTTCAATGACACTGAGATCGTTCTCTGCAGCATCTTCAATGGCACTATCATTCTTGTCTATAATTTCCTGCAAAAGAAAATGGGATATATGTCTATTTACTGCTACATAATACATTTCAGCTTTTACAGAAACTGTAAGAACACAGATGACACAAATATAAAAAATAAATGTAAGTATATAAGTAATAAAAATAATTCACAAAATCAAACTAGAAATCCAATCTGGACAAGATTTTATGTTAAAAAAGCATAATAAGCAAAAATACTATACAACACTAAATGCACACACTACAGTTTTACCTTAAATTCATATTTTGCTATTAATATCTGCACATATTCAAGGAAACAGATATACTGAAGAAAAAATTCACACAGAATGAGTTTTTGCACCAAAAAACTCTTCTTCCTAATCTGAAGTAGTAATTATATAAACTTGAATAAATTATATATTTATTCAAGTTTAATCTTTCATGCAAACTAAGAGAAATAAAACAATGTAGGCTTTCACGGCCAGAGTTATCATCAAAGATTTTTTCCGGGCTGAAGGGCCACGGCCCTTCAGCCCGGAAAAAATCTTTGATCACACTAAGAGAGTTTAAAATATTATGAATAAAATTTATTCATCAGGTTGTTCACAAAAGTGTAATTTCAAAACCCCTGTTTCCGGGTTGCAGTGTTTTATTGTTTTTATTTCAATTAATTTTTATTATTATTATTATTTATTTAATTTTTCTTTTCATTTTCATAAATAATTTTTCATACGAAAAACATCTTTTACCACTTTCTGTTAATTTGTTCTGGTTTCTGCTTTACAAGAGGCAATCTTAGGCAAGTTTTTCTGCAATATAAGTGTCACAAATTTGAATAGAGGCTTGCTTTTATCAAGCTT
Source organism: Teleogryllus oceanicus (assembly GCA_964035755.1). Classification (NCBI taxonomy): domain Eukaryota; kingdom Metazoa; phylum Arthropoda; class Insecta; order Orthoptera; family Gryllidae; genus Teleogryllus; species Teleogryllus oceanicus. The sequence goes on along the minus strand of CAXIVR010000011.1, from coordinate 35,303,601 downwards.
CAAGTCTGCTCTACCAAGGTAGCCAAAGCACAAACCAGCTCAGTTCACCCACTGCAACCTCCAGGGCCCAGAGAAAGGGCAGCAGTGGTGCACTGAGGACCTCTTTGGCCTGCCAGTTTCCTTAGTCTACCTTTATATTTAAGGAACTAAAACATACACATTCCATATTCAAAGAATGTAAGAATTATTTAAATAAGTATCTGATAGAATAAAAATCAAATTCAGAGAGAGATATGATCAACTGCCAATCAAGATTTTGCTCCTCTGAATTTCTTCTCTAAAAATAATTGCATTAAAAAAATTGTTAATTAAAAACATACTTCTTGCAACACTACAAGTCTTCCTCAAATAGTGTTTGCATTACCTAAAAATCACCAGGGATGAAGAGAATTAAAAATAAAGGGATCTTGTTCAATTGAACAAATCAAAATAAAAGTAATTACTGCACATATTATACAAATACCATACCATATCATTAACTAAATATCATATATGTATATTACACTAACATTTAAAACTTCAATCAAACATCGTGCTTCATTTAACATTTCCTTTGCCTTCTCATTTTCCTGCTCCAATAATTCTATTTTCTCATAAAGAGTTTGGTTCTCAGTCAGGGCTTCATCAAGAGCAACTCTTCTTGTTTCAGCCAATTGCTTCCAGTATGCTTCACTGGGTTCTAAAAAGAAAAGCACAACATGAATATAGCAACGGTAAGCAAGTAGTAGAGTAGGCAGAGCAGTAGCAGCAGCAGGCAGCAGCAGCAGAGATGCAGCAGTAGCAGAGTGAGCAGTAGGAGCAGCAGCAGCAGAGAGCAGCAGCAGCAGCAGAGCAGCAGCAGCAGTAGCAGCAGAGCGGAGTAGGCAGCAGTAGCAGTAGCAGTAGTGGTAGTAGTAGTGGGTAGTGGTAGTGGAGTGTAGTGGTAGTGGTAGTGGTAGTGTAGTGGTAGTCGTAGTGGTAGTCGTAGTGGTAGTCGTAGTGGTAGTCGTAGTGGTAGTCGGTGGTGGTAGCAGTGGTGGTGAGTAGGTGGTGGTAGCAGTGGTGGTGGCAGTAGTGTGGTGAGCAGGTGTGGATGGTAGAGGGTGGTGCAGAGTGTGGGGTAGGTGGAGTGGTAGTAGTGGTGGTGGCAGTAGTGTGTGGAGTAGGTGAGAGGTGGGTGGCAGAGGTGGTGCAGTAGTCAGTGGGGTGGTAGTAGTGGTGGTGGAGTAGTGGGTGCGTGGTGAGTGAGTGGTGCGAGAGTGGTGGTGGCAGTAGGTGGTGAGTAGTGGTGGTAGCAGTGCGTGAGTGGCGGTCAGTGGAGTGAGTGGAGTAGCAGTGGTGAGTGCAGTCAGGGTGGTGCAGGTGAGTAGGGTGGTCAGTAGTGGTGGCAGCGTGCAGGTATGAGTGGCAGGTGCGAGTGGTGAGTGCAGGGCAGTGGTAGCAGTGGTGCAGGCAGTCAGCAGTGGCAGTGCAGGTGGGCAGTGGCAGTCAGCAGTGGCATGGCAGAGTGGCGAGCAGAGTGGTGGCAGAGTGGAGAGTGGTGAGAGTGGGGGTGGTAGTGGCAGTGGTGCAGTGGCAGTAGTGGCAGTAGCAGGTGGTGAGCAGTGAGTGTGTGTGGCAGGCAGTGGTGGCAGAGGTGGCGGAGAGTGGTGGCAGTGGAGCAGTGCAGGCGGGTGCAGCAGTGGGGAGTAGCAGTGGTGGTAGTAGCAGTGGTGGCAGTAGTGTGCAGTGGAGTGGAGTAGCAGTGGTGGCAGCAGCAGTGGTGGTAGCAGTGGGTGGCAGTAGGGGTGGCAGAGTGGGAGCAGTGGGCAGTGAGGTAGGGGTGGGCAGCAGTGGTGGGGTGGCAGGAGGCATGGAGTAGGGTGGTGGCAGCAGGTGGCAGGGAGAGTGGTGGCAGTAGTGGCAGTGGAGCAGTGGAGTGCAGTGGGAGGAGTGTGGAGCAGTGGCAGGAGGGGGGCAGAGGAGGAGTGCAGAGTGGTGTGGCGAGTGAGTGGCAGTGGGCAGAGGGTAGTAGGGTGAGCAGGTGGGTAGGGTGGCAGTAGTAGCAGTGGCAGAGTGCGAGTAGCAGAGGTGCAGTAGTGCAGTAGCGTAGAGGTGCAGAGTAGTGCAGGGCAGTAGAGCAGTGGAGTAGTGAGTAGATGGCAGTAGCAGAGTGGAGAGAGAGTGAGAGAGTGTAGAGTGGCAGTAGTAGTGGAGTAGTAGTAGTGCAAGTGGTAATAGTGTTTAGGTAGTGTGAGTAGTGAGTAGTGGTAATAATAATAATAACAACAATAACAATAATAATAATTCTTGTTGAACCCATTGAGAAACAGTGGAATAAGGAAAGAGTCAACATTATCCCAATAATTGTTTCAAGCACCGGAGTCATCCCTAGGAGTCTGATTTGGGGCCTTAAGCAACTGGGTTTGAATGAAGACCTGTACAAACCCATGCAGAAGGCAGTTGTTATTTCAACAACAAGGATAGTGCGGAAATACATGGGAAACAAAGTATTATAAATTATTTTAAAAAAATAGATGTATTGTGCTTTGATTTTGTAATTCATTCAAATTCGAGACAGAACGAGAGAGAGAGAGAGAAGAAGAGAGAGACGAGAACGAGAGAACGAGAGAGAGAGAGAAGAGAGAGAGAGAGAACGAGAGGAGAGAGAAGAGAGAGAGAGAGAAGAGAGAGAGAGAGAACGAGGAGAGGAGAGAACGAGAGAGAGAACAGAACGAGAGAGAGAAGAGAACGAGAGAGAGAACGAGAACGAGAGAGAGAACGAGAACGAGAGAGAGAACGAGAAGAGAGAGAGAACAGAACAGAGAGAGAACGAGAACAGAGAGAGAACGAGAACGAGAGAGAGAGAACGAGAACGAGAGAGAGAACGAGAACGAGAGAGAGAAGAGAAGAGAGAACAGAGAGAGAGAGAACGAGAGAGAGAGAGAGAACGAGAGAGAGAAGAGAGAGGAGAAGAGAAGAGAGAGAGAGAGAGAAGAGGAGAACGAGAGACAGAGAGAACGAGACACTGTGTTGCTAGACTAATACTGTACGTAGGTTTTCACAAATTATTAAAAATACGGATGAAACCCTTCACTTCTTATGAATTATTTCAAAGCATCACCAGTAATTCTGCCGCGCTGATTCTATTGTTGCACAGAGAGGAGGCAACAATCCGTGATGACATCCTCACGGAAGAAAATTATGGGGCCATGGAGTGAAAAGTGTGAGTGTGTGAGCGTGTGAGTTTGTGTGTGTGTGTGTGTGTGTGTGTGTGTGTGTGTGCGCGCGCGCGTGCGTGCGTGCGCGCGCGCGTGTGTCGTTAGTTTAATTCCTCAAGTACCCACTAAGAGCTAAAACACGTTTTTGGAAATATCTTAGTATCTCCTAGTATGATCAGAAAACACACCAGAAGACAAACACGCGTCGAATGACAACTTCTGTCTCGATCCGTGGACGAGAATGGTCTAATCACGACGTAAGAAATATCTTACACTGTGGGTCTAACAGTGAGCGACGGACGCACAAACGAATCTTTATATTATTTACAGAACTGCTAGTGCCTGATCGTCCAGACACTCGCAGTTACTTAAATAATATAAAGGATTACTGTGACCAATTACACAAGACAGTATGTGTTGAAATTGCACCACTGTTTTGTACAGCATTTTCGATTTTGAAGATATTAGGGCAAAAGCACATTTCCAACACGTTTTTCTTCCATATTTAGAATTTGGTTGAACGAGATTGATTACAAATACTAATTTTAGGGAAATATTTTTAAATTACGTTCGTATGAGATATTGTTAACAAACCTTCACTGGTCAAATCACTAGCAGTAACTGTTTTCTTGCAGTTCTCGCCAGAAGACAATTTGGTGGTTTTCTTCTTTTTCAACGAGACTTTGGTTAAATTTTCATTCATTTTCTTCTCATTTTCACTAAAACAGAAATACAACATTAAGAGAACAATGTAGCCACAAGCAAAGACAAAAAAGTACATATCAGAATCCAGTTTTTTTTCAACTTGAATTTATTTTTAATTTACTAATAAAATAATTAGCTCAATGCCATTAAGTATTTAGTTAATGTTCATTTTCACACAAAATAGTCACCTTATTAGGTAAGAATGTTTCCACGACTAGACGAGAGTTCCCGGACGAGGCCGACAGGCCAAGTCTAGGAGTTTGATCGTGACGCTGAAAGACACGTTTGTCATGTGATACACAATATTTTATTCGATACCTCAATTTTGACAATTTGTCCGTGTAATACACAAATTTAAATGACGATCACTAAAACGTACTACTTATTTTTTTCGTTCGGGTGTTAGTATTTTGTTTTCTGTTGTACTCTCAGTACTAAGTACAGAAAGTACTTTCGGTATGTTTCCAGGATGGTGCTAAAAGAAGTTGAACACTCATGCCGGAATACTATACTTTGTTTTCACGTGGCATCGAGGGTATTACCTTCAAGATGGAATAAGGCACGACTTTCTGCGTGTTTCATGGAGAGGGGACCGATGATAGTATCAATTAAGATGGGGGGGGGGTTAGAGACTTCTAAGCTTTTCTATATGAAATGATTAACTACTCTGAATATTGCAGAAAAAAATGTTTTGATGTTGATTTCATTGGTTTGATACTTGATAATAAAATAATTTATAAGTAGAAAAATTAATTAATTTGAGTGCAGTTTTCAAGCGCATGTGTTTATGTATAATGTATTGACTTGGAATGGGGAATTTCTAAAAATGCTAGGGTTTCCAAATGCAATGCTAAGTATTTTTGTGACGCTGCATGACATTAACGCCTAGAAAGAAGACACTTTCTATTACGATGTTCCCTAAATAGATCCCTTGAATTGCTTATATCAAATCGCACATTTCATAAAATAGTCATAAACACGGGTTTTGTAATATATACTTTTTTTAACGTGGCATCTGAGGTTATTATTTTCAAGATGGATTAAGGCACGCTTTTTGGGTCTTTCTTGGTCTTGCCGCAAGATGTGTAATGAGACCGTAAAGTTTGTCATTTTAACATGGGTTCTTGTGGCAACGTGACAGATCCGACCTAAAATATTAAAATTGTGAGAAAACTAACTGTTGAAAATGTTTTTAAAAACTGCTCCTTAGGTAGGTAGCATCTCGAAGAATCAATATGCGCAATTTGAAGGACATCTACCGTTTCAAATGGGAGAATTTTGCAAAACTGTAAACCTAAATCAGTTCATAGGGAGACGTTCGCTCGCTTCCTAGAGGGTCGGGACAGTAACGCGCAGCTCGGCAAAACCGCGAGCGTAGCGCGCTTCCTCCAAATTGAGTGACAAGTCTCCGGCAAGAGATCTCACAATTCCCAGGGTCTTCTGGGCGCAATTAAAAGATCCTGACTCCTGGAAAACATTGCCTTTGATATTAACCCGATATTCAGAAAAGCTGAAATGTGATGGAAGCAATGATTAGTACAACTTGAATGAAAAACTCAATTAAATTAATATTCCAAATGAATGACTTTGATACCACTCTTTATGAGTAAATGGGTGATCTTGAGAGTTTATAGATTTTTTATATCTTCAGTGCAGTATTATTTCGTATTGTGCCTCACGTAAGCTTTTTGACTTTTGCTCAACAATGAATACAAATTTTTTTCATTATTCGAAAATGATTCATACTCTCTTTCACTGTAAGATTCACAGTAAATCGTCATTGTCTTCTACACCACAATTGCAAGCAACCTTTAGCAGAGATCAGCACCTCAATGAACTTTCTAGTGGTATCAGATGTGTAGAAATGATAAAATATTTTTATGCTTGTGTCATTATCAAGGTATAGGTAAATGTAGAGCTGGATTTCCCTACCAGCAAAATAAGAAGGCTTGGGACTCCCATCCCCGTGCCCGGATTTTTTAAAATAAATATTATTAAAAAGTTATGTAAAAATAAAATGTTTCTATCTGAATATAATCATTAATTAAATAGTTCACTGAACTACAATGTTTTTATTTAAAAATAAATTGAACGGAACAATAAGAAACTAAACATGCATTTGTAAATAAAAAATTAAAACTAAATTTTCTGAAGGCGTGTTCAACACCATTTTGTGCTTGGAGGCCACAGTATCTACGTCCAACCATGGGCAAATGAAATTGAAATTGTTAGAGGAATGTTAAATTCAACCTTTGGTAGTATTAGTATTTTAATAGAAACCCCTTTCCTCTACAGTGCTATATTTTGTTTGTTTGCATTCCATGAACAGTAGTAATGCATTTTGGATAGGTCTCATGTCTCATTTCCAAAACATCCCTTCATTTTGAGTGTAACATCACGGCAAACGATCACAAAAGACCTTGCCACTTGTAAATCATCTTTGAAGATTTGATCAACAATGTTATAATTATATTATTGAGGGTCTAAATAATGCAGCTGCACAGAATTTTATGATGATGTGATTTTATCATTAGCTTGGTATGTACTTTAGACAATCTGCATCTAAATCAATATCATAACATGATATGAAATTATGCTGGAAACATTGCAACCAGCAAATAGCTTCTGTGAATAACTTCATCCCACCTGGAAAAAATGGAAATAATAACTTAACTTACAATATAAAGCTTTATACGCTATTTGAGAGAAACAAAATTCTGATCTAGTTGTTAAGCAAACGAATAATCTAAAGTTTATCCTATTGTAACGAATATTGCGTCATCCGCCGGCGCCACTCCGAGCCTGTGATCGCGGGTTACATTTGCCGGCGCTACCACGGGCTGCCTGTGAGCGCGGGTTGCATCACCTGCCGGCGGATTATTCCAGAACGTGCGCGGTGTCCGAAAGGTTCTGGATTGTCTTGACGAGTATAAATACGCGACGGCCGGCGACCGCGAGTCAGTCTCAAGTCCGCAGTGAAAGCTGAACTGTGAAGTGTGTGCATCGCGGTGAATAGCAGTGCAGTGATTGTGCTCAGTGGCGTGAACCGTGGTCAGTGGTCGGAGACGTGAACTGTGACCAGTGCATCGAACTGTGATCCGTGCAGTGAACTGTGGCCAGTGCTTACGACTGTACGAGTGTGTAAGAGAAGTGCAGTGTAAATAAATAATCAAGTGTTTTCAGTAATTGTGTTAAGAAACAAAATAAACGTTTTTGTTAGAATACGAGACTTTTAATTCACCACCTACAACTGTAACACTATCATCGTCTCAGATAATTAATGAAATAAAAATTAGGGAGAAACGAGCATTGAAAAATATTTGAAAACTTATGTCACTGTTCCGTGTGACATTGCGAAGAATTATTTTGTCTTCTCTCGAATTTCGCTATGGAAACAAATCTTCCACTAATTCACCCATTGTGATAATTTTCGCTTGACGACCTGGCATGAACAGTAATCTAAGTGATCAAAATCACGAAACTGCAGCATGAGCACTGAGCAGTTATGCCAATCTCAAGGACATTACGGCGTTGCCCAATTTACCGGAGACTTTTCTCCCTTCTCAGATGAAATTCTGGGCATTATTAGCGATCACTGTAAAAAAAATAGATATGTTTATGTAACTTTCATAATTCTGCTCTAGCTAATTGTGTAATAGCGCGTTTTTATCTTATGCCTCAATTTTTTATTCTTAGGCCACGCAATCTGATGGTACTAGTTAAGAAACTAGTCAACGGTAGGTTTTTATGTGGTACACATACTCCGTTACTGAGAATAATCTCAAGCCAAGTCTCGTCACGTCGCAGTCAGTCAGTGCCTTTTATCCCTTCGGCCAGGGGCTCGACGACGTTAGATCCCGGGGTTCCTGGCCGGTCACCCAACCAAGAACCCGCGAGTCTCGAATTCGCTTAACCTTCGTGACTTCACGGAGCGTAGTAAACGAATTCGGCTAGCACCGCCGGCAGCGTATAAGCGAATCTGACAGTACTCTCGCCACATGTGGTAAGTGCTGTGCAGGAGCTGATTTATACCGTCGCCGCCCTGGGCTCCATTAATTTTGCCGCCCCTTGAGTTTATATTATTTATAAAAAAAGATTATGATGTATGATACTGATACCCCTATACTAATTGGGAATAAATATTTTCTACATATTTTTTACATAATACAAAATGTACATCGTGACTTATAACGTGGCTATTGCCGTTTCTTTTGAAGCAAAAACTAATACCGAAATTTATTTCTCACTCTTTCATAAATGGGATACGTCCAGTTTTTGTTCGAACGAGCATGACATTAAAATTCAAAATGTAATTTTTTGGAAAATTAGCCGAAAACGTGCCGCCCCGGACTATACCCGTTCAGCCAATATGTGAATGCGCCCCTGGTCATGTGACCTACTCTGAAGCAATCAACTTGCTAGGATTTGTTACTTTCTCATAGCCAAAGTTCAGCGTTGCCGCGGGGGAGGCGGTACGGTTCGGCCGTGGCGATTGTTATGAACATGATACCATGACTGACACTAGTCCGTTAAGTGTCGATGTTTTGAGATTTATTTTATTTGTAATGTAGGTGTGGACATTTTGCATTGCATCGAACCGTCAGAGTAGCTTATACGCTGCCGGTACTTGTTCAATTTGGCGGCACCATGTGAATATAAGCAATATTTACATCACAAATAACGTGCCGAAAAATTGACCTGATTTTCGCTCTGAATAAGCCAATTCACTTGTTTTTAATACAGGATTTATAGTGAAACCCATTAAAAATAGCCAAAACTCATTATTGAAATTTCTTTTCGTACTTTCGGAGCGAACCTCAAAGACGTGTTGCGGTGAGAAGATGCTTTCTAAATTTAATCGGAAGCGGAGGTCTGCGCAGAAAGATTTGGCAAAACGTTTGAAGCTCGTATTGTGTAGAGTGCATTCGTCACTTCATGCTTTCCTTACTGCCGCGTATCAACATTTTTACTCTCGCCAATCCGCAACCGAGAGCGAGATAGAGATATATATATATATATATATATATATATATATATAATAGATAAACAGCGAGAGAGACAAACAGAACGAGAGAGACGAGAGACAAACAGCGATAGAGAGAAAACAAAAGAGCGATAGAGAGACAACAAAGAGAGCGATAGAGAAACAAAGAGAGCGATAGAGAGACAAACAGAAAGAGAGCGATAGAGAGAAACAAGAGAGAGCGATAGAGAGAAACAAAAGAGAGCGAGAGAGAGAAACAAAAGAGAGCGATAGAACAAACAGAGCGATAGAGACACAAACAGAGCGATAGAGACACAAACAGAGCGATAGAGACACAAACAGAGCGATAGAGACACAAAGAGAGAGAAACAGCGAGAGAGCGAGCGATAGAGAAACAGAGGAGAGAGAGCGATAGAGAAACAGAGAGAGAGCGAGCGTAGAGAAACAGAGAGAGGGAGAGCGATAGAGAAACAGAGAGAGGGAGAGCGATAGAGAAACAGAGAGAGGGAGAGCGATAGAGAAACAGAGAGAGGGAGAGCGATAGAGAAACAGAGAGAGGGAGAGCGATAGAGAAACAGAGAGAGGGAGAGCGTAGAGAAACAGAGAGAGCGTTAGAGAAACAGTGATAGAGAAACAGGAGAGAGAGAGAGAGAGAGAGAGAGAGAGAGAGAGAGTTATGAAACAGTGCAGGCAAAAACTGCGATTCGACAGAATAACTCATATTGTATGTTTCAGATTCCGAAATAGTTAAATCTTGCTCCTATGTACGAGCAAATTACTTCCTCTTGTTAACGTACGTGCTATTTGTGCATTATCCGAATATTTTTGTCTATTTGACAGCGGGTAACAAGGAAGGGGTTCCGTTATCCAATAAGAGGCTTTGAAGTCTGATGATGCGACTACAAAGTTGCCGATACTTATTAACAAGAAAATGATATCGAACAGCGAGAAGCAACTGAAAACTGAAGACCGCCATTACAGACCGTTCAGTCATGTGACCGGTTTTTTGACAGCCACTGTCGCCAAACCGCAAGGATCTCGTCTGGGGGCGTGGTCGGCTATTAATATGCAGAAATGATTCGCTTTCATTTCACGAACGTTTGCTAACGTGTCTTGGAGCCGTGGAACAACCTAATGTATTGTCAATCCGACAAAGGAGAAATTAAATGAAAAATATTGTATTATAGTGATAAAATGATGTTGAAATACTCTGAAATTATGTATTATAGTGATAAAATGATGTTGAAATACTCTCAAACTATGTTCAAGATTATTATTTTTAAAAGTTAATAATTTACGTGAACTGCGTTCAGTTTGAATAAGGAGAGTTCGTTGCAGAAATGTGAGGTTCAGCTAACGGGACTTTCCTTTTATTGGCGAGTCCAGGTCGGGCCTTTTGTCAGAGTTTCAAGGATCTTTGCCTGTTTATGACCCTTTTTTGTGTAATTTTGCCTGCGTTACCCCCACACGGGGGCCCCGTCTGATCCCTTCTGCGCCTGCTGAACCTTTGTGAGATCGTCGACACAGCCGAGAGAAGACGTGAATGATTTCACTCTAATAAATATTTAAATATTTATATATTATTTTTTATTAAATAATAAGTTAAATTTACAGTTTAATAACAAATAATAGCTATTTAAAAATATTTAATTTATAATTACTTGCATTTTAATTACTTTATTTTTATAGAGATATTTATTTTTGTAATATTATTTAATGTCGTTTATTAGAAATATTAATAATTTCTGAGTAACTTTAGCAATGAGTCCACCGCAGAAGGGAGAAGTGACGCAGCATCAACGCCAAGAAGACATCTTTTTTATTGCAAGATATGTAGAAGAGCTGATGATGCGAGGCAATATAGAAACTTCAGTTATTGACCAGACTGCCTATGCATTGAATTTGGACACTCACATTGTTCAAAAGTAAGTAAAATTGTAATGAAAGTATTAGGTGAAATTGTCTTGGATAATGTTAAATTTACTGTCACAGATTTTGGAAACAAGACTGCACTGACTCCAAAAAGAAAGCGTCCAGGAATAGAAGGGAAGAAAACATGTGAAGTGGATGATCTTGGACAGGGCTTAATTAGGCGCATTATTTATTCAATGTATGGGAATGGTAAGTAATTTACTTATATTTGCATGTAAGCGACTTCCTATGTTTTTTTTGTAAATACATTTTTCTCAGGTCAAAGTGTTACTCTGAACTCAATTTTGACTGCAGTCAAACATGATAGAGATATAGGGTTTACTGGGGGGAGAACTACTTTGTCTTACCTGCTTCGTGCCATGGGTTTTGAATGGAAAAACACAGACAACCGCAGGTCACTAATGGAAAGAAATGATATTGTTGTTGCAAGATCAGATTTTTTGATGGAATATATGAAACTGAAGGCTCAAGGTTCTGAATTTGTGTTTTTGGATGAAGCATGGTTTTATTCAAAAGGCAAGCAAAAAATCTAAGAAATATTTGTAGCGTTGAAAAGTATGAAAGTCTTTATAGTATAGTATAGAAAGTCATAAGTGAATCAAGAAGGCATGATTTGCATGTAATGAAATGCATCATTTGTGAAATTGTAGTTAAATCAGTGAGTGTAATGACTTACGAGTGTCATGAATATTGTGTGTCCAGTTTGAAGCACCATCATAGTGGTTTAATATGATTTTATTTTGCTACATCATCTTTAGTAATTGCTTTCAATAATCTATCTTTTAGGTTACGCCTCTCGGTCATGGCAAGATAAAAGTAAGAAGAGCTGCTGTAGCAAAAATTTAGATGAAGGTAAAAGGTATGTAGTATTACATGCAGGAGGTGCAAATGGATTCATTCAGGATGCAGAACTATTGTTTTCCTCGAAGACAAAAGAAGTAGATGAGTACCATGGAACTATGACCGCAGAAATGTTCCAAAAGTGGATGAAAGAGGAATTATTACCTCGTTTGCCAGAAACATCAGTTATTGTAATGGACAATGCACCTGTTCATTCTGTGCTGGTGAGTGACATTTCAAGAAGTGTTCTTTTAGAAATGTAAAAATTATTCTTTCAAAGAATACGTTTAATCCTTTATAAAAATAATTGATTATGAAACAGGTTTTGCAACTAGTCAGTGGTAAAATAGGTTATTTCAACAATTATTTACTTCACAAAAAAATGTGAAATACAAAATTTATTATATTAAATTGTGTTCAGTGATTTTAGTTAAATCAGTAAAAAAAATTCTCTTAGAGAACAACAAGATTGCCAATAGATGCATTTCTTTTATTTATTTTTCTTTTATATTTATTTAAAGAGTATAAAAAGAAATGCAATTTTTGAATAAAATTGAAATAAACATCATTTTGTCATTTCTAATTTTCAAGAAAGTGAAAAGGCCATCATCCAAGTGGAGGAAGAGTGAACTGCAGGAGTTTCTTCGTGAGCACAAAATACCATTTATGCCTGAGCATACTTTTAAGAGTCTTCTTTTGAAAGCTTCTGAAGTTTGTGTTCAGAAAAGGTACTCTTGAAATAAGCATAAGTTTTGTTGAATTAAACATACAATAAGGCAGTTTTATTTTTGCATGATGATGTGATTGCCAATGTTGTCATTAGTTGAAAAATCATATCAGTGTATATGGGTGCAGATATGTTGTGGATGAAATTATTGAAGAAGCTGGTCATCAAGTTCTGAGGCTACCCCCTTACCATTGCCACTACAATCCCATTGAGTTGGTATGGAGCCAATGCAAAAGATACTACCAGAGACATCGTGGTACCACTTTTGACCACCAAGCAGTGACAAGAAAATGAAAGCAAGCACTAAACCAGGTTTAGACTGCTTTAGCTGGAAAACACACAGAGAAGAAAGTGTTAATATAAAGTACTCCTTTATTCTGCTTTAGCTGGAAAACACACAGAGAAAATTATAGAAGATTGGAGAGTAGAAGTTACTTATAAACGATACTTCAGAGATTTCTGTCATTGTAAATATCCAGGATGACTCGATGATGATGATGATATTCCCCTCTCTGTTCCCATTCCTGGGCCCTCTGGTGTCTCTACTTAAGAGAGTTATGGTCAGTATCATTACATCTTCAATGCAGTATATTTCATTGATTTGAAAAAAGATTTGACAAATTTTTTATTCTTCTCAGGTGCAGAGTTGCAAGCTGCAAATCTGTATTACACCATCATGGGCAAGTAAATGGTTGTATTTAAGATGAAATGTTGAATCTTAATTGTTTTTAAGCTGATCTTGGCTTTTTGAAATATATTTTTTACCATTATTATTTTTTGTTATTTGTACTTTACGGTGTCTCAGAGTCTTTTGGAAAAATTTTATCAGAATTTAATTTTCAACAAACATTTATGAAATAAGATGTATGTAAATTTTTATACTTCAGATCTTTAACATCAACAAGGAACAACTTCTCTTTCAACATCCAGATGAATTTCAAATAGTGACTATTGAGACAGTGACTATCGAAATAGTGTCAAATAATGACCAATAGCGAATACTTTGTAAATATATGATGTTCAGAAAGGAACATAATGTGCTGCATTAGAACTGAAAAAACTGCTAAAAACTCAAAACATATGTTTGTGTATGCGAATGTGGTTTTTTTTTGTTGGGGTGACGGTCTGTGGTGCTACTTCATGTTTACGAAATATTTTTATTTATATGTACTTTTCCTTGTGACTAGCTGTTTATTAGCATTAGTTGAACCGAATGTACTCTTAATTCTCTCTGAAAATAAATATACTGTACTTGAAGTAGTTAGAAAACATGTGGGACTGTAATGGTTTGTTGGTGATGGGAGTTGTAGTGTCTCAAATGTTAGTCTTATGATTGAAGGTGAAGAGCGGGGGTTTGAGAAATAAGTTTAAAAGTCCTAACTGTGTATTTCTTGTATACAATGTAACAAATTTAATTTTATTCTATAGAATATGTAGTAGTATTTTATATTATATATTACATGATAGTAGTCTTTATCTTATATTATTATTATTATTATTATTATTATTATTATTATTATTATGGCATGTTTAATTGTCTTGGGTGTGTTTGGCCTTAACACTAGAACGACGGTCACCGGTCAATTGACCGGTTAGGAGTTTCGAACTGCCGTATTTAGAAAACTATTATATGTATGAGTTTGATATTACGTGACTTTTATTATTTTAGGCTCCAGAGAAATCCTATAAATTTGTTTGGAAAAAACGTTGTGTGGTACTGGAGAAACAAGCGAGTCTACCTAAAACGACGGCTTCCGGTCAATTGACCGGTGTATAGTTTTGGATTTGTGTGTGTGTTACTGACATTCATGACGTTAGTTTTTTCTTTTTATCAGTTTTAAACCCTTTATAAATAATGAGTAATGTTCAATCCTAAAATTTGTTTTTTATTCTCAACAGCCATTCACATTTATTATCATTTTTGTTATTGTAAACCGTCGCAAAGCAACATGAATATAGGCCCAAGTCTGCATTTTTATATTGAAAAGGAGGCACGTCAAGTGCTGCTTGACGAGTCCTGGACACTATCACTAACAGAGCTAGACGCTTTTCTTTCTATTCTGTATGCACGTGGAGCTTGTCAACCTCTGTAAGTGATTTGTGGGATAAAGAATGGGGTCCACCATTTTTTTCAGAGACAATGAGTAGGGATCGGTTCAAAGAAATCATGAGGTTTTTGCGTTTCGATGACAGAGACAGTCGTTGGTCGCCGTAAAGCAACCGATAAATTATGCTTAGTTTCTGAACTTTGGAATAAGTTTGTTGAAAATTGTTTAGCATGCTACAAACCTGGCGAGAATATTACCGTTGATGAGCAGCTTTACCCAACAAAATGCAGGTGCCCTTTTCAAATACATGGCGAATAAGCCGGATAAGTTCGGTATTAAATTTTGGGTGCTACCGACGCTAAAATTAGATACGTCATCAATGCCTTTCCATACCTAGCACCATACCTAGGCCAGACCTAGCACAGAGGGTTGGCGAAAATGTTGTAAAACGTCTTGTAGAGCCTTTCCAATGCAAGGGTAGAAATGTGACCATGGATAATTTCTTTACCTCCATTAGTCATACGGGTAGAAGTGTGGCCATGGATAATTTCTTTACCTCCGTTAGTCTTGCAAAAGACCTCAGGAAAAAGAAAACTAGTCTGGTCGGTACGCTCAATCGTAATAGGAAAGAAGTACCGAATTCCTTGAAGAAATCTAAAGATGTTCGTTTTAGCTCTGTTATCTACAAGCACGAAGATGTCACTCTGACAAGCTATCAAGCGAAATCTAACAAAAATGTCCTTATCCTTAGTAGTATGCATCACGGTGTACAAATCAACACTGCGACTGAAAAAAAGAAACCAGAAACTGTACTGTTTTACAATAAGACAAAATGTGGAGTCGATACAGTCGGCCAAATGACTCGCGAAAACAGTGTGCGAGCTGGCATCCAGTGATAGCCCGTTCATGTATTTTATAATATTTTAGATTTAGCGATGATCAATGCTCATTCCCTGTACAAGCTGGCCTTTGATTCAAACTTTCACGCAAATCTTTCATCCTGAAAGTTGTGAAGGAAATCTCGAAACCTTATGCAGACAGTAGGATCATGTTGCATGCCAATGATGTCCAAACTTCAAATGTTGCTGTTCGTAAAACATGCCAAATCGCACTCTCTAATGAAAACAAAACAAAGAGTTATGTAACAAATGCAAAAACGCATTTGTGGTAAATGTCAAAGTGAACAAACTATTTGCAAGAAATGTGAGGAACCTAAAAGTGAAAGGATCCGCAAAGATTTGAAAACTTGCTACTTTTTCTTAATATTTTTGTTACTCTGTACGATAACACAAACGTAAGAAATCTAGTTTTAATTATAGTTTGTAACTAAAAACCAAATATAAATTAGTGAGAAGCGACTTTCCTGTTGTAAAAGTTAAGATGCACTTACCTGCAAACTTTGACCTGTTCTTCTGATTAGCCATATTTGTACCACCTTCAAGTTTGGCGGTATATTCTTGTTATAGTTCATTCAAAGTATTGTAAAAATTGTGTTTGAAATATTTTTCAATGTTTTTGTAATTAAAACCCTAACTTAATTTACTTTTACGGCAATAAAACTAAAAATTTCCATGAAATGTCATGATTTACGTTTTTTCCTACTGTTTTGAACGAGCAAAAAGTCACAAGTAAGACCAAACTCAAAAGAAAACAAATTGTTAGGGCTAAAATTTACTTCAAAAACATCTATAATATTTAAAAATAGTAATAGGGCACATCGCAATTCCTAGACATCGTCACAAACATTTAAAAAGGCCAACCGGTCAATTGACCGGTGGCCGTCGTTCTAGGTAGGCAACCAACTCCCGTCGTTCTAGTGTTAAGCCACTATCCTGACATTTTATCTGGGTTTCCCTTCGTCACTTAAGGTAGATACCGGGATGGTCCTTTGCTTACTTCCCAGAAGTAATATAGCATTTTGCCCTCCTTATCAGTAGGTTTTATAGGTATACTTCTCAGAAGATATAACTAGTCACATCATTATGTCTGCACATGTTAACTTCCTGTGTAAATTCTTTTTAGTAATTATTATATAATTCTATTTTTTTTATTAAAAGAAAGACTTTTTCAGTTATTTGAAGTTAATTTTTGATGTGTATGAACCAGGTATGTAAAATGATGTGTGAATGAAAGTATGTGAAGTAGTGATGATTTTGAATGAATGGGTTGAATATATATTCTAATAACATTCTTTCAGTCTCATCAAATATTAACTTCAAGTAGTAGAAAATATCTTCCTTTTAATAAAAAAGAGTTAGAAATGCACTTAATGAAAAGTTTCATCTTTTGAGCAGTATTTTAGTTTCTTGTGTTGTAAGACATCTTAATGCAATACAATATTAGAAATTATCAAATTAGGCTTTAGGCTAGTTTAAAAATAAATGTTATAAATTTTTAATATGTTCTAAAAGGACTTGGAACTCATTTTGATTTTGTACAATTTGACTTTAAATTATCAAAGTGGATAAAATTTATTGAACTTCAAATAGATTTGGTGGAAATGTTATATCCTTCACATAAATAACAATACAAATAAAGGGAATTATTTTTCACTTATTGTTTGTTTTTTATGTTACCTTTATACCCATCTTCTAAACGACTTTTGTTTATAGATAATAAAGTTATTGAAGGTATGAAATGTTTCAATTTTCATTTCTAAGTTTAAAATTTGCAAAGTGATAATGAAAATCAATTTATCTTTCATTTATTTGATTATATTAACATTATATATCCTTTAAATGACAAGACTTCATTCATTCATAGCACTTGTTAATCTTAATTTTAAGAACCGACTTTGGTTTCCACATTTAAGAAATTTACCCGATGTTATTGATCAATTGAATTACCTGAGAATTCTGCCAAATAGTACTCTGAGAATATTTACTAACTTGTACCCTTTTTCCTACAGAAATCTTTGAATGTAGTGTGAATATTTTCCAAAGTTGTATAATCAGGAGAACCCAGTATTGTGAAAAGAAATCAGCAAATGAATAGTAGTTTCATGTTAATTATACATAACTAACATGACAATTAAGCATTGTTTTACCAGTCACGAATCACTGGACAAATAACTAATCATATCTATAAGTTAATGATCAATTACTGCCACAGGCTATGTCATGTCATAAGAACAATGTGAGAATGAAATAGCTATTACAAATATCTGATATCATAATGCAAAACATTGTACAGTACATAAATTAATTTGAATAATGTGAACACGCAAGATCGAAAATACCATAGTTTTACAAGGCCTACGTGGAAGTTTTGCAGCATTATTCCCTATCATAATCCTGTCAGATGGTTTAATTCACTCAATCACACCTGTTCTCAACAGCATTTCGAAATGTTTTGTAGCACTTCGAACAAATTTTCATCATTATTGATAGCGGAATTAAATTAATTTTTCGTGAAAACTGTTTCTAACCCCATGCACTAAAATTGCATTACAAATTACATTATAACAATACTCGGCCAGCGAGTGGGCCAGCTGTTAAAGCTACTCAGCTGACTGGCGGAAGAATATTTTTCGCATTGCGATGCGATCCTCAGCGATGCTCATTTATCATACAAACTGTCATTAAAATCGCTTACTGGCCTGAACCTTCTGTACTTCTTGGTTACGTATCGCGTGTGGGGTCGTCTTCTGTTTGTGAACACTATTATGTTTTGCTTTTAGGGCTGCTGCTGTTGTGATCTGATGCTAGAACGACCTCGCAACCATCTGTCTGCCGCCGGAGTGAAGTAGCAACATCGCTCTGCCCCACCCCTAGGTGTCAAGTAGACATTTGGACAATAATCACAATCCGTGTTTTGTGGATTCAAAGTGCAGCGACATCACATCGACTGGTGAATATCCACGTTCGTCGAAATCCTTTACAGCAGTTCACAGACGGGCAGGCATTTGGTTATACAATTTTTCGGTATTCAGGACCCACCAAATGTGAGTTTTGATAGTGTTGTAACGTATTGTAGGGCTACATAGAGCGACCGGCGGGGCGTCACTATGTCGCTGCGTAAAAGGATTAGACGCCAGGGGCCAGGCAGGATGTGAGAACAATTCAGGTGAGAACAATCTGGAGAATTCTGAGAGCTAGGGAAAGATATGCCCAAAATGCGGGACAGCGCATTTTTGCCGCGTGCACAATTCTTAGAATCCAAGGAAATGGATGTCCAAAATGCCTAGCAACGCGACTAGCGCGGGCCGTGTGAAAATCCCAGTGACGTTTCAGGTCACGTGGGTGGGAGCTATATAAGAGCGAACGCAGAGCGCGGGAGCGGGGTTTGTCGAGCCGAGTGGAACCCTCGTGCGAACGCACAAAACTTGCGCCCAGGGCGGTGCGGAGCCGAGCGAGGCTCGTACGGCAACCCATGTGTTGGGACGCCGCTGTGGACAGTATTTCCACGGGTGACCAAGGTCACCAGAGCTTTATGCTGTGTGCATAAGGCTCGCTGAGGAGTGGCGCGGGCCACAAGTCAGACATTTCATTTTTAAGGATCGCTCCTGCGATCAGGGGAGTAAACGTCTACCAGAGCTAAGAGTAACCTTAATTATTTACTGTACATATTGTGAATAAACCTGTACATATTTATCATTGAAGCTCGTGTCTGTGATTACTGTGTATTCCCACGACGTCACAGTATCATGGTTAGAAAAAATATAAAAACCTAGAATGGGCTAAATGTTTTTTTTCTTCTGAAGATTTCAGCAGATCTTTAAAACTCCTAAAAATTTGACCGTGAATAATGACAAAAACATTTGACACAAAGTACTGAGACGATTTTCATGTTATTACTTGTTTTTACACGAATACGATACTTGCGCTCAATATTTTTTTTGAGAGTTTACAAGACATTTTTAATGTATTAGAACCATTTTTATTTTTCACACTGTAGCGGCACTGAGCTTCCACCATCACAGGATCCCTAGAAAATAATTAGAACATTACTAAAGTATTACGTGATTCCATCAGCACATTAGAAGAAATTTATTACGTCATTTTTGGTCTTGCTCCGCCTGGCTCGCAGCACCCTCCCCCCAACGCCCGGTCAGAAAACGACCCTTACGTCTCATTCACAATGCAAACTTCAACACAACCATAACGTAGCCGCAAAACCTACAAATGAGTTATTAAACGAGACCATTCGGAATGCCTTGAAGTAACCGTAAATCCGTAAACTTAAAGAGTTCACAAGCACCAAGCTTTAACGTTAAGTTTACGTCGGAATTTTACCGAAGACCAATCAGAGAGAGAAGAAATGATGAAAGAAACATGGTGAATTTCAGATTGTGTGTAGGCAGTTTGTGGTTACGTCACTACACTTATGTAGTGAATTATTTTGTGAAAGGTTTTGATGCGAATAGTGTATTCAAAGAAAGAATTTGGGCCATTTTTCTTGTGACTTTAACTGACCTGGCGAATAAAATAATTACGTTGTGACGAATTACTCGTGCATTTGATACAAGGGAATACTTGTTTGTAAAATGAAATGCGAGCACTAATACAACAACTACTTGCATTTATATATTAAAAAAATCGAAGAGAAAACTAGAAACCATGGTGAAAAGATCTTTTCACCATTCTAGAAACGAGCCGGCAATCAGTCGAGCTTCAATACGATGAAATTTGATTGGCTCAGGCGAAACTTACGTTTCAGCTTACGTTCGTCATTGTGAATGGTTGTTTTTATACTTGTGTTTTACTCAAGGCACCTGAGGGTAGCATCTCCAAGATGGAATATGGCACGGCTTTTCGCATCTTTCTCAGTCGTGCCGCTAGAGTCGCTTGATCTGCAGAACTGCTTGACATAGTCGCTATCATGCGACACCTTGCGAGAGGACTGAGAGAGATGCAAAAAGTAGTGCCATATTCCATCTTGGAATTACTACCCACAGATGGCATGTTAGAAGAACCCAAGAATACACGTAAATTTTACTGTGAAGTTTACGGCATTATGTTACGTTTAAATTTGCATTGTGAATGAGGCCTTTATCCAGCCAATTGAGACCCC
Organism: Teleogryllus oceanicus; assembly: GCA_964035755.1. Taxonomy (NCBI): domain Eukaryota; kingdom Metazoa; phylum Arthropoda; class Insecta; order Orthoptera; family Gryllidae; genus Teleogryllus; species Teleogryllus oceanicus. Next base: position 35,283,174 of record CAXIVR010000011.1, on the reverse strand, counting down.
CCCCCCCAGACAGCCGGACGCCGAGCCGGGATGTCAACAAATCTTTCCGAACGACGCACTTACGCGCCAAGACCTCGCCAGACCCTTATAAAATCGACAAACAAAACAGGGATTGTTGAAACCATTCACCTCCTCCTTCGACGCCATTAAATTAATGTGGGTGAGCCCAACAAGCTAGACCTACAGCTGTGCTGCAATTGCGCAGTTCACTGTAAAATAAACGAGAGAGCACCAAGGAATTTTCTACTGTATATACTGTACTACTCACGCGAGGCTACCATTGGACCAAATTAAATTAAGACCCAATTGGTTTCGGCCAATCACGATGCTTGATTCTAAAACAAGGGCGCAATGAGGCGCAGAACTGGAGGTAGAGGGGAGAAGGCACTTGGAGAAAAGACATTCGTTCGGGCGCTTGAGACAGACACTTTTAGGCCAGACCGCCGGATGCACAGTCGCATCCGATCGAGTTCGTAAATTTTGTAACTTCTTGCTTGGGCTGTGTGTGGGTAGCCTCCTTGTCAGCCTCCGCCGCCAGAGACAACTTTCTTTACGTGTGCAGCAAACACACTTACGTCTCAATTCAAAATTACTATTTTGAGTCCAGCAAACGCTATCTTTAAATTCAAAGTTATTATTGTGAGCACAACAAACGCTCTTACGTGGCATGTTCCTCTCGTGACGTTAATCGAAATAATTGTTGAACAGTACGAGAGCTGTCGCAATCTAAACATACTCGTGCGAAATAACAGACGTTACGAGTTAAGGACTCCGCAAACGAACGCTCCGCTGTTAAGGAACTGGGTCATTGCCTTGGGACTCCCGCCTGGGCACGTCACCCGGGGCGCGGCGAATTTTTGACTGAAAAACTCATTGCCGGGCCCTGTAACGAAAAAGTGAATAAATTCAGTTACTAAATTTAGAAAAGGCATTATCTATCACGTGGTGTAGTCAGAAACCAGAATTTTGTGAGTCCTTGACGCGGCTGACAGCAAAACGTCCGTCCGTCAGCGAACAATGCTAGCGGCTAAACAGATACGCCAATTTTCCTGAAAATTGAATTTTAAATAAATTAAATTAAATTAAATTTTTGTAATTGGAAAGTGTGAATGCCGTTTAAGAGAATAGTGCAGGTCTCATATTCGTTGAAAACACTTTTCGAAAATTGCAAAAGTTCAACATTTTCAGCGTCTTCCTACAACTACAATTCTAAAGATTGATTGATTTTTTCGTGTTTCCGGGCTCATCAACTGCTTTGGTCATTAATCCCGTAAGTGTCGTGCATTTTTCTCGGGAGATGGCTGTGATCTTCCGCCGCCGGATGACGAGATCAGGCGCCGACATACCGTCGGCTAGTGGGGTTTCCCCCTAACCAGGACTCTCCCACCACCGGGGCACCGCCCCAGCCGGGACAAACTCTCGACCGGTATCCCACAATATGTGGTAGTGTCGTGCATGTTAGTGTAACTGTGTGTGTGTGTGTGTGTATGTATGTATGTAAGGGGAGAGGATAGGAAAAGGAAGAGGAAGGAAGGATCGCGCACAGTCCGTGGACCGTTTGGTAGGGTACTGCTCCGGCATTCGCCTGGTGTTGATCGGAGAAACCACAGAAAACTACCGATCAGAGCAGCCGGCCGCCAGAATTCTCCCCCAGATAGCGACTGAATTCGACCTAGTGACAAGCTATCTCGTTCGGAAGACTTCGGAGCACACTACTTCAGCTCCAGAACGTTATTTCAATCATTTTTGTCGTCCTTACGGTCTCGTAAAGTTACCGTTGCTCGAAATACGATAATTCATTGCTTCTTGTCCACTACTTTTGGTAAATTAAAAAAGGGTTTTAATTATTTTTCTATGAATTCTTTTCGTGTTTCCAAATAGAAGACACTTTTGACTAATTTTATGTATAATAATTCTGAATTCTAACCTATGTAGTGTAACAATTTTAGTCACGTATATTGTGGATTATATTTTTTGTCCTGCGTATTCCTGCCTCAATCAATTTGTTTATTTATCAAGTAGAATGCCCTTAATCAGAACAAACATTTAGCTGCACATACCTGCACCTTTTCATTTTATAGCCACTTTACTGCAATGCTACATAGTAAGATTTAACACTAGATATCTTGGAAGTGTCTTCGACGCCTCAGGGATTTTTCTCGGAGTATTTTTTGGATTTCTTCTTCTGGTAATTACTTTTAAATTTAAAAGAAAATAACTGATATAAGTTTTTGGAATGAATAAACAATATGAATCCGTGCCACCGAGCACTTTAAGATTTTGAGTGTACTTGAAGGAATCTTATTTTCTTGTCGTAGAAACCAAGACTAATAGTTCTACGGGTGTAAAAGTGAACTCAATGATGTTCTCAAACTACAGTTGACCATTTTTTCAATGACATTTTTCAACAAGTGCCGACGAAATTAGGTCTGTACAGCATTGATTACCGACAGAGGGTGGCAATTGAATAACACAAAACTTACAATATTGCTTATAATTATACAACTAATGTAAATGTATATAGCTCCAAATTCCGTATTTTCAGAAACGCTCAAATGCAACTTTCTCGAAAAGGATTCCAGATTTTGGCTTTAACTTTTTTGTACGGGTAGTTCTAAATGGACTTAATAACACGACATAAATGCCACTGTGTTGTATTGTTTTATTGTTTTTTAAATTAAACAAAAACATTTTTAGAAATATTTCTCATGTCAATATTTACTTTACGGGCATTTCTTATACATTATCGTATTTGTAAATATAATTACTTCAAATAATTCTTCGCCACATGATACAAGGATATTTGTGTCAACTGCATTTTCGACGGCCCTTTCGACCTTGAAGGACGGCATGTTTTCTTAAGCATTTCCTTTCTCGAGCATCTGACTTGCAGTGACGCATCGAAGTGATATTTATTCGCATTTCGATTTCATATTATATTCATATCATTCATTCATATCATATATTTCATATTTATTCGATATTTATTAGACACATTGTTTTCTTCAAGCTCGGTTTGGGTCTCCCAGAAGTCTCCAGTAGTCGTTAGTAAATCCACTTCCTACGCCGTGTCTCTCTTTTCACTGACTCTTTCCCTTTATGTCAAAAGAATGAAAATATATATAAATGCTCAACGATAGTTGGGATTGGCACAGTTATTCTAAAATCATCTCGATTTTGAGCAAGATATTCCGTGAATATCGGTGTCTTTAGGATAAGACATGAAATCGTAAATTGCCATAATTGTCTCTAACGCAATTAAGTTACTGTGTGAATGACAAATTGTAGAGGTTTCTTTTCAAAGAAGAGAACGTTAGTAGAGTTTAGATCAGTTAATATATCAAATGTTACCAAAAACTCCCTTTTTTCATAATTCAATTTTAAAAAAAAATAGGGTAGGAAAAGGAAGAGGGTAGAGATTCCATAGCACAGGAAAAGAAGCGCAGATGCTACTTTACGATCACAACGATTGTTCACTTTTTACACGTTATGTAAATCGATGAACCAAGAAAGTCAAAAACTCTTAAATCACATTTCTCTTTAAAAAAAATTATTTATCCTTTAAATACGATAAACCTTTTTACAGCAGAGGTTTTGAATTTCGTTGCAATATTTATATCCAGCAATTACGAAAATAGTACTTTACGTATAACCATATTTTACGCACAATCCCTTCACTTTCAAGCTTCAATTTTAATTTTAATTTAATTTCTTTTTTACCAATTAACCCCCTTTTGATTTTTGAAATTTCATTATGATATTCGAAAGCAGTGATCTCCAGAATCCTATATGTATATTTTTTATGCACTTTTGTTTATTTTTAAATGAGTTGATCCGCCATTTGAATTTTGAAATTTTATTATATTCAAATTCAGCGACCTCAAAAATCCATTGATACGCAAATCCACTGGCATTTGCAATCATGATCACGTTTTAGGCCCGATTCAACCAGTGTGTGCCGTCAGGACACCAACCTAGGGCCTCCCGTTCAGAGGCGCTGCAGTGACATCAGTTGATGCACTAAGCTACCGCTCCCGGTATAAAAATAGAGATTTTCCCTTAATGAAATCTGTTCCTTAATGATAGATTTTGAAAAAAAAAAAATCATGTACAATTTTTCGAAAATTTGAGTACTTTTCGCGAAATTGTATGAAATATTAGCAATTTTTAATTTTGTTTAAACAATTATTTTCTCAAAAACGGCATCAACAATTTTTATTCAATTTTCACCTCGGATAGCGTATGACATGTAAGAATGCTGGGCTCGTGTTCGTTGACAATTTCGATTTCTGAAAATTGCAAATATTCAAAAAAATTTCGCATCTTTCTACAACTACAATTATGGAGATTTTTTTAGTGAAATGTGTTCATCGAAAACAGATCTTTAAATATTGTCAAAAAATTGTATAAATTTTTTCGAAAATATGAGTATATTTGCGAAATTTTGTGTTTAATATTGACATTTTTTTAGAACAATTCTTTTATAAAAAGGCACAAATTCTTCTTGATTAAATTTGGACCTTAGCGTAAAGGACACATAATAGAATGGTACAGTCATGTTGGTTGATATGTCCTATTTTTCGAAAAACTAAAAAAAAAAAAAAAAAAAAAAAAAAAAAAAAATTCCCGCGTCTTCTTACAACTTCAATTGTGAAGATACATTTTTTTCCCTTAAATATGACTTGTGCTTATTTGCAATGTATGTGCAACGGGATCAGTGACGAGTTTACTATGCGAGTTCGCTATAACTGGAGTTGACTGTAACTTTAACCACGAGCGATGTAATTTTAATCACGCTTCAAACAGCACACTCGTAAGTAGATCGAAAACGCATCTTTTTTTATAAATTTTCAGAATTCTTATCGCGTTGTTCCCTTTACCCCTTTTAATAGGCAGCGTTCGCGGTTTGGCTTTGAGGAACGAGCTCTCTGTAGAGCACACCTTTGGCATCGAAAAAGACAATCAACATTGTTTTCACTTTCAGCTTGCTCGTTTTTGCTTTTTTTGATTTTGGGGACGCTGAGGCATGACTCTCGGGGCTTTGACGTTTTGTTTCTGGGTCGTACACCATCTTTCATCCCCAGTAATGACATTGTTCAAAATATCAGGTTCGATTTCCACATGTTCAAGAAGTTCACACTCTGACAGTCACCCGTTGATTCTGATCGTCCGTCAGCAGCTTGGGAACAGGCTTCGCACACACCATCACGCCCAATTTATTAGCCACCAGTTCATGTACAATTCGCTCGTGTTTGGGCAAAAGGGCATACGTTCTGTTTTCATAATTTTACAGGATAGCAAAAAGAATTGCATTTAGTGTGGATATATTTGAATAATTATTATTTAGATACAAAGATTTACATACGTAAATAGTATTAAGTTGGTTGAAAACCATTAAACTACATAATTTTGAAATAAAAAGTTATACCTAACTCAATACTCAATTTTTCTGACAATGCGAGCCAATTGTTCTGGCAATGTTGAGAGTTTCCGCTATCATCCGGACACTCAATCGACACGACGGTCAGAATTTAACAGAGCGCGCACAGGCCAAATGTTGTGCTGGCTGGAGGCCGTCCAGCGCAGGGTTCGTCGACCACCTCTTCCCATCCTTCCTAAAGGAAGGACGCTTTCAAGCATCCCTAATTTGCGAATAAGATAGAACATTGACTCCATAAGCTTGAACAGTCAATAGGGGGGTCTCAATCAATTTGTTCAATTTTGAACAAAATTTTACGGCATAACGTTGCTCGAGTTCCATCGAGTTTCGTGACACAGCCACTAAACATGGATACGCGGTGTCAGCAACCCTGACGCCCCAACTGCTCGGAGCAGACTGACGAAGGCATCGCTTTGAAGCTGAGAGTTCCCCCACCCACCCCACAATCAAACCGACGGGAACGCTCAGCGACCATTTTAAGTACCTGAACAACAACAAACTAGAGGTGCTACAGAATGGCACAGACTTTCTCAAAATAAAGTTGTCTAATTTCCTTTCTGTGGACTGGTATTTTACAGTCTTGCCCCTCCTCCTTGCCTGCTGCCATCTATCGCCACCCAAATTAAATTTTATGAAATTTTCTTAACTTTTCGGTTTCTAAATAGTAGAACCGAAATATTGATTTAAGAACATTAAAGAAGGCTAAAACCTCGTCATAAATAGCAATTTTCCTTGAAAAATTTGCAGCCTTTTTAAGAAATAGCGTTAAGCGTTACTGTAAATACGAAATTTGAAGCTCTTTTCCACAGGAATCTATTGAGTTTTCAAAAAACTTCATTTGAAGCACTTCCATTAAAAAATGCAATAATGTATACAAATTCATTAAAATGTGCGAATTAACGGATGACATATTTAAAAAAATTACATTTGTGTAATTTAAAAAAAACAACAACAAAAGAGTACCCCAAAATGAACTTTACGTCATATTAAACAGTTCAATTTCCACTATCCCTTGCAAAAGTTTGAAGAACAAATTTGGAGCCATTTTTGAGAAAATGGCGTCTGAGCAATTCTGAAAATGCGGAATTTTGTGCTCATTTTTACAGAGAAATGTTGAGTTTTGGAGAAACTATGACATTATTTAATCCATATTTGCTCGGTATTCTATTATTGGAACAAGCGACAGTGGATTTGTCTTTGACTCCTCCTTATCGTGGAACGCATTTGGAGGCTTCGTTATATTACTAGAACTTCAACAGAGGGATCGAATTTCCCAGTTAGTACCCAGAGTTGATTTTATTTCTCGTTTGTACACCGAACGGCGAGGGGTTATTGAGCCCACGTTTCACTGCTAGCATCATGAGCGATAAAAGGTGAAAATATCGTGTTATATTTTTACATTAACTTTTTGTTTCTAAGAGAATAGTTAAATGACTGTCTTTTTATCAGTAAAGTACAAAATATTGAAAATATTAGTATTTCGCGGAGCTGGAAAAGATTTTTCTAAAATGTTCCAATATTGGAACACCAGGCAAGAACGGTACCATGAATTATTATTTCAAAATTCTAATACAAATGTATCTTTTATTCTCTCAGATTCGAAACAGAACAAATAATTGCGATTTGGAGGAGGATAATGATTACTTCAGTGCATTTATCTTCATTATGCCTCCAGGAGATGCATCAGTGTGGAGGACAGCGGGGATGAAGAATGGAGGCAAACTGAAAAATCTATCTGGAACCCATCTCAGATCAGAATGCGAGGCACTAATGCGATTCAGTGAGAGAGACTCGTATCTGCGACAACTAGAGAGTAATATTGGCAAGCTCTGGACACCGTGTTGAGGGCATTCAAGAGAATATTAAACATTTCACGAAAAAGTAATACTTGGATCACACAAGGAATTAGAACATCGGGTAAAAATAAACGTACGCTCTACTTTATTTCTAAACATCATAACGTATCACCCGGTTTCCACGTCTACTTCCGAGAATATAAAAGAATTTTAAGGAAAATAATAGTTCAGGCAAAAATAATGAAAAATAAAGAGGATATTTTGAACGCTAAAGACAAAAATAAAGTAATGTGGAACATCGACTATAAAAAATCATAAAATCGTCGATCATAAAATATACGACCACGTCATCACGACATTTCGTAGAGAATGTTGTTTTAAAGGATAATGAGAGAGAAACAAGAAATCCAGAAAAAGTTGCGAATATCTTCAACCAGCACTTTTCTAGAATTGCGGTTGATCTCACGAAAGGACTAAAGCCACAAAATTCAACATCATATGCTTCCCAAAAAAATTTCGGCACGATGTTTATTTACGAAACTTCTTCCAACGAAATCCTCAGAATAGGCAGTAAACTAAAAAATATATATTCATCTGGTTTAGATGAATTTTCGGATTGTTTATTAAAAACGTGTGCACCTGCCATTAACTCACATTTTCAATGCTTCCTTGTGCACAGGAATATTTCCAGATACTTTCAAAACACCAAAAAATAAGCCACTTTGTAAAAAAGGGAACAGAAATGAAATTGAAAATTACCGGCCAATTTCTCTTTCATCAGTTTTCTCAAAAATATTAGAGTATTTTCTATACGCGAATGGAAACCTTTCTCAGGAAAAACGAAGCGTTTTCAGACTCACAACACGGTTTCAGGAAATCAAAATCTACGGAAACTGCCATTTTTCTTTCCTTAAAGATGTTGCTTCATCAATGGCAAAATGAAGAACCCATTGGGATATTTTTAGATCTTTCGAAAGCTTTTGACGTTATTAACCATAACATCTTGCACTCAAAATTACCTTCTTATGGAATTCGTGGTATTGCCCTAGATTGGATAACCTCGTACCTTAAACATCGATCTCAAAGAGTAGAAATACCGTACTGGCACGAAAGGACATTATTTACTTATCTCTCCAATTCGTTGCCAATTGAACATGGGGTCCTACAAGGTTCGATCTTAGGTTCTATACTCTTTCTGTTGTATGTAAACGATACGCCCTCATCTATTAAAAATGGAAGAACAGTTCTGTTTGCCGATGATACGAATGTTCTTTGCAAAAAAGAATAAATAGTACAATTTCAAACTGGTTTTGTAATAACAAATTAATAGTAAACGAAGGAAAAACTGTCTCAATGCAATTTTGCGTTTTAAATCGGTAAACGTCTCCTCCATTGCAAAGGAGCAATATGCAATTATCTGATGTTAAGGTAACAAAATTTCTAGGTCTCTCAATTCAATCAAACCACAAATGGAATGTACATATAACAGAATTAAACACTAAATTAAGCTCATTATGTTATGCATTCAGAATTCTTTCTAATTATGTCAGCCTTCATGCAGCTCGTAGCGTGTAAAAGCAAATGTCCATTCCCGCCTGGGATATGGCATAATATTCTGGGGAAGCTCATCCTTTAGTTCCCAGACATTTAGATTGCAAAAGAAAATTATCCGAATAATGAATAAATGTCATCCACGTGATCGCTGCAAGCCTCTTTTCATTCACCTTGGAATCTTACAATTGCCTTGCCTATTTATTTACGAGTCTGTAGTACTTGTCAAAACTGGCTTACTTAACGGTGGGAACTTATTTTCATGTAATTCTGATATTTATAGTTACAACACTCGACGTAGAAATCATGTTCAGCAAGTGTCGGTATCAACAACTCACTACAAGAAATCCACATACAATACATGTACGTTACTTTACAACGCATTGCCAGATGAAATTAAACAATTAAAATTGGTACACAAATTTAAGTTAAAAGTAAAATCTTTTCTGCTGCAAAACTGTTTCTATACAGTTAGAGACTATACTTATCGTGAAAAGGAAAAATAATGTTTACTTTAAGAAAATCAAGATATAGTATAATGAATTAGTTTACATTTGCATTATATAATTTTAAAAAAAGAGTCAATATGCCTATAACAAGTAATGTACTTCTGCTTCCGGGTCAATGACCCATCTCGATCGGGGTTTTGTCCAGTTTCCCTGATCCATTGAGCAAATGCTGAGATGGCACCTTGATTTGCTTCTGGACGTAAATGTAGCTTCACTATGCGCACGTTTTGTTGAACTTTGCTTTTGCTTGTAGTGGTAGTAGAGCTTAGGGTGAGTTTCTATTTTGTTAACAATACAGAAAAATCAAACATGTTCGTTCCTTTAGTGTTAAAAATAAGTTTTCTATAATTCGGCAACGAAAATATCTAGATTTTGAAATGTTAATATCTCGCTTTTTGAAATTTATTATTATTATTATTATTATTATTATTATTATTATTATTATTATTATTATGGACGCAACAAATTAAAAAAATTATTATTATTATTATTATTATTATTATTATTATTATATCTTTCAACTATTAATACTTAAATTGTTGGGAAGGGATTCTGAAACTCAGGAAAGCGTGCGCAGATGATTTTCTCCCCCATACATCATACAGTTTTTTACTAAATGAATGAATGAATGAATGAATGAATAAATAAATAAATAAATAAATATTCTAAGCCAGACTCTTTCCAACGTAAGAAAGAACAAAATGTGGGAAAAATTTACATAAATCCTGAATTTACAAATTTCAACATTATTGCAAGTGACAAGTATAGTACCAAATGACCCAGTGTTGTTTTAAACAATTTTTTGATGCTAACGTTTGGAACTTTCTAACAAAAATGTCCATATTGTACGTCAGAAGAAAGATGATTACACATTTATACTTTCTTCTGAGGAGGTATTCTGATTATATTAGCACACAATTTTGTACCAAAATAAATGTGTTAAAAACAGACTCAAGAGACTATAATGAAGGTGTCAGTTCGGCAATGATAAGAAATAGGTTTGAATTGATAGAAAAAATATGCTCATAGCGCAGACAATGATCTAAAACGAAACGACACATTTGGAAAACTTACACCTATCATTTCCTTACTGAATAAACGATATGCAAAATACTGCGTTTACGAAGAACACTGCTATAGATGAGAGCATGGTACTGTATTATGGAAGGCATGGAGCAAAGCAATTTATTCGCTGTAACTTGACGATATGGATTTCAAGTGACCAAAAGAGTGTTCTCATTGCGCAACCTAACACAGGAAAATATAATATATCATGGGAGATGTTGATCGAATGGACGAAAATTTGGAGTACTATAGAATTTAAATCGGATCGAAAAAGTGGTGATGATCGCCTTCAATGTAAATTTTACAGATGTGCGAGACAAAAAAATTCATTTTCGAAATTTTTGAAAAAACAAAAGAATAGCGCAAGATGGCGTTTATGTTATTGTATAGGATTTTTTTTGCACTAACCATACAAAAAATTTAAAGAAAAAATTTGGAGCCATTTTCGAGAAAATCTTGTTTTTGTTATTTATTAAAATTGCAAATATCTCGGACGGAAGGATCGCAGGTTCGAGACCCGCCTAGTGCATGGGTGTGTTTGTGTATGTCTGTTTATGTGTGCCGTCCATTCATCCTTAATTATCATCATTCCATCTTCCATTCCTCCAGGACTAACAACACTGGGGTATAAAAATCGGATTCAGCCTAGTGCTGAACCCCCTGATTAGTTGCCCTGCTGAGCCCCCTGACATGCAAGACTTGCAATGTGATAAAATGATACTGAGCCCGTGCAAGTGCATGTCCTGCACGGTCCAAGATGGCCTATTCGCGAGCCCCAAAAAACAATTGTTTATATAAACACCATACTTCCATTTGAATTGTTAATTTGGGAATAATTCAGAGAGAAATAATTATTAACAAATTCTACAGCTTGCCTTGTTTCTGTTATGGGTGGAGAAAAACTCTTCATTGTCAATGAAGTTCCACTTTATTACAAACAATAACAGTGGAAATACTTCAATCATAAGGTTTAGTCTTGAACCTAACCATAAACCTGAATTTGGGAATTGTGACACTTCTCACATTTTAATACAATTATGTGAATGTAAACAATGTCTTTAAAACAATAAGTAAAGATAAAACATCAAAAACCACCACTTGTTTATCACTTAACCATTACAGTAACAACACCAGGGTAACCACTCTTTATCTGAAACAATTTTTTCTGACTTCTCCCGCTTTTCCAGGATCTTTCCAAGTCGGTCTGACAACAACCCCCAAAAACAAAAAAATCACAATGCCATGATGTTTTTTTTGCCAATTAAAAAAAAGTGTGTGATGGCGCAATTCTGGCTTTGAAATATCAAAATATGTAGAGAAACATGTCATGCCTTTTTTTGCACCTGTGTTATCAGTTTTGCTCGACTCCCCTTTTATAGATTGAACTAATACGAGATATCTTTAAATCTTGGTGTATTTGTTGATCTTCCAACATTAATTAGTTGAAGAGGCCTCATAATCTATCTCATGGAATGCTTGATTAATTCACTGGAAATGTTGCCCAGCCCAGTTGAGTTTTTATTTTTCATTCTATATGTAGTTTTCTTCACCTCCTTTGGAAAAATAGGCTATGTTTCTCACCTCTAAATTGTCTACCTGATAATAGTTTACTCGTTCTATTTTCTATTAACAAATGTTTCTCAACCTGTTTACAACTTTTATCCCACAGATCTTACTTTAGTTTTTACAAAGGTTTTTTTCTCTCCATCTCCATTTATTCTTGCATATTCCTTCATATTATCTGATTCCTGGGTTCTTAACCACTTTTGATACAAACCTTTCTTTTACTTAATTTGAAAATTTTATTTGTTCACTCTTCTGGTATTTTGTTTCTTCTATCATTTCTATGTTGTATTCTAAAGGCTTTTTTACTGAATTAGATTATTTTTAAGTATTTGGTAAAAACCTTCCACTATGAATTCAGATCTTTCAACTTATTAGCTTAGCTTGAAAACTTTCCGAGTTATACTTATCTGCCTCTATTGTTGCATTATCTACTGATACCCATTTCTGATAATTAGTTTTCTAGTTTACAAGAATATTGGCTTTTACCATAACATGATCTAATCCACATTCTGCACTTCTGTACACTCTTAAGTCTTGCGCTCTCAACACTGAATTTTATCATTAGATCACATAATCAACAAGAGATTTTAGATGTCTACTTGTTTGTGTCCAGGTGAACTTATGAATTACCTTACAGTGAAAGTATTTGCTCAATATTTTTAGATCATGAGATTCAGAAAGTTCCATTAGCTGTCCACTCATTACACATCTCCTAAATATGTAATTTTTTTTGTTTTACTTGTCCAGGTGTTGAAATCCTCCATCAGATAGAATTCCTTACATGGATGTATACCATTTAAAATGTCAATTTTTTAAGAAAAATACCCTCAATACGATTACCTGCGTCATATTGGTACACATACTCCTATTACAATAACATATTCATTTTCATTTAATTCTAATGATATTATTCTTTCATTTATTTATTTATTTTGAATAGGGAATGATGAGAAAAAAAGAGTGGCTTCTTGATTACTGGAAATGTTGCTGGAAAGGCAGCAACGCTAATGATAAATTATCAATATACTTGCATACCAGTTGGAATAGCCAGTGGCATTCCTAATGATTATGCTAGTCGGTGCTATGAAAGCGGATGGATGGATGAATGAATTATTTTCATTATACAACAAATATATTTTTCCTTTGCCCACTTCAAATCAAAACTCTGATGCCAATAGTTGTATTTTTAGATGGATATACTACTCAATTTAATTACACATCTCCCAGTTTTGTTCAGAAAAGAGGAACGAGTTTGTGGATAGTATTCCAAATCTGCCCATCTAACTCAACCTATATAAATGTAAAAATATTTGGAGCAGAGGGTACAAAAGCAAATAAAAATGAATAAAAAAAAAAGAAAGTGGTATGAAAAGAAAATATTGCAAAAAATCTTGAACTTGTTTTACATATAAATCTTAATCACTCAATAATAAACCATGCATTCTGTATAATATTACATTTCAAAATCATAATTATAAGAAATACATTTACTAACTTGAATTTGAGGTATTTGTTCACAACACCTTTAGATTCCTCATGTCAACTTTCAGTATCAGTAACAAATGACCCTTCAGGTTTAGGTGATTTATCACAATATTAGCTTCTCTTTTCTTAAAGAAAATATGTCTTAAAAAAATAATTATATAGGACATATACTCATCACGAATCCAACCAAATAAAAAAAAGGGGAGGTTGTAAATATTTTGACAATACGAGCCAGTTGAAAGTAATTTTTCCCTTAACCTGTCAGCTTTTGGAGCCATTACCTTACTCCTGAATTGAGAAAAAATTACATTAATTCTAGGAGTGTTCATTGCAATTTCACCATCATTTAACCATAATCACATTTCACATCCATCTTGACGTAAATAGAAAAAAATTTCACACTTCACTGGGACCTATTATCAAAACTTCCCACTACCCTCTGTACTCAAGTTTTTTACCCTTAAGATTTTGAAAAGCAAATACAATACAAAAAGCAATACCATACCTATGAATTCAAATTTTTTTATTGATAATGAAAAACAAAAAAAAATCTGCAAGAATCGCACAACAATGGATTTGGAAGGTTCCCAATTATTTTCGACAATCAATATAGGTATGTGAAAAATAGGATTTCTAAAATCTTAAAAAAAAAAAATTTTTTTTAAATTTTTTTTTTTACAGTTATTTTTGGAACATATATTGCAAGGCTTAAATTTCTAATTGTTACTCTTTTTTAAAGTAAATTAGTAATTTTGGATGAGAAATATTGGAATGTTGTTGAATATAGTCATTAACTAATTTTAGACAAGAACTAATACTTATATTTTACCAACTTGTAAGCTATAGTGATATTTAGGCGACAAAACTCTCATTCCCCAAAGACCTTCAAAGGCAACGTGCAATGAGGTCTCCAGCGCTCTGATGACAGTCCATGGCGCTTTCTACATTTTCTTGTAGCTGGGTTTTCTAAGAGCCTTTTAAATTAAAAAAATTGATTTCAAATCACTGATGAATGATTATAAATTTTCAAACCTTAATAATTCTCACAGTTTTGAGAAGCTATGAACTTATGTCTTATTAAGCTTTATGTTTCAACTGTAAATATTCTATCAAGTGCTACTGTGTGAAAACTGTTTTACATACTTGGAGTCGTGAAGAAAGAGTTTTCAAAAATTGTATGTATTCAGAAAATGGGAGCATAGCCCCCTCGTGTGCATACTAGCAAGCTATAGCTTAAATTAGGAGACATGGCAAAGCAATCTCCATCTTCTGGGGAAGAGCATGATTCACCTCCAGGACCTCTTTTGGGAACTGGCATTCCCAAATGCTGTCAAGCTTGTTGCTTTTTTATATGAATATATCAATCCTAAGAATAATCTGTAAAAGTTGATCATTGTTGTGTTGATCTTTAAATAGTTAGTTTTGAAATTATAATTCTTCTAATAAAATTTGTCTTTTTTTACATCCATATTTCTGAATACATTTCATAATTCTTAGTTCTTTCAAAGAACCATGAAATAAATGTTTATTTTAACAGCTTGTTAAAAATGTTTTAACTCGGGAATTAAAAAAAAATATTTGATTTAACCACCTGATCACACACCTTAAAAATCTAAACTGTAGATAAAAATACATACTAACCTATTTAGTTACTTTTTTTGAAAATCTAAACTGTAGATAAAAATACATACTAAACTATTTAGTTACTTTTTTTGAAATTTTGTGAAGAAAGCACACCACATCTTCAGGTACATAGACATTTTCCAATTTAAAATATCAAAATTAATAAAACTGAAAGGCAAGCAATCATAAGACTGTGAGGAAGGCAAATATGTGAGAAATTATACATACAACACAGTTATCTCCAGCGATTAGATTTCAGCAGAAGTTTGTGGATGTGTTTTATTCTCGAAACATCATACAAATGTAACTAAGCGATTTAATATATGTTTTTCACATACATGGATCAAAATTATTGGAAACCTTTTCAAATCTATAATTATAATAGCAGACAATCCCCACTGATTATTGTAGAATACTGGATTCTACAAGGAATAGGAACCTTGACCACAAATAAATTCAAAATACTCACATTGTACTTTTATTTTTATCACTTCCAATAGCAGTTCTACCTGGACCCACAAGGTTCTCCTTGTCAGTGGCGGCATGTTGTAGTACATGAAGAGACATCCGAACATTTTTCGATGACTCCTACGACAACTTCAAATTAACGATGATAGAAATAATAACATTTCACTTGCAAATCAAATCGACAATCACATACGTACCTCACGTTCACAACTTTTCGAAGTTCCTTGCGGATTATGCCTCATGTCTGCTAATTTCACGAAGAATCACACGTACCTAATGTAATCCCCACAATTAGCAGAGAAATGCAATGCAAGCTTGTAAGTGATGGGCAGAAAACGCGCAGAAGAGACGGACGGAAAGAGAATAGACTTCAAATATTTCAAACCGGAATATCGATACGTGACCACGAATCGTCCTCGACCGTCCTGAATCGAATATGGTCCCTTGTCCTTACATCATGGACGATCCCACGGACAATCCGTTCAAATGAATCGGCTCATCCAATAGAGATGTCCAAAATGACGTCACAGCGTTTGGCGGGAAAGAATTGGGCGGCAAGCTTTGGTAGGCTTGTAAGCTTTTTCTACAGTACCAGCAGCGTATAAACGGCTCTGATAGTTCAATGCGCTGTTGCCACTCATGACTACGTACATGGCACCTCCTACACCACAGATAAATGAAATTCAAAAAATTAACACTTGTTGACAGGCTATGGCACGTCCTGATTTCATGTTCATAACTTTCGCCAAAGTCGAACCTTATCGCCTCAGCGACTTCGTGCGACTCAGATGTGCGGCAATGCTGAATTGGCTGTGAGAAATTACTTCAGAGCAGGTCGCAAGACGTACCACAGCACGTAACGAGAGAACTGTCAGTCACTTGTACGCTGCCGGTACTGTAGAGCATTAGTAAGTTTTTAGTTGTATTATAGGGTTGCTGAAGTTAGGTTTGTGTTGGTCTCGTTTGTTATTTACAATAATATTTGCTCCCTTACCTTTTGTTTAGATTCTGGCTGCACATCTCGTTGATAAGTTTGATTTAAAGAAGCACTATTCTATCAGACATGTACCCAGTCACTAGCTTTTCATTTCTAAAATGGTTCGAAGTAAATATTTTCATGACCTTGGAAACATATCGAACAGCTTCCAGACATTACTTCAAAAAAGAATTGTACGGATAATAAGCAAACTTCGCCAACGTGACTCTTGTAAGCCGCTATTAAGCTATGAATACCATTACCTTACTCTTGATTTACGAATCAGTGTTTTTTGTCAAAAATCATTCACTCAAGCATGGGAACATTTTACGCTTATACTGACGTCTATAACTTTAACATTCGACGTAGTTATCATATTCATCAGGCGCCAGAATCAACAGCTCACTACAAAAAGTTCACATATATTATATGTAGATTATAGCGTCGCGTAGCGTGAATAATTCGAACAGTTTCATCATTACATACTCTTGGAAATGAACGAAGATAAAAGTATTCATATTCATTATACTGATTTCTTTAAAATCATTATAAATGTTAAAATTCAGACAATTTTCCCGAACTTAGAAATGTGCATTAGAATGTTTTTAATATAGATTTTAATTGATAACAAACTGTTCTGGAGAGCAATCTTTTTCACACTTAAAAAGGATAAAAAATCCTCTGAGGATGCCAGTGCGTCAAGATAAATTAGGTTCATTGGTTTTACTATCAATTGAATCTGATGTTATGCATCGCTTAAATTTTGATGATTTAATAAAAGAATTTGCTCGGCAAAAGTGTAAAAAAAAATGTTTTAAATGAGTTATATTTACTTACTTTTTTCCCCTCCAATTAATGTATATTATTATTAACACGAACAGTTCCACTTTTTATTTTTGACACTGAAGAGTAAATTTATTTAGCGTATATTGTATAGTATTTTTCGGCTACATCTTATAGCCATCTTCAGGCCTGTTTTTAATTGTATATTTTAACAATTTTTAGTAGATACGTTTTAATAAAGTTTGCAATAAAAATCTGTTGACAAAAGCTGCCTTGCAGTTGGAATCTTACTATACTAGCATATTTATATTATATACATTGTTAATAGTGTAAGCGTGCGTACTTATTGACAATGCTGTTCCTTCATTTCTGTTTACCATCTCCTTAAATGAAGACGGTTACATGACGAGACATGTAATATTCAACGGCCAAGGAAGGGGGGGTGTATATGTAACAGTATACGCTAAATAAATTTACTCTTGAATGTCAAAAATATAAAGTGGAACTGTTTGTGTTAATAGTTATATTTTATATTACTACTATACTATACGATAAGTCAAGTGTAATCTTACTATGCTATATTATATTATACTATACCAATAGTCATGTGTATTGAAAACCGGGAGAAGTGACTCAGTGCATCAACTGTCACTGCAGTCTCTTTGACTAGGAGGTCCTAGGTTGGAGTCCCAACGGTGGCAGGATTTTCAACACTAGTTTGTCAGCTACGTCATCTGGAGGAGAATTCTATTGTCCGGCTGCTCTGATCGGTAGTCTTTCGTGGTTTCTCCGATCAATACCCGGTGAATACCGGGGCAGTATCCTAACAAACGGGCCAAGGACCGCGCGCGATATTTTCTTCCTCTTCCTTGTCCTATCTTCACCCCTCACACACATTGACACTAACATGCACTATACTACCTCACAACCCGGAAACCGGTTGGGAGCTTAGAGCTTGTCCTGACCGGGGCGGTGCCCCTCTGGTGGGAGTTAAAGGGTTGGGGAAAACCCCGTTAGCCGACGGTAGGTCAGCGCCAGATCTCGCCATACAGCAGGGGAAGACCACCTCCCGAGCATAAACACACATTACACGTAGGGACTAATGACCATAGTAGTTGACGCGCCTGAAGTCACTAACAATCAATCCAAAAGTATTAATAAATGTATATTTATTGATTTATAAATGGAATGTATAAATATTGTACTCATTTTTATTTTCTCTTATACGTATAAATACGGAGTATTAATACGGAGTAAAATCGTAGTATTGAGAAAGTTATGTGATGCTCCGGAAAATCGATTTCGAGATTTCAACGGAAATACACATTTTGGGGTCCCATGATACTCAAAAAGTGCTTTTTCTTTCTTTCGTTCTTTCTTTTTTTCTTCCTTCTTTCAAAACGTCCTTCCGTCTGTCTGTGCGTTCGTTCGTCTGTGAACACTACTAACGCCTAAACCACATGTACGATCTTTTCCAAATTGAAGAATCCCCAGTCGATCTGGCTCTAGTTAAAGCTTTGAAATTTTGAGAAACATTCTTTAAAATTTGGGGTACTTTACATAAAACCCCCGGACATTTTCCAAACTTTCTCAAAAACGGCTCCAACTTTTATGTTTAAATTTCTAGTAGAAAGGAGTAAAATACATTTATGAAGGTGGCATAAGTCCGATTTTCATCGTTAACTCTAAATTTTCGAAAATTGCAAAAGTTTGAATTCTTTTCGGCCACAACTACAACATTGAAGACAGATTTTTCCTTCAAATGAAATTTGTTGTGTATAAATAGTTATTTCAATAAGGTAAGTACATCGTTTCGGAAATTATAGTAGTTTTCGTGCAATTGTGCATGCAATATTTGCAAATTTAAATTTATTTATTTATCGTATGGCAATACACATGGTGATATATATAAACAACTTATCTGCAGAAATGTAAGATATTGTACCAAAAACAAAACAAACAGAATACAATTCATAAAATACAAGTTTATAAGCAAACATTTAAATTTTTAATATATTCAATTGCAGCCGTCAGGAAATCGTCAAATGGTCCGTCATACACTATCAGGGCATTCCGTTATGATGTGGCGTACGGTTTGTCTAGTTGCTCCACAGTCGCAGTTTGGCGTCAAGACCTTACCCCATTTATGTAGGGAGTCCGCGCATCTTCCATTATTAGTCCGTATTTTATTGATGGATGTCCAAATTTTGCGTGGTTGATCAAAGGCAGGGGGTTTCGTTCTTATGCAGGGAAAGTTGCAGCAGTGTGGTGGTCGGATCTTTGTCCAGGCGCGTTCCCAGGTGTCTATCAAGTTGAACTGTGATGTATGTAACTCCTGGGCGGTTTTCAAGGTTGGGTTTCTGGATCTCAGCGTATTTCTTTCAAGAGTGTTGACATTTTGATGGATTGGGAGGTTGCGGTTTTCCTGTATACGATTGAATTCTCTGCTAAGAGCGGCTTTGCGTCGTAGATCGGGGAGTGGAATGTGACCTAATATGGGCAGCCATTCAACTGGGGTTGATCTTAGTGCTCCACTTATGATTCTCATGGTGTTGTTTAGTTGTGCGTCAAGTTTCTTTGTATGTGCACTATTAAGCCATGCCGCAGCTCCGTACTCCGCAGTAGAATATACTAGTCTGATGTGCGGAGAGTTTCAGCTCCCCACGTCGTCCCGCTCAATTTGTGCATGATGTTTCTAGTGCGTATCTTCGTAGCTGTGTTCTCCAGATGTAGTTTATAGGAAAGTGTTCGGTCCAGAGTGACTCCTAAGTATTTGGTTTGCTTATTATGTTGGAGCAATCTGCCTTCAAAGTGAACTTGAAGTTGTCTATTTGCTTCTCCGTTACATAGATGAAAGCAGGTTATCTCTGTCTTATTAGGATTTGGTTTCAATCTCCATTTCCGAAAGTAAGCTCCTGTTGTAGCAAGATCATTTGTTAAGGTGGCTTCAGTTTCCTCGAATGTTCTGTGTCCTACTGCCAGAACCCAATCATCCGCATATCCAAACTTTCGAGATCTAGTATCAGGCATGTCAGAGATATACAAGCTAAACAGTAGTGGTGCGAGCACGGATCCTTGTGGAAGTCCTTCGTTTAGCGTCTTTGTTGAGCTTTTCCTATTACCCATGATGACCTGGAAGGTTTGTCAGCTCGCATGCTATTGACAAGTTGGAGAGATTTTCTGCATGGTATTATCTTGTAGAATTTATATAACAGGCCGTGCCTCCAAACGGTATCATAAGCCGCTGTAAGGTCTATAAAAGCAGCTGATGTTTTTAAATTCCTCTGATATCCTGCTTCTATGTATGTCGTAAGCGCCATGATCTGGTCCGTGCAGCATCGCCCTGGTTGAAATCCAGCCTGTTCTATTGGTATTTTTTCAAGTATGCTAGTCCCAATTCTGTTGTACATGAGTCTCTCGAGCAGTTTGTATAGTGAGCTCAGAGGGGCTATTTATTTTAAATATTATTATATAATTTAAAATATTATACAAATAAAATTTTCTCAAAAACGGCTCAAAATGTTTTCTTCAAATTTTTAGTAGTTACTGCCAAACGAACCCTATACCATGGCATAAATGCCATATTGCTCTATTATTTGTTTTTTGTTTTTTCAAAAAAATTAAATAAATTTTTTGACTTGTCTCTCACGTCCGTATTATTTTCATTGAAGGCAATTTCTTCACATTATTATATTTATGAGTACACGTGCTTTACATAATATCTTATAAAGTTTCTCGAAAATTCAACCGTTTTCTGTACAAATGAGCTCAAAATTCCGCATTTTCCGAAACGGTCAAACACCATTTTCTCAAAAATGACTCCAAATTGTTTCTTCAAATTTTTCTAATAGGTGCTGCTATGTGCGCTGTTTAATATGACGTAATATTCATTTTGGTATATTCATTTGTTCTTTCAAAAATTACACAAATGTATTTTTTAAATACCTCTCACTCCGTTAATAAGCACATTTTCATCAATGTGTATGCATTATTACAATTGTGAGTGGAAGTGCTTCAAATAATTTCAAATGAACTTTTTCGAAAAGTCAATAGATTTCTGTGAAAAAGAGCTTCAAATTTCGCATTTCCAGTCATGCTGAATCGCCATCTTAAAAACCGCTTCAAATTTTTCAGTGAAAATTTCTATTAAGACGGTTTTACTCTTCTTTAATATTCTTGATGTAATATTTTGGATGTACAAGTAGGAGAGCAAAATGTTGAGAAAGTGTCAAAAAAATGTCCTTTGTGCGACGATAGATGGCAGTTGGCCAGAGAACGGAGCAAAACCTTAAAGCTAGACCGCACCAAGGAAATTAGAAAACTATACTACGAGAAAGTCTGTGCCATTCTAGTTACTTTCTCGTAAACAAACGTATATAGGGTGATATACGAAGTATAGAGAAAGTTATATGATGCTGCGGAAAATCGATTTCGAGATTTCAACGGAAATACACGTTGTGTGGTCCCATAATACCGATAAAGTAGTTTTTTCAAAACGTCCGTCCGTCTATATGGGTACAAACTAGCGCCTAAACCAAATCTTTTCCAAATTAAAGAAACCCCGGTCAATCTGGCTATAGTGGAAGCTTTGAAATTTTGAAAAACATTCTTTAAAATTTGGGGGTTCTTTACATGAAGCCCCCGGATATTTTCAAAGTTTTCTCAAAAATGACTCCAGATATTTTAATATAATTTCTTGTAAGATTAGAGAAAAATGCATAAGGCATTTTTGATTAGGCATAAAGGTGGCGTAGGTCCCATTTTCACGGTTAACTCTGAATTTTTGAAAATTGCGAAAGTTTGAATTTTTTGGCGCGTGTTCCTACAACTATGGAATTGAACACAGATTTTTCCTTCAAAAGCAATTTTTTACCCATAAATAGTTCTTTCATTAAGGTCATGTAGACTTTTTTGAAAATTTTAGTAGTTTTGTGCAATAGAGCGTGCAATATTTGCAATTTCAAAAAATTACAAAAGCATGATTTTCTGAAAAACGGCTCCAAATGTTTTCTTTAAATTGTTGGTAGGGTTACTGCCCAACTAACCCTATCCGATGACATAAACGTCATATTGCTCTATTTTTTTAGTTTTTTTTTCAAAAATTACAAAAATGTAATTTTTTGACTTGTCTCGCACGTCGGTAATATGGACCTTAGAATCGATTTCTTCACACTATTAGATTTATGAGTGCATGTGCTTTAAATAATGACCAATAAAGTTTCTTCGAAAACTCAAAAGTTTTCTGTAAAAACGAGCTCAAAATTCCGAATTTTCTGAAACGCTCAAACGCCATTTTCCCGAAAATGGCTCCAAATTTGTTCTTCAAATTTCTTCAATGGTTAGTGCTAATTGCACTGTTTAATATGTCGTAAAGTTCATTTTGCTGTATTCTTTTGATTTTTCAAAAATTACACTAACATAATTTGCTTGAAATATCTCTCACGCCGTTAATATGCACATTTCCATCGAATTGTAAACTGTTATGTACAAGGAAAAACAACAACAGTTCTTTTGCAATCAGTTTATTACAGTCAAGCCACAATCCAAATCCAATCCAAAATACAAGCCAGGTCACAATCAAAGTTCCAGAAGATGTACCTATGCGAAGCCAAGTTTCAGTCCGCCAGAAGAATTACACACCGTACGTCAACCAGACGCACACGCACACGCACACGCACGTCAACCAGAACTTACTATTGTCACTAGGCACTCTATTACTGCTTCCGAAATGTCACTGTCTACCGTCCCGGACGGGGCCCTATATATATACGCCCCGAGACATCAGAGCGAGTCTCTCACTTCCCGCCTCCATGGCGGGGAATGGAGGGGAATGCCCCTCCGGTGACCGCCTTGCCGACGCGGTTCGACGCGGTCCGGCACGGAAAAGCGCCGCCGCTTTGCTCTGCTCCTGGTGACGTCTTCCAGTAGACTCCAGGCCGTGTATTAGGCCGCACTAAATTCGCAATATGGCAGCTTGAAAGATTTCCTGTCGGAATAGCCAACTTATGAAACTATAACACTGATCAAATCTCTCGCTTTTGTTTTGTTTTGCTGTCTCATTCACAATCCTCGCGCGGTGTCGAGTCTTGTCCACTGTTCAATAATACATGTTTCGTTTTTCGGTAGAATTAAAGGGATGTTCATCTATAAACGAATATTAACTCTTGAATAATTATTAAGTTAATTAAGAATTTGCTTAAGAAGTGTTAAAAAGTGTCAAGTGCAAATGAAAAATACAACTTCAAAAGTTATCTGCGGTCATACTTCTATGTTATTAATGCTTTTGAGATGTGTGTCAACAGTTCCTTCACGTTTTGAAGTGGTAGTAATGAGTTTTATTGAACGCAAATAAATACCACAATTATTGAAGTTAATTAACGTGATATACATGGTAGTTTTTAAGTGATCTAATGAAATGTTCCTAATAGTCCAGTTATGTCAATATCAATGCAAATACATCCATTTAATTAATATGTTCAATTATTCATTATTTTTTAAAAGTAAGTTCAAAAAAATAATGAAAATCATTAGTGTAAGTAAGTTTTCAATAACTTATCCATTGTTACCAGAGACAGTCTTTGAAAACGTGTTATCTTCAAAGGTTCAGTATTAAGTATAGACCCAGATGTTGTTAGGCTTACCATTATTTTCCAGTTATAATTAAAATGAATTCAGAAAAATTATAATAAATATAATATAATTAATTTAAAACAAGAAATACTAAAGGGACACTTAACAACAACAAATAATGAACTACTATAACTATTTCAATTAACTTTATTATTATTATTATTATTATTATTATTATTATTATTATTATTAAAGAAAACAATTGGAAAATAATAAATAAAACTCAAAAACGCCTAGTACTACTAAATAAATAAACTGAACGATAAAACGCAAAGAACGAAGAGCACCAAAACGCAAAATGCAAATCTTTAGCAACACTCGTAAACTAACACAATTTCACTTGGATGGCTTTCAATGTTGGCGGTATCTACGGAAGTAGTCATTGTTTCATTGCAAACTTAAATTTTAAAAAATGTCCCTACCGCTTGAAGGTAATATATTCAGGGTATTTGTGTGACGGTTGGCAACAACTTTAGCCAACATAAAACGAATCTAAACTACCCTAAATCGAGTATAAATGTATGTTCTCATCCGACAGTGACATTTTTCAAAAGTTGTCCCGTTAGTTCGGCTTTTTAGCTGGCCAGCAGTCTATGTTGTTTTCATTCGTAAATGTGAAGGGATGCCCACTTCGGCCTTCATCCTCCACACTGCCATTCTTCACTTAACATACAACAGCAGCGACCAACCATTTGTTGAGATATGACCTTGTCATATCCGTATCCGACCTTGTCACGGCCGTATACACGGCCTGTAGGCATACACAGTAGGGAGTTTTAGCGCCAGGCGTAAGGAGGCATCCTTAAACTCTATTGTTCACGTGACTAACGACTTTATACGGTCATAATGAACAACGTTCAGAAGAGTTTTAACAATTGCGACATTGCGTTAAGCATTATAACAAAAGAAACGTTTCAAGCGTTGACCAAAGAAGTTGCATAATATATCAGAGTCTAGACTAACGGCGAGACTTTTAAACCACAATACGATACAAGAGTATAATAAATGTATGTTTGGAGTTTTAGATTTTGTGGGCTTCTGCAATGAGTATGCAGTTTGGAATTTTCAATCGACTGTTCTTGAAAACTTAGGAAATATTTTCAAACAGCGTTCATTATGAGAGTAAGACATAACATATCCCAAAAATATGATTTCAACTTCTTTTTCGCAAATTTCTTTCTTATCACTTCTCCAGCATTTACCGTTAATTCTTGCCAGCGTTGTAGAGTTAGTAAAGAATAGTTGTAACTGCCTCACGTACAAGAATCGGTTTGTCGGAAATGGAACAATCTCCAACGTTTCTTGTTTTTACGCGGTCATTTTGCCGCTTTAAGACGACCATAGAGACTCCTGTAGGCGTGCACTATTTATGAAGGTATAAGATCGTACCTTACGCCTGAGGTAAGACGTTATGACTTCAAGGTCAAGTAATTTATTTTTCTCAAAGCTTTCATTTCTCTTTAACGCATGCTTTCCTATTAAAAAGAGAAAATTGTGTGAAAATAAACGTGAAATGTTTATTTCACGAAAAAGTAATACTTGGATCACAAAAGGAATTAGAACATCGTGTAAAAATAAACGTACTCTCTACTTTATTTCTAAACGTCATGACGTATCTCAAGATTTCCTTATCTACTTTAAAAATACAAAACATTGTTACGAAAAGTCATAAGACAGGGTAAAATAAAAACCCGTAGAGAATGTTGTTTTAAAATAAAACGATCAGGATATTTTGAACTCAAATAATAAAACAAAAGCAATGTGGAATATAATAAAAAATACTACCAAATCAACTAAAAAACCCGTAGAGAATGTTGTTTTAAAATATAATGATATAAATGTGAACGATCCGGCAACAGTGACTAATCTCTTTAACCAATACTTTTCGAGAATTGCTGCCGATCTCACTAAGGGTCTTCAGGCACAAAATTCAAAAACAGACAGTTCACCCGAAATTTTAGACACAATGTTCGTTTCCGAAACTTCTTCCTATGAAATTCTCAAAATAATCGGTAAACTAAAAAATAAATATTCGTTCGGTTTAGATGAATTCCCGGATTCTTTGTTAAAGACCTGTGCGTATGCCATTATACACCCGTTAACTCACATATTTAATGCATCTTTATGCACTGCAACGTTTCCCAGATATTTTCAAACAGCTAAATTAAGCCGCTTTTCAAAAAGGCAACAAAAATGAAATTCAAAATTATCGGCCCATTTCTCTTCTATCAGTTTTTTCAAAAATATTAGAGAGACTTTTTTACGTACGAATGGAAACCTTTCTCAGTAAACACGACGCGCTTTCAGATTGCCAACATGGATTTAGAAAATCAAAATCAACGGAAACAGCTATATTTTCTTTTCTTAAAGATGTCGCCTCATCATTGGATCAAAACGAGGCACCTGATACGAACATCCTTTGCAATAAGAAGCCGTAAATAGTACAATATCAGATGTTTCAAATTGGTTCCGAAATAACAAATTAATAGTAAAAGAAAAGAAAACTGTTTTAATGCAGTTTTCCATTTCAAATAAATTGAACACAAATTAAAGGAACGTCCATTTAAATGAATTGAACACAAAATTAAGTTCATTATGCTACGCGTTCAGAATTCTTGCAAATTCAGTCAGCCTTCATACTGCTCGTTGTGTATACTTCGCGAATATTCATTCCCGCCTGAGATATGGCATAATATTCTGGGGAAATACATCTTATAGCTTCCAGACTTTTAGATTACAAAAACGAATTGTACGAATAATAACCAAATCCCACCCACGTGATTCATGTAAGCCTCTCTTCATTAATCTAGGAATTCTACCATTACCGTGTCTTTTTATTTACAAATCAGTGGTTTTTGTAAAAAATGACTTGCTCAAGGGCGGGAATATATTTTCAGAAAATGCCAAAGTCTATTACTATAACACTCGACGTAGAAATCATATTCATCAGGTGACAGTATCAACAGCTCATTACAAAAAATTCACATACAATACATGTACATTATTTTACAACACTTTGCCTGATGACATTAAACGATTAAATTCAATAGAAAAGTTTAAATCCCAAGTGAAATCGTTTCTGCTGCATAACTGTTTCTATACAATTAGAGACTATACTGAGCATCACAAGAAAAGTAACATAAATTTTAACAATGATACATAATGCTTTATTTACCATTTGAACTGTGTAAATGAGTATAAACAAGGTCCGTCATATGACTGTTCGTACATAACGTCGCTACCTTTCACGTGGTGCTAAAAGTCCCTGGTTTTAACTGTTTCTTTACGTAAAAAATAAAATAAATAGGCAGTCATGGATGACGGCACGTGGAACTCCGATGTTCCATTCCTTCCGGATAACAACACACGCTTCCATTGACAACCACGTGGTCAGCACACGTCTACCATCGTGATTTGTACTAGAATAAACTGGGCTATGCTGGTATACTCTCTTCTGCGCATGCGTCAGTCATTCGCCGCTGACGCTCCCTCCTCCATCTGACCAGCAACAGGTACGGTTTCTTATTGTGATTGTTTCACCTGGTGTACCATCTTCTCTTAAAAAAAATAACGAAACTTACTTTCGGAACACCTTGCATTAAAAGAGGTCAAATTTAATTTATAATAAACCAACTGTCTTACAAAAAAAAGTTTACTTTCAAAAACATAATTAATTCCTTTAGAAGTTGCTGTAATTAGTTCTAATCCAAAACTACAATCAAAAGATGGTTATTTATCCATTGAAATTGCTAGGTTGTTTTTTAAGGGATTTTAAAGAGTTTACATGGGAAGGTTTTATGATCTTGTTTACATGATTATGAATGATGTATTGTAACTTATAGATAAGTCTAAAAAAAATCAGATGATACATTGGATGTATAGATACTTCATCATCTGGAGGAAAATATATGTTATAAATTCAAGATCCTATATCCATTGCTATCATTTTATGCTTTACAAACGTTTGAAATAAGTGGAATTACTAGGAAAAAGAATTTTGAAATTAATATTATTTGCAGAATGATATGCTTTTCTTTGTCTTTGTAGTGTTCCAAAAGAACAAACTCAATTATCAAGAAAAAAATCTGTATTTTATACAGTGAATTTGACCATACCTCGAACACCAAAATGAATTTCCATCAGAATTTTAGAATAAATTCCCACCAAATATTTATAAGAAACGCACATTTACAGAATTTACTAGCAATAAAAATTTTAAAATACCTACACTGCACCTTCTTTTTAGTTAATGATATTCCATTTTTATAATTAATACATGTATTGGAAAAACTGTAGAAGCTGCACAATTATCTACGAAATTAAGTGATACATTTCATAATGCAGTTCTTGAAAATACTATTGTTAAGATGTAATGTGTGGTAAAAAATCTAAGATATTGGACCTTCTATTTATATAAAATATTTAAGTTCCCCAAATTTCAATGTATTTTAGCAGTTTTTAAACACATGCGATAACACTATTCAACTTTTAAGATAATTATTGAGTGTATTAAAATTTAAATTGTATTGTTTATTTTTTACAATATTTTAGAGATGTTAGATTGCGCAGCCTTTTATGACTCGCAGAGATAAGATTAGATAAAGCTGTGGCCTACAAAGTTTCACTCATACACAGCTGTTATAGTTGTAAAAATATGATTTGTACAAACTATTTGGCATTGATTTTATTTTTTGAAATAGATTTTTATTTAAACATTGTTCATTTTTAATATTATTATTCAATAAAAAATTGACCTTAAAACTTAGCTCCTACAGTAAACATTTGTTCACCATCTTGCTTCACGACATTCTCATGCCATCATACATATCATAACACACCATCTTGAAATTCCATGCAAAATGAATGAAATTGAAAATCGCTTTCTTTTTATTCTTCAGAATCTGAGTGTCGGTGTGTACCTATGGACATCAACACATAGAAATTACAAAAATTCATAAAAATATGGGGTATAGGGATATGGTGAAAAATTGGCCAAAATATTCCAATTGTTGGCTTATTGGACCAATGAAAAAATTTGACAAATGGAAAAACTGTGGTATTTAAAAATTTGGTTGCAGGCCCATTTTATATACTACTTACTGTAGTTGATTTGCAATTTTTTAATAATTTAACTTACCAGTGGAACCCCTGTGATTACACTGCACAAAAGTAACTACAAAAGTTACACTCAAAAGCACTACACATGTACAATACGGAACATCAAAAACCCCAAAAATATTGTTTCCTGCTCTTCACCTTAACTTAAAAACATAAGGAATTACTTATAGTTATAATCACTGACATTTTTTGTGAAAGGCCATACGTGTCAGATGAATATTAAACTTTACATTTAATTATACACATTCTATTTTTATGGTACACAATATGCATAATCTTTGCATGGGTTCAGCCAGTTTATCATTCTTTTGCACTTCAAAATTTGGGTACATGGGTTCTGCATGTGTTAGCTGGTGAAATTAATTAATGTAACTTCATTTTCTGTGCACGTCTTCTAGAATTCAGTGGGAAATACAATTATTCAAATTATCATTACCATGTTGTCACGGCAGGAAGTATTATTCCGAAGGACAACATGGCCAAAATTTATTGCCTTTTTATCCTTGAAAATAGATTTTATTACATGGGAGCTTTTTTTTTTTTTAATTTAAGTAGTATATGACTTAGTGTAGGGATCACAGAATTTTGAAAATGTGCACACAATTCACTTTTCCCCATAGCACGTCATACGCAGTTTTAACTGTTTTTTGACGTAAAATAAATAAATAAATTTCATGAGAATTTGAGTGTACAGGAGAGTGAGTGTTTGGTGGAAGAGGTTGAAGCCTGTTGCATATCAAAGCCACTTCAACACTATTGTTTCTTTATATATTCTCAAACAGTTCATGCCTTATTCTATATTTTTTCCTTCTTAAACAAACGGCAAAAAAATGTAATTTTTTCAAGAAGGCAAAGAATGAAGAACAAGTTGCTCTGACAACACTTAAGTCATTCATTGGAAATACAAAAGACATATCAAAACAGAAATACTAATCGAGGCCTTTGTCACACGAACGTTACGTTGACGCGCGTCACCTAACGCTGATGACGTCGGCACTAAACGCTTCGTGACTGCTTCACGCGTTTCGTACACTATCTTATGCGACGCCCGTTTTTGCGACCCGCATTTGCAACAACGCACATCGCCAAGAGTGTTTGTGTGCCGTTTTGTATAATAGAGCGTTTAACTTCGACGCACGTTAAATGACTAATGTGCGCAGACATTGCCGTACGGCAACGCAACGTTCATGTGACACAGGCTTAAATTGAAGTAAATGTAATTAGATATTTATTAAATGGTCAATACCTAAAATTTCAATTACAGTTATTGTGTATGTATTCTGTACGGAATACTGTGATATAGCATATGACGAACCATTTTTATTATGGAAATGTAATTTTATATGACATAGAATATAGGGATGTCAATAGACGATCGCGAGCGGGTCGCTATGTGACCAATAAACAACCGGCGCGTCGTAAGGATCATTTTCGTTAGGTTGAAATGACAGAGGCGGAATAAGGAGTTTTGACAGACAGAAAAAAAACGAAAAAATTCCGATGCTTCCGAGTTTTTAGAAAAACATTCATTCGCTTTAGCAACGCGGTACTGAGCGGGTCGGCTCTTGATATATTTTACCAGGTCGAGGAAAGACTGTAATTGACAGTTGTATAAAATTAATTATCGTTTCTTGTATTAGGATAGAGCGTTCTTGTAGGAAGTAAATACATGTCTAGGCGTCTACCTGAGACGCAAGTGAGGGAAGTCACGGATTATAATAGTATCGCCGGGAGAATTTTGAACCAGATCACGGACATTAGGCGAGGACTTTATCCAGAAGCAAGATTCTGCTGCGTCGGCGGAGGTTCTACGGGGCGCCATCGAACGAAGAAGTGAAGAGCACGTGAAGACTCCGAATGAATAACGTTTTATAACTATTGTAATGAAGAGAAAACTGGTCATGACCAAATATCAATTCATTTCTGATTATCAATAATTATAATTTGTTAAGTTGAAAGAAAGCCGATTATCATTGTTCGTTACGTGCAAATCAGCATTTTAATAAAATTTTCAGCCTCGCCACTCTGTATGGATGGCAAATTGAATAAATGTTGCAGAGTAAGTAGCAACCATTATGAACTTCGAACCCCAATTAACTGAGCTAGCACAACATAATTTTGGAATGAGAGATATTTAAATTACATAGGAATCATTAGGTTTCAAGTGTAACCTTTTCCTGGCGCCCAAATCACATTTATAAGTAATAATTATGTTTTAAACTGTCGCTTCAAGTGGGGCTTGTTTTTTAAATAGAAAGACGGGGTTTGTTTCAAATTGGCAACCAGTCAACGTCGGGCATGTTTCAAAATGGCGACCAACGTCGGGTATGTTTCAATACATACACAGTAATATATAGTAAAAGTAAAAATTGAAATTAATTTTTTGTGCAACATATTTTGTATAACACTTTGAGTAATTTATAGATTGTCTGTTCAAATAGTTATTGATTCAAAGAATCCTTGGTAATATAGACAATCATAGATAAAAACGAAATAATAAAAGGCAGACAACACATGTAATAAAAAGCACTTATATTTATGTTTCATTCTTGAAACTGTGGTACATTTCATCACTTTTCATGCCACTGTCATTTTAGAAAAAGCTGCGACAATGGGTCACCTCAGATCATTTAAGTTGTCTGCACATGAGATGTACAAAATATCTTATTATAAAGGAATCATTGACTTTTTATAAAGGAATTTTTGTAGCAAAGTAGACCTCAAAATCTTGCTGTACTTTGTACTTATGGGTTTTTGTGAATTATGTTTTTATATTTACTTTTATATTTAATTTTTAATCTAGTGTAAAATTCCTGTTTTACAAACAGTGCCTGAAGAAGCGACACACATTTTGCAAAGCATACTACAGTTTTAAGAATGAAATGTAAATATAGTTACTTTTTATTACAGGTGTTGTCTGCCTTTTATTAATTACTGTTTTTATCTACGTCTATAATACCAAGGATACTTTGAATCAATAAAATATATATATTAAAATGTTATAATCAATGAAGTAATCATCATTATTGGGCATTTTTAAGTCAACTTAACATTTCAGTTATCCACTGATGCTCCCTGTCCTCAGTTAATACCATAGCTTACCCTAGAATCCCTTGACTCTAGTCTCAACTCTGTAAATCCTCTGTGGCTTGTGCACCATTGTGGCTGAGAACTTACTCCTCTCACTTGTTGTTCATAAGCCTGTGGCAGCATATGAAACCTTTTAAAAGTAGGGAGGTTTGGTAGCAGCAGTGGTGCTTGTGGTCCATTATGAAGCTTACTCCCCCAGACATGCAGGTAGTCACGTTCATCCCTCATATTTATACACTCTTCAGGCTAGGAGAGGTGTGGGATGGAATGGGATATTGATGTTTGGGATAAGCCCCACCATGTAATATTAATGTAAACAACCATGTGCAATGCGGGATTCAAACACACAGACTTCACAGTTCACAGCTGCTGCCAAAACAACTTCGCTACAGGACCCATTGCTAATCAATGAAGTATCATTTAGATTTTAGGATTGTGCATCAGAGCAATAGATCTGTTGGAGATGGGGCTGATGGTGTTCTACTATCACACATTCATGAGTGCTTCAGACACATTAAACTAATAATTTTTGTGAATCATTCCCACCCTGCAACATATTTTGTTTTAAAGACACATAAAAATTTACATACATACATACATACTACTTTAATTAAAAATCATTAATATTAAAAAATAACATCTTTTCACATGGAGCTCTTAAAAAAACCGGTTCCAATAATTTTTTTTAAATTAAATACTGTTCTTTTCTTATTAAAGTATATATGTCACACACTTTATTCATTTAACATTTCACAATAGAGTATGTACACTATTGTTCAAGCACTTAGCAAAATTTGCTCCTGCAAGAAGTTAATGTGCCCAAGGAATGAAAAAGAGCATAAAAGAATACAATAAGAAACTAGTTTTTACCAAAATTCTTTGACTCTTGGTACAATACCAGTCAATATGCTACAAGAGAAAATGTCCTGAACAAAAAGTGAAAATTGACAATAGTTACATCAATGACATTTTCAAACCCACCAAAATATAAATTAAAAGACATGCCGAATCATCAACATAAAAAAATAATGAAATTAGATATTTTTCAAATAATCTTTTAACACAGCAATAAAAATCCACCACATTGAATTTCTCACAGTAAGGTAGAAGATAATGAATTTCGATTGTATATCTATTTCTCAAGAATTATAAAAATGATAAAAAGAATAAGGTCATTTTTCTACTAAAATGATATTCATTGAGTCAATTTGCACTGTTTTGAATCACTTCACCCTCTTCTGCTGTCGAGCACGATAAATGTCATTCACTGGGGGAGCGCCAGCTAATTCTTCGTCTTCACTATCGTCACCGATTCGATCACCAACTTTGCGTCGCCGTTTCAAGGAATTCATACCCGCTGGTATTGTCAAGGTCCCTTCCTGACCTTCTTCCACAATCCAATGAACAGACTTTGCTAAGTCAAAAAGTTTTGTGTCACATCCATTGTCAGCTACTGGGAGAGGTGCTGTAGAAACAAAACGAGTGTAAATATAAAGTTAAATGATACGAAAACATACACTTTATACAAAGGGCATCTTCATTTCTTAATGAACTCTAGAAAATCAGATTTCAGTTATTTAAACCCAAACTTATAATCAATCTCTCACTTAGTAAGTTTGAAAAGCACACTGAATATGGAGACTTGAGAACAGAAACTTACGTGTTTCTGGCAGTTGAATTTTGTTGAAGACGTCGATAAGCATGTCCACAGCCACAAAAGGCCCTCTGAAGCAGCCTGGGGGAGGGAGAAGGGTGCATAGCTGTGCTGCTGCGGGGGGCTGTGGAAAAACTCCACCTGCAAGCAACACACACATATCAATCCTTGGCAATTTAATTCACTAATAAATATGGCTGACTCAACTCATCTTTTGTAATGTTCATAGTTGGAAGGGAGGGAATGAATGTAATGTAGATATTCTGCTATTGATCTCGCAATTTGCATTGGTCCTGCAAATTTGAAACAATATTTTATTTTGAAGGGTTTCTTAGATGAAGGCATTTATACATTTTTTTCAACTTTTCTCAAAAACTGCTTTAGATTTTTAAACAAAAAAGTTTTGCAGCCTCCGCAAATTGCACATAATAATAAGACAAATGTCCCATATTATTTGAATCTTTGAATGGGTATACACAGGTCTAGAAGCGCTGAAGCCCCTCTTTTCGAAGAATGGAAGGCGAGTTCAGCAACACGATTTTCGTAATCGCTCCTTTCATGGATATGAGATGCAGCAACATCACTTTGGTGGTAAATGTTGGCTGCTCACATAACAAACTCCAATTTTTAACAATATAATGAAATTAAGAATTTCAATTAAATCTATTGAATCAAATTGAAAACTCATCCCTTTATAGTATTCCCTCGAGTGTGCGGTTCCGTCACTCAGCTTTAGACCACTTCCCGTGCACCAATCGAGACGTATGATGTGTCATTCGACGCGTCTCGGTCTCTTGATGGGGAACTGATAATTTATTTTCGAATCCGACCATAAGATTCTAAGAATTTTCCAAAAACATGTTTTTCGAGTTTTGGCGCTGCGATCTTAGCGAGTAGGCCGGGAATTAAACCAACGCCACCTCAATACATCTATGTAGGTGGCGTTGATTTAACTCCAGTAGATGTAGATGAAGACGAAGAGGAAGACGGAGAGGATGGCGTAGACATAGAGGAAGTCTTAAAAGACAAAGAATATGAAAATACAAAATCGAAGAATTTCCTTTCATGGAAAATGAACTAAATAAGTGGAGGGCCTATTGAGTTGCCCGGATCAGACGGCCGTGGGTGCACGTCTCCGAGAAGAGCATCGCGGTGTCATCGATCCAGTCGCTGCGTCTGGGCTGCGGGGATGTCTTAATGTCTTCAGATAGTATGGAGAAGATGATAATTTTTATATATGAAATCAGGATAAGCCAAGTGACCCGGAGGTGCAACAGATAAATGCGTGTTTGCCGACGTCATGTGGTTTTCAAATTGATTTCAAAAATATAAACTACGGCAAATTGAAAGAAAAACATTTCGAAATAATTCTGACGACGTCGGTTTTATGATCATTAATTACATTACTTAAGTTCAGGAAAGCCAAAAGTAGAAATCGTGCTCAATATAACAAAATTATTTTACAATTATTAGTGGTTAGTTCGCAACGCCGACGAGACATCTAAACTGAACAAAGAAGTCTCTAAACCAAAGAAAGAAAGGAAAAGAAAGAAAGGAAAAGAAAGAAAGAAAAAAGAGACAGAAAGAAGAAAAGTCAAACAACCGAAGAAAATTTAAAGAGCCGTAGACGCCACATTCAGCTAGTGATGAGTATTTATTGGCAGACTAAACAGCGCTAATCGTAATCCAGTCATCTCACTGTCAGAGGCGTTTAGAAAACCATACCCCATGGGGTAAAGCCTTTGGCATGAAGTTAAAAAAAATGCAGACTTAGAAATATGAATACAAAGATATACAGAAACCTTTTGTAACAGTCCATTTATAGTTCTTCGTTTTATTTATAATAATAATAATAATAATAATAATAATAATAGAGAAATTATTTGAAAACTGAAACACTGTAAAGAGACTAATTTATGTGTCAGAGCAAGCATATTACTATTAATACACTATCTACAACATATTGGAATTGTGAGAAATGGGATGTTCATATCAGGGAGGGGGGATGCAGAGGCGGGATTTCGGATCCTTTATTGGGGGAAGGTAAAGGGTCCCCCCGAATAAGATAGTAAAAAGGTCTCCTAAACCAAATGACATATGAGTATATACACTATAACATTAAAATGGCATTTTTGAAAGTTTTCTTGGCCCCGACCCACCACCATCATCTACAGCGATTGATTGATTGATTTTTTCGTGTTTCCGGGCGCGTCAACTGGTCATTAGTCCCGTTAGTGTAGTGCATGTTTTTTCGCGAGATATGGCGGTGAACTTCCTCCGCTGGATGGCGAGATCCCGCGCCGACCTACTGTCGGCTAGTGGGTATTCCCCCTAACCAGGACTCTCCCACCAACGGGGCTCCGCCCCAGCCGCGACAAGCTCTAAGCTCCCGACCGATCTCCCGGAATATGTGGTAGTGTAGTGCATGTCAGTGTAAGTGTGTGTGTGTGTGTGTGTGTGTGTAAGGAGAGGATAGGACAAGGAAGAGGAAGGACAGATCGCGCGCGGCCCGTGGGCCGTTTGGTAGTGTACTACTCTAGCATTCCCCTCGTGTTGATCGGAGAAACCACGGAAAACTACCGATCAGAGCAGCCGGCCGTTAGAATTATCCTCCAGATAGCGACTGAATTCGACCTAGCTGAAAAGCTAGGGTCGAAAATCCTGCCGCCGTCAGGACTGGAACCTAGGACATCCCGGTCAGAGGCGCTGCAGTGACATACATCAGTTGATGCACTGAACTACCGCTCCCGGTCATCATCTACAGCGAAAAACGTGTTTTTTTATTTTATTTTTTCGTCAACTTAACACTATTTTATCTGACTGAAAAACCAAGAAAAATAAGAAGGTAATTTATACTATCAGAAAACATACTTACTTTCTCGCTACCGCTTACGCTGTAGAGAGAAAGTTACGCGAAAAAATGGCGAATTTTCGGCAGAAAAACTCTCATTGCCAGGTCCTAATAACGAAAAAGTGCATAAATTTAGAAAAAAAATTAACTAACAGATGGTGCAGACAGAATTCACGTTTTTTGGGTCTTTGATACCGAAAAATCGATTGACGATACACCGTCCGTCTGTCCATCCTCCCGTCTTGTGTATGTGAACACTATCACCTAACATGGGCAGGATTTTCCCCAAATTTAAGAGACGCCTGCCAATCTGGCCTGAGTCGAGGCTTTATAATGTGGCCCCTGCCACGTTTTTAAAATTTTCTCAAAAATGCCTCCAAATTTTTTCTTTAAATTTCTTGTAAGAATATGTACTTATGACGGTGGCGTAGGTTCAATTTTCACTGTTAACTAACAAATTCAATCATATATGTGTGTGTGTGTGTGTGCGCGCGCGCGCGTGTGTGTATATACAATTGGCTCTATATATAGACATACATATAGACATTAATATACACATTTCAATGGGTGTGTACCCATTGAAATGTGTATATTAACAGCGTCATATTAAAAAGAATACATTTATGTAATTAAAAAAATCAAAATGAACATTACGTCAGATTATAGAGTCGTAGGCATCCGCGACCGGAGTCATTAAATTCTTGGCTGTCCGGGATTAACCGCGTCATGGTCGATGGAGCTGACGTTTCGGCCATCTTGTGGCCTTCTTCAGAGCTGTACTGCTGCCGAGAGGCTGGCGCGAGACCCCCCCCCCCGCGGACGGCCAATTAAGTGGCCGCTTACTGGCCCGTTTTCTTTCGGCTTTTCCTCCCGTCCCCGGCCATGCAGTTCCTTTTTTAAGAGGTGCATTTTGTTTAGTTCTCTTTCCTCTTCCTTTCCCGCCCTCCCCCCCAAACATTATCTGGTCTCCCCGTTATCGCCCCTCCCCTTTCCGCCAATCGCGGGCCACCTGCTCTCCTCCTATTGGTCACTGCTGCGGCCAATCGGCTCCCGCACCCGCCCAATATAACGCGACACGCCAGCCTCTCGGCCTCTGAAGAAGGCCATAACAAGATGGCTGAAACGTCAGCTCAATCATCCATGACGCGGCTAATCCCAGACAGCCAAGAATTTAATTACGCCAGATTAAACAGTGCCATTACCACTATCCGTTGTAAATGTTTGAAAAAAATGACCTTTTTTTCATCGAGAAAATGGCGTTTGAGTGTTTCTGAAAATTCGAAATTTTGAGCTCATTAGCACAAAAAACTTTATTTGATATCTAAAGTACATTTATTTAGTAACTAAATACAATTACGTGAGGAAATTGTCTCTAATATAAATATTACCGACGTGAGAGAAAAAAAATTACATTTTTGTAATATTTGGAAAAAAAAATGAATATAGCAATATGGCGTTGATGTTATCGTATAGACTTTGTTTGACACTACCCCCCCCAAAGTTAAAGAAAAAATTGGGAGCCGTTTTTGAGAAAATATTGTTTTTGTTATTTTTTAAAATTGCAGATATTGCACCACAACTAAAATTTGTTAAAAAATAAACATGGCCTTAATGAAAGAACTATTTATGGTAAACACATTTCATTTGAAGGAAAAATCTGTCATCAATTTTGTAGTTGTAGGAAGATGCCGAAAAAAATTGCAACTTTCGAAAATTCACAATTAACCGTGAAAATAAGACCTATGCCACCTTTATAAGCGAAGTTTACTATATTCTTACAAGAAATTTAAAGAAAAACTTTGAAGCTGGTTATTGAGAAAATTGTGAAAATTGTGTCTTCATGTAAAGTACCTACAAAATTTTAAAGAATGATTTTCAAAATTTCAAAGTTTTAACTAGATCGAGATAGACAGGAATTTCAATTTGGAAAAGATTTTACGTATGGTTTAGGCGCAAGTAGTGTTATCGGACGAACGGACGTTAAATAAACAACTCTTTTTCGGTATCAAGAGATCCCAAAACGTGTATTTTCCATTGAAATCTCGAAATCGATTTTCCGCATCATTACATAACTTCCCCTACACTACGTATATTACTCCATATATACGTATGTACCTATAAGAGAACGTAAAAATAACAAAACAAGATTTTCTCAAAAACGGCTCCAAATTTTTTCGTAAAACGTTTGATAGAGATATTTCTACATGTACTCTATGAAATGACGTTTTTTAAAATGACAAATAGTTTTTTGATTGTCTCTCATGTCGCTAATATTTTCATTACCGGCGATTTGTTCACATTATGATACTTTCGAGGGAACGCTATTTAAACTAGTGAGAACCCGTCAAAATTTGACGGTGAGATCTGAGATAAATGTGAAATACTGTACCCAGACTAACGTTCACAATATATTGCATTGTTTGAATCTAGAGGGTATAATGAAGATGTTCTGTGATGAGTTCCCAAAATTTTGAACATGCCCATGACCAGGTGGCAATTCAATATCGGCACAAAAGATATAGCACTATTATACTGAAGGATACTATTTCTAAAGTTTTTTGATGTGTCATCATCTCCTATAAACAACTGTTTGATTTCTTCTGGCATATTGTTCGAAGGTATACTTATTTTCACATTTAAGCAACACACAGTAAATCGTTTGCCGAATTTCCCTCACATGGAAATTACAAAGCAGAACACAACTGACATTTCATAGACAATGACCCAATAGAAAACGAAATGACCTCACTATCACGACACCTACGCTGACTTTCTCTTTCCCTGCGCCCAGTTAATGTACGTTTGCGTCTTTTGGGGCGCGTGGACAACGATTCGGAATTCGACATAACCTATAAACAACTTCACTACTTCAGTACAACCGAGCAAAACCCACTGTGGGAATGTTCTCTACAAAATACACCACAGAACCAAATATATGCAAACTGTCAACACCACAATGTAATTATTACACTGAAACAAAACCTTGACGAATTGTAAACAAATTTCAACAATCAAAACAAAAACATCAAGCAGCATGGATTCACATCTGTGGACTCATCAGGACTCATGTATGTCGATTTTGAAACTGCCACCCTTTGAAAGAAAACAATTGACTATTGATAAGCGAACTATTAAAGAATGATTTAATTAATTAATTTACACCGTAAATGTTGGTGAATCAACACAAACGGATTCGGTGGTATAACAGCCAGCGTACCGGACTGTTGTACCCTAGTTTGCGGGTTCAAACCCGATCGAAGCCGTGGATTTTTTAAGGGCGAAAAAATCCTTCGTACGCCTTCCTTCGGAGGGGAAGTAAAGCCGGCTGTCCCATGTTAGTAGATTTACTGCATGTAAAAGATCCTCAAGCCTAAAAGAAGCCTCTGAGCAAAATTGATATCCGCCTGTTTCGTCGCCCAAGATAATACCTCCTTTCTCCGCTAGGTGGTGAAAGGAGCGTAGCGAAATTTGCGTGGTTAGACGGAAGAGCGGGCCTGATGGCCTGAGTCTCGCCACGTAAAATAAGGCATTAACTAACTTAACTAACAAACAATATTTGATAACACATCTAGGGATCATAATCTTTCATTTAAAAGAAAAAATACAACAATCGGTTCTATAGAAGCTCTAAACGAAGCTATGGCAGAATACCTTATTTTTTTAAATATATAGATGTCATATAAAGTTTCTCGAAAACTCAAAAGTTTTCTGTGAAAACGAGCTAAAAATGTCGCATTTTCAGAAACGCTCAAATGCCATTTTCTCAAAAGCAGCAGCAATTTGTTTCAAACTGTTCGTGCGGATAGTGCTAAATGCACTATTTAAGGAGAGATAAAAGTACTTTTTTGTATTCTTTTGTTTAAAAAAAAATACACAAATGTATTTTTTTAAAATATCACTCGTGTCTTTAATTCCAGCGAGTTGTGTACATAATTATATTTGTGAGTTGAGGAGTTTCAGATGACTTCCAAAACAATTTTTGGAAGATTTCTATGAAAAAGTTTCAAATTTCGGATTTACACTAATGCTTAAATCGGTTCAAAGTTTTCAACAAAACTTTTCTTATGGGATGTATTTTACTCTTCTTTAATAGTATTAAAGTAATATTTCGGTTTTACCATTAGGAAAACGAAAAATTGATTTTTTTAAATGTACTTTGGGCTGCGATAGATTGCAGCTGGCAAGAGTATGGGGCAAGATTGTAAAGCTGTCCCAGATCAAACAAGTAACTAACAAGAACGAGGAAGTCTGTGCCCCTGAATCCGCCTTTGGGGATGTACATGTTATGAGTTGTTACAGGAGGAGAGAGAGAAACGACTAAATTTGGTGAACGTAATATATACCTCATAGGTTGAAGAAGAGGGAAATGCAAGTATTAGGCGACCACTGTGGGTTCCATGAAAAAGTTTGTCTTTTAAGGTTGGTTACAATCCATGTATACACTCAGAACATTCTTTCATGGATTTAAAAAAAACAAAAACTTATTAAATGTTTTTCTGAGGATATCTCGAGTATCAGTATGAATCATTTTTCATTTCGATCCTACATTACGACACACTGCATCTCTACTTGAAGTCACATTGGAACAACTGGTTTGTTACACTGAATCTTCTTCTATACTAATAAAAGTGAATTCAGCGATGTGTAACCATCATTGATACCATAACAAGTAGCGAATGAATACATATGACATTTTTGCAGGCCCTTCTTCAGGATTG
This sequence comes from Teleogryllus oceanicus, assembly GCA_964035755.1. Taxonomy (NCBI): domain Eukaryota; kingdom Metazoa; phylum Arthropoda; class Insecta; order Orthoptera; family Gryllidae; genus Teleogryllus; species Teleogryllus oceanicus. The sequence continues at coordinate 35,241,851 of CAXIVR010000011.1, read as the reverse complement.
TCGCAGTGTCCTTGCAAAGTTTGGTAAAGACTATCACAACCCAAATGCGGAAAATAAATAATTTAAATAATATGTTTGTAGATCCACTCGTTTAGAGTGGATTTTTCGTCTCTCGCTTTGAGCACGTGGCTCCTAATATATTCCGCCAGAGCTCAGTAGTGCTGCAGCAAAACTGGTACCTAATTTACTCGCTGAGGTCAGTAGCGGTGCATCAGATTAGAAAAAATTGCATCTAATAGCAATGTGTTGTAAAATAAAATGAAAGAAAATTATAGTATTTTATTAAAATTTTTACCAAATACGTTAAAAAGAATATTAAAGACCGTTTACATAAAATTAATCTTTTCCTTCATTCGCAAGGATTGAATATGAAAAAAACGGGCAACGCCGGGTATTTCGCTAGAATTTAATAAAACAATCATCTTGCATCAAGTAATGAATACAATTAAAACAATTTATAATATTTTAATACGAAAAATAAACTTTGAACAACATGAGAGAAAAAGGTTGAACATTACGAAATTATTTTAGCTGTTACCTTCTTCTTGACGTAAAACGTTTTCCATGCATTGCATCATGGCATTTAATACACATTTTCATTTCAGTTGATTCACACATTGTGCATCTTATTTTGTTCCATGAAGAAATGAACCGACTAATGTTGGCCAAGAACCTTGAGATATTGTATATGCTATAGGTGTTTTTACAGGGCCATATTTTTGAAAATTATATCAGCAGTTTCATAGATAACCTACTTTGAAATTTCAATATATCTAAAAAACAGATTTTGCAACTGCTCTCGATCTTCTGTGAAAGCGCAAAGGATTCTGCAACACAACTACTATAAATAACTTCAAAGAAAATTGAGATGCCATCATTTCTTTGCTCGTACACTGGATTTGTAAGTGGATTCCCAGATTGTAGATTTTCACCAAATACGGCTAAGAGATGTTCTAACTCATTCTTCTACTGCTACTGCATAATTGAAAGCGGGTGTATGCTTTTACAAATTGAAATGGTAATAATGGAACATTCTTTGACTTTCTAGTTCTCACAGACTCATCTAGCTGATCATTACTTGCAGATGAGACGTAGTATCAAAACCTCGTAATTAATCTTCGCCTTGTGACTGTAACACAACGCCGTCGGGAATTCAAATACGTTCTCTGTTCCTTGTTCATTTTCATCCCTAAATATCATCTGTATCACTACGTATTTCCGGAGAGTCTAAGAAGACAATCATGCCGATACCGTTTTTACAGAGCTGCCTCTCAATTCCACTCAAGGCCCGTCACCACGGAGGCATTTAGGCGCGGTTTTTCGCATCTTTCTTGGACGTGCCACTAGAGACGCTTCATCTGCAGCACTTGATACCGTCGCGAGCATGCGACACCTAGCGGCACAACTGAGAAAGACGCGTAAAACCGTGCCATAATGCCACCGTGGTGACGGGCCTTGAGTGGAATTGAGAGGCAGCTCTGTAAAAACCGCAGTATCGGCCTGTTATCACGGAGTGCCCTCCGAGTCGGTCGGCGGGCGAATAGGCAACCGTAAGCAACGATGGATAACGAATGTGGGAGGAGTCACCGGCTCTCTTGACATCGTTTACTCCACACGAGTTTCTACCAATCTCCCACTTAAAACCGGCCCCGTTGAAGCGTGCTCTGTTCTTTGATTTTGGGCGGACAGCGAATTCTAGTGGCTGGACTAGGAATCGTTTGGTCTCCTATGATACGTAGCAGTTTGTTTACAGACAATTGTGGGCTTTGTGTTTCGGTTTCGTTTGTGCATAATTTTTCATAATGCCGTATTCTGTGCAAGAAAGATTATTGCTGAGGCGTACATTCGAACTGATTCGCTCAAGGAAACTCGGGGAAGTTTTTTGTAGTGAATTTCCAGAAATTAGTGTCTCGACGAAGAGCACAACCAGAATTTTGTGGGTCCACAACCAGCAACCAGAATTTCGTGGGCACAACCACCGTTTTGTGGGTCCTAGATATCGAAATATTGGTTTAGGCAAAATGTCTGTTTTCAACAACACCAGCGCCTTCACCGTTCAGACGATTTTCTCCAAAACATAATCCTCGATTGATCTGATCGAACTAGAGGCCCACTTTGAAAAGGATATTTTGATTTTTTTTTCACATAAATCCTCAATATTTTCAAAAATTTCTCAAAAATGGCTTCAAACATTTCATGGCCAATAGAGCGAAGTACGCTTAAAAAACAGCGCAGGTCTTATTTTCGTTGAAATCATTAACTTTTCGAAAATTGCAAAAGTTAAATTTTTTCGACGTCTACAACTACGAAATAGATAGAATTTTTTTCTTCCTTAAAATTTGTTCTCCTAAGTTGGATATTTAAACAAGGTTATATATTTTTTAAAAAATTCTCAAAAACGGCTCCATTTTTTTTCGGGTGGAGGAAAGTTGTTTTATAAAAATGGTGCAACTTCCACATGGTTGAACACTGTATTTTCAATAATGAAACAAGTTATTTGTTCTTAATACAATATTTTACATAAAATCAAATCTTTAAATAATATACTATAAAGTTATTTGAAAATGTCTATATTTTCCCCCGTAATTTTAAGTTGTCCTTTCAAATAAAGCAAGACAGTATGTGTCTTTCTAAAACCACTACTTTATTATACAAATTAATTAACATTCTGCATTAAATTTTTTTCTCTTCATAAGATACACCACGGAGCTGATCACAAGCGAAACACGCCGAAATTACCAAGAAACTGGGCCCAGAGTACCCTCCACCAATACCACAGAGGAAAGACATCGTTCCTCAATGCTGACGGCCTATACTGCCGAAAATGAGCATTTCCTAATATTGATGGCAAATTTTACCAAAACATCGATACATCGCTAAAGGGTTTTCGATGTCGATCGACGAAAAAAACATTTATGTTTTAATTATAGACTAATAAATATGCTATTTCCTATTCATTTTTAATTACAGTACGTAAAAGGGATATATTTTATTGTTTGGTTACCAGCATAGACTCCAGGCCGTGTATTAGACCGGACTAAATTCGCAATATGGCAGCTTGAAAGATTTCCTGTCGGAATAGCCAACTTATGAAACTATAACTCTGATCACGTCTCTAGCTTTTGTTTTGTTTGTTGTCTCATTCAAAATCCTCGCGCGGTCTCGAGTCTTGTCCACTGTTCAATAATACATGTTTCGTTTTTCGGTAGAATTAAAAAGAGATGTTCATCTATAAACGAATATTAACTCTGTGAATAATTATTAAGTTAATTAAGAATTATCATTATCAACTATTGCGAGCTTAAGAAGTGTTAAAAAGTGTCGAGTGCAAATGAAAAATACAACCTCAAAAGTTATCTGCGGTCATACTTCTATGTTATTAATGCTTTTGAGATGTGTGTCAACAGTTCCTTCACGTTTTGAAGTGGTAGTAATGAGTTTTATTGAACGCAAATAAATACCATAATTATTGAAGTTAATTAACGTGATATACATGGTAGTTTTTAAGTGATCTAATGAATTGTTCCTAACAGTCCAATTATGTCAATATCAATGCAAATGCATACATTGAATTTATCTGTTCAATTATTCATTAACTTTTAAAAGTAAGTTCAAAAAAAAATAATGAAAATCATTAGTGTAAGTCTTCAATAACATCCATTGTTACCAGACAGTCTTTGAATACGTGTTATCTTCAAAGGTTCAATATTAAGTATAGACCCAGATGTTGTTGGGCTACCCATTATTTCCAGTTATAATTAAAATGAATTCAGAAATAATAATAATAATAATAATAATAATAATAATAATAAATAATATAATAATAAAAATAAAAAAAAAGGGAAAAACAAAAAAATAATTTAACTATTTCAATTAACTTTATTATTATTACTAAAGAAAACAATTGGAAAATAATTAATAAAACTCAAAAATGCCTAGTACTACTAAATAAATAAATTGAACGATATTTATTTATTTATTTACGTCAAAAAAACAGTTAAAAACTGCATATGACGTGTTATGGGGAAAAGTGAATTCTGTGCACATTTTCAAAATTCTGTGATCCCTACACTAAGTCATACTGTACTTAAATTTTGAATTTTGAAAGGGAGAAAAAAAACTCCCATGTAATAAAATCTATTTTCAAGGATAAATATGCAATAAACTTTGAATTTTGAAAGGGAGAAAAAAAAACAAAAAAAACTCCCATGTAATAAAATCTATTTTCAAGGATAAATAAGCAATACATTTTGAATTTTGAAAGGGAGAAAAAAAACTCCCATGTAATAAAATCTATTTTCAAGGACAAGTAAGCAATAAATTTTGGCTCTTATTACTTCCTGCCGCGACAACATGGAAACGATAATTTGAATAATTGTATTTCCCACTGAATTCTAGAAGACGTGCACAGAAAATGAAGTTACATTTATGTCCAGAAGCAAAACAAGGGGCCATCTCAGCATTTGCTCAATGGATCAGGGAAACTGGACGAAAAACCAGATCGAGATGGGGGTCATTGACCCGGAAGCTGTAGTACAATAGTTGTTACAGGTTGTTCATACTCATTTATACAGTCCAAATGGTAAATAATGCAATATGTATCATTGTTAAAATTAATGTTACATTTCTTGTGATGCTCAGTATAGTCTCTAATTGTATAGAAACAGTTATGCAGCAGAAACGATTTCACTTGGGATTTAAACTTTTCTATTGAATTTAATCGTTTAATGTCATCTGGCAAAGTGTTGTAACGATAAAAGGCAAAGAACGAAGAGCACCAAAACGCAAAATACAAATCTTTAGCAACACTCGTAAACTAACACTACTTCACTTGGATGGCTTTGAATGTTGGCGAAATCTATGAAAGTAGTCATTGTTTCATTGCTAACTTAAATTTTATAAAATGTCCCTACCGCTTGAAGGTAATATATACAGGGTATTTGTGTGACGGTTGGCAACAACTTTTGCCAACATAAAACGAAACGAAACTACCCTAAATCGAGTATAAATGTATGTTCTCATCCGACAGTGACATTTTTCAAAAGTTGTCCCGTTAGTTCGGCTTTTTAGCTGGCCAGCAGCTTATCAGTAGTATGTTAGTAAAAACTATTATCGAATGTAAAGAATACAATTAACTATAAAGAACATCGTGTTCCGCTACCCTTTAGTCACTTCCATTCATACTCCATCGATGTAAAACCACCTACAATTCCCTTAGATTGCACAAGCGAAATTTCCAGCGTGATAGAGGATGACGCAAAACAACGATATTACTGTGGATTGCTGCTACGTGCCTAAACCCCTTTATTTTTTAACAAAAGACGAAAAATTAAAAAACATCAATGTTTTAGCAACAAAATATCGATGAGAAGAAAACATCGAAATCAAAATATCGATGTTTCTGGTGGAAAACATCGATGTATTTTTGCCATCCCTCGTTGCGACAGACTGCGACGCACAGAGTTCGCAAGTAAACTTGGGTTTTCTAACGTGGCAGATACATTAGGTCATTTTTACACCTCCTGCCTTATAAAATGAATTCTTTTAACGGTGGTAAGCACATGTCTGGGGCCATGAGACCCGTTGAGAAGGGTGTTCGCGAATTAATTAAAAATATTCATTTTATAAGGCGAGAGGTGTAAAAATGACCTAATTCCATCCGCCACGTTAGAAAACCCCAAGTATAGATAAGCAGCGCGCGGGTTCTCTGAGGCCACAAATTAAGCCAGTGAGAACGATCGATAACAGAATGCGTTTCGTGTCGTTCTTAGTGCGTAGTGTTGCGAAAACGCAACCCGCAAATGGAGAAAGCTGTAAGTACAATACAGTGAAAGACTGGTATGAAACAATTTGGTAACTCAAAACTATGTTAAGGGTATTATATTGAAACATAAAATCTACAAATTATTATTACATTTAATTCAATATGATCGTAAATGACACCACTTCTTGACGCATTCACTGCTTATTGACAATCTTAATTAATTATCACACCGGAACATTCTCTATTCGTTAAGAAATATTCATCAATGAAGAAAAATTTAATTACGCTGCAAAAACGCGACACTACGCATATGCAAGTTAATTGTGGGGTTACTTTTTTAAAAATAGAAAATGGTCTGTTATTACTCGACATCGATGGCGCATATTTTATTCTAATGAACGCATTTGCAGGCTTTTGAAATACGTGTACGAATTATGAAAAATAAATATTTTGAAGTTTTATTTTTCACGTTTTTGCTTATTTTGAGGTAATAATGCTTTTTTAGGCACATTTTATTTCTTATTAATTCTTTTCAATAATTATTCATAACTTATTCTCTTGGTTAAAAATAATCGTTTAAATCAATTTTAGTTTTATTATTCACATTATTTATTTACTGTAATATTCCATGATTCCCCAAGAATAAGGCACAAGTCAAAGAATAAATAGAAAATGCATAACATTAACATGAACTGTAAAACAGACAAATTCACAATTGGGACAAGATAGGGCAGTAGCGTTCATGTAGCGAAGTCGTTTGCAAGTTATTTGAAGGAAATCGCATCACGCGTTCGAAAGATATGAACATTTTTGTATAGTATAAATTCCAGCTTGTAAACAGACATGATAGCCATTGTTGTGCTTTAAGATTCAGTAAATCAAAAGGTGTTTGTGGCGAAAATTAAGAGAACGCGTGAAGCAATACAAACAAAAGTCGAATTGGGAAACTTCGAGGGGCTACGCCAGAACAGAAAATGTGAATTAAATTAAATGATGTAATATTTTGTAGGAGAAGCAACAGCGATCGTGTGATGTTAAAAGAATAAAAGAGCTGACGATCCGGACACAACAATGACGAAGAGAGCGCGGTCGAAATAGCTTGAATACGGATGCATGTTGAAACGCTCCGCAAAAAATTTTTATTTTAATAGAAAATTGCGTTCAGTTTGTGAATAGAGTGAAATATATCGTGTTTAGTAACTGTCGAGTTAATGGAAAGATAAAACGTGGAAGAGATATTTATATATATTCACGAAAACAGTGTTCGCGAACACTGTCGCCATATTGTCGGTCGCAGTTAACAGAAACTAGTATAGTAATTAGTGAGTAGTTTTAATCAGGATATTATTCATTTAAAGTAAATTTGTCGTTAACAAACGTGTGGAAATGGATGGACGCTGTGGGGAGATGAATTAATGGATGCTACATGTATACTACGGAGGTGACATGGAACAATGGCGTTACGCGGATGGCCGATTTCTACGAAAGGAAAGTGCAATAACTTTGCGTAATTTAATAGTTCAGATAAATGGGAAGAAAGAACAGATTAGATTTTAATGTACAAGACCAAGTTTTGCGGAAATAATAATAGGCTATATTCAGACAGAATAGGGGATGCGCATTCAAGTGTGAATGATTTGTTTTGTTTTTTTGTCGATTGTGTAAATAGTAAGTGTGAATGTGATTTTATGTATTTCAGGTATTGTGTTTTGTTGTTTATTGTATTGCATTTGTGTATGTTTTTGTTGTTATGTCTCCAGCGGAGTGTGGAGAGAGTGAAAACCAGAAAAGAATAAATAATGCCGGACGTATTTGGTTGACAGTAAGCCATATAATATGATTTCGTGATTTTGTATTAAACAGTGACCTACGCCCAACTGTCCAAGTATCTCGTTAGGCTCCTGTACAGGCCAACCACAGCCTCACGCTCAATAGTTTTATAACATTGAAGGAGTAGCTAAGTAACGGGCACAGTTTTAGATAAAGGAGGCAAAAGTTAGCAGGGCATAAATTTGTATAGATTTTATATAGAGTAGAGAGATTCAAGGTATAGTCGTTTTATTTCATATTGTCACCGCAACGTGGTGCGGTTACATACAGATTTGGGATAAGTAGGCAAGACGTTCCATTACATTACCGATAATGAATCGCCATTTTCTTGTGAAGACGAAATACAAGTATATCATTTGAGTATGCACGATACATCATATATGCTCAAAAACTGTTTCTTTCACAAATAAATAAATAAATTTAAAATACATCTAACAATTAGTCTTGAGTAAGCGCTGGGCCACCACCTTCTAGAGTTATACAGCTTGCTCACTAGTACGTGACGTCACTAAGATGGCGGCGTAGTTAGTCATGATGTATGGTTGGCCTGGGCGCAGGCATGTTGTTTTCAGTTGAATTCGTCTGGTGTCCGTGTGTTCGGTGCAGTTCATACTTGTATTATACTGCCAGTTTGATATGCTGTTTAGATGTGTAGTTTCGAGGTGTCGAGAAAACTACGATGAAGCCTTGAATGTACACGTTTTTTGTTTTCAAAAAGATCCTGCTTTGCGGAAGAAATGGACGATTGCTATTCGCAGAGAAGATTTTGTTCCTACCAAATCCTCGAAGACAAGGCTGTGGTTCATACCTACATTTATTATATTTATTATTCATTCAAAGCATAAATTGTATGTCAGTTGCTAAGGGTTTTGACATTATTTAGTAAAATTCCTAATGTTCTATCACGAAACCAAGTTGTTTGTAATTAGATCTTACAATTTTTCCTTGTAATATGATGCCGAACTTGCAACTATTTTCTTATACTGTTAAGTGAATAGTGATAGTAAAAACTTAAACTCAGTTAAACAACCTTAGAATAGTAGCACTTAAGTTATAGCATTCAATTGTAAGTAATGCGTAAAAAATTCATAACCTCACAAACAATCTTAGAGATTTCGTGTAACTTGTATGAATAAGTTACTAAAACAAAACAATAATTTATGTCAAAGGAATTACCTTGGGGAAGTACGAAAGCAAAAGTCTCAGTGGTGTATGAATTAATTTCAAATTAATTTTTTTTGTTCTTTGGTAAAATTGGTTTGAAAATGAAACTTAAATTCTATGTACATATTTGATATTATAGACTAACCACTGTACAATTTTTTTAGTTTACCTCTCATGCAACCTTAATAATAATAATAATAATAATAATAATAATAATAATAATAATAATATATTATACATATTATAATATATTATTTCTTCTTCTTCCAGATATGCCACTTTCATTTCCATCAAAATGACATAATTTGGGAGAAGGTGTATACTGAACATGGAGAGAAACTGTCATCGAGACTGAATATACCGAAGTTAAGAAGTGATGCTGTACCATCTGTGTTCCCTAACTGTCCAGCTCACCTTACCAAGGAGTGTTCCAGACGGGAAGGCCCTTATGAAAAGCGAGCAAGACTGGAAATGGAAATTACAGAGAAAACTACATACATTCCAATAAATTCAGTGATGTATTATAAATAGATGTGTATTATGTTGTAAATAAATAGGTGTTGTGTGTTATATTGTAAATAATTAGGTTTAATGTATTGTATTGTAAAATATGTTTAATAAAACCATGTGCTCAGAACAAAGTTTTTAATCGTGCATTGATATACTATTGTATTAAAAAAGGGAAGAAAATTTAGTTTCCTGGAATATGCACTGAAGAAAATGTAAGATGAGAATGGGTGACTGCTCCTAATGACTCCTTGTAATAATGAGTGCTTCAAAAGTCACCAATGAAAGAAATGTTTGCTGTCCCACTATCTTAAAATATCTGAGAGAGAATGAGTTCATGATGCTTGTGTTAATGTCATTCAATAAATGATTTAGTCAAACATTTACGCCGGAAAGCTGTATTTTTTGTTAAGTTTTGTCAAAAGAAAATGATGTATTATCAAACAAATTGCAGAAAATTGAAGTAAATTCATAAGTTGTATTCTCAATAAATAGGTTATAATATACTGTATTGAAAACCAATGTTTATTAAAAAGTGTACTTAAAAGAACTTTTACCATGAATTGATAATTTTTAATACAAAAGTGAAAACGGGTTTCCTGGTGTGGAAAATGCTGTGGAAAAGGTAAGCGAAGAATGACCGACGCTCTCCACGACTACCTACGGCGTCACGAAACAGTGAGCAGGCTTTATAACTCTAGGAGGTGGTGGCTGGGCACACACAACACAAACACTTGCGTGCTAGGAGGCAAGTCCGCCATTGAAGCCTGACTTCCGCCATTGATAATCTTCCGTAGAATATATTTTTTTCAGGAAAGTATGGTAAGGAAGGCTCAGATAAATCAAAGATTTAAACGTTAAATCATATTCCTATTACATTAGTAGAAATGAAATCGAAATGGAGAGAGCAGACACCGTATCAGTAGCCACGGTATATTGTTACATGATTTCCGAAATACTCATCCCGATTTCATTGAGAACTGACGCACAAGCCCACGGCAAGTCGCGCGAATGCCGTTTACAAAATCAATTTTAATTTTATCTACTGAAATTTCGAATATTATATTCTTTCAATTATCCTCAATGTGGACTCTTAAAAGTGGTAAATTAAGAAAAAATCTATTAAGGGATTCGACAGTGTGGTCTGTTAACAGGGGTACGATTTACCTTCAATATATGGGTTTCAGTGTCCGTTCCAAGAAAAGTCGGTCGTTTGCATAAGCGTTCTTTGCTCTAGTTCAAAAAAGCTGTTTTTCTTAAGAAAATCTTTTTTTTTAATTGCGTCTTTGTTGCAAACTTACTTCAAAACTACTCATTCTTTCAAAAATTGTGCATCATCTTATTTAAAGATCTACTTATGAAGAGCAGATTTAATTTAAAAAATCTCTTATCATTAATACTGTGGTTGTGGGGGCAACGGCAAAAAAAATTGGACCTTTGAAACTTTCGAAGAATCGGAGATTTCAAGGAAAATGAGACATGAGCAATTTTTTGTCTTTGGATTCTATCCGGGAAAACATTTAATCAAAAAATTCGGAGCCATTTTTGAGAAAATTTTTAAAATGTTAAGGGTTGGTGTAAACCTAAAAATCAAACTATCCGCTTCAATTTCGCAGGGCCTCGAGTTCGTCCAGATCCAAAGGTAATACCAATTTTAGAGAAAAGCGTCTGAACGGTTTAGATGCTAGCGTCAATCTCAACCAATTTTTCGGTAACGAAGACCAACAACACGTGGTTCCTGACAACACATGTTAGAGGAAGCAATTTTCAACATATACGAATAAGGTTGATTCAGAGTTTCGATATCGGACCTCACAATAAGTTTTTGTACCGAAAAATAGCAGATTTATGCCGCATCATTACAAAACTCCCTTTATTATGTAATTACGTCGTAAGGTGAGAAAGTAAAATTGTTGGGCATTTTTGAAAATAACTAATGAGACTTCATTGCACATGCGAAAATATTATTGGATGTTATGAAATTTTGTGAAAAAAATTGTATCGTCTCTGATACTTGAAATTTAAAAAAGAAATCTTACCTGGAACAGGATGGTCTCCCGGAATAGAATTCGCCTTGGGTTTGAATGGAATCATTTGAGTGAAGTCTGGCCTAGGCATGCATGTGTTTTCTTCATCATGATCCAAAATGCCTGCAGGTAATGAATGATGGAGTGTTTTCATGACAGCACTCGCTACTTCATTGTAGCCAATAGCCTTCAATTCTCCCGCAGAACAAGGATACAAATCCAGGAACTTGTATCGGTCGACTAGTTGTGCTGTTTCTTTGCCTTCAAATTCCTTTATCTGAACAGACACAATATATTTAGTTTTCATAGAGAAACAAAGGCATTCGTAAAGCACAAGAATGAATAGAGACTTCAGATTCGAAAATTAAATATATGTTTGTATGCACACAAAGCAAGACACTGGGAAAATGTATTAAAATACATTATACTAACGCTTAAAATGCTACAAATATTCCCAATTGTTTACAATACACAAACCATAACTTCATGAATACTTTTAAAATGATAACTTTTTGATGAAATGTAAAATACCTTTTCAAACAAGTGCACTTACCTGTCCTAGAACTGCACTTCTCCTCTTCTCTACTTTCACTATACTCGCTAGGTCCCCAATATTAGATTCAAATTCGAGGAATCTATTCCATATTTCCCTGAAATAATGAACGAAATAAATTACATATAAACGATATCAAAGAAATTTCACGAAATAATATTCAGGTTCAATACAACATTCTTGTGAAAAAATTAAAGATACAGAACTACGTAACATAATGACTACACTGCTACTGTCAGGGCTGTCTAGATAATATTTTTTGAGCCACACTGGCACTACGTTATAAGCTTGTGTTTATGATCCTTAACATGTTTTACTAAAAGAAATGCTCGTGATATATTTGAGTTTCATACAAACATTTTAAAGTGTTCTGTAGCAATTTAAGTGTAGTACATTAGTTCAAATAGTTGATCACTTTGAGCGTCATTGCTGGTTTGTGCGTTCGAAAGTCAAGTTCCAAAGAACTTGAAATTCTTCATAAAATTGAAATATTTTCAAGGAAGGTAACTAATTCTGCTGCTACGGTGCCCAATCATTTTGTGATTGGAACAGGAAGAAAACCTGAAATATGATTTGGAAATTCAGAACTTTTTTATAGCAGATTCGGATTCTATAATGGAATGTACCACTTTAAGTAGAAAAAATCCCTTGGGAAGTGTGACTGCTTGCATTAATATTAAGGTCAGCGTCGATTTCATGGAAACACTTATTCACAGGTTCGGTTAACATAGGGTCTTTACTAGGGGGCGGATTTTAATGTCCTAAAACATCGCCAAAAATAGTCAATAAAATGCTTCTAAAGCGTCTGAAAACAAAAGAAAAATGACGTAAAAAATCTCATCAAAACCAGTTCGGATGGAAAACTCAAGCTGTTGGATACGTTACTGATGTAATTGAGGCTTCTTTCTTTCGCTTGAGTGAATTCAAATTGCAAACTTTTGGTTTGGACTTTTCTTTGCCACGAAATCTCTGTCTTTAGTTATCCCCAAATTGACCGAACCGGCAATGGTGCTGATGTACATTACAAGAATTACATACTCACAACGGCTGTCAAAACAATTTATGAGTGAATAAACAGAACAGGCTACTGAAGACTGTGTTCTTCTCTACAGAAGAACAGTCTTCAGTAGTGAAGTTCTGTAAAGAACATTTGTTGCATCTCGTAAATATCATTTGAAGCAAGTACCATTAAAAATGACATTAAACTCGATGAAATCAGCAAAAAATGCATTAAAAATGAGGGGAAAACATAAAAAATGATTTATTAGTCGAAATCGACAAAAATGCAAAATAATGACCTATAAAAATGGGTCACTTTCTTTTGCCATAACATAAAATGAATTTCTATACTAAATGGCATTGTTCTAAAGTGAAAAGAAGGTTATGCGAGTTTCGCCCTTTCGGTTCGAACGGTCCAGGCGTGTGAGGCCACACGACCGAAATCCGTAGCTCCCGACTTTCTTCACGGCCGGGGGTCGTGGGTGTTTGATGGATGGCCAGCCAGACTGTCACTGAGCTGAAAGCGCGGGGCGCGATGGTCCTGGACGACTAAAGCTGCGCCTTGGGGCAATGGCTAACATGAAACAAATTAGCACGAGTTGGCGTGGACTCGCACGTTTCTCATCGAAAAGAAGCACCTTCCCTTTTGCGGGAATATGCGTGGGCGATTTAATTCTCACAAGTAAAACAATCGATTAATTTTTTCGTTTATTTAGATCGATTATTGCAATGTAACTTAATTATCTGTGCACGTCTTCTAGAATTCAGTAGGAAATATGGTTATTCACATTATCGTTGTCCATGTTGTCGCGACAGGAAGTAGTATTATTCCTTCACGAAGGACATGATGAGGGTTAAGAGCACAAATATATTGCTGATTTACCCTTGAAAACAGATTTTATTACATCGGAGCGAATATTTTGTTAACAATCCTTGCAAAAATCGTTCATTTCCTTTCTGTATTAAAAATTCAAGAAGTATATGACTTAGGGTAGAGATCACAGAATTATGAAAACATGCACAGAATTCTCTTCTCCCCGTAGCACGTAACACGCAGTCTTTAACTGTTTTTGACAAAATAAATTAATATTTAAACATTAATTAAATTAACATTAATATATGAAATCTCAAAACAAATATAAAAATAGCTCCCTATCCACAAACATTAGCAATGACATTCTCTCCCTTTGCTCGTTCCCGACTACAGAAAACTAAGCGATTAGTTTATGTAAGCAAAATTGATTAAATGAAAAAGTCACTATAATTGTTTCGATTTTACAGCTATCGCATATAGAAAGACAGTTTTACGAATTCCCAGAAAGTTGTTCTGAAGCGTGAATGACATTAGATTACAGTTAATGGTGTTATTATTTCTAAACAATTCTCAAAAATATTCGTTTTAAAGTTGACTATATTCTTATGACTTTATGTAAATTCTAAAATGCATACATTTTTAGTTGAATTATAACAATTGGATGTAGAAAAAGCCCCAAGATTGTGAAGACGGCAAGAACTCTGCTTTTGAAATTCTCAATTTTTTCTGAAGTTGGCGCCTCTGTCTTGGACTCGATCAGTTGCGAGGCGTTGCAAATCTCGTGGTTCGGGAAAAGTGCAATTCGGTCCTTGAAAACGATGAACGGGTAGAAAACGTGAATAACATTCCCTTTGCGAAATTCATAAACTTTTTTGCCTTGCACTGATAGCATTTGATGACTGATAGGATTCACAAGAAAGGGAAAACGTATTTATCCAACCCTCCCTCTCGCTCTAAGACATTGACCCAATACGACCGCTCTAACGACCGACACCTAAGGCTATGGTCACACGAGCGTCATGTAACGGGCGTTAAAGTACGTCCGTCGTAGCGTGAAAGCGCACTCGAGTGCAATGTGCGGCGTGGTTTGCAAGTATTCCCACCGCAAGTTACCTAGCGGACAACACACGTTATTCCTGACATACGTTGCTTTAACAGGAAATGATTAGCTAACGTCCTTCACAACGGCCTGCGTTGCCGCTAGCCTAAACCCATTTCCACTGGCCGATACGGCAAGACGCAGCCTGGCGCGAAAACCGAGTCACCTATTTACGGACAGCTCAACACGTAACAGTACAACCGAAGAGGAACTGATGATATTAGTTAGCTGTCGTGAGCGTGGAAACCAAATAGAGTGAATAATATTAGTCCGAAACTGTCAGGATCTATTTCAGAACCAATACAATTCATTTGATAAGGATCAACTTCAGACCCTATAATTTTTAAAGGATTTTTTAAAAATATACCGAGTCCTTTATATTAAACTCAAACATTTTCACAATGTTCTTGCCGGAATATTTATTCAAAATCCCGTCTATGGATCTCCCCCACACCTCGAAAAAAAAATGCATAAAATATTCTGAAAAAAGTTATATAAAATAACTGAAAATCAAGTAGCCAAAACCTTTAAAATTGAAAATTATTTTTAAATATTTGATGAATAATCCTATATTTATTGCTGTGTTGTTTTTCAATATTTTGAAATTCTAGCATACCATTGAAAGAGCGGAATTCGTGTTTATGGTGTTTCATACAAAAACATTCATGTTGCATTTAAACATAAAATAACACGAAAATGTTTTACAATATGTACAAAACGCATTGCCACAGGCGTACACATGGGCCCTTGGCGCCTACCCAATCCCCCGAAAAATCCGTAAGGGGCTCCGTAACCCTTAGCGATACAACTTTTTATTTTCGTATCAATTTCTGAGTGTTCCCTTTCTAAGCTGACAATTTGAGAAATAGAAGATGCACGAAATTTGGGAAAGACGGCCTACAAACTACCTGCGAATCTCTAAATGGTTCACCATAAAATCAACCGCACACACGTTTTGTTTCTTTCCTAGTAAAATATATCATATGTTTAATGGAGAATTTAAGAATTTAATGGAGAAAGAAATGTAGGTGCCCCCCTCTTGTTTTGAGCTGCGCACACGCCCATAGCCATTACGCAATTGCTCTGTGGGAGACTTACACAGATTTTTCGGGTTCCAGGCTGCCTGATGATAATACACGTTCAAACAAGACCCGAGTGTTGTTATCCTCTGTCATGAGACAAACAAATTGTATTAGAACAATTCACTTCAACATAAATACAAATACAGAAATATTCCGTAAAAGAAAGGATGCAACTTACCATTAAGATGAGAAAGATAATCTATGTAGCATAAAATATATTCAGGATTATCAGAAAATTTCTTGAGGCCTAATTCGAATATCCTAAAAGCAATGTTTTTGTCTTTGCTGCAGTAGTACTCCATGAGTGCCGCTGCGACGAACACGTGGAACCTGGAGCGAGGGTCCTCCCGCGCCCTCTTGAAGACCGTCCGCGCCGACTTGATGCCCTCGGCGCGGCGCGCGAACTTCATGTATTGCACAAACGCCTGCGGCACACAAAGAATCGAATAACTTGCGTCCCTCTGGCATGTTTTCATTTTTCACTAGACTTGTGAATGGGACTTATTTAGAGCTCTCTGATTGGTCGGTGATGGCGGCGCGCGAAACACACGTTTCAGCTGCTGGCACGTTCTCGAAAAGATTCGGCACTACTGAAAACATGCATATTCGTAATGTTTATCGAGGTTTCCTGTTGTAGAAATGAGATTGAAGCTGAATTTTCGTTTAAGATGTGTGAAATAAACAAGAGAGAAGTTGCAATTCGTTTTGTAAACATGAAAGTCAAAAGTGAGACATTGATATCAGATGAATTTCCTGACTGAACAAGTTAATTCAATTATCAATTATTGCCAGAATCTTTTCTCAAAATTAATATTGAATGATTCATTGTTTGATGTAATACAGCTTATGAAAACAGAATCATTGAATTTTGATGATGAAAAAACTCTGTCAATGTTAGGTAATTGAATTACATGTTCTGTCAGAAAATTCATCTGATATCCATGTCTCACTCGCGTGCGTCCCTCCGTCCCTCACTTTCCGTTCCACAAGCCAAACAAACGAGGTTTCATTCGCCGCACCGCGGTCTCCTAGTTGAGAATTCATCCTTTTTTGTAGATCCATCCAGAAGATCCTAGAACATTTCTCTAAAGCCCGGTATACACGGTACAGCTTTCGTGCAAATTCTCATACAGTTTCTGTACAGAAACTTCAAGATTCCTAACTAGAAGTATAAAAGCCACAAGTCGCGCATACACGGTCTGTACGTTTTCTGCACGAACCGCCACGAGGCACCGCTAGGGGGGCTAACGAGGAACAACTGAATTGCGTCGTCCCAGTATTTTTATTGGTGGTATTTCAGTTCGTGCGTTCAGTCTGTCATCTTTATTTGGTATTAAATCACCATCAGAAGCATAGAGGTTAAAAATAGGAAGGCAAGAATTGGGGAAAAGGAAGTTTATCACAATATATCACTTCACAAAATCGTATCTTGACACACCTAACCACAAAATCGAAATGGCCGATTACCGTCAGTGAACGATTCTGCAGCTAGAATCGCTTGAGTCAAACTAGGCTTTCTGCATGAAAAATTATGAACATGCTTATATAGAAAACTTGCAGTGTGGACTGCATCGTGTATACCGGGCTTAAAAAGTTTTGTTTTTTAAAGCAACACACGTTTTGAGTGACTTACGGCATCTACTGATCTGAACTCGATTCCTCTCGAGAGTGATTCCACGGACACGTGAACCTAATAGTAAAGATTTATGCCTTATGATCTTTTAACTTGTAATATTCCATACTAAAGAAAGAAGGGAATACGTTAGTTAGAAAGAAGTGAATAGTTGTCTGGTAGTCTAGGCATCACACTCTTTTCACAGCAACACTTTCCACAGTTTATTACAAAAAAGTCACATACAATACATGTACATTATTTTACAACACTGCCAGTTGACATTAAACGATTAAATTCGATAGAAAAGTATAAATCCCAAGTGAAATCGTTTCTGCTGATTAACTGTTTCTTTACAATTAGAGACTATACTGAGCATCACAAGAAAAGTAACATTCATTTTAACTGTGATATTTAATGTATTATTTATCATTTGGACTGTACAAAGCTAAACAACCTGTAATAAGTATTATTCCACAGCCTCCGGGCCAATGACCCCCATCTCGATCACGTTTTTCGTCCAGTTTCCCTGATCCATTGAGTAAATGCTGAGATGGCCCCTTGTTTTGCTTCTGGACATAAATGTAACTTCATTATCTGTCCACGTCTTCTAGAATTAAGTGGGAAATATAGTTATTCAAATTATCGTTTCCATGTTGTGGCGGCAGGAAGTATTACCTCTTGGCGAAGGACATGATCGATAAGAGCCCAAATTTATTGCTTATTTATCCTTGAAAAAAGATTTTATTACATTGAAGCTTTTTTTTTTAAAAAAAAGAAAGCTAATTTGTTCCTGTTCTCAAAATTTAAGTAGTATATGGAGGTATCAGAATTTTGAAAATGTGCACATAATTCATTCCCCTATAGCACGTCACACCACACACAGTTTTTAACTGTTTTGACGTAAAATAAATAAATAAACACGCGAACTTTTGGATCTGTTCTGAACCTGTATAAAATCAGAATAATGTTCTCAACTTACTTATTTGTTCATTTATCGATTGTTGCCTATTTGTATTTATATTCAAAGTAAATAATAAGTTTGTTTTCCATTCATTATTTTTTGTCATGATACTTAAATGCCTTATGTTGATTCAAGGTGGTCTTCCGGTTTATTCACTTCCTTTTTTATGAATTCATGTGCATATCAAGTTTCTGACAATGTGCAATTTACTCAATTTCGCACATGCTGTGCTGCCTTCCCAGATGATTTTCATGAATTACAAATAACATAAGAAAGCAAAATTTTAACAGATTTTTCTTTTTTGGTATATTTGAAATCCTTTCCTAAATTGTACACATCTAACAATGATATATTCAGAAAAATAGTTGCTAGAAGACTGATTTCAGTTTGGAAGGTTGCATTTACGGTTTGATAGTCACAAAATAAAAGAAACAATTATAATCATGTAAAATTAAAATTGACAAATTGACTGTCGACAATTAAACATTTTGCAATTAAACAATCAAGTATTTTAATCAATAGTTTTTCATGCAACTTTCTATGCTCGATAATAGGCACGCCGGGCAACTGTAATATCCTTAAAATTTATTTTTATTATGAAATTGCATGCATAAATAAAACTTTAACTTAAATAAATGGCGGCACACGCTACGCTTATAAAATGTACAATTATAAGCATCGGCTAATCAACGAATTAACAACGCGAGATTGAGACCCGCCAAACATCTGAACGGGTTGACGGGTTGCCTATGAACAAGGGGCGAATATCACATGTTGAACTTCGAAATTTACCACCACGTGTTTAGTAGCAAACGTTATAACTAGGGAGACGTTTTTATACCCTAAAAATCTTGAATTATTCACTTTAATATGCAATTAAAATTAATATTTCATTTCCTCTATAAAACTTTCTTGTTCAAATTCAGAAGAATGAAATGAATGGAATTGGAATGAGAAAATATATTTTTGTGGAAGCATAATACAATCTATTCTACTTCGTGAGAGAAATAATTGAAGTGTAACGAATATTGCGTTATATGCCGGAGCCACCCCGAACTAGATGGTATGTGCGGATGGCATCATCTGCCGACGGCTTTCCGAACTAGATGGTTACAGGGTATGCGCGGATTGCGAGATCTGCCGGCGGCTCCGCGAACTAGATGGCCCCGAAGTGTTCGCGATGTTTATCGCCAGTTCCAGAATTTTCTCGGCAGTCTCCAGCCGAGTATAAATACGCAGCGACCGGCGACCGCAAGTCAGCAAAATTTGAATCGCGATGTTTCAATGCCACTGCTAAAAGAACATTTCAAAAATATTAGCTCTAAATTTTTCAGAAAAGCTGCTGACTCGGAAAACACTCTCATTTCTGAGATCGCTTCATGCGAACCCGATCAACGGGCGAAGTATAAGCCAGCGCCGTCAACTGTGATCAGTGCAGTGGTCTGTGGTCGGTGCGTCGGACGGTGGTCAGTACTTAGGACTGTTCGACAGTGCAAAAGAAGAGAACATTGAAAATAAATAATCAAGAGAAACGTAGTGAAAAAAAACTGTGCCGTATCTAGAAATAATTGCGGGAAGACTATCTATACATAAATCAAGTATTTCTAGCGTACCTTTAAGAAACTAAACAAACGTTTTTCTTAAAATAATATCTGTGTTTCAATTCACCACATAGAATCGTAACAACTGGTGTGAGAGGTGTGGTGTCAAAAGTGTGTAACATGTGGTGAATTAAAACTTTAATCAAGATGAGTTTCAGAAAAACCCTACGGGATCTGAAAGTGGCCGAGTTGGAGAGAGTTAGAAGAGAGGGACCAGGATCCAACGGGCACGAAAGTGATATTACAAGAACATCTTGCTAATGCGACGATGGCAGCGGGAGAGAATCCAGAATTTTTTCTTAGAGGACTTGTCCACAAAATTAGTGGAAAATGTACAGAAAAGTCTAGAATTTTAAAAGAACTGACTGAAAACTCCAAAGCTATAGAAGAAAAACTGACCGAAAATTCCAGAGTTTTGGTACAAAAGTTAGACCAAAAGATAACCCAGAATGATAAATTGGTTCGAGAAGAAATTGAGGAGATAATAATTTGAAGAACGAAGAAAGAATGGAGGCGAAGATGGATAAGTAAAATTTGAAGAATGTAGAAAAATTACCAGCTCTGGTAGAAGAGAAGCTGAAGGCTTTTAATCCCCCAACAGAAAAATCAAATCGTACAGGAACCACCGGAAATGGCACGAGTGGCCACCGTACGGCAACCACTGGGAAAGGCACGAGTGAAACATACCTTTGATGGCACTTCTTCATGGTCGAATTATTTGAAACAATTCAAGGCTGCTGCAACGGTAAATGGCTGGTTCGCGACAGATTGTGCTACAGCCCAGATATTGGCTTTGAGTGGTAACGCCGTTGATATTCTAGAGACAATACCGACCGAAAAACAGGCAAACTTCGATCAAATTGCCAATAGACTCGAAACACGTCACGGGCAAGCACACATAGAAAACATGTATTTTACCCAGCTAAGGAATCGTGTTCAGAAGCCTGAAGAGAGTATTCAAGAACCGGAAGCAGATATTTCTCGTTTGGGGCGCCTTTCGGACCCTGATGCCTCAGAAAGTTCCGTGCAACACACAGCCGGACGGTGCTTTATTGAAGCACTCCATGGTGCAGAAACCCAACAGGCATTAAGACTGGCAAGACCGAAAATCTTAGCTGACGCATTAAGTCAAGCACTACACTTCGAGGTTGCAAAAAGAGCATCGAAACGTGACGGCGAATTATTGAGGACCGACGTCGATACATACAACGAAAAGTATTTGAAGGCAATGGTGAAGAGGTTGCTAGACGCACGCATTTCTAGTGGCAAAATGCGACAACTTCGATGTTGGAATTGGGGAGAATTAGGTCACGTGAAAAATCGTCGTGACCGTCCATTGAAGCAAAAAGGAGAGCAGCAGACTGTTTATAAACGTAGCAGCCAGCAGGGAAACTAAAGCAGGTTGATAGGAGGGGGCATCCATCGACCTGTGAAACAAGAGCCCCACCTTACGAAATACACGTCAAGTCCATTCGACACCGTTCTGACAGTGATGCACTCGTAAATGGATGGCCAGGGGTCTTATTCTGGATAGTGGTGCAACAAAGAGCATTATAAGAACCGATTTTGCCAAGTCATCTTAACTTATGCCATCCAAATGGAAGCTTGGAACAGCCACCGGTGACTCAGCGAATGTTGTTAGAGAGATGGATGCCCTCCTTGCCATTGGAACCTCTGCTTTCAATCATCGTCTACTGGTCGCTGACATAGAAGAATAAGCAATTTTAGGAATGGATGACATGTAGGTGTCAGTTGGATTTACGACACGGTGTATTGAGACTCAACGAAGTGAAGGTGGTTCGATATTCGCGAAACAACATTGCCGTGAATGTAATTACGGCTGACGGCGTAATCTTGACGGAGCGTAGCGAGATGTTTATATAAACGATCCCTGAGGGCGACGTTCCAGCTGGAGATATTGCTATCCTGGAACCCAGAAGTCACGACCAAGACATTGGTCGAGGAATTCTAGTAGCCAAAGAACTGGTCAGAGTGAATAAAACAATACCTGTGAGAATAATGAACATTAACCACTATTCTGTTAAGTTAAGAAAAGGAACAGTAATTGGTTATTGTTCTACGGTATCCTCGGTTTTGCAAAATATTAACCGCACTAAACCACCACCTAAAGGAATTTCTGAACGACTGAAGAATCTGGTTACAGAGGCATGTAAAGGCTTATCTCGGGAAGAATGCCATAAGCTGAAGATTTAATAGGACGATACCAGCATGTCTTTGAGTGCAGTGATGGTGTAAAAGGAAAGACTGATATTGTTCGTCACAGAATAGACACCGGAATCGCCACATCGATTCTCCAAGCTGCTAGAAGATTACTTCTGCCTCGAAAAGAAGGAGACAAGATTATTAACGACATGAAGGAGGATGGTGTAATTGAACCATCATGCAGTCCGAGGGCATCGCCTGTCCTATTGGTAAAGAAGAAAGACGGGTCGACTCGGTTCGCTGTCGATTTCCGACAGCTCAACAATGTAACGAAGAAGCTATCCATTGCCCCGTATTGACACGTTGAACATGGTTTTTGGGTCCAAAATCTTCTCGACGCTTGACCTGAAAAGCGGATACTGGCAAGTAGAATTAGATCCCAGAGATCGAGAGAAGACTGCATTTACCATCGGATCAGGTTTTTGGCAATTAACAATAATGCCTTTCGGACTGTGTCCGACTGCCTCCGGCTGCATTCGAAAGATTGAGGGAAACCGCTGAGAGGTCCGTCGTGGGAGACATGTCTTGTCTACCTCGACGATAAAATTGTCGGAAAATCTTCCGAGGACCACATTACGAACATAGAACAGGTGTTCAAGAGGTTGGAAGGAGCGAACTTGAAACTCAGCCCAAAGAAGAGCTATTTATTTCGCAAGCAGGTGAATTACCTTGGACATGTATCTGGCACGGGACTAAGAGTCTGGTCCGGAGAGGGTTAAAGCTGTAAAGGAAAGGCCAATGCCTAAGGATAAACATAAATTGCGAAGTTGCCGGAGTCTATGTAGCTATTATTACTGAGAGAAACTGCTGACTAGGCTGACCGAAGAAAAGCGTTTGTTTCAATGGGATCAAGATTGCCAGCTTGCTTTCAAAAAACTTAAAAGCGCCGTGCTGAGCGCACCTATATTGAGCTATCCACTACAAAGGAATTATGTATTTGATACTGACGCAAGTAACGTTGGCATTGGAGAGGTATTATCGCAGATACAAGATGGACGAGAGAGGGTCATCGGTTATTACAAGGGAACGGAATTTATTGTAATAAAAAATGCAAAATATGTACTTACATGTGCTTGTTTCTTTCCAAAATATGTAAGAAAAATAGAAAATATGTAAAATAAAAATGCATTGTTGTGTTCAAAATTGTTCTCTACAAACCTTTTCCGAGCATAGACGTTCAGCAGAGCATCAGTTCTTAACAAGAATTCGGGGTAGCTGAAAGTAAGTTCTACCTATACAGAAGAAATTGTACACTAGATTTCCCCACAAAGAAGAGAAGATTCACCACTAAAAATTTTATTCGAAATATAGTAAAGTACGCTCATAGCATATTACAATGTTTACAAGGAGCTGGTGTTCAAGTGAATAGTAGTACCGTGTAGCCAAAGATAGATCCCTGGAGAGAGTGTTAAAGGTAATATATCCCCCCAAATCGAATAACGCGGTAAGAAAATTTTGTGTAAAAAATGTTTGTTAATTTTCGATCGAGTAACGAATGTGCTGTTTGAAACATTAGCAAGAACGTGATTTAAATTACTTTTGTTACAAAGTTACTTTTGTAAATCCGCTCATCCTTTACTCCAAGTACGCAGTACGCGGGGGGAGGGGGTAAGCGGTGCGGGGGGTGGGTGTAGGGGGGGGAACGTTCGACAATTCATGGCGAAGATATGGTGGTCATAAAAGCGCAGCAGCATTGCATTTGATTTGTACGAAAGATGAGTCCGTAACATAAATTGCAAACGTGCATCTGAAATGTTTCGTTTCCACGTATAAATATATTAAAATGTAACAAAATATATAGTGATAGGTAAAATATGTAAAAATAGGTAATTATACCAAAATATGTAAAATAAAACTATTTCTAATTCATTATATCTTCAGAATTTCTTGTAAACTCTATAAAATATTATTCAATGCAGGTATCTAGTTCCTCTAAAAACATGTAATTATGGAAATCCGTTCCCTAGTTATTACAGTAAAGTGCTATCAATGCCAGAACGCAACTATTTTGTAGCCCAGAGAGAATTACTTGCTGTGGTGAAATCCGTTGAGCACTTCGGATCGGAACGGATCATGCTGCTTTGAAATGACTGCTAAACTTCAAGAATCCGGAAGGTCAAGTCGTCAGATGGATTGAAAGATTGCAAGAATTCACATTTAGAATAGAACATCGGAGCGGAAGTAGTCACCGGAATGCCGATGCACTCTCCAGAAGACCGTGCCCTGAAAACTGCAAATATTGTTGTCATGCGGAAGAGAAGATATCTACTACCTTAAGGGTCACTGTCAGTAATGACTAATGGCAACCCAGAGGTTGCAGAATTGAAAAATATTTGGAAATGGAAAATAGGACGGAGACCGAGTTTGCAAGCAATAGCTCCCTATTGTTCAGCAGTAAAATCGTATTGGGTGCAGTGGGAATCGATTACTGAAGAGGAAGATATTCTTAAACGAGTTCTGGAAAGTGAAGATGGCTCTCAGAAGAGGACGCAGATATTGTTACCAAGAATAAGGGTGCCTGAAATATTGAGAAAATTGCTTGATGGAACTTCGGGAGGACATCTCGGTATAACGAAAAGGCTAGAGAAAGTACTCGAATGATTTTACTGCATTCATTGCAGGCAAGACGTAAAGATATGGTTCACAAAGTGTCAAGTTTGTGCTACCAGTAATTGGCCACATAAAAAGGGAAGAGAGAAGATGAGGCAATACAACGTTGGAAGTTCTTTCCAACGAATTGCCATGACTTGGTTGGGCCATTTCCAATGCCAAATTATGGAAATAAATATACACTCGTGGCCATGGATTATTTTAAGCAAGTGGGTTGAAGCATATCCCCTACCTAACCAAGAGGCCACTGCTATCTCCGAAGTACTGGTTAAGGAATGGGTGAGCCGATTTGGTGTGCCACTGGAATTACATTCAGATCAGGGACTGTACTTCGAATCTACAGTTTCAAGGAGTGTGTGAAATTTTTGGAATAAGAAAAACAAGAACAGCCCTACATCCGCAGTCAAATGGAATGGTGGAATGCATGAACAGAACAATGGGAAAATATATAGCGAAGGTGCTGTCAGATCGCCAACGCGACTGGGACCAATACATACATCTTTTTCTTCTAGCCCACCGCTCCTCTATTCATGAGACAACTGGGCAAACACCCGCTAATATCCTCTTCGGCCGGGAACTACGTCTACCATGTGATCTACAGTTTGGTTGTAAAACTAATGAAGAAATAGCCGGCGAAGACTTTGTAAATGACCCAAAACAGAAAATGGACGTCATTCATAATCAGGTGCGTGAACGAATCCAAATCACAAGGGACAGGATGAAAGACCGGTATGACATCAAAGCGGAAGGAGGAGGTTACCAACCTGGATATCATGTATGGCTGTTTAACCTCCAACGACGCCGCTGTTTGTGTCCAAAATTACGACAGTGGGAAGGTCCGTACGAGGTAGTGAAGATCATAAATGATGTTGTCTACCAAATTTAAAAGTCGCCGAATGAAAATCCACGAGTCGACCATTCGAAGCGGCTGGCCCAGTACGCAGGAAATAATAAAAATGATGGAGGAAAGACCGCACGTTTGTGAGCTGGATATTCATGAGTTTTAGTATGCAGCTACCACCATGGAATGTCGGCATATCCAGGGAAGGCAATTGACTGTCCAGCATATCCAGGGAATCCTGCATATCTACGGAAGACGACACTTCTTCTTAACCCCCCACTGCACTAGTGGCTCCAGCTGCAAATATCTGCATGATTTCACTAAACGCGTTCCGAGACAGATCGCATCTAAGGAGGGAGTAGTGTAACGAATATTGCGCCATCTGCCGGCGCCACCCAGAACTTGATGGTATGCGCGGATGGCGTCTCTGCCGATGCGTTTCCGAACTAGATGGTTACGGGGTATGCGCAGATTGCGACATCTGCCGGCGGGCCCCCGAACTAGATGGTCTCAGAGTGTTCGCGATGTTTATTGCCAGTTCCAGAATTTGCTCGGCGGTCCCCAGCCGAGTATAAATACGCAGCGGTAGGCGGCCGCAAGTCAGTCTGAAGTGGAAGCTGAGCTGTGAAGTTTGTGCATCGCGGTGAATAGCAGTGCAGTGGATGGTGCTCAGTGACGTGAACTATGACCAGCGGCGTGAACTGTGGGCAGTGCAGTGGTCTGTGGTCAGTGCATCGGACAGAGGTCAGTGCGTTGGACGGTGGTCAGTGCTTAGGACTGTGCGACAGTGCAAAAGAAGTGAACAGTGAAAATAAATAAAGAGAAACTGAGAAACTGTAATTAAGAAATAATCGCGGGAAGACTATCTACAAAAATCAAGTATTTTTAGCGTACCTTTAAGAAACTAAATAAACGTTTAAAAAATAATATCTGTGTTTCAGTGCACCACACAGAATCGTAACAGAAGTAAATATTCAATATAAAGAAGTACATTGTATTCTTGTACATTGTATTCTGACCGGTTTAAAAAATATGTTATCAAGGAATATCCTACATTTGCACAAATATTTAATATTAAAATAAATTAACAAACAGAAAAAATCAGCCAAATATGCACTAACATATTAATCTATGTAGCATCATATTCTAACCAAATGTGAAGAAATTTTACTTAGGTATGCACTGAAGCAATAAACAAAAATATGCAAAATCATAGAAATCCGCTCCCTAATTATCACAGTTGGGCAGACGTGGGTTACATGATTGCTAGCTTTACAAGGAACTAATAATAACGTGAACCGGAATATGAACAACTGTCTCACATGCCACCTAATAAAATGTTATCCACACGGACAGTTATTTAATGAGAAAATAAGTGAATCAATGTCAATCCTTGAAAAAGGATGCTTATGGTACTACTGTATATTTGAAACCTACAGAGAACGATCTTAGAAATTGTACTTACTAATGTCGGGTCTATGTCTTGAATGTCCAAAAATCGGCTGTAAATTTGATGCACTTTCTCATATTTCAAGCGTCCTTCCTCAAAATCCGCATACGCAAAATACAACAGCATATTCTTTTTAAGTAAGGTAGACGTTGCTCTTTCATAAACGGTTGCAGCTTCATCACTAAAAAGTTTAGCAGCTGTGACATCCTGTAAAAGAAGGATTCCAGAATTTAAAAAAAACACTAATCAGATAGATAATAAGATAGCTCGTAATTAAAATCAGGAGGTCAGTGACGAATGGAAGAGGGTCAGGCACCAAGCTAATATAATTAACTATCACTAACTTGATTTTCCTCACATGTTTTCAAATCAAGTACCACCTATTCATCGAACTGGGAGTATCCAAGGGGTAGGAACACATATTATTTATATGAGACTAAGAATTAACGGTCGCATTGCAACGAAGGAACAACGACCGATCCCAGCGTATTTTTTCTCCATCTTTGTTTAGGTGCGGTGATTCTCTTTCATCTTTTAAGGATTTTTATTACTAGAACATTTCCTAACTCTGAGTGAAGGTCTCGTCTTTAAACTCTTTTTGACAAAGAGATATAGATTTTACTGAAAAAGAGGTGGATTCTGACAAGAAAATTGAAACCGTCCCCATGCGCAATCGCATCGTGGGTACTCTGGTGTTCTCCGTCAGACCCGTCAATTTTTGTTATTACAATCTTATCTATCGGTCGATATAGTTAAAAGTTGTGCACTAACAGCAACGTAGTGAAAATTAAACTAATTAATGGAAAACAGTTTTTGGTCACTTGTGTAACCGCAGAAAGCACTGCAGAGGCAGAAAATGTTCAAATTACGATCTTGCCATTGCTCAAAACCTGAAATTATTGTAACACAAACTTGCAGAAAATGATTGTAATATGTTGACAAATACAAGTAATAATGCTTTTTTATACCTTCATTTTAAACGGCCTTTTGGTGTTGCAAGCTATTGTTTATAATCCGGTATTTTACGGCACAAATGATGACGTATTAGATTTTACGGCACGAATGATTACGTCATCACACATTCAGCCAAATGCAGCGAGAGAATCGTGGGGGAAGTAGAGATAAACGGAACAGTCGACCACCGTTTTCTCACACATCAAATAGCCGAGACGCGACAAGAAAGTTCTTTCGCACAATTAAGTTTGATTCTCTTATAAATTTATAATGCTGTTAAACAAAAAGTAGCGTATGCGGCTCGTTTATAATGATTATTGCATTCGTACAAATTTGAAAACTCGCTCCTAACGTCGCTTGTTTTCAAAACGTACTCGTACATTAAAGCTTAACATTGTAAACTAATTGCATAAACTATTATTAATGTATAGTTTTTCTTCAATTACTTCGCAATTTATTTTGAGTTATATATTGATTGCATCAATTAATTAACAATAGCTGTTTGTAAATATGAATGGAGCATTTAAATAATTATGTATAAATAGTTAAAAGAGAAATACTAAATTGTTACTATGGAAAATAATGTTTAATATTAAAATCAGTGTGTTGTTTTATTTTTCATTTTCATAACTTTGGCAATCCTAATACAGCTCCCTCACGTTTCTTTCTGCTTTGAACATCCGCCCACAGTGACCGCATAGAAAATTAATTATCGTCAAGTAGTTTACGGTTTTGAGTGAAACCGAAATTAGCGCGGTTTTCGATCATATCCGAAGAGAAATAGATATGAATAATTGCATAGCTCCTAGGCCGGAGCCAAATACTTGCAGTTGCGATTAATTTCTCAGCAGAATTTTTTAAAATCAATTTCTCCTCAGAATGCCCGGTGAGGTATGTTAAATTTAATATTACCTGGTTTCTTAAAAACAGCAACAATAACTATACATAGAATTAAATAAAAGGGTACATGGAACGAATAACTTCAATATACAAAACATGCCCCGAAAGTTTTCTTATAAGAGATTGCACTAATTTTATCCATTACAGGTGTCTAAATCCTCATTTATATTGTTGTCCCTGACAACATAAATATAACTTGTATTCTCTTGCGAATTAAAAAAAATTAACAGCAAGAAGTTTTAATTCCCTTAGTAATTACGAACAATAAGTTTTTTTATGTATCGTTGTATTTTACTTTTGTATCGTTGAGAATAAAACAGCAAACAATGAATCGACGACAACTGAAGCTATAATGATACACGATAATGTGAAGAAATTTTGAAAACTGTAGCAATGGATAAAATAATGTAAGGCACTTGGAGTAAAACGATTTAATTTCGCACTTCTAACTTTCCACTCGCAAATACAAAATCTTAATTAACACTTACATCATAAATTAATATTATTGAAAATGAGGTGAGTGTGGGTCTTACCCCCTTCTCGGTGAGCAGCTTGGAGCTCTGCTCGAGGAACTGCGCCGCCTCGTACCAGACATCGGGGTGGTGGCCCAGGCACAGCAGGCACTGCTCGAAGGCGAACATGACGCGCCGCGTGATGAGCGTCGTGTCTTCCGTACGCAGCGGGTTCGACTTCTCCCACGCGATGTACTTCTTCCACAGGTCCACCTGCGCCCACGCACGCACCCACTCCTCACTCTCACTCACACTCACTCTCTCTCACTCTCACTCACTCTCCTCACTCTCACTCACTCACTCTCACTCTCTCTCACTCACTCACTCTCACTCACCTCACTCTCACTCACTCTCACTCTCACTCACACTCACTCACTCACACTCACTCTCACTCACACTCACTCTCACTCACTCTCTCTCACTCGCCTCTCACTCCTCACTCTCACTCTCACTCACTCACTCTCACTCACTCTCTCACTCTCTCATACTTGGGCTTTCGTATCGTGGCGGATGACATTAGGTCATTTTTACACCTCCTGCCTCATAAAATGAATCTTTATAACGGTGATAAGCAATGTTCGAGGCCATGAGCCCCGTTGAGAAGGACTTTCGCGAATTATTTAAAAATGTTCATTTTATAAGGCGGGAGGTGTAAAAATGTCCTAATGTCATTCGTCACATTACGAAAACCTAAGTATAGTCACGTAACTTCCAGTGCGCCAGTGTTCCGCAGGTTCCGCTACCAAAGAGATTTGGTGTTCCTGCCGAATATTGGTGCACGAGGAGTTGCCTAGGGATCAGCCCTACGTTATTTGGGAAAAAGGAATCATTTTTGACCTCTCTCTATGTGCCAGAAGATTCTAATATTTATTCTGTGGATCAAAATAAACGTAACAAACTTCTAAAGTATGTAGAGGGTTTTAAAATGACCACTTTTTGCCAATGAAGATTGAGTAGGTTATTGCTTATAAGGGTGTTACATATTAATATTTGCCCCTTAATGTTACCATACAAAACAGTACGTAGGGGTGTTTTGGGGAGCGGGTAGTGTCTGGGCACCTGAAGTGAGTGAAAAACTTTCTGTGAGTGAAAAAGTATTAACGAACATAATCTTTTTTGCAACAAACGAAAGAAAATGCAACGCTGAGCGTCAAGAGCCGCCCTGCGACCGCGAAGGAAATTGTGCCGCCAGCAGCCCGTCAGACATGGAATGCACTCGTTTACAAACGATCAATTCTCGATTCTACAGAGGTGTTTTGCCTCGAAAATGCAGGTAGACTTGCATGCACACACATAATGCGAGGAATAGAAAAAGGTAGGGATAGTCCGAGGCGAGAGGTGTGGGAACTTGCTTGCATTTCGTGAGGAGGCACGGGCCAGCCTACGGAAATAGGAGGGTGCGGAACGGGGTGCGTAGAGGGCGAAGCCTACTTGATTGACTGTAAGTGATTCCGAGGGCGTCAACTATTATTGTCATTAGTCCCGTACGTGTAGTGCGTGTTGTTTGGCTCGGGAGGTGGCGGAGGTCGCACGCGACCTCCCGTCGGCTAGTGGGTTTTTTTCCAACCAGGTATCTCCCACCAGCGGGACACCGCTATAGCATGGAAGAGGTAGAAAAGATCGCAGGCGGTCTGCGGTCCGTTTCTTAGGGTACTGCTCCGGCATTCGTCTGGTGTTGATCGGAGGAACCACGGAAAACTACCGATCAGAGCAGCCGGCCGCTAGAATTCTCCTCCAGACAGCGATTGTATTCGACCGAACTGACAAGCAAGTGATAAAAATCCTGCTGCCGTCTGGACTCGAACCTAGGACCTTCCGGTCAAAGGGACTGCAGACACCTGCTTGAGCACCTCAGGGTGGCCCGTGAGGGCCATAGGGAGGTGAACTGGCGGGTGGTGTAATTGAGCTCCTAGAGGTGGCCCGTGGGGGCCATAGGAAGGTGGACTGGCGGGAGGTGTGGTTGGGGTGCGGGGGATACCTGCTTGAGCTCCTAGGGGTGGCCGTGGGGGCCAAGGTAAGGTGGGGGTGCGGGGGATACCTGCTTGAGCTCTTCGGGGTGGCCCGTTGGGGGCACGCTGGGGCTGTTGCGATTGAGGCCGCGCGTCACCGCCTCGAACTCCTTGGCTACGCGGCGCGCGTTCATGTAGTCGCGCCCACGCTCGATCGCCATCTTTTCGGCGATGATGGGGTTGATGTTCTGCTCGAAGCTCATGTAGTCCTTCCACAGCTGCTCGATGTTCACCATGGGGTTGACCACTCCTCGCTGATACACCTGATAGGAACGACCACACATCCGTCTTTAAAACAATACAGAGCTTTTGATCCACGATATAAGATGGAAACTTTTTTCAACAAATCTAGAAACCTTTGATTTCCTGTTTGCATTTGTTCGACTAAAAAAGATCTTTTCATTTTTCATCATTATCCGTTATTTCACGTCGTTATTCAATAATTTGTACTTATTTTTGTTCAATTCATAATTTTCCAAACTACTTTAGTACTGTTATATTTTTCTGCATGCCAATTGTAATTGTATTACTCTCGTACGTCTATAACTGATGATGCTCGCCATTCGGCCGAAAATGCTCGACATTCAATAAAATGTAAATGACAAACTCTTACTCTTTATAACTAGTTTTACAAACAAGCAAAATAGGGTGGAAGACATACGTAGAATGTTTCTAACTTTTCTACGGTTTGTTGTGATGTAATCAAAAGGGTTCCGTTAGTATTTTAATAAAGAAAGCTTTTCTTAGATTTACAAAATATTAAAATTCTTATTTCATAACTTTTAATTTAGTATTTTTTACAAACTTAACATTCTTTTAGTACGTTTCTTACTCTGTTTACAAATGGCCCATTTTCTTAGAAAATGAAGTTAAAGCTACACATATGACTACTTTTCTTCCTCAGAATTATAATCGATTCATAATTTTGTACAAACCTTTCTAACAGCACTGATCTTCTGATTTTCTGCATAAGATCCAACAGCTTCAACAGCCTTCAAGAAGTTCACATAATCATTCCAAATTGAGTAGGATTGAATATCCATACCAATTTTTTCCAAGGCGAAATCATATGCTTGTGCCATTTTCTCCCTAAATAAAAAAGGCAACATTAATATTTCACCTGAGTTTATTGCCATTATCTAACACTTTAAAAATAACTAAAATTAATAGGAGAGGTTACATTAAGAAAGAAATGTGTTCAGCATCATTAATTACATATGAAACATAAAAGAGGTTACAAACAACATAAAGAAACCGATATGTAAATAAAACAAATAAAAACCAGCTTTTGTGCTCTAATAAGCTAAATAATGTAATTTTTCCCGCAAAATGACTTCATATATAAAAGAGATTTCACACACGTCAGTAAGGAACCGCTCCCTTCAGCGAATGAACCTGTGGCGGA
Source organism: Teleogryllus oceanicus (assembly GCA_964035755.1). Classification (NCBI taxonomy): domain Eukaryota; kingdom Metazoa; phylum Arthropoda; class Insecta; order Orthoptera; family Gryllidae; genus Teleogryllus; species Teleogryllus oceanicus. The sequence goes on along the minus strand of CAXIVR010000011.1, from coordinate 35,208,931 downwards.
TCACATGCGGGGGCCCTTGGAAAACATATTCTCCCCCCCCATAATCCCATTTTTGTTGTTGTAATTTTATTCAATTTATTCAAAACGATTATCTCACATTATTTGCCAAACCTTTCAAAGGGGTATTTCCATTACTTACACAGTTATTTCCCGCAGAATTACAATACTTTCTCTATTTTGAGTAAGAAGTATTGGAGAAAGTAAAATCAAACTAGTGTTGCTACAACAGCACATAATTTCACGCATTATTTCTAACATCTTCAATTTTCGAAAATTCACCTGCGCAATTTTTGAGTCTTTCGTTAAGTGCTTAGGCAGTAAAGAGAAAGAATTATAATGTGAAAAACCGGCGAATTCGTAACAGAACTTCTTATTGCCGGCCCCTGGTAACGAATAACGTGGATAAATCTTGTTCCTGCATTTAGTAAATTATGTCCTCTAACACGTTGTGTATCCAAGTTTAGCGAGTCCTAGATATAGAAAAATCTATTGACGGTAAACCGTCGGCCCAGTGGTCAAGCGCCTAGACAGTTCAGACGATTTTCTCCACATTGATATTTCCGGATCGATATGAACGTATTCGAGGACCTCCGAGTATTAAACTGATATTTTGGTTTGGGGCGATACTACTTTACATCATACGTTCACATTTTCAAAATTTCCTCAAAACTGTCTCCAATTGTTTAGATTAAACTTTGTCCTCGAATAGTGTGGAGAACTCAAGAAATGGCATGAATGTCGTTTACGTAATAATGCAGGATTTTTTCGAAAATTGCGAATGTTCAAACACTTTTCGGCGTCTTCCTACAATTACATTAATGAAGATAGAAACTTAATTAAGTCAGTTCACCAAAAAAATATCTTCAAATAGCGGTAAGTTTACTTTTTCGAAAATATTAGTTGCTTTTGCGTAATTTTTGGTCATATATAAGCAATTTTTAAAATTGTAATTACTTCCCAAAAGTTGCTTCCTCGTAGGCAGGGAAAACCGCAATGAAAATTGTGCTGGTCGCATTTACGTTGAACTCTGAATTTTCAAAAATTGAAAACGGTTAAAATTTGTTTGGCGTCTTCCTTTAACAACTTAATATTGAAGATACTTTTTTACTTTCTCACATACGTACGTATATACAGAGTAATATACTTAGTAAGGAGAAAGTAAAGCAATGCTGCGCTAAAAAAACGGCGGATTTTTGGTAGAAAAAATTCATTGCCGAATCCTGATAACGAAAAAGTGGGTCAATCCACAAACTAAATTAAGAAAAAGAAATCATCTATCATGTGGTGTAGTTAGAATCCCTGTTTCGTGAGTCCTTGATACCGAAAAGTTAATTGGCGCCAAAACGTCTGTCCGTCCGTCTGTGAACACTACCGCCTAAACCATATGAAAGATTTTTTTCCAATTTGAAAAAACACTGTTGAAGCTTCGAAATTTTGAAAAATTCTTTAAAATTTGGGGGTACTTTACATGAAGTCCGTGGGACATTTTCAAAATTTTCTCAAAAACGGCTCTAAATGTTTTCTTTAAATTTCACGTAAAAATGGACTAAACTACACTTATAAAGGTGGCCTAGACGCGTTTTTCACTGCTAACTCCGAATTTTCGAAAATTGAAAAAGTTTGAATTATTTCCGGCGACTACAAAATTGAAGATAGAGGTTTTTCCTTAAAAAAAATTGTTCTCCATATTTAGTTCTTTCATTAATGTCATGTTCATTTTTTGAAACTGTTAGTACTTTTCGAGGAATATTGAGTGAAATATGTGCAATTAAAAAAATAACAAAAACAAGATTTACACAAAAACTATTCCAAATGTTATCTTTTGGTAGGGACATTGCTAAATGTACTCAATGAGATGACATAAGCAAGATGCAAGAAGCAAGATGACATAATATCATAATGAGTTCATGTGCTTTAAATAATGTGACATAAAATTTCTGGAAAACTCAACTGTTTTCCGTTAAAATTTACTCAAAATTTTGTATTTTCAGAAACGCACAAACGCTTTTTCTTCAAAAATGGTTTAAAATTTACCTTCAAGCTTTTCCAACGGATAGTGCTAATTCCACTGTTTAATATAACAGAAAGAATTTAATTTTAGAGCTATCATTTGGTTTTTTAAAAAATTACGCAAACTATTTTTTTAAATATCTCTCACGCCATTAAGATTCACCTTCCCAGAGTTTTGTTAACACTATTACACTTGTGAGAGGAAATACTTTAATGATGTTTTTAGAAAACTCAACAATTTTCTCTGTAAAAGAGCTTTAAATTTCTGCAATTACAGCAACTCGAAACACCATTTTCTTAAAACTGCTACAAAATTTTGAATGAAAATGGCTATTTAGGACGAGATTTTACTCTTCTTTGATATTTTTAAATTAATATTTCCGATCTACTATTAGGAAACCAGAAAACTGGGAAAATGTAAAATGGTGTAGTGGAGGGAAGGGTGAGCGATCGATGGCTGCTGGCAAGACCGAATAGCTAGCCCGGAAAAGAAAATAGAAAACTAATACGAGAGTCTGGGCCATTCTGAAACTCCGCTAGTTTCTTAATGAAATCTGTTCTTTAAAAGTAGATCTTGAAAAAAGGTTATGTACAATTTTTCGAAAATATCAGTAGTGTTTGAGTGAAGCAAACGCAATTGTGAAAAATGTAAACAATTCTTTTCTTATAAACAGTTCCTAAATATTTTTCTTTAATTTTTTTCCTCGTATGTAGCAAGGAACGACAAAGAAAGTAGTGCCAGCTCCATTTTCGGCGAACACTGTCGGCAAATAAAAATTAACGCTGCAAAAATACATTTTTATGATAGCTCTTTTGTTAAATGAAATCTAGTCCAAAGAAATCAGATCTTTAGAAAAGGTCATGTACATTATTTATAAGAAATGAGTAGGGTAAGCGTTATTTTGCGAATTTCGAATTTGTAAATTCGAATTTCCCGCACTTCATTTACTATTCTATACTACTTCTGTGGACGTCCGTCCGCCTTCGGGAGTCTTCGCTCCCCCTCCGGGTCGAGCCCCCTTGCCTGCTAGCTTGGTAAAGCCTCAACGGCCTAGGTACTCGCTCCAGAGGCAAGGCGAACCCACTTGCCTTCGCGCAGAGCTCATTCTCAAGAGATACTCTTTGGAATACAACGCCGCACGCTGCGCCCCGGTACGGCGGTTGGTAATTCTAAGAATTCCTTTTCGTTGTTGGGAATGTTATTGCTGAATAATATGAAATTTTACTTGTTGAATTTGCATTGATATATTAGCTTTAACAGAATCCGTTTTTGCACCTAATGCCCTACATTTCCTTCCTCCCTCTAAAAGCAAAATATCTGTTTCGCATCTACAGGCTCTCGAGTTCCTTTAAAATCGATCGGGGAAAATATATTTTTGAAAAATTCGTTTGAACGGTTTAGGCGCTAAACCTGTTGTCGTCAATCGATTTCTCGGCACTAAGGATCATGTTAAAACGAGGCTACTTTATATAATACGTAAGCATATTATGCATAATTCAATACACACACATTGTCATGGAACAGCGACAAAGTATCGTACAAATTGTGTAATTATATTGCATTGTGTTATGTACACTGTATTCTATAATCCAATTCGTCAACCAATTGATCAACTCAGGATAACTCGTATCGGCCAGATGCACGCTCGCAAATCTGATACTCGCCCACGAGCCCAGCAGCTGCACCTCGACGCTTCCTCGAAATTCCTCGCACACTGTACCCAGTTCGAGAATGCTTGGTAAAGCCCATGGCTCAACCGATCGCCATCGTGCGACGTTTTCTCGGAGCAATATTACACTATTGAAATTACTCAATAACTTAGCTTTGTAACAATTATTACAATTCATAGTCACTGCTTCTGACGACCACGCAACGAACTATTCATAGCGTTTTCCATTCGTTGCACTGAAAGCCACCCTAGTGCAGGGCAGAAACGTCATCTCTCCGCAACAGTTCTGCCCCACCAAGGTTGCCACCTCTCCGGGTTTGACCCGGAGTCTCCGGGTTTCGATAGTAATCTCCGGGCTCCGGGTTAATTCTGAAAATCTCCGGGTCATGAAACGAACTAAATTCGATATCTTTGTTTTTAAAACATTTTGTTTAAAAAAAATGCGGTTTACCGTTTTGCTTACTGTTCTCATATTACCGACACTTTAAGCGTCTCTGGTAGCCGTGGGAATGTTGAGAAATCACGCATTACTCATATAATTTGGGATGAATGTGTAACAACGAGCGAAGACCAGAATAAAGAAGAATCTGTACGATTTATTGTATTTTTGTTGCTTTCCTGTCAGAAAACGCAAAAAGATACTTACTTGTACGTTGGAAGGGTGGATTTAGTCTCCTTCACATACGCCAGATACAATTTCCACAGGTCAATGTTGAGAACTTTCATAAGACAGCGCTGGAACAGCTGCACAGAGAGAACACCGCACGTGATTAGCGCAGCAGTTACCGGGGCGGAGCGCAAGGAACGGGCGGGAGGCTGCCTCGGCAACTTCTCCTTCGGGTCGGAAGATTTTTTGGAAAAGAGAGAAAAGAATTTCACACTTCTCCGCTGTAAAGTTGAAAATTAACTTACTGACAACCTTTTTTCAACATGTTATTTATTTATTTTGACATTATAATGGTCAGCTCAATTATAACCTGAAATTTGAAAACATAAAAATATTCAAATAAAATTGAATTGTCATTTTAATCTGAATTGAAAATATTATTTGTAGATAACTTCAAAAGGTAAACCTAATAAAATTACATTTTATCGATCCTTTCTATTGAAAATTCTTTGGAAACCCGCTGTTAGCGTAAGTATCTGCTCCTTGCATTCCCTTCGCCACGGGGTGGGAGACAGGACGAGCGGAGGGCGCGGAAAGCTGCCTCCGCTGCCTCAAGGAAGGCGCACATTTTCAAACACAGGACATGTTCTATTGCATCGAAAGGATGTTTCGAGCATCGTTATACGTAGGTCATTCAATAAAGAGACAAATTGGTCTGGAGAAAAAACATTGGTGCATTGGTAGGACAAGTTTGGTAATTTTAGAACTTTAAGTTGGCATCTCTGAGATGAGCTCTGACCACCTGGAGGATCATCACTGTTGTGTTCATTACTTCAAAATTAAGTTGAAAAATTTGAGACTACACTGAGCATCACAAGAAAAGTAACATTAATTTTAACAATTATACATATTGCATTATTTAATATTTGAACTGTATAAATATGTATAAACAACCTGTAACAAGTATTGTATTGCAGCCTCCGGGTCAATGACCCCCATCTCGATCAGGTTTTTCGTCCAGTTTCCCTAATCCATTGAGCAAATGCTGAGATGGCCCCTTGTTTTGCTTCTGGACATAAATGTAACTTCATTTTCTGTGCACGTCTTCTAGAATTCAGTGGGAAATACAATTATTCAAATTATTGTTTCCATGTTGTCGCGGCAGGAAGTATTATTCCGAAGGACAACATGGATAATAGCCAAACTTACAAATAATAATATTGTAGTCTCGACTCTGCCCTTCTGGTACAACAGACCAACACTATGCAGCGAGATTAAGCACGCAAACCAACAATTGAAACTGCAGCTGAGAGAAACAAATGTCACACTTTTTGAAATTAATTTCCTCTCAGCAAAACACTTCACCCGGCATGGTCTTCACATGAACCTTGCTGGAAAACATGCAGTCGGTAACAAGCTTGCACAATACATCATCACCTCCAGTCCTACGCAGTCTCCTGCCAAAAATCTACCCCTCTCACCTTCCTTACGTTCTCCACCCCCACCCTTATTTCGAACCCTGTTGCCTCTTCCTCTGAACCTACTCCCGTTTCTCCCATTCCCACTACCAATTCGTCTACATCCGATGCCCCATCTTCCTCACAACCTGTCACTGCCGGGACACACTACAACCTTCGACCACGCACTCGAGGTAAAAATGGAGTAAATACATAGCAACTACAGTCAGATGCAGCAGAAAAACATTCGTGTAGGTACTTGCAAAAAATAAACATTCTCCACCATAATGTTCAATCCCTTTCAAATAAAACTGAGTTTATCGAAGCAGCTCTACAGAGCGATCTAAATCAAATGGATGTTCTTTGCTTTATAGAACATTGGTTATCTCCTAATGAACTTAGCATTTTCCAAATTCCAAACTTTTACCTCGCAGGCTTTTATTGGGGGTTCCTGTATTTACGTTAGAAATAATATTGATTCTATCCCCTTGGCGGAATTAAATGTGTTCTCCATTGAAAATATTTTCGAAATTTCTGTTGTGCATCTTACTTCACTAAAAGTGATAATACTTTGCATTTACAGACCTCCAACAAAGAGAACTGCAGATTATATTTCGTTCTTAGAAAACCTGGAGATAACACTTAACAAAGTCAGAAATCACTCTTTTGAATCCATTGTTGTATGCGGAGATTTTAACATTGATTTTCTGGTCGAATCTTGCGAGAAAGAAAAGTTTCTCAATTTAATTAATTCCTTTAATTTAGACATTACAATTAAAGTACCTACACGGATCACACAACATTCGATGAAGGCAATTGATGAAATTATAATTAACAAATCTACTACTCGATATGAAGTTGAAACAAAAGATTTAGGATACAGTGACCACGATGCACAAATTCTTACCATTATAAGAAATACGATCACTGACACAATAAATAATACACGTATGACTAGATTGTTTACTAAAAGTAAAATTAAATTATTCATTGATTACTTGATGCAGGAGTCATGGAAACGGTTTATAATACTGCTGATACAAACGACAAATATAATTCTTTTTTTTCAACCCTTTCATTTCATTTTAACACTTGCTTTCCTCTTCAAAAACGAAAATTAAATATTTCACGGAAAAGCAATTCTTGGATAACACAAGGGATTAGGACATCTTGTAAAAACAAGCGAATTCTTTCTTTCATTTCTAAACGTCATGACGTATCTCAAGATTTCCAGGCCAAAATCATAAAAAACGATCAGGATATTTTGAACTCAAATAATAAAACAAAAGCAATGTGGAATATAATAAAACATACTACCAAATCAACTAGAAAACCCGTAGAGAATGTTGTTTTAAAATATAACGATATAAATGTGAACGATCCGGCAACAGTGGCTAATCTCTTTAACCAATACTTTTCGAGAATTGCTGCCGATCTCACTAAGGGTCTTCAGGCACAAAATTCAAAAACAGATAGTTCACCCAAAATTTTAGACACAATGTTCGTTTCCGAAACTTCTTCCTATGAAATTCTCAAAATAATCGGTAAACTAAAAAATAAATATTCGTCCGGTTTAGATGAATTCCCGGATTCTTTGTTAAAAACTTGTGCGTATGCCATTATACACCCGTTAACCCACATATTTAATGCATCTTTATGCACTGGAACGTTTCCAGATATTTTCAAAACAGCTAAAATTAAGCCGCTTTTCAAAAAAGGCAACAAAAATGAAATTCAAAATTATCGGCCCATTTCTCTTCTATCAGTCTTTTCAAAAATATTAAAAAGACTTTTCTACGTACGAATGGAAACCTTTCTCACTAAACACGACGCGCTTTCAGATTGCCAACATGGATTTAGAAAATCAAAATCAACGGAAACAGCCATATTTTCTTTTCTTAAAGATGTCGCCTCATCATTGGATCAAAACGAGGCACCTATTGGATTATTTTTAGATCTCTCAAAGGCTTTTGACGTCATTGATCATGACATTTTACTTTCCAAATTACCTGCATATGGAATTCGTGGTATTGCTCTAGATTGGTTATGTTCGTACCTTAAACAACGATCTCAGAGAGTTGAAATACCTTACTGGAATGATGGAACATTACGTACGCACCTTTCCGACTCTTTGCCCGTTGCATGTGAGTTCCTCAAGGATCGATTTTAGGCCCTATTCTGTTCCTACTTTACGTAAACGATATGCCCTCGACGATTCGAAACGGAAGAACGGTTCTCTTTGCGGATGATACGAACATCCTTTGCAATAAAGAAACAGTAAATAGTACAATATCAGATGTTTCAAATTGGTTCCGAAATAACAAATTAATAGTAAACGAAAAGAAAACGGTTTTAATGCAGTTTTCCATTTCAAATAAACAATTCTGTGCCCCATTGAAAATGAACAGTGTACCATTGACTGATGTTAAGGCAACAAAATTTTTAGGTCTCTCAATTCAGTCAAACCTTAAATGGAACGTCCATTTAAATGAACTGAACACAAAATTATGTTCATTATGCTACGCGTTCAGAATTCTTGCAAATTCAGTCAGCCTTCATACTGCTCGTCGTGTATACTTCGCGAATGTTCATTCCCGCCTGAGATATGGCATAATATTCTGGGGGAATACATCTTTAGCTCCCAGACTTTTAGATTACAAAAACGAATTGTACGAATAATAACCAAATCCCACCCACGTGATTCATGTAAGCCTCTCTTCATTAATCTAGGAATTCTACCATTACCGTGTCTTCTTATTTACGAATCAGTGGTTTTTGTAAAAAATGACTTGCTCAAGGGCGGGAATATATTTTCAGAAAATGCCGAAGTCTATTACTATAACACTCGACGTAGAAATCATATTCAACAAAAAATTCACATACAATACATGTACATTATTTTACAACACTTTGCCAGATGCCATTAAACGATTAAATTCAATAGAAAAGTTTAAATCCCAAGTGAAATCGTTTCTGCTGCACAACTGTTTCTATACAATTAGAGACTATACTGAGCAACACAAGAAAAGTAACATTAATTTTAACAATGATACATAATGCATTATTTACCATTTGGACTGTATAAATGAGTATAAACAACCTGTAACAACTATTGTACTACAACTTCCGGGTCAATGACCCCATCTCGATCAGGTTTTCGTCCAGTTTCCTGATCCATTGAGCAAATGCTGAGATGGCCCTTGTTTTGCTTCTGGACATAAATGTAACTTCATTTTCTGTGCACGTCATCTAGAATTCAGTGGGAAATACAATTATTCAAATTATCGTTTCCATGTTGTCGCGGCAGGAATTAATAAGAGCGAAAATTTATTGCTTATTTATTTGAAAATAGATTTTATACATGGGGTTTTTTTTGAAAATAGATTTTACTACATTGGAGTTTTTGTTTTTTCTCTCTTTCAAAATTCAAAATTTATTTTTTTATTTTTGAAAAAGATTTTACTACATGGGAGTTTTTGTTTTTTTCTCCCTTTCAAAATTCAAAATTTAAGTAGGATATGACTTAGTGTAGGGATCACAGAATTTTGAAAATGTGCACACAATTCACTTTTCCCCATAGCACGTCATACGCAGTTTTTAACTGTTTTTTGACGTAAAATAAATAAATAAATAAATAAACTTTATCCTCGAAAATAGATTTTATTACATGGAGCTTTTTTCTTTCCAAAATTTAAGTAGTATATGACTTAGTGTAGGGATCACAGGATTTTGAAAATGTGCACATAATTCACTTTTCCCCATAGCACGTCATACGCAGTTTTTAACTGTTTTTTGACTAAAATAAATAAATAAATAAAAATTGGAAGTCTCTTGAAAATTCCATATTGGTTTAACAACGTTATATAATTCTTTTTTAACTTGCTGTAAATGAACAACCAACTAATATGACTCTAGAATGACTAAAGTGTATGATGAAAGTAGTATGAACCGCGGGAATTTTTACAAGTCGGTAGAACAGTTCAAAAGTTGTCGTGACTCAGTGACTGGCGAACATCGTTCTGGCATCGGCAGGAAAAGTCCTGTTGACGGTGTTTTGGGACGCTGTAGAAGCGGTTTTATTTGTGATTATCTAAAAGAACAGCTTTCAATAATACTCTGATGTGCTTTTGAACAAGGTGAAGCCAGCCTTCGCGGTTCTCAGAAGAGAGGTGTGATTCAAGACAACACACGTCCGCACACGTGAAACCATCGACAAAAGGTGTTGGTAGGCACTGCCTCATCCCCCTTACACCCCGGATTTACCACGATCTGATTTCCATTTGTTTGGTCCTCTGAAGGAGACATTACGTAGGAAGAAGTTCAAGGATAACAAGGATGTCAAAAAAATTGTGGGAAATAGATTCAAACACCAAGATAAAAAGTTATTTTCGGCGGGTACAAAAGAGCTGGTAACCCACTGGGACAAATGCATAAATTGTCTGTATCAATGTCATAAAATGTCTGTATTATTTACATTAAAGGTGATTTCTTCACATTATTATATTTAAGAGCATATTTGCTTGAATTAATGTCAAATGAAATTTCTCGAAAACTCAACAATTTTCTGTAAAAGTTAACTCAAAATTCCACATTTTTAGAAACGCTCAAACGCCATTTTCTCAAAATGGCCCCAAATTTTTCCAATAGATAGTGGTAATTGCACTGTTTGATATGACGTAAAGTTGATTTTTTGAGTATTATTTTGTGTTTTGAAAAATTACACAATTGTAATTTTTTTTGAAATACCTCTCACGCCGTTAATTTGGACATTTACATCGATCTGTATGCATTATTACATTTGTGAGTGGATGTGCTTCATATGAAGTTTTTCGAAAACTCACTAGATTCCTGTGAAAAAGAGCTTAAATGTCGCATTTACAGTAATGCTTATTCGCTATTTTCGTAAAAACTAAGAATTTTTCAACGAAAATTTCTATATAGGAGAATTTTTTACTCTTCTTTAATATTTTTGAAGTAATAATTCGGTTGTACTACTAGGAATATAAAAAGTTGAACAAATATTTTAAAAAAAAAGTACTTTGGGCGTCGATAGATGGCAACTGGCCAGAGAATGGAGCAAGACCTTAAAGGCAGACCACACCAAGGAAATTAGAAAACTTTACTACGAGAAAGTCTCTGCTAACACCTCTAGTTACTTTCTCGTATACATACGTATATATGGAGTAATATACGTAGTACAGAGAAAGTTTTGTAATGCTACGGAATTCGAGATTTCAACGGAAATACACGTTTTGGGGTCCCCTGACATGGGAAAAGTGTTTTTTTTCAAAACATCAGTCCGCCTGTGAACACTGCTAGCGCCTAAACGTACGATCTCTACCAAATTAAAGAAACCCCTGTCTATCAGGCTCTAGTCGAAGCTTTGAGATTTTGAAAAACATTCTTTAAAATTTGGGGTCACTTTATATGAAGCCCCCTGGATATATTCAAAATTTTATAAAAAACGGCTCCACATTTTTTCTTTAAATTTCTTGTAAGAATAGAGTGAAATACACTTAGAAAGGTCCGTTTTTTTTAAGGTTAACTCTGAATTTTCGAAAATTGCAAAAGTTTGAATTTTGTTCGGCGTCTTCCTACAACTATAAAATTCCAGACACAGATATTTCCTTCAAATGAACTTTGTTATACGTTCTTTTTATTAAGGTCATGTGGACATTTTTGGAAATTCGAGTAGTTTTCATGCAGTAGAGCGTGTAATATTAGCAATTTTAAGAAAATATCAAAACAAGATTTTTTCAATGACAGCTCCAATGCATTTCTTTAAATTTTAGGTAGAATTACTGCCATATGCACCCAATCCGGGGGCATAAACATTATAACACTATAACGAATATTGCGTCATCTGCCGGCGCCACCCCGAGCTGCCTGTGATCGCGGGTTACGTCATTTGCCGGCGCTACCACGAGCTGCCTGTGCGCGCGGGTTGCGTCACCTGCCGGCGGATTATTCCAGAACGTGCGCGGTGTCCGGAAGGTTCTGGATTGTCTCGACGAGTATAAATACGCGGCGGCCGGCGACACCGAGTTCAGTCTTGAGTCCGCAGTGGAAGCTGAACTGTGAAGTGTGTGCATCGCGGAGAATAGCAGTGCAGTGATTGTGCTCAGTGGCGTGAACCGTGGTCAGTGCATCGTACTGTGGTCGGTGACGTGAACTGTGACCAGTGCATCGAACTATGGTCAGTGCTTAGGACTGTGCGAGTGTGTAAGAGAAGAGTAGTGTAAATAAATAATCAAGAGAAGTGTAGGGTAGATAAATAAAGAGAAGTGTAGTGTAAATAAATCTAGTGTTTTCAGTGATTGTGTTAAGAAACAAAATAAACGATTTTGTTAAAATAATACGAGACTTCACCACCTAGAAATGTAACAATACTCTATAATCCAATTCGTCAACCAATTGATCAACTCAGGATATATCAACTCAGGTTTATTTGTTGTTTTTTGAAAAAGGTAAAAAATGTAATTATTTTGACTTGTCTCTCACGTCCGTAATGTTTTCATTAAAGGCGATTTGTTTACTTTATTATAGTTACAAGTACATGTGCTTTAAGTAATGTCAAATAAAGGTTCTCGAAAACTCCACAGTTTTCTGTAAAAATGAGTTTATAATTCCTCATTTTCAGAAACGTTCATACGCCATTATTTCAAAAACTGCTCCAAATTTTTTCTTCAAACTTTGCCAATGGATAGTGTTAATGGCACTGTTTAATATGACGTAGTTCATTTTGCTATATTCCTTTGTTTTTAAAAAAAATACACAAATGTATTTTTTTTAAATGTCTCTCACGTCGTTAATATGCACATTCCTGTCGATTTGTATACATTATTACATTTTTGAGTGAAAGTGCTTCAAATGACTTCCAATGAAGTTTTTCGCAAACTCAATAGATCCCTGTCAAAAAGACATTCGAATTTCGCATTCACAGTAATGCTTAATCGCCATTTTCTTAAAAACGGCTTCACATTTTTCAATAAATATTTCTATTTAAGACAAGGATTTACTCTTCTTTAATATTCTTGAAGGTATACATCGGTTCTACTACTTGGAAAGCAAAATGTTGAGAAAATGTAAAAAAAAAATGTACTTTGGGCGACGATAGATGGCAGGTGGTCAGAAAATGGAGCAAGACCTAAAAGCCAACCACACCATGGAAAAATTTATAAAGTTAGAAAAATTTTCTACGAGAAAGTCTATGCCATTCTGTAGCACCACTAGTTACTTTTTCGTATACGTACGTATGTACGGAGTAATATACGTAGTATAGAGAAAGTTATGTAATGCTGCGCGAAAAGATGGGGGATTTTCGGCGGAAGAAATTCATTGCTGGTCTCTGGTGGCGGAAAAGTACATAAAATCAGTTGTTAAATTAAGAGAAAAAAAATCATCTAACACGTGGAGTAGCCAGAATCCCTGTTTTGTGGGGTCCTTGATCCCGAAAAAAACAAATGGAAGCAAAACGTCCGTCCGTCTCTCTATCGCATGATCCAAAACCGGGAAAGGTGTAGTCTTCTCGTCTAATATGCACAACTCCCTGTATATTAGGATAATAGAAAATATGACATAAAATTGTTCATCACAGTACAGTTCTTGTGATTCTTTTGTGGGAGAATACTAGCGTGTTTTGTGGGAGAATACACCTTTCTGGCGATGAATATATTCGCAACTAATTAATCAAAGATCTCTACAAGTCACCGATACAATCCAATATTTCAGAAATTAATCATGGAGAATGAAAGTGTGCCTTAGAGGCTTATCCAGAGTATTTACGTAGGCAAAAACTTCGAGTATTCTAGGGTTAACATCATCTAACAACAATAATACTTTGTGCGATTTTTAATCAACAATGGTGGACTTGGTAATTTCAATTCAAACTCTTGTCTATGAAAGGCATACACATAAGATCAATGAATATTAGATTTTGAAAACGCAGGAGTGTACCGATGCTTATTGTTGCGTATTAGAAACGATGTGCCATCAGCACCAAACTGTCACTAATGTTTTATGTAGGCGCGATCAAATTCTGTGTTCGTATTGCATAGTGCTTTGGTTTCAAAGTACTCGACGTATTCTTGGAAATTATGTATAAAAAAATGAATTCAGAGATTTCTACCAGGAGCAAATTAACTTTGACACAAAATTCCATTAAAAAATGTGGACATAATCCTGACACTCGATAATAAGAATGTGATTTGTTTTATCTATGTCTATATTGTTCATTATAGATATTTTTTTATTCAAACATTATATTAAGAAACCGAAATAACATTTATCTCATGCAAGAGGCGAGTGTATTCACAACTATTCATTACAGCTTTCTACTCAAAGTGAAATATTCGAACTTTTAGAATGATGATCTCATCGGTTATTTTTTTAAGTTTTGCTATTCGGTTTTTACTTACCTACATTATCCTTCTATCTCCCTCATTGAAACCCTTCCTTTCCTTCCTCCTGTTTTCCTCCCCTAACCACTTCTTTACGGTGCTGTCACCCGAGTTTTCTCATCGGTCATCGTATAAAGGTAACTGTTGCAACCTCTCTGTGGGGATTGGACAGATAGATATTTGAGTCCCCGATCAGTGACATCTCTAGTTACAAGCCTTGCTGCTTGAAATCTGGTAACGGTGTGCGAGAGCCTAGTGTGGAACCAGATCCGCATGGCACGGCACTGTGGTTTGGTTAAGTGCTGTGCTTGGAGCAAGTTTCTTGGGACTTTTACGAAGTGTTTCCAACGTAATTGTGACTAATGGACCGATTTTGAAGATTGTATATTCTGTTTTAAAGGCTTTTTCCATTACTTTCCTCTGTTATTTCCGCAGGACATTCCGTTTTATGATATAACGTATGGTTACTCATTATAATTATCATACCATTAATTATTATAATGCGTCTCATTTACACATAATAAATATGTTTCCATTTCGCAATGGTAGAAAGTGTTGCGTGCCTGGATGGATGAACGTTCAATTACGCCAACACGTTGCAGAAACAAGGAGCACCAGTTGTGACTATTTTGTTTTTCCCAAGGAAGAATGTAGACATCGTGCCTGGTTGCGTGCAATCTCTCGAAAAAAATGCACCTACTATAAATTCAGGTGTTTGCATCAATCATTTTTAAGGTGTGATATAATACAAAAAAATAAAGCTTCCTAATCGCGAAACACAAAGCATTCGTTTAACTTGCATGCAGCTGAAACCCAGTGTTGAGTCAAGTGTCTTTAGTGGTTTACTCTCCTTGAATGGTGTGAATAACACTTAAGAATCACTCAACGACGAAAAGAAGCGATTGTCTCCGGTGACGAATAATCTCTTAAATAATTCTTACGCAGCTTATGCAGTAGAGAGAAATTTATGAAATGCTGCGGGAAAAAGCGGCGAATTTTTGGCAGGAAACCTCTTATTCCCGGACCCTGGTAACGAAAAAGTGGATAAATTCAATGCTAAATTTAGAAGAAATAAATCCTCTAACACGTGGTGTAGGCAGAATCCATGTTTTGTAAGTCATCAATACATAAAAATCGATTGACACAAAACATCTGGCCGTCCTCTGTCAACAACCCTAGCGGCTGAACCGTTTAACCTCCAAAATTGATATTCCCCATCGATCTGGCTGATGTCGCACCCCTTGAATTTGAAACCGGTATTTTAATTTTTTTTCGGGGGGGGGTGTATTTACATTAAAAAAGGCTCCATCGTTTTTAATTAACTTTTGTTGTTGAATAGTGTGAAGGAGGTTTAAGATAATGGTACAAGTCTCATGATCGTTGAAAACCCTACATTTAAAAAAAAAAAAATACGAAAGTTAAATTTTTTTTTCGGTCTCTTCCTACAACTAAAATATTAAAGATAGAGATTTTTTCCTTAATGAAATCTGTTCCCTAAAGATAGATTTTGAAATAAGGTGATGTACAAATTTTCGACAATTTTAGTACTCCTCGCGTAAATTTACGTCAAATTGATTAAATTTTCACGTTCGTTGAAAATTCTGATTTTTAAAAACCGCAATAATTCAAATTTGTTCAATGTTTTCCTACAACTACAATTATGAAAGTAAATATTTTTTCTTAATAAAATGTGTTCATTAAAAAGAAATCTTCAAATAATGTCAGTTTCAATTTTTCCAAAAATAAGTATTTTATGAAAAATTTTGTGTCAAACATAGGCAATTTTCATTTTCTGTAAACCATTTTCTCTTAAAAAGGCACAAACTTTTTGGAATAAATTTGGAACTTTGATAGCGTAAAGGATGCTAAAGACAAGGCTGTAGGTCTCATGTACGCTGAAATACCTGATTTTTGGAAAATTTTTAAAATTTCCGGCGTCTTCCTACAACTACAATTGTGAAGACACATTTTTTTCTTAATGAAAGGCATTCATCAAAAACGTCTTCAAATAAAGTCATGTTGAATAATTCAAATTATGGATATTTTTGTGAAATTTGGCGTCAGACTAGTCGCCCGCTTTGAATTTGCTGCGCTTTGTGAACAATTTGAGGTGTTTGGATGCTCTTGCTTTTCTTATGTAAGAAAGTGGATTGAAGGAAAGTATTAAATTTAAGTTAGAACTAACAAATTACTTCTTTATTTCAAGAAATTTTGATCTCTGATTATGGCGTGTTTAATGACTGAAAGTTAGAAACATGACTGCTATTCCTGGCTATCGGAATAAATGCAAGTATTCACCATATGTGCTTCCCTTGCATTGGTTGGATTTGGATTATATTAGCATTATTTCTAACACTTTATTTACATGGAAGAAAAATTGAAAAAAAAAATTGAGTTCCATTAATTTTTAAGAACATTTTAATTTTATATTACTACCTACGCAGCCTTGCGAAACAATGCGACGATGTATATGTAATATATAGTCAAGCTATGTAAATTCAGTCAGCCTTCATACTGCTCGTTGTGTATATTTCGCGAATGTTCATTCCCGCCTCAGATATGGCATAATATTCTGGGGAAATACATTTTATAGCTCCCAGACTTTTAGATTATAAAAACGAATTGTACGAATAATAACCAAATCCCACCCACACGATTCTTGTAAGCCTCTCTTTATTAATCTAAGAATTTTACCATCGCCTTGTCTGTTGTTTTACGAATCCGTGGTTTTTGTCAAAAATGACTTGCTTAAGGGCGGGCATATATATTTTCAGAAAATGCCGATGTCTATTACTATAACACTCGACGTAGAAATCATATCCATCAGGTGACAGTATCAACAGCTCATTACAAAAAATTCACATACATGTACATTATTTTACAACACTTTGAGAGATGACATTAAACGATTAAATTCAACAGAAAAGTTTAAATTCCAAGTGAAATCGTTTCTGCTGCATAACTGTTTCCATACAATTAGAGACTATACTGAGCTTCACAAGGAAAGTAACATTAATTTTAACAGTGATATTTAATTTATTATTTACCTATTATTTATTATTTATTGGACTGCATAATTCTAAACAATATGTAACAAGTATTGTATCGCAGCTTCTGGGTCAATGACCTCCATCTCGATCAGGTTTTTCGTCCAGTTTCCCTGATCCATTGAGCAAATGCTGAGATGGCCCCTTGTTTTGCTTCTGGACATAAATGTAACTTCATTATCTGTGCACGTCTTCTAGAGTTCATTGGAAAATATAGTTATTCAAATTATCGTTTCCATGTTGTCGCGGCAGGAACTATTATTTCGAAGGACAACATGGATAAGAGCCCAAAATTTAATGCTTATTTGTCCTTGAAAATAGATTTTTATTACACGGAAGCTTGCTTTATTTTTTCCCCTCTTCATTCATTCAAAATTCAAGTAGTATATGACTTAGTGTAGGGATCACAGAATTTTGAAAATGTGCACACAATTCACTTCTTCCCATACCACGTCATACGCAGTTTTAATTTTTTTTTACTTAAAATAAATAAATAAATATTTGAGAAGTTCATTGTTGAACGACAAGATAAGATATATTAATGTAATGATGGATGTTTATAATTGTATAAACACTTGTTATAAATAATGTAGTCGCTAATTACCTTAGTCGTTGATGCGACTAAAAATAAAGAATAAAAAATAATAAGATAATGAAATATGAAATTCTTTTGAATTCTTCTCTTAGCTGAACACTGACATGGAATCATTTTGAGGCTTTGTTTTATTTATTTATATTTATTATTTAACGTCAAAAACAGAAAAACTGAGTGTGACTTACTATGGGAGAAACATATTAAGTAAAAGTGTTCTAAAATTCTGGTATTCCTACCCTAACCCATACACATGTTAAATTCTGAATATAGATGGAAACAAAAGTGTGTTTTTTCGATTAGTAATGAAAATTTGGGGAAATTTTCTTAGGTGTGAAAACGTATGGGGCATGTTCAGACAAGAAATAACGTGTAATTCGTTCATCTAAAAGAAAATGAAACATTTAATAATGAACTTGGAGACACGGCAAAAAAATAATTTTATAGTTTAATAGTTCATTGCTGTGTATTTATGAACATGAAAGACAATACGTAATGGTATTGTTAAGACTCTTGCGGGCCTTTCTAATTCGTTATGACAGAGCGGGCCTTTTGAATACTTTATGCGCGTTCTAATACCAATTACAACAAATACATTTTTATGATTTCGATTTATTAAAGTTAAGATACAAAAAATTAAATACACAAATGGCATAATGCTCAAATAAGTAAAATAACTCGTTCTAAACCTTATTTTGCTTAATTGATGTGATGTAATTACATAACCGTTACCACACGGCGAGAAAATGTTTTAGCACTTCTAGTGTTGAAACAGCAATGGATTATGATGAGAAGAACTCAAATTAATGACTACAAATAAAAATATGCTATGATTCTACAACCATTGTGTTTGCATGTATATTACATTCTCTCTCTGCCAATAGTTTTATGGCTTCTGTCGTGTGCATCAATCGTGCCTGACAAGCGATATCTACAGCGCATCTCTACCTCAATTAATGTCAACCAGAAAGTGACATAATCGCATTAGAGTATTTAAAGCAAGTGCACACAATTGTATGAAAGGAAGAAGACAAATTTCTGTTTGATGAAACATAATTTAAGCTACAAGAATATTCTGTGAAGAGCAGAAATGACATGAAGTGGCACAAATTGTAATGTATCATTCAAATTGTAATGTATCAATTTTTCGTTAACATGGGTAGTTTTTGCGTGAAACCTAGATAATTTTGAAATAATGATTTTCCCCAAAAATGTCTCCAATTGGATAAACTATGTCCTTGGATAAAGTAAAACAAAATTTAAAAAAATGACACGGGTCTCACTGACAAAGGTTTTCGTTATTTTTTTTCGTTTGTAAGAAAAGTGTTCTGGCTCCACTTTCGGCTAACTCCCTGCATTTTCGAAAATTGCAAACAAAAAATAACATTGCAATAGTACAGTACTGATCACAGAGTTTTTTGTTAAATGAAATATGTTCCAAAATATTATTTTTTCAAATGTCATGCACATTTTTAAAACATTAGTAGTAGCTTAATTTTGCTAGTTTTCGAATTTGGAAATTAGAATTTTCCGCGCTCAATTTCTAACCTCAGGAGATATCAAAATTGAATTCGACAACGCCACACGCCACGCCACACCAGTTACAAAATTCTGAGAATTCCTTCTCATTGTTGGGAGATGTTATAGATGCACGTAACGCAGTTTTAATTGTAGAATTTGTGCTGATAGATTAGCTTTAAAAGAATTTGCTTTCACATATAATATTCTACAATTTGTAAAAACTTTTACAAGCGATGACATGTGTTAATGCGGACAGATATTGTGTAATGCAATATTACATCGTTACTAAGGGCGAAAAAATACGTCCTCGTTTAGCACTAGTTTATCGTGCTTTGTATTGCATCGTGCTAGTATTGTATTGTATCGTGCTAGTTTATTGTGCTATGTATCGTGCTTTGAATTTATTATTTCTGCACCTAAAATAAAACTTTTAATTTGCAGATTTGTTTTGCTTCTTTAATACCCCACTTTCACCAAAAGCAATGGTAAGTAGAAAACGTCTTTTGATATGTTGCGGGATAATTAATTAAAATGCCTCTCTCATACTTTGGCGTGACACTCAAATAAATAAAAAAATAAATAAATAAATAGAAATGTCATTTTGTGAAGTTTTCTTGCTGTAATTTTCTACAAGTCTTGCATGTCATATTACTAGTTCTTAGATTAAATGCTGGTAAGCCATAGACCGATCGTACCGGTAGGTCCTCGGATCTGTGGGGCTTGTAAAATTGATTGCACTGCCCCGATGCAAACAAAACTTCTGCACTTATTAATGTATTGTCAATTTCTTCCAGCCAAAGAATCTGGATTTTTTTAAAAACAGTATTTTGTAAATGGGCACGTACTGTACCGAGTTTGAATATTGGCACTCATCATTAAATTATAATAAATTTTAACCTTGGACCTGGTAATCAATTGTTTTGTTTATTACTACTTACGTGCGATTTCTCTTAATATTGTTTTTATAATTTCTGTTACACCTCATGATGCCATACATCCACGTGCGAAATGTTGTGTTTGTCAGAACTTTCATTTTGACTTATATCAGGCCTCGCAACGCCTGCTTCCGCGGGCATTCTGTACTCAAATACTGGACGTCTGCCCCCGTGAGCGGCGAAAGTGCAAGTAGTGGGCGATATGTAGCGAGGAGGGGAGCAACCTGTCATTGCACAGTGGGAACGACTCGGCGCGTAGATTGAATGCCTGGCGTCTAATGCCCCCCTTTATTATACCTTTGAATTCCTCTAAAATCTGTTTTGTTACAATAATGTGCTTACGTACTTAATGAGAGCAATCAATCACCTCACGATTGACTTAAAATTGAAAGGCAATTCCAAGAAAGGTCATTTTTGCCAGTATATGTATTTGTGGCCATTACCCCCCTCATTATGAATGTGAATAAAAGATACCAACGAGCAAACCTCTCTGATATGTCAGAAGCAATCATGAGATTATTCTAGGTCTTGTAAAACAGAATGCAAAAGCTTAATGTTTTATACGATGTCGTGAACGATTGAGTAAATCGCATTCGTTAATTTGTTATTAGGTAATATATAACGCACTCATGTCAGATATTAGTGAAGAAAGTATTCATGATTTTTTTAGCTTTGATAGAATCGTCTATGCAATTAAATATAATTAAAGAATAATTGTTTATTACTGTCATCATTAAACTAAAATTATCTAATTTTACAATTTTGTGTTTAGTACCACACTAAACTCCTGATTTCATCCCAGCAAAAGGAATTACTTTATCGTCCTACAAGCAAATAAAATACTTGGCGTTCAAATCAAAGAAGTTTGTCTAATTCGTTTTAGGTACATATTTCACATTGTCATCTACCGACAACAACCGTTTCCAATACAATCAGCAATAGTACTTGAACTGTGTGTCAAAGCCAGTCATATCCTCGGAGATTGCTCTTTCCTTTTCTGCGCTACGGTTCGAATTGCTCATTCTCAAGGGTGATTCCCTTTCTGCTCCAAGTTGCACTCGAGTGGCTCGCGCGCGGCTCCCGAGGTCAGTGAAAGTGCAAAATGCGGTGCAGGCCTGCCCGACTTATATGAATAGCAGAAACATTGTCATAAATTCAAAAGACAGTAAAGAATTTAAACCTGTGCTAATAGATGATACTGAATAATAGTTTAACCCGTGTGGAAGTAAGTTTAAAAGTAACCCCGCTTGGGTGTTGCGAAGAGGCGTCTACAGACGCTGTTTCGCAGAGGCAAGAAGTCTCCACGCGATTAGAAGTCCAACATGGTCGCCTTTTCATGTTAAAGGCCTCCATGAGTCCAGTCATCCGTGCAGATGAAAGGGCGAAAGGCCAAACCCCACGAGAAAATCGCAATTAGAGAAAAGACAGAGATGTGAGGAAACCCTCCGACAAAATGGAGGGGGGGGCGTGAACTATATGAGAAGGATGTGACCTCCTTGTTTCAAAAACGTATTCATCACTGAACAGCACGAGCACGCTAACAATGCACTTTCAATTTTATGATATCTGAAAACGACTCAGATTATAAAAACTTTTGGACACCAACATACCAAAAGGAAGCTTAGTTCGACATACCATAGATGGAGCAACGAGCTTCATCAAATTTCTCTCAACGAAGGCCCAGACCCAAAGAAATTCCATTTGCGAATGCTGGCGGCATTCGTTCACCTTGGTGGCAAAACGTATGTCCGCCTGTGATTCACGCTAGGGCTTCAAAAAAAATCGTTTCGACAATTAACTCCAAACTTGATATTCCCCAATCTATTTAAACGAACTTAAGGCCCTCTGAGTTTGAAACGGATATTTTGATTTTCGGTGGTACTTTATTTGAGGCCTCAACATTTTCAGAAATTTTCTCACCAAATTACTCCAAATTTTTGGATTAAACTTTGTCCTCGGATAGCGTAAAGAGCGCTCAATAGAATGGTGCACGTCTCATTTTCATTTTTTTAAAATATTGCAAAAGCTCAAATTTCTTTCGGCGTCTCCATAACTGTTTTTTAAAGACAGGTCTTTAACTAATGTCATGTCTAATTTTCAGAAAATTTAAGTGGTTTCGCGTAAATACCCATAGAAATTGAAGCCATTTTAAAATTTTTAAAACTTTTTCAAAAACTGTTTCAATTTTCTAGTGCGTAAAAAAGTTAGCACTAGTCTCGTTTTAGGTGAAGTCTGTATTGTCGAAAAATTCGAACTTTTAACATTTAAAAATTACAAAATTGAACATTGAGATTTTTGGTCTGAAAATGTTCTAAAAAATCAGCACATTAAAAGGTCACTTTTGCACTTTTTCCGGGGGAAAATACCAAGAATGTTCTGTGCAATTTGTGCTTCCAATTTTTGCAATTTATAAAAAAAAACTCTGCGTAGTCTGGCCTGGCATAGTAGTCTGCTCTGCCCAAATTCACCCTTCTCCTTGCCATGTCCTAGCTCTGCTGCCTTGTCTGACCCCGACACTACCCGCCTTACCGCCAGGTTGTGCGTGAAGTCGACCTTTAAAAAATGTTTTGCATTGCAGAAGAATACAAACACTCCAGAAACATGTAAATACATTATTCTTTACGAATATCTTTGTTCAGAAAAAAAAAGAGAAATAAAAAAGCAGTCGAATTGTATAAATTGGGTGCTTTTTTTACTTTCTCGTATTCTCGTATTCTCGTATACATGGAGTAATAGATGTAGTATAGGTAGTTATGAAATGATGCGAAAAATCGATACCCAGATTTCAACGAAAACACACGTTTTGAGGTCCCCTGATACTTTTTCTTTCTTTTTTTTTTCCCCCTCCCAAAACGCCCGTCCGTGAACACTACTAGTGCTTAAACCGATCTTTTCCAAATTGAAGAAAACCCTGACCATCTAGCTCTAGTTGAATCTTTGAAGTTTTGAAAAACATTCGTTGAAATTTGGGGATACTTTACATGAAGCCCGTACGACATTTTTAAAAGTTTTTCAAAAACCGGCTACAAATTTCATAAAATTTCTTGTAAGAATAGAGTAAAATAAAGGTGGTCCGATTTTCAGCGTTAACTCTGAATTTTCGAAAATTGCAAACGTTTGAATTTTTTAATTTACAATTTTCATTAAGTTTTAATAACTTATAATTAATAATTACTTTAATTTTGGAAACATATTTTTTACCAAAGAACATTCATAGAAGGGATTTAATTTCCAACAGTACTTTATGTATACTATATTAAATTAAACTACAAGGAAGAATTCTAACTACAGCTTTACAATTTTATTAACGTAATATACAAATTTTATCGGGCAATATCTCTGGTTTTCACAAATTACTTAAATAGACATTACATATAAAGTGTGCAATACAAAGAACACAACTTTATTTCAAGACAAAACGTTAACTTTTAAACAAATAGCTCCAGTTTATATATATAACTTTTAAGATACTTGAATGAACAATAAAGTAAAAAAACAACAAAAGACTTGAATGAACAATAAAGTAAGATTACAACAAAAGAACTGACATTAAAATGCAAAACATTTTTTCATATGCCTTAAATATTAACTTGAACTTGAAATTTCCAGCAAGAATTTTACCCTCAAGCACGACGTATTCAATATGACGACCCCCAGTAACAGGACACGTTCCTTCTGATATACCATTGCCTCTCCTTTGAGAATGTGTATGATGCGTAACCAGCCCATTAAGGGCACAATTCCAGCGAGCGAACTCGTAGAAGCTCAGGCCACAGTCGACTGCAGAAGCCTTTCAAAAATACTCCCCGGAATGTGGAATTTGAAAGACTATTATGCGAAGATAGTGAGAATGTGTATAATCTCTTGACGATAGGTTTTCTTTATCTTGAGCATTTAGCACCTAAGTGATTCATTTCGTTAAGAAGGGTGTAGTAGAGGCGGGTACGGGCTGTAAATTATTCGTAAGGATGTGGGCTTAGTGACGCGTTGAGCTGAAAGCGTGAAGTCTAAAATTTGATGAAAGTCAATAAAAAAAATGAGACAATAGTAATGAAGTAGAATACATTTTTTGCTAAATGAACATTCTACGTCTGTCAATTTTGAAATTATATTTTTTTTAAATCTTGCATTTATTATCACTAAAATGAGAGTTGTGTGTATATTATTATTTACTATTACATCTTCTCTTGGCAATAAAGTCATGCTATACCATTGATAGTTATTATTTAATCAATATTTCAGAAACAAAATCATTTTATTTGAAATATTTCATAAATATTTTAATTTATGTTTTCTGTGGCCTTATTAAAATATTTATGTCAATTTTTAAAGGGATAATCTAATGCGAACATTGTTGCAAACTTCAGTAAAGTACTTGTAGTCCAGGGATATAGATTCAGTTTTGCTAAAGTGCCATATGAGACACAATTGTCAATTTTCAATATAATGAGCAACATAGAACATGTCAAGAAACTGGCATGGGTATTGTCTTTAAATAGTTCGAAGTTAGTTTTAAATCGGGTCGAATAGTAATTATTTTGCTAAGTGTTACGGATATTGCGATAAAATATTCCAAGTTCTTAGCAGACATAATTATTGAATGGACTTACGACGATCTACTGTCATTTTAATTGTCATGTGGTGTGGGGGCGACCGGACTCACTCAATGATCGTGAAGATCTCGTCTTGTTCTTCGCCGCTAGGCTGCTTCACGTTACTTTGTGCGGAGCAGTGGGGGAGGGGGTACCTGTGATCCGAACAACGGAGAGTCTGTAGGTCACATCCACTGGATTGCTGCGGCACGAGGAGCCAACCACCGCGTCCGATGAGACGATGACACAAATCGGCGGGGTGGGGTGGGGGTTTTCAACATGTTCGTGAGTCAGAGGCTCTGTGAGGTAATCTAGATCTCATATTTTTAAAGGAGGCAGTATTTTATAAATAAAATTGGTAGAGTAATTGAATTCCGCCCTTACATAAAATTGCCAAGGTGGTGAATGTAAAATACATAATACAGTAAACCCTCGTTAGCACGAAGTCGCTTAACAAGAACAAAACTTGGGTCCCGGCAAGGGATAACGTGGATATTTTACGAACTCCGATTATTTCGGTTCCTTGGAGTTCGTATTAATGAGGGTTTATTGTATAAATAATAAAAAAAAAGAGAAAAAATATTTATTTAGGAAATAAAGAAAACAATAGATTTACGTAAGTGAACTAATAACTAGACAATCACAATATTTTTAGGGAAATACACGAAATGCGAGACGCGAAGTGGCGAAGAAGAAACGCTATTGTATGTGCCTCACGCACATTAGCTGAGGGTATTTTCAATCAAACAGCTGATTTTTCGTTTATTTCGCATATAATGGTTTATATTTTTCAACGTTTTCATTGCTGTTGATATTCCAATAATCTCATTTAGATTAAACTATTAGTGAGAAAAAAGGTTAAAATGTTATCAAACATCAATGGAATATCGGTATCGAAAAGTCGCAGTGTGTAAATATAGCTTTGGTAAACAGGTTGCTCACCATGCAGTCGGTAATGTCTACTTTTATGGAGCATTGAAGATGTTATGAAAGGAATACAGAGTAGCTCTAATGTTTCATGTACATTTGTGGAGATAGTTTTAAAAAGGTGTCTGGAACATCAGCAGTACTAACACAACTATTTTTGTTTGAATTGTGGGAATTCTGATTCGGTGTTGTCGACGTTATGTGAAGAAATAAATACATTTTATTTCTTCGTATTATTGTTTTACCTAACCTTTTAACTTATACAAAAGAGTCTCATCAATGCTATAGAACTGCTAAATTATTATGTTCTATAGTTTCTCAGTATTTGATAAGAAAATTAAGAATCTCACAAAAAGTTCTGTATTACATTATTTCAGTCCATGCAGAAAAAATACGCCATAGAAAAAAGTGTTGGCAAATTCCAATTCAGCCCACCGCTGGAAAGAAGTTCCCAAATGCAATGAATTAACACAGGGGTTTTCCGAGATGGAACGTGGAATTTGGCGCGCAGGCGCTGCTGTAGAGGCGCTTCGCTGGGCAGCCGCTAGGAGCGCACGCGCCCTGCGCCACTGCATGGCACCCCAGGAACTCCACATGCGAAAGTGCGACAACAATCGGCAAAGCGAAACCACCTCATTTCGGGATGAAAATTGAAAAGCACTTTCAATAACTATGAATGATTAATACCCAAAAATTTTCTATTATTAAATTAAAAAAATATAGAAAAATTGTGTGTGTAAAAATAATAAAATAGATTCAAAATCAGAAATTAAAGATTGATTCAAAATTATTTCAATGAACCCATACAGAATTGAAAAACTACAGTTCAATAAAAAGAAACTTGGATTTTAAAAATATTGTCCATGGTATTGCCAAAATTCCAAAACATTTATCTGGCTTTTGTAGGCAATACTAAATTTCCTGATCTTTCCATGATATGAGCCGTTGAGAGCAAAAGTGGGGTAAGTCAAAAAACATACTTTCCGGAAAAACTTTGAAATACTATAATGCTTAGAAGTAAATGACGTAAAGTGTTTTTATTTATTTTACGTCCAACAGTTAAAAACTGTGTGTGACGTGCTATGGAGAGAAGTGTTATGAACGTGTTAAGATGTTCTTTTAACTTATTACATGTATTTTGGACTGAAACATTGCTTATTAATTCAGCAATTAACTATTTTGTTGGAGATTACACCGCTTTTGCACACACCGTTTCTGAAAACTATGAGTTGCATTTAAATAATTGGCATGCATTATTTTCGTCTGCGATAGTGATGTGATGGAAAAATAGGGAAAAAGAGTGAAATTAATGCAAAACATAAAAGAACAATGTACACAATGTATTTACACACTATGTTTTGATATTTTATACAATGTAAATTATAATTATTTAACGTCGCCAATAATAAAATAGAAGTTTGTTCATTGTTATTACAAGTTTTACATTAAGCCACTAAGAAAGAGCATTTGGGTGAAGGGTGCTGACATCAAACAGCAGTGCTCAGTTTGTTGACAAGTTAGGGGAAGAAGGCTCCATTTCATCTTGAACTTGTTCTAACTGCTCCAGATCTTCCTTAACAAGGAATGTTCTTTAATGAGTTGAAGTATTTTTGGAGCACTGGAGTTATGTATTGCAGAAGTTCAATCATGTCTTCTCTTGTTACAGTTACAGACTACAGTGAGGTTCTTCTTTAAGGAAACGCATCCACTGTATTTCCAGGCAATTTACTTCGCTTCCAGCATTATTAATCTTTGTCACAATTCCTTTTTCAAGCTGCAAAGTAGACTTCCAATCTGCTTGGGCCATGTCACGTACTGTTCTTTCGAGGTCAACGAATAGACAGATAATCTTAGATAATCAATTGTGTCAGAGGAAACATGAATTTTATTTTTGTCAATTTGCTCTATGTTTCCAAAATCGGAGTCATTTTTCAAAAATTGGTGCCCTGATACAAGAAATCTGTGGTCAATAGTGTTTAAATTATTGGCTTTGTCACGTTTTCATTTACGTAAGAACAATTTTGAAGTTGCGATTTTATTTTGTGCACACATCACTAAAAGCGATTAAATGTTTTTTCCGAGATGCTTCTTCTGTGATAGGTACAGAAGCTATTTCTTCGGAGTCCCTGGAAGCTGTTGTTTCGTCCTACCTGAGACTTACGCCACAATTGCATGCAGCGGCAGGAGCAAACTTGTTGTCTACTTCTGCATTGTGCTGGCCTCTACCGAAGAAATATTGAAGTTTGGCTCACACCATTTTAGCCCGTGATGGAACAATTTTAAAACCACCTATCAGTGCATCTAACTCAAACCTTCTAAAATTTGACTTACACCACTTTAGCTTCCAACGGTTCATATGGGGCCTTCCTGCAGCAACTTCTTATCCGCTGAATTTAAACAAAAATCGTTGAACATACCAAACAAACACCAGATGTTATAGCGGAGCTGGATGGAAAGGAAGCCCTACACAGTGTGACATATTCCTCCGCGCCCTTCATTATCAATTGTTAGCAGAACGTTTCAAATTTTACTCCACAAGTGGTAACAAAAATTATTAAATTACATTTTTCAGAAGAAGCAACAAAATTAGATTTCCCTCTAATTTATTCCTACATTCACTATTTCTCTCTGTCGTCAGGACCAAATACATCCGTTAAAAGTGGTGAACGAAAATATGATTTTTAAGCCAAATGATGATGCCTTACTCCCAGAATAGCAACAAAAAAAAACAACACATTTCTATTCAAGGCGCGTAGTATTATTTCCACAATACACTGCCTTGATACTCACACAAACACACACACACACTCTCTCTCTCTCTCTCTCTCTCTCTCTCCTCCTCCTCCTCGCTCACACACACAAATAAAAAGCAGATAGCAAACCCTTGACAACTTCGATTTTTTAATTCGACCAACTTCCACAACATCAAAATTAATTTTCGACTTGTGTACATAATGAAATTATATTTAAAAACCGATAAAGTATCATAACCTTTTATAATCATTTCATTCACATGGAGCTAGTGTTAGATGTTATGAAGAATGATTTACAATGATTAAAATTATAAAAACATGACTATTTCCGTTAAATTAATAATTACTTTGGGGTGCGTTCCGGGACCTGAAATTTTTTAAATAAAGCAGTGACAATTCTTTTATATTAACTTATCGGCAGTTCATGGTAGCCGCAGTAATCGAGGCTGGAAGTCCTAATTTCCTCAGAACTTCGAAAGATTTTCTGTTCGAATCACACTTTGTGTTTGTCTATTCACATTTCGTAATCATTTCATGCCGTGCTCTTCTCACACAGCTGTCAATTCGATGTCTTTTTAGGAACTTTGCTCTACTGCCGTTATTACTGCGAGTGAAGAAGCAGGGCAACGAGCAAAACAACCAGTTGCTTAGGGGGCATGCGTCACAGAAAAAGATTCTGAAAACATACGAATTTTTTTCTCTTGATGTTCTCAGTTGTAGAAAATAGAGAAACACACGGAACACATACTTTGCCACATACTATGTAACTGCAAGGGTTTTATTTGTGTGGTATCGTTAGACTGATGAAACTCAAAACATTCAAACACTACAAACATTCCAGTGTTATCTGTCGTTCAACAACAGCGCAAGGTCACTGCAGTTAAGTCACATAGTGATTAGGTGAAGAAAGTGAAATGTCACTCTCCTACACATGAGCATGTACATGTGGCAATTTATGATGGAGATTACCAACAAATACCACTTTTAAACCCCTGTCTCTTTTCTTTGCCGATGATTCGTCTTGGCGGTCCGCTGATCTTGCTCCGATACGCGAGGTTAAGCTTTTTCTACTGCCGAATTTCTTCTCCTGCTGCGTCATAATTCGCCGTTCCGAGGCCAGCTGCGCGAGCAGTCTGTAGTGAGGCAAAAATGTACGCCGACAGCGCGCGCGCCAACTGCACTCTCTCGTGATGGTTAGGGGGTGAGGCCAAACCGAAAAGTTAACCCAGTTAACCCAATGAGGAAACAAACTAGTACGAAAAAGTGTGCCATTTAGTAGCACCAGTTACTTTCTCGCATTCTACTTTCACAGTATCGAGAAAGCATTGTAATGCTGCGGGAAAAAAAGCGATTTTTCGAGAATGAAAAAAAAAAAACTCTTACAGCCGAGCCCTGGACTTTTTTCATAATGAAATCTATTGACTAAATGTAGATCTTGAAATAAGGTCATGTTCATGTTCATCAGAAGAAAGTATAACGGTTTACGTAGATAATGTAGTACACTTTACGGTATCCGTAATTTTCGGTACACATTTTTTTTGTATCGTTCATCTCATTTGAAATCGTTCATAATCGGGATTTATGCGGCACAATTGACGACGCATTAGCATGTTAAGGCACGAATGATTGCGTAATCACACGTTTAGCAAATCGCAGCGAGAGAATAGTGGGGAGGTACTTCAGCATTCGTAAAAATTTGAAAACTCGCTCCTAACGTCGCTCGTTTTCAAAACATGTACTAGTGCAATAAAGCTTAACATAATAAACTAAGTGAAACAACTACTATTATTGCCGGTTCCTGATAACAAAAAAGTCGATAAACCTTGTTCCTATATGTAGTAAATTACGTCCTCTAAGACGTTGAGTAGTCATAATCTATACTTTTGGGGTACCTGATTCCGAAAAATCGATTAAGCAAAACTTCTGTCTGGTCAACCCGTTCAGACCATTTGCTCCAAAATCGATATTCCCCGATCGATCAGAACGCACTAGAGGCACAGCGAGTTTGAAACCTATTTCGATTATAGGAGGTACGTTACATAATGCTTCGATATTTTCAAAATTTTCTCAAAGTGCCTTCCATTGTTTTGATTAAACTTTGTTCTTGGATAGCGTAAAGACCTGTTCAAAAATGGAGAGTATCTTACTTTCATTAAAATCCTT
The DNA here is from genome assembly GCA_964035755.1 of Teleogryllus oceanicus. Classification (NCBI taxonomy): domain Eukaryota; kingdom Metazoa; phylum Arthropoda; class Insecta; order Orthoptera; family Gryllidae; genus Teleogryllus; species Teleogryllus oceanicus. Next base: position 35,178,258 of record CAXIVR010000011.1, on the reverse strand, counting down.
TATTTTTCGAAAATAGCTAAAGTTCTTTTTCGGCGTCTTCCTGCAACTACAATATTGAAGTTTTTTTTCTTAATGAAATATGTTCTTTGAAGACATCTTGATACGTCATTAACATTTTTTCGAAATAATGAGCTTAGAGTAATTTTGTGTGCTATATAGGGTTTTTTAAACAAATATTTTCTCAAAAGCGGAGGGAACAACTTTCTTTATATTTTCCCTCGTATGTATCTAAGGCATCTAAGGTAACGATGGGTTGCGTAAACTTACCCCAGACCAAAAATTACCACTTAAATGTTTTAATGACTTTTAAAATATTTTAAATAAAATTTAAAAATCTATAAATTTAAGTTTCGGAACATCTACTTGTATCAAAAGCTCAAATTTAATCGCATCAAACTCATATAAGCATAAAAATTATACGAATACAAAATAAATTCACAATAAAATACGAACCTTGTTCAAACCTCCAATTTAATCACCACAAGCAAATACAAAATAAACTTAACAGTAAAATGCAAACTATCACCCGACTGCGCAAACACTATAAAATTCAACCCTGTTTGAAGAATTCTAGTGGACAGCTGATTCCGGCCGCTAGTTTTCCATGTTTGTTCGATCGATACCGGATATATACCGGAGCCCTAACAAACGGACCAAAGACCGCGCGCGATATTTCCTTCCTTTTCCTGGCCCTATTCACTCCCCTTACACTTACTATCACCATAGACTACGGAGGTTCTTTTCTCCACATATCTACCACATCTCAGAACAGGTGGGACCTTTTCCTGGCTAGGACGGTGCACCGCAGAGGAGGGTGATACCCAAGTGGGGAAACCCCCGCAAACTAACGTGTAGTTCGGCGCCGGACCGGGAGGTCCTAGGTTCGAGTCCTGACGACGGTAGGATTTACGTCACTAGGTTTCAGCTAGGTCAAGTCAGTCGCTGTCTGAAGGAGAATTCTAGCAACCGGCTACTCTGATCGGTAGTTTTTCGTGGTTTCTCCGATCAACACCACGCGAATGCCGGAGTAGTACCCTAACAAATGGACCACGGACCGCCCGCGATCTTTTCTACCTCTTCCTTGTCCAATTCTCTCCCTTACACACACACACACACACACACACACACACACACTTACACTAACATGCACTACACTACCACATATTCCGGGAGACCGGTCGGGAGCTTAGAGCTTGTCCCAGCTGGGACGGTGCCCCGCTGATGGGAGAGTCCTGATTAGGGGGAAACCCCGCTAGCCGACGGTATGTCGGCGCAAGTTCTCGCCATCCAGCGGGAAGATCACCAGCTCCCCGAGAGAAAGCATGCACTACACTTACGGGACTAATGACATAAGCTGTTAACAAACCCGGAATCACCAACCAACTAATCGGCGCCAGATCTCGCCACCCATTGGGGGGGGGCGCCTCTTCCCGACATAAAACAATCACTACATTAATGGGACTGATGACCATAGCAAATGAAGTGACATGATACATGAACTAATCTCATAAATACAAAAAACAAGTACAAAATAAACTTATAGTAAAATGCAAACTTGCTACTACATGTTACACATTCGTTACTTTACTACTCATTAACGCAATGCTTATAATCATTACCGGAAACAAATTTTCGTTAATGTTACTGCGTTTTAAGATTGGATTTGATATAATTATTAGTTCAAAATCTTAAATGGAGGAAAGGAGGTTCATCTGTGGTTGAACCAAACATATACTTTTTAAATGTACGTCAATTCGGCTTATTTAATTAGGAAAATCAGAATTTTATGTAAGCTAAATTAAAAAATAATATTCCACAATAATCTTCAGCCCCAAAAAACAAACGGGTCCCACAGGGTCGGGTTTTTCCACCCCATTACAAACCAGGGATTTCAAGAAATTATAATTTGAACTTTATGAATGAATGAACCTTTTTTTAATTTGTTGCGTCTACAATTGACGCAACGCGTCTCCAACCCCCTGGAGGGGGGGTGAGCGCACTTTCTTGGTGCCTTGCTTACGTGACAGACTTGCTGTGATTGTACTCCGTTTAACTATTTTTTATTTTATTTCTGCATTTTACAGGCACCTTTTGTTGTAAATTTATTTTCTTTACTTGTTACAGATAAATTGAACGAGTCTTCATAGTTTTCGAAGCAATGACAAAGATAAATGTGTTAACAAATGGGAGACTTTCATAACAATTATTCCAAGCTCAACGTGGGAGAACTTGAAGGGCTAAAAGTATTGATTTCAACGCGAACAAAACGCGTATTATATTACAAAAGAGCAAGATGAACACTAACGAATAATGATGAATTTTATGACAGGGTACAAGAATGCATGTAGTTTTATGAAATGCCTTATAACATGGAATAACGAAAAATTTCGCAGGACATAGAGCGACAAGGTTACGAGTATAGTGAATTATTTAGTACAAAGACTTTTTGCCCCCAATTGCGATTGTAAACATGCTGGAAAACAGAAGATCACTAGTTTTCAAAATTCCACTAATAGATGCTGTGCTGGATTTAACAAACGCTTAAGCTTTAATTGGATGTGTCAATATTGCACTTATCCTATAAGGAGAAGGGGCACACACGGTTTGACAAAATATTCTTCACCGTCTTGTTAACTTCATGAGATCTGAACTTGGGTTACCATTCCGTGGTAATACGGAAAACTTTGATAACTTGATAGTTGATACTACCTCGGCATAGGATATTTACGATGGTTTTCAATAATTATTTAAATGCGAATAATCTGGATATTAAACAGGACGAGGACAGTCATATGACAACGCTTCTGCCATGAGCGGAGAATACAGTGGTCTTCAAGCTCTCAAAGTCGTTCCACTAATTAGTTGAGCGGATTCCTTGTACAGCCCATTCGCAGAATTTCGTTAGCAAAGCTGCTGCAGGAAGTTGTGTTCCCAAGGTTTGGCAGTAACGAATGTGCGACACAGAAATTGGAAAATACACGAGGATTGTCCGTAAAATAAATCAAATCTCCAATTATTTTTAAAACAGTAAAACACGTTTATTTGTACTGACGCGTACATTTCTGGAAAGCTTGACCTGTTTGATATTTTTCCACACTATCATCGTTGTGATCGACGCAAGTTTGCATGCGGAGTAAGCAAACTTTTATGCTTGTGTCAGAGAACTCTCCCGCCGCGTCGCGCAGGTAGCGCACGACCTCTTCTTTCGTAGTTCGGTTTTTATAACATGGCGCGTGAGGGCCATTTCTTGACGATGGAATATGGCACAGCCTTCACGCGTCTTTCGCGGTCGTGCAAATAGATGTCACTTGATCTGAAGCACTGCTTGATACTGTCGCGATCGTGAGACATCTGGCGGCACGACTGACAAAGATGCGAAAAGTCGTGCCACATTCCATCGTGAAGAGAAGCTCCTCACGCGCCATGTTATAAAAACAGAAGTGTAGCTTCTCATCGGTACTGAAATGCGTTCCACATAGGTGTTTCTTCAATTCTAGGAAGTGATGATATTTACTTGTGGCTTTGTCAGGGCAGTAGGGTGTGTGTGACAGTATTCCATTAAAATTGGGCCATGAGAGGCGTTGAACGGCCGGTGTGGGGACGAATGTTAGCATGATGCATTGCATTTTTGGTGTCCCATTACGCAGACTTTGTGGTGTACCAATTGGTCAAAATCTTGTCAAAAGTGGTCCTACTGACACCGTAGATCATGATAGAGCTCCCGAACTTCAACTCGTCGATCTTCAAGCATTGCTCTTTGCATTTTGAAAATAGTTAAAAAAGACTGCGAAGACATTGATCCAAATATCTCAACGATCTCGCTTTTTCAGCAATAACGATATCCTGAGAGAAATGTTTTGACGTTTTTGTGTCAAGAAAAGCGCCTCTTTAACATAGTTAAATGCATGTATTACAGTAAACCATTAACACTAATTCCAAAGGACCGAAATAATCGAAATTCATGTTATTAAAATTCGTGTTATTAGAGTATTATAAATGTTCTTATTACCGTAATCACTTGCCGGGACCGAAGTTTTGTTCGTGCTAAGCCGAAATTTCTGTTAAGTGAGTTCGTGCTAATGAGGGTTTACTGTGTGTAGTAACCAAAAATTAATAAATATAAAGTTTAATGTGATTTTGAACTTTTCCCGAGATTCTCCCTCACCAAAGGGGCCCCCTCCACAGTGAATCCGGCCCTGCATCACATTAAGAATTTGTACTCGCGTAATCAGGCAAAACTGAGCGAAGTCGCTTAGGGCGTAGTGCGCTGACTTCGCTTTCGGGCGGCCGGAGTTGAATCCTCGTACCGGCTAACCTAACCAGGATTTTCGAGGTTTCCCTCGGTCATCCAGGCGAATGCTAGGGTGGTTCTACTGAAAGGCTACGACCGTGAAACCGGAGTCATTAGCCCAATTAGATAACTACGTAAAGTCACGATGGTTAAGCGAATTCGAGACATTGTGGGTTCCTGGTTGGGTGACCGACTGGGAACCCGGGGATCTAACGGTGCGAAGGCCAATTGCCCATTACGAAACAAATAATGGCTAAAAACACATACAAAAACCAGGCATATATTAAACTATGTTCTAGTATAGAGAAAGTTGTGAGAGAGCTAGAATCCATGTTTTCTGGGTCCTTATCCCGGTTGCATGCTGTTAAGTTTTACTGTGACAATTTTGATATTTAACAACTTATTTTATTGGCTGACAAATCTTGTGAAGCATTGAAAGAATGTCAAAATTTATTTACTTCAGTTGTGCTAAGGATACCTCAGCGCTTTTTTTTTTAATTCACTATAACTTCATTCCTGAAACAATTAAATTATTTGAAATGCAAAATTTACCGTTTGTTGATTCAGTCGCCTTAATTAACGAATTTGATAAAAACTGTAAATCAGCTGAAGGAAAAACTGGTGATATTGTGTTCGAAAAGGGTCGTTCTGTCATTGATAAAAACAATGTATTTTTGCTTTGAAGGGATATTGCCAAGGTTCTTCAGGAAGAAATCGATGGTCTAAATATGACACCTTTAATGACACGATTTAAAAATTGCCCAATAACATCAGCAAATATTGAAAGAACATTTTCAATTTACAAACGTACGTATAACGATAATAGAAGTATTGGTTGACAATTTTGAAAACATGTTGTGATAACATGTTTCGCAAATTCTGTCTGATGAATTTATTCACATGTAACCCATTAAACGTAGTATGTAATAATAAATGTACTATATAGAAAAATTATTAATATGATTGTTTTCACTTCTACTGCTTGACCAGTAAAGAGAAAGTATTGTAATGCTGAGGGAAAAACTGCGATTTTTTCGCTAGAAAAACTCCTACTGTCGGACCCTGGTAACGAAAATGTGGATAAATCTTGTCTCTAAATATATCAAATTACTTCCTCTATCACGTTGTATAGTCAGAATCCTCGTTTTAAAGGTCCTTGGTACTGAACAATTAATTGACGACAAAATTATTGCCCGTCTGAACAACGTTAGCAGCTAAACCATAGACAGGATTTTCACCAAATTCATATTTCCCGATCGATCTGGTTGATATAGCGACCCCTTGAATTTGAAACATTTTAATTTCGGGGGGTACATTATATGAAGCCCCTGGGACATTTTCAAAAACTTGAGTCTGCAATTTTTGATTAAATTTTGTTGTTCGATAATGTAAAGGACGTGTCAGAAAACTGTACAGGACTCATATTCTTTAAAATTCCTGAATTTTCGAAAACTAAAAAATTCAAAATTTTTTCGGTCATCCTACAACTACAATATTTTTTTCTTACTGAATATGTTTATCAAAAACAGATCAATTAAGATCACTTCAATTTTACGAAAATAGTTATAAGATGAAATGATTATAGGTAGGATTTTCATGCAAATGCAGGTTATTATTTAAGCTGCTACGCTTTGCAATTATGTCATTCTTGGCAAGCTCATTTTAAAACGCGTACTTTTTCGATGCATATTTGCATATTTCGTTGTTTATTCGAGAAATTCATGCAAAATAGATGTTTAGACATTTTTTCAATTAACAGTTAAAATTGTGCATGACGTACTAAGACTAACCCATAACATGCTGATATCTGAATACAGATGAAATAGGAATTTTTGCCAAGATGATAAGAAATGGTGCCAAGTGATAAGAAAATATTCGCCGAGCATATGACAATCGCCCATTGTTTTGATAACGTCGCTGACAATAATGCCTTGTTGGCAGTAATAAGGCATGAAATAATCTTTGAATTTCTGTACAATTTTCTGCAAATACTGTAACAGTAAAATTTATTCTTGTTTGTTTCAAATGAAAAATTAATGACTGCTGCTCCTGACTATCGAAATGATTCCAGATATGCATCACAGGCGCTTGTTTGAATTTGACTTTTTCAAGTAATAACTGAGATGTTAGTAGCGCAGAAATTGCAGTATTTCTATATTACGGAACCGTTTCCAATAATGCGAGAATGTAGGAGCACTGCTAGTTTGAGAAGAAAAATGCGTGATGCGACGACGTTGCGAGTAGATGTCCTCCGAAACTCACTATAGGAAAGCCAAAACACAGTGATCTCATGAAGCCTCCACATAATTGTCTTCACATCCAACAATGAGGTATTTTTCCATCGATGCAGAACTCTTTATACAAGGTGTGTCCCAAAGGTTCTCGGAATGATTTTTTCTAGTTGGCAGCGCTGGCTGGCGGGGCGGAGAAGTTGGTGAGCGATCTGTACTTGGATTTTCTAACGTGGCGGCTGAGAGTATCTCAAAGATGGAATTCGACACTTTTGAGTCATTCTCAGTCCTGCCGCTTGATCTGCAGCACAGCTTGATGCAGTCGCGATCATGCGACATCTTGCAGAAGGACTCTCAACGAGAATGGCTCAAAAAGTCGTGCCAAATTCCATCTTGGAGATATTAATCTCAGCCGCCACGTTAGAAAAAAAAGCTATAAGCTCCGAAACGAGACCGATGTCCGTCAGCTGTGAGCAGTTGTTGAGGCAGGGTCACGCTCCGCGCAGAGGTATCCACTGCACCCTCGTCGAGTAAAAAAATTGACGTTTGTGGAGTGTTATGCATCATTCTGTGTAGAAGTGGGGAAAACGGTGCGGAGACGCTCTAAATGCTTCGGAAAGTCTACGATGACAGGGCGATGAATCGAAACAAAACAAAACTTTCATGTGACACAAGAGGTTCCGTGAAGATCGGGTGTCCGTCAACGACAACGAACGCCCGGGACACGTCGACATCACAAACGGACGACTCGGTACAAAAAGCGCGTCAAGTTGTGAACAAGGACCGACGAGGGATGCGGATTATTGCAGAGGAGTGAAAAATACACAAAACAATTGCTCACAGCATGTTAACTGAGGATCTTTCAATGAAAATTGTCAGAAATGAAATTCGCGACAATTGGATCGTGCGCCATGACAACGCAACAAGCCACATCGTGCTCAGTCTCCGAGTTGCAGGCCAAAATGGCTGTGACAATGGCTATCCTAGCCGCCGTACAGCCCCGGTCACGCATCGGAGGAATTTTTTTGCTCCCAATGATCCAAAGAACTGTGAAAGGAACTCTGTATGGGACGCTGGAGGCTGAAAAAACGACCCAGGTGCAGGGTCAGAAACCATTGACTGAATCCAGCCAATAGACAAATTGCTAGTTTAGCTGAAATATAAGCTAACATGAAAAGGGGCGGGGATATGCCGATGGAGGCGGAGAGGGACACGTACTTACGTGGTGACGAAGCCGTACGGTGGACGGCATTCGAAATGACACTCGGGATCGGACTAGAGAACTGAATGAGTGAAAAGGCGAAAAGAAAAGAAAATTGTATATGCAAGATTATTACTTTTCATTAAAAGCAATCTTATTTAAGAAGCAAGAAAGACTTGGTGTCATTTTTATAGTCGCATGCATAATGACAGTATCAGAAGTAAGCGCTATGCGAATTTCGGCCCAATTGAAGCAAAATTTCATTGTAAAAAATATATTGACCTTGTTATCAACCGAATTACCTGTATTATTGACCTAAATGATCCAGTCATAGTCCAGTAAACTTAGAAATGAAAAATGCATGTGTGATAGAAGTGGGAAATATACAAATTATCCAGCATTCGTGACTAGACATCTGATGTTTCGGCACTAAAAAATCGTCTTTTAGGTGATTAAAAAAAGCACTGAAAATTGCAAAAATAAGGAGAAAAAAGGCACTGTCATAAATTACATCCACAATAAAATTAAAAATTGTTGTAATTTTTGTCTATATTATTTTGTAAACTTAAATGCACAAAACAAGTTCGTACGTTTTAATATAAAACTAGATTTACATATTTACAACTCTTCAACATTTTATTCCTAATAGTTAACCAGTAACACATATTATCAGTAACGTTTCAAGGATCACAATTTCAGATGTGACGATTAGGAGACAAAATCAGTTCGAATGTGAAGGATCTCTCAACATCTATTGATGTGACTGGCATATATTTTAGAAGTCCAACACTAGCAACACTTCTGGGAATTTACATTTTTTTCCACTTAAAATTTCGGTGCCCTCGGTGTATCGACCATGTTCTCAGAACATGTCTGATATTTATGAAATACGGAAATGGCGAAAAATCAGTTGGTATACTTTTTCTCTTGTATTTTAAAATAGCAAGACGTGAATTGATTTCGTAATCAATGGTCACGTTGGACCATGGCCGATTTTCCGATATACATGCATTGTATAAAAAAATATAAATAAGCGGCAAATAAGTGTTAAAAAGGCATTTATGCCAAAAAAGTAAATATAAGAATAATAAAACTTAGTCATAAGTCATTTGTCATGATTCGTGCATATCTATTATCGGCCTTTAAATAAGTTCGCTAGAATAAAATAGTAATTTACCTGAACATCTCATATCTATTCATGACCGTGCCTCACCATAGTGCGAGCGGCCGGGCTGCTGTTCATCTGGGAGTATCAATAAACAGAGAGTGTGTGATTAAAAATGCGTAATTATGGAAGAGGAACGAACTCACGACCGATGTTAACGTAATAAAATCCTGGTTAAACATACGATCAGGGCGGTTAACATCACAATACATTTTAAAACATGGTATATACAGTACGGGATGCGACCACTAGATTACGTCCGAGTGCATTGGTGTCTAGGAGACAATACAGGCAAATGTTCGTATCTGGGGAGAAATGATCGTGCGGTGTCATACCGAACTACGAGAAGCATTGGGTGATAGGGCGTTGTCGAATCGAACTGTTTCACGTTGGGTGGAGGCCTTCAAATGTGGACGCGTAGCAATGTTGACTGCCGCGCAGTGGGCTTTTAGCGTCTGCTCACACAGAGGTGCAAGTGGCTGTTATCGAACACTGTATAACAAATGAAAGACGCTGGACTGTGGTGGAATTAGCCGCATGTAGTGGTATGTCTACATCGACTGTGTTCCGCATTTTACGGAATCAATTGAAGATTCGCAAAGTTTAGGCAAAGTGGGTGCCACATGCTTTAACTGAGGTGCAAAAATGGACTCGATACGAAACATGCCGTATCGATCTAGTGCGATTCCAACATTAAGGAAGTGAGTGTAGAATAGCATTACTGGAATTGTTGAAACGTGGGCATGAGCGTATGAACCAGAACTGAAGATGCAATCAATGAATGGCGTCATCGTGGTTCACCGCGAAAACAAAAGTTTCCGACAGAATCCATCACTCACGAAGGTGCTTATATTTGGCTTATGACCGCCGAAGTATTCTTGTCCTATCCGTGAGGGCCAAACTATCACTGCCACGTACTACAGTGCATCCTTGCAGCATACACTGCTTCGCACTCTGCGGAAGAAACGTCCAGGGCTTCAACAATACAATGCTCCTCCATGATAATGCAACGTGTCACGTACTACAGTGCATTCTTGCTGCATACACTGCTTCGTACTCTGCGGAAGAAACGTCCAGGGCTTCAACAATACAATGCTCCTCCATGATAATGCAACAAGCCACACTGCAGTCTGTGAAGACTGCAGACAGAAAATTGTGCGAAGGTGGGGGTGGGCGATGATGGAACACCGCCCGTACTCCCCTCATTTCAATCCGTGCGGCTTTGATCTCGTTCCACAAATGAAGATGCCGCTGGGAAGCGGCTTTCTAACCGGGAAGACTCTTAACAGCCTATCGACAAGAGGTGACGCGCATAGACGCATCACACACAGCTGATGGTATTCAACGCCTTCCTCATCGTTAACAAAGATGCGAGGACGCCTCGGGGGATTATTTTGAAGGATTTGATTGTTTATCCTCTGTTGTTAGCTCGTAAGAGTACGAGTATTACGCGACTGTTTTGTTTTGAGCGTATGTAATACGAATAAAACTATCTCTGTTTACGAATCTTTCAATGTCCTTACCCATTCCGCCTTGCACCCGGATCTCAATTTAATAATGGCATTGCGAAGAACATTCCCGCACCTTCAATAGTATATCCTTTTTTGTTTCCTGCAGTTCAATTGACTCATAAAAAATAGTTGCCTTGACCTTTGAAATGATTCTCGTATGACTTATAAACATAAAAAAAAAAATGTTCAGAGCATTGCGCACAAAACATTGGGCATTGTAAATTGAAAACGTAGGCGAAACTGTATGTGTGTGTGTGTGTGTATATATATATATATATATATATATATATATATATATATATATATATATATGAATTTCAATGTTAGTAAATTCATTTATAACATAAAACACAAACTGACATTCCGAACTTCGCGTGTCACATAACTTTTTTATACCAGCATTATAAACGACCTTTCTGCTACAATAAATATTAAAAAAAAGGGTGATTTTACGGAACAAATGCTGTTACAAGAAAAAAAATAAAGCGTATGCAACTCGTTTGTATTATTGCTTTATTGCATTCGTACAAATTTGAAAACTCGTAAACGTCGCTCCTTTTCAAAACACATACTCAGGCAATAAAGCTTAACATTATAAACTGATTGCATAAACAGCTATTAAGACATTTCTTGAAAAAAAATGTATACCTCATCATTTGAAGTGTCCCTATGTATCAGAAGATTTTCAACTGCCTCCTCAATTTTACTACGAAGCAATATCAATATTCATATCTTCCGTACCTAACCTCAAAACATGGTGCAACGCACTGCACTAACGAGCTCCTCAGTGCAGGGCAATGCGCCCTGGTTCCGTGTCATTGTGCGAATTGAAAGTGAAAATAATCACTAGCAATCGCGACAAAAACAGATTTCTGTGTTAGATTGACACAGAGTTTCCTTGACTCGTCCATCTACAAACCGAAGTAAAATACGCCAATAAGTCCAAACACACACACATGTAGAGTTGCGCAACATGGCCCAGCATAAATAATAATTTTAGCAGTTAGCCGTGGACGACAAATCTCCCTGCTCGGTGGGAAGCCCCCATTTTCTCCCACACGCGTGTTTCAACCTACAGGAGGTTTGCCGACGCGGCCAGAGTTGGGCATCCGTACAAGAACTCACACCAAATGGGACACGGTCATCGTAGGAGGGCAGAATGGCATTAATTAGGATGTCACTTGACAGCTGACAACAACGTGCCGTCCAAAACTGGAACATCATTCTCGACTTTGTTCTTCAGGTTCGAGAAACCAATACTACACAGAAATCAGCCATTGAGCAAACAAGTAAAACAGCATTTGAGAGACAAATTTTAAACTATTTGAACTAAACATTCATAAAAACACTTCACCTGAACCTTACCGGAAAACGCATTCGGTAACGGGCTTGCGAAAAATATCCTTAACATTATCCTGCCCAAGGCCTATCCCCCCACAACTGATTATCTTCCTTCCTCCATAGCATCTTCGGAACCACTTACCTTACCCCCTGAACTTAATCATTGTACTAAATGTACATTTCGCATTATTCCTCCCTATATGTGGTCCATCCTGCCTCACCCCCTCACTGCTGCGTCTCGATACTTTCTTCTGTCACGCATTAAGGGTAAAAAAAGTGTTAAATAAACAGCAACTATTGCTAGATGCAACCGAAAAATATCCGGTAGGTAAAAATGACAGAAACATCTATTTTTCCCCTTCAAGATGTTTTATCAATGATTCAAAATAAATCACCTATTGGAATTTTTTAGATCTTTGGAAAGCTTTTGACGTCATTCACTATAACATATTCCTCAAATCTTCCCTCATGCGGAATTCGTGGTATTTGCCCTAGATTGGATATCCTTTATCGATTGCACAGAGTAGAAATACCGATCTAGCAAGAAAGATTATTTTATCATCTTTCCAACGTTTTGGTACTTCGGCATGGCGTCCCGCACGATTCAATCGTTGATGTTATTTTCTTTTATAGGTAAATGAAACGCCCTCGACAATACCGGAATAATAGTTTTCATTTCTAATGATACGAATGTTCTTTGCGAAAAAAAACAACTATTTAAGATGTTTCAAATTGATTTCGTAATAACAAATTAATAGTTAACGAAGAAAAATGTTTTCAAGGCAGTTTTGCATTTCAAGCGGGAACCGTCTCCGCTACTGAAATTGAATATACAATTGGCTGGTGGCAAGGTAACACAATTTCCGGGTCTTTCAATTCAAACTTCAAATGGAATATCCATATAACTGAATTCACAAGTATTTAGTTAAATTTTACTTCTCTTTCCAATTCTTCGCCAATTGAACACGGGGTTCCACAAGGTTCGATCTTAGGTCCTACCCTCTTTCTGTTGTACGTAAACGATATGCCCTCATCTATTAAAAATGGAAGAACAGTTGTTAGCGGATGACACGAATGTTCTTTGCTAAAAAGAAACAAATGGTACAATTTCAGAAGTTTCAAATTTGTTTCGTAATTACAAATTAACAGTTAACGAAGGAAAAACTGTCTCAATGCAATTTTGCGTTTCAAATCGGTAAACGTATCCTCCATTGCAAATGAACAATATGCAATTAGCTGATGTTAAGGTAACAAAATTTCTAGGTCTCTCAATTCAGTCAAACCTCAAATGGAATGTACATATAACAGAATTAAACACTAAATTAAGCTCATTATGTTACGCATTCAGAATTCTTTGAAATTGTCAGCCTTCATGCAGCTCGTTGCGTGTATTTTTCAAATGTACATTCCCGCCTGAGATATGGCATAATATTCTGGGGAAGCTCATCCTTTAGTGCCCAGGCATTTAGTTCAAAGAAAATTATCCGAATAATGAAAAATGCCATCCACGTGATCCCTGCAAGCCTCTTTTCATTGGGCTTGAAATCTTACCATTGCTTTGCCCATTTATTTACGAATCAGTATTTGTCAAAACTGACTTACTTAACGATGGGAACATATTTTCATGTAATACTGATATTTATAGTTACAACACATGACGTAGAAATCATGTTCATCAAGTGTATCAACAGCTCACTACAAGAAATTCACATACAATACACGTACCTTACAACGCTTTTCCAGATGAAATTAAATAATTAAAATTGGTACACAAATTTAAGTTAAAAGTAAAATCTTCTCTGTTTCTCTGCTACATAACTGCTTCTATACAATTAGAGACTAAATTAATTGATCGTCAAAAAGAAAAATAATGTTTATTTTAACAAAACAATGATGATAATGAATTAGTTTACATTTGCATTGCATAATTTTAAAAAAAGACTTAATATGCCTGTAACAAGTAATGTACTTCAGCTTTCGGGTCAATGACCCCCATCTCGATCGGGATTTTGTCCAGTTCCCCTGATCCTTCGAGCACATACTGAGATGGCCCCTTGATTTGCTCCCCCTTACATCACATAGTTTTTTACTGTTTTTGACTAAATAAATTCATTATGTTAAGCAATTCTTTCAAATTGCCAGCTTTTATATTGTTCGTTGTGTAGTTCGCGAATGCGCATTTCCGCCTGAGATATGGCATAATATTCTGAAGAAGCGCATCATATAGTATTCAGACTTGCAGAAAAATTGTATAAATAATAATCAAATGTCATCTACAAGCCTCTCTTCACTGAACTTGCCATTGCTTTGACTATTTATTTACCGATCGGCAGTTATTGTTCGCACTTGGACTTTTAGGTGCTAAAAAATGCGGAAAATACTTTTTGGGGCTAAAAAAGTGAGAAACATGTTAAAACAATGAAAATATTAATTTGTTATTACCCGTATGAAAACCAGTAACCAAGATTGAGAAAAGTCTCGACATAAAAATCCTCTGAGTTCTCACTGCATATTTCGTCTGCAATGTGCGAAAGTTCGGGAGCTGCTCGTGTTTGGGGTGTATGTTATCGCTCGGAGAGCCATTGACTGTATCGTCAATACTGTTAGAAATGGATCTGAGACGTTTTGACAGGCTATGAATCTGTCACCCAATCCGAGAAGTCTCACAGTAAGATGTCATGTGTGACCAACCATTGCATTCCAAACTGGCATGTATTTCACCAAACATCCAAAGACTTAAAAATACTTAAAATAATCATTTATTCATATAAAATTTAGTGAAATTTGTAAAAATACTTGTTTCGACGAAAATACTTATTTTGAAGCACATTAAAATATTTATTTTTAGGTGAAATGCAATTTGGTACGTGGAAAGCTTAGAGTACTACTGCAATTCCACTTAACATTCAATGTTGAAGATTAAAGGAGAAAAAATGTTTTTACCTAAAACTTCCACCCCTACTTATTATGAAAATCGACTTAACGGGGGAACATTTCACGCAATACAAATATAATTACAGCATACGTGGTACGAATCATATTCATAAAGCTGTTAGTATCAACTGCTCATTACAAGAAATCCACATATAATACACGTACGTTTTCTACAAGACACCATCAGATGACATAAAACAATAATTCTTTAATAATGATTTTACTTAGCACTTCAAAACTATCGATTGGAATTATTCCAATCGATACACACGTTTAAGTGCCAAGTAAAATCATTTCTGCTGCATCATTATGTCTATACACAGAGTATACTAAACATAAAAAAGGAAATTAATATTTATTGTAACTATGATATACACAATCCAGTCACATTAACGTGACTACCGCCTATGTTAGACATAAACGTGCAATAACCACTCAAAGACGATGCAGATGATACGAACATACATTACAATAAAGAAACCGTAAATAGTACAATATTAGATGTTTCAAATTGGTTCCGAAATAACAAATTAATAGTAAACGAAAAGAAAACGGTTTTAATGCAGTTTTCCATTTCCTTCAATGGAACGTCCATTTAAATGAATTGAACACAAAATTAGTTTATTATGCCACGCGTTCAGAATTCTTTCAAATTCAGTCAGCCTTCATACTGCTCGTTGTGTAGATTTCGCGAATGTTCATTCCCGCCTGAGATATGGCATAATATTCTGGGGAAATACATCTTATAACTCCCAGACTTTTAGATTACAAAAACGAATTGTACGAATAATAACCAAATCCCACCCACGTGATTCATGTAATCTAGGAATTTTACCATTCTCTGTTGATTTACGAATCAGTGGTTTTTGTCAAAAATGACTTGCTTAAGGGCGGGAATATATTTTCAGAAAATGCCGAAGTCTATTACTATAACACTCGACGTAGAAATCATATTCATCAGGTGACAGTATCAACAGCCCATTACAAAAATTCAATAAATACATGACATTATTTTTAAACGATTAAATTCAATAGAAACGTTTAAATCCAAAGTGAAATCGTTTCTGATGCATAACTGTTTCTACACAATTAGAGACTATACTGCATATCACAAGAAAAGTAACATTAATTTTAACAATGATACATAATGCATTATTTAACATTTGGACTGTATAAATGTGTATAAACAACCTGTAACAAGTATTGTATCGCAGCTTCTGGGTCAATGACCCCCATCTCGATCAGGTTTTTCGTTCATTTTCCCTGATCCATTGAGCAAATGCTGAGATGGCCCTTGTTTTGCTTCTGGACATAAATGTAACTTCATTATCTGTGCACGTCTTCTAGAATTCATTGGGAAATATAGTTATTCAAACTATCGTTTCCATGTTGTCGCGACAGGAAGTATTATTCCATGACGAAGGACATCATGGATAAGAGCCCCAAATTTTTTGCTCATTTATCCTTGAAAATAAATTTTATTACATGAGAGCTTTTTTTTTCTTCTTTTTTTTTCAAAATTCATGTAGTATATGACTTAGTGTAGGGATCACAGAATTTTGAAAATGTGCACATAATTCACTTCTCCCCATAGCACGTCATACGCAGTTTCAACTGCTTTTTGACGTAAAAAAATAGAAAAAAGACGGCAGGTGGCAGCACCAACACTTTAAAGCATGTCAAGGTCAGCAAGGTGGAAGCGGAAAACAGTGCAGTGGTTGTCCAAAAGCAGGAACTGAGGGCGTTATCGGACGTTCAAACGGGCATAATCATTGGTTTTCGTGCGAAGGGCGGAACCATTTCCGAAACGGCAGACTGTAAAATGGTCTTGTGCTGCCGTGGTTGAAGTTTAGCGTAGATGACAAAAGTGGCGATATCCAAAACTCGCACAGACGCGTCGCACCTGTCGCGCACCACGGGCCATAGATGCCAAGGGAGAACGACGGCTGCGGAGATTTGTACGGGCGATAGACATGCAACTGACCACCCTGATGAACCAAAAGGCTATCAACAACGGTTCATCGAACGTTGCTGCTTATGGGCGTCCGTAGCAGGCGCCAGGTTCATGCACCCATGCTGACTGCTGTTCATTGGCGATGAAGGCTGGAATTCGCATGCCAACTACACGTCCACTGAGTGACGTCAGGGGGCCTTTTCAGATGAATCACGTTGTCTGCTCCATCGGACACGCGGACGTTGCCGTACTCGGCGTCAAACGTCTGAACGCAAACATCCTGGAACAATCGCTCAACGGGTCGAGGCCGGAGGAGGGAGAGTGGTGTGCGGAATGTTTTCGTGGCATTCCCTGGGAGATCTCGCCATTCTGGAAGGCACACTGGATCAACAGAATAATGTCATCCGCGGGGACCATGTCCACCCCAATATACAGGTAATTCTCCTCACCAAGAAGACATATTCCAGCAGAACAACGCAATGTGTCATACAGCTTGCAGTGTACGTCCGTGGTTCGAAGAACACAAAGATGAGTTCACAATATTCTCCTGGGCACCAAACGTCCACATTTAAACCATATCGAGAATCTGTGAGACCATCTCGATCGGACTGTTCGCGCCATGGATACACAACCGAGGAACCTAGCGTAGCGGTCACGGCACTGGAGTGGGCGTGGCTACACATCCCTGTCCGTACCATCCAGAAACTAATTGACTCTCTTCCTGCACGTCTCGCTGCGG
Source organism: Teleogryllus oceanicus (assembly GCA_964035755.1). Taxonomy (NCBI): domain Eukaryota; kingdom Metazoa; phylum Arthropoda; class Insecta; order Orthoptera; family Gryllidae; genus Teleogryllus; species Teleogryllus oceanicus. Next base: position 35,160,891 of record CAXIVR010000011.1, on the reverse strand, counting down.
TCTGCGCCGCAAAAAAGGATTATTCTTGATTATGATGTGTGGCCACATTAATATGACTGGACTGTGTATAATGCATTAGTTACAATCTATATTGTATACAATTAAAAGACTATGAGAGTAACAATTCACATCATTTTCTGTGTCAATGACTCCCATCTCGATATGTTTCGCCTAGTTTCCTTATCCATTGAACAAATGTTCATATGGCTCCTTATTTTGTTCTTGAACTTAAATGTAGCCTCACTATACACACATTTTGTTCAATTCTTTTTTGCCAGTTGTGGCAGGCGTAGAACCGGGGGTATGAGTTGCAAAATATCTACCTTTACTCATCCAAAACTCACACATCCATGGCTACCAAACCAAACAAGTTAAGTACCTAGCACTCACAATTGACACAAATTTAACCTGGAAAGCACATATCACAGTACACAAAACGTACCCAAAAATTATAAAACTATCCCTTATTAAATCATAAATCTTCACTTAGCATTGAATGCGGTAAAATAATCTATAAATCAGTAATAAGACCCACACTAACCTACGCGAGCCCTGTTCGCATGAAAGCAGCCCATAGCCACCTTAACAACCAAGTTATACAAAATAAGTGCCTCAGAAAAATTACCAAAACTTCGCGGTTCATAAGCAATGACAACTATAGAGAGAATTAAAAATGAAATCCATTCAAGACTATATTATCATTTCAAAAACATTTTATGATATACTACCAGAATTCCCAGCTTCAGCAACTTACAGAGAGCAAATCACAGAGAATTCATTCACGCTACCTTAAGGACATTTTCAAGCCACCATAACTATCTGAAAATAACTTTGTCTGCCTCTGCCCCCCCTCTCTCACACACACACAATATTTGTATTGACAATGAGACCACATGATGATTCATCCTATAATGTAACAGAAATCATATATAAACGCCCTTGAAAGGCAGAAATGCCCAAGAAATAATATTTTAAAAAAATTCGCGGTTCATATCAGCGGCGTCACTGGGGGTGACACCGTCTTAAAAAACAAAATTGTTTTCAAAATTTAACCATTAATTATCCACTTTGAATAATTGTCAATTTTATTATCTAGGGGTACAATAAATGACATAAGTTATAGTTGGTGTTGTATCAATTTACAAAATGCACAATAATTGAAATATTTTCCCCTCAAGAGTATAATACACCGAACAAATATTTCACACTATCCAAAATTTGTTAAACTGAAAAATTTGTTACATTTTTATTTTGATTTTAGTATTCTTTGTAGAATTTTAAAACATCTCAATTAATTTAGTTCGATTGGCTTGGCATCGATAAGCCACAACAAAGACGGCTAAAATGTTCTATTGCACAATTCAAGCACACATTTTTCTCCAAACAATTTATGTAAAGGTCGCCTTCAGAAATTAATTTGGGAGAACTTTTTGTTTTCTGAGAGTTTTCTTAGAGATTTTGATTTTACTATACTTCGTAAAAATAAGCTGACTAAGAACGATCGATTATAACTGCGAATACTTTACGGATTACCTTCTCTTAGTTGACACGTGAATCTATCAACTGCTGCAGTATTTAAAAAAGTAATTTCCAACGAATTTATAAAGATAAAGAAGTCCTGATGTAATTTCCGGGCCAAAATAAAGTAATTACTTACATTGGTTTCAATATTTATATAAATAAAATATCACTGATCTAGCATTATTCATAGATAGCTTCAAATAAAACGAAGACCTAAAACTTGAGACAAGAAAATCTAGAAATCACAGCAAACCCACACAGTTTCTTGTACTTACCTTGCTCCATATCTGCAACTATTTAAGATATAAAAATATAAAAAATAACGCAATTTGTGCAATGGAATGATGTGCAAAAGTACATTCCTGAAAACGAAACACCATGAAATCACCTTTTGGGACAAATTATGAATCAAACTTCAGCTCAGATAATTTTCAAAACTTGAATGAATTTTGCAGATCAATGAGGCTCGTTTTGTGTAAAAGAGCCATGTACATGTTTCAATACGGGCAAAGGCTGTCTCTCTTTACAAAAAATGGAATGAATGGAAAACAATGTTACACTCCAATAATCAATTTTTCAATACAATACATAGAAATTATTACATATATTGTATCTCTAAATTAACAATTCAGAACATCTGGCATAATCACACAATTCTACAGCAATGAGTACACAAAACTAAAAGCAGCCCAAATAAATATGTAACAAGTACTTTATTCAGCACTGGGTAGTTACATAGTTCTTAACGTAAGGGGCCACTGTGATGCACGAGTACACAGGGATCTGCCAATAAACGATCCCAACCTCCAAATAAAAACACAAGGGGAAGCAGAGTACCGTGATAGTCACAAGCGGCTTCGCTGAGTTATTTTCTGAAACCACATAACCAATCGTTTTGAAGAAAATCATTTACCAATTTTCATGCGATTGCTCTTTTTTTAAAAGCCTAGCCTTCATGAATTCACGGTACTCCACCTCAAAAACAACTCACTCCCAATCACTCAAAAAGTATCTCTGCACCGAAGAGTCTGTTCTCAGCCTTCACTGGAACAATTTCTGGTGCTTGAAATACTATGAATTTGCATAACTGCAATTCGTTGTTCATTTTGTGTCCCTTGAACTTCATATCTATTCCATGAATCGAATTCGTGATAATTTGAAGTATACTTTCCTTAATTCGAGTTTCGTCAACAATCTGATTTCACATTTCTTTGTAAAACAATTTTACTTAATGAACTTTCTGTGAATGATCACTTCACAGTACTGTAAGTGCTGTCTGATGTGTGTGATACAAGTACTTCATTGAATTTTGCTTGAAAATGTACGTATAGTGCCTGGGACACTATTCACAGCAGTTCTCTAATTAGATGTTTGTATAATTCGAATTTTTGTTGGTTTCTTTCGAAATATCTCAATGAATCTATCATTTGACATTAAGTTGAAAAGAAATAAACAGAATGAATTCACAAACATGGAAAGTTGTTATGTGCAGAGAAACTTTTTCCATTCTCACTCCAAGGAAGGTAAATAGGCACTTACATCCAGAAAGAGAATTTCTCTACTTCACATTAAAACCGCAGAACTCGTGTTTCATTCAGACTAAAATTTGTTGAAATGCATTATTCTTACAAGCCACTTGGAAAATTTATTTCCTTGTTTTTAACAATTACCTTATTTCCAAATAATACCTTAAAAATGTACCTTTGAAGTAGAGAAAAATTCCTCCCAGATTTTTAACAGCCAGTCAATAATGAAAATTTCATTTTCAGAACGAGTTATTTTATTCACTATTGTGGTATAAAAATATAAAAACATAGTATCACATACCTTTTCAACCTTTTCAAAATTTCTGGCTTTCATCTGTAAACAGAGAGAAGTTTTAATGTATAAACGTCGAGACGAAATGCATACAAATTATACCTACAGTCAGGAGATAATGAAAATACTTGTTTTCAAAGCATCCAAAAATGAAAGGACCTGAAAAATATTTGTACAAATAAGATGACCTTATTAATAGCATTGAAAGAGAAAAAATCAAGCATTGTTAAAAACGAAACAAAAAGTAAAATTATTATTGTATGAATTCATTGTTAATACAATTTATTCGTGAAGGACTTTTTGCAAATGACTTAATAATGGTTTCTGGTATTTCAATGAATATATGAATGTATAAGTAACTTTATACCTTATATTGTAAAGATTAATATATGCCTATAAAACCTGCACACACGTTTCAGCAGACAATCAAATTTTTATGAAATTTTCTGTGATAATATTAACTAGGAATAGTTAGATATGACCCTTTCATCTTGAAATTCCATAAAAAACAACTTTATGATAACATTTGGTTCAATGCAAGACTCAACGTATTGCAGAGTAGCGACGCAATACCCCTTGGTTGAGCGAGGTCGCCGCTTCCAGACTCCTTGATGTATGATTTCCAATCCACTCATGATATTACGAAAGCGAAAAGTCGGACCGGTGGCCAGATTACAAGGCAAATAAGGAATTTTTTTTCAATGTTTTTATTGAACAACCACCTACAAGACGCATCCAGAAAGTACATTTCCCTAGGTTGTGAACAAAATGAAAGCACAATTTAATTGAAAAACTTTATTGTAGTACACATTCTTGTACTACTTTTTTGACACAACCATCAGCACAGAGACGTTTCTCATTGTGTGGTATCAGCATTTCGTAGAAGTCTGCTGCCTGGGATATGTACCAGTGACTGACGGCCACCTGCACCTCCTCGACAATGTGTCAGGCGAAATGCTGACAGGACAGGAAGTTAAGGTAGATGGAAATCAATGGGAGACGAAATTCGAACTATAGGGTGTTTTAGTCTATCACCTCCCAACGGAACTCCTGTCGAAGATCTGTAGAGAGCCGAGCATTATCGTGCAGGAAGACATCCGCAATGATAATCTCGCGTAGCTTCTTCTAAATGGCACTTCCCGAATTCAGAAGCGTTGAACAGTAGCATTCAGCGTGTCTGCTTTCTACGAAATTGTTTTCAATCGTTGACGACCTAGGAAAATACTTTTTGTATGCGCCTTGTCCAACACATACACATTACTTTCCACGTAAGCGAATCACCAAGTACATTCAAACTATTGTTTTAATCCCTGCCTCACAGACCTCTACCGACAGTTCGTGGAAGAAAGACGTGACGGTATTTTGGATTCTTTATTACTATAAAATTTCTGGCATCCCTAAAAGTCATTCATCTGCTTAAAAAAGTACTAATCAGAATTCACATACAATCTACGTACATTTTTATAACACATTCCCAGATTACATTAAACGATTAAATTCGACACACAAATTAAAGTGTCAAGTAAGATATTTTCCGCTGCATAACTATTTGTACACAATAATTGTACGTATCATCGAGCATGAAAAATATTAATTTTAACAATGATATTGAACGTACATATCACCAGTTGCACTGTCTGATTCTAAACAAGTATTCTACCTCATATTGATCGATGAGTGAGTTTAAGGACGCTTCAACAGCTAAGGTCATTGAGTGTTGACTTCGCTGCCCGAGTCAGCTATTTCAAAAATAACCAAGATACAACGACGAACCAATAAAAGATGGATTTGGTGTTGGATGTTCATTGTCAGTGGGTCGCAAGACCAGAAGGACGAGATGGATTCTAGAGAGCTTTTGGAAGCACTGCAGATTACTTAATGACACTGATTCAGCAAACTTGAGTGCCTCCAAGAGCGCATAATTCTCGGCAGTGTAGTCGCTGAACGAAGAGTAATCGAAAACTCCGCGTGGCACTACGGCAGTAGAAGGCACAACCTACTTTGCGATTTTGGGAGGAACCATCGGTGGACATGAAGCTATGGCCAGAATACATAGATTTCATTGCCTGAAACTTCGTTAGAAATGCACTGGGGGAAAATGAGGATTGAGGAAGGTTCGACAATGTAAGGTCCATTATGGGCCGGAGAAGTTTTCAAGGGGAAACAAGGTTTCGGGGAGTTTCATTGGGTTACGTAATTTTATATTAAGCTTCTGTAATGACGTACGGAGACGGATTCCCGGAGGATGGGGTAACGATGGTCTAAGTGCATATGAAGTCAGTTGGGTTGGGTGGAGGACTGCTTGGCGTGAAGGGGTATCCACACTGGATAATTTCGTACCATATGAGGGAATCAAAATACCTCGCTTTCGGCTCAGAGAAAATTCTCTACCCTCGGCCAAGAGGCATTCAATGCGATTCGTCAGGTAGGTGCCTGTACTAATCCTTACACTGGCATAATGTGTGGTATTTAATATTTGGAGGGTTAGAGACTCTCTCCATACACAATGCATCTAATCCAAAATAGGGCGGTAATAACACGGTGTCTGCCCCACAAGCTACCAGCAAGTGTGCGAAGGAGATTTAAAGGTGATATACATCGGCCCTGCAATTTACGGATGTCTTCGCCAAGTTAAGATCCTGTCGAATGTAAGTTCGCAGATTTCACAAAAAGATGACCCCACCCCAAGAAAAAGATCAGGATAGTTATGGAAATGATGAATCCTGAAAAAAATGTATGCAGTTGTTTTTTGATGTGTAGAACTCTTGAATCTTGTTTCATCGCTCCGTTCCTGCAATTTGTTGAGGAAAATCTATAACCGACTATCTATAACTCACATGCTCTTGGTGGAGCAAAAAATGGCAAAGTCGTCAACGAAGGTCGGCCGGCTCTCGAATTATCAATGCTATACTGTTGATAGCAACGGCAGAATGACGTTCAAAATTGATCCCTGAAATTGATCCCCCGTTTTCTAACTGGTGACTTGCGGATACTCTGTCACCAAGGCGGACGCGGAAGAATCTTGACCAAAGAAAGACTACTAAAAACCTGGCAGCCGACACTTAAGACCACAAGAATATAAGATGCGAAGAATCCTCCAAGTGGTGTCATATGGTTTCTATATCAAAGAAAATTGCTACCAGGTGTTGACGTAGCACGAAAGAAGTGGAGATCTGTGTGGCAAGGGTGACAAGTTGGCCCATGGTTGTCCTGTTGTTCCTCAAACCACACAGAATGGGTGTAAGTAGGTTCCTCTGTTGCAAAAGCCAGACCAGACGCGTTTTCACCATTCGCTCTAAAAGCATGCAAACACAGCTTTGAGAGAGATTGGACACAGTAAGTTGACGGGTTTGTTCTGTCCTTTCCGTCTTTGGGAATTGGAATGATAATCGCTTAGCGTCAAGTCCTAGGAAAGATAGGCTCCATTCAAATCTTGCTGAAGATACGGAGGAGAAAAAAAACAAACTTCGAGTCGAAGTCCAAGTCCAATCTGCCATTTTCCGAACTTAGTTTTCAAGAAGCTTGGGAGTGAAAGGAAATGGATATTTTCTCATAGTGACAGGCTAATATTCCTCAACTATTTCTTCTAGAGAAGCGAGGAGATTTCCATTTATGAGAAGTGCTGGGATAGGGGAAAAACTTCCTCTGATCTGCTGGACCTTTTGCCGTACTACTTTTGGGGATGAGGGGGTATAGCAAGAAAGAGAAGAAATATAGGCTCTTCAGGAAGCGGTCTTACTTTCCCGTATTACTAATCTAGCTCTGGCTTCCTTTCTCTTATAACCAATCAGATTTGTGATGGTAGGGAAACTATTGGGCCTCGCCAGAGCCCACTTTCGGTCACGCACCGCGGCCATTCCACCAAGGCACAAGGACGTGTCAGGGGCGGCCCGCAGACTTCGGGATTAAAATAGTAGCTGCGGAAAGAAGGGCGTCGGTGAATTGGACCACCAAGGCATCGCCGTCACTTGCACAATTGTCTGATATTCTAATTTTCTTCATGAATTTATCCCAGTTAGCTCGATGGATTATCCAGCGAGGTGGATAACGTCTACACTAGGAATATCAAAGGGAGTGAAAGTAGGGAAATGGTCACCCCTATGTACGTCATCGAGAACAGTTCATTCTAGGACGGTAGATAGACATGGCTGCAGACTGCCAGATCGAAGGAGAATAAAGTGTTTAAAGCCAAGGAAAAGTGAGTATAATTCCGAGATTTCAGAAGAATTAAGTCCTCTTAAGGTCAATAATATTTTCAAATATACTACCTCTCGGGAAGGACCACCCCAGGCGGGATTGTGGGCATTCAAGTCTCCAACAATAAGGAAAGGTTGAGACAGCTGGGAGATTACATCTTCAAGTGGTTCCTGAGATACGGTTGCACAGAATGAGCAGAGCTGGAGGTAAATTCAGACGTACGCACAATTTCTGAAGATCAGTTCGGATAATGTGCTCCTCAGAAAGCACGGAGTCGCAGATAAATACCGCGACACCACGAGCGCAAATCCCGTCATCTTAGTCGAACGGGTAATTGTGAAAACCGTGAAGAGAGGGAATTTTGAGGTAGAAGAGTTTCCTGCAAGTAGATAAGCGGGTTATGGCGGAAGATTAACCCTAATTCGTCTAAATAGGAACGGAAACCTTTTATATTCCACGAGATAACCATGGTTGAAATTGAGGTGGGTTTCTTCTTTTTCATCATTCTGTGCTTTGAGCAGTAGCAGGCTGGTTTTCGTCCACAGCAGTGCGCTGACTACCGCTAAAGAGGGCAACGTTGAAGGAGAAGCCTGAGCTGTGATTGGTGATCGAGATCTAGAGATTTCGTTGGCGCACGAATTTAAGTATTTATTGTTGCTTGGTTTATCGTATATTTTGGTGTATTAGATGTTTTCGTGGGCTTGCTTACCAACGGATTAGAGTTGGTGATTTGAGTAAATTCAAAGGAGACCTGACAAGCTGCGACGCATATACATGGTAGTTATTTGTTTTGCAGCTCGATGTTGCCTTCGCAGACTTCACGTTACTGGAGAAGGACTAAGAGACATCTACAAGGTTTCTCACCAAGTAACGGTGTTTACCCTCAGGAAGTTACGCTAACGACGATCTTCTGAATCTCTCTCCTTTAAAAGTGTAGGGCACTTGGAAGTGTGCCGCATTGTCTCCTTCGCAGTTCACACAGTGCAATGTTGTAGCGCAGGGTTCAACTCAATGTTCTGACCTGCCACACTTAACGCATACCGTGCTAACTGCCATGCAGCGTGTTTTTGGCATGCGTACGGCCGAACCTTTGGCATTTAAAGCAGCGCAATGGGTTCGGGACATACTGCCGCAGGCGAAGATTGTAAAAACCGCAGAAGACCCTTTCTGCAATGGCTGGGAGGATTGAAAGTATGGAACAGAGTAGATACGGGAATCTCTCTCCCGTTCTCCTTCCTCTTGATCCTCAACACCTCGGTGACACTTTCGCTCTTGAAAAACGAGCATTTCCTCTCTCTCAGACACAAAATCATAATGGTTGACCACTCCCTTACAGAGGTAAGGGTAGAGAAAATGTACCACGTGGTGGCCGGCAATCTGCTTAGTTTTCAGTACCTTCTCGATCTACTCGTCGGTGCGCGCTTCAAAGAGAATGGCACCATTCCTTCGCTGCACAACCGCCTCGATCTTTCCGAAAGACTTTTCGATTTCTCATGCAAAACGGACCGCACTGACTTGAAAATTTTCTTTCCCGACGCATGACATAAGATATCGCGTTTTTTATAGTTTATATATCCTCTTCTCTAAGGAAAAAGCTACTCAAATCGACCTGGGGAGGAGGGCAGAAAAAGTGGTGGCGTATCCTCCGTGCTCCCCAGCCACCATGGACTCCACCAAGGGGACATCCCCTATCGTTAACCAAACTATCGTTAACCATGTTCTTACTCATGAAGTCGACTCCTTCACGAACGATGAGGGATAATAACTAAAATCAACAGCTGATTTGCCTTTGCAAATAGTTTTTACTATACTGGAGCGATTTTTTTACCCATTCTTCCCCCCAAAAAGTTCATTTCCATTTGTATTCAGAATTCAACTTGTATATGGGTTAGGTTAGGGATCACAGAACTTAAGAAAATTTGCACAGAATACCCTTCTCCCCACAGTACGTCCCACACAGTTTTCAACTGTTTTTGATGTTAAATAAATGCTCAGATGCAGCCAAATCTGGCTTGTCGGCTGGGTGAAAATTTCTCAGGCGTATTGAAGAAATTGTATTTTGGCTGAAACATGAAGTCACATGTCATCAATCATCGTAGAGGAAGAGCAGGATGTCAGACAAGTCCTCGCCACCTATTCTCAATAGCTCTTATAATTTATTTGGCTTTCACATCAAGGGTTAGGCGGTTTCTCAAGGAAAGAAATCAATCAGTAAAAGACGATTTCCACCACCCACCCTAGAGCCCAGATTTGGGTCCCTGTGATGATCACATATTACACAGAGAAAATGACGATCAAGCAGTGTGGGTGGGCAAATTTCCCTCAACCAAAACACCCACCCGCTTTTTTAAAAGTAAAAAATCTTAAAACTAGGGATACTTCAGAATAGTACAGTCTATCTCGTACTAGTTTTCTAATCCCACGCTAGCTTTTCAGCTTTACCCAATCCTACTCACAATTACCATTGTTTGGCACCAAAGGGGCAATTTCTCACATTTTATCAATTGTTGCGTCCCCTAATGGTAGAAGTGAACTACCACTTTATATTATAGAGAAGTAAAACCTGATTCCACCTGCAAAGTTTCGTTGAAAAACTTGGAGCCGTTTTAAGAAAATTTCATTTGAGCGTTTCTGAAAATACGTCATTTTGAAATCATTTTCAAGAGACAAGTGTTGAGTTTTCGACAAACTTCGTTAGAAATCACTTTTACTCACAAATACAATGAACAAAAATTACATTTGAAAAAACAAAAGATAATGGAAGAGGAAGGCTCTGTATACTGTTGACACTTGTAGAGTGACTGGAGAACTACGTAGTATAGCATCATCATTGCATTCCCTCAATGGCCGGTGACTTCAGTCATAGAAGTTTCCCGAGGTGAAGATTTGCAGTTAGTAGTGAAAAGTTTTTGTAGCTCTGCACTGAAGTGCAATTTTCTTCGGCATATCTTGTCATTATCCAACAAATGTAGGAGGTAAGCTGACATTCAAATATTGCAGTTTTTTTCGTATTAGTGAGAATTTGACACAAAATCCCATGTGCGGTACGATATGTTGGCAAAATCTAAGATAGCGTGGCGATTCTAATAGAAGACACTTGATTATGAGACCGTCTCATATTACTACTAGACTGGTTTAATGACTGTAAATTGTCTAAAGATTATATGGGTGAATTTCGGATTCAGGATATCTTTTGCAGAATGTGGGTCCACAGTGATTGTTCCGGCCCAGAGAGTGTAGCCTACATTTGTGATTATTACAAAACCAAGTGATTTGCAAATATTTCTATATATTATATACGGTGTAAGACAATAAAGCCGTTTTGTAACTTTTGGAAAATCCAGTTTGTTTACTGCACATAAAACAGTAGTCACATTACTATTACAACGTCTGTCTGTGCACAACATTAGCGTATAAACCGTTCAGCCGCTTTTCTCCAAAACTGATACTCTCCAATCATTCTGGCTGATGTCGCGGATCCTGGAATTTCAAACCGATATTTTAACTGTTGGGAATACGTTACATGAAGTCCCTCGAAAATTTAAAAAAAATGGCTCCAATTTTTTTTTTATTTTTTTGTTGTTGAATTGTGTGAAGGACGTTTAAGAGAATGGTTCAGGTCTCATTTTCTTTGAAATCCCCAAGTTTTATCGAAACTTGCCAAATTATAATTTAAAACTACAAATTGCAGTTAGAGATTTTTTCCTCATACAAAGTGTTTACTAAGTTGGCTCGTTAAAAAGGCCAAATACACTTCTTTGTAAAAGTAATTATCGAGTAATTTGCGGTCGAAATTTACGAATTTTTTCCCCAAAAACTGCTCCAAATTTTTTCTTTAAATTTTCTCCACTTATATAATAAGGAACGGTAAAAAAATATGTAGCTAATTCCATTTTCGGACATCGCTCGGTTTTTCGAAAATCGCAAAAAATTAATTTCAAAACTACAAACCTGAAGATAGACATGTTTGCCTCAGACAAAGACTATTCTACAAAATTAATCTTTAAAAAAGATCATGTACAATTTTTTGGAAAAAAAAGCGAGTACGGGCCACGATAAAAATTGAATGATGTGAAAAATAATTTAATTATAATTACAATTAAAAATGCCAATATTCATTATATTTTTAACATTCTCGCACTTTTACTTTTTACTTTATTCTACAATTTGGATTCTCAATGTATTGATGTATTTCTTTCAAGTAATTCGCAAAGTTTTTTTTCTTTTCTTTTTTTAATTTATTGTCTTACTGTTCCACATACATTCATGTTTTTCAGGGTTGTGAATAGAAACATACATAACGTATGGTTTATTTCCTATCTGTGGGTGCCCTGAATGGGTTTGTTCAATGTTTTTGGTTTATGTTGAAAAATTTTAATTATTTTTGAAAGAAAATTGAAATTACAGAGAATGATCGTTGATATTATTCGATTGAGGATGTATCATGAGGTCAATTTCCTGCTGATTTATGGTGGTCGGAATCTGTCTTTAGGGAAGTGTAAATATAAATACTGTATTAACAACGTGAGAGATACTTTAACACAAGATGTGATATAGAATAGCACAGACATTCTCGTACTTCTCTAATTTCTTTTGTCTGCTATAGATTTTCGGTCTTATTCCAATCACCACCCTCCTGTCAACATTTGCCACCCAAACTACATTTCTTTTCAATTTTTCGGTCCCCTATTGGTAGAACTGAAACATGACTTGAAGAATATTATAGAAGAGTAAAGCCTCATCCCATGTTCAATTTTTTGTTCAAACATTTAGAGCCTTTTTGAGAAAATGTCATTTGGGTGTTTCTGATAATGTGCATTTCAAGCTCTTTTTAACCCCAAAACGTTTGAGTTTTCAAGAAACTTCACCCGCAATTATCTTAGGTAATTGACTATAAAAGCAATGTAAAAATTAACGGCGTGACATTTAAAAAAATGGCATTTATGAAATTATTGAAAAAAGAAATGAGGTGAAAGTGCCATTTGTCTTGTTTTCATTCCATTTAGCACTATATGTTCAAAACATTTAAAGAAAAAATATGGAGTCGTTTTCGAAAAAGAAAATGGCGTTTTATCTTTTCTGAAATTACGGAATTTTAAACTCATTTTCACAGAAACCTTTTAGAAGTTTTGAGAAACTTCATAAGATATCGTTTGAATCACGTGTACTCATTAATGCAATAATGAATACACATCGCCGGCAATGTAAATATTAAATGCCTGACGTCGTTGTCAGAAAAATTACATTTGTATATTTTTTACAAAAAAACAATACAGCAAAATAGCTTTTATATTATGTCACAGTACATTTAGCACTACACCTAGCAACAACGTAAAGAAAAGAAGTAGTGCTACAATAGCACGTACTTTCTCGCGATATTGTTAATGGCTATTTAACATTTTAATATGAAAATTTGTGTCTTAAACATCAACTACCATTCGACAAATTCTTAAACAAGCGTGAAAAATACATAATTTTACTTTCTCGAATACATACGTAGATACGGAGTAATATACGTACTACAGAGAAAGTTATGTAATGCTGCGGAAAATCGATTTCGAGATTTCAACGAGAGAAAAAAAAAAGAAAAGAAAAGAAAGGGGGAAAACCCCGATTTGCGGTCCCTTGTACCGAAAAAGTGTTTTTTGTTTTGTTTTGTTTTGTTTGTTTTTTAACATCCGTCTGTGAACACTACTAGCGCCTAAACCACACGTACGATCTTTTCCAAATTGAAGAAACCCAGATCCATCTGGCTCTAGTTGAAGCATTGAAAAACATTCTTTAAAATTTGAGGGAACTTTACATGAAGCCCTAGGAACATTTTCAAAATTTTCTCAAAAACTGCTCCAATTCTTTTCTTTAAATTTCTTGTAAGAATAGAGTAAAATATACTTACGAAGGTGATATAGGTCCGATTTTCACGGTTAACCATGAAGTTTCGAAAATTGCCAAAATTTGAATATTTTCGTACTCTTCCTACAACTACAAAATTGAAGACAGATTTTTTCTTCAAATGAAATTTGTTGTCCATAAATAGTTCTTTCATAACGGTCAAATCAATTTTTAAAAAAATGTATTAGTTTTCGTGCAATATTTGCAATTTTAAAAAATTACAAAATCAAGATTTTCTCAAAAACGGCTCCAAATTTTTTCTTTAAAATTGTTGTAGGATTAGGGCCAAGCAAACCCTATACGATAACATTAATGCCATATTGCTCTATTCTTTCTTTTTTCAAATTTTTTTTTTTTAACTTGTTTCTCACGTCAGTCATACTTACTTTAGAGGCAATTTCGTCACAGTATTATATTTATTAGTACATGAGCTTTAAATAATGCCAAATAAAGTTTCTCAAAACCACAATAGTTTCCTGTAACAATGAACACAAAATCCCACATTTTCAGAAACGCTCAAACGCCATTTTCTCAAAAATGGCTCCAAAATGTTTCTTCAAACTTTTGCAAGGGACAGTGGTAATGGCACTGTTTTGTAAGATGTAAAGTTCATTTTGATCTATTCTTGTTTTTTTTAAACATTACAAAAAATGTAATTTTTTTAAATATCTCTCACTCCGTTAATATGCACATTTCAATGAATTTGTACACATTCTTTCATTTGTGAGTGGAAGTGCTTCAAATGACTTCTAATGAAGTTTTTCGAAAATTCAATAGCTTCTTGTAAAAAAGAGCTTCAAATTTCGCATTTACAGTACCGTTTAACGCCATTTTCTTAAAAAATGGCTCCAAATTTTTCAATTAAAATATTTATTTAGGATGAGGTTTTAGCATTCTTTAATATTCTTAATTTAATATTTGGGTTCTACTACTTGGAAACCGAAAAGTTGAGAAAATTTTAAAAAGGCATTCTTTGGGCGGCGATAGATGGCAGCAGGCAATAAGGAGCGGCAAGACTGTACAGTACTAGTTCACAAAAAGGAAATTAGAAAACTTTACTACGAGAAAGTCAGTGCCATTCTGTAGCACCTCTAGTTTTAAATTCAAGTGCTTAAGCGAAAACAGCTTTCTGCCATTTAATTCAGTGCATTCACATTCTACATAAATGTACCAACGCTGCATGATGCGTATTTTAGCTTTAAATGAAATTAATTAATATTAATGCGAACAAAAGCCCTTTTGCGGCATTACAATGGGTCACAAGCAACCATGACTGGTATTCGTATTATATTTTGCCAATCAGCATTATAGATACCGCTAGCAAGAAAACGAAAACGGATAGAAAAATAGACGTTTTTTACTTTTTTACTTACATTACTCTTCATTCCCACATTTTATTATGCAAAGCGAAATCTAAAATAGGTTTGAAATGGTTTTTAAAATATTAATTTTAAAAGGTATAACAGCTCGATTGCAAGAAACGAACAAAGAAATATGAAATAACACAAAAATTCTAACTTAAGTAGCATCCAACTGCCTGCCAATCCCATTTTATATTCACGAAGCGCAGTAAATTCGGAGCGGACGGTTTGACTCCAGTTACTAAAAAATACTAATATTTTAAAAAAAATCAACATGACCTTATTTGAACAAGTGTTTTTGATTAACACATTTCATGAAGAAGAAAAATTGTATCTTCAAAACTGTAGTTGTAGGAAGCCACCGAAAATTTTTTAATTTTTTAAATTTTGGAAAAATCAGGCATTTCAAAGAACACGAGACATACACCATTTTCATAAGTGTCTTTCAGGCATACTAAGGTCCAAATTAAATCAAAAGATTGTAACTGCATTTGAGAAAAATGGTAAAAAGGCCAATACAAATTGCCTACGACAAAATTTAGCACAAAATTATCGTTTTTTCGAAAAATTGAATACAACATTCTTTTTAGATGAGGCTAAAACAGCAGGTACTTTCTCGCACATAGTAACAGATATGCGACATAATTCCACAAATGCTGCTCATATCCATCTCCGTCATCACTTGCAAATCTCTTTACAAATCGTATAACAAAACGTACGAAAAGTAATTCTTTTTAAGTTAATACATCAACACAAATGCGACAATTAAATGCGTATTTTTGCTTTTAAAAATTTAAACTTAATAACGGGATCCATGGGTGGCAGTCTCTAGAATTGGAATCAATCGTGTGAATGAAACATGTATATTAGAAGACCATTGGTATTGTAGCACTGGATGGTTTAATTTACCTTTCTTTTGAAAGAGAAAAACGCCTAAAAAAAAAAAAAAAAAAAATTTATAGATACGTTCTATATAACGCGTTTAAATATGCGCAACCAGTAAAAATATGTATTTATTTATTTATTTAGTCAAAAACAGTCAAAAACTGTATCTGAGGTATGGGCGAGAAAATCATCTGCGCACGTAAATCATCTACGCATGTAATTGTATCAAATTCCGATGTCTAATAATTACCATAAAAACTATAAAACTAAACAAAAACTTATTAACACTAGAAATACAAAATTTAAATCCACAATTTACATCCTCGTTGTCGATACCACCTTTCACAAGAAACACTCATCTAGAAACACTGCCCGACAATGAGTGTTCCTATGAACTTCACGCCGCATCGCGACGTTCCTATTGTTAAGTTGCAACTCTTCATAACCAGTATTGGCGGATAGTTGGAAAGTGAATCTCAAATTATCTTATACTTTAAGTTCATACAAAATTGTCGTAGTCGATACTTTCAACTCATCTTTTATATTATCTTTAAATCAGTTTTTTAAGAGAAAAATCTAATTAGGTTAATTTCAATTACGGCTTGCGGGTTGGTTGAAAGAAAATACATCAATACATTGGGAATACGAATTGTAGAAGTAAGTAAAAAACAATAGGATTTTCAATAGTTAATTATAATTACTTTAACTATAATTAAATAATAATTAAAATTAAAATGAAAGTCAGCAGCACGGCGCATAGCCATCAAGAAAAATCGGAGGAATGAAAATAGTAGAACTGCCTCCATTCACTTCGCAAATTACTTTTATAGATTGACACCGCCACAAACGATGCGCGGGAAAATCGATACCATTTCGAATTCTTTCAAATTTCCGCAAAGAAAACTCAAATTTTCGAAAAATTGAACACGCACTTTTTTGAAGATGTTTTTATTGAGCGCATTTTATTAAGAAAAAAAAATCTTCATAACTGTAGTTGTAGATCCGGAAAAATTGTATTTTTGCAATTTCCGAAAAATCAGGGACTTCAAGGAACACGAGACCTCCACCGTTGTCTTAAGCGTTGTGTCTGCTATACGAGGTCAAAATTTAATAATAAATATTTACGATATAAGTGTCGTAAAGCATCTGATTACAATACTAGATAGGAAAATTGCCACCGAGGCCGTTAGGCCGAGCCAATTAGTATTAATTTTTTTCACCCATAAGTGGCGACATTGTTCTCACAACGACTTTACCTAATAATTGAAACACACTTGAAGTATACTTTTCGACATCAGTGAATATAGTTCTGATTTGGAAATAGAAATAGTTGCTTTAGAAACATTGTCACTCAACAAATCAAGAAATATGAGCGTGAGTATTAAATTTTTAGAGTTTAGTGTAAAAAAAGTTCATTCCATTCCGAAATATCACTTAATAACAGTGATATCAAATGTAAAACTAAGCTTCCACGGCTAGAGATTATGTCTTCTTGGCTGTCCGGGTGACGCCGCGTCGTTGGTTGAGAAGCCGACGCGCTGGCTTCCTCAGGGCAGTGACACGGCGGGGGCTGCGCGACCGGCATTATTTACCGGTATTATAAAACGTACAGCCAAGCCAAGAAAACATTGACATCAATAAGTTTACTCAGTTGTTATTGTTATTATTCATATTATTGTTATTATTATTATCATTATTATTAGCCCATAACATCCCGTAAAGGGCAAAGGCCTGCTTTAGCAGGGTTACAGTAGGTTGATATTCAATTTCACTTAAATCGATTAATAGCACTGTGGATTATCGTCTTCTTTTTGCTGTTCATATCCCAGTTGCCTCCATGTTGTTCTCTCTTGGGCCAGTCTCGTCCAGATGGGACCAGCTGCTTTGCATAGCTCGTCTGTCCATCTTCTCCTCTGTCACTCTTGGTTTCTCCACCCATACCGAGGGTTCCAGGTTGTTGTAGTGTATGCCCATCGTTACTGGGCTTGCCTTATAATATGTCCTCCCCAATGCCATTAGCTTATTTTGGCTTGCTGTACTGCATCTTTAATTTTAGTCTTTTTTTCTAATTTCTGTAGATGGTATTTTCTCTAGGAGCGAAATATTTAACATTTTTCGTTCCATTTTCCTCTGGCATCGTTGTATCCATTTTATTTGTATTACTGTTAAAGACCATGTTTGTGATCCATAAAGCAATATCGGCAAGATGTACGAGTCCATTACTACCTTTTTAATTTGGAGGTTTATCTTTTTATCTAGCAAAATGAAAGAAAGGCTCCAGAATTTTCTCCATGCTAATGTAGTTCTTCTTCTTCTTCTTTCCTTATCTCCTCTATTTGTAAATGATATTAGCTTGCCCAGATAAACATTCTTGCACATATTCTATGTTGCTGTTGTTCACTATAGAACGATTTTCCTAAGGATGAGCCAAAGTGACAGTTCGTGAAAACAAGTGAACATCACATGTATTTCAGAAAAGTATCCCTCCGCCGCGACAGCTGTTCCTTCGTAAAATGCTAATGGCACCTGTGAAAACACCCCTATGCAGAAGTCTAAGAGTTTCGCTGAGGTATATGTACGTACGTGAGTCCGGGAAATATTTAAATTTAATTACGTAGGTGGAAAAGCTCTTAACATGCTCTCACAATCAGTAAACGAAAACTGCCACGAATGTAAATAGAAAGAAAAATGATTTTAAGCCGGAAATACGTCCACCGGTACGCATCTCGCATTCAAGTCTTGGTTTTAAAATAAACATAATATTTATCACACAAAAAGTAAATTCAATGTAACATATAAAGAAAAACATTTTTACAGAAGAGCACATTACACTGCACTTCCTAATATAAATTATTTCTCGCGGCGCACTATACAAGACGAAAGGGAAGAAAAGGAAGAAATCCAAAATATTCTCACATGAAGAGTGGAAAAGTAGGCCATTACTTTACCCCCTAGTGTGGTAAAGAAGTACATTATCACACTCTGGTGCTAAAGCACTTCATTACGAAACTGAATAAAATGGCATGTTTGACTTTACCTAACAAAAATGGATAAAAAATGAGTGCCGTTTCGAAAAAAAAAACTGTTTAAAGAAAATAAAAATTGACGTTTGATACAAAATTACGAAAAAAAAAGTCGACTCCGGTTATAGTGAACTAGGATATAGTGAACTTCAATCATTGGTCCCATTTCACTTACATTACAAATAAGCATACGAAGATTTGGTTATAGTGAACCTAGGAAGTATCCGTACGTCTTGGAAATTCATTGCATCCTGCAAAAGAATATATCGCCTCGGTGCCACAAAATCCAACACTAAGCAATTTGGAAAAAAAAAATATCGTCGGGCAAAGGTCATAATTGAAGTCTCCCCAGAGGTGAAGGCAGCGGACCTGAAATGGGCATCTTACTGATGACCTTGTGCCACTCAGTTTCACAGCTGAATCAAAGGTCGTGTCCAGCGTGGACAAAAACTGGCGCGACGCGCGATTGATTGGTTCCGTTTCAATCTTGGTGTTACTTGATATTCTGCGGGATAAAGCGCGGTAAGTTCTATACGTGGGCGACAAGAAGCACGCGACTGTCAGAGACTAGCGATATCCGCCGTGCCGCGCGGTAAAGCGATCAGTTTCATTAGCCGCTTGCGCCATCCCGCTGCTGAAAGCATGCATATGTTATTTGGCGAATAAAAGGACCTTCGGAGAGACGGGCAGTGTTCCAACAGTGCATGAGGCATTGAAGGGTGTCAAGACTGCATTCAATACTTTTAGACACAGGACAATGTAGAATCAAGTATGAAGAAAGCACGAACTCTGGGGGACCTAGAGAAATTACTAATGAAAAAGTGCGAAGCAAACAATTGAAAATAATTTATTTTTTAGGACAAATAAAGATATTGAAATTTTCAGTTAGTGCTGTTAATGTGTTTTGCGTAATCTCTACATTAATAATTTCAACTGGTTTGGAGAAATTCTATTTAATTTTGACATCGGATATAGTGAACGAAAAATGTTAGTCCCCAAAAGTTCACTATAACCGGAGGCGATTGTACTCATTTTCGAAAAATTCAATATGACAGTATTTGAAGATGTTTTTGATGAACACATTTCATTTGAAAAAAAAATCTTCACAATTTTAGTTGTAGGAAGACACCGAAAAAAAATTGCATTTTTCGAAACACCATGGTTTTCAACGAAAATGATTCCTGTCGCATTCTCTTAAACGTCCTTCAGACTATCCAACACAATTTAATCAAAATCGATGGTGGCATTTATTTTTTAAATTTGAAAATGTCCCAGGGACTTAAGTAGTTCTCATAATTATAATATCGGTTTCCAATTCAAGGGGCCGCCATACCTGCCAGATCGATTGGGGAATATCCGTTTTGGAGAAATTCAGAACGGTTTAGCCGCTAGCGTTGTTGACAGACGGACAGAAAGACGTTTTGCTGTAATTCGATTTGTCGGTATCAACGACCAACAAACATGTTCTGGCTACACCACGTATTAGAGGATTTTTTAAATTTAGGAACCGGATTTACCCACTTTTTCATTACCAGGGCCGGCAATATGTTTTTATGACGAAAATTCGCCGCTTTTTTCCCGCAGCATTACATAACTTTCTCTCCTTATGAAGTACCTTCTTAAGGGCGAGAAAATAGAAAGCAGTGGAATTGGGTAATAAACTGGGTGCTTTTTATGTGTTAATTTTTCTTTCTGAAATATATTAATTTCTTTTGTAAATAATAAACAATGTTTCTGAAGTGTTTGTATGCTTCTGAGACGTGGCTCATATGAGCCCGCTCAACAACCCTTACCACTTACGTGGCTGGCAGGTCCAATTCGAAAACCGTGCCTCCCGAGCAAATGCGGCAACCATCCACTGGGACTGGTGGCGCACCAGAGAGAACAGTCCGCCGGATATGTTCCATGGGCCGTGAAATTTGGACAACGCGCCATAGGTTGTGGGGGGGGGGGGCGCCATAGGCTCGCGGTATGCTGCTCCGCAGGATGAATCGGGTCTTGAAGGAACATGATAAGTGTTCAATTGGGCAGCGGAAGGGACGGCGACAAGTAAGATCAAGGAACCTCCACTATGACGAGACAAATGATACCGGTACTGAGGTACGGAACAATCCATCTTGAAACCTGTCTGCACAAATATCAGGTTTGACAAGGCAAATGGCCGCCATGTTAACCAAGTAATAGCAAAATTTTCGTGACTGCTATGTGGACTATCTATTGTAGGTTGAGATGATTAGTTACGAAACTACAGTTCGTAATTTGAACATTTTTTACATCCGTTCTACTATAAACACGATATGCGAATGAACTACATTTAAGTCAATTTTAAGGTTTTGGGATTTGTGAAACTGAATATTTCTTTATACGATGTTATACTGGCCACCACATGAATAGTGGTTTGATCTAATGAAATTGTAAATTTGAATCCATCCTACATTGAATGATTCGTGATTTTACATGAATTTATAATGGTCATCCACATGGATTGTGATTGATCTAATGAAATTGTGAATTTAAAATAATTGTTGTTTGGAAATTTGAATTCATTATGAATTGACATAATTGATAGGGATATAGTGTTTATTAATTTATACGTTTCTTTTGTTTGATTGTCCTGTGGGGATTTAGTTAATTTTTGATTTGTCATGTGCTCAAAGGCCATCTTGAATTGTAACGAGTCCAATCATATGAAGTATCACCGCTCACCACAGCGGAAGACTGTATCCGGCACAACGTTGCTCCTAGCAAAATCTTCAGGCCCTCCTTTCCACCACTGAGGTGGGCATCCTAAGCAGTAGGCTAGAGACTGAAATATGTCGACTGCCCATCAAAAAAGGGGATTCACTACATACTTGTGTGTGTGTATGTATACACACACACACACACACACACACACATATCAGTGGCTTGGTGCAAGAAGGGCGAATGTCAATACTAAAAATTGTTTTAGAATGGGTGTATTTTTAACAGCATCAAAATGATACACAAATCGCAGGTCAATGTCAATCAATGTGAAATTAGGAGACAAGAGTCGACTTTTGACGTTGGCCTTTCTGAAGCTGTAAAGTATACAGTGGCCATACAAACAGAAACTCACTAAAATCTGACATTGGCCTTTCTTGCACCAAGCCCCAGATGCGTATTACCCACATAAATTCCCGCTGAAAACACCATAACTGAAGAACTCGATTTGCTGACAGGCATTTTTTCTATCAAATTTTAACTCAAAATCAATGATGTGGAACAAATTGACATAAACTGCTTGTCTACCTAAATGTAAACTTTATCCTCTCCGCTCCTGCAGAACCAACTTATCTTTTTAAAAAATATTCCCCACGGCAATTCGACCTTTTACCCATTTGGACATCACCATCAGCTCACCACAATCGAAGCCTGAACGAAACTTCAACTACCTTCCAAACATATTTTCAATAGATATCGTATCTCCAACTCCAACCCAGATAGCCCAATACTAAAAAATCGTATCAGGCCAGCTGGACGATGAGCGAGCAACACGAACTTTCGTCATATTCATTCAAACAACGCTTTCGGAGTCTAACGGAAAGAGTTGACCTGCAGGCCAACTCCTCGAGCTATATTTAATTTGGCGCCGGGGAGTATTGCGCAAGGCAAGAAAGAACATCGACTTGAAAGAAAAACATTCCAATCACTTGGCGCGACCTTGGAGCATGCAATTTTGTAACGCGAACTAAAGAATAACATCAAGAATTGAACCTAATCGAGATTTTGAATGAATTCCTGTATTAGAGATTGTTTAACCATGGTTTGGATATAGTTAACGTCATTATGTCAAGAAACACCAAATAACAGACGTGAAGTTTGTAAACTGAGTCGATAACCGATTAGTATAACCAAGTCTTTCGTGCTATCGGCAGAGTGTCGTTCAATACTTTTCGTAATACCATCTTGTTATAAAAAAAAATATACACAAGAAACACCTTTGCATTTAATACGTAGGAGAGCAACGTCATCTTCCATTTCAATTCGATTCGATTGAGGTTTGAGACGCGGCAGTTGTTTCTACGACATGTAAACAGTACATAGATGTAAACAGATGTTCCACATTACAAAATTCCAGATGATGTTTTGGAAATTGCAAGTAATGCAAGTGTCGACTTGTTACTCTTGAAAACCAAGAAAAGGTATGAGAAAGAACACCATGATTTTCAACATTGGCGTTAATGTAAGAACAATGACAAAGTAAAGGAAACAGTTACGATGGCGTTTGCCAAAGAAAGATCTGAAACGTACTCTCGTTGTGGGCAAAATTCTCCATGTCGATACTATGTTTACTAGTTAACGAAAAACTATACTTTATTTTTTGCTACTTAAAAAAGTTATTGTAATTTTTGGCATTTTTGGGGCACGCCGACGAACGGAACTTGTGTCATTGACTAATGTTGATATAAAAACCACGAGCAGAGGAGTGCTAGTTACACTGAAATATAAAAAGAACAGGAGTTACTAATAGACGGTCTTTCATTCAATGCATAAGGTTTGAACGAATAATATGCTGACCTTCGTCCATCTGACCTACAAACTATATGCTTTCTTTGTAGTTACAGAAATGGAAAATGCACTAGAAAAGATATAGGGGCACACGCGATAAGAGATACTGCAAAAAATTATTTTTAAAATTATACTCTCTTGAGCTCTCCCTAGGGCATAGTTTTAGACGATCATCAGCAATAATGGTAGTCGAAAACGGTGATCTGCTTGCTTTCCAAAGAACTTGGAGGTTGGAAGACCTTGTCAATAGCAGAAAAATATATCTAACAATCGGTATTGAAAAGAATGAAAATTTCTAAACAGTTATTCAGCACCGACATTACATGAACATCAAAAGATTCAGCTATAGATTGAGAAGATCGTGAAATGCAAGTGACATTTTAGGGCGAATCATCACAGCATTAATTGTTAATAATACAATTTTCTTTTTTCACAAGAAACTAAATGTATAATTAATTTAACTTAATTTAAAGAAAAGGGACAAAAACTTGCAAATATGAACTGAACAGAACTGAATAGTCGAGTAGAATAATTGAGCTGCTGGCACAAAGCCCCTTCATTTTCCATCAATTAATTTCTAATTCAAATACCAACAAAAAAATAAATAAATCGGAGAGTATGTACCAAAGCACTACAAGAATGAATAATGCTGAAAAAAGGTCACTTACTTTAATTCCCTTTAAGTTACTGTACTGAGATGCAGCACATTTTCCAAGGTACATCAGCACAAACGAAAAATTAAAACGTATATCCTTCATTTTCATCATTTCATTCCTCATTCCC
Source organism: Teleogryllus oceanicus (assembly GCA_964035755.1). Taxonomy (NCBI): domain Eukaryota; kingdom Metazoa; phylum Arthropoda; class Insecta; order Orthoptera; family Gryllidae; genus Teleogryllus; species Teleogryllus oceanicus. Next base: position 35,136,881 of record CAXIVR010000011.1, on the reverse strand, counting down.
CCATGGCTAACAACCCTGGGATGTAAAAATAGATTCGGCATAAAAGTGCTCTCCCCGAAGACGGTCACGTGCACTTGCCCTCAGGAGAAACATAACCGGGCCTCGGTGGGTACATTGGCGCGACCGCATGGTCCAAAGATGGCCAATTCGCGACCATATATACAACCGTTAAACATCTGAATAATGTTCATACAAAATTATACAAAACTACAAAATCGTCACAAATTTTTTAAAGCTAAATTTTTCTTGTGCATTTAGTGGTAGATTTTTTGGGAACGGATAGTTATTGCAACATTTTCCAACTTTTCTTAAACCAAAAAGAATTGTCGATAGAGCTTTTAATATTTCAGTTCTCAATTTATTCCGTAATTTTGTTTCAACTTCATTCCTAACTCAAATTGCATTCAATTTCAACATTTGATTGAGGCAAAATCAAAATTGATATGGGAAGCGGTTTATAACACTGTTTATACAAACGACAAATATAATTCCTTTTTTTCCAACTCTTTAATTTCATTTTAACATTTGCTTTCCTCTTCAAAAACGAAAATTAAATACTTCACGGAAAATCAATTCTTGGATAACACAAGGGATTAGGACATCTTGTAAAAACAAGCGAATTCTTTCTTTCATTTCTAAACGTCATGACTTAACTCAAGATTTCCTCATCTATTTTAAAAAATACAAATCACTGTTAAGAAAAGTCATAAGGCAGGCTAAAATCATGAAAAACGATCAGGATATTTTCAACTCAAATAACAAAACGAAAGCAATGTGGAATACAAAAAAATACGACCAAATCAACTAGAAACCTTGTAGAGAATGTTGTTTTAAAATATAAGTTTTACGATATAAATGTGAACGATCCGGCAACAGTGGCTAGTCTCTTTAATCAATATTCTTCGAGAATTGCTGCCGATCTCACTAAGGGTCTTCAGCCACAAAATTCAATAATAGACAGTTCACCCTAAATTTTAGACACGATGTTCGTTTCCGAAACTTCTTCCTATGAAATTCTCAAAATAATCGGTAAACTAAAAAATAAATATTCGTCCGGTTTAGATGAATTCCCGGATTCTTTGTTAAAAACTTGTGCGTATGCCATTATACACCCGTTAACTCACATATTTAATGCATCTTTATGCACTGGAACGTTTCAGATATTTTCAAAACAGCTAAAATTAAGCCGCTTTTCAAAAAAGGCAACAAAAATGAAATTCAAAATTATCGGCCCATTTCTCTTCTATCAGTTTTTTCAAAAATATTAGAGAGACTTTTAGACGTACGAATGGAAACCTTTCTCAGTAAACACGACGCCTTTCAGATTGCCAACATGGATTTAGAAAATCAAAATCAACGGAAACAGCCATATTTTCTTCTTAAAGATGTCGCTTCATTATTGGACCAAAACGAGGCACCTATTGGATTATTTTTAGATCTCTCAAAAGCTTTTGACGTCATTGATCATGACATTTTACTTTCAATATTACCTTCATAGGAATCCGTGGTATTGCTCTAGATTGGTTATGTTCGTACCTTAAACAACGATCTCAGAGAGTGGAAATACCTTACTGGATTGATGGAACATTACGTACGCACCTTTCCGACTCTTTGCCCATTGCACGTGGAGTTCCTCAAGGATCGATTTTAGGCCCTATTCTGTTCCTACTTTACGTAAATGATACGCCCTCGACGATTCGAAACGGAAGAACGGTTCCCTTCGCGGATGATACGAACATCCTTTGCAATAAAGAAACCGTAAATAGTACAATATTAGATGTTTCCAATTGGTTCCGAAATAATAAATTAATAGTAAACGAAAAGAAAACTGTTTTAATGCAATTTTCCATTTCAAAGAAACAATTCTGTGCTCCATTGAAAATGAACGGTGTACCATTGACTGATGTTAAGGCAACATTTTTAGGTCTCTCAATTCAGTCAAACCTTAAATGGAACGTCCATTTAAATGAATTGAACAGAAAATTAAGTTCATTATGCTACGCGTTCAGAATTCTTTCAAATACAGTCAGCCTTCATACTACTCGTTGAGTATATTTCGCGAATGTTCATTCCCGCCTGAGATATGGCATAATATTCTGGGGAAATACATCTTGGGAATAATAACCAAATCTACGTCTGGGGAATAATAACCAAATCCCACCCACGTGATTCATGTAATCTAGTAATTTTACCATTACCTTGTCTGTTGATTTACGAATCAGTGGTTTTTGCCAAAAATGACTTGCTTAAGGGCGGGAATATATTTTCAGAAAATACCGAAGTCTATTACTATAACACTCAACGTAGAAATCATATTCATCAGATCAACAGCTCATTAGAAAAAAACTTCACATACAATACATGTACATTATTTTACAACACTTTGCCAGATGACATTAAACGATTAAATTCAATAGAAAAGTTTAAATCCAAAGTGAAATCGTTTCTGATGCATAACTGTTTCTAGACAATTAGAGACTATACTGAGTATCACAAGAAAAGTAAATTAATTTTAACAATGATACATAATGCATTATTTATCATATGGACTGTATGTGTATAAACAACCTGTAACAAGTATTGTATCGCAGCTTCTGGGTCAATGACCCCCATCTCGATTAGGTTTTTCGTCGTTTCCCTGATCCATTGAGCAAATGCTGAGATGGCCGCTTGTTTTGCTTCTGGACATAAATGTAACTTCATTATCTGTGCACGTCTTCTAGAGTTCATTGGAAAATATAGTTATTCACATTATCGTTTCCATGTTGTTACGGCAGGAAGTATTATTCCGTGACGATCATGGATAAGAGCCCAAAATTTATTGCTTATTTATCCTTGAAAATCGATTTTATTACACGAGAGCTTTTTTTAAAATTTATTTCCAAATTTATATAGTATATGACTCATTGTAGGTATCACAGAATTTTGAAAATGTGCACAGAATTTACTTCCCCCATAGCACGTCATACGCTGTTTCAACTGTCTTTTTTTACGTAAAATAAATAAATAAATGAAAGAGCAAATTCTGACAATTCCTTAAAAGGACGGGGGTTAGCATCATCAACGTACCGGGTGATCAGTTTAAAACGCAACCCTAGTGTTCGAGGCCCTGAGAGAATGAAAGTATTGCAACCAAGCTTCTGGGGCAGCTCCTTTGACTGCATTTCTGCGACAGACCCTTCACTCTCAACCTCTTCCTTTCCATCGCCACTTCCTTTGGTCTGGGTCATACCCTGCTCAGCGCAAAACAGGCTGTGTCTTTATTCACTAGAAGTTAACTTACGATGCGCTTCAGCATAGAGCAACGCAGATTTGTGATGCAGGAGTATTTCCGAATCTATCAGATGCGATCTATCAGAGGCTAGGCATTCTTCAGAGAAAAAAAAATCATCTGAGTTTACTCTGAACAGGAGTACAAAACTGCGGTTAGTGAAGTGCTATCGCGACACAGGGAGCGTGTTCAATCGGAAACGCAGTCGCGAAAATAGTGCTCACGCAACGAAAAACAAGAGTAACTTCGGGATGTTCTATCAAATTCCCCGAAAACATAAGAAATTTTCAGCAGCAATGTAATTTTTCGTAGGGAAGGGCGCATTATACCACAAAAAATTGAAAATATGCAAACAGCGGACATCTCAGGAGCTTAAAGTTCCTGATCGGGTTGCTCGCATGGATTTCTGTAATTGGCTACGATGAGAGGAAGTTCTTGAGACCCTTGTTAAAGTACTTTTTAGTGATGAAGCTTTTCAAAGCTATTTTTGTTTTTAAAGTAACATTATATAAATAAAATAATAATAATAATAATAATAATAATAATAAAGATTTGTACTGCGAATCTGAAATTAATTATTTATATTTATTTAAAATAGCAAGAAAAAAATTTGTACATCTCTGAAGCATATTTGTTGGAGCAAAGTTTGTTATTAAATGTACCTAAATGTATATTTTTCAATGTAAGCTTAATTTACTTTTTATAATTTACGAAGAATCACTGTTCTTCTCAATTCAATTGTCTGTCTTGCCAAAGAAGTAGACGCGTGCCTTTCTCTTTAAACTCGTGGCCACGACGGTTACCTGTTCTCCTCTGGGTGGCATTAGGAGAGAAGGGATTAAGCGTACTTCCCGACAGTTTACCTGCTTGAAACCGCCATTGCAACTTCACTTGAAAAAATGAGTATATTTTGTATCTCCTGACAATTAAGTGTACAAAGTTCAACTGGTGTTCAATTTTGGAAATCAAAACTTTTAAAACATTAAAAAACAACATAAAACGCTTAACTTTTTTATTACCATTCAAAAAATTGTTATCTGACATTGCGCGAAATAATTTCTAACATTTCAATACCACGTGGCAATTTGTTTTGTTTGAACAATGACAATATAAATTAGGGGCAAAGGTCAAGAAATACAGACTCAGCTTCACATGTAATTTTACTAGTTTTTTTAATTACGAAAAAATAAATCGATCAATTTGTATGTTATGTAATAAATTATAAAAGTTTAAATTTATAAATCCGCCGACATTCCCTGACTATCAATAACATTTGCAATTTTTTCGCTGCGCGGGAAGGACAAAATTTTCCGGCGGAGTACTACGAAAATCCCGAAAGACCCTTTGAAAGACCCGAATAAAATTAGTATGCGATTGACATTTCATGGTTACGTGATAACGCCAGAGGAGTAACCTAGGGAACAGCGAATCAGAAGCTTCGGCATTTGCACATTGTCGTCACCTAAAATTAGGGCACAAATGTTACGAGGAAACAAATATTACAAATGTTACGAACAATGTAGCAAATGTTAGGAACAAACATGTTACGAGTTTCTCAACATTCCTTTGTTCAGTTTGCCAAGTTAGTGCTCAGAGCACGTGGTATAGCGCGCAGTATGAGTCAGTGCCGCTTCCCTCCACACCCAAATGTTAAACACATACTAATTTTATTCGTAGTATAACAAAGCACTAGAGCTAAAAATTGAACTTTTAGCACGCTACGCATGACCCTAAAATAAACACCCTATTACTAAAAAATATTCATATTTTCGAAAAATTCAACATGACCTTATTTGAAGATGTGTTATTGATGAACAAATTTCATTTAAAAAATTGTGTCTACATAATTGTAGTTGCAGGAAGACGCCGAAAAAACTTTGAATTTTTTCAATTTTCGAAAAATCGGGGTTTTCAACCAACACGAGTCCTGCGCCATTCTCTTGAAAGTCCTTCAGACTACCCAACAACAAAATTTAATCAAAATCGATGGCGTCATTATTTTGAAAATGTCCCAGGAGCTTCATGTAAAGACCTCCCCCCCCCAAAAAAATATAGGTTTCAAAATCAAGGGGCCGCGTCATCAGCCAGATCGATTGAGGAATTTTAATTTTGGAGAGAATCAGCTGAACGTTTTAGCCGCTAGAGTTGTTCACAGACAGGCGGACGTTTGGCCATCAATCGATTTTCCAGTATCAAGGACCTATAAAACAGGAATTCTAGATACATTATGTGTTAGAGGATTTTTTTCTTCTAAATTTAATAACTGGATCTATGCACTTTTTCGTTGGCGGAGCCGTGTAAAAAGTTTTTCGGCCACAAATCCGCCGTTTTTCGCGCATTACATAACTTTCTCTTCTTAAGAAGTTCCTTGGCGCGAGAAAGTAAAAAAAGAATTATCTCCATAATTCTGGTTGTAGGAAGACGCCGAAAAAAATTGGATTTTTGCAATTTTCGAACAATTACGGATTTTAACGAATTAGAGACCTGCATTGTTTTCTTAAACGTCCTTCGGACTATCCAACAACAATATTGAATTTAAAAAATTGGAGTTTTTTTTAATTTTGAAAATTTGAAGAGAAATGAAAAAATCTTCACGTTAAGTGCCACCAAAATGAAAATATTGGTTTCAAATTCAGGAGCCGCGATATCAGCCAGATCGATTGGGGACTATTCATTTTGGACAAAATCGGCTGAATGTGTTATTTGTTAGTGTTGATCAAGGACGGATGCAGGCAGACAGACACGTTTTGCAGCACATACAGAAAAGAAATAATATTCTATCCCAGCTTGCCTAGTTTACATCGAAGTGAGCCAACAATTTCTGAACACCATAATCAGCGATCACAACTTCTTAAAGTAAAATAAATATATTTGTCAGTTCTACATTAAATATATCTTGATCTATTTCCTTTCCTAACAATGTTATCGTACCGGCAACAATCACAAAAACCCTAAGAAGTAGCCACCGCCATACTGCGAACGACATTCTGACAAAGCGTTAAACCAAGCGCGAGAAATTAGAAATTTCCAATTTTCGAAGATACAGAGTGCTCTGAAAATTGCATTAGCATCACTATTTTACAGTTCTTTCCTACATGCATGAACAAAATTTAAAGAAAAAATTCGGAGCCGTTTCTGAGAAAATAAATGTTTAAAATTTAAAAATAGAATAAAGATTAGAAAAAATAATTCTAGAAACGACTTTTCGGTCAAATGAATGTAAATGAATAATGTTAAATTTTGCAATTGGGCTCACAATTTTTTTTTTTAAATTTGGACGTATTCACATCCATTTTTATAAAATTGTGGACTTTCAATAAAATAGTTATCCGTATAATTTGCAGCACACTTGTATTGGCATGTTATTTCACCTATATAAAATGGAAACAGGAAAACACCGTCACTGTCTAATATTGACTTTCCAATGTCCAAAATGAGAAATTAAACTGATTTTAAGCCCGTATACACGGTAGTTTTCGTGGAGATTCTCATACAGTTTCTATACAGAAACTTCAAGATCCCAAACTAGAAGTACAACTGAATTGCACCGTCCGAGTACTGTCAGTTGTGGTATTTCGGTGTGTGCGTTCTGTTTATGACCTGTATTTGGTATTAATTAACCATGAGGAGCCTAGAGAATAAAAATAGGAAGTGAAGAATTGGGGAAAAGGAAGTTTATAACAATATATCACTTCCCACAATCACACTTTGACACACCTAACCACAAAATCTCAATGGCCGATCACCGTTAGTGAATCATTCTGCCGCTAGAGGCGCTTGAGTCAAACTGTAGGCGTTTTGCACGAAAAATTGTGAACATTTTCATATAGAAAACGTGCAGTTTGAACTGAGTATGTTACCTCTCGCCCATGAAATGACTTTGTTGTCTTGGGATTTCATACGCGGAGAGGCGGTCAACACAAGCATCCTACAGGAGGACATCTCTTTCTTCCATTACCCTTGTACGGCGAACTGAAGAAGATCCTGACCCCTTGATATGGCCCTGAGCGCCCAGTTTTTCAGTGTTCAGGTTTTGGTTTATTATTTTTATTTGGTTATTTGGTTTATAACTTTCTTTTGACAGTTAAATTCTAATTATAAATCAAACTTGGCCAGTGTCGAATCAAATTATCCCTCGCGTGAATACGTCAGAGGTTCCTAAACCAGATGGATTTTGGATGGACTTTAATTTTGAATATTGATATTAACAATCCTTGTGCATCGTCTGTTTGCTTTTTTCTGCTAGCCGAATCTCTGAGAGATTCTGGAGGTGCAGAGAAATCAAATGCTTGAAAAGAACGAAATATAAGGGGCTCAATGGTACATACATAATATGCACGTGTTATTGACCAAAAAACGAAAATAAAATGTACGTAATCGTACTTTAAAACCAACGAAACTGCGTCTTCACATGGCGGTCTACTGATTCTCCTACAATTATACGAATTGTGAAACTTCATCTTTTTATCTGAGGCCGAAAATCTTGATTCTTTCTGTGCATTGTCAAAAACAGCTTGTCATACCTATATGCGAGGGGCAGTCGCCCCCTCACCGTTACCCGCAGCAAAGAGCTGGGGCAAAAAGTCCGTGGGGGAGGGGGTCCGGGATTTTCAAATCCGATACGGCGCTGGGACTGTCGTTCGCAAACGCACAACGTTACGAATTTCTACACCAATTTCACTAATACTGATTGACTAGCTTGCTCGTTGCCCTTATTCCGCTTCATACTTCCCGCTCCACCTCCACTGCGGCTTCTACCGTTCATCCTTGAACCACCTTGTCACGCTACAAGCCCACATTTATTAATTTCTTCCCAGAACTATGAAAAGCAATTTGAAAAATGAGTTCTATTTTATTTTTTAAGGGTTTCACGGCGAAAATTGTATATTAAAAACGAGTCCAAGTACTTGTCAGTATTTTTAGCCTTACAACGTATTGATAAAAAGTATTTTTTAATTCGTTTCATTACATTAGTAATTTTAATTTTCAATATAATAAAAAAACTATTGTCAATACAATCAACCAGACCTAAGGATTCACGTTAAGCTCAAGGCCATATTCACAGCATTACAGTACTGTAAATACCATACAATTAAACTTTTTTTTTTTTTTTACAATTCTTCCACAATACGCTGGAGAGTCAGTCCATCGATTCATCTCGAGAGCCCTCCAATATAATCGCTAGGGCTCGAATTTTTTAGGTATTTACCTACTTTGTTTCTTGCTTCCAAATTAAAACTAGAGGTGCACATTTTCTCAAAAATGGCTCCAGAATTTTTCTTTGTATGGATAGTGCTAAATGCACTGAATAACATGACATCAACGACGCTTTGATTCTTTTTTTCTTTCTTTCTTCAAAAAAATTGCACAAATGTAATTTTTTAAATATCTCTCGCCGTCATTAATTGCCGGCGTTTCTTGTGCATTATTGAATGAAGCGCTTTCAGAAAGTAAGTTTCCCTATCTTTTTGCTTTGAAAGTTCACGCATTTAGACGGGGAAATGGCGCATGCATAACACGTCTATGACGTATCATGTGCCGACCGGTCAGATCCCGCCGAGTGCAGTAGCGCGGCAGCAGTGGCCCGAAATGGCGGCGCTTATGTTCTCCCGCCGCATGCTAGGTTCAGTCCGTTATAAAGATCCTTCATACGCAACATATCGCTCCGATCGAAATTCATCGTCAACTCTGCTAGGTTTACGGGACGAACATCATGAGCAAACAGATGGCGCGTCCCTGGTGTCAGCAATTTTCCGAAGAACGTCAAAGTGTCCATGATGGAGCGAGCGGGCAGTGGGCCACCGTCTGATGATCACCTATGTCATACATCTTATGACCTTGTGGAGCTGGTGCGGCAGCACATCGTGGAGGCCCGTCGCTTCACGATTACGGAGCTCAGTAGTCATTTTCCGCAGATATCGCGATCCTAGTTGCATGACACTTTTATGAAACGCCTGCTGTTAAAGATGTTCCTCGTCAGGATTGTCACGGGCGATGGGTCATGAATTTCGCACTTCACCCAGGAAACGAAGCAGCTGGCAATGCACTGGCGTCACAGAGGATCTCCCGTCAAGACGAAATTCAAGCACTCTGTGTTGGTGCAAAAGGTGATGTGTGCCGTGTTCTGTGACAGGAAGAGCATTCTGCTCACTGTCTTCCTTCCCAGAGATTAAACAATTAACGCTGCCCGTTACTGTATCGCTGAAACACTACGGAAATTGCCACGTACCATTCAAAACAAGAGGTGTGAAAAGCTTACTGCATATGATGTGTTGCTGCATGACAAACTCGTCAACATACGGCGCAGTAAATAGCAACCATTCTGCAGGGGTTCGGCTAAGAGCTGTTTGATCTTATACAGTACCGATTTCGCACCCAGTGATTTTCATCTTTTTCTGCACCTGAAGACATTCCTGCCCTCCGGTCAGCGTTTTCACAACGACGAAGAGCTGAAGATGACTTATCACATTGGTTCCAGTCGCAGGCAGCACACTTCTACGAGACAAGTATACAAAAGTTGATACCACGATATCACAAATGTCTCATTTCATGTAGTGTCTATGTCGAAAAATAGCTCAAACACTGCTGTACCTGTTGCCAAAAAAATTTTGCATGTAAATATGTTGTCTTTTATTTCACAAAAAAGGGAAACTTTCTTTCTGGATGCGCTACGTTTTTGTGAATACAAGTACTTGAAATGATTTCTTATAAAGATTCGTAACAACTCTAACGTTTTGGGTGAAAACGAGCTTCAAAATGCGCATTTCCCAAACGATTAAACATTAAAAAAAAAAAAAAAAAGTCAATGAAACAATGTGCGTATAGGTCCAGGTTTAACCCTTCCGTAATACTTATAAAAATTTCATATCTTAAACTGGACTCAAACCAGCAACCTTGAACAAAGATTAGCGCCCCAAGCTGTTGAGTTACATTCAATGCACAAAGGTATTAGAAATAGATTTTTAGCGACAAAAAATTGGTTGAATTGATAAAATACTTTGTGTTAATATGAAATAAATGATTCCTCTCCAAGATGGGCCCTAAATTTTTTATCTGAAAATAATTGTTAATCAAATATTCCAATATACCAAAAGATTTGTATTTAATTTGCTGCAGCGACGAGAAACTAAGCATTTGTAAATGAGAAATTAAAGATTTATATAAAAAGTAGATTAAATTATAGTAAGCAATTTGTTAATTTTCATTTGTATTTGTACAAAAAGTTATTCTCTCAGTGCTTTTTTTTAGTAAATGTGAAGACTTTTTTCCATGAAGGGGTGCCCCAAAACAATTGACCTTGGAGATCACAGAATCTAAATCTGACCATGAATAAATGTATCAAATTGTAAGAGGAAATATCAATTCCCTTTCTATTAGTATTAGAGAATTTTAATAGTAAGTAGAGTACTCTTTCCCACTATTACTTCACCGAAGCATATTTACACTACTCAGACAAGGAACTTTGGGCTATTATTACCAATCGTTGTAAAGATTTCGTAAACGTAATAATACTGTTTTATCATTTGGCTCATGCGAATTGTGTAAATAATTCGTATAAACTACACTCTTATGTCTTAATTCTTCCTTCCCTTGCCAGGCGATCTATTGATGGCAGAAACTAGTCAACTGTATGTTATGTCGTATTAAAATAGTTTATGTTGCGCACGTGAAACAAAACAAATTAATATAATTAGTCGTAGATAATTGCATCTGAATATATGGACTCTATCCACTAGGGAATATATCGCTCTAGCATGGACATCACCGCTCTAATGTCCTTGCTAGTCGTCAGTAAGGCATACCAAAAATTATTTGCAATTTTTTTTTCTACCGATGATCCTGTTTTCAAGAGGCAATACCGTCGTAATATAATTCCAACGTTTTTGTAGGTATTTTGGATTGCATTTTAGCAATGTACAATTGTTTCCTTGTGAATTTTATACTGCATATTTTCACGATTTATCTTGCATATTATATGGTATATTGTAGGCATTTTTACTGCATAAAAATCCGAGCTCTAATAATAATTGTTCATGTAGGAGGAAAAAATTTATTTCTTGGCAACACCTATCTAATTTTTTCGAGCTGGTGGTACTGTGGGAGACTACCACGGCCAAATGAATGGCATTAATTTTGAAAAATGTGTGCGTGACAAATTTTTGTAACATCTGCCAGAGTGTGTTGTCCTTGACAGTGCTGTACTGTTGTCCTTGACAGTGCACTACATCATAGTATAGAAGTCAACAAGGCACTGTCCCCATACTCACGAAAAGCTGACATGATTGCGTGCCTTCAAAAGGAGTGCATTGTGAAGAAAGTACAAGACAGATTTGTTCAGATTAATTGCACCTTTCAAACTACGGGCAAAGCAGTACAAGATTATCAGTTGTTAGCAGCACAAGGACTTACATTTGTGCTACTTCCGCCTTACATGTGTGAGATGAACCCAATTGAAATTGCTTGGGCCAAAGTAAAAGGATTAATTAGGGAGCGAAATGTAAAAGGTGATAACGTCAGTAGCCAAGTTAAAAACAACATTGAAACTGCAATGGAAGAAGTCACCGTGCAGGAGTGGCAAGGAATTGGCGGCCAGGTTAAAAAAAAATAAAAATGATTAATTAGGAGAAAGATGGTATTGTGTCAAACATCATTGAACTAATTGTTAACCTACATTCCGACGGTGATTCGTCGAGTGAAGCCTGCGGGTCATCAGATTCTGAATAAGATAAGCTATAAGCTAAAATAATCATGGAAGAAAAACGTCCGCGATGGTGGTATAAAATGTTTTTGTATACCATCATTATAAACGACCCTTTTCGATACCCCGAATCGTGCATAATCCAGTATTTTATCGCACGCTACATGACGTCATCGCCATTATTAAACGCGACATGACGTCATCACACATTCAGCCAATAGTTGCGAGATAATCATGGGGAGGTAGAAGAAGGCGGAACAGCCGACCACCGTTTTCTCGCACGGATGTCAACAATGCCATCTTGAATTTGATTTCCAGAGGGCGTTGGATGTCAAGCACCCGAGACGTCAGAAGAAAGTTGTTTCGCGAAATTAAGTTTGATTCTCTTGTAAATTTATAATGCTGTTATACAAAAAATAGCGTATGCAACTCGTTTATAATGTTGCTTTATTGCATTCGTACAAATTTGAAAACTCGCTCCTAACGTCGCTCGTTTTCAAAACATGTACTCATGCAATAAAGCTTAACATTATAAACTAATTGCATAAACTACTATTTTCGCGAGGTTAGAAGCACGTCAATTGCCGCGATCTCCTCCATACCGCCGGTCCGTTTCTGAGAAGAGGCATACGTCACATCAGCGCCGCGGTCGGAGAACAGTCCTGGACACTAATCCCTATACATATTTAAGTAACTCCTCGAGTGTGCGTACGTTCGTATGTCCAGTTTCGTCACTTACGGCTAGAGCACTTCTTGTATACAACCATAGCCCGCTAGAATGCATACCAGCGGACTATGGTACAACATCCCAATGGTATAATATGGTACAATGTCCCAGATGCAGACTGTAGATGTTAAGTTTGTTTTCTTCCTTTTCCTTCTCAGAACTTAGGAACATGGACTTTTCATTTTTCAAATCACCAAATCAATTTTAAAAGTTTCAAGGAGAGATAAGATAAGAAATGAAAAGATCTGAAAAACATTGAAGTTAAAAATAGTCTGTAAAATCGAAAACTACCAAAAGAAATAGCAAGAACATACGATAAGAACGAAGATAGACCATTTCCCAAGAAAAGTCCTGAAACACAAACCACAAGGAAGAAGAGATCTTAGCAGACAAAGAATGACTGAAAGAAAGAACATCGAGAAGATCAAGAACCCCTTGGTAGTCACTCAAGGACAACCAAAACAGGCATATAGACCTTAAATGTTCACAATGAAGGCAACTATTTATTATATTTTTAATTTAATTTGTTAATATTTTAATATAAGACTGAAAAAGGAATTATTTCAGCAAATGGTAAAACATTTTAAAAATAAATATCAGCATTATCTAAAACCAAACTATGTTCCCCCTTCTATTTAATGCAGCGTCACAAATATCGTCCACTCTAGAGTTACAAGGTATGTCCCAAAAGTAATGCGTCACATTTTCTTAAAACAAATGTATTAATCAGATAGGAACAGGAATTTCAAATTCTTCTATGTATGACCCTTTTGAGTCGATACTTTTGCCAGCACGATTTCCAAGCTTCATACGCTCCCAGGAAGTCCTCTGCGAAGAAGTGCTTTAGATGCTCGTCGTACTTGCTCCGATGTTGTCTAGTCTTGAAATACCTTCTCTTCATGACACCTTTAAGCCGAGGGAACAAAAATAAGTTCGTCGTTGGTCATATATATATATATATATATATATATATATATATATATATATATATATATATATATATATAGGGGCTGCGGAAGCGTTGCCTCAGCAATGCTGAGCAGGTTGTCCGCAAAAACGAAGACGATGTGGGCGGGCGGGCGGGCGAGCCGGCCGGCGCGTTGTCGTGGCGAAGCCCTGATCTCCTTTCGGACGCGAGTGACCCTGTTGTTCCGTTCCATTTATTAGAGCTGGGTGTTTACGGTGTGTCCAGAAGGTACGAACTCGATGGGCACTATCCCCTTTGTGTCAGAAATGGCGATGAGCGAGATTTCCACGCGCGATGTGCTCTTGCACCTGTGGACCTTCTCGAGGCGCGAAGAAGGGCCATTCCGCGCTCTGCCCCTTCGTTTCCGGATTTAACTTGGAAAACCACGTCTCATCCTCGGTGATAACTGTCCAAACAATTGGAATGACATCTCTAAAGCATCCAGCGGCGTCTTTTTCAGCTTTAGGCAAAACTTGATTGCGTATCTTTGATCCAAAGATTTCTCCGTCGTTACTACGACACGACTACCAAACAGAAGCTCACAAACGAATACGTTCTAACCTCCCCACGGCACGGAGACAACTGAACTAGGAATCGTTGGAAAGCTAAACCTCCCCTTACCCTATCCAAACTAGTCTGGCCACTCTCCGACTAATAGTCGTCATAAAAAAATGCGCCGCATTACCTTTGTGACAAACCTTGTATGTAATTTATGAACGACCCCTAACTTTAACAAATCAATGCAGTTTGTCATCAGACTCAACACTGTGTTCTAAAGAAAATTTTAGTTTCTCAGTCTAAAATTTGCAACATTGTGCAAAAAGTGACAATTCTCGAAGAGCCTAGAAAAGATATGGATCTGTGTCAGAGTTTCTTGCATTTCTGAGACAAATAGAGGACACTACAGTGAAACTAGTCTGCAGATCACCAATGGTTTGCAACAAAGGACCTAATGGTGTACTGAATTTGTAAATTGTGACCACACTTGTTTGACTTACAAGAAGTCTATATTAACTGGTTTGGTAACTCTACAGTTTTTGTAACTAGTCAGTACATTAAATTAGCGTGCCATATAGGTTGCAGAAGTTTTAAAAATTTTAACTGGTGGAAAAGATTTATAAACACAGATTTACTATACAATATAATTAAAACTCAACACAAAAAGTTGAGAAAGGACTCATTTACAAAATCAAATAAAAAAATAAATTATAACATGAGTTTTATGAATGTCTACTAGCTGTGGAATTGATTGATCAGGTTCACTTGTCCTGTGTTTCAGAAAATAAAGAGAAATTCTTCAATGTTTTAATAACATTCAACACCATTTCTCTAAAACACAGAATATGTTTGTACTTACAGCTGGAACACACAGTTCAGATGAAACATTCAAAGTATCTTGTCTGCATACTGCAACCCTGCTTTTAATATAGTTCTCCATTCATCTTCGTATTGAATGTCAATCGTGAACAAAAAAGCCTGACCTAGGGCATGTCTGACAAGTTTTCACACTGTGCTCTTGGATTTGCTCATCATCCTTAGCAATCAAACATATCACATTCACTCACTCAGGTAACTCTGCATGTATGTACATCTGGACCCTTGCTGTAAAACCCCTTCTCATGTTCATGAGAAGTTCATTCTTGAAGTTTTACTGTTAAGTTTTCTATATTCTGTACTCAACACATACAAAATTGCAAAGTAAAACTCATTCTGGATAAAGAGCAATTTTATGCTTCATGGGATCAAGCAAATATGCTTCGTCTCACACTTTAAAAAAGCAAACAAATACTAAAAATTAACCATGCTTTAAGATTCATTTTTTTTTAAAGGTTGCAAAGAGTTTCGTTTTCCCAATATTTTTTAAATTAATATTTTAAAAGAATCAAGTATAATTTTAATACAAATCACTTATTTAACATTCTTAAAGCAATTTTCATGGACCAAAATCAAATTTTCAAAAACATTATTATTTTAGGACTAATACTTATTCCAAAGAACTCTAGCATGCAAGATCATACTTCATTTAAAACAAACATATGATTATAAATCTGTGAACATAACATACACTTATATTTCTAACGTAACAGCCCTAACATGGTCTATGTTCAGTGAAGAAATACAGCAAGAAAGAACAGTAAAATCTCAGTATCATAGACTTCAGTATTTCTTTCATTTCAGTTTTATGTACATATTTGAAATTCTCATTTAAATGTCCTAAGTTACAATGTAAAGATATTTCACTTTTACAAACTCTACTTGGACCTGCTGTTATGCTCATTGTACGCAACATGCATTAAATAACATATTGATCGTCATGTCAATCAAATTCCTGAAGACAACATCTAGGTCACCATAATTACTGCAGGCAGAAGCAGTAGTCTTCTTCATGGGGAATCCCGACTTTTTCAATTTCCAATATTACGATCTTCCGGAAATTCATTTCATGTCTTGTTATTTGCAGCAAACACACTGGTTGCAAATACACATTTTATGGTGGTTAGTAATAATATCCATAAAAATTACAACCCGCTTTTGATTGCAATGGAAAGTAAGAAGAGGAGACTGTTAATGAGAGAACAAAAAGTGAAAATAAATAAATAAATAGTGGAATGAAGCATGTTAATGTAGCATGTTAATGTAGCAACAACGCCAAATTCAGTTTCAACAATTTCAAAACGCAGAGAAAAAATTCTAAAAACTTATGAACTATCAGTAATATGCCCCAAACAAAAGACGATACGTTTAGGAGATTTTCATAAAGCAGAAGAGGCAGCAGACGCGTGGCTTAAGGAAGTTAAGAGGCTGTATTTATAAACCTCAGCCAGGGACCTGTCAGGCCTAGCAGACTGCCAGTGTACGTTTTTGCGATTTATGAACGGCCCCCAGCCAATTCCAGTCACCCCTTGTCCTCCTAGCAAGCTCCCAGATGGCAGGCCCCTAAGAGCTCTGCTAGCAGAGCTTCATAAATATGACCCCTGATATGGATATGGATTTCTGGACTAATGATGAAGAAAAAGCAAAACAATTTGGAACACTAATGGATGTTAAGGACTTTCAGGCAAGTGCCTGCTGGCTGATTCATTTTCACGAGCAATACGGCTTAATTTGGAAGACTTGTTGAGGATGCTGACATGAATGCTGCTAGAGGTCGGAAGGAACATTATCTGAAAAATGTACTTGAAAAATATGATCCCAAGGATATTTTTAAGGCAGATGAAAGAGCATTTTTTAAATCATATGTTGCCAAATAAAACAATGTCTTTCAAAGGAGAGAAGTGTGAGAGATAAAGCCGAAAGAAAGATTAACAGCATTATTCTGTTGTAATGCCGTTGGTGCTGAAAAATTAAAGCCTATGGTAGTAGGACATTGCATAAAGCCTAGATGTTTCAAAAGTGTGGCATTTCTGCCAGTAAAATGTATAGCCAACAAGAAAGCATGGAAAACCGAAGAACTTTTTGCAGACTGGTTTCTTGAGTTGGACAAAGATACTCGAAAACAGAAAAGAAAATCCTGATATTGATAGATAATTGATCCATTCATAAAGTAAACTGCAGGTTGTAAAATATCAATATTGAATTCCTCCCGCCAAACTGCACTTTTGAACTGCAGCCACTACACCAGGGAATTATTCACAATGCAAAGGTCTTCTTCCGAAAAAGACTGGTTCAGCGGATTCAAATTAACCTTAGATTGAAAGTTTCAACCAAAATCAACATTCTGTCAGGGATACAAATATTAGTAAGGGGTGTTGGAATGTGGGGGGAAAACTTAAAAATTGCCATTGAAGGAGAAAGTCAGGAATTTTGGATTTCCAAGATAGTGCTTCGCCAGAGGTTGAGGCTGTTAAGATCATTGTGAGGTGTAGGAACAAATTGCAAAGGAATTAGAACTTCCATCACCTGAAACATTTGTCAATTATGTGAATATTGATGTTGGACTCAAACAAGTTACTGCCTCACAGAGAGTGACATTGTTGAATCTTTGATTACATCACAAGAAAATAATGAAGAGGAGGAGGAAGAAGTAGAAGATAAAACTGAAACAATGTCTTCAACAGAGCAGTGAAGTGTCTTGAGAAGTTAAAAGTATGTGTTCAGAAAAATATAAATGTTCCTGAGACACTTCTCAAATCATTATTTGAGGTAGAACAGTTTGTAGAAAGCAACTTGCTCAAAAAGATGAAACAAACTTCCATCAGAGATCATTTTATTGAGTGATATGTATTTTTTCCATTATTTTTGTTTACTGGGCAAATTATTTAAAATAAATTAGTTAAAACTGTTTTCAATATAAAGTTTTTTTCTGTATAAAGCATAAAAACAATGATTTGATGTACTTTATACTGAGATTTCACTGTAGGATATTTTTACTTAAAAAAATCATAAAGATAGTTCACAACACTGCCGATATTCAGAATAAATAAATCCCTTTATCTCTGGGCATGCAATAAATGGTTTCACTCAGAAAGAAAATTGCTCTCTTGCAAAATGACATTTTTTAGAAACACATGTGACAATTTTAGAAACACATTTTTTTAAGATTTTAGAATTGTTAGCCATTATAGAACAAATACCATGGATACTTATAGTAAAAAATCCACTTTCTATAAAGGGGTAGCACTTGTGAATGAAGTCCCAGAAAATGCTAGAATGGATATAGACATTTTTGCAAACTCAATATCCATAATGTGTCAGAATTTTTACTCCATAACTCGATTATGCTTTTGTAACAAATTGTTATACAAATAAGTTCATCAATGTTTTTATTCGCAGACTTTGTACTGTATAACATAAAATAATAATTGTCAATGCCATAAGTATTTTTATTGATATATCTACTTTAAATCATGTCTCATTATAATAATTTTCCCTTTCATTATTTACTATATATTCACTTATCCTTTTTCAAACAACCTCTAGCCATTGCACATTGATTCTTTTGCCATAAATCTGAGCAACATTATTATCCATCACAATTTTCTTACCTTTGTTAACTAGAATTGGCACCAATAATAAATTGTCATTTATTTCAGGAACACACAACACTTCAACACTAACTTTCACTAGTTTATATTCACCACCCACATGACTAATAATATATTTTAATACTACTACTACTACTACTACTACTACTAAATAATAATAATACTTTTCCTCTTTATCTCCCAAAAAAGACTTCTTTCCTTTTCAGCAGTAGTAATTTCTATCCTTTCTGGAATAACTGCAATCATGGAATGAATTTATGGCATCATATGTCAAGTACACTCAGAATCATCCACTTAATTTTCTCTTTTCCTTGCTCTCTCCCATTTCTTGAAATTTTGTAGTCATCAACAGTTTCCATTGAATGTGCACTTCCACTTCTTTTATCATTAAAATATTATTTCTGTTTCAATATCTTTGATTTTGTTATAACTTTTGAAAGGGTTTCCTTTTACATTTTTATACCAGCATTTTTGCTAAGTGGTCAATTTTACCAAAACTATAACACACAATTTTTTTAATTTTCTTAAGTTATAAAAGCAGCCACTTTTTTCGACCAGTATTAAAATGATTGTACATTTTCTCGTATTGTAAAAGGCTCCCTCTCATTGATCTAATATCGTTATTTGAATTGGCAAACAATGCAGTGGTAACTTTAAGGTCTTGGCAAAGATCTTATATATGGATGCATTCATTATATATGGACAAGTTCTCTTCTTTTTGTTATTTTCTTTTTCTTCTTTTCTTCCACTCTTGACCCCAAATTAGAAATTTCATATACTATACCTCTCCCTCTCTCATCAAGAAGTCCCTATTAGTCTCTTTTTCCAACTTGTCAATTTTTGCTAATTTTATCTTCCACATTGTAAACTCTGCTTTTTGTGCTCATTTATTAGGTTTCTTCAGTCTTCCAAAGTTTCCCTTTTTAGCTCTTTTAATTCCACTATATGCCAAAGTTTGATCTTCTGATGTTTTATATAATCATTGCCATGACTTTTGTCATTTTTATGACTAATTCTTAATACTTAATACTTACTTTGTAATTTTCATTTAAATTTAGCTCCCCACTCACAATAACATCTAATAAAAGTTTTGATTTGATTACTTATTCTACAACTCCATAAATTAAAACGTTTCCACGTATTTCTTCAGCCATTGTTTTTATTGTTATTATTATTATTATTATTATTATTATTATTATTATTATTATTATTATTATTATTATATTATTATTATTATATTATTATTATTATTTAATATACCTTCTTCAGCATTTTTTTTTCTTCAGTTTTCAAGGTTCTGTACTATTTTCTTTAAATTAAATTACTTTAAATTTTAAATTGTAAGCTCCACTGCCATATTGCTATATTTCCTTTCAATTCAAAAATTAAGATATGTCATGATCGTTTACCACAAACTTTTTATTGAACACATTCATTCATCAGTACAGAACACTTAGTAGATAGTAACCATTGCCCTCACAATGCCTGTATTCCATCTAATATCAAAATCAATCTATAAATATTCTTTGCACAATTCCTATAATTCTAATAATACCAATACTTTCATCTCTGAATTAAAATAATTGAGAATAAAATAAAATTTACTATAAAAAGTAGTTTTCCATCTTAACCCTCTGAGTCCAGAATAATTTACAAAAGTTTTTATTATTATTATTATTATTATTATTATTATTATTATTATTATTATTATTATTATTATTATTATTATTATTATTTTTATTATTATTATTATTATTTTTATTATTATTATTATTATTATTATTATTATGAGGGATTATGATGTTTAATAAGCAATGAAAGAAAAAATAGAGTTAAAATTTTGAAAATTTTGCCATTGGTACTGCTAAATATCTTCAGGAGCTGAGAGTAGGGAATATCAATGGATTTTTATTTTAATGTTTATTTTTTATATTTGATGATATTCTGAAAATCAATTTTCATTTTCATTGCAACAAAGTAAAACTTTTCAAGATGAACATTTAAAATTATATCATTAGATTTCTTTCATAGCACATAGTTCACATCCTCTTCTTTACACGACAAAAACAGGCCAATGGGCACCTACGTTTTATTTTCTGATGTTTTTAGAAACTGAAAAGCCTCTCTTCCGTCAATTTGTCAGGAGCAATGAAGAATTTGAAGATAATGATTATGATGATGATGATGGTGGACCCCTCTTTTTGTTTGGAGTACTTCCATTCACAATCCGGCCCAATACTAAAATTCTAAAATCTAAAAGGGACAATTCCCCATTGAGATCTTTATAAATGACGAATGAATTTACTTGCTGAATATGCTTACTGAATATGCTTATTGCTGAATATTACTTACTGAATATGCTTTATCAATTACAGCAAAAGAATAGTCTGTGCCAACTATTTTTTTTCTGTCTCTCTCGTAAATAGACCAAAGCATATGAGCTGTTTCATGTCAAATCGCACAAAAAAGACCAAAATTTGACCTTCATATTTTTAATTATTTTAATCTATTTTTTTATTTATTAATTATGTGGATCAAATAAGTTAACACGTGTCTTTTTATTTTTTTTTTTAATTTTATATTTACAGAATTTAAGGAATATTCATTTTTACGAACCAGTGTGCAGTAGATTGCTGCAATGCACATTTCTTGCATTACTGATGATGGGTTTCTTTGGACGAAGCAGTAATTTAAGTACTCCTAGAGCTAGTACAGCTTAACGATTGGGTTTGGTTATTAAATGACGGATTCTTGACTCACGTTATGGCTGATATTTTGAAATTTTCTGGTCCCTCGTTATTCACTTCAAATATTTGTACTCGCTTACCCTAGAATTCCTGAACTTTTGACACTGCACAGTTCTAATGCCTTGGGGAATTTACTTTCAGGTCTGAACAAAATTCCATTTTCTTCATCCAACTTTTTAGCCACTTTATCACTGTTTGGTTGCTGCAAGTGTCGTTTAATTTTATTGTTCTAACTTTCAAAAATTTCAAAATTTGAATTTTCAATGTCTTGTGATCTGTTGAGTGAAAGGAATCGATAAGTTTCTTAATAATGGCTTTCTTGTCTGATTTTTCAATTGTCGGCAAAGGATCTTTAGTATGGAAAAAATTGTCTGTGGTAGCAGTTTGTATTGTGTGAAATTTCTCATGGGAATACTGTTTTTGCTGAAATTTTGTTTTCTTCACCGTTTTTGCTGCAATTTTGTTTTCTTCAGAGGGGTATCTCCTAATGCAATTAAACTCTTCTTTATCTTCTCTATATTCATTTCGCAGATACTTGACAAACTATCTGAAGAGCTTAAATTTTCATTTCCCTGGTTTCGTCTGTTTTCACTATTTCACTGGACTTCCCGCTACTTTGTTAATGCCACAGGAGCCACTGATCTCGACGCTCTCTTCACTAACAAGAAGCATTTTTGGAATCTAACTCCCTTTTTCTGACATGAATCACAAATTCGCCAATCCAATGACTCCTCTAAATCAAGTTTCACTAGTAAATCGTGGTTTATGCAACTTTGAGATTTTCTTTTCTTAAAATTGTGATCAGAAAGATTCAATTGATAGAAACATCCGTCGTATCTCATATGCTGATCGCCACTCATATTGCAGTGTACACACGATTCACAGAACAAACTCTAGCACTTTTGTCTTTATGTGTATTGCAACTGATGTTCAGAAAATTTTACTGAAGTCTCTTGACAAGCGGTCTGTTGTATTTCATGAGCAAGGTCAGGAGGGCACCCAATCCCTAGGACACTAAGGGAGTCGACTGTAAAATTTGTTTCACTGACACGACGAAAAGCAGTAGTTGAATTCATTTCGCTGTCACCCATCCCTTCTGGGGACAGAATGAACATATGAGTTACTAATACACTTGAAACTCTAATCAGTGCCCACTTTTTTCTTGCGTTTTCTAGAAAACTGAATAATAAATACTCCTATATTTTTTTCAATTTTTTATCTGAGCGAGTTCATACATATTCATTTTTTTCAAATTACAATTTTTAATGAAACATCTTTTGGGAAAATAATTTACAGGAATAAAATATGCATATCAAAGTATTAACTGAAACAAACTAGGATTTTTTATGTTAAGTATATTCAGAGCATCAACCAATCATATTTTGCGGAGTACGCAAAATTTTGGATAGGCATAACTATGCGAATAATCAATTTTCAGGTAAATAAAGAAGCATGTGTCTTTTTTTTATGTCCAGCTATAATAAAAAAAATATACATTTTTTAAAAAAGCAGCGTCTATTCTGGTGCGATTTGATGTGGAAGGGCTCGTATTTGAATTCGTTTCACTGTCACCCATCTATTCTGGTGACAAAGTGAACATCTGAAATACTAATAATTCTTGAAACTCTAATCAAGCAGACGGTCATTTTCTTTATAGCTCTTCAACACTTGGATTAAAGACTGACCGAACTCAATTTGCTAGTGCATAGCGTGCCCTCATTCTTAAAATTGATTTTTTAGAGTTGTATGTGTGGAGTGCCTACTTTTTTTTTAGTGTATTTTATAGAAAATTGAACGAGGAAGATGCCTATATTTTTTAAAATTTTATCTCATCGAGTTTATATTAAAATTTTCATTTTTTTGAAAAAATTAAATTTTTTAAATGAAATATTTATTGTTTGAAAAATGTTTTACAAAAAATAAAACACACATTTTAAAGTATTAAATGAAACAAATCAGGAATTTTTATATTAAGTACTTTTGGAGCAACAATTGATCATATTTTGTTAAGTACGCGTAAATTCCAAAATTTAATATATTCATAACAACACTAATAACCAATTTTCACGTAAATAAGAAAAAACATGTCTCATTTTTTGATGTCCAGCTTAAAAAAAAAAAAGAAGTCAACTCTTGTGTGATTTGACGTGGAATGGCTCGTATCTGCCATATCTACATCGCCCGTTCGAAGAGTTGTAATCAACTACAGTGGGAACTCTAACTTCTTTCTTGGAACCATCACAATCCCTGTGTCATACAGTTGTGGCTTCTTTCCCATGGTTATTGGAAAGAAGATGAACACACTTTTCCTTGCATTTGAAAAATTCTTGATCGCTTATGCCATAGTCAAATTCTTCTCTGTTTAGATCGTTGTCATCTTTCCGTTTGGAAAGAAACTTTCAATTTCAACACATTGCTTGACATACATAAATTTCGTTGCTTTAACACCACCTACTAAGCCAATTTTATTTGAAAGGTCCTGAAATGTTCCTTGATAAATATCCAGTTTGTAAATGTAACCACTCTTGTCTGCCCAACACCAAGTTTGTAACTGGTTTGAGCCTGACGGTACTTTCTAGTTCCAAAAATAATTATAAAATAAAATTATCTATGAAAAAATTATTAATTATTTATAAATAAATTCTGAGAACAAAGAATAAAATAGAAGAACAAATGTATAACTAAAAATGTGATTCATAAAGTCTTGAATTGAAGTTCAGAGAACATGGCTTTTCAATGCTGCCCACCAACATATTGAAGTTTCAAGCGATGAGAAAATTAACCATTTTGCATCACGTTTATCTGGAAATAACTAAACACATACTTACGCATTGTTATTTCTCATATTACGCCCTATTTTGGGAAGGGTGTCCATTCATGAAGCGCTTAAACATAGTGGTACCCACAAGTACTGACAGGACATAAAGGGTTAATTTATAATGCCTATTTAAAAATATATAACACTTACTTTTGCATTTTTAAAAGTCTATTTTAGGTGTATAAATGGGTGATTTTAATAGGCTAAAAATATTATGTCTAATGTAATAAAAGGTAACTAGTACGATGGTTTTAGCAACCTATCAAAACACAATTTCATAAGAAGCAGATTCAAAGAAGTACAACTCGGAAAACTATTTTGATCAGAGGTCTGCCTGTGTTTAATGAACTACCAAAGGAACAGCTTGACTGTTTGGAGAACAAGTGGCAAGTTGGTCAAATGATTTAGCTGATGATGCTAGTTTCTTGGAAAGTTAGATCTAATGTCATGGAGGGTTGATCAAATGATAATGTTTATAGATATGTTCATAAAAAGTATTATGTTTTTAAACTAGCCTTTAGCTATTTGGAACAATAAATTTAAAATTAAAATAAATGATGATACAAAAATAAGTGCCAAAACTATTACATCAATCTGGCCCTTTGTTTTTTAGAACTTGCATTTCATATTATTTTACTGTCACCTCTCTGTTACTATTTAAGGTATACAATAAGCAATACATGTTACAACATCACACCACCTTGAGGAAAAATTCCTAATATTTCAGGAAATCAGTCAAGAATTGGAAAATATTTCAGGAATCAGTCTATTTAAAGAATATATAGAAATTTTATGAAACATTGGCCATGGGCAATATTACAATAACACATGATGTCTTGTGTTCTGTATTCTGTTGTAGGGAAAAAGGATGTTATAGTCAAACTTAGTTAATTTGTAACTGAAACGAATGCCTGAGGATCAAAATTCAAAACAGGTAACTTGCATTATCACAAAATTCAAATTGTTTTCACAAAAAGAATATGTAAAAAAAACTCCATATTCAAAGATTTAACAGAGACATTATTTTAAGACATACATGTACACAAAGTATCACTCTTCTGAATTAAATCAAATCTCTTTGCAATTTCAGATTAATTTTCAAGTCACTCTTCCACTTTGCATAATAATCGTTACCTTCTGACCTAAAATGTCAGGAGTTTTAGTAAAACAGGAATCACACAAACTAGGTAGATAACACTTAAAATCTACAATTGAAAATATACAAATATAAATTAATTCAACAGCAAAATAAGATCACTTCACAAACAGTGCATGTGACTGTTCATCATGCAACAATAGGTAAGCAAAGACATTCCAAAGCCTTAGACACACCTTTAAAACTACACACATGCAGATCATTTGGAAAGCCTCATGAAGAGATATCACATGAAAAACGTGAATTATTCACAACGAAATTTTAAATATCCTCAATTTTTTTAAAAATAAATGGAATTCCAGGAACCAGGCAAAAATTCAAGATATAAATTTTATTAAGTGTAAACAATTCAGTAAAATTCACAATTCAGTGTCCATATGAAAGATTAAAAAGTTAAAAAAAAAAAAATAAAAGTGCCACAAAAACCTAAGATTGATTTGCTACAGTAATTTCTAAACAAAGTGCCAGAACTGCTGGTTGTGCCAATGGCTGGTTCACCAACAACATGACTGATATTTTTTTGAAAACCTAATAAACATGAAATAGTCACTTGGTTTCTTTGAGAACCAAACACAAAGCATTTTAGATGAATCGTCATAAAATGCAATGTTTCTTGTTCAATTTCACAGTATAAACAAAATTGAGTTGAAGCAGCAAACATCTACCATTTGCAAAACTTTCTAAGAGAAGTAACTGAAAATTTGCAGGCCAAAACATCAATTAAGTAAAAGTTCATAATTACAATGTCACATTTTATATCTTAAGCATATCAATAAAATCAAGTAATCAAGTTTAAGTAAAAATATAAGGAGCATTCCAAACAAAATAGGACAGTATTACTCATTCATTTTACATATGCAGATGTCAGAATTAGGAAATTGTTTTGAAAGTGGAAGCTCGAGCACACAACCAAAAATACACCATTGGTGTTGATGTGAAACTACATCTGACCAATGCTGAAGCTAGATGAGTACAGGAAAAAGTGCTGGAATGTTTTTGTTATTTCTACGGAAATATGAAATCCCCTTTGGTATGAGAGAGTACAATCAGTAAATTAATTATAAAAACACAATGGACAATGCTGGCTGGAAAATAATTGGAAGCTATTAATACCTTTAAAAAGCAGTATTATTTGGAAAGTTCAAAAATGGTTCACAATTAGGTAAAAGATATACCAGAACTGAGTGGTCAAAAAGTTGAGACTTAAGAGAAAAAACTGAGGAATATGATTAGTTTTACTCGATTTCTGCAAATGTTTGGTGAAAAGAAATTTTTCAGAATATTACAAGGTTAAGCAGGTTACATATCCTTCAAAAATTCTCCAATAGGGGATGGCAACAGCCAAAGAGTTTTGAATTTCACTTGGACTTATTTAGAGCTGCCTCTGAAGTAAATCAGGTGTCGTAATTCGGAAGGTGATGTCACCATAGTGGTGACATGTATGCTCACAATTGCCGACACCATTACAGCTGATGACCTGTCAGACAGCAGTAAATAAATCACAGTATAGGAGGGGTGGTATGCGTGACGTTCACATACATTTTGTCTTTTCAGAATGCCGCATGAACGAGAGTAAACTATAATATGTAGTGCAAACTAACTTGCAAGCAAAGAGATTGTAATCCTCGTCTAAAGAAGGTCAAGACCTTAATTCTCAGGGAAAATTAACATATTTTAGAAAATGACATAAATTGGTTTAAAAAACCAGAATATTCCTTTATGCCTAGTAGGCTAGAAGTCAAGCCCCTACAACATAATTCTGTAAAGATAACGTACAACAATATATTAACCAGTCATTCACAAAAGTCACTAAAAATATTTTATTCGAGACTGGAAAGTAATTTATTGTGTACAGTTTTGTGGCCTGGAAGTTTTTCATTACAGGACAATTCTGATAAAACCATTCAGTAATGAATTTTTCCTGATTTCACTGTCACCACTTTTTTACTATTTAAATGCTGCCCACGAGGAACCAAAAAGCCTTGCATTATATTAAAATTTCATAACAGTTAACTTGTTATAGATCTTGTTTGTCAATGCATATAGCACTTTTACTTGTAGTGCAAGTGTAGTTCATCAAGAAGCAAACAACAATCAGCAAGCCACATAGCAAAGGTTCAATGTAAAAAATATCGAGTTAGCTTTCAATACATTCAAAACATGCACTTATCAATTGATATTTTATTTGGAACTATTAAAATTACTGGTAAGTGAACAATCTATTTTTGACAGTACTTTCCACTCATTTCAGAAAAGAATGGGAGAAGCACATTTTATTAGACACTTCTTACCAATCTTGTATCATGCCACCTATAAAATTCCCTATATTCTTTCACATATCTATCTTTAAATTTTAATGCAAACCTGTCATAAGTTGCAGCTCTTTTTTCTTATATATTGGACGGAGTTCCCGTTATTTCCACATTATTTTCCATTTGAATACCTGCCAGCAAAAATGTTCTAACCCTCACTTTTCTGTAATGCTGAGTTTCCTTGCTTAAAGGTTGTATGTGGTCGGAGAAAGGCATGTAGAAAACTATGTTGGCAAACATGGACATTAAGCGCCTTTTTTCTTCTTTTTTAATTTCGCCACGGATCACACAGGTGCATAAACGTTGTATCAATGAAGGAAGAAAGTCATGTGTCACTAAATTTGCATTTTGTGGGTTACAACGTTTTTGCCGGCAGGTATTCATTTCAAGATCCATTACATCTATTGAACCTGACATTCTCATCACCATTAAAAATAACAAAAAAAAATTTCATATATTCAAATGACAGAGTGATAACCTTACTACTTTCATACCATTTTATTTAATTACAGGAAAATATGCATAAAAAAGGGTCTCAAATGAAATATTTTACATCACATGGCAAAAGATCCTTTTCATGATTTGGCCTACTGGGCTCAGCTGGTGAACTCTACTGTCTCATCATTAAAAGGACGACTTTCTTGACGTATGATGTAAAATACTATTGTTTCCTTTGCACACATCTACAACAAAATCATAATGTTGATGCTGAGTACCGAGGTGGTTTATTCATCCCACTTACCACTATCTACATCATCTTTAATTGATTTGTATCTATTATCGACATACAACTCGCGAAGTTGGCAGACTTGTAAAATAAATCACAGCCCACCAACATAAAATGAATGAGTAATAGAATGTCTTCTGGTTATATCAAAACATTGTTACTCATGTTCCTTCATACTTTCTCCTTTCCCATATCCACAGCACACAAAACAAAATCAATGTAAGCATAACACGATATTTAGAGTAACTTAGAATTCAGTTGGTCTTTGCATTTATGTTCAACATATTATTTAAGACACTGAAAAGTTGAAGTCTGCTAGAAAACCGTCTAGTAAGTCAGGTACTCTTTATTATTGACACTTGAAAATACACTCACAGTGGACATAAAAATATTTGTAAAAAATGGGGTATAACAATTCTGCCATTCTAGAGTTGTCATTAATTGTTAGTTAATATATTAGTAATAAATTACTAAAGTTGCAAGCCTGCCTAAACAAAAATCTGACTGACAAATATTTACAGACAACAGTGAGCCAAACAACACAAACAACGAACATGCAAAAGTTTTATGCAAGTAAATTTGTATCAATTTTTCGATACTGTGTTGACATACTCTACAGAAAAAGGAAGTTTTCCACGGGCTAAATGTCGTGCTTTGGTGGTGGTATTGCTTCATAAAAGCAACACAAGAGCTGAAATCGTGTTGGCTTCCCAGGTAATCACTCACCTCCTGTTCAATGTAAATTTTCCAGTATCTGCCCGCACTTGGAAATGTGCCCACCAACTTTTCAAAGAGAGGCCTCATTTCTCCGATCCATTTGGTTTGTGCTTCTCTGATCAACAAGCTCCAAGCTTCCAAGTCGTATGCATTGTCATCTATCTGTCTTTGGGCTTTCTGCAACTTTTCGTTGCCCCAATCCTGTTGTGCACAAGAATTAAAATAATACGCAACTGCCACAGAATACAACGACTTTTATAAAGCATATTTCAATACACACCACATCGATTTTCTCATCCATAATTAGGTTTGTTTACAAACGCAGTTTCCTGAATACAATCTACGGATAATAATTTCCCCAAAACAAACTTGCGCAGCTCCCAATAACACTTCAAGAGATTCGCAGACAGAGTAACCAATAATATTCAAATAATTCCATCAGCACAAAATACTATCTACCAATCTTGGAAAGTCCCTATTTTTGCCTTCAAAAACTCTTTAACCTTACTCGTCAATCTAACTACCGGCACCAGAGGCAACCAAGGCTGTCCCGGCTGACCCCATATACCATGCTATATACTCTCTGAGCTGACCAACACAGACCACGATGTTGGAGAGGTGATTATTCCTTCAGCGTTACCGCTTGGGGCGCTATTTCATTAGAACATATCCAGAATGCGTTTGGCGGGAAAGTGTTGGGTGGCAAGTTCAGTAGTATGCGTAAGCGTTTCCTGTCCTACTGACTTTCATTTTTAAATATACAAATCACTTAATTGGGTTCCGTGATACATTATGGAACGTAGTAGCAGATTCTGTCAAACGAAAGTATTTTTTTCCTTTCTTACATTCACAGTTTTATCTGAACATTTGAGCATGGTCTCACTTTCAGCATTAATTGAACATTTTAGCACGCTGTGCATGACATAAAAGTAGCTGCTTCTTCTAGTTAATGTCTAAAATAGTAATTTACATCATAAGGCGAGAAAATCGACATTTTCATGACTAGACAGGAGAGTTTACCAGCCGAAGCTGGTAGGCCGAGTCCTTAATCCTGTCGAGTCATGAAAACGGACTTTTACCACGGTATTTCTTGCACCGTGCTTTTGCCGGGTGATGTACAATATTTCATTTAAAACCCCTTTTTATGCGTATTTTCCTGAAATTAAATAATATCACAGACATGAAACGTAGTGCGGTTATAAATCACTCATTTGTTCTATAAGCATAGCCATATATTTTTATCCACTTTGGTTAGGTAAAGTCAAACATTACGACATTAGTTCAGTGTCGTAATGAAGCTCTTTACGCACCCAGTGCGTAAAGTACTTCATTACGACACTCGTTTTGTAATGGGTTATTCCGACTAGCTTGATTCCTACTATTAAAAATAACAACAATTGTTCAAAGAATTTTTATTGACATAACTTTTAACAGAATAAGAGTTCAAATTATAATAATAGCTATGCTTATTTGTTGTAAACATTAATTACAAATTTGCTGCAATTTGATACCGTAATTCCTGATGATGTTGAAGCTGTACAATTCATATTTGCATTTGAAATATTTGTAGATTCCACATTCGAAATATTTTCCCCATAATTTTCATAGCTATCTCTTTTTATTTTGCACTGATGTTTCGACATAACCTTCAGCAACAGAATTTGACTTCCATCCACCGTGCCTCTTTAACACATTCATGTCAGCACCTGCATCGGCGAGTAAAGAAGCAGATGATCGACGAAAGCAATGTCCTGTAAAGTTTCAGAATTCTTCAAACCAAGATACATTGCTATTTTTTTGGAATGTTTCCAAAGTATTTATCCCAACTGGTTGCGAAGAACATTTTCCATTCTTGTAGGAGAGAAAGAAACGATCGTGCTTGACATTTTCCGGCCGAAGGCGAAAATATTGACGAAAAGTCTCCAAACAGTTGAATTCTTTGACACTTCCTTGAGTAATAACAAATTGTCTTGAAATTAATGTCTTGGTGTTTGGTATATTAATTATAATATACGTATTCTTATCCTCTATATCACTTAATTCTAAATTTTTCAATTCCTCTCTACGGCAAGCTCCAAAAACGCCAACTATTAATGTCACCTTCATCATTAAATAAATTTCATTATCTGCCTCTATTAAAAATTTATGTATGTCATCTTTCGAAAATATTTTAGATTTCTTGCTCATGTATCCTTCGCTCTTTCTTTTAAGAAAGCTATCAATTGTGTGAACTTACTTATGTCCACATTATCATTAAGTAATATTGTACTCTTTAACATGGAATAATGTGACCATAGACTTGAGGGGTTTCTCTTTTTTAGACTTACCAGAGAAGTACGCCATCATAACTTTTTCCGAAATGGTTCTAATATGTTTGGTTGCACTCCAGTCCCTAAATAAAGTGTATTCACGCTCATATTTTTCGTGATTTCTCTGGTAATAGCGTGTCTAGAGCAGCATTTGCTGTTATTTCGATGTCAGAATCACAGCTGCTGTCACTCATATTGGAAAAAAATACTCTTACACCGTGGAAAGAATACACAAAGCTTGAGGTTGACACCAAATGTGTTTCAATTGTTATCATTGTTAGAAACAGTGTCGCCACTTCTAGAAAATAAATCGTTAGTACTAAACGAACGCGTAGGACGATCTTTTAGATTAAATCTAACTAATTTTTACAAAGTGGATAAAACGTTGTACGATATACGTGTCGTAACATCTTATTACAATACTCGATTGGGTTCCAAACATCGGCCTAACGGCCTCGTTTCGCAATCTTCCAATCTCGTATTGTAATAAGATGCTTTACGACACTTATATCGTAAACTACTATTATCGTTTTTCTCGTGCTTTAATCAATTGCAACGAAAATGCCATGTTATATCGATGTAATGGATCTTCAAATGGAAGATGATTTGGAAATGATGGGAAATCCGCTCGCTATACTAGAAGTAGCAAGAGCCGCAACTGTTACATGTTCCCATTAAAATCAAAAGATAGATACGTGAAAGAATATCATAATCTTATAGTTTATATTATCATCACTTACAGGTCATATTTTCAACATCTTTTTCTTGTCAAGTTTAAAAGAACATTTGAGGCCTTTTGTTGCGATGCAGTTA
Source organism: Teleogryllus oceanicus (assembly GCA_964035755.1). Taxonomy (NCBI): domain Eukaryota; kingdom Metazoa; phylum Arthropoda; class Insecta; order Orthoptera; family Gryllidae; genus Teleogryllus; species Teleogryllus oceanicus. The sequence continues at coordinate 35,104,634 of CAXIVR010000011.1, read as the reverse complement.
ATACTTATGCAGGACCGGATTAACCATGGGCGTCTCTATAGAGACAACCGTGAATTAACCCATATCTGCCTGAATTTTCTTTAATTACGCCATTTTATAATTTAAAACTAGTGGTGCAACAGAATGGCACAGACGTTCTCGTAGTAGAGTTTTCTAATTTCCTTGGTAAGGGCTAGCTTTACGGTCTTGCCCCATCCTGGCAACTGGCTTGCCAGTTGCCATTTATCGCCACCCTTACTATATTTTTAAAGTGTTCTTAACTTTTCGGTTTCCTAATGGTTAATTCAAAATTTTGCTTTTATAATATTAAAGAAGCGTAAAAACTCGTCATATATGGCAATTTTCATTAATAAATTTGAAGCCGTTTTTAAGAAAATGGCGTGTAAACTTTACTGTAAATGCCAACTTTGAAGCTCTATTTCACAGGAATCTTTCGAGTTTTCAAAAAAACGTAATTTTAAATAATTTAAAGCACTTGCACTCACAAATGTAAACATGTATACAAATAGCGGGAAATGCGCATATTAACGGCGTGAGTAATATTAAAAAAAAATACATTCGTGTATTTTTTAAATAATAATAATAATAATAATAATAATAATAATAATAATAATAATAATAATAATAAATAGTACGAATCATCCACGCCAAACTTGCAAGGAAATGTGTAGCACGAATCATCCACGCCAAACTTTCAAGGAAATGTGGAACTGCTAGTGAATTTGATACACCCTACTAGACTGCTGGCCAGCTAAACAGCCGAACTAACGGGACAACTTTTGAAAAATGTCACTGTCGGATGAGAACATACATTTATACTCGATTTAGGGTAGTTCAGATTCGTTTTATGTTGGCTAAAGTTGTTGCCAACCGTCACACAAATACCCTGAATATATTACCTTCAAGCAGTAGGGACATTTTTAAAAATTTAAGTTTGCAATGAAACAATGACTACTTCCGTAGATACCGCCAACATTGAAAGCCATCCAAGTGAAATTGTGTTAGTTTACGAGTGTTGCTAAAGATTTGCATTTTGCGTTTTGGTGCTCTTGTTCTTTGCGTTTTATCGTTCAATTTATTTATTTAGTAGTACTAGGCGTTTTTGAGTTTTATTTATTATTTTCCAATTTTTTCTTTAATAATAATAATAATAATAATAATAATAATAATAATAATAATAATAATAAAGTTAATTGAAATAGTTATAGTAGTTCATTATTTGTTGTTGTTAAGTGTCCCTTTAGTATTTCTTGTTTTAAATTAATTATATTATATTTATTATAATTTTTCTGAATTCATTTTAATTATAACTGGAAAATAATGGTAAGCCTAACAACATCTGGGTCTATACTTAATACTGAACCTTTGAAGATAACACGTTTTCAAAGACTGTCTCTGGTAACAATGGATAAGTTATTGAAAACTTACTTACACTAATGATTTTCATTATTTTTTTGAACTTACTTTTAAAAAATAATGAATAATTGAACAGATTAATTAAATGGATGTATTTGCATTGATATTGACATAACTGGACTATTAGGAACATTTCATTAGATCACTTAAAAACTACCATGTATATCACGTTAATTAACTTCAATAATTGTGGTATTTATTTGCGTTCAATAAAACTCATTACTACCACTTCAGAACGTGGAGGAACTGTTGACACACATCTCAAAAGCATTAATAACATAGAAGTATGACCGCAGATAACTTTTGAAGTTGTATTTTTCATTTGCACTTGACACTTTTTAACACTTCTTAAGCACGCAATAGTTGACAATGATAATTCTTAATTAACTTAATAATTATTCACAGAGTTAATATTCGTTTATAGATGAACATCTCCATTTAATTCTATCGAAAAACGAAACATGTATTATTGAACAGTGGACAAGACTCGACACCGCGCGAGGATTGTGAATGAGACAGCAAACAAAACAAAAGCGAGAGATTTGATCAGAGTTATAGTTTCATAAGTTGGCTATTCCGACAGGAAATCTTTCAAGCTGCCATATTGCGAATTTAGTGCGGCCTAATACACGGCCTGGAGTCTAGACGTTAATAGTGCAGCCATGAACTGCAATCAATAATGTCGAACTTTCCAAATTTCTAAAAAAAATAGTATTTTTCTCCCATTCTACATTCCTCCAAGGGTTACGCCCACTCTATAAATGCCCTGTGTGACGTCATGGAGAAAAACACACAGACATTTACAAGTATGTAAAAGTTTATTTACACGTATGTACAATAACTAAATTCTGCTTCGAAACTACACACTTTCGAGTATTTCCCTGTGGATACCCCACATAGCTAGGGAGGCCCCGCCTCCTCTGACGCTACTCCCGCGCCACTACCGTGACCTCATCACCCGTGCAAGAGGCACGACACGCTCCAGCCTGGGCGTAAAGTTTTGCGCATCGCGCGAGGTTTCCAGAACAAAACCCCGTGTGAGTTCGTCGGCTCGATTTGATACCTAGAGTGTAGCCGTCACGTGACCGTCCTTGGTGTAGGAGGGAGGCTCGCGTCTACCACGTGACCTTCCAGGTCAAGCTGGCGTCCACTTGGTCTAAATATATCCCAACGCCGGGGCGCCAAGGCTATTCAGCCCGCAAGTATGCGATACTTCCGCTCCTCCCACCCGCGGCCGCCAACGTGACGCTACACCTGGCTACTGCATAGCTTCATTAAATATTATTTTTTAGAGACGTAGTAAAACATTCATAAACTATATATCAGCATGTTCAGGAAAAGTCATAGAATAAAATGGCGGAAATTATGAAAAATCAATTTTTTCCCGATTTCTTCATGTCCTTCTCCCCTTAATCGGAGATAACTCCCCCTGGAGAAAATGGAAAACCACTCTAGGTGTAAGTGCTTAGGTGCGTTTCAGGGAATGAGCCGATGTAATGGCGTAACCTTTAAAAAAGACGCCGCGTTGCGAACATTCCTCACTTGTAAATCATTGTATTAAAAATTGCTTCATACTAGAATCCGACTTCTTTCTGACAGACATCGACGGTCTGTGGGAAACGCACTTCGTTTCAGTAACCGCATTACACCTTCTTCTTCCCTCTGAGGCTGCCACCCGAAAATCACATGACGTCACAGACTTGGACATCGAATTCAACTTATGCAGCTCCTCATTGTCAGTTACAATCAATCAGAATTCTGACTTGGTCCAGTTTTAATAATCTCTCTATTAACCTAGTGTGAAATGTCAAAAGTAGCACAATTAGCCACTGTCAAAATACAAGTTACATTTCAAAATTTAAAGACGAAGATAATAAGAAGATGATAACAATTAGTACATTATGAAACGATGATGTATTGATGGCTATTAATACACGAGCGTGATATTACTTATCGTCAACTACACACGAGTGTATTAATACCCATTACATCGAGTTTCATACGGTACTTTTTCTATGATTTTTATAAGCTAAACTTTTACATTGAAACATTTCGTGGCAGTTGACATGTAGACTGCTGGCCAGCTAAAAAGCCGAACTAACGGGACAACTTTTGAAAAATATCACTGTCGGATGAGAACATACATTTATACTCGATTTAGGGTAGTTTCGATTCGTTTTATGTTGGCTAAAGTTGTTGCCAACCGTCACACAAATACCCTGAATATATTACCTTCAAGCGGTAGGGACATTTTTAAAAATTTAAGTTTGCAATGAAACAATGACTACTTCCGTAGATACCGCCAACATTCAAAGCCATCCAAGTGAAATTGTTAGTTTACGAGTGTTGCTAAAGATTTGCATTTTGCGTTTTGGTGCTCTTCGTTCTTTGCGTTTTATCGTTCAATTTATTTATTTAGTAGTACTAGGCGTTTTTGAGTTTTATTTATTATTTTCCAATTTTTTTCTTTAATAATAATAATAATAATAATAATAATAATAATAATAATAATAAAGTTAATTGAAATAGTTATAGTAGTTCATTATTTGTTGTTGTTAAGTGTCCCTTTACTATTCCTTGTTTTAAATTAATTATATTATATTTATTATAATTTTTCTGAATTCATTTTAATTATAACTGGAAAATAATGGTAAACCTAACAACATCTGGGTCTATACTTAATACTGAACCTTTGAAGATAACACGTTTTCAAAGACTGTCTCTGGTAACAATGGATAAGTTATTGAAAACTTACTTACACTAATGATTTTCATTTTTTTTTAACTTACTTTTAAAAAAAATGAATAATTGAACATTAATTAAATGGATGTTTTTATTGACATAACGGACATTAGGAACATTTCATTAGATCACTTAAAAACTACCATGTATATCACGTTAATTAACTTCAATAATTGTGGTATTTATTTGCGTTCAATAAAACTCATTACTACCACTTCAAAACGTGAAGGAACACATCTCAAAAGCATTAATAACATAGAAGTATGACCGCAGATAACTTTTGAGGTTGTATTTTTCATTTGCACTTGACACTTTTTAACACTTCTTAAGCTCGCAATAGTTGATAATGATAATTCTTAATTAACTTAATAATTATTCACAGAGTTAATATTCGTTTATAGATGAACATCTCTTTTTAATTTTACCGAAAAACGAAACATGTATTATTGAACTGTGAACAAGACTCGAGACCGCGCGAGGATTGTGAATGAGACAACAAACAAAACAAAAGCTAGAGACTTGATCAGAGTTATAGTTTCATAAGTTGGCTATTCCGACAGGAAATCTTTCAAGCTGCCATATTGCGAATTTAGTGCGGCCTGATATTTATTTATTTATTTATTTTACGTCAAAAAAACAGTTAAAAACTGCATATGACGTGCTATAGGGAAACGTGAATTGTGTGCACATTTTCAAAATTCTGTGATCCCTACACTAAGTCATATACTACTTAAATTTAATAAATTTTGAATTTTGAAAGGGAGAAAAAAACAAAAAACTCCTAAAATCTATTTTCAAAAATAAATAAGCAATAAATTTTGAATTTTGAAAGGGAGAAAAAAAACAAAAAACTCCCATGTAATAAAATCTATTTTCAAGGATAAATAAGCAATAAATTTTGAATTTTGAAAGGGAGAAAAAAACAACAAAAAACTCCGTAATAAAATCTATTTTCAAGGATAAATAAGCAATAAATTTTGAATTTTGAAAGGGAGAAAAAAACAACAAAAAATCTCCCATGTAATAAACTCTATTTTCAAGGATAAATAAGCAATAAATGTTGGCTCTTATTATTTCCTGCCGCGACAACATGGAAACGATAATTTGAATAATTGTATTTCCCACTGAATTCTAGAAGACGTGCACAGAAAATGAAGTTACATTTATGTCCAGAAGCAAAACAAGCATACACGGCCTGGAGTCTACAAGTACCATCCAAAAAATGTCATCGAGAATAAGATCTATAAATTATACTGGGATCGAAGCGTATTGACCGACAAAACAGTTCGTCATAACGGATATAATACTCTGGGATAAATCTAAAAAAAGAAAAGTATGGCTGATAGACATAGCAGTTGTAGATCCCAGCAACCTCGATACAACACACAAAAAGAAAACTCAAAAGTACAGGGAACTTACACAAGTTATAAAGGAACAGTGGCATGAATTGGAGGTGGAGATTGTGCCGATCGTCCTCACAGCAACAGGTGTGATACCTACCGTCCTAAAGCACTCTCTAAAAAAAACTGGGGATCGAGACGAACATTATCATCAATCTACAGAAAGCTGTGATCCTGAGCACGAGTTCTTTAGTCAGAAGATTTATGGGTCCCTCAATAAATGTGTGTTAAAGAATTATTTACTTTTTAATTTATAAACTAAGTGTTTAAATTTATAATTGTAGAAATGTTTACCTTCTAATTAGTTCTTAAAATAAATATATTTTTGTTAAAAGTAATGTACTACGGAAATCATGCTTTAATATCTGTATGACTCCTCAAACATGTACCAGAAAGTTGTGAAAAAAATAATAATAATAGTAATAATAATAATAATAATAATAATAATAATAATAATAATAAATAATAATATAAATGTCACATAAATACAGCATAAGCCATGTATGGCAAGTTAGGACATGTATATAATCATACAATGTACAATATAAGTGTTTCTAAATAGTAAATACAATACAGAAAATAAAATTCAATTCAATTTTCATACTAAATACAAATTAATTTTATAAATGGTAGGCTAAAACTAAAGTTGAAAAACAATAATAAAGAAAGAGAAAAAAGAATACACAAAACAAAATTTGTATCATCTTAAACAGTTCAATTAACACTATCCGTACGAAAAGTTTAAAGAAAACTTTGGAGCCGATTTTGAGAAAATAGCGTATGAGCATTTGTGAAAATGCGGAATTTTCAGCTCGTTTACAGCACAGAAAACTTTTATGTTTGCGAAAAACGTTTTAAGACATACTAATATAAAGTACGTGTAGTCTTTAATGTAACAATGTGAACAAATCGCTGCTAATGAAATTAATAAGGAAATGAGAGGCTAGTCAAAAATATTACAGTTTTGTATTTTTTGAAAAATCAAAGAATAGAGCAATATGAGGTTTATGTCATCTCATAGCCTATATTTAGCACTATCCCTACCAAAAGTTTAACAAAATTGGATCCGTTTTCGAGAAAATCTTGTTCGAGATTTTCTTTGAGAAAAATCATCTAATTCTCTATCAAACTACTAAAAGTTAAGGTTGAAATCTCGAAATCGATTTTTCGCAGCATTACATAACTTTCTCTACACTACGTATATTTCGTAGTACTCCGTATACGAGATGGTAAAAAAATATTAATTTTTTTAAAAACATTTGTTGGTCATTGACGCAACGCGTCTCTTGTTGGGCGGTGAGCGCTTGCGTGAAGTAATCCTCCTTCACTCTCTTTGTCAAGTCTCGTCACGTCTCAGGCAGTCAGTGCCTTTTATCTCTTCGGCCAGGGTCTCGACGTTGTTAGATCTCGGGGTTCCTGGATGGTCACCCAAGCAGCAACCCGCGAGTCTCGATTTCGCTTAAACTCCGTGACTTCACGGAGCGTAGAAAACGAATTCGGCTAACGACGCCGGCAACGTTTTTTTCTCAAAATTTTGAAATGCACATGGTTACATCTTTTAGGATGTGATGGAAAACAACATGAAGTTCTAATTGCATTTCTTTAACATTTTAAGGTGAAAGACTACAGCTTTGTACAGCCTGCCCATATGGGCACGCTAGGCAGATAAGGGTTGCAGTTTTTCTGCCTCTGGGTTACAACGTTTTGATTGCACAGCATAGCAACATCTACAAGTTTTGTTTCCAAATAATCCCGGATAACAATATCCGGCTTGTTGGCCGCTATCATGCGATCAATTTGAATATTTTGGTTGGACAATATTGTACACAATTGAACAGTCGTCACCGATTTTGGTGAGTTGTGTTTTTTTTTAATTTGTTGCGTCTTACAACTTGACGCAACGCGTCTCCAAACCCCTTAAGGGGCGTTGAGCGCTTTGCGCTGGGGAGTAATCCTCCATTAATTAGCGCGGATGTAATTCTCCATTACCTTCAAGTCATGTCACGTCACGTTGCAGTCAGTTGTCAAGAGGACCACCAGGTAGCATCTCCGCGTATGCGCCTCTTACTACGCGCTTCTGCGTCACTACCCAGCGGCCAGAATTGGGAAGGAATAAGGAATGGGTAGGGTTTAGAACACTTCACAGGGGTTGGTCTAGCCCTTGCGATGCAGCCAAACTCGTTTTATTGGAACAAATTTCACATCAGATTCGACGGGAATCGAACCCGGACTTCAGTGGTGAAAGGCTAGCGACTTCGCTATGTGCCACGAGCGCGGCGAGTTATTGCGCGGCGAGCAACTTGGAGCATGTGTTTGGAACTTTGGGGGCGGTACAGATCTGCAAGTGGAGGTAACTACACACTCTGTGGGGCCTTTTCTAGTATTCGGTCTTTGCTAGATTTGGACAAGCTGAGACGATATGATCAATGGTTTCTACTTGCCCTTATACTTGGGGTTTTCTAACGTGGCAGTTGAGGGTAGTATCTCCAAGATGGAATTCAGCACGACTTTTTGTGTCTTTCTTGGTCCTGCCGCAAGATATCACATGGTCGCGACCGCATTAAGCAGAGCTGCAGATCAAGCGACTCTAGCGGCAAGACGGAGAATGGCTCAAAAAGTCATGCCGAATTCCATCTTTGAGATGCTACCCTCAGCCGCCACGTTAGAAAAAAACAAATCTAGCACATGTAACATGTAAATTATCATCTTGGGAAATTTTCAGAAACGCTTTATTATAATGTGTGCCTGATTTTGGGAAGCTATTACAACTGTTTCCAACCATTTATTTAACTCTAAATTGATCATTATTGATCTTCCCCTGGTCCATTCTTTTTAAATACTGTCAAAGGAGTAGTCTGTCTCTCCGCGATTTCTTTAACAACTCACATTTCCTGTTAAATAGCATCAGGAGTTCAGCGTCTGCCTTATTCTGTGTGTCTCGCATAGTTTTCTTCGCAATGCTTCTTGCTACACAAACTATGTTTCCCATTCTTCGGTCAGATTTAATGACCTGCCTCATTAGTGGGCTATCTTGATGACTGGCCACAGACTTTCCCATCCTGATTATTGCATTGTGCCAGGACACTTCAATTTGTCTGAGGCCTCTTCCTTCTTCCTTACGTGACATAATTTTGAAGTTAATTTTTGTTGACCTTTTTGAAGAGCGGTTTTATCTTAGCTTTTCTGAAAATATCTAAAAAAAAGTTCCAATGCATATTGATTAATTGATTCATGATTCAGGGCGCGTCAACTGCTAAGGTCATTACTCCCCTAAGTGTAGTGCATTGTTTACCTCTCACGGTAAACACATGCACTACATGGGTCTGCTAGTGAGTCAGAAGTTTCTTTTAGGTTTTCGTTAAATATACCGTCTGGTCCCGTCGCTTTTAGTTTTTTTGTCGATTTTATCGCGGTTGTGATTTCGCTTCTATCTATTGTAACTTACAATTTGTGTCTGGGTGGCGTTGTCTGTTCGAAAACATGTACGAGTCACAAAACATTGACCTGTTGCTGATTTAATGTCTGAAATATAAGAATGGATAGCTGATTGTAGTATATTGTTGACTCGATTTGATATGATTCGTTCTTTTGTTCTTATAAAAAATACGTTCCTACAACATCTGTGATTTTGAATTAAATTTTATAATTTTCATCCATTTAAAAAAATAATACTATATCTTTTTTTAAGATAATATGTTTCAAAATATATTTAAAACAATCTTCATATTTGCTGTTGTAATCTTTTTACTATTTTTAGAATATCTAATAGTTCGTGGTTTATTTGAGTTTAGAGGATTTTACATCATTTGGGGGTAACAGTGCATTTAGAACACTGGGTGACGTTTTATCGCCAACCCTGTGAAGGCAGCACCTATGCTGCAACGCGGTTCGTGAGATTTAACTAGTTCTTCCTGATGGAAATACCGCGAAAATTGTGAAATTAGGTTGAAAAGGAAGGGATGATGCCAATTTATGGGTGTTGTTAATATTATTTGTACGGGATAAATGGAATGCTATGGAATGCTGGGGAAGAATTAATTGCTTAAATAATCTTTTACCGAATAGAGATTTTTGATACTATGAGCGAAGTGAATTACGAACGTTTGTATAATTTGGAGAAGTACGCTGCGTGTTTGGAAGAAATAGAAGATATATTGTGTAATATTCGCCGTAGAAGTGAAAACCGTAGTTTGTTTTTAGGGTCTCGTTTAGATGCATGTGCTGTCGATTTTGAATGCCACGTTCTAGTGTTAATGTTGGAAGGAAACGCAAACGTTGTTCGTAGCATGGTACAGTATCGTTTTTAACATTCGTATTGAGAGATTACCGTTTACATGAAAAATAAACTAAACTAGATATACATTTTTTTCAGAATGTTCTTGAGACTTCCATTCAACAAGAATGGATAGAATTCGATTTAGTGAACTTTTATTATAAAATTAAAACTCTGTCAAGTTCTACTTTCTCAATTCCTTTTGAATTATATTTAAATAGCCTCTTCAATGTACTGTGGTTGCTGTGGGTTAAGAGAACGTGCAACGATGAAGACAGGGAAACGTTGTTTGACATGTTAGACGATTGTTTTAAAAAAGGTATTTATGAATTTGTGTTCAAATTTCTGAATTTATTTTCTTGATTATGTTATTAACTTACAAAACATTCTTTTCAGTTTTAATGAACACCAATGTGCAGACAAAACCAACATCTCTTGAAAGCAGAGGTGAAATAGTTCTTTCTATGTTGCACTCTATAATAGAAAATTTAATGGATTGTGAGATTCTGCAGTGTTTTCAAATCATTGATATGTGCCTTTTATGTCTACATTTGTTCTGTCAATTTAAATTGGCATCTTCAAAATTACTTAAATCAATAATTTCCACTCTCAAAGACTCATGGCCGCTAATTAAAACAAAATTTGCTGAGTCACTTAAAGGCAACTCTAAATCAAATAGAACAATAAAATTATTCAAATTTGGATTTTTAAAAGTAAATGAAACCACAGACTATTGTATTCTCAAAGTGTGTGAGAACTTGAGTGTAATGGGGTGTTCCTTGTTATATGGGTTGGGTTATCTTCAAGACTGTACTGACTTCCACACCAACTTTCTCCCAGAGAATTGCTGCAATTTTATGGGCACATACATTCAAGGTCAGTTCTTTATGTTTGAATTCTTTATTAACATAGAGTATTTGTCATCTCACAAAAAATATAATTTTGTTCAAACTTCATTTCCATTTTTCTGCTTAAAATCAATATTTCTTCTTGATTGTCAAAATATGTTTACAAATAAAAGTATCCAAAGTTTTTTATGGCAATCATTTATTCAGTAATTTCACAACATTTCGTAACTCGTTTTGTTACATCTTCAGGTGCTAAACTAATGGGACACAGAAACTGTTATTGTACATATCAATTAGTGTAATTACTAGAATACTTCACAAAACACTACAATTGTATCAAAAGTGTAAGTCTATTGAGTAAAATTATCACAAAGTCAAACGTATCTACTACAAAAGAGATCCTTTTAAACTTATAATATTTATACAAAACAACGAAAGAACAACACAACAAAACAAAATCAATACAATACCAAATGGACACCCACCTTAATGAGGGAACGCTAACCCATTCCCATTTTTGATACAATTGTAATCTTTGTGAACTATTCTAGTAATTACACTAATTAATATGTACAATAACAGTTTCTGTGTCCCATTAGTTTAGCACCTGAAGATGTAACAAAACGAGTTACAAAACATTGTGAAATTACTGAATAAATGATTGTCATAAAAAACTTTGGATACTTTTATTTGTAAACATTTTTCTGCTTGCGTAATATTGTATTTTAATACCCTTTTCTTGTTGATAGGTTCTCAATATGACATTTTTTATTATATATGCCGTAGTTTCATTGCCTTATTGAGAATCTGTTTTCAATATATTTTCATTATATTGAATGGTAAACAATCAATTACTATGGTACTTTTGAGTTGTGTATTAAGAATAGCGCTTCTTCCAGAGTAATTTTTTCAATGTGAATTCCATCCTCTTTTGAGTCAGGATATCCTTGTGTAAAGATGTTAAAGTGTTTCACGGTCTTATTAAATCTCCTTGCCACCACCATTCATCGTTAGGAGGAACCAAACATTAAACTTTTCCAATCAACTGCAAGTTGTAACTAACTGCAATTCTAACTAACCTTTTTTAGTGCTAATTTATTTTAGATTGTTTTGTGTGCAAGGGTTAAAACTTTTCACAATTAAAACTCGCATAAAATTTACTTTAAAAATCTTACAACATACATTTTCTCTGTAATTTTATACATTATAAATAATTCAAAAGTTAGTCATTTAAAATAAGATTTCTAAGAATCAATAAACTAACATTTTTTTCAGTTTTCAGTGTCAAAAATGCTCATTTATGTGGAAACCTTTCACAATATTTTTTAATATTGAATGTTGTAACCATTATGCTTTGCATGTGTCTATCAGTATTGACTTTAATATGTTAGAATCTTGTTTCTTATTCTTGTATTCTAAATGCTCGAAGAGTATTATGATTCATACCATTATTACATATCCTGATGTAATGCAGTAAGAGGCAAAGGATAATGTAAAATAGTGTTGAAATGGAGTACAGAAGCAAATTATTTGCATATTTTCTGATTCCAGCTGATGCATGTCTGCAATTACAAGCAATGGATGTGTCACAACTTCATATACATAAGCTCTCGAAGATTCCTTTGAATGAGGCTGCTGAAAAGCATTTCCATATTCTCAAAGGCAGGCATGCTCGTTTGAGTGGCCTTGCAGTGGATGCCCACTTAGAATTCACACAGGTTCTACAATCAAAGCCATTCGTTTACAAGGGGCTCATCAATATTCTAAACAATCTGAAGATGGGTGTGCGTTCTTTCTATAAAGAAAGAGCTGAACATGGTTCAGATGCTGTTATTGACAAACTCGTTAGAGTACTTCATTGTTTTCAGACAGTGAGTATTTGGCTAAGATTCATAATTTTTTTAAAAAAACTGCCCCTCACCACAGAAGTATTCCCCTTATAACTCCCTTCATCACCTTTCCTCCCCTCCCCAGTGGATTTCTCCCTTGCTTGAGCGATGCAAATGCCAGTTTAAACGACTTCGTTAAGTTATACCGTGTTCTAGACATGGTAATATTTTTTATATTTAATGTCAAAAACCGTTAAAAATTTTGTTATGTACTGTGCACAATTTTTTGAGTTCTGAGATCTCCATTCTAATTCATAATCTCTATGAAGTTGAATTATGAATAGAAATTGCAACAATCCTTTTCAGCAGGGGTTAATAATAATAACAATACAGTAAAATCTGTGTAAATTGGAACATGTGCAAGCCGGAAACTCGCCTTTACTGCAAAATTTCTCCAGCCCGTTAAGTTAAATGGCATTTTACACAGCATGAAACGGAACCTCTCCAATGTGGAAACGGAATGTTTTTTTATGTCCTGAGGGTAAAAAAAACTATAAAACGAAATTCCTGTGAATTTAAGGCAATTGGCAGAGAGACGCAAGATGTTCTTAATGAAATGAACACATTTGTGAACTTGTTTTCAATTCTCTATTCCTGTGACACACGGTTCAGTCGTGGCAGCCACACTTTGGAGGAGAGGGATTTCAGCTGTCAGTGTAGAATTTGACCTTGGGGTCACATATCTCTGAAGGAGTAGGAAGTAGGAGAATTCCTTCTCTTCCGACTCTTGAGAGTGGGAAGGTGTACGGACATGGCTTCTATTCAAGCATATCCCTGCCCCGCGTTAAAAACCAAAACCATGGACCAGATACATTTTGCTCAAGGCCATGTGAAGTCATAATACTGGGTTGTGACACATTGTGTGTTGAGTCAGCAAGCAGTTCGAATACAGCTAGTAAGGTAATTTTTAAACTCAGAAGCTGTCAATGAAGAGTGTTTAATATTCATTTATTAGTGATTTCTTCTATAAATACATTATATGTTAATGAAGAAAAATTGTGTGTATGTGAAGAAAAATTAGCTCCAGATTTTGGCTCTTATCCCTCATTTCCCACAAAACGCTTACTCTCGTTCAGCCCAAGAAAACATGCACAGATTGTGAAAGCTGCATGAACAACCAGAAGCAAACTGGTTTGTTTCAGCTTTTGCTCAATGGATCAAGGACTCTGGTTGAAAAACCTGATCGTGATGAGGGGGTCACTGATTCAGAAGCTGAGGCACAATACTTATACAGGTATATTTAATCTTTTTGAATCAGTCCGGAAAAATGGCAGAAAATGAATTTTTAAAATTATTAAAATGTTTAATTTTGACTGACAGTTAGGTTTTAATTTTATAGAAATAAGTATGAAGTAGAAAATATTTTACTTGACACTTAAACTTGTTTGTCAATTTTATTTATTTAAGGTCATCTGGCTATGTATTCTCAAATTATTGAGCTGTTACTGGAGTATAATCTCTAGGCCAATGACCCCATCTTGATCAGGTTGTTTTTATCGTTTCGCTGGTCCTTTGAGCAAATGCTGAAATGTCCCCTTGTTTTGCTTCTGGACAATAAATGTAACTTCACTCGCTGCACTTGAAGATGCATGTAATTGTACTTCATGTACATCTCCATACCTGCATTTACATCATATTTGACTCGTTATACACGATTGTAATTGTATATGTGACTCAAATATTATCATCATCATCATCATCATCATCATCAATATTTTGCGGTGCCTACTGACCGTCCAGACATGCATCGTCCCCTCTCCCCACCCTTGAAACATGAGGAGCCCTAGTTATCGTGGTTGACATGCGGTACCTTCCCTTGCGCTACCGAATTCTCTGGACAGCATTAAGAACTGTTTGAAATGTCTCACTCTAAAGCACTTAATAAGGCTTATGGATGCGGAAGACTGATTGGCTCTCAGTAGCCAAACATCTGCTTTAAAGCTTTAAGAATCTCAATAACTTTTTAGAGTTTTACCAAAGTTATGAAGTATTTCTTATACACTTCGAATTACTAGGTATACCAGCGGTATACGTGATGTACCAGAGAATTCGCCACTGCTCTTCGGCAACTGCACTGTTGGAGACGTTTCAAACGAACGAGATCCATGTGATGCATTGCAGGCAGCCTCTCTGTCTGATTGTCCGCAGCAGTAAAACGATGGAAAGTTTGGAGTAATCCTCCTTTAATGTAGTTAGTTATCGTGAGTCTTCACCAGTCATGGTTTATCCCTTCAGCCAGGGACTCGGTGCCGTTAGATCCCCAGGGTTCCCAGACGGCCACCAAACCAGGAACTCGCAATGTTTCGAATCGCTTAACTTCCATGACTTTGGAGGGTTGGTAAGGAATTCGGCTAGCGACGCCAGTCAATTCATGATGCATTACAATATTGACACGTGTTTAATATGATTCCTACATCAAGAGATTAATTCTAGAATTGTAACCCGAAACTGAAGCAAAATGCCTTTTTTTAATAATACAAATAAGCTAGATTTTTAAAATGAATCTTAACAAATTACATCTTTGTGGTTCCACTAGCAATTTTCTATTTTACAATGTCCACTTTTAAAAATTAATGCCTAATTTTGGCAAATATCTGTGTATTGACCAGGCCCGTGTTTACGCATGGGCCCAAACGGCCCAGCCCCATGGTCCTTAATGTTCAAGGATCCGCGATAGTTCTTGAAAAATATTTAATACTAAATTTTTCAAAAAGTAAAATAAAAACTGTATGAAAAGTGATGTATGATTAAACTATGAGCAAAAAATTGGCATAGAGTGATGTCACGCATCATTGGATAACATAATATAGAATGTTGCTGGTTGATGTGAGAATGTCACTGTGATGGGAAGTTTAGTTTTTTTTAACAAAACGTGTCTTCAAAATTGTGGGGGGGGGGGATGAAAGTTAGAATAGGAGGTCCCAAAAACTGTTAAAACGGCCCTTAATTTTATTTAATGTTAACGTGTATTTTTGCTTTCAGTTTATTGCCAGTACATCGTCTTTTGAAAGAAATTTCAGATTTAGTGCTGAGAATCAGATTTTAGGCGTACTTCATCAAGGGGAGCCCTATCAGCCGGAGGATGTTCTCTGCATTATCGGAAAGGAATTGTTATGGCTTGAGGTAAGAGCGTGGATGTATTTTTGTTTACCCACTCCTTTTCATCTTCAGCCCAATTACTCACCTTTCCTTTTTATTAATAGAAAAGAGCTATATATTAAAGCTAGGGGTGTAAAAAAACAATGAAACGCTACGTGTATTTATAAACAATCGACGTGGTTGCTTGAATACATAACGAGTGACCGACTGACCAGACAGAAGAAGAGACTCTTGAAACATTGCGTAGATGACGTCAGTGGGCAGCTTTACAGTCAGAGATGGTGCATAAAAGCAATCTCGAACACTCCCCCTCGAAGACTGATCAGCTTCTATCCTCAATCATCCTTCTTCGTTATGCCCAAAACATTCCCTGGGAAAGCCCTTTGGACAGCACATCTGCAGGCATCCAGTTGGTGGGAAGGTGATCCACCTTGATTTCTCCCGAGGAAACAGTCTCTCACATACACACTTGCGTCACCGGTTGTGGACTTTGCACCGAGCTCTTCTCCCAAACATCGATACAGCATCGGCTCACTTGCTTTGGACCATATAAGGACTTCTTGATTCGGCAGACGCAGTCTTCCTCCACTGACTCCATATCTCTCGCGTCGTTGAACAGCTCACGCAGCAAGGGTCCTTCGTCCATGATGTATTGCAGGACCTCTCCGATGTGACCTGGAAACTCCATATAAAATTTCTCGTCGACAACTCCATGTAAGTTGGAGATTGTAACATCGAATTGCCATTTGCAATTGCGAATGCATTTGCGATTGCATTTGCAATTGCAATCCTAAACTGCCAAAGCAACAGCGAGCCGTAAGGAGCTGAGTTGGGTTACAGGCGCAAATGGCTGTAGTTGACTCTGAGTCTTTGCGCGAAACATCTCACCACGATTCTGGTCGTCCTGCGAGTGATTTTACCGCTCGTTCAATATATGTTTTGTAGTAACGTTTTGTGTCACATCCATCAGGTCAGTCAACTAGATCCCACGTTTTGTTCTTGAAGACAGCAGCAAGTTTGTCAGCAATCGCATGCATCCATTCCTTCTTGTCAGGGCCTGATATCGCTGAATGAACTGGACCTTCCGCTAAGCAAGCGAAATGCGCTTGCCCGTCGCCAAAATCATTTTAAATCTTGCCACGTAAGTACGTATGTAGTACATCGTGATGGTGCGTCACCTTCCGGGTTCACGTTTTGAGTCTTGTTGTACAGGTGCTGCAACCCTCCCCCCTCCCCAGAAAAAGAAATCTTCCCAACTCCTGCCCTCATTCGGACGTACGTAATTCGACCCTGGGCCCTCAACTTTCCCGCCAGAGATGTTCAGGAGGTCCTGAATCATTTCCCCTTCGACGGCTTGGGGTTGGCGAGATGCATAAACTTCATGTTCTGGAGCGGACGAATTTTGCCCTTTCGCAGTTTAATCGTTGACATCCGTCTGCTAATAGTAGAAATCCTCAAAATCGTACTCGTGTGTCTTTGGTTCAGATTTTAAAAATTTCACGACATGTGAAAATTTAACGACCTTGTATTCTTTAGACTCGAACGTGACCAAGAAATTTGTATTTCTTGCACAAAAAGAACTCTTCGCATTCAAACATTTCTAATCGACCGTCAATTCATGTTACGATATGAGAAAATAAATGTGTACGAGTTGTATGAACTCGTAACAAAGAAAATTGGGAGTCGGTTACCATGGACGCTGGTTTTGTTGAGGCAGACTATCGGGTTCGCTAGAGAATGGACGCCTGAAAGTAGACAGGAAATATTAACGTGACAGGTTTTGAAACCCTATTGGGTTGAGAATTATACGGGCACTATCTGACATCTTGACAAAATCGAGATAAATATGTTCTCTTATTGTATTTTCTGCGTAGAACATGATCTGCCAGTTTACATCTAAAACCCCCAGATGTGATAGTGATGATCTTGAACCCTCTTGTGCCAAAATATTAGAAGGGTACTATCTGTTAACGTGATCCCACAACTAGCGCTGTCTGTAGGATTTTAGGCGTACTATATTTGCTGCAGCCAATGCGAAGCATGGATTAGATTTATTAATAAACATGAAATTATCTGTCACTATTGAAGTCAAATATATGTGAAGGGTATGTCAACAGATTTTCTGACAGTAGTTAACGAGAGGTGCTACAGAGTGGCACAGACTTTCTCGTAGTAAAGTTTTCTTATTTCCTTGATGTGGACTGGCTTTACGGTCTTGCCCTATCCTCATTCCAGCTGCCATCTATCGTCGCCCAAAGAATTTTTTTTTATATTTTCTCAACTTTTCGCTTTCTTAATGTTTTCTGCCGAAAATCCGCCGTTTTTCTCGCGCAGTATTACGTAACTTTCTCTATACTACGTATGTAACTCCGTATATACGTACGCATACGAGAAAGTAAAAGAACTATTTGAAATAACTCTGAATCACATAATTTTAAACGTAAAAGTTTTTAGTTTTCATTAGGTATTCAAAGTTTGTTTTGCGACGTTTCGAGGACATGGATTATTTACCCATCTTCAGGATACAACGCATACTATATGAACATTAGAGAAAATTGAAGTTTTTAAAGAATGAAATTAATGGTGCTAAAACAGCACGTACTTTCTTACCCGTACTTTCACTCAAAATTACGCGAAAAGTACTAAAATTTTCGAAAAATTGTACAAGACTACTATATACTATATTTAAGGAACAGATTTCATTATGGGAAAAATCCCTATCTTCATAATTGTAGTTGTAGGAAGGTGCCGAAAAAATTTCGAAATTTTGCAATTTTCGAAAAATTAGAGTTTTCAATGAAAATTAGACCTACACCATTTTCTTAAACTTCCTTCTCACCATCCAACAACAAAATTTAATCAAAAACGGCGGAGCCAATTTTTGAAAATGTCGCAGGGGCTTGTATCGTTATGTTCTTTAAAGCTTCTCGGAGACTTTAAGTTCATGTGTGCGGGGCGGATGTGCCAATGCATGATCGACCTATCCTTGACGTGATCGGTTTGAGCAATTTGTCCCAGTCTTCGGTGCATGATTCGTTAAACTAGTCCGTCAATCCGTTCTGCCACGAACATGTTTGCTATTCGTGACGACTGCTCGTGCAGATGTTTTTAAAATTACACCATGTCAATAATTAACTATTTTCCAAACCTATAACAGATTCGTGGCAGATCAGGCATATATACCAGGCATCACACAAATTATAGCACTTGTCATGTCCGTTAACACTTGTCGAAATCGGCTCCTTTTTGTGTTGATAATCAACATCGAATTGTTCGCCAATTTCAGGCAGTTGGATTGCTTGAATCTACTCTTGAAAACGCTTCCGTTTTTTTAACATATATATCATGAGCAGCCACTGTGGAGGCATTACAAATCGTCACTTTTCTGGTTTATGTCTACTAACCAGCAGGAGTCATCTTTGAATGTGACGCACAGGAAGTTGTGCATCTCAGCTTGATTCGCCTTGTCTTGATTGTTTTTATAGGAAGCTCAGCAATCTTTCACATTGTGACCTGGTTGCTTGCAACGAAAACAACAGTCGTCTCCTGGATCCTGGTCTTTTACATCCTAACTAGATTTATTTTTCTTTTGTTTGTTCTGTTTCTTTTGAACAAACGTAGTATTTTGTTTTGTACATCCTCGGCTGCCTTTTTGCGTGTCGCTTCAATTTTTTTGCGCAGCGCATCTGGTCAGGCAATTTATCCCGGGACTATCGCACACCGAACATTTTCAAAAGAGGTCGGCAAACTATAATAACGCAAAATGGATTTAGAAAAAGAAATTGTGTATATCCTTCAGTTCGTCCATCGGGTCAAAGAACGGTCGGAGGTGTTCGTGTACGTCGCGCCATCGTTCATACGCTGAAGTGCGATTTGCTTCAGCAAGGTTGCTTTTCGCACAGGACCTTTCGACTGATAAATACACTCAAGTTTTGCCCATAATTCACACGAAATCCAAAGATAATTCAAACTCTTGTTTCGGTATCTGCAACAAACTATAGTGGTCCCCATCTCCTATTCACCTAATTGTTGTGTTAATTTTTCTTTTTTTTTTCTTTCTCAGCTTCATTATTTATCTTCCAACAGTAGATCCAAAACACCTGATATTGCAGCTAAATGTTACAAGAATATCTTATGTACTTACTACAAGAAAGATTCATCATTGCAAATATTGAATATCCACTCAGAAATTGTCCATGAAGCTGTTGTTGCTTTTCTGTTGTGTGATAACATTCATGAAGCAGAGATCATGTGTCAGATTCTGCTACAGAAAGGCACTATAAAAGAAAAGCTACATGAGAATTTGGATCACACTCAAGAGAAATTCCTTATGGAAAGTGGTGTATCTGCTCAAATGTTAATGGCTTACATAAAAATGTTTCAAAGGAAGTATGATGAGGCTCAACACCTTCTAACAAGGTAAATATATGTTCCTAATATTTTTACTATTGCTTTGGTGTAGTTTTTTCATCAGTGTATTCCCTATGTATTAATATGTCACCCTAATATTTGTATTGCATTTTAAGACTGAAAACCTTGTTTGTCACCTGTATCTAATGCTATATATTGTTGCTCAAACTGCTTCTTTCAGCACTCTAGTGGTGGAAAACAAAACCACGTAAGTTGATGTATTGCCACTGTAAGAGAGAAAGCCTTTCATTGTATTTAAAAAAATGTTATTTCTTCTTAAATAGATGTTAACCCTTTCACAAAAAAATGATACATAAAACCTGATGGCATGAAATGCAGTACCATTATAGAATAAAAAACGAAGTATGAGCTATTAAATACAACACTATGAAATACACGAAAGACACAAAAAGCAAGAAAGTCATTACATAATACTCAAATATAAAAACGAGAATAACACAATTTGTTCACAGTAAAACAGAAAAGGTAGTAACCATTCATAGATTAACGAGATAAATTTATGCTACAGAGCTTGGCCTTGAGTAATGAGAATGAGATACCAAAAAGAATAAATTTGCTTTCCAAATGTATTTCCAGTGTGTGCACTGTATCATTACTACCATGGATGTTCATGTTCCCTTGAAAAATAAGATATCGACACAAGGTTCCTGAAAGTTTATTGAAGATAATTTTATTAATGATGAGATAATGAAAAGAAATTTCAGTAATAGTCCTTCTGTTCTGAAAGATACTCAATTTCAATTTCTTTAATAAAGGACCATAGTCACGATTGTTAAATGACATTGGTTAGGCTTGTAAAGTAAGAAGGATACACACCTCAGAAATCTATGCTGCAGTGACTTGATATGAACTATGTCTTTTACAAGATAGGGTGACCAAATTGGGACGGCGTATTCCAAAATTGGTTGAAAGAATGTTTTGTATAGAAAGATGTAAGTAGAGCCGTTATGAAATTTCATGCAGGCCCTGTTAATGAAACCAGCCCCCTTGAATGCCTTATTTACTGTTGTTAATATGCAAAGAGAAAGAGCCACTACAAGAATAAGAACAGTAGGACGTCGTTAACTCAGATCAACTGGGACTCTGGCCTATCCAAGTTAACAAAAAATCTGGGTTATCCAAAGAATGAGGGTTAAACAAGAAAAAAAAGAACATGGACTTATTAAACATTTTTAATGATATTCAAAAATTATTATCAGTATGAGAATGCCTAGGACCACTTCCCTTCCTTCCCCTTTCCCCTCTTGCTGGTGGCCCGTCATTGGAGGCGTGGGGTGAGGGCAATGGACTCGACCACTGGTAAGTGAATTCGAGTAATATAATTGAGAGAGTAACGTTTTATAGTCTGAGAATAGTGATTTATCGGCTGTAAAACAAATCTTTACTTACTATTCTAAACAACTTTTTTTTCCAAAACTGGTCTGGATTATTGAGGTTCTACTGTAACACCAAGATCTCTGATCTGCAGAGAAGATAGCCATCAGAGGAAAGATAATGGAAAATGATGGGATCATGGTTTTTAGAATAGGGAACTAATTTGCAATTTGTTGTATTGAGAGTTACACCATTTTTCAGGCACTAGGTCTCGACTCTGTCCAAGTGTTCAAAAAACAAGTATAGTGTTTAATGTTTCATTAATTGCCTTGAAAAATTAGCATCCTCTCCAAAGATTGAGACTTCACTGTGGAGTAAATTGTTGCCAATGCCATTAACAATTACAAGAGGACTGAGATGTGAGCCTTGAGGAACCCGAGAAATAGCTGTAAAATCTCTTGACCTGGCACCACAATAGGAAATGATATGAACCTATTGAGTTATAGTTATTATCAAGTATTATTATTGACTTTAATATTTTAATTTATTTTTAACATAAAACATCATTTGTTTATGTTCTTACTTTTAAGTTTGAAATTTTTGACTTAGTTGTTTTTCTTAATAGGATGACAATTTGAAATACTATTAGTAGTCAATGTAACCTATGTATTATAAGCTAACTTTTTTCTCTTCTCCCTTCAGAATTAAGAAAACATTACTAGAAGTCTACTTTTCTCTTGTAAAAGCTGACTCTATCAATGTATTATTGCTGGATGCTGTGATTGCGAAAGTGTACATTTTGAAGGCTTATTTGTTTATGAAAGCAGATTACAAAATGGATGCTTTGCAGTGTTGTCAAAAGGCAATAAAACACAATACAGGTTTGATATATTTATATTTTTTAACAAAATATTATTACCAAAAAATGCCTTTCATTAGAAGTAGATTTTGAAATACGCGGATTTACAGTGCAATAAAAAATCTGAGTTAATAGTGAGTGATGTGATGTAAATTATTTTTATTTATGAAAGCTTCTTAATACTTTTTGGTTGTTTTTAATCTTCATGTTATTATAACATTAGCTCACAAAGTGAAGAAAGGATGTCATGTTCAGCATGTCACAACAGAATCATTGAATGTTTCTCATTTAATTATACAAAACCAGTTTTTAATATACAGTGATACCTGTCATAAGTGATCTGATTGTTTCAACAAAAGTTTGCCATTAAGAGAGGTGCGCGCATACATAGGTGGCGCGATGTCGTGTTTCTTTTACACGTTCAGCCGTATGCCCCAGCGTGGCTCGCTTTTAATCCCCGAGCTTGGAATATTCCTCGGTTGTCACTTATAGGTTTTTTCGCTTATAACAACCAATGTTGGGACTTTGGGTACATGGAAATCTTCGCCAGGTTCCTCATGTTTCTCTATGTATTTTGTTGTTCTGTGATATTTCATATATAAATGGTACATTAAAAAGGGTTTGATTTAAATCGATGGTGTACAAGTTTCTTTAAATACCCCAAATGAATATTTTCCCTTTCGTTAAGTAGTTTCAAAATTTTATTTGCCATGAATTTGATACTTGTAATTGATCGCTTAGTAAAATGGATTGTGGAATGAAGATGGTGTTGTTTGCGCAGGCGCAGAGGCCGTGGAGGAGTGCAAGGCCGTTGCCCGTCGCTTGGGCGCCGAACTACACGTCCCCCCTTCCTCTTCGCCCGCCAACGTCCCCGCCCCTACGCCCACGCTCAGATATCTGCTCGCCGCCAAGGTCTCACTTCTTACTCCAACCGAAGACGCTAATTGGGCATAGAAAATTTACAAACGCGCATTAAGGCTGTTTATTGCCTCAGTGTGCTATAATTTCTACGAAGATAGTGCTTGCGTAAGTCTTCGCCCTGAAATCTTTCCGTCAAGAGCAAGCCTCAATTGACCAGAATGAACATTACCCTCTTTCACGAGTAAGAAATGATACGCCGTGATCTGCTTCCAGAAGTTCTATTTCTTATCCAAAGAGAGAATGAAGTGGATGTAAATACTTTCCATGTGGGTAGGTAGTCTGATTCGCCGAAAGTCCTTTATACCCGTTCTTCCTGCTCTGACTTGTTTAAAAACGCGTTATGAAGTAGTCCCGTGAAATTAGAGTAAATGTCTGAAATGTACAGTAGAAAATCTTGTAAAGTTGTCGAATAAGTGTACATTTATTGTATGTGTTACATCAAACGAGAGTTGTGATAACCGAAGGAAGTGAGGAAGACCATAGTTGCAATGGTCTACCGCGCAATACGTTTGCTAATCTTGTGTTGAAACTACTTGATTTGTATAAATAAATGTAAAAAGGTATTTTTAAAAAATATATGAATGAAAGTTAATGAATGTGACTTTTGCTCTGTAGTGTCAAGATCGGTTGAAAATTGTGTGTATGATTGTGTACGTGACAAAACAATTGAGTGAAGTTTGTGTATTGTGATGTACCGCCACTAGCATCTTAGCTCTTATCCTCCTTGTAGGCGGTACAGTTCACGTGGAGTGGCAGAGACAAACAAATATCAGTTACCAGATGTGGGCGTCAGGTCGTAAACCTGGCGTAGTGGTTCAGATAATGACCGAATTTTAATGACTTACCCGCTTTCTTTCACCACGGCTTGAGCCTGGGCTCTCGCTCGACCGGGACAGCTCTGAGTAAGAATGTACTATTATTTTTTTAAATTACATGCGAGAATCAACGTGAAAATGTTTCCAAATAGCAAGCACAGAGAATTTATTGAATTTGTTTTCAATTTCGTATTCACACACCCATTCTAACCATTACATAGATCGTATAAATTAACAGGGTCGATCAGAAAGCATGCCCCGCATTTTGCTCTTTAATAATAATGGTAGTGTCTCAAATGTTAACCTTCAACGTTAAGTATTTCCAGCGTTAGTGTATGAAGTTTCAAGCCTCACCTAAAGATTTCAGTTCCTTAACAAACTTAAAATGGCGGCTATAGACGACGTACGTTACAAGCAGTGTGCAGTGGTTGAGTTTCCTCGTTGCGGAGAAACAAAATGTTAACATTTATAGACGCTTGTGAGCAGTGTATGGCACCACTGCTGTCGCTGGGAGTACCTTTGGACGTTTGGGTAATCGTGTGAGAGCTTCGGGAAGTGAAGAATGCGATCTCGATGATTTACCGCACTCCGACTATTCCACCACAGCGTCGAGCCCTAACATGCTGATCACTGACTTTTAGAACATTGATAGTGTTATTCATGTTGATGTTATACCCAAAGGTAGTATCAATTCAAATTCTTACATCAACACAACCCTAAAGAAGCATTTCCTGCGAGTTCTATCTCAGAAGAAATTCGCACAAAGATCGCACAATAACGCACGCCTACACCCATGTCGCAACGAGAAGCACTGTCAAACATGCTCTGGTCTGTGCTGCTTCCCCATCCATCATACGGTCCGGATTTAGCTCCCTTCGATTTCCATCTCTTTGAGACACTGAAAAACTGAACTGAACTATTCACGGAAGAAAATTTGAAGATGTGAAGTGAAGGCAAATGGGTCAGTTCCTGGCTACGTCGTCAGGAAAAGATTTGGTACCGGCAAGGCATGCTCTCCCTGGTACAGGGCTGCAAGTCGATGGAAATTATGTGGAGTAGATCAAGTAGAATTCATTAATATTGTGTGCTAATGTCTTTGATATATATTTCGGGGGGGGGAGTGGGAAGCATTACTTTCTCACCAACCCTCGAACCACTCCTTGACCTGTAAATCCGACTCTTTACTTTTTACTTTGTCGTATACGTACGTATATACGGCGTAATATACGTAGCATAGAGTAATTTATGTAATGCTGCGCAAACAAACGGCGGATTTTCGGCGGAAAAACTTCATTGCCGGGCTCTGGTGGCGAAAAAGTGCATTAAACCAGTTGCTAAATTAAGAGAAAAAATCCTCTAACGTGGTGTAGCCAGAATCCGTTTTGTGAGTCCTTGATGCCGCAAAACCAATTGGAGGCAAAACGGACGTCTTTCCGTCTGTCTGTAAACACTCCCAGCACCTAAACCATTCGTACGATCTTCAAATTGAAAAATACCCTGTCTATCAGACTAGTTAAAGCTTTGAAATTTTGAAAAACATTCTTTAAAATTTGGGGGTACTTTACATGAAGCCCCCGAATATTTTCAAAATTTTCTCAAAAACAGCTCCAAATGTTTTAGTAGTGGGTAATTGCCGGTCCTGCATAACAACATCCGGTGTAAACAGGAAGTTGTGGTTTGTTGACACAGGATGTTGACATCCGGTGTCGGGCCCAGCGGATGTGACGTCACGATGTCGCGTCCTTGTGTCGTCACAGCGCAAGGTCACTGGAAGGTCGCGTCCTTGTGTCGTCACACACACCCGCTGGGGCGTGCCCTGCATGTCTACTAACCCCTGAAAAAAAGACTGGACGGCTACGGGAGGAGGAGGAGAGGGGTGGATGCCCTGCCTGGCGGTGACGTAGGGTTGCACTTGTTTCATTGCCTTAGATCTTTGAGAACATTATTCTTCCATTAAATTTTGTCCCTAAAAGAGGATTTCCAAGTTTGTCTTTCCCTCTTATTGTCTTCCTATGCAATTGAACATTCACATTCTTTCTGCAACACACCTTCAATTTATCTTACGATCTTCTAATGAATAGTTAAATAATTTATATCTAGAATGTATTAATTCTCCATTCTTAATATTGTCTAAGATTCTTTTAATGCATTGCTTACTAGCAAACTTTAGAAGCAATCAAAAAACAAAAATGATTTGAACTTGAATGAGAAGTCGAACACAGTGGAATGTGGTAGAACATATGCTTTTATTGATGCCCAACATATTAAATATAGACACATGCAGTGAAAAAAATCTATTTTCACAAATGAATGTTCGCGCTGGCGATGAACTCTCTTCTGTCGTTCTTCCATTCCCTTTTCCTCTTCTTCGTCTTATCATGTGAGGTTGTGGAACACGCTTCCGCTTCATCTTCGTGAGGTGTGACGGTTGGAGACGAAAGAGCTTGAACATCTTTCCAGATGAAGGTCACGCGTTTCCGTAGTTGCTTTTTCTGACACGGCTTGAATTTTGTGTCGATTTTTGAATCATGCAGGCGGCCACTGAGTTGATCCATGACCTCAAGAACTTCAGTATGCATGAAAACGGCCAGGTCATACATTGTCTTTTCTTTTTCATCGTTGAAATGATAGATTTGCTCTTGACAAAGCCGCTTTGCTGTGTAAGCGACGTTCCACACTGAGTCGAAGTCCCACAGCTTAGGGATTTTCCATGCATCGTTCCTTTCCTGACAGGCGATAGTGGAGAGATCGTCTGCGGCCTTCGTGATGTTGATCTACAACTTGGCCGCCTCGCCCTTCCACCCGCTGCTCTCGTCGAGGGCGTCTTCGTAGGTGAGCCTCGCGGCAGTGATTTTCGCTTCACGTCTTGCCATGTTGACGAACACTGACGGAATGAAGAGTGAGAGACGAGCATATTTTTTCACTTTACAACGAACAGACTTCCGGTTCATAGGCGGGAGGAGTATTTTTGTTCGGGGAGGGGAGAGTCAGAATCATCTGACCCTCTTTTTAAAACGGATTTTTAAAAAGCCGACTGGCAATTGCCGTGATTGATATTACTTCTGCATGCATGAAAACGACAGTGTCATGAATAGTCTTTTCCTTCTCACTCCAGTCTTTTGCACTCTGTTCGTCGTGAAAACACCTCGCCCTCATGCCATGTCAACCGCCTTGTCATAAATACTTTTCCACATCTTAACGCTTTTTTCACCCTCTTCTCTTTCCTCGGAGGTGGCGGCAACGAGGTCCACGGCGACGTTCTCGAGGTTTTTCCACATCTTGGCCGCTGCGCTCTCCCATCCGCTGTCGTCGCCGTTGATGTTTTCACAGAGGAGTGTCGTGTTACGTCTTGCCATGTTGACGGTTGTGGACGGAATAAAAGATATCACCAGAGTTATGACATTGCAAATGCTCCCCCCAATCTTTTCTCTCTCTTTAGACTACAAATGAAGGAAAGCTGCCATTTTGCATAATGCATGGACATCATAAATAAATAAGAAATGAATAAATAGAGAGAAAGCCTACTCTACAACTTCGCCTGAAGGGACGAACGTGTACGCTGAAGGAGCGGACGGACGCGTACATATGATGCGGAAATGACCCCAGGGTAAACTTGAAAATTTATCGAGCCAGTAGCGTTTGTCGTCTGCCACACACAACGAACGCTTGTTTTGCACAAAAGAATAATTTTGATGTTTTTAGAGCAAATCTATTCTAATGCGATTATGAAATAAACACTCCGCTTTTGGCCGCAAACCTACGAATTGAACCATGAGATCATTTCCGCATTCGTCCTTAAACTGTCCCAGCACTTTTTTGTTGCGTGTTATGATGTGAAACGCATTATCGGGAGGAAAGCAGAACCATTCTGGACACCGATTCATCTCAGCGTACACGTTCGTTGAGGTAGAGAAAACGAATGAATCGGTGTCCATGTACAGAAGGTGAAGCTCGCGAAGGTGCTCTTTGCAATATTTATAAAAGAATTCATACCTTTAAAATTTTGAAATTTCTAGTATGCAAAATCCTAAATAAATGGGCTTAAAGAGTTTCACTTCTGTTTTTAGCAACTCGATAATCATGAGATTCCCATTCACGTGGTGACTTCGCACGAAAGTGGGATCTACGATAAGTCTCCTCGCCCCACACCTCCCACTCCATCTGTTCACGAGATATATGCGACGATTACGCACGTCCTCCATCGACTTTCCGTAAATGGAGTTCATTAATTTAAGAAAATCTATCCAAAATCCGAGGACGCGCACTGCCGCCGTGAATTGTTGAGGTCCATGTAAGTGGCAAGCCATAGACTTTGGCTAAATGAAAGAATGCGATGAATTTTGGTGAGTTGTACTCCCAACTATGGCCTGAATTAAATTTTGAATATGAATGACGTAACGACGCGTGGGCAACAGCGTCGCCAATAATTTGGCTTGCCTGCTTTTCGTGTCGGGGCACTCGTGTCTCAGAACAAGGAGGCAAGTCGCTCAATCGATCGTGAATCTCGTCTGGATAGTCGAGGTCGACTTCGAGAACGTATCCGCGATCGGTCTAGGCGACCACCTACTTCAAGTCGAAAGCGCAAATTTCAGTATCCGTCAACCATTTAAACCGTCCTGTGGGCAGTGGATGACGCATACTAAAACCGTACAAATTATTTGCATGCACGTTTGAGAAATAAGATTCCTTATCAGATGGATTGAAGGAATCTCCTACGTGTGCGTGATTGGTCTCGCCATGGCGCCCGACCACCGGCACGATTCCCCCTGATACCTTTTTCGAAAAAGAAAACCATGTCAACATCTGTGAGAAGCTCAAGCGTGACGCCGGTTTTTAGCATGGCATCCCACGAGAGCCCGGGAGTGGTGTGATAAAACGCAGGATCGAGATCGTACACCTCCAAGCACAAATTTCTAAAAGTTTCAAATACGGCGTTGAGCAACAACACGTCGATTTTCAAATACAAATTGGCGTATTCACCTAAATTTCGAATGGAGAAAGCGTCCCACACGGCCAGCGCGTGAGTGTACTCCGCGTCGGAGATCGCTGTGTTTGTGAGGTGACGGAAAAGGCTTTGCATGGAGGCTAAGACGTTTCTTCCAACTTTTTCATGCAATTGACATAGTCGTAGGGGAAATGCCCTTTCTGCGTGCCAGGGCAAAAAAGTGCATCATCGGGAAACGCTGCCCGAGTAAATTTCAAATTTTGAACGGACAAGGATTGACTCAAACAGTCCAGTTCTGCTCCTAAAAATTTAAATGAATCTAAAGAGCGCAATTCCACACTTCTCGTGATTATGTGGAGTGGCGCTCAGCCGATCGTAGCCTCTGTCTGCCCAGGCTTGCATGAGAAAATGCGAGTCGTACCAGCTTCCGTTATGCATCACGACGGGAATGTGTTTTGGAGCCCTGAAGTTACTGTTGCAAATTTGATGAGCTGCTCCACGAAAACGACCGTAAAATGGTCGTGATCCCTAACACGAACGGAATTTGGAAGAAAAGGACCCTTGCAAATGTAACAGTCGGTCGAATTTTGAAAAGCAAATTCGTTTTCCTCACGCATGAGGAGAGAAACAGGATGATCCAAAAGAAAATGATAATCTTTAGCCAAGACCAAATGTTCGACCATTTGTTTGGTGACGTCGCGCCCGCTATACACTTCTTTGGGAGCGTGAATTATCAAAATCGCAGACCACTTGAATTGAATACACACCGAAAAGGACTCGTGAATTTGATTAGCCTGAAGGTAGGATTCGCTCGGCGATGACTCACACGACACGGGAACGGTGAGCACTTCAAAATCAACATACACCACAATCGGGCATCTCTGTTTTTCAGGATTTTTGAAGTGCATGACTCGTTCCTCTGAACAAGAAGACGGCAACGTCAAACGTGCTGGCGACACGGAACTGCAATCTAGCATGTGAGCATCAAGTTTCTGCTGTGTTCGAAATACACTCAAACACCGTTCGCAAGCGAAAATCCAATGTTCGTTTGTATTGTGTTGGCCACTCACCAACCTGCTCAATTTTTTATCCAAACAGTGACTCGCACAATTTGATGCAGCATATTCAAATGGTTCTCTTTCTTTCTGTCCACAAAGTGCACAGGACCTACATCCCACGTTTTCTTTTCAAAACGCCAAACGAGATTGAAAACATGAAAAGGATAGCTAAAATTTTGTCTCGAAACGTTTAATATTGTGAAAGGACATTGGCCAGGAAATGTCTCGCAAATCGAGATGAGATTCTAATTCGTCAAAATTAGATTGATACGTGGTGGTACGTTATAGTCTTCCTCTTACATTCGTATTCCCTCGACCGAGACGCTTGTGAAAGACTCCACATGCGAGGGCCCACAGGAAGCATATCTCATCTCGATTATGTACATTAATAACAGCGTGGCGACGAGCAATGCTGTCGGGGAGGGGAAGATATGAAGATCCACTGTGAGCGATAGGCTCAAAAAGATGAATATGAACAAGAAGGCTGTGATGAGCCACCCTCGGAGCTGACAATTTCGTATAGTGCTTTTCCACTATCTCGTTCCTGAAACTCATCGAATTTGGAATTGATTGGATCAACAATACCTTGGAAAAAATTCTCTGATATCACTTTCAGTCACCACAGATGCGCGAGCGTTCAGAAAGGTTGTATCTCTCTGACAATTTCTTGCGTCACGGGATCTCGCTCAATTATGAAATGACATTCGAGTTGCGCAAATATTTTGAAACTAGGACTTGATGGAGAGAACAGTTCAAACAACTTGAGTTGGGATTAATTTGGCTATCCGGGAGACGCCGCGTCCAGGGCACAGGTGCCAACGTATCGGTCGCCATTCTGCGACCTTCCTCAGGGCGTAGTACTGCGCGGAGATGGGCTGCGCACTGGTTTTTATGCAGTTTCTCTCCGTCCGCTGATAGGCCGGATGGGCCGGACGGATAGGCTGATAGGCCGGACGGAGAGAAACTGCATATAAACCCGTGCGCAGCCCATCTCCGCGCAGTACTACGCCCTGAGGAAGGTCGCAGAATGGCGACCGAAACGTTGGCACCTGTGCCCTGGACGCGGCGTCTCCCGAATAGCCAAGTTAATCATGACTCCGGCCGCGGAAGCCTACGCTCCCAACTTGAGTTGGAACGGAACTTGACAACGATTGAGAAATGTGAGGGGATCGATGTCATTAAAGAATTAGCAATGATACCATGCTGCTCCCGACTATTTAAAGACCGCACGACGTCCGTCCATTGGAAACCATTTGCAATGACATGTCGGTGATCTATAGAAACAAAGAAATGCGTGAAAAAAATGAATGTCTATTCAGCGAGAACGCACCACTATGAAAGCATTGTATTTTCATTGTGAAATTTACCGTTATCATGGACTTGAATCGCAGGTAATGGAGATGTCGCCAACGGTGACGTCGGTGGCGTCGATGTTGATGTTGACGGTCGAACCACAGACTCACGCTGCTCGCGGTTATAACGTTTCATCTTTTTTTCACTTGAAGAAAAAATAGATAAACTAATTAAAATTTGAAAAAATATAAAATAAGGAACATTTACTAAAAATATTAGAATAATATTTACCGTTTATGAATTGAATAGTGACAGCCAAAGAATAGATCCGTCCGCTACGCACGTAGGTATTACGTCACAGATGTGCACTGAGTCATGTCTTAATGAAGAATGATGAGCATGGCACTAGACTGCGTTGAAGTAGTTTAAGTAATGAGTGAGGTGGTGGTGGGGGCACATACGTTTATTGAAAGAGTGAGTTTTAATGAGGGAAACGGAAATCCTTATGGAAAGGAAATCCACATTCACCGCAGTGTCGGAACGCGAGCGGTTTTCGCCATCGAAGGAAGCGGCAAATAACCACAACGTCCGTCGGAAGTGTTAATGAAGTCGCGAAGGAAACGGAAGAAGCGGTTCACCACCAGCAAGCAACAAACTACCACAACGTTTGAAGCGATAATGATTGCGGTATATTAATGAGCTGGGGAAACACTTAACCGTAGATTCGGAAGACGTTGAAAGAATAACGTCTTTTTTTAATTCAAATGAAGAACGTTGGAAACCGTTACCGTGTTCACTAAGTCACTCCATATATAAAAGCGCTGCTCTCAACATGAAAAATGACTAGTACAATCCTCTTGGTGCTACTGTTGCTGCTGCTGCTACTACTACCGCTCTTTCGTCAAGATGGCTACAATTCAAAAGATTGAAGGAGAAGTTGCTGCTGTCGTTGCATTTCCGACATCTTCGATGTCGAAAAAGCGGAAGACATCGTAAGTAATTGATGTCTCTTTTTTAATTTTTTTTCATTTCCATTTTCTACATATCTTATTTTTATTTTTTAATAGTGTGAACGAACAGACCAAAATTGAATTGTTGGAAAGGAGAATGATGGGTGCAGATGTTGCCTCAATTGACTTAACGGGACTGTTGGACGATGCATTTGACGCATACCGCTTAGCGTTGGTGATATCACAGTTTGTCACCGGAGGCGAATTAACATCAGGATCGGCAATCTGCATTATTGAAGTCACGGCGCCGCGTCTGGTTGCGGATCCGTCGTGCCCCGTTTTCGTATACTCTCCAACCAAAGAGACGTAAGTTGAATGAATTACATAATTTGTTGACGAATTTTTGAAGTATGATTTAAAAAATTGAATTTTTTATGTTTTAGTGACATTTGGAGTGATATTGTGCAGAGCAGAAGGCTCAAAGATCTCCAAACATTGGGAGGGCTTCCCAAAAGGGATTGAATATGAGTTTACAAGTGCCCAAAAAGTTTCATCGGGGCGATTTAATACCGAGAATTACGCTGTCGTTTTAAACGACCAATTTAGTACTTTTTACTGATAAGGTATATTAGTATTATAATTTTCTTGTTTGTAATCCTTTTTTAAATTTTAATTATAAATATTTTAATAATTTATTTTGCTTTATAGATTTACTATTATTGAGGAAATGGGACTTGACCGATTTATGCAATCAAAGCCACACGTTATGTATTTTGGCATAAATCCAATAAACAAGGCATATGTCATATTGTCATACTCATATGAACATCTAAATTTAAAAAGCGCGTGGAAGACAATCATGGAATACGGGAGGATATATTTAAAATTTTAAAATCAACATATTTGTATTAGAATCATGCGTATAAGAATTTTAATATCAACATATTTGTATAAGAATCCTTGACAATGCTGAAAAATAAAAAGAATCATGCTTACAAGAGTTTTATTTTTTTTCCTTGACTTATTTCCTATTTCATTCTTCCTTAATTCTCCTCTCTCTTGAAAGAATTAGAAGTACTCCCATGTAGTCATCAATATATTCAATGAAATCAATAATAGATATTGCAAACAGAATGTATTAAAATATCCTTTATTCATTCAAAAGGTAGTTTTTAACCAATGCATTAAAATATGATCAATTTGATGCCATCAATCGAGAAGTATTTTTATTGAAATCTTTAACAATGAATTATTAAATTTAATTTTTTTAAATTTTTTTTTTTATTTTAGGAATCCTATGTAGGTGGTGATGGGGTAAAGCATTTCGTCAATTTATATAGTCATTATTTATTAATATATAATCTATTTACATAAAACCTATATATACAAATAAAACAATACTGGGTTAACAAAACTATTTAGAGCCCGAAGAATAATTCTTCATCTTCATTGTCATTTTCTGTAATAAAAAAAACTTAAACATTAGAACAATGAAAACAAATCATCACCGAACATTTATAAAATGCAAATACACTCACCAGGAGAAGACGAAGATTGGTGGTGAGACATCACCTGCTGCTGCGGCACCACTTACTGTTGCTGCGCCATCACATGCTGCTGCGGCATCACCTGCTTCTGCGTCTGCAGTACCACTATTCTTTCCAACTCCTCTCTTGACAGTTGGTTTAACGGAAGAGCTGGAGGTGGCGGAGGCGATGCAGCCGCGCCATCCGCCGCGCGGTCACGTGTGGTGTCTCCTGGCGAGGAGGTGCCGGCTGCGGCAGCGACGGTGGCGAAGCATTGCGTCGGGGGGGGGCGGCCACATGTGCTGACCGCAACGCCCGCGTGCAGTGGCGGCGGTTGAGGCTGCGACGGCGTCGCCACAGACGATGTTGAATCGGTACTGCCGGCGTTTGCGGCAGCTGAGGCTGCGCCAGCGACGCCGTCGCCGACGGTGTTGAATAAGTCACCGGCCCCGTATCGCAATGCTCATCAGCAGCCGCCTCAATGACGGGTGTGCGGATGTTGCCGGCAGCAGGGCGAAAAGCCGCCGTTGCCCCTACGATGTCTCGAATCTTGGTTGAAGCGCCGCAGTTGAGTAGAAACTTCAAGACCCCCGCACCATACGTCACCGCCAGGTGCAGCGGCGTCTGACCGTGTATGTCTTGCAGATTCAAATTCGCGCCCCGCCCCACCAGGTGGACGGCCAAACGGTTGTGTTCGGCCTCAATGTGCAGCGGCCGCTGATCATTGATGTCGGCCGCCTCCAAATATTCCGGATGCATGTCAAGCAGAACGACGTAGTGGCCGTTCTTGCATGCGAAAATTAAAAATAAAGGCATAATGCGAAGTTGCTGCTGCGTTACAACTACATGCGCAGAATGATGGAGCGTATATAAATTAGCGACACGTTAAGTGAAGTGGCGGGGCACTCAACCATTTCATTGGCTTGTCTTTAAATTTATCAACACTAACGTTCATTGAACGTCGTTAATCCACCAGTCCCTTGGCACACAAGTTTATCGCAACGACTTCCTGCATCACTTAGTTAACGACGGGAAGAGCAAACAAGCTGCGCCTCGGCGCGACCGCTACCGGATGCAACTTCCGGAATATTGCTTGACTCTTGTACACAAATCTGAAGTCGAAATACTTACCATTGCAAGACATAAAATGATCATCATCAAAATTAAATGATGTTGGTAGTTAAATTATTGATAATAAATAAAATATTAGGGATAATTCGATTATGATTTTCTGCTTGGTATTTTGATTAGGAAAATAAAAATAAATAATATTTATAACAAAATTTGTTTGTGAGAAATAGGTTAGATTTACATGCATAAATTTACTAACATAACATAGTCTTTGTTTTAAAAACATACATGACAATAATATAGAATTATTTATTGTAAAAACGAATATAGTTCGTCTATGGCTTGTTTTGTTGATGGATTGTCCTCATGAACGTCAGAAGTAGCATTAACAGCACCATCAGTAATATCACCATCAGCATCGTAGAATGATGAGGAAGAATGGGGCTGAAGAAGTGCCATTTGCACGGCGCGCCTGAGCCAGTTTGCAGCATGTTGCGCGCAATGTTGAACGTTGATCCTGCAACATAAATGCGTCGTGTCGGTCGATGATATTTCCGAAGGAGGAGGAGAAGAAGATGAAATCTTCCGGGACCTTTTAGAGATAGGCGATGTTCGCTTCCGATGATGATTTTCGCGCTTTTGTTTTTTGATGGTTTTCTTCTTTGTCTTACAATGTTTCATACAAGGATGGGAACATTCATCTGTTTTCTTCATTTGTTTCTTTCCTACTTTTTTCTCTGCCATTGTCATCTTCATCTTCTCATTTGCTTTGCTCGAGTCTTCATCTTCATGAGATATGCTACATGATGGAGAAGAGTCGCACAATACTACTACTCTCTTCCGATGTGATCATGATTGTAGTCGTCTTGACAATGAGTGTCTACTCTCATTTCACGTGATATTTATGCTTTGCGAACGAGTTCTGTGATTGGATGATAGTCCATGTGTCGTTCGTAAAAAATGAGACAAAAGACAGACGTGTTAGCGGGCACGTTCGAATTGTATTCGAAAAAGATTTTAATATCTGATACAGAAGCGATCGTCGGCTCCTCGCCCCGTGATAAATCAAAGATGACAAACCGACATATCTTTTTCACTCCGCGATGTGTGATACATGAAATAGGATGACGATCCAAATACGATTTTTCGAAATTGTTGAACATTTCGAAGAATTCCGGTATATGCTTCTTCCATCCTATGTTTCGAAATTGTTGAACATTTCGAAGAATTCCAGTAGTATCCTTCTTCCATCCTATGCGCATCAAATGATAAGGAAAAACTCGTCGTTGATGTAGAGTTTAATCGTTCTTAAATCGCATAGATCGAACTCGCTAGGATTCTTTTTCAAATCGTTTCGACGATTCGTTTGCAAAGCGAAGATGATGTACTGCGGATGCTCCACTCCGCTGCTTGTTTTCACCGTCCACTCGTGTCGCGTTGTAAGCGGCCAATTTGCTGATTCGTGTAGTTCGTACCTCGTGAATTTAATAAGTATACTTGACCTATCGTTGAGGATGTTGTACATATGCATTTTACCGGCATCGCTCAGGTTGGCGTGGGGCATTCTTCAAACGATGCGCTGAATTTCTATTTTCGACGGCGTTACAGTTCCCCCTTCCTCGATACAAGACAGTCGGCGTCTGTTCGAGTGCGAGTAAGAATGAGCTCATGCTTCACACCAGCCACAATGCGTCTGTGGTCCGCGAACGGAAGGAAGAGTTTGAGAGGAATCCAGGCCACAAACGAACCGTCGTCGTCAATCAATTCATCATTCGGCGAATGGTCGAGATGATCCACGCTCTCAAATGGTGACCAAGCTGCGTAGTGGAGTAATGCACGCTCTTTGGCGCTGAGGAGCGCCATGTTCTTCATGATGGAAGCGATGGATGTCTCACGCTGACGAGGACCTCATTGATCTCATATCGAATTTCGGAAAATAAAAATGCGTAGGCGTTCCTGATAAAGTTGGCAGGTGTGCGCCCGCCTTCGCTCGCTTTGATCTTCGATGATGATAGTCGATTCGTATGCGACGGCGAAGGTGTCTTTGTTTTGTATCATTATGCGAATTTCATCGTTTGAATCATATCCGTTCTTATACGGTGTGAAGCGATGATAATTAAAGCCTTGAACGTTAATTCTTTCATCGATGGGGTATTGATGGAGGAGAACGTCTAAAAGTCTTCACTAGTCACAAAGAAAGTCTGCCTTTCTTGTCGGAGAAGACGTACTCACCGAAAGGCGTAGGGTTGACGTTGCGAGTGAATCCCAACTGCGGCCCCAAGCTGCCCGCGACATTGAAGACTAGACGAAAGGAAGTACTGATGCGACACCTTTGAGTATTCTCTTCACCGTCCAACGCGAAATACATTTTTTTACTTGCAAATTGCTCTTTGAATATTTCTCGCAGAGTTGAATAGATTTGAACATTAACGTCATCGATTGTGTACGTGCTTGTCGGTAATTTCATAATGAAATTCTCATATTTTTTCACCCTTACCGTCCTCGACTGGAACACGATAGTGGAATTTGTTAAATTCTTGTTTAATGTTAGTCACCGCGTGTGCCGGTTGCAGAGACACCAGTGCGATTTTTTGCGGTACATTGTCGAGATCGATTGTCGGAGAGAAACGGACACTCACTTCCGCTCCTTTCCCGCTGAACGTGTAGGTGCGCATCTTGATGTGTTCTCTGAGAAAGTGCTCCGCTCTCTGCCTCACATCAACTCAAATACTAATTTTTTGTCCAATCATGCAACAGAAATTGCAAACATAGTCTTCCACAGTTCTCCGTATCAAATTGCTGAACTTACGTTACTGCGACGTATTGTACGTCACATGCTTTCCACGCATGTAGGTAAAAAACGCCGGTGGTGGGGGTAGACCGAAGGAGTCGAAATAGCGCACCGTTCTTCCTCGTTTTACGAATGCGACGAAATGAGTGCCCTCTCCGCGTGCGTCATCGAGATTGTTCACCCCGCATTCTCGTTCACGTGGCAGACCCCGGGGCAGACGGTCACGGGTGAAGATACCGCGAAAATGTTGGAGACATAGCGCGCGAGCAAATCGTTTCGTTTCCTCGTGTGTGAGCGCTCGCCGCGGCGCTCGCACCTCCTCTAGTTTTTTTGACGTCTCCTCTTCTCGTGCGTCGCAAGCGTAAAAAGGACACCGCCTGTTTTTCTCCTTCTTCGTCTTCCTCGCGACATGCCCCTCCCCGCCTTCATTTCCATCGCGGTGTTATGACCAATCATTTCTGCCAATTGTCGTTGATGAGCTTTCTTATTATTGACCGCGTTCGCGATGGCCGACGCTCCGCCCGCCGTGGAAGAGAGGGCACCTAGAGCGCCTATTAACAGAAGTAGAATACCTCCTTTCTTGCGTCTCGTCTTCCGCCGCCGTCTCATGCTGCTTCCGCTCACTTCGCCCGCCGCTGGTTCGGTTGCTGATGCTCTTCTTCGTGTCGCTAGCGCTGGAGGGCGAAGTGTCGTGCACCTAGGCGTTGATGTGACGCGACACTGTTCGAGTACGAACCATTGCAAGAGCAGAACTAAAGAAATGATATGCGATGTCCACTTTTTTATATCATTTTAGCTTAGTAAATCCATCCTTTTATGGTGTTATCAATGAGCCTAAGGTAGTGTAGTTTTACTATTATGACAATCAATGGCACGATGTTCATATCCTTTACACTAGCATGATCATGTCTTAGGTACATATTCAAATTGAAGACGGTCTCCTCTCTTTAAATTAAATGTGAGTCCTCTTCGTAAAATACCGTTATTTTTCCGCCTATCCAGAGATAGACACGTTCATTGGGTAGTGCGAGACAATTTTTATTTTAGCAGTACATGGGACTTTATAAAAATTACCCCATCCATCTAAGATATAATATTTAGTCCAATCAGGTTTTGTGTGGGTGCCTGCTGATAATACAATCGATGTTGATTGTAGCGCCGCCGATCAAAGGGGTAACCTCCAAAGCTGGATATACATTTTTCTGTTCAGATGTCTAATTCGTTGTTCTTAATGACTTGGCGTGAGATAATACATGTGGAATCTTATTGAGCTTTTTATCAACGTAACGTCTTGTCGCTTCGTCATCGAATAACATTGACATCGTGGTCTGGAGATTGTCTGAAGACTATTCTTCATTATAAAATACTTTTCCTTTTATCTATTGTTCCAAGAACGATTCAATGATCGTCTAATATTGATTATAGATGAAGTGACATTTTATTCCCAGCGTCGTTTCCAATTATTGCTATGGATTTTATCTTACTGTCCTCGGGAAGACTACTTTGAAGTATTTCCATGAATTGTTCCGTTTTATTATAAGTTCTCTACCTTTATACACGGCCTTACGATTCAAATCATTTGCGTAATTGCGTGCCTCTCTAATTGTCTGTGTCATATCATGATTTAATTTTTACAGACGACTTATACGCGTTTAATGAGGCTGTCACATTTTTTCTAGTTCTTCAAAAAGATCAATGCTATCGGTGATTCTATTATAATCCTCTAATAACTCCGATAGAATGTCTTTTTTAGCGCTTTCTAAACGACTTTTACAATCGTCAATTTTATTGCAAGACGATGTCAACTTCTCAAATAGAGAGTCCGCGTGCGTTTTCGATTGTCTCGTCCAGTGGCGACTTACTCACCACGTCCGTGGGATCCGTGCCGTTGCCCACCATTCGAATAAGTCTATTGTGAAAATTGTAATTCCTCGACGTTCCGACCTGCGGGAGAATATCAAAGAGGCCGGATGGAATTTTCTTTTGGTGAGCCTCCAACATGGTCTTAAATTCGTTTCTAGCAGTAGACACGAACGTCTCGGCATGCACTCGTTCGGACTGTATTTGTTTTGAAACTGAAGTTGCTAATGCCGCTTGTTTCTCCGCCAACGCACTACGAAAAATCGAATGGTTGCCCAATGCTTTTGGAAAAATCGAATGGTTGCCCAATGCTTCTGTTTTATTATTCAACTTATCCAATTTGTCCTGCAAACTGTTGATTTTATTTACGATGTCGTTCGTCAGATTCATGGTTAGTGCATCTGAATGATAGACCATCTTTTCCATCTTGCCTTCCAATTCGGAGTGTTGCTCTTTAACGATAACATCCATGTCAGTCTTTATTGTCTCCTTCAAAGTATTCAGTTTTTCTTGAAGCTTATCGAGATCATCTTTTATGAATCTCTTCGAGACGAACGACTTTTGCAACTCATCGTACTTCTTTTGAAGACGATCAAGTTCATGTTTCACGAAACTCTTTGAGGCGGTTTTCTCTCCCAGTTCTTTCAGTTCCGTTTCTACGAACGTCTTCGAAACGTCTGCCTTCGCCAGTTTCATCTTCTGATTAACGGAAGCATCCATGTCTATCTTTAATGTATCTTTCAAGACTTTCAGTTTTTCTTGTAGTTTATTGAGCTCATTTTCTATGAAGCTCTTCGAGGCGGTCATCTCTTGTAGGTTATCACACTTCTTTTGAAGTCGATCAAGTTCATTTTCCACGAAACTCTTAGAGGCAGTTTTCTCTCCCAGTTCTTTCAGTTCCGTTTGTACGAACGACTTCGAAACGGCGTCTGTCTCGACTTCCGCCGCTCCGATGTTCTTGAGACGACGCTTTTCCAAATTATAATCGTATTCCACACCAGCGACATCGACCGCCACTCGCTTTCGTCGTTTCAAGGTAAACGATTCAACGGTGTGACCAAAGATGTTCATCTTTCAAATTCAATTACACATATGCCCCAAATGCTTTATTTCTTTCTTTTTATGTCATGGAAAGCATCCGCTGACCATGAAGACAATGAAACATTCCTCTAAAAAATAATAACATGTGTCGCGGCACGACACGAACCAGCATACTCGTTGCACACATTGACAAGTTTCCCGATTTACACTCGCACGCTGACCATGTGCTAGCGCGACACATTGAAAAAAGAGGACGTCGTGGGCGAATACTTTATTATTATTATTATTATTATTATTATTATTATTAAGTTATTCAAGCGCTGCATATTCTCAGCGCTGCGCTCGCGCTGGACGACAACCGCAAGCGACATCCGGCGTATCGCACGCACACGGGAAGTGCAAACGAGGTGCGCCTCGACGCCACCGCGACTGGATGCATTTTCCAGCAAATCGCTCGCTGGTTGTGCTCGAGATTGAAGACCAAATACTTAGCGTTGTACAACAAATAAAATGTTTAAACTTTCAACAGCAATAATTGGAGTACTCTTAGTCGTAACGTGTTCACTTTTGAAAATCGCCAATTGACATTGAATAATCTACACAATATAAACACTCTACATGGATAACACCGCGCCATTCGCTCCAGCGTCATGAACATCGTTCCACAAACGACCAAGCTGCAAATCGTGAACGTGATCGGATTGTTGAAAAACAATCACGCCGGAGATCATGAGAGTCGACACGGGGACCTCTTAGCCGACAGCGTTCGAGCCCTCGTCGTAAGACGCCCACGTCGTAAGACGAACGTCGTCATGACAGTGCTCACCACGCCGAACGGGCTCAAATTCGAATACGTGTATTTGTTTTCGACCACAGAAGGGCAGTCTATGTACATGTTTTTAAAGGAAGTGCTGAAAGATATTATTCCCTTTCATTCCTTCACGCAACACGACCCCCCCCTCCGACGCGAAGTCCAGCAGCGTCTTCGTATTCGACGACATTGCAACGGAGAAGAAAGACTGTATAAAGGCCTACTTCGCCACCGGAGGTCATAAACACACGGACGTGAGGTCTCAGTGACGTCACGACGTTCTCAGGACGGACGTGATGTCATGTGACTGTCAGACATGCACCAAAATTCCGAAACAACTCATTCGCGACAACGTAATATTGTTACGTTTTTAGGT
Source organism: Teleogryllus oceanicus (assembly GCA_964035755.1). Classification (NCBI taxonomy): domain Eukaryota; kingdom Metazoa; phylum Arthropoda; class Insecta; order Orthoptera; family Gryllidae; genus Teleogryllus; species Teleogryllus oceanicus. The sequence continues at coordinate 35,062,905 of CAXIVR010000011.1, read as the reverse complement.
GGTGAATTAAAAGTCTCGTATTATTTTAACAAAAACGTTTATTTTGTTACTTAACAAAAAAAATTCTCTTGCTTTATTTACACTACACTTCTCTTCAGTTATTTACACTACACTCCTCTTGCACACTCGCACAGTCCTAAGCACTGGCCACAGTTCACTGCACTGATCACAGTTCGATGCACCGGTCACAGTTCACGTCACCGACCACAGTACGATGCACTGACAACGGTTCACTTCACTGAGCACACTCACTGCACAGCTATTCACCGCGATGCACACACTTCACAGTTCAGCTTCCACTGCGGACTCAAGACTGACTCGCGGTCGCCGGCCGTCGCTTATTTATACCTGTCAAGACAATCCAGAACCTTCCGGACGCCGCGACTGTTCTGGAGTAATCCGCCGGCAGGTGATGGGGGACCCCCTCACGGGTAGCTCGTGGTCGCCGGCAGATGACGTAACCCGCGATCACAGGCACCTCGGAGTGGCGCCGGGGGATGACGCAATATTCGTTACAATATTTTTCCAATGAGACGACAACAATTAGGAATTTATATACAACGAGCATGTCGGACACGACTTTCCGTCTTTTCGGTATTTTAAAGCTATGTGTTGTCGGGTGTGGAACGAAAAGCCGTTTTCCTTTTGCGTCACTGACAAGACACGGTCGGTGAACAAGGGAAAATACCGTGCTGGATTCGATCGCTTTATCGAAGTCCAACCATCTATATAATATCGTATTTCTTCTCGTGCATCACAGTCGCAATATGGCGTATCTGCGGCAACATAGATAGCGAAGAGGGAAGGGCTTTATCGGGCATCAATCGAGCCACGATGCGCTTCCCTTTGAGTTACACATTCCTGATGGCTATCAGTTGGGTGACCGGGAACGCGACTCAGCGAACGCTTAGCGAGAGGTGATGAGGGCATCAATCCCCTAGATCAAGCGTTCAGGACGCACATTGCTTACCACGAACACAAAGATGGCGAAGAACGAAAAAGAGCAGACACGGAACTAGCGAAGCGAGCGTGGGAGACGGTCGTGTCGAGTGACGCAAGTATCGGCGAAAGAGAAGCGGCGCTCAGTGTGACCGGTGTGATGAAACTTAAATCTAAATTAGGAGGCGTGAAAAGAGGAAGGGCGATGAAAAATTCAAAAAGAACGCTACAAGGAAGAAGAGGAAGAGGGAGTCGGGAGCAACGTGAAAATATACAAAGGCTCCATGATGAAATAAAACTGTTACAACAAAGCGGGGAAACAAAAGACACTCTTCACATGAAAGCGAAACGCTTTCAGCAGACAGAGGCAGCGAGTTCGTTACGACGCTAACGCGCCCCACACAACCGTTCTCCCCCTTCTATTCCACCCCATCCTACTACTCCACAAGAAAGATTGAAAGTCGAAGTGGAAAAGACACGATCGATTATTCGAAATAAACTCAAAGCGCTCTGGCGATTTTAATCAAACGGCGACGACTTCTCTCACCACCCCGATGAAGAACGCATTCACAGAAGGAACGAAAAAGACGCCATTATTATTATCCGCCCAGGGGAAAAAGGCGTTGATAGGGGCGTGAACACGGAGAATGAGGCAGAGGAAGAGGACGTCAACGCTTCCTCCTTCTCCGGCCCGCTTACATTTATGATTTTCACCTAGAAGAAGCGGACGAAAGTTTACAAAATTTAATGCGTTCGCCTAGAAGCAGCAGAGATTCTGCTTTCAATTCCACAGACCCTTCGTGGATGCAATATCTTCGCACTATCCCGCAACAGGAAGGCACTGATGCGGTTTTCGGACCTCATTTCCGTTCTCATGCCAGCAGCGGTGAGAGAACGCTCTACATCGGCCATTCTAAAATGAAAATAGACGACGGCGGGTACATTGTCGTTGGGAAAGAAAATTACGAAGCGCGCCCCGACCTCATCGAATTAATTTTCAAAGAAGAACCGAATCTCGCAAGGTTGCAAGAGAGAGACTGGAATGATTATAAGAAAATTCTCCGCCATTCATACGCCCACAGAGAAGGATATAATAGGAACGGTGATATAAGGACCGACAACCTGTGGAAATATAATCATGTATTTGCTTGACTATTTCCCCCTTCTAGTTCTCCTGCTCCTCGTGCCTTAAGAGCAAGCACGCCGATGCAGCGAAAAGGGACAACACGAAATCGGAGAAAAGTGGGAAAAGGTCTTCGCTTCGTGACCCCTCCTGACTATAAATAATGGCATGACCCCAACAAGCTTGTGCGAAGGCTCCGACTGTTACTCGCGTCTAAATAGGCCGGAAACGATGGACACGACGGGGAAATAATAGAAATAGAGAACGAACTCCGTGATGCTGGTATTATTGTGTAGACAGCTGGTGGATCATGAAGAGAATGAACGCTACTTCGAGCGTGCGAGAAGGGTTAGCGCGAGAAATACACGCGCCAGCTCGTTGTCGTTACACTAGACGGCGAGTGATTGCGAAAGGGCTCAACGACCTATGTCAGGCGGATTTGGAGGAGATGCAACCGTTCGCGAAATCGAATCGGGGCATGCGATACATTTTGACCGTGATCGATGTCTACTCCAAGTACGCTTGGGCGGAAGCGCTTAAGAAAAACACGGGGGAGGAAGTCGCGAAGGCCTTTACGCACATTCTCAAACGTGCGAGGCCCAGAAAGCTTACGCTCTTACAATCGGACGCCGGTACGGAATTTTACAACAGCACTGTTGCCAAGTGGTTCCGCGCGCGTGGCATTCGTCATTATTCCACGTTTTCCAAGGCAGCTGTCGTTGAGAGTTTCAATCGCACCCTCAAAGAACGCATGTGGAGACGTTTCTCCGCTGAGGGCACACGTCGCTAGACGCGCATGCTTCCCTCGCTTATCGAGGAGTACAATAACACAAAACATAGAACGATCGGCATGAAACCGAAAGACGTGAAGGACAACAGATTAATGGAGACTAAAACTATGTGACTATGAGACGTGAAAACTATCGACAAGCGACAATTGAAAAAATTTCACGTTGGTGACCTCGTCCGCGTGAGCACGTACAAGAGCTCACCGTTCCGGAAGGCTACGAACCGCGGTGGGGGACCGAACTCTTCAAAATCGAATGTATTCATCTTTCCGTTCCCATCACGTATTCGCTCGTCGACCTTCACGGCAAAGCGACTACGGGCCCATTCTACGCTCAAGAATTGCAGCGCACGCGATTTTTCTCAAGAGTATTTGGTGGAGCGCGTCGTTCGCAAAAAGGTACCACTCCGCCTCGTAAAATGACTCGGCTTCGACGCCCGACACAATTCGTGGGTACACGAACGTGACATGGTTACATAAGAAACGGAAGCGACAGCTTCCTCTCCGTTCGCAAGAAATGACCTTGTCACAAACGTCTAGAACACTCGACGGAAACAGGATGTGGTGACACACATAAAACAGGATGTGGGTCAGCATGACTTCTATGGTATATTCCGAGTGTTTTTTCGTTTTAAATCAATCACTTCAGAACGTATGCGTGCAGATGTGGTTTTCTGTTTGCTGCACTATATGGAGTTTCTTTGATACTTTTTAACCTCGGTTTAAACATTCTCGCGCTCTAAACAGGCGAGAGTGGGCAGAGGAAGAGCGTCCGTGGGACGAAGACGATCCCATCTCGACCGTCGACGTGGGCACCAACACCGACGAGGTGCGAACCTGGGACAAGGACATCATTTCAACCAATGTCATCACCACCACCGCCACTGTTCTTCTTCTTCCTTCGAACTACCACCCCGCTGGCAATCGCCCCCCAATTCCCTTCGTCTTCTTTTTCATACGAATCGCCACCGCCGACTCCACCGTCTCCCACTTCTATAACCGCGAACGGAAAATGACAAAGACGACCGCAATCGCTGACCTCCAAGGCTTCTGGAGAGACAGACAGTTTGTCTTAAAAACGTTGGCTGTGCTACGCATACCGAGCAACATTGATAATACATCAAAGTATAAAATACGCACGTTCACCTTTCAACCGCCCTGTGAACTCGAAGAACTGAACACGTGCGATCGACGCTCCGCAAATTGACTGCAAAGCCACCACCACCGTACGCCGTGGCACTATGGAAACATTCCGTACAGCTGTAGGCACGAAACGATTCGCAGAGCTGTAGACGGAATTGACAAAATATTTGTGAAAGGAGGAACCAAGTTAGATTGGTTACAAGAGTACGTGCATTGTTATGAAGTCGACTTAGAAGTGTTTAAATGCCCATCGCTCGACACGCGTATAAAGATCTACATTAAACTCTATAATGCAGATGTGACGTGGCGTCTTGTCTTATCACTTCTCGAGGGAAAAGGTACACTCCAAGTTCTGGCTTTAATGCAGAATTAATTGACAACATCGAAGCAAATGCCGTTCGAAATACGGCGAGCACGATGGCACTTCCTGTCTGTCCTATCGTCTCCGTTCCCCGTCCGCATCCGTTCCATATGTCCGTCAGACGGTCAGGATGTGATGTCAACCGTGACGCATTTCCGGGTTCCACTTCCTGTTCTCGCTCCACAACATGTATAAGCCACAACGCCTTTTAATTGGTAATCATAGTCATCGAAGCAGCCGGATGAAGCGCACCAGGAAAAACAGCGCCAACAAGGAAAACTTGAGTCGCAACGAAGAACTCGAACTTCTCGTCAAATTAGCTGAAAAGGAGCAGCTCCAAACCATCAACGAAGCCATCAAATAATACACAAACAGTACAATCACGTCGGCGCTCTCTAAAAACACTCGACAACGAGAGTCTTCAACATCTGCCTGTCGCGTTTCTTTGCCATTCCTCGGCAGCGAGAGAGGTAAGTGCGGTCTTCAGATGTCTACCCGAGGACATTCAAAAGCTCCCCTGCATTCTAGAGCTTCTGCCCTCTCTGAAACACAACATCGGACGTACGCACATCGACGGACCGCCGCCGATCAAGCGGGAATGCACGGCTTGTCGATGTACGATGAAAGAAAGTGTATAATATGTCAGCATCAACATTATGGATTGGGTGGACTGTATGATGATAGTCGGAAGTATCATTCATATGCTCATGGTGACCGCCGCTCTCGTGTGCTTTCTTTTGTAAACTTTTTTTATTTCTGAGACGATTGAACATTTTTTTCACTCCACCATGGATTCGAGCACAACTGATTCTACTCCTCCTCCCCCTCCATTTACCAGTATGACTAGATATCAACTTGAAACTATAACTATTTGTTCCATCTGTCATAATGATGATCTTTATTGGGCTAAAACAATATGTAATCACGTATTTTGTAAAACCTGTATTGAAGTGTGACTGAAAAAAACATATGAGGCGGGAGAACAGCAAACATGTCCGTTGTGTCGTTTCGTCTTAATGTCCAACTCAACGAACGTGGGGGAGGAGGAAGGGAAGATAAGAGATGGAGAACATTATGAAGAATATGCTATAGGTGTGTTATCATCCATTCGATCGTCTTTTAGTCGCCATGTAGTGCGAAGCGTGGGACGACGGTTAAACGTCGCGCTGCGACTTCACAACCCGTCCTGTAGGCCACTCGTGGATTTGCAGAGGCGATTAGGACTAGAAATTACTGTGCGCCATGTTGACGTGCAACAACTCGGCGGTCGAGACCTTGTGGTGGGGGTGGAGTCTTCCCCTGTTAGCTGGTAGTAAGATGCGTTGGTGGTGGTGGTGGGGAAATTGCACAATGCTGTGGAGTGGGGAGAGTCTCTCGCTAAGATTAAACAAGTGATTAAGAGTGGAGTAAGAGGACACACTATAAGACGTGGGTCAAGCGCGGATGCATCAGTACATTGACACAGCCTGAACATGTGCGACAACGACTATTACGCGGAAGAGGAAGAGGTGTGCGACAATGCGCCGGCAGAGGGAGAAGACAACAGTGGAGACAGCGTTCTTGAAAACAAGCAACAACGATGAGACGATGCTCCCACCAGGGCGTATGTGGACACACGCTTCCGACAAGTATTTCAAGCGAGCGAGGATGTGCGTGCCGATCTAGAGACGTTGATTGCCAATCAGACACAGTGTCTACGGCAATCGGAAAGCGCTGGACCCTTTAAGTCTGATCTTTTTCGAATTTAAAACGTCGGTCAACCTGCTGAGCCACGTGACGCTATAACCAAATCGTACGTCGATCGACGTGTGGATGACATTCTAAAACAACTCGAAAAAATTCCAAAACTACGTATCAGCAAACTCGGTAACCTCAACGTGCAGAAGTCGCACATCGTCAACTTAGCGATGCCCACCCACAAAGCCGACGCTACGTCTGGCCTCAAAACGCTACGTCGACGAGGCGATGCTGTATCAACGGGATTTCATCAATCGCATCACCCTTCGTCGCACCGAAGAAAACGATGAAGACTACCACTCAAGGTAAACGACTCGCCAACGTCGCCGATTCCGTGGACGAAGACGATGCCGTCAATCTCAAAACACTACGGCGCCTTCTGCTCGGCAATAACTAGTGCAGGGAAAAATATTCGCAAACTTCGCCTCGATATAAGGTGGCATAGGCATATAAGGATCTCTTATAAAGGTGGCATAGGTCAGAATGTCACGCCGTATTGCTGTATTTTTTTCAAATATGAATTTTTTTGACATGTCTCATGTCTGTAAAACTTACATTAAAAGCGTCGTATTCTATTTATGGCTTTAAATAATGTCAAATAATTTTTCTCAAAAACTCAACAGTTTTCTGTAAAAATTAGCTCTCAATTTTGTATTTTTAGAAACGCTAAAACGCCATTTTCTCGAAAAGGCTCCAAATTTTATTTTCGAAAACTCAATAGATTTCGCGTTCTGTTCCAACCTAGCGAAACGCGCAACCGTTTCTACCTTAAATGCGCTCACCTCTTCTTGGACTTTCGAAACCGCGGCCTGCACCTCATTCTGTAACTTGTTCAGCGCGGCATTTATCCCTTTATTCTGTTCTACGACCTCCTCGAATTTACTTTGCAAGCTGTTGCTCATTTGGACACTCTCTGCCTTCATCTCTTGTAAATTGTTCTCTAACCTCGCGCTATCACCTCTCATTTCTTGCATTAAACGTAGCAACATAGAAAGGGTGGGTTCAGGTGCATCTTGCACCTACGGAACAATTTCACTTGTAGTCTGGCTCATATCTGCCCCTTGCGTATTAATCGCAATATTCCCCTCCTCTTCTACTTCTAATTCCTCTAATCGTTGGCCCTCCTCGTCCTCATCGCGAGCGGAAATCGTCTCCGTATCCGACGCATCCGGCATGCTTAACATCTTTCCGCTACGCGTTTCCATCTTTAATTGCACTACACTATAATTACTATTATGCTTGACCTATTTACCTACCCCACTTGCATACTATTACAGTGCCCCAGTACTTGTTTTGCTCACGACCCACGTTGCGGCGCCAAATATGTAATGAACCGTCCTCCTCTTATAAAACAACTATAATATTTATAATCGCCCGGCGTTATAACGCCAATATAATAACCAAAACCCGCTCATATCAATTGCCCTTGTTATACTCAGCTTCCACCTCCAAGGTTGCCCGTCGACTATCTGCTCCACCAGAACCTCCGACATTTTCTTACTTACTCATAAAATCAGGGTGTGAGGTTGTGGCTGACCTGTACAGGATCTAACAACTATTGGGGCACGTGGCCGTAGGTCATTAACTAGCTACATGCAACAATTAAACTAGGTTCGTTTAATTTAATGTCGAACCAAGTGATGTTCGCCGTTATTTATTTTCTTTAATTTCTGTGCTAGTTCGTTATTTCAGTTGAAATATAAATCAACTGGGGTCGTCGCTCTCCCATGACTCACAAAACACTTAACGACAAACAAAATAAACACATCAACGATATAATACACTTAAATTACATGACACAAAATAAAAAAAAATTCCATTCATACTGACAATTATAAATAAACTCATTCACACCCGAATGCGCAGTCTGCCTGTATATCTATTGAATCTATTTTTACGTTAAGACAGAACTTGATCTTGTACAGAAGCTAATTTTAATCTTTCTTCTCCTTCAAATGTGAACTTCATAACAAAAAAAACAATGTTTCATGAACTTCCCTTTTGCCGAAAACGCTGTAATCCGCAGCAAACCATTGTTGCGCGCCGTCCTCGCTGTATATTACGCAGCGTCCTCCAAATCCATCCTCCCGCAGCGTTTCTCCGTCACCCCACACATTACCAAAAATTTCTTGAACTCGCCAATATCTTCTTAGCATGTCCTTTCATTCCCGTATCATCCTATTTTCATTACGCAATTAGTAACGCGATTATCTGTCAATCGCGTGCTATATTCCCTCCAAAATGTCCTATTATTGAACATACTTTTTTTTTTTTTATTTATTTCTGCTTGCCCGAAGGCCCTCAGCATCCGCGTATGATACAGTGATGTTATATGAATTAAATTAACATTGATTGAGAAAGCTTAGACTTGATACATTGAGTAGATGTGAATGAAATGTGAGAAGCCACATCGGGTGTATGATAATCAAGGAGGGTCGAAGAACTGTCGCGGTAGTTTTCGCTTTAGTCTATTGTGGTGAGGATTTTGTTTTCCGATTTTGAAATGTACGGCAGAGGGAATCTGTGGAATTTTAGGATAGAAGCGAGAGGATAGGAGGGAGAAATGGACGGAGATAGGAGTAATGCCGAGTTCGTTATGTAGCTGGGAGTTAGGTACAAACCATGGAGCTTTAGTGATGGATCGGAGGAATTTATTTTGGAAAATCTGCATTTTTTGGATGTTCGATTTGCTGGCTGAGGCCCAGATAGGAGAAGCGTAGGATAAAATTGGTCGGATCATTGACTGGTATAGGTGAGTAGCGACATGGAGTTGCAAGGGTGATGACTTTTTGAGTATGGGATATAATTGGTGGGTTCTACGGGTTGCCAGGGTTATTCTGTGGAGAATATTTGATTTCCATGTGAGCCGCCTATCATAAAGTATTCCCAGATATTTAACTGGCTTGTTGTTTGGGAGCCAAGTTATATTTTCTCCTTGATAGTTGAGAGGGGGAGGATTATTTGGTCTACGGAGCGTGAAGATTTTGGCTTGGCTTTTCGCAGGGTTTATCCGGATATGCCATTTCTTGGCCCAATCGGAGAGCTTAAAGAGGTGGTGTTGCAGATCTTCTTGTGCGGTATCAATATCACGGTTTGAGGATTTGATTTGAGGTTTGAACATACTGCGACACAAAATATTTCCGCGTTACGCATTGTTATTACGAACATTATTGCCTAAACTCACTATATCCATTCACGTTCACCGTGTTTCTCGCACAATTGCATACTAAAATTTTATCTTTTTTTCGGAGCGTTGTTCCCCACGTCTGACTTCGAGCTCGCTACTACACATCATCCTCCCCGTCATTGTTGCGTTGTGTCTTCAACGTTTTTTCTGGAACATTTACCGATCGCTTATGTCTCTTTACCAAAAATATCATACCATTTTACTTAATTCTGTCCTTTCCAGGCTATTTCTCTTTATTACTACTTTTAATTATCAATTTACATCTTATTACTATTTCTTTTACGATTTCCTAATGTTTAACGCCAAAATTGCTTAATTTCCGTCGCTCGGCGTCTTGACGTAGTTGTGACGTCAGCGCGACGCATCATTGTTCTCTCGTAAAAATTCCAAATATACAATTTCAATTTGCATCTCTACTGCAGCTCCTCGATATATTTCAGAGTTGCGAGTAATGTCATAATTTTCCGCGTGATTTCCTTTGTTAATCCCGAAAGTTTCATTTCAATCGCTTTACGTGTTCTCTTAATTTTTTGAAAAAAAAAACGCTCCTTTACATTACCTTTCTTATGATAACAATGGCTGTAAATTCCTAGTTATATCGTCAAAAGTGTACTTTCAAAATCACTCATATCTTTTAAACCCCTGATGTTATTTGCTTCGGATAACTCTTGAAATGTTCCTTTAAATGAATGCTATTGATTCGTACTGTCCAAATCGGGATTTTGTCGCGTCTTCAATTTATAAAAAAATTATTAGTGCGCGACACCGCTTTCTTCTGTTTTTCCATCTCCTACTCATTCCATTCCTTGTTATGTTTGTTCTTTGCATCTAAATTGTTCGCGGGGATCTTACGAATGGCTTTTACGAATATTCTGAAACGAGGAATTTCACGTCTACAGAATCGAGTTATCTGCAATAGTGTATATTAGAATCATTCGATTCTTATTATGCATTGCAAAGTTATCGGCCCATATGTGTAAATTTCATTTTATGGTGGTGTTAGATGAGAGAACTTTTAGAATACAAGATGCGTCTTAATTTCCACCACATCCGGCAATGCCTTTATGCCACAAGCATATATCACTTTCTCCAGTGTCACCAACATGCAGACAGATTGTAATTTCCTTCTATAAAACATTTGCATGTATTAATGCGGGGATAAAAATTACCTGCTGCATGTACATGGTCATAGAACGTGTCCTTGAAGGCATACATGCCATTCTGTTTCATTGCTTTGCTTTTTCTATTTTTATCCAAAGCAATTATTTCTGAGAAATAATTAGAATCTGAGGAGCGACGCCCGTGGTTACGAAACTGCGCCCGCTCTGTGAGCTCGCCGCCGTTGCAGCCGCTTATCACGCGCGGGACTGAGCGCTTCGCCGCCTGTATACGGCTGAGTTAAGTCTCTATAAGGCCTCATTTACAATGCAAACAAACGTAAGCATGGCGTTAACATAATACTTAGGACTACATCCATAAGCGGGCTCATTCACAATGCGTTCCCATAAGTATAACACGTAAGACGTTAACTTAAAAGCTTCAAACTTCTGTGCTTATGCTTATGTCAGAAATAAGAAAGGAACCAATCATAGCACGTTAACTCAAAATCGAGTATCGAAATAAGTCGACAGACGAACTAACGCAATTCATGGCAAGATCCCCAGCATGTCCACAGTCGAAAAAAAAATCTCGAAATCGATTCTCACAACCAACCAATAGTAAACTAATGTCTCACAGCCAATAAGAACTTACTTTGCGTACGTTTGTATGTTCGATATTGTGAATACTGAAGTATTTCACTTATGTTAATGTTCACGTCGATGTGTCGTGCTTGTTTTTTAATTATTTATTTAAGGTCGCCTTATAAACAGCTAGGTCATTGGCGACCAGTCACAAAAATACAGTATTTACAAATTCACATACTAGTTACACATTTTCATGGGATACACATACACAAATCCTATATCTAGATGTTATGCATAGGGCAGACAATGTATAGTCATTAGCTATTTAGAATATTAAATTTGGTGAGGAGTTCTATAATTTTCTTTTGACCGGGATAAGAATTGAATATACAGTAGAGATTATCATTGATATGAAGGTTTGTTCTCACAGTCGCCATCACGTGGCAATCAACTATGCTTCGTGGAAACTAGGAGTCCGCAATTTGGGCAAGGATCAGGAGTAGCCTTTTTAATTAGGTAGCTGTGACTGAGTTTAAAATGTCCTATACGGAGACTGGTTATAACCACTTGATGTCTTCTGCTAAGTCTAATGAAAGTGATGGGAGATTCCTCGATATTCTTCCTAACTGCTTGTAATTTGGAAGGCAACATTTTCCAGTTCCGGTCCCAAAGCTTCTTGACTGCAAGTAAGAGATAGTTTTTAAAGTCGGGGAGTGTGCCGCCAGCTTCAGTATCAATTTCGGGGAGAGTGATTGCTGCCTTCGCAGCTGCATCCGCTTCTTCATTGCTCTGGATGCCTATATGAGAAGGAAGCCAAGCTATTGTAACGCGATATCCTTTAAGGAAGGAGTGATAAAGTTTTTCTTGGACCAGTGGATTTAAGGAATGTCGGTTTCGAATGGAGGATAGACCTGTTAGTGAGTCAGAAAAAATTACAATATCTGGGTTACACAGTCTTAGGATGCTAATATCAATAGCTTTGATAATAGCCCAAGCTTCACATGAGAATATGGAATAGAAATCCGGAAGGCGATAAAGATTCGTAAGGGGTGGGATAATGAAAATAACAGCTCCACTAGATCTTGGTTGTTGCTTGGATCCATCCGTGAAAAAATGGCTATGATTAGCAAATTTGTGCTGGAACTCGAAGATTAGTTGCTTAATATGTTTTGGGGTATCAGTATTTGTAAATTTGATAGCTTCCGTATCGATTGACAAAAAAAATGTTCCCAAGGGGGAAGAGGGTTGTTTCCTCTTCATGATATCATGAGACTCAATGCCAAGTTCATCCCGGTACTTAGCAAGTCTAATACTTAGCGTTTTAGGATAGTAAGGATGATTTGCATAGTGGAGGGTCTTGGAGAGGTTACAGATACAATTAAGTGTGGGATTAGGGGGACAACAATGAGTCGAGTAAGCAAATTTTAAGCACAGGATACGGAGGTCTAAAGGAAGGAGGCCCGCTTCAACTAGGCTAGTACATGGGCTGGTCCTGAAGGCACCCAAACAGCCGGCATGCAGAGTTGATTATAGAGTCCAAAGTTTTTAGTAAGTGGTTGCTGGCTGAACTATAAGCTACTACTCCATAATCTAACTTTGGTTGTATCAACGACTTGTAACAATTGATTAGGGAAATAGCGTCTGATCCCACTTGTGTGAAGATAACATTTTGACTGTGTTGAGTCTAACAGAGCAATCAGCTTTGAGGGTAGAAATGTGTAATTTCCACGAATGCTTATGGTCGAATGTTAAACCCAAAATTTTGCTGGTATTTGTTCTACTTAGATTATGGTCACCAATTTTCAAGACTACTGAAGACGAGTTCAAAACTTTCCGAGATCTCGATAAAACCATACATTCTGATTTCGTTTTTGACAAGATGAATCCTGACGACTTGGACCATTCGTTAATTGTATTGAGGGATTATTGCATAATAGTTGTGAATAGATTAATATCTTTGCCGCTACAGAAGAGGATGATATCAGCAAACAGAAATATTTTCACTGGGGTTTTTACAATATTACTCACTTCTGAGAAATATCACACTTAACACTGATCCTTGAGGAAGGTCATTTGACATCTCAACGTGCTGTGACGTCTTATCTTGAATACGGACCTGGAGAAATCTGTGTTCAATGAAGTTCTTTATGAAAGCAAACATATTCCCGTTGATTGGCAATGTAGAAATGATAGATAGAAGTCCGGATTTTTTAACCATTTCGTAGGCCTTCTCGAGATCACGCGAAACGACCATCGCATGGTGGTGCATGCTAAGGGCATCACAGATTTCTGAATCAGTTCCGACAAAGTGGTCATAGGTGGAGCGAAAAGTTCTGAATCCACTTTGGAAAGGGGACAACAGGCTTTTTGATTCTAGTGACCATCTTAAACGGTTGCATACCATCTTCTCAAGAAGCTTACAAAGATTGCGCGTTAAAGATATGGGGCGATAACTACATGGATTGCATCTGTCCTTATTAGGCTTAAGAATAGGTAAAACTATAGCTTCTTTCCATTGGTCCGGAAAGGTCTGAGTTGACTATATAACATGTCATCCGAGGCCAGTATAAGACTCTCTTCCGCTTAGAAGTGGGCATTTCTGAGTTAGTTGTAGTAAGAATAGTGGTTTTGAAATCCTTTCGGAGATCGAATGGAATGAAATGAAGGAAGATAAGTAAGATAATGGGAGTGATCTTAATACAGGCGTAATCAGCTGTGAAACAATTTCTAAAAGGATGCTCTACTTTTTGTGAGTTGGACAAAAATGGAAATTGGGCAGTTATGATTACGGGTGTGGTCTGATTTAGCTAAATGTGGACTTCCGTAACTAGATTATGTGTTAGTGAGGGTCAGATCAAATATATACCTGTTGAGTTCATCGCAATCGAGTTCGGAAATAAATCGCAGGAGATTGGTAGTACATCCAGCCAGGAACTTCCAGTAAATGTTCAGGTAGTTGAAGTCCCAATGGACTATAAGATTAGAATAATCGGATGCACGCAATAGTTTGTTGGCGAGGATAGAGTTCTGCAGGTCAGACATGTTGGGAGGACGACAGTCAGCTGTCAACAGGATAGTACATTGAACTGATTGAAATGTTTAACCACAGATTCATCGTCTTCAAGATCTGAATGAAGCGTAGGATGTAGAACGGCGTCAAGAGGTTATCGTTTAATTTGTTGAGAAAAATAGTCAGCCTTCCACCCTTTGTGAAAACGGTCTTTTCGAAAGACTTCATAGCCAATACGCGGCTCCGGCCGTCTCAGTGATCACGATAATATGGAGGTGGAAATATCTTGGAAGAACTCGGTAAGCTAATGGAGAATGGAGTCACATTCGTGTAATAGAGGCAAATGTTCATAAGTTTTTTTCTTTCGAGTTTTAGTTCCAGTATAAAAAATCTTATATGATAGTCTTAGGGTCCCTTCCGACGATGTCACTCAGCAGCGCTTTTCCCACACAGCCACCGTCGGCCGCCGCTGTCCTCCACCGACGGCGTCAGGGGAGGGTTCACATCGCATTCGGCTAGGGCGGCCTGGCAGCGAACAAGGGGACAGCAGGTAATACCTCAGCTCTGTGGCGCGACCGAGTTGCCCAGTGGGCAGACCACCTTTTCTAGCTGTGTTGTTAGTGGTGACGCGTACGCGCTCCTGGTCCGCCACCGAGCCCCTCAGCAACGCGAACCTGCCAATCGTGGGTGGGAAGACCTCCATTTATACTGCGGTTTCCACAGACTTGGACCTGACATTTCGTCAGTTGTGACAGTTCTCCAATCGGGAGCTTACACGTAACCGTATGCAGTGATGTGTAAGCTCCCGATTAGAGAATTGTTACAGCTGACGAAACGTCAGGTCCAAGTCTGTGAAAACCGCAGTATAAAACCAATGTTTTGTTCCAGCTGCGCCACTCGGAAGCGCTGCTGAGTGGCGTCGTAGGAATTATTGAGAGTTATTTGCGGAGGGACGAGGTCTCTTAATGATAGAGGGCGGATTTTGATGGCCTAAAACATCGCCAAAAACGATCAATAAAATGCTTTAAAAATGCCCTAAAACCAAAGAAAAATGTAAAAAAAAAAAAACTAATCAAAAACAGTTCGGATGAACTCGAGCTGTTGGATACATTTCTGATGTAATCGAGGCTTCTTCCATTCGTTCGAGGGAACTCAGCTTGAAAACTTTTAGTTTGGATTGTTCTTTACCAGGATATCTCCGTCTAGTTATCCCGAAATCGGCCGAACCGGCAATGGCGCTGATGTCACAAGAATTTCATCATAACGACTGCCAAAACAATTTCTGAGTAAACAAATCGAAGAGGCTACAAAGTAATTCTGTGAAGAATATTTCTTGCATTTCGTAAATATTATTTGAAACAAATACCATTAAAACTGACGTTAAAATCTATGAAATCAGCAAATGACGTAAAAAGGTAAAAAATTACTTTAGTCGAAATCAACAAAAAAATGCAAAATAATGACCTATAAAAATGGGTCAATTCCTTTTGTCATAACATAAAATGAATTTCTAGATTAAACAGCATTGTTCAAAAGTGAAAAGAAACAGAAGACTACTTAATATTTTCTGTCAAGGGCGGCTTTAATAATTGAGGCATCTAGGTTGTAAAGCAACTTTGATGGGGCACGCCCTTCTCTGGATTTAGCTTGCCAAGACAGTACATCTGATTTGCCACCATATCAAGTCCCAAAGAGGCTAGGGTGGTATTAACCCCTGTATGGTCCAATTGTTTGCAGATTTTGCTTTTGGGGTCTGTTAATTGAGAAATACTGTAAAAAAATGTTTTTCTGGCATTCATGACAATCCACAATTTTTGCCAGTCTGTCGGATTAGTTGGAAGCTGATGCCCGAATCTTCTCTCAAATTCTTGTTGTAAACTGATGGAAACTTTAGTTACCTTCTCATCAGTCTCGTCATTGCTGATCTGGGATTTAATAGCAGTGACATCATCTTGTATGTTGTGTTTGCTCACCAATTTCTCATACTCTTTTTGATTTCATTTATTTTGTTTATTTTATACAGTTAAAACTGTATGTGATGTATCTGTGCAAGTTTTCTTGAGCTCTGGAATACCTTCCCCACATTTTTTGTCTTGGGATCCAGCTTTCAATTCATGAATGGAGTCACGAATTTCTGTGGGAATCTGAATAGAGGTTGTTTTCCAGGCCTGTAGATTTGCCTTTCACATGAAATAATTCAGAGAAATCACTAACATTAATCTTTTAAATAGACCATCTTCATTTTCACACATTAGACTTATTATGTTAGGTGTATTTTGTTTATACAGAAATTTATAAGATATTACACTTCAAAATCCCTTGGGTTGGTTTGGTTTGTTTTTTCGTGTGTCCGGGCACGTGAACTGCTTTGGTCATTAGTCCCGTTAGTGTAGTGCGTGTTTTTTCTCGGGAGATGGCAGTGATCTTCCCCCGTTGGATGGCGAGATCCGGCACCGACCTACCGTCGGCTAGTGGGGTTTCCCCCTAGCCAGGACTCTCCCACCAGCGGGGCACTGCCCCAGCCGGGACAAGCTCTAAGCTCCCGACCGGTCTCCCGGAATATGTGGTAGTGTGGGGCATGTTAGTGTAAGTGTATGTGTAAGGGGGAGAGGATAGGACAAGGAAAAGGAAGGAAAGATCACACGCGGTCCATGGCCCATTTGGTAGGATACTGCTCCGGCATTCGCCTGGTGTTGATCAGAGAAACCACGAAAAACTACCGATCAGAGCAGCCGGCTGCTAGAATTCTCCTCCAGGCAGCGACTGAATTCGATTTAGCTGAATAGCTAGTGTCGAAAATCCTGCCGCCGTCAGGACTCAAACCTAGGACTTCCCGGTCAGAGGCGCTGCAGTGGCATCAGTTGATGCACTGAGCTACCGCTCCCGATAAAATCCCTTGGGTATCCTTTCATTCACATTGTATGCAACATACCTTTTTTCAACCCATTTTCTCCTCACTTCATGTTTATATGATCTAAATACAGAGATGTTTTAAAAATAAATTAAATGCACTTTCAATAAAAAACAACTTATGTACAAGAAAAAGTACTTGCCCCTAAAGATTTTTGCCTGGCCTGATTGATTACATCAGGCTTAAAGAGAATTCTTTTCACATAATGCAGTCTTTCAGACAATGAAACAGAACTCTAGTAAGTAATTATAAACATCAAAACACTGCAGTCATAAAAAGATACTGATCAAAAGAAACTGAATGCAGAGAATTTGTGACAAATTAAAATGCAAAAGGTTGGGTTGGTGATCAGAATTCAGCAATGCATTGCAACCCCTGCTTCGGGGTTAAAAATGGTAACTGTCAAAATGACAACTTGTGACCCGTCTAAGTGTTAAGATAGGAAGGCCATTTAGGTATAAACATTTTATTGAATAAAGTATGACAAAATAAATGTACAATTTAGAAAAAACAACAACTGATTTTATAATTAAAATTCAGTTAAAATTATTTGGCATATCTTATATGGCAGGAAAGATTCTGACCGTAACTCCTCTCACGAAGTAGAGAAATTGACATTCTTGTCATTGGATAAAAACTACAAATACACAAAACCTTTGTTCTATATATTGAATATGAACCCCTCTATAATTCTTGCTCTCCATCATTCTAATTAGGAGCATCCCATGATTCGAATATCTTCTTTAATATATTCTGCATAATTACATTTTGTTTCAGTCTTTTTCACTCAGGTACAAGAAGATTCAAATTTCCCTCAGATTGTACAGAACCAATGAATTTTTCTTCACCACCCCGAATAGACAAGGGTTGAATATGCAGATTATTTACTTTTCTTTCCTGAAAAGAAAGAATGTGTGCATTCAACAAACAACGCCTTACAAAATATCACAAGAAAACGGTTTTCTTCAACCTATCGGTTCATGAACCAAATAATTACAATTAAAAACCAACTTAATGTTGAATCTTACCTTCATCATAGGAGCTCGTTCCCATTGAGATCCTCCACACTGTTTACATGTCAACAACGGTATGAGTTCCAAAGTAACAGTGCGATTATTACAAGACTTGCAACGAAAGAATCGTTTAAACGAATCCATTACCTTCAAAGGATGTCTTTCATTTTTGCACAGATCAGAAGCCGAAAATGCAGTGTACTTGCACTGTAACAAAAAGATTTATTACTTTTGACAAATGGAGGGGATGGTTGTGTAGGTGGTAGTAGAGTGGTAATGGTGGAAACAAGAAGTGGTGGTAGATTTAAAATAGGAAAAGTCAGACGTTTATAAGTTTTACTAACTTCCTTTGTGCTCGACATTTCAGATTTGTAGATGCAAACTGTAGTTTCCTAGTAACATGCAATAGCAGCAATTTTCCAATGACAAAATTTACTCGTTGCTACTATATTTGAATGAATAAATGAAGGAGATATAATGCCAAACCATCTGGGTGCTTCTGCCATTCATTTATGATGCCCAACTTCAAAATTAGGTAGTAGTAGTAGTAGTGGTGGTAGTGGTTGTAGCGGTGGGGTGGGGTGGGGTGGGGTGGGGGGGATAGTGGTGGTGGTGGAATAGTAGTGGTGATAGTGGTCATCGAAGTAGTACTATAAGGAGAGCTTGAGTAATATCAGAAGAGAAAGAAGCAAATGAAATGTTAATTCCGGAGAGTTTTACCAGAAATGCACTTACTCTTAAACATCTAACTGCTTTACATGGTACTTTGTATGTTGTCAACATTTTCTCTTCCATTTTTTCTTTCTTTTCCAACATATTGAAATATTCCTCTTGGGCACTAGCATCCTGGCCATCCACAAGATTTGTGTGCTTGGACTTCACAGCAAGCAACTCCATGAACTTGGAAGAAAATACAGGCTTTGTACTTTGAACATCTTTCTCCTTGTCTTCAGCCGGACTGTTCAGTTTCAGAATTTTTCTAGCTCTATCTGAAATAAATTGAAATACATAAAAATAAGAAGTAATTAAGCAAAACCTAGTGGTCTGCCGCAGCAAAAATGTTGCTGAATGAAACCGCATAAAATGATTTTTCAAAAAGTGGCACTACTCAAGAACGAATAAAATACTTTTGTGAAACACAACAATAAATTAAATATTTTATCAGGAAGTCTTCACAAATATTGCATTAACATAGTCTAGTATACAGAGGCCAGTACAACAGTTCTTTTACATGCCAAGAATATGAAAAAGTTGCAGTTCTACAACACATTTGAATAGCAAATATTGAAGGCGGGTAGCCTCTTCCTGGGGTCATGCTGTCGCATTATGTCAGCTGTGTTGTCGTCAGCAGTAATGCACTGAGTATGAGAATTCAGTCAGCACACCCAGTATAAGAATAAGTAGAATACAGAGTGGCCAGCAATGAAGGTTTTTGGAATTCAAGGTTTTTCCCAGGTTTTCCAGGTCTGAGAATATAAATTTTCCAGGATTTTTTCCTTCATTACAACACATTCTTACCTTCTATCGCATACGCACTAAACAGAAAGTTATGTAATATTGCGAGAAAAAGACACAACTTTTTGTCGAAAAACTCTTATTGCCGGGCTCTGGAAACAAAAAAGTGGATAATTCTGTTGCTAAATTTACGGGAAAAAATCTTCTAACACGTGGTGGAGAATCCACATTTTGTGGGTCCTTGATACCGAAAACTCAGTTGGCAGCATAACATCCGTCCATCTAGTGAATAACACTAGCGGCTAAACCGTTCTGTCGATTTTCTTCAAAATTCATATTCTTTAATCGATCTGGCGATGTCGCAGGCCCTTAAATTTGAAACGGATATTTTCATTTTGGGGATTTTCCATGAATCCTCTGACACATTTCCAAAATTTTCAAAGAAATGGCTCTGTTTTTGATTAAATTTTGTTTTTGGATAGTGTGAAGACTGTTTATGAGAATAGTGTAGATTTCATATTCGTTAAAAACCATGATTTTTCAAAAACTGCAAAAATCATCTTTTTTTTCACCTTCTTCCTATAATTACAATTATGATAAGAGATATTTTCTTTAATGAAATCTGTTCCATAAAGCTAGATTTGGAAATCCGATGATGTGCAAGCGTTCGAAAATTTGCGTAGTTTTCGCATAATTTTGTGTAAATATAGGCAATTTTTTTAAATAATTATTTTCCTCAAACACAGCATAAACAGTTTTGATTCAAATTTCACCTCGGATAGCACATAGAACGTTCAAGAGTGCAGGTGTAATGTTCGTTGAAAATTCTGATTTTTAAAAATTTGAAAATTGGAAAAACGCAAAAATTTTCGCCGTTTTTCTACACTTACAATTATGAAAATTTTTTCTTTGTCGCATTCAAGAAGGAACTTCTTAAGAAGAGAATGTTATGTAATGCTGCACGAAAAATGGTGAATTTTAGGCAGAAAAACTCTTATTACAGGGCCCTGGTAATGAAAATGTGATTAAATCCAGTTGCTAATTATAGAAAAAATCCTCTAACATGCGGTGTAGCCAGAATCCATGTTTTATGGGTCTTAGATACCGAAATATCTATTAAAGGCAAAACATCTGTCAGTGAACAACGCTAGCAGCGAAACTGTTCAGCCAGTTTTCTCCTAAGTTGCAGATATTCCCCAATCGATCTGCCTGATGTCGTAGCCCCCTGAATTTGAAACCAATATTTTAATTTCCGAAGGTTTTTTACATTAAGGACATTTTCAAAATAAATAATAATAATAAAAAAAAAAAAAATAATAATAATTTGAAAAATAGCGCCTTCGATTTTGATTAAATTTTGTTGTTGGACAGTCTAAAGGATGTTCAAGCTTTAATTATAAGTTTACAAATTAACCTTTTAGAAATTATTTACAACCTATTTGAAATAAATATGAAATAACAATTGCTAGCCTTCAGTCACCCGCTCCCAATTTACACAATTGGATTAAACGTAATTGGGAAAATCTTGGCACAAGGCATCTATCTCAAAGCAAGGCAAGTTTGCAACAAAGGCTATTTCAACCCTCCGTTCGAATTAGTCCCCCGTCCCATCTCTCCAAATCTCTGGCTTCAAGGCCATAAAAGAGCACACTTCAGGTGCTGCCAACCCGAGTCTTCCCAAATTCCTCCAATGATTGCTGCTAAAAACTTTCGGTATGACCTCCATACTGAAGGTGGTTAGAGCGAGATACGTGTTATGTTTAACATGCCTTTTTTATTGTACTAATCGAAAGATGAGAGGTTTTTTATAATAATATTTTTTTTTAAAAAAACAATTCAGTTAATATCCCAAATGATACGTCTTTTCTTTTATATTATATGAGCTATATAAACAATCTTGTATGCTATGAAAAAGTATGAATGATAGACAGGCCCGCGCACAGGCTTAAGTCCTCAGCGGAATAATGTATATTTTATATTATATTATTGGTATTTATACAGTCCGCAATAAATAAATAAATCACTTTGATCAAGAACACCTAGAGGAGTAAGCTTCCTGTTCTACTGGGAAACAGGAAAGGGCCTGCAGTTTATGATGATGATTCACTGTGATTCAACTTTATGAGCCAATGGGTAATTTTGAGAGTTTATAGAAATATTTATACATTTATTATAGCATTATTTCAGTTTGAGCTCTATAACAGCTTTTTTCATTTTAGCTCCAGAACGATGATTAATTATTTGAAAATAATTCATATTCTCTTTTTTCATTATATGAGATACACAGTGGATACTGGACTCGAAGCAACAAACTTTTGCATATGTCAGCACCTCAATCAGTAGAACTACTGGGGTGAGAATTCAATTCACAAAGGTATTAGAAATGGCTGGTGTTAATTTCAACCATTCAAGGTGTAAATGTAGAGCTGGATTTCCCTACTAGCAAAATATGAAAGCTTGGGACTCCTTTCTCTGTGCCTGGATTTTTGAAAATAAATATTCTTAAAAACTTCAAGAAATGTTTTTATCTGAATTATAATCAATCAAATATTTTATTGAACCATAATATTTGAATTTAAAGTTAAATTGAATGAAACAATAAGAAACGAAACATGCATTTATAAATGAGAAATTGACAATGGAACTTTCAATTTTTATGCTATTTGTTAATTTACATTTGTGTTTGTACATGGATTTATCTTATCATAATTAGTGATTTTTAGTTAAAGTTTTTTTTTTCTGGAGTGCCCAACACAGTATTATGCTTCAAGACCCACTGTATATAAAACCAGCCAAGGGTAAATTGATTGAAATAGTAAGAGGAATTATAAAATCAATCCTAGGTAGTATTAGTATTTTAACAGTAACCTTTTCTCTGTAGCACTATTTTGTCAAACCAATTGCACTCCCAGCACAGTAGTAATGCATTTTCAATGGGTTTCCTGTCTTATTTCCCAAAAAATTTAAATCCATTTTCATGAAGAACAACTATTACAAAAGACCATTTCATATGGAAATCTGTTTTGCAGATTTTATCTCCAATGATACATCTTATTACTGAGGGTCTAAACGATACAGCTCAGATTTATATGATCCAGTAATTTAATTTTACTATCTTTAACTTGGTACTACTTTACACAATAGATTTTGTCATGACATTGGGAGGGGGGGATCATTTACATAAAATAAAAAAAGGGGATATGTGCTTTTTATTTACAATTGTTATGTGTGATAAGCTTTCTTATTTTGTTATTCTTTTTGGTGGAGATCTTGTGTATCTTAAGCATATTATTTTATGCTATATTTTTTTTTATGTTACGTGTGCCAAATCAGGAAATTTAGTATTTACTGTTATATTTAATAATATATGTGTCAAAAGTCATGACTCTATAGTGTCCTGTCCTTATTAATCTTAATCTGCTGAAAAAGATATCAGCAGAACACAAATTCCAGGGCTTTGGTCTCTTTAGTAATCCCTTCTCTGAATCAATCTTACCTTCAGGGGAATTTTCATTACGGGGCCTTTTTGAGCATTCCTTCTTCCGAACTTCATTGGGATTAGCTTTGTCAAATTTTCCATTTTTCTGCACCCATTTTAATGCAGTAATCTGAAGAGAAAAAGACATGACAAATATAAATCCATGAAAAGGAATCTTTTATTCATTACAAATTTTTTCACAATAAATAAATCATGTGATGACAGAATCAACCTTACGCAAATACAGATGGAAATCACTACCACTTTATTGTTTACTAACTTAGCACTTCTAATGAGTTCTTTAATGTTGAAACTTTTTATTTGTGCTATGTTCATAATATAATTCACACATGCACACTTATATTACATAGCTACCTAGCTTACGAAATTTTAAACTGTTTCATAAAAACTCAATAGAAGCACTGTATTCAAAATGTTTTTCATTAAAAAATTAGTTTTAACAATCATCAATATTATAAATCATGTCCACACTCACATTATGGCAGAAAGGAAATACCTGGTTTTTACCAATGTAGGTGTTTTTAAAACGCTTCCCACATAATTTTTTCTAGAATTCTTCTAGAATATCCTAGAGGGAACTAGCTAATAATTGGGCAAATCTCTCTGCCTTGACAAGAGGAGCAATTCACCACCTCTAGAGGAAACCACCTTCAAAATGCATTATAGGTACGCCCCTCCCAACAAATTTTTTAAATTTATGTCTCATGTGGTGGACAAGGGCTCAAATCATGCGTGATGGATGGATGCAGGTTACTCTATTACTATATGAATTAGGACATTTCAAAATAAGAGAAATTTATCTGTATTTTGCTATAGAAGGAATGAATGAAGACACTAGAAATAAGGATTTAATATTGGAATTAGATAATATCAAGAGTAAATCATGCAAGAAAATAAAGTGGAACACAAAAAAGAATTCAGGGATAGTCTGCAGCAACTTAGAATATTCAGTTACATTACAAATTCAATGAAAACAATTTTCTCTAAATCTAAAGTAGTAATTGAAGACCAATAGTGCATTTTGCAATAATATTTAAAATTTAGAACCAAAATTTATGGGCCACCTTCACAACTACATTTGTGAAGATATTGTAAAGTAAGATGGATTTGAGTTTAAAACTGCTGGAGAATAAAATGCTTACTCCTTGTCTGCTTTATTGTTGATATTTTACATGAAATATCTGCAATGTTATTTGTGAAAGCATAGAAGAAATTACAGCTGTAACTGTATTCCTTCTTTCAAAAATTTATATCTGAAAGTGGAAATTTGTTCATTGTGTTTGATAGTTTTGGTTGCAAATATTACCCAAATTAAAACATTAGGTAGAATAATAACACTTTGATTTATAAACCAGAGTTTAAGAAACTACAATAACCTAGGATTGAATAATTTTAAAAAAATGCAAATGTCTTCAAACACAAAAGATGGTGTGCGGCTTACAACAAAAATAGCTGCCATTTATGAACCACTTATAACAAAAAAAAATTAAAAACAGTTTTCAACTCCCAAAACATAACGGAATTTATATACAAAGTATGATATTTCCTGAGATAGTTGAGTGACCATTTTATTTCATTCTGAACCGCTTAAAATGGAATGACCCAAAGGCATTATGAAACATTGACAATACTAAGGGCTCAAATGTGTGTTGCTTTTTTTTTTTTTTTCCCACGTCAACACGTCTACACACAGCAAATTACACCCGAGAGATCTTGATCACCCTTCCTTAAGGCGTTTGATCATCCACCAAAAAACTTGGATCTGTTGTAGAGCGATTACCACCTCTATCCAACAATGAAGACCGGGCTCACAACAGAGTGCTTTTTCTGTGATGTAGAACTCCATGCTGGTGTAAATCAATGGTTGTAATCAAAATCTATTTCTACATAGACAGAATAGAAAAGCTTGTGTACTGTTATGAGAAGTGTCTTAATTTAGGTGGCAATTGTGTACAAGAAGTTTCAGATTGACTCTTTCAAATGTACTTTAAATTTCTTCTTGTTACTTAAAATTTTTTTTGTCCATTTGGTTGTTTTTTTTATTCCAAAACTCAAGTTGCTTTCTGAATCACGTTTGTATAATCTTCAATATAATCCTGTAATATAATTATGCTCAGTGTTTTAAAAATGTAATCTATCTGTTTTATTACAATAAACTGTATAAAAAGGGATCTTCAAAATCTTGTAAAGAACTACCCCAAATCCCTACAAGCTACGCGCTAATGCAGCGTAGCTGCATTAAATCTTCACTTACCTCCTACTACAGACATAACTTCTTTAGTAAATCAATGAGAAATAATTACCTTTGCTTTGTTCACAAGGAATTTGTTCACAGGTAATGATAAATCAACTTCAGCACTTGCACTCAATTTTGGTTGAGATTTTAATACAAATTTTGTATTTTCAGTGCTTTGCAAGGTGGATTCATGATTTTCAGGTTTGTCCATGACCCTAAAAATATTACATTATTATCATTAGTGTCATCATATAATTATTACTGAAGAAATAATTTGTAAATAAAAATGGTAGAAATTCATATGGGAAATGGTGCCTTCCTGAGGAGAAGCATGGGGCAATTATTATTTCATGGAAATGAACTCCCACTTACTCAATTGCAAACGCCTCTATTGCATTGTAGCTTTATACTGCAGTTTTTAATGGGCTTCCTGCACAAACAGATACTTCCTCACTTCAATAATTTAAACTCTATACCAGACCTTTAAGATTTTTTCCCCCATTGTAACATCTTTCCTTATATAAAAACATAACACATTTAATAACAAAATATTGATTAGTAAAGAATTACAGTGAAACTCCATTTATACGTTTCTCACTTATATGTTTTATGCGTTTACACATTGTTTTATTTTTGGGAGGCCCCTGATAAATTCCTACAATTCCCATGCTAAATTATTTCAGTTATGCGTTTTACATTTCTCACACTTTTACATTCATAATAAAAGTCCCTTTAAGAAGTATAACATTCAAATGATCCTGGTGTGGTGCGGGGCAACCTGCGCCAACAGCCTGGAACTTGTATGTTATACTTGGGTTTTCGTAAAGTGGCGCCTGAGGATTTTCTCTTCAAGATAGAATAAGGCACGACTTTTTGCATATTTCTCGGTCCTGCACAAGATGTCGCACGATCTCAACCGTATCAAGCAGTGCTGCAGATCAAGTGCCTCGTGACACAACCAAGAAAGACGCGAAAAGCCATGCCATTTTCATTCCTCAGGCACCACGTTACATAAACCTAAGTATACTTGAGTCGGCACGCTCCAGAGCGCTCCCATGAAACGACCTATTGCTCCGCCTCTGAGGCAACTTCCCGTGAATGAAACTTGTAATATAGAAGCTCAACTCCGCTTAGCTGAGGGGACAAGACCGTGTGAGCCCACTGGGTGGTAGCACAAACCATGCCACCTCCGGCAGCGGAACTTCAAAAAAATTCGGAGTCAGGTGCGTACTGAACTCTCTGAGGATCTCAGGAAGTGAAGGCAAGCTCTGAGGGAAGGTCAAAGGCATCTCCAGGAGAGAGTAACAATTCAGATGACCAAAAAGTAAGAAAGTTCGTGCACCAACTCTCCCACTCTCCGAACCCCCTTTTGCTCGCCATAATAACATACGAGATCCTTTCCGTAGCAGCATGGCACAAGTAGCTAATGTAACTATATTTGCTTTTCTGCACGGCGCGGCAGTTGTTGCCAGGCTGTGGCAGTCGTGCGCTTCCTGTCACCCACATAGAACACCGTATTTGGATCCACGGGATCGCAAGTAACATCAAGCTTGAAACTGAAGTAACCAGCTATGAGATGCTGCCGCCAGTTGTAGCCCACGCAGGACACGACCTTTGTTTCCCCAGTCGCATAAGGTCATCAGTAAGATCCCCATTACGTGACCATTCTGACAGACGAAAAGACTGATAGAAAAGGCAACCTCTTTCAATATCAGATAAAATAAAAAATTTAAAAGTTGTTAGGAATAATGGGAATAAAAAAGGATTTTGCTCATAATAATCAATTTCAGTAATGGGTTTTTCACATTCATACGTTGTTTTTTTTTTCTTTTCAGTCCCCTGAAAAACATATAAGCTACGTTTTACTGTATTTGGAGCTTTAGGATATGGTTGGTTTCAATGTTGGAACCGTTATTATAGACCTCAGACCCAATACATCACAACATTCTGAGGAAAACACAACAGAAATGATCTATTTAGGTAGGTTCTTTAGTTGAAGTTTTGTTAGGACGTTCATTTGTAACTTTCATTATATTACTACTTTCCTAATCTTTTGTACGTCAAGCAGCAGTAGTGGCGGAAGTATTGCCAGTGTCTTAGGAACATACCCTACCAACTTAAACAGTGATGTGCTACGAATAAATATCAAGAACAAAGGGAAGATAAAATATACTTACTTTACAACAGCTAGTTGAACCATGTATATTAAGCAAACATTGAAAATTAGCAACATTCAAAGAAGTTAAAATACTCTTACCGTCCTTTTTGAAGAGAGTTCAGAACTTCTCTGTCCCGCAGCTTTTGAGAGAATGAGTTTTGTTGTTGTTTTCCCCTTATAATGGCACTTAGATTTGGATTACTAAGGGTGTCTTGTCCCCTTGAAAAGCTTAATTTAGATTGAGATAAAGAATCAAGTTTCTGTTTGTCCCTTGCAAATTGCTTCCTATTGACAGTTGCAGGAATAGGAGTTGCCATGAAACTTTGACCTGCATAAAAAACCTGAAAATTTGAAATTAAATTTTTGTCAGTAAAACAGACAGATCATGCAATAGAACACATATAATTATGTATATTTAGATTTTTTATTTAGATTAGATATAAATAGATATTTCGATATTATGATCATTTAGAGAATGATTTGTATTCAACAAATCATTCTCTCTTCATCAACAACCTTACAAACAGGGTGGCCACTCATTTACTGAAACCAATTTCTCCGACTTTTCCTGGCTTTCCACTGCCTTTTAAAAATTCTTTTTCTCATAAAATTTGGAGTATTTTACACTAAAGAAAATATTAAAGCAAATGAAACTAATTTGTCAGCTCTCCCATTTTTCTATGATGAAATACGAATTGAAAACATTATCTAAAGCCATACAATTGTTTATTAGGAACAATATCTAGTTTTACAACTATCTGAAAATTTTCCTCGACCTCTAATGATTCTTTCACAAAGTCCTTCATTTTCCCCAGCTTTCCAGACAGTTGCCACCATGTCAAAACATTTCAATGGACATACACGTTATTCTACAATAATTACCTATTAGTGTAATTAAAGTAGTACCAAATGAGACAGTCTGGACAGGCAAGAGATGATGTCAAATTATTCTTGTTATCTTCACCTGAACGAGGATGTCTTAACCTGCATATAAACCAACATATACCAAGTTTCAGGTTGACTGCTTTTGCTTTAGTGAACTTGCAGCATATCAGTAGCACATTAAATATAAGTAACTGTTAATGCTGTGCAAGGTGTTATCACAAATCTCTTGAAACAGTGCAATTCTTGCACATTTTACGAAACTGACTTATTATGTACTTAGCAAGAACACAAAAACAAAGTGAATTATTAGACAGCGGATCTCAAAGTAAAAACCTACTTCATTCCTGAGTACCTAAGGGTAAAAGAAATTGTACACCTATGTTTTAAGGTTATTTAAACTTCAGCACCTAAAAAGCTTATTTGAATGTTAAAACATGTTTATACTTATTTTACTTCTAAAAAACCTAAAATGAACATATTCCACATAAATTTTAGGTCTACAGATAATTTTATTTCGCTTTTCCTATGTATTGGCAAAACAATGATGACATTAATGTTAATTTTTGCAACGTATAGTCCCAATATCTTGCCTTGTCTGTAAGATCAAGGGCATTGATTCGCTATATCCTGGGATCAGGATGAAGCTTTCATTGCTTAAAAGTAAATACTAGAAGACTTATCTCAGCTTCTGATAGTTTTCCATGACAGTAAACAATTGCTGCAGTTTACATGGATCCAATGGCTCCAGATGTTGATTGATCTTACGAATCTTTTATTTGAACTTTAACCCATATCTTAATGCTGTAATATATGTCACATTATCTTCTGAGGTCCCCATAAGGCATTGTGGAGTAAAATGTTGATGTTTTTTACAAACGCCAAAATCCAACTAACTAATAGATTCCCTAAAGGTCGTTCAATATCATTCAAATTATTATATGCTGCCTCAAAGCTTTTGAATTTATACGCCAGTGTTTTCCTGGATTCAGCATGCTAGTGCAGTACGTTCATTTGTGTTTCTTCATTTGACTGCCGTTTAAATCTTCAAATTGAAGGAAATTGTACATTTATGTATTTAAGAAGAAATAAAAGAGGTCATCTTCGTCAACATATTAGCTTTATTAAGATAGCCAGCTTTCACGGGCTTATGCGTATCATCAATCTCGCTGCTGTCGGCAAAAGTCGGACGACTGTGTTTTCCGACAGCAGCGAGACTGACGATGACTGGAAAAGCAGGCTATCTTAATAAAGCTAATATGTTGACGAAGATGACCTCTTTTATTTCTTCTTATAAGAACGTCAACAACACCAAATCAGAATTCCCACAATTTATGTATTTTCCAGCTATTTTTAAATTGTTGAAATTTTTTCAATATTTGCTATTGAAAATTAAATATTTATTATTTATTCTTGACAAAATATCAATAATAAATTGTTAATAGCATTGTTATATATAACTGTTAATAAAAGGTTGGGTCATTGGAAAAGTAACTCGAGAAAAGTTTACAGGAAAAAAAAAGAGGAAAGAAAGAAAAAGAAATAGAAAGAAAAAGAAAGAAAGAATTGAAAGAGCAGATGAATTGTCATTTTCATAAACAAAAAATTGGAAAACAAGAAAAAACTTCAATGACCAGAAAATAAGCCGTGTTGGTGTGGGTGCATAGGCAAAAACCCTAAAAACAGCTGTAAGAAATGTGCTCCTGCAACACAGGCTTTGTGCTTAAACGCCTCCATTACACATTTGTTAAATTTCTCTTCTGGAGCTTTTAGTACAGTAAAACTGTTCACATGTTTTTCACATATATACAATTCTTTTTAGAACTTCCAGATAAAATCCTATACTTCATGTGGTAAATTATTTCAAATACGTGGTTTACGGTTGTATGTTTTCATGCTTATACTTTCATAAAGACCAAGATTGTGTAATGTCCAAAAGATAATGACATAGGTGACCAATAAGTAAGAACATTTACATTATCGTGGAGGAGCCCAAGGAATTTTTGCATTGAATTCAGTATCTATGTTGTTTAACTGTGTCTCTACACAGGGTGTTTCAACTCTCCATTTTCGATTTTTCAAGAAAATTACTGGATGAAATGATAAGGGCGCTAGCGTCATCTGATGGAGCTTTGCACAACATTCACCAACATATCACGATAAAAATTCAGCGCATTTAGCCCTGCGTCATACGCATGTTGCATTGACGTGCGTCATCTAACACAGATGGGTTCGGCTGTATTGATGCCTGTGCACACAAGTCATTTAACATTTGATGTAGATTAGCACCGTACCTCATGCAAAACGAAACGCAAGTGCTCTTGACGAGATACATTTCACCCACAGCTTAAGAAAGATGCTTAAGCTACTACTAAGTAAAGATAACGCACATTTTCTAGTTTTCAATGTGTGATGCCCACGTGGCATGCATTGGCAACAATGCATGTCGCCAAGAACACTCATGTGCTATTTTGTATAAGATACAGTTTTAATCTACACTGCACGTTAAGTGACTGTGTGCGGAAGCATCAACATAGCTGAGATCTTCAGTGATAGGTGATGCGCGACAACACAATGCTCATGTGACACAGGCCCTAAAGGAAATATTGAAACTCAAGGAAATCAAATATTTATAATAACATTAAAAAACTGGCCACATAAAATGCGAATATCGGCACTCTTTTCCACCAAGTGTGCCTATGCCTACCCCGCGTTTCTCTTCTCATTTCTAAGTAACAAGTAATTACTTCGGTTTCTTTCACAATCAGGTTTTCTCCAGTTTCTCTGATTCATTGAGCAAATGCTGAGATGACACCTTGTTTTGCTTCAGAATATAAATGTTGCTTCACTATGCACACATTTTGTTGAGCTCACCTTCTGCTCATAGTGGTAGGAGATGAAGGACTATAACTAATGACTATTTTTAATATAATTTATAATGAACTAATGACTATAATTAAATATTTAAAGTAACAAATTAATTGAAGTTTTATGAAATATCAGACTATACTATGACTAATAAAATTACGGTAATGATTTTGTCAAATTTTAATTTCTTTTTTCAATTTTTTACTAATTTGTTCCCATCAATCTCATCATCGAACCTCTTGACTTGCAGGTCCTCGGGCAATTATCCGGTCTGCCCATACTTAGCGCTGGCCCCGGTCATTTACTAAGCATTATTTTAATAACATTTTTGTACCTCATTTTTGCCCAATACTTTATTTCTCAAAGCAGTAAGGCCGTTCCCTAAGCCAGTGGATTGCAAATCTGATCGTCGAGAGCACTTTTTGTATTCTTGCTGAACATGATATATGCAAAATGAACATTTATTTATATTCACAAATGCAGAACAGGGTTCACCATTCTTCTTCCTGAAGAAAAAAAATGAACATAAACAATGCAGTCTTCAACAATTCAAGAAAATTGAAGGTCATAAAAACTTACCTTGCTTTGCATATTCCATAATCTTTAGAAACTCCCAAAATCATGACTTTCTGGGCATTATCAACAGAAACTGTGGCTTCATCATTGTCTTTACTGCAAAGGAAGGATATTATTTAAAATGCATTATACATATACTACTTCACAACACAACATAATACTTAGCCATACATCATTCAACGTTAAATCTCAAAATAGAATTTGTGAGTATAATTGCCCAAAACTTACAGCAAAAACATCAAAGGGTATATAAACTATTTAAATTACTTTCACAGGGCATTTAATTCCAAAAGGAAATAAAAACAAATTAAATCATGCAAATGATCATATATCTAGCAACGATTTCAGAATGAAGAAATTTATATACAGACTATCCATTTTAATTGCCATGGATCATGTCAGAATTTGGATAATAATTTGTAGATTGGATAACAATTTGTGGATTGATAAGGCAAAACCAACCAAATTTTACACCTTGCACGAAGTGGGAGGCCTTGGCCCTTAATAGGATCTATACAGGCTATAATAATAATTTTAAAAAAATAATACAAAGGCATTCAATATTTAAGTTGTGAAAAACTATTATACGCTTTGTACCTCACACAGAACAATACTTTATCAAATAACTTTCACAAACTTAATACCTGTCTTCCATAACACGAGGGTTTAGTATCCCAACCACAGTACCGATTGCGGTTTTCCATAAATTTTTATGAGAATTTCGAAAGAAAAAAACTGAAACAGTTTTTAAGTCTCCTTTCAGGTCGCTGATTTTCCACACACAGTACTGTGAACCCTTAAACAAAACAAGCAATCAAAACTACAATTCTAAATAAAATAATCATTGTCAGGTACACTTACTACTTAACTTCTATTTTGATACATTTGTTAGTGCTTACTTTTTGCGATGTTCTAATGGGCGACTTCTGCACAACTACTCCAGCGATGACCCAGTCACTTTCAGTACCACCACTGGCAATATGACGTTTAATATTAGCCATTGTCACAGCTGTGCGGCCAATCATTTTTTCTTGTAACTGTCTAGATGTTATTAATGGGTTGCTGTAATATCATGAAAATGTAGCATTACTTTTTCCTAAAAATCAAAGTAAAGTATAGGGGCAACTGAAAATTCCATGCTAATTAATTTTTAATATTTAAATGATAAAAAATCCATTTGTAAGAGAAGTAAAGACGTCATCCTTTGGAAGAGACTTATCAGTTCTCTCGTGATACCGTTTTATGGAATGTCAAAGAACCTACCTCTGAAATTCTAAAAATTCTTTATCACCCGAATAATACCTGCATTTGCTATCAAATGGCACTCTAGTGATAAGAGAACTAGTGATGGGTGATCAAGAAGCATAACAAATGCAAAGTTCAAAGAGAGAGCACAAGGCCACAGCAGTGAATGGCTTACTTCATCAATCGTCAACGTATGGATGAGAATTGCTCTATAAAATGGCTACAGATTTACTGTGAAATATAGGCATTAAGAAATGGATCATTTAACATTTGAAAGTTCCTTTTCTCCTCTTCCAACAATAAGAACTTATCTTAAGTCCCATTTAAACACTACATTTCACTTGCAGCCACTTGAAAGAAGCTAAATTGCCTTTTTGGATGCAAGTAGTGAACACTCATCTGTCTTTCTGTCATGCGCCATCATAGTATAGTAATAATCCAACACACTAAAATACATTTTCTAAAATTTCTCCACAACTTCCTGAAATAGCATGGCAGTAACCAGTCTCTTATGAACTTAAAGCTTACAACAAAGCTATCCAACCTTTTAATCCACTTTAACACACCTGATTGATTCTTATGTGTGGACATAGTAATTGCAATGACAATGCCAATAATAATATGGAAAACTTAAGATGGACAAATGCTTTATAAAAAAATATTTATTTATATGGTCTTGCAAAATTAATCTTAAGTCTAACCTGCTTGTTTGTTGCAATATGACGAAAATTTGGAGTGTAGCTACATGTCACCCTTCAGTTTTGATAATAACCTTTAAACGATATTTGAGGATTTTATTTTTTTATTTTAATTTATAAGAAGTATGATTATTTTATCAGAGATGATACACAGCTGTGTATCTTAGAAAAGAAAATCATAAATCTAAATTTAATAATTTGTACTTTCTTGCTACTGCTTACGCAGCAGAGAAAAAGTCATGTAAGCTGCGGGGAAAAACGGCAAATTTTCAGCAGAAAAATTTTTATTACAGGGTCCTGGAAATGAAAAGGTGGATAAATCTAGTAGATAAATTTAGAAAAAAAAATCCTCTAATACGCAGTGTAGCCAGAATCCATGTTTATGCGTCATTGATATTGAAAGATTGAATGAAAGCAAAACGTCTGTCTGCTCATCCGTCTGTGAACACTAGCGGCTAAGTCATTCAGCTGCTTTTCTCCAAAACTGATAAAACATATATTTTCGATACAAAATACAAAAGTATCGAAAATACATATTTTAAATACAAGTATTTTCGATCCTACCCAACTCTGCTAATGTCAAGGATTTACAGTCAGGTCCTTGCAAAAGGCTAGCAGATATTAGAACCATCACTGCCTTGGATGAAATTGTCCATAAAGAAACATAACATATCAGTCCTCCAACAAGTCAGGAACATTAAACTACACAAAACTTTCTTACTCATAAAGAAAGGAGAACCATAATATGTAACCTATCCCTAAAAACAGAAAAAATATTTCAGAAAAAAAAAAAGGATTTAAGGGTTCTTGAAAACTGTACTGTTTAACTTTTGATGTAAACAAAATGCCAGATATTGTAAATGGTCTACTAGATTACAATATGTCACCGGTTGGCTTACTCAACAATGTTTTCAATGAGAGCATTAAAACTTTTATATAAAGACAGAAAATGTGTATTTCAGCTAAGCTGCACTAATATTCTTTTTTCATATAATCAAATGATATGTTTAAGGACCCTTTTGAATTTTGTCTCTTGCTAACACTAACATTTTTTTACTTTGCAAAAATCTAAGTTAATAAATATCAGAGATAATATATGCAATGTGTAACATACAACACATTAAAAATGAATTATTATTTTAAAAGCAAGCTAAAAGCCAGCTTGTATTCTATAAGCAATAAATAAGTCATTAACATACTTACATCATTCTGATACCAAAAACAGGATCACTGTAGACATCTAACTTTTGTTGAACAGTTTTGTTTGATGTTTTCATACTCTCTACTTGAACTTTGGACTTCCAGGTTGTATCTGTGCTTCTTGATTTTGTTTCTCCCAGGAACAGAGACAATTTCCCATTTACTTCATTGCTTTTAATGATTTTTCTTATATTTCTCCCACAATCATTATATTTTTGATTTTCAAAATTACGATTATCTTCATCATCGGATGAATCAGTGTCTCCAAAGAGGTCTTTTGATTTGATATCTGTTTCAGCACCTGCTCAAAAGTGTCAATATACATGTTGAAGGCTATTCAGAGGCAGATGGGTACATTCATGGAAGTTGTCTTTTGATTGATTTAAACTATAAGGAATTAAAAAAAAAGCAAAAACAAATAATGGTATTTAAAATCAAATTATTAAAACATAAGATACTAGATGGACCACATTAGCAAATAAATAATTTAAGTTCAAATCACAGTTCGACAGATTATTTTATATACACCACAAAATATGACCACATTGTTTCCACAAAATTTCTTTAATTAGCTTCAAACAAATATTATTTTAGATCCAAGAAATTCAGCACTTTGACTGTATTGTTTTCCAAGACTACTGATTAAATATTTCATTTTAGTGTCATACACTGCCTTTGTTAGCATGCTTCTACCTACTAACGTTCTTTACAACAGAAATCGATCAGAAAATTATTCTGAAATGCAGTCTAAAGCTACGGCAGAAGCAGTCTAGGTTACTGCTGTAAATTTCAGAAGCAAATAGTTTCACAGGATAAAAGCAATAACAAATACTATCTACAAATAAAGTGAAAACATTGTGAGTCCTGTGAGACACATTAAATCATCTCTAGATATATGGAATATACAAAACAGACAAAGTTATTTTGAAGAGCAATATAGTACTAGTTCTGAGTAGAAATAGGAATGTATGAACTTGCTACAGTACCTTGCAACTGGATAGAATTATCTTTAGCCTCACTGTGTTCAGTGTCATTTAGTGCCGCTTCCAATAGATCTAACTCACACTCTTCACCATTATCCTCTTTCACATCCGTCATCATGGGAGTTCTTTTACACAAACTTTCGTGGAATTATTAACGTAGGTGTTTCACCCACTAGACGAACTAATGATGCTCGCACAGGCAGGTAATATAAATGGTAGATATTAATGAATGGGTGAAGTTGGTTAGTCTTCAATCAGAGCTGGCTTTCCTTTCACTCTGTGGAAAGATGGTAGGAATAAGGTTCGCTTGTTTTCTTTACGAACGAACAGGACCCGAGAGCCCTCGCTGGACCGATGAGCAGTAGCTGAATACGACACAGCACTCTGACAGATACAATTTGCTGCGTTCCCGCCAGTTCCCACTTTGCCCCACATTCCCGCGCGTAAACCATATTGTCCAATGTAAATATAGTGACACTCGGGAGTTAAAAGGAGAGGGGGAACTCACGGAACACGTGACTTCTAGAGCTTCTGAGGACAGCACTTTTCTGGGGCAATATTTCTCAGGGTGACAAATGGCAGATGCTGATATGTCACAAACTATGGTTAAAATACGTGTGGATTTTCTTTTAGTCCATCGAGAACATACTTCGTTGGAGGTTGTTCTCTGCCTACAATGGGTTAACGTTTCTGTTTTGTGTAGGTACACTTTCTCGCAGTGAGATGTATTTTTTTATTTAAAATAAAGTTATAGGAGTAGTAAGTCTCAAGAACCACTCACACGTCAAGAACTTCCTATCCTTCTCTCCCTCCTATAAAGCAAGCAGGGAAACAAAATCGCCGGCTCCTGATATAGAACGATTTTTCTAAGGATGAGCCAAAGTGACAGTTCGCGAAAACAAGTGAACATCACATGTATTTCAAAGAAGTATCCCTCCGTCGCGACAGCTGTTGTCACGCCCCTTCGTAAAGTGCTAATGGCTCGAGCGAAAACATCCCTACGCAAAAGTCTACGAGTTCCGCTGAGGTACATGTACTTGCGAGTCCGGGAAATATTTAAATTTAATTTCGTATGTGGAAAATCTCTTAACATGCTCTCACAATCAGTAAAAGAATACTACCACGATTGTAAATAGAAAGAAATATGATTTTAAGCCGGAAACACATGCACCGGTACGCATCTCGCATTCAAGTCTCGGTTTTAAAATAAACAGAATATTTATCACACAAAAAGTAAGTTCAATGTAATATATAAAGAAAACATTTTTTTACAGAACAGCACATTGCACTGCACTTCCTAATATCAATTATTTCTCGCAGCGCACTATATTTTTGTCGGACGAGGACACCACAAAAGGAAGTGTCGAAGCCATTTACAAGTTAGCCAACTGCAAACGAACGAATGCGAGAAGGGAGTCTAATAGGCTCAAGGACTCAATGACCACAAAACCTTCAGTTATGTTGCCAGCACTAGCTGTCATTTTGGCTCATCCTTAGGAAAATCGCTCTATAGAATGGCGGGATCTACGGTTGCAGCTATCCGGCCGACAATTCTGGGTCGCGGACACACCTGCACACAGCCATGCGATCAGTGTCTCGGAAGACAGGATCCAGAGACCCTGTCGTGACCACTCCCCCTAAGATATATCGCAATCGAGAGCCGACCTCGGAGGCTCAAGGTATTATCCGCGCACGTTTTCTTGAGCCCTCGCTTCCCTAATTGCGAGAGGAGTTATTTTGACAAAAGGCATTTCATTTCAAATTTGTAGTTCGTTTTTGATGCAAAATAGTTTCTATTATAAAGTGAAGAAGACATCAGATTTTGTCTATAACGCTCGTTGCTATCATATGTTGTTAATTCACCGAATGTTGGCAAAAGAGTGGGGGTAGGTATAACGGCGTTGAAGAAAACGTGCGCGAATAATAAGAGGGTTATACTTCGGTTTTTATAACGTGGCCGATATTAGGTCATTTTTACACATCCTGCCTTATAAAATGAATCTTTATAACAGTGATAAGCACATGTTTCAGGTCATGAGTTCTGTTGAGAAAGACGTTCGCGAAGTAGTTTAAAAAATTCATTCTATAAGGCTGGAGTTGTAAAGACCTACTGTCATCGACCACGTTACGAAAATCCAAGTTTACAATATTTTACTTGATAGTGCGTAGCACAGCAGTGAAGTTTTTAATTCTTATAGGCCTTTGAAGTGTTTTGTACATTTTGTAAGCCTTTATAGCAATGTCAACGTTTCAACAATACCTGATTGACTTTACCATGCAGAGAGTATTATATGCTACACACAAGTCAAATTAGTTCAAACAGCAAAGATTAAAAACAAATATTTCGTCAACACTTTAATTACATGTATTTAAGAAATGAACTTCTTGAAGACTATTTGGAAAAGGGGATGCCAGATTGTTTTAATGAAGAAATGTGTATGAATATTTCTCGTCAACGATAATAAAATACGCATATGTAATGAGGAACTTACAAAAATCAGTCAACATTTGAGGGCAGGAATCATATAGCAATGGAACAAACGTTCCATACAATGTGCACCCTCCCTAATAATTAAATATCTAGACATGTGCAAAAAAGTCATCAAACGAGTTACTGTTTTAAATCTTCACAGATGCTAGTACAAAGAATGTCCAATGTGAACTCTTGAGTTACAAATAGTACCGTGAATGAACATAGTCAAGTGAACAAATAATTGCTGTTATAAGCCTGAAATGAGGTCAATAAAACGTTGGCGATGTTTCGCGATATAACCCGATATAATTCTAACCACAAAATTTCTACAAAATACAGTGAAACTTCTGGACAAACACCAGCTCTTTAAGAAGACCATCCTTTTTTTAGAACAGGGACGGGATAATTATTATGTGGGACGGAATAATTATTTCATAAGACCAATATATTTTAACCCCCTTAAAGATGTCCCTTCTCTTTCCAACGACCACGAAGTTTTGTAGTAATGCAACATTGCATTTCCTTTAAGACGATTAGAAAACATCGCACTGAAATAATAAACCCGAGAGTTTGCGTACTACCAGTGGCGGCTCGTGGGTATTCGCACGTTCGCATGTGCACACCCAAATTAATTCGGTGCCATTTCTCTTAAACATCTCTTAACAAGAGGAGAATACAAGTCCTCTCAGAGCATTCCCGAAACATGTTATTTCAAAACACGCGCCATTCGGAAGCTGCGATTGCCGGTCCGTCCGCCTTTCTTTCGTGAAAGCCTGCGGGAGCACACTCGGGAGAATGCGACCGAGGAAACGACGTCCTAGGCTGCCGCGGGGCTGCAGGGGAAGGAGGGGAACAACGGTGGCTTATGGAGGACTGGAGCAAACCCGGCGCGGTGCTCCATCTACGGCGCAGGCGCAGTGGCGATCTCGGGAAAAGCCTTGACGTGTCTCGAAGATATAACACTCGAGTAGCACAAGTTTTTAACAGAAGTATGACATTGAACGAAGAAAGTGTGAGATATCTCTCCACTTAAATGAGCTTTCGCATTAGCGCGCGAAACGCGAACGCATTGCTGGGCACTGTTTCATTCATAAAAATGTTAATAGTATATAATATGTGTATTCTCTTGTGTTTTAAAGTGAGTTACAATTACAGAACCATTCCGAAGTATTCAAACCCCTAGTGTATTTTGTAAACGTAAGTATTAGGCTACGTTTCAATGTGTTTTGAGAAACCGAAATCAGAGAGTTTTTTTTCTGTCAAGGGTGTTTGTACAACTAACAATGAATAGCGTTGAAAATATGAAACGTAAGAAATCAATGATTTCAATGAAAAAACACAGAAAAAAATTGCTGAAAAGAAACAATGGAATGGAATTGTTCGGCATGCTATCAGACGTCATAAGATGATTTCTGTTTAATTGTCATTATTAATGTTAATGTGTGTCAATACATGCATGTAATGTATATGTGTGTGCGTGAGAGAGAGACAGAGGGAGAGAGAGTGTGGGAAAAAGAAGAAAAACGCTGCACACCCTAATGGCATGACCACGAGCCGCCACTGTCCCCACTGCCAATTAATCTTAGAACGTAAAACTGGCAAAAGTTTGCTTATTGTGGGCACTACCTTTTGAACTGTATAAAAGGTATTAATGCAGTCGCGAATGACACGTTTGTCGAATTCGTCAACCACCGCTTTCCCACTTGATCTTAACCTGAAGAAAGAAATTGAAATTTCGTTTAATAAATAGTCATTCCCTTATACTACAGTTCACGATTCAAACACGTTGACTACCAAGGCTATATTTAGAAAATTTTTAAAACTACGCCAAATCATAATAAAGAAAATTCTTGAAAATCTTTTGATTAGAAGCTTTTTTTTTACTTGATCATCTCTGTATCTGCCTCAGTAAAATAAAGAAATACGAATTCAATCACAGAATAGTAAGAATCCATCAGTAAGAATGCCAGTAAGACACGAACACGATTACCAAGAATGAAGTGATGATTTCTCACGAACTGGAGACCTTATCAATAGACCACGTGATGTCTACGTTTTATGTGTCATCCACAAGCCGGCTGCGAGTTGCAATTGTATTACTCACACGCCATTGAAAGATATGTCCTTTGGAAACAAACAAGAGCGTGAGGCCGCCGGCGGCCACACGGCATCTCACGTGAGTCAGCGCTGTGGCCGCTGGCGGCCACACGGCAGTCAACGTGTTAAGCAAGTATGCTTTAAAAGAACTATTTACCTCTTTTTGCCACGAGTTTCTGGGGACTTATTTGGATTCGTGTCATTTAATTTTTTAATTCTCTGAATCGTGGACACACTAGCTCCAGTGTATATTGAAGCTCTCTTCTGAGACTGATGTATAGGGGCAAGAAGCTGTTTTTTGGCTTTCTCTGTTTCGCAACATTCAGCTACTTGTGAAATTATTTTTCTTTCACCCCTTCGCATTGTGTGGATTCTTTTTTTGGGGAAGGTGTCCGGCGAATCTCCTGAGAGGGTCATGGAACTGGCTCTGACGTCTTCAATAATCTCTAATAAATACCAAGAATCGTAGTCCAAAATGCCAAAATTTGTTGCCAGAATCCATATAATACTCTAAATCAAATAAATACCGAAATCAGAATCGCAATCACCAAAATCCGAATCGAATAAATCACAGGGCACAACACTAACAGCGAAAACGCAAGAACTGAATTCATTCGAAAGCAGAGCTTGGCTGCCCTGACAATCTTGCCGTGCCGTTCCGTATGAGACCAATGTGACCAGACCGTACCGAGTCGTGCTGTGTTGAGCACTAGGGGGCTCAGACGTCAAGAAAAGTCGCGCAACTAGTAGATGACCCTCTTGGGAATTTATAAACGGCTTATCATCAAGCCTCAATCGAGGCTCACTCACAGATTATTTCATTACCGTGTTCCTTTTTTCAATAAATGGACGAAGGCGATTCCAGCAATTCACGGAAACACGATTTGTCCATTCTCATAAAATTTTTGAAGTCAATCGTATCTAATTCTTTAACCAGGTTCACGTGTGAAAATCTCTTTCTTTGCAAAAACCACTTTCTTTTGCACCACTTTCCGGTTCCTCGACTCATCCTCGTCGGTTAAAACACACGCGGCTATACCTAGTCCAATCTTTTGGTATTTGCTTAGCGACATCTTGCTTCCAAATCACACACGCGAGAACACCTTCCTTAAAGAAATTTCCAGCACGACTGATAAATTGGGTTCTGGTTGGGCCGTGTGTAAGCTGCTGGCCAGCTAAAAAGCCGAACTAACGGGATAACGTTTGAAAAATGTCACTGTCGGATGAGAACATACATTTATACTCGATTTAGGGTAGTTTCGTTTCGTTTTATGTTGGCAAAAGTTGTTGCCAACCGTCACATAAATACCCTGAATATATTACCTTCAAGCGGTAGGGACATTTTTTAAAATTTAAGTTTGCAATGAAACGAATACTTCCGTAGATTCCACCAACATTCAAAGCCATCCAAGTGAAGTTGTGTTTACGAGTGTTGCTAAAGATTTGCATTTTGCGTTTTGGTGCTCTTCGTTCTTTGCGTTTTATCGTTCAATTTATTTATTTAGTAGTACTAGGCGTTTTTAGTTTTATTTATTATTTTCCAATTGTTTTCTTTAATAATAATAATAAAGTTAATTGAAATAGTTATAGTAGTTCATTATTTGTTGTTGTTAAGTGTCCCTTTAGTATTTCTTGTTTAAAATTAATTATATTATATTTATTATAATTTTTCTGAATTCATTTTAATTATAACTGGAAAATAATGGTAAACCAAAAGGGTTAAAATGATTTTCATTATTTTTTTTTAACTTACTTTTAAAAAATAATGAATAATTGAACAGATTAATTAAATGGATGTATTTGCATTGATATTGACATAACTGGACTATTAGGAACATTTCATTAGATCACTTAAAAACTACCATGTATATCACGTTAATTAACTTCAATAATTGTGGTATTTATTTGCGTTCAATAAAACTCATTACTACCACTTCAAAACGTGAAGGAACACATCTCAAAAGCATTAATAACATAGAAGTATGACCGCAGATAACTTTTGAGGTTGTATTTTTCATTTGCACTTGACACTTTTTAACACTTCTTAAGCTCGCAATAGTTGATAATGATAATTCTTAATTAACTTAATAATTATTCACAGAGTTAATATTCGTTTATAGATGAACATCTCTTTTTAATTCTACCGAAAAACGAAACATGTATTATTGAACAGTGGGCAAGACTCGAGACCGCGCGAGGATTGTGAATGAGACAACAAACAAAACAAAAGCTAGAGACTTGATCAGAGTTATAGTTTCATAAGTTGGCTATTCCGACAGGAAATCTTTCAAGCTGCCATATTGCGAATTTAGTGCGGCCTAATACACGGCCTGGAGTATAGCAAAGCGTTCAGTCTGGTTGGCCCGAAGAGTTGGTACAGTGGTCTGCTAGTAGATAGGCCGGGGCCTGTTCTTATTTGAATTGTATTTGAATTTGAATTCCGCCATGTGGGACCCTCCGTGGGCCAATAGCGTCGAAGGGCGCAAAGGCGCGGTGCGCGAAATCTACAGGCCAGACCCGGCAATTATTGTGTGTAAACGAAACGGTTTCATCTGAACGTTTTTGCCAGAGCGTTTGTGTTTATCGAAATGCCCCAATTTAGGCGTTGTTGGGTACCCAATTGCCGATACAACCAAAATAGGAGAACCAAAATAGGAGTGAACAGCAATTCTTTAAGTTTCCAAGAGATCCTGAAAGGTAAGCGATATGAAATGCTTAGCATGGTTCTATAACAATTTTTCATGTACTATTTAGTGACATAGTTAACTATGTCACTAAATAATACATGAAATTAATTTACATAATGTAATTATATGTGAGGATATTGTAAACACAATTATTATGAACATCCAATGTATTGAAGTCATGAAAGCACTGGTTGCTTTAATAATCATGTAATTGATAAGTTATAATAGCTATATTAACATTAAGGTGATTTTGGTATAACTATAATAGCTCAATAATACATTACTAATTTTATTACAGGTGTATGAAATGGTTAAAGGCAATTGGGGACCTGACTTTGGCATCTAGCCCTTGGGAAATTCTCATAAGGTTGAGATATGTATGTATGGAGCACTTCATGCTAGAAATGTTCACTGCAGCACGCAGACTAGCACATAATGCGGAGCCCATAATTTTTGCTGATGTGCGTCCTGAGTTTCAGAGGGTGCACTCAGGTCATTTATAGAAGGCTTACCACAAAAAGATGTACGTTTCTATTATTATTATTATTATTATTATTATTAT
Organism: Teleogryllus oceanicus; assembly: GCA_964035755.1. Taxonomy (NCBI): domain Eukaryota; kingdom Metazoa; phylum Arthropoda; class Insecta; order Orthoptera; family Gryllidae; genus Teleogryllus; species Teleogryllus oceanicus. The sequence goes on along the minus strand of CAXIVR010000011.1, from coordinate 35,019,390 downwards.
TATTATTATTATTATTATTATTATTATTATTAGCAACTAGAAGGAAACTTTTTTCGTTTTTAATTTAATTAAACATCCTTATTTCATTTGCAGGATCTGCTCGGCATGTAGTGAACAACATTTCTCCTGAGTTCTCGGTTGCTAAATGAAGAGAAAAAATCCTGTAACACGTGGTGTAGTCAGAATCTCGGTTTTGTGGGATCTTGATGCCGAAAAACCAACTGGAAGCAAAACGTCTGTAGTATGTGAACAAACATAGCGCCTAAACCATGCATAGAATTTTTTCAAATTGAAGAAACCCCTGTCAATATGTATCTAGTAGAAGGTTAGAAATTTTTAAAATTTATATAAGCCGTAAGAAATGATTCAGAATTTTCTCAAAAATGGCACCAAATTTTTTGTTTTAATTTCTTGTAAGAACAGAGTAAAATACTTATAAAGGTGGCAAAGGTCCAATTTTCAAGATTAACTCTGAATTTTCAGAAATTTTAAAAGTGTGCGTTTTTATCATCAACTTCTTACAATTACAATATTGAAGTTTAGAAACTTTTCCTTCGAATTAAATTTGATGTGCATAAATAGTTCTTCATTTAAGGTGTGAAGATTGTTTTGTAAATATTAGTAGTTTTTGTGCAACTGTGGGTGAACTATTTGGAATTTTAAAAAATGACAAAAAGAAGATTTTCTCGAAAACGGCTCCCATTTTTTTCTGAACAGTATTATATTTATGAGTACATGCGCTTTAAATAATGTCAAGTAAATTTTCTCGAAAATTTTTTTTAAATGAGCTAAAATTACCATTTTCAGAATAGCTCAAACACCATTTTCTCAAAGGTGGCTTCAATTTCTTTCTTTAAACTATTTCAACGAATAGTGGTAATGGTACTGTTTAATATAATGTAATGTTCATTTTTAGTATTCTTTTGTTTTCCCAAAAATTGCACAAATGTTTTTTTGTTATGTTTTTTTTCTTTCAATATCTCGCCAGTAATATGCACATTTCAGTGGATATATTATTGAATTTGTGAGTGGAAGTTCTTCAAATTACTTCAAATGATGTTTTTCGAAAACTCAAATAGATTCCAGAGAAAAAGAGCTTCAATTTTGCATTTACAGTAACGCTTAACGCCATTTTTTTTAAAACGGCTTCAAATTTTTCAATGAAATTGCTATTTAAGACAAGGTTTTAGCCTTCTTTAATACTCTTAAAATAATATTTCGGTTCTACTATTTGGTAATCGAAGAGTTGAGAAAATGGCAAAAATGTATTTTAAGGGGATAGATGCCAGCTGGCAAGAGGATGAGGAAGACCATAGAGCCGGTCCACTCCAAAGGAAATTAGAAAACTTAACTTCGAGAAAGTCTGTGCTATTCTGTAGCACTTCCAGTTACTATATGTAATTTAGTAAATCCAAACTGCAGGACCACTTGCTTGTAGACATGTACCAAATTGGGATTCAATTTAATAAAGAAATAACTGTATTTTTGAGTGATAATCATTTGGTGTTTCTGTTGCAGTAAATTTTTATCTCAGGTTTTTTTGGCCCACCATCTGTCTTGTGAACTATGTATAAGTCTTTGTGTAACAGTTTGGCATTTTTACCAGGAAGCATTAGCTATTTTCTAAACATATTTCTGATGGTTCTTGAGATGTCTGTTGGGTATAATCTCCTGAGTATGATAAGTGCTTTTATTTAGTTATATTGTTTTGCAGAAATTGTGTGCGTTAGTCACATAACATGATTGGGAAAGACATGAAAATATTTTGTAGTAATTGAAAAACTGTTCAATACCTGTATCAAATGTTGAGTAATTCTGGATATATTATCGACCTTTGGATTTTCATCCACGATCCATTGAGCAACTAGCCATGCTTTTGGACAAATACGTAGCCTGTGATATCAGAATATTAGTGAAACCTACCAAGTCCAAAAACTCTGCTTTGAGATTAATGAAGTTGAAGTAGAATCATGTAATTTTTTTTACTTGTTCATCACTTGTACTAGGTAGGAGGTAAAACATGTTTCTTGTAATGCAGTTTAATGTGTAATATTGCTTTTTGAAGAAAGCAAGCAAAAAAGACCGATTTTGTGGACTGTTTGTGCAGATGCAAGTTTCCTGTTTATTTATAAAACTTATCAATAATATTCATTTGTATTGTACCTTAGTAGCAATTTTGATAATAGGCTGAAATTTGACAGGTGTTGATAGCTGGAATGTCATTTTAATAAGATGCAATATTAAAGAAGTAATGGTCACTAGTTATATTTGGACAATTGTCTAAATTCATGGTTTCAATATTTAGTCAATGGCAAAGTAAAATAATCTTTATGTCTGATTACTTGCTCACATTTATTTTGTAAAAAATTGTATTATTGTTTATATTGTGTATGACTATTTACATAATTTAGAAATAAATATTGAGTTCATAAAATAACTTTTTATTTTGCACTCCCTGGACAATAATTCCATTCAGTGACTTAGGGTTCCAAATCCTAATATTTTAGTCTTCTTAATTGCCTAGCGTATATTACATAAAAATAATGTATTCATTTGACGCCATTTTGAAAACAACTTCATTTTAAATGTCCCGGTCGTCAATACGCGCCACCTCCATTGGTAGAACGCCCTTCGACGCTATTGGCTGAATCGGGGGCCGAGATGGATGCTTCCCCCTCCATGAAAATTAGAAATTTGAATAAGAGCGTTGGGATTAACATTGAGTGCCGTCTCTATTAGTATACTCTCTGAGTTGGTACGTTGTGTAGGCCCTTTAACGTATTACGATAAAATGAAACACAGCTTCGTCCAGATTTACCAACATACCGAAGATTAAGACACGTGCAGAAAGTATAATAACATGTGATCATACTATTGAGCGGTTTATGCTAATTCAGCGAACATAATCAAAGTTAATGGAGGACTTTTATGAACATAAAAAAGTATTGGAAAATTCCGCATTTTCAGAAACGCACAAACGCTATTTTCTCGAAAACGACTCCGAATGTTTTGAACGGATAATGCAAAATAAACTAAACAACATGACAATGCCACTTTGATGTCCTTTGTTTCTTCAAAATTATACAATAAAAAATATCTCAATCTATCAATCTGACACTGGACTCTGGGGAGAAGAAAAACCATTGGCAAAACGCGTGCGTTTTACAGAGCCAAGAAAAGTGTGTGCGATAGACGTTGGCGACATCATAATGATGCAAATCAAGGACCGTTTTCTTTTCAGCGATCATCTTTCGGTGGCAAAGTTATTTGAACCATCATTATTTCCATAACACAGCAAAGCATTTCCAGAAAAAGAATTTAAAACTGCTGTTGATTTGTATCATTTAAACTCTATCGATGTACGCCATAAATTGAAAGTACTGAACAATTGAGAAAATTTTGTAGGGGCATCGGGAGCGTTAATTTTGCTAAACTTCATTTATGAGAACAATTTAACAAAAGCATTTCCAGAAAGTGTCAAGCTCCTTACCAATGACCACTAGTGAAGCAGAACGTTTCTTTTGTACTCTCAAAAGAGTGAAGACCTTCATTCGAAACACAATGAAAGAAGATTGACTGTGTGCGTTTGCAATGTGTTTCATTGAAAAGGAGTCATTGTCGTCACCGAACTTCAATGAACTCGTCGACTATTTTGCAGAATATAAAGAGAGGAGAACTGACTTCGTTTACAAACAATTAAACTAAAGTACCAAATATTATAAGTATGTAACGTTTACATAGTCGCGCTGCGTTGCAACCCCTCTCCCCCCCAGCAATTAAACAGTTGCAGCCTACCCCATTTAGAAAACCACGAGCCGCGACTGGTAATTACTATTCAAGATAAAATATAAATTGAAAATTTTAATGAAATATCAGTCTACTGCACCGCAAGTTATAAAATTACGGTAACGACATTAACGAGTTCTAATTTCTTTTTCAACTTTTTATTATTTTTTCCCCATCAGTCATCATCGGGTTTTCCCCATCAGTCATCATCGGGTCTTGCGACCTCGGGCGATCGCCCGGTCCGCACGGCGCTGGCACTGACCATGACCTACCTAAATAGAATGGTGACGTCGTATCACGGGGAAGATAAGCCTGCCTTATCACTGGACGTTGATGAGATAAAACTATTAGGAGTAGAACTCGCCGTTTCTTGCTACTCATGGCTGTCTGCTAAAATAAGAATGTTTTTTAGGCTCAGTCAAACGAAAAAACAAAAACAAAAAAACACCGCTTTAACGGTGAAGTATTTTTCCATGAGGATAGACACATCGTTTAGTGTATATTTACCAGAAAAATATTCATTTATTAACTGCTTTAATATTAAAATATATTTTAAAATCAGAAAAACTGGGATACTTTTCTCAGTTTTCTCGTAATGAGAAATTTGACGTTTGACGGGTTTCTGAAATAAACGATTCAATTATTGCTATATGTGTGAAGGCTTTCAGAAAGTCCGCTTAGGTGTAGTGAGTAAATTGAGTATGAGTATAACGAGCAATAGCCGTGTCACGAATGTGTTTTAATGTACGTGATGAAATTGGAAATAAACATAATTGAACTCAGATAAGAGTAACATGTAACGAATTATTAATAGACATCTGTTTTCCAAGATGCATAAGTGCTAACACACAACATTCAACTCAAGTCAAACAATGAATTACTTTTCAAAGAGCAGAAAGTTCTGTAAGGAATTCTTTCAAAATGAGCAAAATAAACTGAAATTTTCAAACCGATACAACTCTGGCTCAGTTGAGGATCAAATGGTAAACTACAAAACATTTAAACAGAAATTTCACGGTCTATAAGTTTTAATCTGATAACTTTTACTGTAAAATGAAGGGCTGGAGAACTAGAAATAAAGGCTTAGCAAAAAACGTTAAGCAAAATAAGTTTTTTCATGAATTTACAATTTTCGTGTGCTGATATTTAAAAATACTATGGGGTATAGAGCAAACATGGAAAAGTAACCTTTTTTGTGCAGTACTACATTTACGAGATACGAGTGAAAAAAATGGGACCTTTTCAACACCATTCCCACCCCCTAGCGGTAGGCTAGAACCCAGAACTTCCAGCACTTTTAACTCTTTAACTACTCCAAACACATTACCAAAGAGAAAACCTCCACACTCTTCTATATTCTCTATGACCCATTCCTTGACTGGAATATCTACATGTTCATGTAAATAGGAACAATGACAAGAACAAGAAATTGGCTTGTGTTTTATAAGGTGAAGAGGATATTGGACACGGCAGAAAGCCTAGTTGCCTCCTCCCCTGCACCGGAGTATCAATGCTGCTTACAATAAGTTGGAAGTTTCGTTAAAACACGAACACACTTTGTGCTTTGGTCTAGAGAAAACATATTTGGTCAGCCAAGAGCACATTTCTACTATGTGCAATCACCAATAAAATTGCATTTTTGAAGAGCTCTTATAACTATTCATATAACCAAAATAAAAAAAAAAAAAACCAAAAACAAACAAATATTTTTCTTGCTTAAAATTTTCTCTTTTTAATTAAAAATAATCAAAGTACTACAATTTTTATCAATATACTTTATTTCTATTTAACAAATACTGAATTCCTAATAACAAGAAAATAAAAAAAAAAAGTACAAAATATCTGTGCTTCTCTTTTAACATAATTATCAACAAATCAAAGGAACCAACATATGGCATCATAAATGATTAATAATAAGTAGGAACAATTTTCCTATAAAAATTAATTAAGTTCTTGATCTTTGTAGATCAAATTATACAAAATTCAAGCACAAAAATAAATCATGTACAATTAAAATACTATTGTTTGAATACTCTGAGCTGACAAAAAGACAAGGTCATTAATTAATAAAAAAAATGATTAACCATACATTACATAGATAATATTTAAAAAATACAGAAATATTTGAGATTTTTCTCGCACAAAAGGATAAATAAGATATTTTTCAAATTGTTACATAATCAAGAATCGATAAAAAAAAATACACAATAGAAAGAAACTCTATTGTATTCGTTATACAAATTGTTGAAAACCTTATTTCAGTATTACAAGACTCCTCTCAGTCTAGTGCAAATCACTCACTCATTCATCACTGTAGAGTTATCACATTTTTAATATACAAACAATGAATTCACAATATTAATTTCAATTCATCACCTAACTTACTTCATATTGTAGACCTTTTAACTTAAAATGTTTTGATTTCAATAAAATTCTTGGTAGCATATGGCAAATGACTGTTTGGTCAAGGCTTCAATTTTAATGAATTTAAAACCATTTTAATTCTAGAATGCAGGTAACATGACACACTTCAAAAAGTTAGGGTAACGTTTAATTAATAAAACAATTATTACACAAGAGAAAAACTATTTCTTTATATATTTTAAAAATAAATTGTTTTATAATGAAGAGTAAATTCCTGTTTTTCTATTCACTAAGGTGGTGATATTTGTCAGTTGCGCACCAAATGTTGAGTACACTTATCAAACAAAATTCTTACAGAATAAGGCAGAACTTCCACAGGTAATATATTGATAATTCAAGCAATGAATATGAATTTTAAAATTTAAAAATGACAAACATCTTCACCTTTTGGTACAATTCAGCTATGAAAAATTTAGGTCCTAACAATGGTGAAAGTATATGATAAATTGTAATGAGAATTTGTGGAAAACAAAAAACTGAAATCTGTGTTACCAAAAATTTATTATCAAAATGGCCAGTGAGAATTTAAACATGCTAATAAAAAATATTTCTTAAAAGGTTTTTTAAAAAATTTTAACAATTTGTAAAATAAGAGATCTAGCTTTTTATTTACCAAAACTAACTTCCACATATTTTTATCGCTCATTTACCAACAACGAAAGAAAAGACATTAAAATAAAAAAATACGACTTATCCAATACTTAAAAAAATTAAAGGATTGCAACTCTTATTACCTGAGAGGCAAATATGAGAATATCAGATTGAAAGATCTTGCTGGCAAACTGTCATCTATCAGCTTTTAAGGTGGTAAGCAGTTCAACCCAGCCTACGTGCATAACCACTGCCAAGGAAAATGCATACAGTCAGGGCTTGCAAGAAAGCAGATTGGACATCATTAAATACAATGAGTCACCCAACCACAAACCTTTTTTCAGTCTTAGGCTTCAGTACAAGAGACAAAAGTTGATTTTTGCTAGAGAGGACAGTGCAGCTGTAAGAAGTTCAGGCACACATCCAGGAACTACTTCATTGATGAAGACCAAAAGTTTTACTTGTGATTTTTTTATCATGAATTATTTTACAAAATAACCTATTATGAACAAAAATATTAAATTACTAAATATGATATAATAGCGTGAAATTAATAACTTAATTAAAATTTAAAAATACACTATTATTGTCATTTATTGGAACTAATTTTAATACTTCAATAAAATTTAAATTTATAATAAATGCACTGTCTCCAGAAAATACATATTTTGAATTGAACATCAAATAAATATTCTTGAATACAGTAATATAAATTACAAAATTAAATCTTTGAAGAATATACAAGTAATAAAATAGACATGAAAATTTCACTGAAAGAAATATTAAAAAAAAAAAAAAAAAAAAAAGTGAACATTTCTAATATTATTATGATTAATTTGAAATTGATACATATCTTACAACTTTTTGTAAAATACAAGAATCTTTTTAAGGGTATTTTTAAACACTGAGAAAACATTTTTGTCATTTGTTATACTATTGAATAAATATATTTCTTAAAAGTGCTTTATAAAAGGAATATTGTCAGTAATTCTTTAGTTTTTACTTGTGCATTTTATAAGCATTTAAATAATGGTAAAAAATACATAAAAAATAAACTCACAAGTATTTAGGGTTAAAACAAGCAAGTACATACAATTTTGTTTTAACTCATTTTAAAAATTTCAAATAGGGAAGAAAATGTAAAGGAACAAAAAGTAAATTGTACATCGCAAAATTATAATATTCTCACGAATACAAACTTCAAAAGAAAATGGAATTAATTTTGTGAAGTTTTAGAATGGAAAATGTCTTAATTACTTGTTTTTAAGCAAAAGATTCAAATACCAAGAAAATCCAGAGAACATTAGTTGATACACTGTTAACAATTTTGTAAATATTCAAAAGTTTAAACTTTTTCATCATTATGAAGAGAAACAGATTGGTTAAAATTCAAACTGAGCAAATAAGTTTGGATACAGTTTTCATAAAATTTAATAAATGTATTAAATGTAGAGCCTGAATTTGTATGTAATAAAAACATCTTAAAACATGCCATATAATATGCACCAAAAATTATGAAAATATCCACAAACTATGCCATTTTAAAATTTACTCAACAACAAGTATATTTTACATCCCCAAACTCCCCAAAACCCCCACATTCCCCAAAACCAATATGTTGATACAAAAACCTACATTTTGAAAATTTTATTTTCAACGCCTTTTTTTTAGACACAAAAATTAAATCAATTTAGTATATACTGATTACCAACTACAAAGTATCTTGACATGGGCTAATTACAGCCAGACTTGCAAATTAATTTAATTAACTATACATTAATGCTGCCTTAAAAATTTGTTCTAATAATTAATAAAGAGAAATGTTGGAGTAGATTAAAGAAACAAAACCCAAAACAACCCTTGTGATTAAAATCTAGTGAGGACGATGAACAAGAAGGCAATAGCAACTTTATCATTGAATACCTGATTATTGGGTGTCTTTAATCAGTGATAAAGCTGATAATAACATTTTTTTATTGAAGTTCAAACCCCAACTTATTAGATTGGGCTGGAAAATTTTGATTTTTCTTTCAGATAAACAGGTTTCCAACAAGCAACACAAACACATGACTATTCAGCCATGTGAACAGTTTAAGTGCTTTCGTTAGTATCCAACAACTCGGGAAATATCCAAACATCTGTTTTTGTTCAAATATTTAATTTACTGCAGTGTTAAAGGAGAGTATTTTATTTGTTGTTCTTGAAAAGGGTGCATGCTACTTTATGGAAAACTGTTTTGTCTGGTTTTGTTCAGCTGCATTTATCCTACTGCAGGCTGCTAGTTTTATTTAAGCTCCTGTACATCTTGTTTAGCACATCCAATGTAAACTGCTTTGAAAATATAAGAAATCAACCTCTTTGCAATCATGGCTGGATGTTTCTTGAATTGTGGAGACTACAAATTACAACGTTCCCTAATTCCAAAGAGCACTTGTATTTTAACTTCAAGCTTTTTCTGTTTTCTTTCTTTCTGTATTTCTTTTATATTATTCCCTGTTATTTGAACTAACTTTCCCCATGACAAATATAGAAATGTTAATAAAAAGTAAATCAACATTGTAAAAATTGTTATCTAATATGCAAAAATATGCAGAAAGCTTCTAATGTTCTAATATTTGTAAAATAAATTTGGCAGGAGAATTCTAAATGGGTTTAATTTTAGGGAAGGGGGGTAGAATTCAAGTAAAAAATAATTTCTTTACAAATTGCATTGCCTTTTTGTCCTGTCCTGTCCTGTCCCATTGGTTCTGCAATCATCCCTTCCTAAGTAGCTGTGTATGTAGGCCTATAACAGGTATCTTTGCTTGGTATGATTATTCAAGATGTAGCTTAAGTGTCTCCAATATATTAAATTGAAAACAGAGCGGCCACCCATTTCCAGTAACAAATTTCCTGGCATTTCCAGTTTTCCAGAGCACATTTTCCTGATAAGATTCGCAATTTCACACTACTTTAAGAAAATATCAAAGCTACCATGATACTAATTGGTCAGCTTTAATTTTTTGTGAGAAAGAACAGATTAACAATATTTTCTCTCGATCTGGGCTGTCCGGGTGATGTCGCATCGAGGGCAGTACAGCCCTGAAGACGACCGCGATATGTCGGTCGAAACGTCGGCACCCCAGCCTTCGATGCGGCGTCACCTGGACAGCCCAGACCATGACTCTGCCGCGGAAGCCTACGATATCAATATTTTCTCTCCCCCCCCCACACACACACACAGAAATTGAGCTTAAATAAAGATTTATTAATGTTTTTAAGGATTCATATCTAGTTTTACAACCTCAAAATTTTGCCTAGCAACTAATGATTCTTCAACAAATCTCGTTATTTTTCTTCAACTTTTCCAGAGCCATGAAATTCACTGATTTTTCCTCTTTTTCCATGCTTTCAAGAAAGTGGTCACCCTGTAAAAAGTTCCCACTAGTAAATGTATCTTAATAAATAAAAACACTAATGACTTAAAACAACTAGTATCATAACACACACACACACCACACATCATTCTGAATGATCTTTAGACTTTCTTAGGCATTAAACATCCTGGATTGGATGCAACAATAATTCAGACCCAAACAATCATGCGATAATTGTTTTTTATTTCTTGTGGGGGGTGGAATTCCGTTAATGGGTGGTCCAAGGAATACTGCCAGCACATTGTCTCACTCCAAAAAACAAAAATAACCAAGGAACTAACATTTTCAGATGTCACCAAAATTCAGGAATAACATTCCTAATCCTGTAACATGGTTAAGTAGATTTGTGCCAGGAATGTTATTGCTTAATCATGGCAGATCTTTGCCTTGTTTCCCCACTCAACCCCTCTGGCTGTCAACTGCAAACGACCGTGTCTCTCTACATCAATTCCTATTTCATTTATATCATGGCACTTTGACAATAAAACATGGAAACTAGTTAATGAATAATGAATTCATTAAGTACAGGAAGTTTTCCAAACAGGGGAGGCCACTAATTCACTAAACATAATTTTGCAAGAACAGCATGTACCCTCAAAATTAAAAATACATTTTGCTTTTAACATAACCTTAACAAATAACATAAGCACCTCGTAAGTATGCATTTGTTTTGGATTCTTTAACGAATTTTGCCTCTCATGTAATATCTTTTAAGAAGAAAAAGCAACAAATAATCACTGTCATTACACATCCTGAAACTTTAAAACCAATTATAAACATAAGCACTAAATAAATACCCTGCAATCTCAACTATTAATGTAAAATAGTTATTCAGCCCTATCTACTAACAGAACTGTCAATGTTCTTTGTGTGTGGTCGTTTGTAACTACACATCACTGAATACATATCTCCACCAAGACGAGCTGCAAGCCACCGATTTTTTATTACTGCCAATTTAAGACATTCACATGTAAATTTTGCTTCTAAATTGGTATGCAATGCTCTTCCCATTCCTTCGATCACCAGCAGGTCCACTTTTCGTTGCAACATAGTATCTGCCAAGCACTGGTTCAGACGACTGCAACAGAATGTAATTTTTTAAATAATAATAATCATTATTATTATTATATTTATTAGTGATTGCCATACATATGGATTGTAAATAATAATAATCATTATTATTATTATATTTATTAGTGATTGCCATACATATGGATTGTATTTACCAAATTGTCAACATTAATAGTAATACAATATTTATTTTCAATTACTCAATAATTCGATTTTCATTTTGAGAAAATCAACAGATAAATAAAGTCCTCGTAGATAAAAATCCAATTGCATAGCTGTTACAGTACATACAGTTTATCTGCTTTGAATTCTATTTAATATTAATCTTCATTGGAAAATTTGTGTATTTATTTAACAGATCTTTATGTGATTAGAATGACTTGATAGATCGAGAACACTTTATTGTCTAATCATTCTGGATGTTTCCAGAGTTTAATTCTCAAGCAGAGAATTCTTCAAACAGAATATATAAAAACAATGTTTGATTTATTATTTGTGACCTAGAACGCTTCATAAAGCATTAAGAAAATTTCTTACATTACTAAAGAGGTGCTCACTAGTCTCCTGAATCCATTTTCCCAGTGTAATTATTATTTTCTCTGAATTCTATTTGACAGATCCTGGTACCAAAGTCTATTAGTATAAAATAGCTTTTCATTTACCTTAATGATGCAGTTGTGAGGTGAAATCTATAATCATTATCTACTAGTACAGAATAATTGGCAAAATTCAAAATACATAAGAAATCAACGAGTTACTTGATTTCTTGAATCACACTTTGTTAAACTTGAACAACCAATCAGCGAAACACGAAAATCTAAAGCATGAAGTATAGACAGTGGAATCAAAGATCATTTTTACTTTACTTCACTATCATTCACAGATGTTTTATAGTCATGAGTTTATGATAAGTATTAAAATGTAGTATGTTAAATGTAGTGTGTTATTAAAATGTAGTAGTATTAAAATGAAATGCAATTGGCTCCGATTGAATGAAAGCAAAGTTATTCAATCTCTGAAGGAGCACTCATCAATAATATAACTTTTTTCTAATGAGCAGCAAATAACCATTGACCAGGAAGACTGTACTGAATCATCCCCTCCCTAAAATCATTACTAAACCCCTACTAAATTACTACTACCCCTTCTACCCCTTACTAAAATCTTGCCTAATCTAGAAAAATCATCACAAAACAAACTGAACACCATTTTCAGAGCCTTGGCATTTTAAATGACAACCATTCCAGCATTAGTCTCGGTTAAGTACATGTTCTGTGCTGCTAGGTGTGACTGAGTGCTAGAAGACACTGCCGTTAATTTTTTTCTTCTGTGTATACGTAAGGAACATTGCCTCATCTACCCCCATCAGGATACCTGACATTAATATTTATGTTCACACATCATAGAAGCATTAGCAGTGCCAGATGTTCTGGACTGATATTGATATTAGAGATAGATACATCTATATCTATGTATCTATCTTTTAATGGTATTATCCAAGCACATTTATTGAGCCCTCATTTAGCTGGAAGTGAGAGGAGTAAGAGAATTGTTTATTTCAACGACATGACTAATATATCAAATCTTCAGATTGTTTTTGATGCAAAATATTTTCTATTACATGGGAGCCAAGTTTCTGGTTATCAAATGTGGTAATCAACACTTGTTGCAATCATTTTTGTTTAATACAACTAATGGTAATGAAGCAGTGAGGAGTAGGTATTCCAGAGCTCAAGAAAACAGGCTGTGCCTGTGACGAGACACTCTTCTGTCGCTTCTTATTTCGCGTTCAAGTCTCCTGTTATTAAGACTTCTTGTGGTGATGAGCAAACTATCTTTTAAATTACACAGTTCCTCTTAAATGTATGAAGAGGATCATTCACGAGTAGTAGAAGTTGTAAATTTGGATACCACTTACTTCAATCCATACGAACCCTTCTTCTTTTCTTCCTAACTATTCCGAGATCACAGTTGGGAGAAAAAAAAAATAAATAAATAGAGAGCTGATTTACCTGATAGGTTCTAGTACCATGCTCCTGAATCTGTTTAGTCAATATTTATATCTATCTATATTAATGTATTTATATCTCTTTCTCTCAGAAGCAATAGAAATCACAGGAGTTTGAGCAACCAACCTATTCTTTTTAGGGGCATGTGACAGCGAGACCTAATTGAAAAACTGGGCCTGTTACTAATTTTAAATTCAGTTACTTGCATAACATCATTTCCAGCCTTTTTGACATTGAAGGTGGAGTAATTCTCCTTGAATTAGCCAGTCACACGCCAAGTCCGCAGAAGCAGTTGGTCGTTCATGTCCAAAGTTTCCTTCAACAGAACTTGGACTACCACACCCTAATCATCAGCACTCCTACCACACCTAATCTAGGAACGATTCATAAGTCATTGTGTTATCGCCTTTTACCCCTATCGAGCAGAAACTTGGTGTCGTTAGTATCCGAGATTCCCAGATGGTCACTCACCCACCCGGGACCAGTGGTGACTCGAACTGCTTAACTTACAGGGCTTCATGGAGTTTGGTTAAGAAGTTAGCTACCAACCCAGAAAAAACAATTCTGTTGCAGAATAGAATTTGCATTGGGATCCATGACCCATGGTGGAACCTAGTGAGTATCTGCAACCTCTGTAGGGAAGAGAACCTGGCAGCAGAAGTGACTTGTCTTGTTAAGCACAAAGGACAATGGGGCATCCTGTGGCCTTGGGTTCTTTCACCCTCATAAGTTCCCACCACCTCTTCACATCTCCTTAAAACTCACAAGCAAATACATGCCTGCTGTTGTTGAGTTGTCCCTATCGCCCCAACAGATCTGAGTGTTTACAATGCTACAAAATGTCCAACACTGATGACAATTATTTCCAGAGGAGAAGATTACCTGAGGTCGAGGCAGGGGCTGGCCTGTGCAGACTCCATGGCGACTAGACGGCCTTCCGCCAGCGCAGAGTGAAACACCCCGCAGATCCCAGCCACTTGCTTCAACAACACTTGCAGTTCAGAATAGGTCACGTCATTGAGCGCTGGTGCAGAGTTGGCACACAAGATCACCTATTGAAATACCACCAACACAAATGTCAAAAAGCTGTTTAACAGTCAAGTCAGAAAGAAACACTATTTACAATTTCATGATGTCATATTGAACTTCCCAACTGTTTTCAGTACCTTCAAACTCCTTAATGTCAACTTCTTGCCTGATTTTAATTTTGAATGCATTCTTGGAATAATACAAGTTTAGCAACTGAAACATTTTCTTATTAGCATACCCATGCAAGAACTCTCACATATTAACTTCCTTACTTTTCCTATTCCTTATTAAGAGGGGAAGTTGTAAATGAAAGTGTTTATTTGTTTAAAAGATTTTCTAATGCACATTTTCTAACGCAACTGATATTTGAAAAAAAAATTCAATAAATGTTCATTCAGTATTTTATACTCAGATTTAAATGCAGTAGCACTTCAAGGTCATGAGCTGGAAGGAGAGAAGGACATTGACATCCAATTGAGAGCTTCGTTACAACTTAAATGTTCGGCACTGGAGTTCCGAATTGAATGACAGTATCCGCCTCTCCGTTTAAATCAAAGTATAGACAGACATTCTTGTAACAATTTATGATGTTTCCTTAAAAATAACATTTAGAGTAATTATATCTTCCTTAACAATTTGTTTTCCACAGTACTTGATAACCACAGAAACTTTAGAAAAGCTTTTTACACTTGAGAAAGGTACATTAAGATGTCTACGCAAAAATACAAGATTGGGCAAGTACATCTTTACAATATTATTTAATTTTATTACCAAACAGAGGGATACACCCATGCACTTCAATTGCATAGAATTACAAGTAATTGGTTTAACGTTGACCAAGTGTTGCAGGTCGCATTCAACATTAATATTTCTATGCACTTAAAAAAAAAATAAAACACTTCATATTTTTAAAGCAAAAGTGCAATTGGTTAAGTCGCCATGAAATTCTCTTTCTTTAGAGACTTCATTTATAAGGATTGGTTGAGTGAGAGTGCCGCAAAACTCAGCTATATTACTGAAATAATACAGGAGAGGTTTGCTTTTCAACGCTTTTGTGATTAGAGCTCAACACTCCTCATTTAAAGAAAAGAATTAGTAATCTGTGTCGTTTACAAACAAAAATCAAAGCTGCTAACAAAGATTAATATTTTGAAGACAGAAAGGAAAAAAAGTGTATGTATATGTGTATGGCTAGGAGTGAACAAAGGCTGTGGGGTAAAGCATCAGCATCGCCGACGAGAGACGAAGATTGGTGGAAGTTGCATCCATGATGAAAGAGACATGGGTGAACCATGGCTGACTTTACAACAGGTTGAAATGTGCCCAAATGGCAACGTAGCATCGGGGGCTCCTATTAGTGCAGACGCGAAGCAAAAATGAGAGAGTACTGCTGAGTGAGAATAGCATATTTGGTCGGGTTTTGGTTCTCAAGTGTGAATTTTGGTTTTCAAGATTTCTGTGTATCATGCAAGGCAGGATTATTGATTTTGTGTTAGTGTATTTATTTTAAATGCATTAATTTGGTTGATAAAATGTTTTAGTAGTGTTTCAAATATAATGTATAAATAATAAAAGCAGAAGGTTTCTAACCTCATTTTTATGCAAATGTAATATGGTTTTTTTTATCTCTGATGTTTAAATGTATTGGCATATTTTCCTTAAGGTTTGATCACTGACTGTGGAGTATTATCACTATGGGACTAATTGTGTATTTTTTTTCTTTTCTTTCTTTTGGTAGATGGTTAAGAAATGCTGTGTTCCTGGCTGCCAGAGTAATTACATATTGAAACCAGGTTATGTTACAGTTTTTAAAATACCTCATGACAATAAGGGACTGTGAAAAAAGTTCATTCCATGTGCCAATTCGGATCCTTCTCCAAAGGCTTTGTATGCATCAAGCATTTTAGAGAAGAAGACATTAGTTATGCGGAGCCTTATGTTGACAAAAACGGAGGCAGAAGAGAACAGACAACTGGACATCCCGAGTTAAAAATGATGCAGTGCCTTGCTTATTTCCTTCTCTACCTCATTATTTGGAAAGGCCAATGGAAAAAAAAAGAGAGAGAGAGAGAGAGAGAGAAGAGAGAGACAGAGAGAGAGAGACAGAGAGAGAGAGACAGAGAGAGAGAGAGACAGAGAGAGAGAGAGACAGAGAGAGAGAGAGACAGAGAGAGAAGAGAGAGAGAGAGAGACAGAGAGAGAGAGAGAGAGAGAGAGAGAGACAGAGAGAGAGAGAGACAGAGAGAGACAGAGAGAGAGACAGAGAGAGAGACAGAGAGAGAGACAGAGAGAGAGACAGAGAGAGAGACAGAGAGAGAGACAGAGAGAGAGACAGAGAGAGAGACAGAGAGAGAGACAGAGAGAGAGACAGAGAGAGAGACAGAGAGAGAGACAGAGAGAGAGACAGAGAAGAGACAGAGACAGAGACAGAGAGAGAGACAGAGAGAGAGACAGAGAGAGACAGAGAGAGACAGAGAGAGAGACAGAGAGAGAGACAGAGAGAGAGACAGAGAGAGAGACAGAGAGAGAGACAGAGAGAGAGAGAGACAGAGAGAGAGAGAGACAGAGAGAGAGAGAGACGAGAGAGAGAGAGAGACAGAGAGAGAGAGAGAGACAGAGAGAGAGAGAGAGACAGAGAGAGAGAGAGACAGAGAGACAGAGAGAGAGAGAGAGAGAGAGAGAGAGAGAGAGAGAGAGAGAGAGAGAGAGAGAGAGAGAGAGAGAGAGAGAGAGAGAGAGAGAGAGAGAGAGAGAGAGAGAGAGAGAGAGAGAGAGAGAGAGAGAGAGAGAGAGAGAGAGAGAGAGAGAGAGAGAGAGAGAGAGAGAGAGAGAGAGAGAGAGAGAGAGAGAGAGAGAGAGAGAGAGAGAGAGAGAGAGAGAGAGAGAGAGAGAGAGAGAGAGAGAGAGAGAGAGAGAGAGAGAGAGAGAGAGAGAGAGAGAGAGAGAGAGAGAGAGAGAGAGAGAGAGAGAGAGAGAGAGAGAGAGAGAGAGAGAGAGAGAGAGAGAGAGAGAGAGAGAGAGAGAGAGAGAGAGAGAGAGAGAGAGAGAGAGAGAGAGAGAGAGAGAGAGAGAGAGAGAGAGAGAGAGAGAGAGAGAGAGAGAGAGAGAGAGAGAGAGAGAGAGAGAGAGAGAGAGAGAGAGAGAGAGAGAGAGAGAGAGAGAGAGAGAGAGAGAGAGAGAGAGAGAGAGAGAGAGAGAGAGAGAGAGAGAGAGAGAGAGAGAGAGAGAGAGAGAGAGAGAGAGAGAGAGAGAGAGAGAGAGAGAGAGAGAGAGAGAGAGAGAGAGAGAGAGAGAGAGAGAGAGAGAGAGAAGAGAGAAAGAGAGAGCAAAATTCTGATAGATTGAAAAACAATATGATGCTTTTTTAAAAAGATAATTTGATCATTGATTTCAATGATTTATCAAGCAATTTTCAGGAGAAATTAGTTAGTGATAAAATGGATAATGGAAGTGGTTTAGCCTTTATAGTGAATCAAAGTGTATTGTGTGAACAGAGAAATGCCTGTTCTGAAGCCCGATATGATTCCAAGCATTAATGTTGACAATGAATTGAATATAATAGTGTGTGTAAATGGTCACATTGTGATTAAAAAAGACCTACTGTGGATTCTTGACACAGAACTGAAACTTAGACAGTGGTCTCAGATTGAGAATTTGTTATCCTGGTATGTGACAAATACTTCCAGTTCTGCCTCTTATCTTCAAAGTGAAAGAAGACATGCTCTATTGAGGAAAATTATCAATTTATTTGAGAAATATAATCTCAGTGAAGAGGAAGATGATGACAAACAATTACTATTTATTTTGGAACAAATAAAATTACGTTCTATCCAAGAAGAAGTATTCTATTAACATGATTATCTATGCATTTCTAATAAATGAACAATCTTCTCTTGTTGCACAGCACTGAGAGAAAACAAAATGTTAAAACATCCCATCCCAAATATCTCCAACAAATATCTTCTCTTTTTATATTTCTCCTGGAAGCAAGAGTTCTAATGAGAACTTTCTTTTGTCAATAGCTCATAACATTAATACTTGAAAATGGTTTGTCATACTTTAGCTAGATGAAATTACTGTAAATCCAAAGCTAGAGTTTAAGTATGTCAGAATTTGGGGAGCTCCCCAAAACACCTCAAACCAAGCTCGAACTGTGCAAACATTTCTTATTTGTCCTTCATATGGCAGTTTAAAGGAAGAGTTATCTCTTTATCCAGTGAAGAATTTGACAGGAGATCAGTTGTTTGAAACGGCAACGAATGTTCTGCAGATAGTGGATAGATGTGTATGTATGGTTGTTGCTACAGCTGCTGACAATAATAATGTTAACAGAAAGTTTTATGAACGCTGTACAAAAGATTCTCAAAACACTTAATTTTAATTTCTCGTATACATACTAGTATATAGGGAGTAGTATAGAAAAAAGTATGTAATGCTGTGAGATATCAATTTTGAGATTTCAACAGAAACACACGTTTTGAGGTCCCCTGATACCCCAAAAGTGTTTTTTTCCAAAACAAGAGAACGTATGAGTGTCTGTCCGTGTCTGTCTTTGCCCGCCCTGCCCTGCCCGCCCACCAGCCTACCTGCTACTGTGTGTGTGCGTGTGTGTGGTGTGTGTGTGCGTGGTGTATGTGTGGGTGTGGTGAGTGTGTGGTGTGTGTGTTTGTGTGTGGTGTGGTGTGTGTGTGTGGTGTGTGTTTGTGTGTGTGTGGTGTGTGTGTGTGTGTGTGTGTTTGTGGTGTGTGTGTGTTTGTGTGGTGTGTGTGTGTTTGTGTGGTGTGTGTGTGTTTGTGTGGTGTGTGTGTTTGTGTGTGGTGTGGTGTGTGTGTGTGGTGTGTGTTTGTGTGTGGGGTGTGTTTGTGTGTGTGTGTGTTGTGGTGTGTGTGTTTGTGTGGTGTGTGTGTGTTGTGTGGTGTGTGTGTGTGTGTGTGTGTGTGTGTGTGTGGTGTGTGTGTGTGTGTGTGTGTGGTGTGTGGTGTGTGTGTGTGTGTGTGTGGTGTGTGTGTGTGTGTGTGGTGTGTGTGTGTGTGTGTGTGTGTGGTGTGTGTGTGTGTGTGTGGTGTGTGTAGTGTGTGTTGTGTAGTGTGTGTGTGTGTGGTGTGTGTGTGTTGTGTGTGTGTGGTGTGTGTGTGTGTAGTGTGTTGTGTGTAGTGTGTGTGTGGTGTGTGTGTGTGTGTGGTTGTGTGTGTAGTGTTGTCTGTCTTCGTCAGTCAGTCTGTTTGTCTTTCGTCAGTCAGTCTGTCTGTCTTTCGTCAGTCAGTCTGTCTGTCTTCGTCAGTCAGTCCTGTCTTTCGTCCGTCTGTCTGTCTTTCGTCCGTCTGTCTGTCTTTCGTCAGTCAGTCTGTTGTCTTTCGTGTCTGTCTGTCTTGTCTGTCTGTCTATCTTTCGTCTGTCTGTCTGTCTTTCTGTCTTTCGTCTGTCTGTCTGTCTATCTTTCGTCTGTCTGTCTATCTTTCGTCTGTCTGTCTATCTTTCGTCTGTCTGTCTGTCTTTCGTCTGTCTTTCTGTCTTTCGTCTGTATGTCTTTCTTTCTTTCGTCTGTATGTCTTTCGTCTGTATGTCTTTCGTCTCTGTCGTCTGTGTCTGTGAACACTAGCGCCTAAACCATGCTTACGATCTTTTCCAAATTGAAGAAATCCATGTCAATCTGGTTCTAGTCGAAGTTTGAATTTTGAAAATCATTCTTTAAAATTCGGGGGTACTTCACATGAGCCCCCCGAGCACTTTCAAAATTTTCTCAAAAACGGCTCAAAATTTTTTCTTTAAATTTTTGGCAGGTGTAGTGCCAAATGTACCCCTTCCGATTACATAAACGTCTATTCTTTTGTTTTTTTTTTCGAAAATTACAAAAAGTGGATCTTTTTTGTCTCCCACGTCAGTAATATTTACATTAGAGGCGATATCTTTGCGTTATTTTATTTACGAGTACATGTGCTTTAAATATTGTCATAAAGTTTCTTGAAAATTCAAAATTTCTGTTTAAATGAGCTTAAAATTCCGCTTTTTCAGAAACGTTTAAACGCCATTTTCACAAAAACTGCTCCCAATTTTTCCCAAGAATAGTGCTAATTGCACTGTTTAATATGGCAAAGTTAAACTTACGGGATCCTTTTCTTTTTTGAAATACCTCTCACACCGTTAAGATGTATATTTCTAGCGATTTGTAAACACGATTGCATTTGTTACTGGAAGTGCTTCAAATGACGTTTTTCGAAAACTCAAAACTTTTTTTTGAAAAAGAGCTTCGAATTTCGCAAATACAGCCTCTGACAGGGAGGTCCTAGGTTCGAGTCCCGACGACGGCAGGATTTTCGACGTTAGCTTAATCGCTGTCTGGAGAATTCCAGCGGCCAGCTGTTCTGATGGGAGTTTTCCTTGGTTTCTTCGATCAAAACCAGACAAATGTCGGAGCAGTACCCTAACAAACTGGACACGGACCGTGCGCGATCTTTCTTTCCTCTTTCTTGTCCGGAAGAAAAGAAAAGAAAAAAAAAATATTGAAAAATGTGACCAGCGTCCTAAACACTATCCGAGGTTAAAATTTAATCAAAATTGCTGGTACAGTTTTTGAGAAACAAAGCGTTTAAATAAAACGAAAATTTGCCTATATTTCACGCAAAATGACGCGATAAGTACTCAAATTTTCTAAAAATTGTACTTGACCTTATTTCAAAAAGTTATCTTTACGGAACAGATTTGGTTCGGGGAAAATCTCTATCTTTAATATTTTAGTTGTTGGGAACCTCCGAAAAAAATCTGAACTTTTGCACTTTTCGAAAAATCAGGGTTTTCAACGAAAATGACTGACACCATTGTCTTAAACGTCCTTCACACTATCCATTAACAAAGTTTAATAAGAAACGATGGTGCCGTTTTTTTTAATGTCCCAGGGGTCTATTACAAAAGTGCTCTCCAAAATTAAAATATCGGTTTCAAATTCAAGGGACCGCGACAGATCGACATGGGAATCCAGATCGATCAGCCAGATCGACATGGGAATATCAATTTTGGAGAAAGTCGGCTGAACGGTTAAGCCGTTAGCGTTACTCACAGAGACAGACGGACGGACTGACTTTTGCCGTCATTCGCTTTTTCGGTATGAAGGACCAACAAAATATGGATTCTAGCCACACCACGGATTAAAGTTTTTTCTAAATTTAGCAACTGGATTTATCCACTTTTTCGTTACCAGGGCCTGGTAATAAGAGTTTTACTGCCCAAAATTCGCCGCTTTCCCCCACAGCATTATAAAACTTTCTCTTCTTAACAAGTACCTTCTCAAGGGCGAGAAAGTAAAAAGGAAGGGAATTTGAGATGAGATGGCATTTCGTTGGTGGTACCTGAGTGCCTCGCTGCAGAAGGTCTCTCGCGAAGGGCAGAACTCCAAGGATGATGTCCACTCCGCTGTTGTCAACGAATATGGCTGCGCAGCGGTGGGGAGGACCTTTCAAACGGTCGATCCACTCATCCAGGCAATCGATCAGCCAAGGGCGGCCTGCCGACAAAAGATAAATATACTAATCAGATAAAACATACTTTAGAGTAGGAAACATTTTTACACGATCAAGTTGGCGTATTGACGGTGAATTCGCCCCGAGTTGCACATTTAAGGCAACAGCAAGTGAAAGGAGAAAAACAGCAAGTGTAAAAGACGCCTCGTGTGCAAGACGTACTTTCTGCTCCAAATGTCGCCTTAGTTCACGGTCAAAGAGCAATATGGCAAGTTTGCCTCCGTCAGGTAGTATCTGCGACTAACCTTTGGCCTCAAAATTTTAGTTTTTAACGCCCTAAAATGATTCGTTTACGAGTTATTTAACGATCTAAATTCAAAAATCCGGCCGCGTGTTGCGAGTTGCATGGAACATGAATATTTATATGCATTTTTTAAACAAATCCTTCAAATTTTTAAAGTGAAAGTGCAATTTGTTACGTATCCTTGAAATTCTCTTTCTTTAGAGATCTCATTTATAAACATATAAATGCGTGTAGTTGCGTATAGTTCCTTTTCATAAAATAGCATTGGTAAATAACTTACCAATAGATAATTACATTACCAATATACAATTACACTGAAATTTGGGTTTTTTTCTAACTGTAATATCTCTGTTGGGGGACCAAATAAAAATCTGAAAATTCAACACAAATTGCTAGATCGCTGTGATATTAAACTTCAGTAAAAATTTCAACGTTTAGATTTAACATAAGTATTTTTTTAAATTGTAAACTTACGCAAAAAAAAAAAGACTTTATTTCCACAATGAGGATATGATGAGCCAAGTAGCAATCATATTACTTTGAAGTTATTTTAAACTAAAATCTAAAATTAATAAATAAAATAATTAATTATACTTTATTATTAATTAACATAAAAGTGGCCTAATATAGAATTTTGAATATAACATATACTTTACTTTAAAACAAACTTACAACTTGACATCTACGTTTTTAATTGAAAATACTATCATCTTGGTGTTAAAAGATATACCAGCTAATATAAAAACTTTCTATGAAGTATAACAAATAAATAAATTAAACGTTTAGTTTATTTTTTTCACGTTTAAAATTGTCATTCTGCTTATAATTTCTGAACGTTTCTGCAGAGATACGAACAGTTGCACAGTACTCCTTGAATAAGTAAAGCATGAATTGTCTGGTGAAGACGATGGTTAAGGCAAACTCTGGAGCATTTCAGTAGCTCTGTGAAAAATTTACAAATATCAGCGCAGCAAAAATGAAGGAAGAATCTTCGCGGGATCCCAAATCCGAGAGATTTTAAAAGATGATGCGATCACGCAAACGATGACACCAGAAGAACAAGATGCGAGTGCGTGATCATTTCCTAGAAAAAAAAAAATCTTCTGGTAATGGAATTAAGAGATTTTCGTGTACATTTCAAAAACTGGGCTGTAGAATGTCACTTAAGTTACAGTTTCTACATTTCCTTTACAAACAATTTATAAAGAAAACTGTCGATTTTTAGTGTAATAAATGGATTCACTATTGTAGAAAAATGGTGGATGATGGCGCAAATCTGAATGCAAAATCGTTATCTGTTTAAAATTGGTTTAGAAAAATATTTATTTCTGATGATTCCAAGTTTTATTTTGTGGAACGGAGTAACCTGTTCTTGAAACATCAGAACATGGCAAAATCGTCACGAGCGATCCTTTCATAGGCTCTCGCATGGTGGAAATAATGTTATTGACCGTCGCGGTGTAAGCATCGTCCCTTGGCGCTCCGAGCTAGGCAGCAGGTAGTTTCTTCTGCAGGTAGCCACCGTTATAACTTTCGCAGTCAACAATCGCCTGACGCTGTAGAAGCCCGAAAAGATAAGTATATTTTGCTGTACTTTACCATTCAGTGAAATTATATTGCATCTTTCTTCTTGAGTTTCATTTGTATTCTTACTTATCTTACTCTTACTTGATCTGAGATCCGCTCTACTGTTCTTTTAGTTTTCTACTCCTCGACCACTCTCCACGAAACTTCTCTCCTAGTGTCTTTTTCTGATCTGACTTTCTGCTTAATTACTTCTCTTAAGATGACGAAGAGCAACAAGAACGCATCTAGTGCCAATATTGATCTTGAAACCAAAAATACGGAGCAAGTGAATGAGGCACTGGATAAGGCAGTAACTTCGCCTACTTTCTTACGCTCTTTGGCATCTGTACTAACTGAACTGGTAGCTAAGCAATTGGAAGACTCAATGAATTTCAATGCTAATCTTGTAGCAGGTTTAGAGAAAAAACTGGCTGAACGTGACCGTGAGATTTCAAATCTCAGTTAGAAGAAAAGACAGACCAGCTCGAGATGTACTCACGCCGAAACTGCTTGCGGATATTCGGCGTGAAAGAAAATGATAATGAAGACACCGACAAGCTGGTCATCGAAGAAGTCGCCTAAAAAGATAAGTGTTAACTTAACCTTGCAAGATATTGATAGGAGCCATCGGATAGGTCGTCAAGTACCCGGAAAAAACAGGCCAATTATTGTTTAAATTTATTAGTTATAGGAAACGGAGTGAAATGTTTCGCTCGAAACGGCTGCTGAAGCATTCTGGTATCACGATTCGTGAAGATCTCACGAAATCGCGCCTGGTTCTGCTACAAGCTGCCATCGACCGCTTTGGCCTCAAGAACGTGGACAGAAGACGGCACCATCGTCATCAAACGTGGTAATAGTCTGCCGGGTGCAAACCAGGGACCAGCTGAGGCAGTTCAGCTTAGCGTAGGAGCGCCCCCACCCATCCACCTCCCCACTCCACACCCCTCTTTCACAACCACTTTCGGATATTTCCGAGAATTCTCCTTCCTCTCGTCTTCTGCGAACGCCTTCAAACCCTCAGTTAATGCTACCTACTCTCTTCCCTCACATCCTGTAAATCCTTTACCTGTGGTGACTGGCACCTTCTCCGACGGTACAAGCGTCTGATGCTAGAAATAAGCCTAATCCTCGCTTTTTCTGTCTGCACGTTGCACACTTAAATGCTCAGTCTCTGCCCTGCCATTTGATGAAGTAACGGAAATAATATCTAAACACCGTTTTCATGCGCTTCTCTGCGAAACCTGGTTGAAAAATTCTCTCAATTCCGCGCTAGTAGCAATTCCAGGATACCGCTTGATAAGAGCTGATCGAAAGCCAGTGTCGCCGCACATGGTGGAGGTGTCGGTATATACATTCGCGACGATCTTAGACATAAACTTGTACTCTTCAACAAATACGGATTGCCAACGAAGTGAATATCTTTTATCGAAGTCGGACTTTAGGAAAAAATGTCTCTTGGCTGTCATATATTTACCTCCTAAGTCAGGCAGCATAGATATGTTGGACGAAACCTTTGCATCTGTGATCCATTCTTATGAACATATTATTGTAATGGGTGACTTTAATCATAACTTATTAAAGCCTCTCCTTCTGCAGAGCAGTTTAGCGCTTTTTCGACAGCATATGCCTCGAAATTTTACCTCTAGCACCTACGCACCACTCAAAGAGCACGGAAACTTGATCGATCACATAATAGTGTCTCATAAAACAAAGTTCGAAATCACGGTCAATTTCAGTTCCGGATTTCAAACACGATCTAATTTATCTCGTTTACAATCTAAATGTCCTAAATACACACCGCACTTAATCAAATACCGCGATTTTTCAAAATTCGATAAACAAGCATTTAATGTAGATGGATTGACACTCCATGGCACCTTGTCCACGAAGAAGAATCGCTGAAGCTAAAGTGGCGATTTTCAGTAACTTAATAATACAACTCTATGACCGGCACGCGCCTTTAAAATATCACGCGTAACTCGTCCTCCTGCACCATGGTTAACTGATGAAATTCGGAATTTAATGAAAGAACGAGATGCAGTGCATGCTATTTTCCGGAAAACTAAATGCGAACTACTTAAAAAATAGTACAAAATGCTCAGAAATTTAGTTACGCAGAAATGCCGAACGCTAAAATAAAATATTACCACACCACCTTGGCAGAGTCCGCAACTCGAAAACGATGTGAAAAATTTGAAAATCTAGGAATAGGTAAAGCTCCTCCCAAATTGAAATGAATATTCCCTAGAATCTCTAAATCATAATTTTGTAAGTACCGTTCCTTCATTTGACTGTAACTTGAAGAGTCAATCCCTCGCGCTTCTCCAAAATTCAGAAACAAAATTCAACGACGAATTTTTCTTTTCATCCGTGGAACATAAGGATATAATAAAAATAGTTCAAAGTCTCAAATCTAATGCTTCAGGTACCGATGATATAAATGCCAAACTGCTAAAAATAGCCTAGATGTGACTATCCAATCATTACCGAAATAGTAAATTTCTCTAATGAGCGGACAATATCCTTTATCTTGGAAAAGTGCGCTCGTCATCCTATTCCCAAGACAGCATCAACCCGAAAGCCTATTGAATACCGCCCAATTAGCATCCTCCCGACTATTTCAAAGTACTCGAAAAGTCGTCCGTAGCAAACTGAACTGTATCTCCAAAACCAATCACTTTTAAACGATCAGCGATCAGGTTTCCGTTCCGGCAGGAATACTGGTACTGCGCTACTGAATGTTATTGAAGATGCGAGAACAGCTAAAGATATATTACAGTAATATAATTCTTCTGGATTTCAGCAAAGCGTTCGACTCAGTAGATCACGACATCTTACTTGCAAAACTAAAATCATGGGATTTGCACAGCCTACGCGTACATGGTTTCTTAACTATTTAACTTCCAGAACCCAAAGAGTGGTGTCCGGTAGTCGCAGCTCAGGGCCTTAAAACTTAACCGCGGAGTTGCCCAAGGCACTGTATTAGGACCACTAGTATTCTTAATGTATGTAAACGATGTGGGAAATGCACTTAAATATTGCAGTCATCAAATGTACGCGGATGATCTTCAGATATATCTAAGTGGCCACCCGTCTGAACTCTTCTCACTCGCGCATAAAATTAACGAAGATTTGATAAACTTAAACAAATGGGCAGCGTTATTAGGCCTACAATTAAACCCAAATAAATCACAGTGCATGATTATCAGTTCAAAAAGCACTGTGAATAAAATATCATCTTCTACCCTGCCTAAAATTTATATAAATGACACTGTTCTACCTTGGTGTTCCAAGTCAAGAACCTAGGAGTGTTTATTGACAACAACTCAGCTGGAACTCGCAATAGACTCAACATGCCGTAAAGTTTTGCCGCAATGCATTCACTGAAACGCCTCCGAACGTTTTTACCAATTAGTACACGTGAGACACTCATTAAATCACTTATTACGCCACATTGTGACTATTGCCAATGTCTTCTGACAAACAGGACATCTAAATCACAACGTAAACTTCAGTAGCATAGAACGCATGCGTACGGTTTATTTTGATCTAAGAAAATACGACCAGCACTTTTTGACTCACTTCGTATGCTTACTCTAACAAAGACGGTTACTTCACTCTCACTTCTTCTCTATAAAATTTTACACGGTTCTCATGTAACACGTCAAATAAGTAATTTCAATCCTCTGAAATTAAACCGAGCTCGTAGTTCAGCTCTGCTCTGTGTACCACGTCACAGCACGACTTCTTTCAGTAAATCTTTCACCATTACAGCTATCCGAGCCTGGAATAAACTACCAGCGAGTCTAAACATTGAATACTTTCCGTAAATTCAAAACGAATTAAATACTTGGGTAAGGTATAACGACATATAGAATGGTATTAATGTCCTCTTCATCCTCCAGACTTTTCCCACTACCAGTACCCGGTCACCGCCTCCTAAACGCTGCACTTTCTCACTCTTTTAAAATTTAAAATTCCACCCATACCTCACTACTCTATTCTCATTTTTCACTCCTCTCACTCCATCTAAATTATTAACTGAACCCATATTTTCTGTGCATCCTAATATAACTGTTCAAATAAATATTTAAAAGAGATTAGCCACGCTCCAAATAAATGCTAAAATACTTACAGCTATTTTTGTACTGTCATCATTGTCATATCTACAATATATAGGTCTTAATAATAATTACAATTGATGTTTATATCCTATTGTACTTTTACATTGTGTCTTAATACTGTTAATATTATATTATAAATTACTGGTACTATTAACTTGGAGCCTATTGTGCTTCTCTGCTGTTACAAATGTTTGTATATTTATGTAAAGTGCTAATGTATACCAAACGTAACATTTCTGTACCGCTTCTGGATAAATTTACTTTTCCACCTACTTCTTCCTCCTTTTCTTCGCTTTCTCTTCCTTCCTTTTCCTTCACAGTCTTCCCCATTTATGTCATTACGACCCTTTCCCCTAAACGCCTCAATTGCTTAAGGTGTACGTCGGGATGGCCCCTTGCTTTGCACTCCCAGTCATAAATGTACAGTTTGTCCCCCCTTTAGTCTCTCTCCTTTCTTCTTTCTCGTTCGCATTTTCTACTTCATTTTCATTTATGATTCCCTTCTCTCATTTTCTCTCTTCCATTTCTATATCATAATGCTGTTCGGCCATAAGCCGCCATCCTGATTGAGGTTTCTGGGTTTACTCAATCGCTTAAGCGTATGCCGGATGGTCCTAGTTTTGCACTCCAGACGTAAATGTACAGATTTCCTCCCTCTTATATGTTACTACTCTGTATAAATGTAAACTCAGTGGTTAGGCGGAAGAGCAGGCCCTATGGCCTGAGCCTCGCCATTAATAAAGACATTATTATTATTATTATTATTATTATTATTATTATTATTATTATTATTATTAATGGAGGATACCCTGTCACCAAGATGGACGCGGAAAGACCTTTAAGGCAGAATCTGAAAGAAGAACAGTGGAAGTCGTCCTCTAAGTCCCCAAGGATGTAAGGTGCGAAGGACGTCGAACCTCTAGGTGGTATCGAAGGCTTTCTCAATGTCAAATAAAATGTCTACAAGGTGTTGTAACTAGTGGCGGCTCATGCTTCTCATTCTTGGGAGGGCTGCGTTCAAAAATCTTACCTTAGCTATTTGAAGTTGGAATCCAATCGGCGGCCTTTCTTTGTAGCAAAAATGTCAGTTACCCTCTGGTTGAAATGTGGGATGTTTTTTATCATTTCATTTTCTATGGGCATTCATCGTTATGCACCGGAACGTTTCCAGATATTTTCAAAACAGCTAAAATTAAGCCGCTCTTCAAAAAAGGCAACAAAAATGAAATTCAAAATTATCCTCAAAAACCCATTGATACCAATTTGTACACAAATCCACTGGCATTTGCAATTATGACCACGTTTTAGGCCCGATTCAACCAGTGTGCGCCGCCAGGACTCTAACCTAGGGCCTCCCGGTCAGAGGCGCTGCAGTGACATCAGTTGATGCACTGAGCTACCCCTCCCGGTTTAACCCCATGAAAACTTCTTGGTTCTGTGACACCTTGTGTTCAAGTCCTTTCGCGGCGAGCTCATGAAACACACAAAAGTTTAAATAGTTAACGATTTTAGAAAGAGTGTCCCTATTTTTTTTCACTGGATTAATGTGACGATCGACTGACCCTTTATAAACTTGGCTTAAACATGTCTGCACATTGACGGAACCAAGCGTAGCAAAATTTAGCCTCTTATTGACATGATTTTGAGAAATTTCATGTTTGAGACATTTTAAATCTCCCACCATTCTTGATACATGCCACATTTGCTGCATTATCTTTAATCTCAAATAAAAGTCATGGGAAGCAGAAAAGTGCACTGCGTATCTCACAACCACATAACCACTCATATTTGTAAATTTGAGGATTGACACACCCGGTATAATCTTTTTGCCGACTTGATGCATACTGAGTGATATCCAACAATGATATCGGTCTTCCACGGACTTTTATTTCACATTTTTCTTGAAGTGTTAAGGAACTGAATTTGAAGTGTTACGAACTGATTTTAAATGTACTCAACTACTCATTTTTCCTTCTCATTCACAACTACGCGGCGGCGATGGTGTAACGTTTAGCGTATCGGGCTGTTATACCCAAGTTCGCGGGTTCAAACCAGATCGAAGCCGTGGATTTATAAGGGCGAAAAAATCCTTCGTACGCCTTCCTTCGGAGGGGAAGTAAAGCCGGCTGTCCCATGTTAGTAGATTTACTGCATGTAAAAGATCCTCAAGCCTAAATGAAGCCTCTGAGCTAAATTCAAATTGCCTGTCTCGTCACCTTCTTTCTTCCCTAGTAGGTGAAAGAGTGTAATGATATTTGCGTGGTCAGACGGAAGAGCAGGGCTCATGGCCTGAGTCTTGCCACGTAAAATAAGGCAATCATTCACTCACACGAAAACGGACTTCAGTGTTAAAACAATATAAAAAATAAAGTGTTTTATTTTAACACTGCACTGCATGCAGTACCCCAACGGCTGGCAGCGGCGTGCAGAAACAGCGGCGGAAGAGGAGCAGACGGGGAAGTGGAATCATTCTTTGCTGGGAGGGTGTCCACGATGCCCTGGTAGACCACGGGGGTGGAAGCTGCTTTAAGTTTTCGCTAGTCGCATGCTGAGCCAGGAACAGAACGTAATATAACGTGAGGCTAGATTACAACAAGTTCTTAAATCATTCATTAATGATAACTGAATAAAATGGCGGCGAGGGGAGGCTGCAGTCCTCCCCCAGTCCCCCATGCGCCACCACTGGTTGTAACACAAAGAGATCTGTGCAGCTAGAGTAACTAGGTAGTTACCAAGGTTGACCGTTGTCTTCTGAAATCACACTCGATAGGTGTAAGCAAGTTTATCTCTTTCAGGAGTTCGACGAAACGTTTACCATTCGCTCGAAGAGCGTTATAATCTTCGTCCAGACTTCTCGAAAAATCCTACGTACTGCACTTTAATCTTCTCTTAGTATTGGGAAACGTCGAGGTGTAGTGTGAAGAACTGGAGATGTAATGAGAGGCCAATTTCTCAACTACATCCCGGGAGGCGAGAAGATTTCTTTTTATTACCAGCAATTCTAAGACAGTTGATGGGGGGAACCCCTCTGATTTGTCGCAGCTTTCGCCATACTATTTAAGGGGGGGTTGGCATGAAAGTAAAGAAATATTGGCACTTCAGGAATCAGTCATACTTTCTGGTATGACCAATCTAGCTCTGCTCCGAGTCTTTTGGGAGTAAGGAAACTGTCACTGCCTTACAGGTCATCAAGAACAGTCTACTCTAGGACATGGAGATAGACCTGGCTGTAGACCACCAGATGGTGGTCACGCGAAGATTGTAGAAACAACTGCTCCTTCTTGGAATGATAGATTGAATGTCAGGATCAGAATAGGTCTGGGGATATCTCTCTCATGCTTACTTCTCTTGATCCTGAACTGAAAATCCAGTGACGCCCTTGCTTTTAAAGAAAGAGAGAAGTCCTACCTGTTTCAGATGCAAAGTTTTGACACCTTCCTTTCAAACGTCAAGGATAGAGCGAGTGGTCACTTCCATCTGAAGTGTTAAGTTATTAAGATTTTTTTCAATCTGATTGGCGGCGCGTGCATCATATAGAATGGTACCCACCCCGACGGGTCCTTGTTCTTCGATTTTTCCCGAGTTCTTTGGAATCTTACGAAACCATAGACATCTCTCACATGGCCGCAAGCTGCTTAGCTTTCTTGTAATTTCTGCGCTCATTCGAAATTAGCAATATGGATATCATCGCGACACACGGGCAATTGAACCACACACAGTGCAAAGATTATGTTAATTATTTCACATAATCTATTAACATAATTCTTTGCTATACTATATAAATTTATAGAATATTGAAGAAAACCAAAGAGAAACGTCGAAAGAAGAGAAAGTTATGTAATCGTGCGCTGGAAAACGGCGAACCGGCTTCACCTCTAACACTTGTTCTAGCCAGAATCCAGGTCCTTGATACCGAAAAATCGGTCGACGGCAAAACAGAATCATTCGACCGTGTGTGGTAGAAATCAGCTAAAGCTGATTTTTCTTCAGCTGATTTTCTTCCAAATTGATATTCCCCGATCTGAACCAACTTGAGGCTTAGGGAGTTTCTAATGGATACTTTCAATGAAGTTTAAAAAAATATTTTTAAAATTTTCTCAAACACTGAATCAAGTTTATTACTAAACATTGGAAAGCGTAAACTCCTCGGATAGCGTAATGGATCTAAGGGTACGGTGCAGGTCTCACGTTCGTTGAAATCTAATTTTTTTTCGAAAATTGCAAAAGTGCAATTTTTTGGAGCGTCTTGCTACAACTACAATAGATAGAATTTTTTTCCTTAATGCAATGTTCTTCAAAGACAGATCTTGAAATATATTCATGTTCAATTTTAAGAAAACTCAGTACGTTTCGTTTAATTTTGGAGAAATATAGGCAATTTAAATCCTTTAAACAATTTTCCCCTCAAAAACCGTTCCATTTTTTTCTTTAATGTTTCTCCTCATATGTAGGACGGTAAAAAACTGGTAGCCTTGCTTTCGACGAATTCTCCATGCGTTTTCGATTGTACGACATGCAAAAACTCATTTTTCTGATGATACGTTATTTCCTTTTGACAATAATGTTTACGTACTACGACAATTGATTTCCCGTCTTGCAAAAACTCTCTATTAAAAGAAAAGAAACCGGTTTCAATACAGTTTTCCATTTGAAATAAACAGTTCTGTACTCCACTGAAAACGAACCGACAATTGACTGATGTTAAGGTAACAAAATTTTTAGTCTCTCAATTCAGTCAAACCTCAAACGTAACGTCCACTTAAATAAATTGAACACAAAATTAAGTTAATTATGCTACGCGTTCACAATTCTTTCAAATTCTGTCAGTCTTCATACCGCTCTTTATGTATATATCGAGAATGTTCATTCTCACATGAAATTTGGCTTAATATTATGGGAAAACACATCTTATAGCTCACAGACTTTTAGATTACAAAAACTAATTCAGGGTGGCCAGCGAACCTGCAATTCTTGAAAACCGAAAAAAAGGGAATTTGAAACGGCCTGAAAAAAATGGGAATTTGATTTAAAAACAGGGATTTTACGTTATTTTCATATTCCCCCTCCACACACACATTTAGCACCAATTCACATACGACATCGTGTTCAGTAAAGTGCAGAATTCAACTCAGTACTTGATAACGGCGAGCGTATAAACTGAAGTACATACGAGAAATGTCACATGTTTGCTTGAGGATCGCGAAGTTCTTGACTCACGCATAACACTACTTCAAACACTGCCCCTTGTGTAAATGCATTATTGGTGGAATAGCTAGCACCTCAGAGCACCTATGTTTGCCTGTGGGTTGCACGTGCATGGATGAGCTATTTGCGGAACAAACGTCTCACTGGCAACTCAATCGCCGAGTTTCGATTAGTGTCGCGACTCTTTTCTGATATGGGTGGGACAACATTGCTGTTTTTTCGATCAAAACGACAATGTTATCACGTCCATGATATTCAAAGGGAATTTTAACTTCTTTTGTAGAATAGGGCAGTCGAAGCTATCTTTGCTTATAGCCTCTATGGAGATTGAGAGTAACAGTGTCCGAATTGACAGGGAACACGAAGAAAATGAACATGCGGTGATCTTGACGGGGTTGCGCGCCAGACAATATGAGTAGAGCCTATTTCTTTCACTGCATTGCACTTCAAGGCAGCACAGGTAGTAATATGAAATTAAAGTTAAAATGTTGGTACAAATTTATGGTACTCAATGTTTTCATTTTTTCTTTCATGTAAAGTTTTAGAAACAATGCTAATGTAATCCAAACCCAACCTATTCAAACGAAGCGCCTGTGGTGCATGCCAGCGTTCGTTTTGATAGCCAGGAACAGTAGTCATTTCAAACTTTTACAAATGAAACATACCATAATTAGCGATCACAATTTCTTGAAGTAAAGAAGTAATTTGTTAGTTTGAAGTTCATTTTATGATCTTCCATCAATGTACTTTTTTTTATAAGAATAGAAATAGTTTCCAACAGACTCTCATTATGTTAACGAAGCCCAGGAAATTCGAAAACGCGCGAGTGTTTGATGTCAAATTACACAAAAATACTCGTAATTTCGAAAAATTATTCATGGCCTTATTTGAAGAACTGTTTTTAATGAACATTAGCCGGCGGCGCTAGCCGAATGCGTTTACTACGCTCCGTGAAGTCACGAAGGTTAAGCGCATTCGAGAC
Source organism: Teleogryllus oceanicus (assembly GCA_964035755.1). Lineage (NCBI taxonomy): Eukaryota > Metazoa > Arthropoda > Insecta > Orthoptera > Gryllidae > Teleogryllus > Teleogryllus oceanicus. Next base: position 34,985,426 of record CAXIVR010000011.1, on the reverse strand, counting down.
TCGCGAGTTCGTGGTTGGGTGACCGGCCAGGAACCCCGGGATCTAACGGCGTCGAGCCCCTGGCCGAAGGGATAAAAGGCACTGACTGACTGCGACGTGACGAGACTTGACTAATATTAAAAATAATAAAGCACATTAATGGAGGATTACTCCCAAGGGCAAAGCGCTCAACGCCCCTTAAGGACTGAATAGAAAAAATCGTATCTTTAAAATTGAAGATTATAAGAAGACCCAGAAAAAATTTTAATTTTTTCATTTATTGAAAAATCGAGCATATTAACCAACATGAGACCTGCATCATTCTTCGAAGCGCATTTTACGCTATTTAAGGTTAAAATTTAATCAATAAAATTTTAGCGGTTTTTAAGAAAAAATGTTTTAAAATGTCAATGTTTGACCCAAGATTTCGCATAAAATACTCATTTTTGAAAAATAGAAAATGACATTATATAAAGATGTTATTGATGAACACATTTCACCAAGAAACGGTGGTGCTAAAACAGCACGTCCTTCCTCGCAATTAGTAATGGAAATTAGAGAGTTTCAATGATCGCTCATCTATTCGTATTCACGTTTAAAACACAGGACGCAATTTAAAATGAAATAATACAAATAAAATATAAATATAATAAATGATAATAATAATAATATTAATAATAAAATGAAATATGAAATAATATACAAATCCTAACTTATCCAACTGAGTAGTTTGAGAGCAGGCGACAGAAGGCTAGCAAATTTTTATTTCATATTTATTTTGAATAGGTTTAAATCATTTCTAAAAGATTAATTTGTAAACGTATAACGAAAAAATAACTTACACATTCTAACTTACGTAGCTTCCAACTGCCTCAAAACATCTAAAATTACGATCACGAGATGCAGGATTTTCAGAGCGGCCGATTAAGTTTGACGCCTATTTACTAAAAAAAATACTCATATTTTCGAACATGGCCTTATTTGAAGATCTGTTTTTGACATGGCGCCTGTGCCATTCCCATTCCCTTAAACGTCCTTTACACTACCCAACAACAAAATTTCATGAAAATCGATGGCGCTTTTTTTTTATTGTGAAAATGTCCGAGGAGCTTCATGTAAAGTACCTTCCAAAATTAAAATATCGATTTCAAATTGAAGTGACCGCGACCTCAGCCAGATCGATTGGGGAATATTAACTTTGGAGAAAATCGGTTGAACAGTTTAACCACTTGCGTTTTTCACGGACAGATATTTTGCCGTCAATCGATTTTTCGGTACCCAGGATCCATAAAACATGGATTCTGGCTACACCACGTGTTACATAATTTTTTCTATATTTAGCAACTAAATTTATCTACGTTTTCTTTACCAGGGTCCTGTAATAAGAGTTCTTCCCGAAAATTCACTATTGTCGCGCAGTATTACATAATTTTCTCTTCTTAAGAGGTTCTTTCATAAGCGCGACGAAGTAAAATTCATCATAATTGTAAGTGTAGAAAGACGACGAAAAAATTTTGATTTTTTTCAAAAGTCAGAATTTTCAACGAACATGAGCTCTGGACTCTGGAACGTTCTATACGTTATCCGAGGTGAAAATTGAATTAAAATGGTTTATGCAGTTTTTTGAGAAAAAAATTGTTTAAAAAAATAAAAATTGCCTATATTTACACAAAATTACGCGAAAACAACTCAAATTTTCGAAAGATTGTGCATGACCTTATTTCAAAATCTAGCTTTAAGGAGCAGATTTCATTAAAGGAAAAAATCTTATAATTGTAATTGTAGGAAGACGCCGAAAAAATGTTGATTCGATAAATCATAGTTTTCAAAGAATATGAGATCTACACCATTCTCATAAGCGGTCTCCACACTATTCAAAAACGTTCGAGCCATTTCTTTCAAAATGTCCCAGGGGGTTCAAGAACCCCCCCAAAATTAAAATAACGGTTTCTAATTTAAGGGGCCGCGACATCACCAGATCGATTAAGGAATACAAATTTTGAAGAAATCGGCTGAACGGTTTAGCTGCAAGCGTTGTTCACTGGACAGACAGACGGGCGGACGTTTTGCCATCAACCGAGTTTCCGGAATCAAGGACCCACAAAACATGGATTCTACACCACGTGTTAGAAGATTTTCCCCAAGTTTAGCCACTGGATTTATCCACAATAAGAGGCAGAAAGAGTTTTTCGGCCGAAACTTTGCCGCATTTTCCCGTCGTATTACATAACTTTCTGTTTAGTAGTGCGTAAGTGGTAGAAGGTAAAAACGTGTTGTTATGTGCGAAAAATAACCTGGAAAATTTGTATTCTCAGATCTGGAAAATCGGGAAAAAAACTTGAATTTCAAAAAGCCAGATCGCTGGCCACCCTGTAATTGTACGAATAAGCAAATTACAACCACATGATTCTTGAACCTCTTTAATAATCTAGGAATTTTACTATTACCTTGCCTCTTGATTGACGAACCACTGGTTTTAATCAAAAATGACTTACTCAAGGGTGGAAATATATTTTCGGCAAGCCCGATATCTATAACTATAACACACTACGTAGTAATCGTAATCATCGGGGATCAGTATCAAATATTGATTAAAATCGATGCACAAGTGTAAGTCCCAAGCGAAATCTTTGTTTCTATAAAATTCGAGTCTACCGGGCATCAAAAAGAAAGTAACATACATTTTGACAATGATATTTAATTCATTAATTGCCATTTGGCCATTGCCATATAATTCTAAACAACCTGTAACAAGTATTGTACCTCGGTCAATGAACCCCACCGTAATCGTTTTTTTCGTTCAGTTTCTCTGATCATCTTAGCAAGTCCTGGAGATGGCACTTTATTTGCTTTGGGACACAAATGTAACCATACTATCTGTGCACTACTTCCACTAGCATTCGGTAGAAGATATAGCTATTCAAATTATCGTTCATGTTGTGTCGCGGCAGAAGTAGATTCCTTCACAAAGGGCACGATGAGGGATGAGAGCCCAAATCTATAGGTGATTTTCCCTTGCAAATAATTTTTATTACACCGGGTCGAAGATTTTCTTATCAATTCTTTCCACAAACCTTCATTTATTCTGTATTTAGAATTTAACTCGAATATGGCTAGGGTAGGAATCTCAGAATTAAGAAAACGTTTACAGAATACATTTCACCCCTTAGCACGTTATGGCTGCACATAGGTCCCACCAAACCCGGGATCTCTAATACAAAATCTAAATTTTATTAAACTAATGAGAGATTTCGTCAGCTGAAAAGATGAAGGAATTTACTACGCCTCTGTGCTTGCGCCAACTTGCTCGCCCCTCTCAGTCCGTCCTCAACCCCCGTGCACCAGGTCAGAAGCGAACCTCCGGCAGCCTCATCACCCCCGTTGCCGCGTCGAATGTCAATAACTTTTTCTTCTGCGTGGCGCACCCGCCCGCCGAACCCTCGCCAGACCCACCCACACCCACCTCACCCCGGGAGAGCGCAGTCTAAAAACAAAACACACCTTGTGTAGAAGCAGCCTTTTCCCCTTTCACGCCATTAAATTAATTGGAAAGACTAGACGCACACATCCTGCAGCTGCACATACAATTGAACAGTCTCCAGTAAAATTAACGAGCTTGAATTAGAGATTGAGCTTCAAGCTTGAATTAGATTTTAACGAGCTTGAAATAGATTTCTATCTCATTGAGTAAAATCAATAGTGTTAGAAAAAGAACGCAATAGAAATTTCCACTGTAAGGAACTCGGAATGCAAAGCTAATATTGGACAAAATTAAAACACGACGCAATAGATTTAGACCAATCCCAACGCTGGTTCGAGAACAAGGGAACTTGCATAAGATTTGGGGCAGAGAGGAGACAACACTTGGTGCATGACGACTATCGAGGTCGGAACACAGGACACGGAGTGACCTGGACGAATGGCCAGACGCTTTAAGTCAGATCGCCGGAGGCATAATTCACATCTGCGAGAAGTTTGTGAGTGCAGCCACACTCCAAGCCATTTTATTTTAAATCGTGATTACGGACACACTTTACGCTCTTTTATGACGACTACTTGTGATCGTTTATTGAGCTTTTTTTAAACGAAACTTCAAGATGTCGCAACCTGCCACGCTCGATTAATGAACAGTAGTAAGCGCGTAAATATTGGCATTAATTTTGGGGATTACGCTGTGAGCCCGCCAGGATGTGATCAGGGGAAAAGGGCGGACCCTTTTCCCTTGATCCCGCTGGAGACGCTTCTGCAGCCGGCGGACGACTTTCGAACAGCTGACTGAACCGGTTATTGACTTTGCGAAGACGACACGCCGATGCAGTAGAACTATTACGAAGAAAACTGGTGAAGTTTCATAACGAGCTGCTGCTCGTAATTAAGTTAATCAATCATAACAATTTAAAGGCAACAACATTAGCTAAGACATGCAATACCACTAATTGCAAGGCCGCGCTTTGGCTAATTCTTTTCCCTTAAGTTTTACGTTTTTGTGTAAATTATTTTTGTTTTTATTTATGAGCTCAACAAAATTCAACTCTTTTCATTAACTTTCTCTCCCTCTTATCTTAGACCATTAAATTTGTGTTATAATCGTAATTACGTGTTTTCTTTAATACAAAGTAATTCCATCCAATTGCCAAATATGTGTCTTCCTCAACATCCCTGAGCTAGCCGAGCACGTAGTAAAATTGGGACCAGCAAAATGTCACAGAGTTTGTAACGGATTTTTGTTAAATAAGTAAATGGAACACTACGTTTTTACACGAGCAGAAAGCTACTGGCAAATTTATCAATACCACGCATGCTGGCATTTGAATAATTAACAGCTCCAAAGAGAATAAAATCTGGCAGCGTACGAAAAGCACTCGGTAATAGCGCGGCGTCGGGGAACTCAGCAGACTCCAAACCGCATGACGCAGGGGAGTGTAGTAAATCAACCGCGTGTTCTCATTAGCAGCATCGTTCATCAGATTAAAACATCTTCGATTTTTAGGAGGCATACTTAAATCATGACTGGTAGCGTCAGTCTTGCGAAATACACTCCACAATAAACAATACGTATCCGATGTTTTGAAATCATTGTGTGTCATTTGGCACGGCAAGCCATTTGTCTCTGAACGCCTAACGGAAGATTTCCGAAAGGCGGCAAAAATACAGAAATACTTCTTCCTGCTTCACAGGAAAACCACGCTATTCCTGGGCAAGAGCGTATTCAACAGAGTTGCAACTTGACTAACAGAAATATACACGAAATATTTTGAATACTACAATCCACTTCTAACCACTACGTACTCGAGAATTTGCCTTAAACTATTAACAAAACGATATAATCTTTTCTGAAATTTGGAACACAAGTGAGTGGCAAATTCCTAAACGTTTTCATGCTAACTGTCCGCAGAAACGTCAGGCCGCGGTGCCACAAATCTCTGCTCTACATTATCTATGTTCATCACTCTTTGCAAGCGTCAAACTTGTCTTGCGCGATTTCTAGATTGTCTCATTTATACTACAGTTTCCTCTTAATCACAACTACCGTTGTTCGAACATACCCTTTCATAAAGATTGACGTTCATGGAACTTTTAACATTGGCTCGACCCAAGCGTCATAGTAATATGCATCGCCGTCCTAAACATATAAACCTACATTTTCACCTGGAACTTCACCTCTGAAGACATTCCATATCAAAATAGTTATTTAAGTAACTAGTATAGAAAAGAGTAAGTGACGTACGAATGAAATGTTGAAATTTTGAAATAAGTACGCTAAAGAACTATGCTATGAATTGCATACACTATTTCTTTAGAACGAATCCATGGAAACTGTTAAGTATATAGTACTGGCATCATTCTCAAATGTGAGGCGGTAACCATGTTGAATCGTGTAGACCCAACAGTTTCGTTTTCTTTGCCATTCCCAGTTATTTTATTCAGCAATGACTGCTTTGCCGTTTCCTAGCAATAAGCAGTGAATGTAAGTGCAAATTATTAACGTTCACAGCTCGTACAAATAAAATACATTTCGTACTTTGAATCTTGGCTTGAGCTTCTTGAAAGCCAAAATCTGAGGTCTCCATGAGATCGGCAACTTCTCGAGCTCCCCAGTCGAACATGTTGCCAGCCAGCACCGATGTGACCAAAGCTTCTTGCCGTGGGATCCACTCCATCGCGTCCACCTGTTGCAAGCGCTTTTCCAGCAGCGACAGGGCTCGCTCATTTTCCACTTGTTTTTGCTGCAAGAGAGATTATACTTAGTAGACACAACCTTACTAATTCAACAGACCCCACTGGCCATCTGATTATGTTTCACTGTATTTTTTCACAGCAATTCCCATTTTCTGTGTTACATTTGGGCCATGGCTCGCGAAAGAGATCAACAAAAATAAGATTTTAAATTAAAAGAAAGCTACACACTGAATTAGTTTTCCCTTCACAATTAATGGCTTAACAGTGAGAAGAAACATTTATTTATGTATCTATAAGCCGGGTCACTTAAATTACACAGATAACTACACATGATACTTTAAAATTAACTATAATAGCGCAATGTTTAATAACCTATAAATATAGTGAGGTCAAGTCATCTCTCTTCTGTTCTGATCAAGCACCGTTGTTTCTAATGTTCTATTTTGTTCTCTTTCTCTAGGAATGCTGAATTTACAATTCATACAGATGATAATTCTAACACTAAAATAAAATCAGTGGTAACTTTTTGATAATACCACTCTTCCTAGTTATGCGCAAATTTCAATGGTCAAAGGGTCTCATGATACATTCTCAGTAAGGTTTTAAAACATACTGAAAGTTTACATATATTAATTTCAATGAATACGAAAGTACGCAGGACGGTTCATTCATGAGTAGCCGACTCGGAGGCGAGTCAAGACAAAATTCTCCTGATCGCGATTTCTTCTAGGAGCTTCGGTGTAGGTGTAGGTGTGTTGGTGGTAATGGTGGTGGCGGCGGCGGTAATGGCGGCGGCGGTGATGGCGGCGCGGAGGCGGCGGTGATGGTGTTGTGGAGATGATGGTAGTTGATTAATTGATTGAGGTTTAGAGGGCGTTTCAACAGCTATGGTCATGGGCGCCCATGTCAAATCGTTAAAATCGTAAAATAGATTATTAAAAAAAGACCTTTGCACATGCAACTACCCCGCTGAATAGAACCACATACATAATTTAAAATTAAGGATGCATTAGATCTTTAAAACAACAGCGCAAGAGATATTAACAAATACGAGATTTACAAATGGGGTGTAGAGGGCAGGAAATACTCGCACATAAAAACAATACTGTTTTTTATCAAACCAATTGGTCAAATCCCCTTTCCGACAGAACGATTGATTCCTTGATTGATTGCGGTTTAGAGAACGCTTCAACTCCTTTGGTCAATGGCGCCTGTGTCAATGTAATTTACACAACTTAAATAGATTTGACGATAAAACGCTACAAGTGCAACTAACACGCATGCATAAAGCAACACAATTTTTTAAATTAAAGCCGCATAAGATTAATAATAATAATAATAATAATAATAATTTTTATTATTATTATTATTATCATCATCATCATCATCATCATCATAAACACCTGATTGTGTATAGATCAAGTAACTCAAAGAGGAGGAAACAAACAGTATTGCCCTTAGATCACATTACACTTGTATATTCCACTTTCACACAGAAAAGAAAAGAGGCTTTAGAGCGCGGACTCGTCGATGGCGTGATTCCCGTACAGAGTTGCCCAGACGATATCTACATCGCCTGCCAATAAACTTCCCACAGTCTAGGAGGCCGTGCTACAGGGAGAGGTCCGTCTCACACGAGTCAAAGATGGGGAGGGGGAGGCGGCACCTCGAAGGAGGAATCCAAGTGAAACGAGGAAATGGTCGATATGAAGAACAATTAAAATGACTTCCTCATGCCTTGCGGCACAGTATGAGGAACACCAAGGATTAACAGAATCTTTAATCTCCTTAATTTAAATGTGATAGTGTTTCATAGTCTGCCATGCACTGAATGTGGAGCGTTTCAAAAATGCTTTTAAATATGCCGAGGGAACTGTCGATAAGCGACTTCCTAGTGTCTGATTTCGGAACCTGGACAGCTAACATTGCCTGCGATTCCCACATGACACGGGACCCAGCGAAGTACTAGGTCAAGCTTGTCCAACTGGCGGCCCGCCTAGAGTTATGAAGCGGATTTCTATGCTTTTGCATATCCGTTGCTTGAGGGCATAGCTAAGTGAAATTTCTTTACATTTGGTAAGAACCGGATACAATGTAGATTAATATGATAGTGCATATTTTTGCGTTTTTTGCCGATTTTTCCTATTGTTGCATATTCATGTAATTAAAAGAGCTTATTTTGTATTTTTGGTTAAAATAGAGACTTATCGAATACGTTTCATATTTTCGTAGAATATCTTTATTTGTGTTCATTAATTCGAAAGAGGTCACAGTTTGCGTTTGTTTTTCTTCTTTTCTACAGATGATAAAATACTTCTGCAATTATAAGTTATTTCTATAATATATTTTAAACAATTCAGAAGAAATGCAACAATACATACCACGTGAATATTTACTTCAATTATTTCTCCCGCGACGGTAGATCACCTATATAATGTTTGCACAAATATATATCTTTTCGTTCCAAGCCTGCTTCTCCATAATTTTATCAAGAAAGGTTTATACAAGAAATAAAATATTGTTTATTTTAATTGCATATTAGTGTGCATATTCAAGAATTTTTAGAACATAAATGCATACTTTTAAAAGCATACTTCAAGATTTCTTAGGGCATAAAAATCCTCTCTCTAGTTATTAGTCAAACGTGAAAGTCATTTGCATGCATGTTGGCGAGAACATTGAGTGCCTAACGCACGCGCCCAGCCGAGGTCAACATTCCCTTAATGTCTGACCTGACCTTGACTTGTGTGTGCCCTACGCTGTCAATTTTTTTAGCGCCCTTTTAATTTGCTTTTTTACACATTAAAGCTATTTATATTTTTAATAAAATATTGTTTTACAATATTTGTAATCGACGCAAATATTGTGTGCGTATAAATAATTGATTATACATGGTGCTTGATTTATAATATTTTAGTTTCGAGAAGGTGCCCCCAAATTAATGATAAGTTTAATATAAATGGGTGTATATTTATATTATAATTTAATAATTATTCCCGAGGTACCTAAACGCCGTTCCGTCGCGTTCCGCCAGAAATGAAGCCCTAATTATACGTGTACGTATAAACAGTTCTCACCGCGATATTGATACACGATACTTTAGTATTCATTTTATCTGTATATAACAATGGATATATATTTGATTAATTAACATTTTCTTTTGTTACAACCATGGAATACTTCAATAAAAACATTCAAAAATTCACGCATCCACTGAAATTCGTCCGCCCCAGGCTGCAGCCCACTCAGCCTGTTCGGTAATCTAGCACTGTGTAAACTAGAGGCGCTTACAGAATGGCACAGACTTTCTCGTAGTACAGTTTTATAATTCCCTTGGTCTGGACTCGCTTGTCGATGTTGCCCCATCCTCTTGACAGCTGTCATGTATCGTCGCCCAAAGTACATCTTTGTGACAAGTTTTCAACTTTTCGATTTTCTAATAGCAGAATCGAATTATTACTTAAGAATATTAAAGAAGAGTAAAATCTCGTCCGAAATTGAAATTTTCATTAAAAAATTTGGAGCAGTTTTCGAGAAAATTTTGAAAATGTTCCCTGGGCTTCATGTTAAGTCCCCCAAAAAATTAATGAATGTTTTTCAAAACCGCAGAGCTTCAGCTTGCGCAAAAACGACAGGGGATTCTTCAATTTGGAAAAAATCTTACGCATAGTCTAGGCGCTAGATTTGTTCACATACCATGAGGGAGAAAGGGTTAAGAGTGACAAGTGCACTACGAGAATCACTGGATACGAGACGAACTTGATTCGACATATTTCAGGGCTTGCAGCACCGCGAACGTTTCGGCAGAGAATACGCTGCAGAAAGAGTAAATTCGAAATCAGCGAGTAGCTATTCCACAATAGAACGCACAGTCCGCTGACTCATTCATAATGGAACCGTCAGTGTAAAGGAATAAGTGAGGAGGGGGGGGGGGTCAGGAATGACTGCTCAACTCATTGAATTGTTTCAGGTACAGGAGGGAGTAGTAGTACGTTTGGAGAAACTGCACAGTTTTTCGCCTATAGAGGAAAAAGGAGTTTCCAGAAAAGAATAGTACTCAACTCGCAAAAATATATCAGTAAACTAGCTTTCGAACTCAGGTACTATATGTTTTAGTAAGCAGTTGTTTTATTCGTGGAAAAATTAAAGAAATCAAAAAGGATAATTTCAAGTATGTATTGAACATCCAAAACAAAAAGGCATCCAATATATCGCCTTAAGGATGCATAAGAAACTTCAGTACGATTTCGAGATGACCATCTTCTGTATATCTGTATATATTTGCGAATTCGTTGAAAGAAAATTCATCAATACAATGAGAATATAAATTAAAGAAACCAGTAAAAATCGAATTAATATTGGAATCTTCAGTAGTACATTATAATGAAAATAACATTCATTGTTTTTCATATCCTTTTGATCCATTCCTATTCTCCGAAAATATTTCTGGAGGCCCACTGTTGGTGGGACATTTGAATATGTTTCATTAATTTTATGCACAAATTACGCGAAAACTAATAGATTTTTCAAAAAAATTGTAAACAATATTTTTAATGAGCTGATTTTCTAGAACAGATTTTGTTTAAAGTAAAAAATATCTATCTTCAAATTTGTAATTTTTAAATGTTACAATTTTGCAAATTTCGAGTTTGCCGGATATGAAAACAGCTCCACTTTTTATACCATCCTTTGATACACACAAGAAAATTTAAAGAAAACATTTAGAGACGTTTTTCAGAAAAAAAATGTTTGAAAAAATTAAAAATTGCCTACATTTCACGCAAAATTACGCGAAAACTACTCAAAATTTTCGAAGATTTGTACATGACCTTACTTCAAAATATGTCTTTAAAGATAAATTTCATTAAGGAAAAAATTTCTAACATCCATATTTTAGTTGTAGGAAGACGCCGAAAAAATTGAACTTTGCAATTTTTGAAGAATCAGGGATTTTAACGAAAATGAGGCCTCCGCCATTCTCTTAAACGTCATTCACGCTATCCAACAACGAAATTCAATAAAAAAATTTGGACCTTTTTTGAAAATTCTGAAAATTATCCAGGGAGTTCAAGTACAGTACTCCCAACAATTAAAATATCGGTTTCAAATTCAAAGGGCTTGACTTCAGCCAGATGGATTGGGGAATACCAATTTTGGAGAAAATCGGCTGAACGGTTTAGGCGCCAGCGTTGACCTCACATGGTCAGACGAACGGACATATTGCCGTCAATCGATTTTTTTGGTTTCAAGAACCCACAAAACATGGATTCTGACTACACAACTTATTAGAGGAAGATATTTGTTACATATTTGAAACAGATTTATCCACTTTCTCGTTACCAGATCCCGGCAATAAGAATTTTTGGGTCGAAAATTCGTTGTTTCCGGCACACGATTACATACTTTCTCATGTTACGTACGCAAGAGCAAGACAGGAAAAATGCACCATAATTAGTATTACTCACCTGCAGGTAGGGGTCAGGGAAGTCGAACTCCTTCATGTAATGTTGGATCGTATCAAGGAGGCAGCGGACCGTCAGATTTCCATAGGCACTGCAATGAAGTTGAATTTTTCATGTAATACACATTCATTGCAGACGTAAACATTAAGCACGATGCTTCACTTTAAATTCAAATACAAATGCCCTTTCCTTCTGGTTGAGGTTTCCGGGCATGTAAACTGCTACAGTGCCTACCTCATTAATTCCAATAGCGCAGTGAATTCTTTATGGCAGAAGGTAGCGGTGTTCCTCCCCCACTGGAGGGTGAGATCGTTATACAAGTCGCTTTGCGGGGCATTTCTCCTCAGTTGACTCCCCCAGTGGAGCACTGCCCCAGCTAGGACTAAGCTCCCCATGTGTATAGTTGTGCAGTGCTTTTAACAGTAAATGTGTGTGTGTAATGGGACACGGCCAAGGAAAGATTACGCATGGCCCGTTTCTAGGTACTGCTTAAGGCATTCGTCTGGTGTTGATCTGAGAAACTACAGAAAACTACCGATCAGAGCAGCTAGCCAATAGAATTCTCCTTCAGACAGCGGCTTAATTGTGAAATCATTAGAGAGAGAAATATAATATTGTATTCTTCTTGTCATTATGTCAATATATGAGTAACCGATATCAGGACACTTCTAAATATTTTACCTTCGTAAATTTCTGACCTGCGAAGTTTGCACGGTTTTAACATAATGATTTTAAACTATTTTGGTGTAGAATCCAATTCAATTTGAATTTACTTCTTATACATAAAGTTCGAAATATACGAATACATATACAATTACTTTGTTTACATTGAGGTAATCGATAAAGCACAATTCAAAATTCAATTTAGGCATAACATCAGCTTCTAATATTTGATACTTAAATAGACCGTATATAAAATAGATAAATAACTTTATTTTTCCGATCATCTAGATAAAAAGATAATATTAAAAACTTAAAAGGTTATCTAAATCGGAAATAATAAATTAATTTTTCGACGAACAATTTAAGCGAAAAGAGACGCTTAAAAGATTCGCCGCGCCGCAGCGTGACGGCGGAACCAGGAGAGGCTGCGGTCGCCACACGAGAATTCGCAAGAGGCGGAACGGAGGCGCTCGCCACGCCTCAGCAAACGCTCGCAGCGACGTGCCAGCCACGAACCCTTTGCCCGCTCGGGGTATACAAAGGCCCCGCGGCAAGGAGGCGGCAGTTGGAGTGATACCATCGACCGAAGTAATAAGTTTTCTGGTGGCGACGATTGGACTGCGCACTCTGGACTTTTCTACGTGATAAATGGCGAATTTGCAAGGGTTTGGGGCACCTTTTCGGCTCTGGGTGTCTTAGCTAGTTTTTCGTACTTCTCCTGGAAATTCGGATAATTATTGCTTGCCTCTGGTACGATTTTGTGAAGTAAACTGTGAACAATAAGTTGTTTTACGAACTTCAGAGTTTTGCTCACTACAGCGAGCAAAGATGGCAACATCAAAATGCCACTACCTACCAGCTCTATCTCAATAAATGTAACGGCTTCAAAGGAAACGGTTATTGTTGGACTGCAAAATGGCTTCATCTGAATTTCTGGGAGAGCCATAGACGAACGAATCGGGTTGCCTACAAAATATGGCCACCGTTTCCTTGCTTGGCACAATGGAAAATTCTGAAAGAAATCGTTACATCACCGTAAGGATTATAGAATATTGAAGTTGTCAATGTTACCTTGTCTTAGGCGAACAGAAGATTGTTTTCTGTTGTAATTCGGGCGTTATACAATTTCAGCTAGTTTCCGTGCCAAACACCTCTTTCCACAGAATCTGCACAGCTGTAAGGTAGCCCTCGCAACAAACAGCCAAAAATTTAATTTTTTCAATGCAGCCAGAATGTGAATTACTACAACGCCTTTTAACTGACGAAGCGATCTTTTATGAAAATGCTCGTCTGAAAAATTCTCCAATTGACTCTGATGGAGTCATTTTAACAAATGCATTTAATTCCCAGATGTGGCAACAATGCGGGCCCTCTGTATCTGGCGCGATTTCGTGTGCATCTGTGAAAGCAGTTCCAACTTCAAAGCAGTTTGTCCTTCCCAAGAGTTTTAGACGTCTTCGCCTTTCTCTCTGGAAGCTGGCCCGCAGTTTTTACAAAAAAAAATCTTAAGTCCAACGCGGGACGTTTTAATGCATGCCCTTTGCTGTTCATTAGCGCCAAAGCATTATTATAAATGATAGAATTTCAAGTACGGCGCCAAATTTGAATTAATTTCGGCCGCCTATGTGCTAACGGTTATGAATGATATTCCAAAGACGGCGACGATCATGACGTAGACAATGTGAAGTTAATAACGAAATCATAGCAAACGATTTGCCTAATTGTTGGATGTATGATCAGAAGAATGGATTTTGAAGAACGTATGCCTGGTTATTAATATTTCCAAATTGAGTTGTACAATGTCAAGTTAGTTGGTACTTAATAATGGCACTTCAACAACTAAGGTTATTGGCGTCCGTGTCAAATTATTTTAAGAACACTATGCACTGTGACAGTGCTAAGCTAAAAGTTTTTTAAAAAATGCTAAATAAAATGTAAGTAAAAACTGAAAATGAACTCGTTCAATTATGAGGAGGATTTGGCAGAAAAGAACCAAACACTTTAAAATCTTCAACTAAAAGCCAAATACAGTTGACTTCGGTTATAGTGAACTTTTGGGAACTAACATTTTTGGTTCACTATATCTGAAGATGTCAAAATTAATCAGAATTTCTCCATAACGATTGATTTTATTAATATAGAGATACAGAGAAATACATCAACAGCACGAATTGCAAATTTCAATATGTTTATTTGTCTTTTAAAAATTAATTTCTTTTCAACAGTTTGCTTGGTATTTTTTTATTAGTAATTTCTCTAGATCCTTCTTCAGAGTTCGTGCTCTCTCTCTAATTGATTCTGCATTATTCTCTGCATCGAAGTATCGTGAAGCAGACATCACACCTTTCAATGCCTCTTGCACTGTTGGAACCGTCCTACTCTCTGAATGCCCTTTTACTCCCCCAATAACATTCGAGATTCTTTCAGCAGCGGGATGACGCAAGCGGTTAATGAAACTGATCGCTTTTCCTAGTGACACGACGGATATCGCCAGGCTGTGGCTGTCGCGTGCTTCCTGTAGCGTACGTAGAACTTAACGCGCTCTGTCCCGCGGAATATCAAGTAACAACAAGATTGATACTGAAGCAAGCAATCGCGCGTCGCCGCCGCCAGTTGTAACCCTTGCAGGACACGACCTTTGTTTCCGCAGTGACACTGAGTGGAATAAGGGCATCAGTAAGGTGCCCATTCGCGGTCCCGTACCCCAGGGGAGACTTCTATTACGGCCTCTGACCAACGACATTTTTTTCAAGTTGACTAGTGTTGGAATTTGTGGCACTGAAGCGATATATTCTTTTCCAGGAGGGAGTTAACTTTCAGGACGTTGTATTTCTTACATTCACTATACGCGAGGTTCAAGTTCACTATAACCGATCTCATGCTTATTTGTAATGTAAGTAAAACGGGTCCAGTGACTTCATTATAACCGAGGGTTCATTATATCCGAGTTCACTATAACCAGAGTCGACTGGAATTAGCATTGTCATCTTCTTTGCGATAAGGCTGAAGATGTTAGTCACTCGTAAAAAGCTAAAAAGTTTGCAGAAAGAAGATTTATTTCCAAATATCTCTGCTAGAGAGCTAATAAGGCGATGCCTTTGGCTGCTATCTCTTATCTTAGTACAGTGCAGGGACACATGTTCTATGGTAAGATTCACAGTTATCGCAAGTAGGGGGTGGGTTTCCGCGAGAAGATATCCATGGGATAAATGGCAGTGACCGATCCAAAGGCGAGTCAGAATTCGAGCCTCGGGCCGCGAGATGAGGAAGGCCAAGGCTTCATGGAATTCTTGCTTCTCGTGGGCTTAAAATCCGAGTTCCGTCACTCTGTTTGCAATGCACTGAGAATAGAGCGTTTGATAAAAGCATGGAGTCTTTCATGGGGACTGTAAGGTATCAAACTCTTTTCTTCGTGGCGAGCTTAGATGCCTGGTCAGCTATTTCATTCTTTCTATTACCACCTGGCCAAGAATCCAACAAAAAAAAAAAGCAATTTTTAACGACGAACCAATAAATGATAGATTTGGTTTTGGGATATTCACAGTCAGAGGGTCACAAGACGTGTAGAAAGAGCGGGACGTGAAGAGAGCTTTTAGAACCACTGCAGATCACTATTTTCCTTAACGACATAGATTCAACAAACTTAAGTGCCCCCAAGAGTGCATATTCCCCTGCAGTATAGTCGCGGGACGACGAGTCTCTATACGAAAACTCCGCGTGGCACTATGGTAATGGAAGGCACATTGAACTTTGCCTTTTTGGGAGGAACCTTCAGTGTACATGAAGTTATGACCAGAATACATGAATTTCATAGCCTTAAATTCCGTTAGAAATGTAAAAGGAAACAGGGTGACCGGCGATCTGTGTTTTTAGAATTCAAGGTTTTTTCCCGGTTTTCCAGGTCTGAGAAGATAAATTTTCCAGGTTCTCTTTCACACGCTCCAACATATTTTTACCTTCTACTGCTTACACAGTAGAGAGAAGGTTACGTAATGCTGCGGGAAAAAAACAATGAATTTTCAGCAGAAAAACTTATTGCCGGGTCATGTTAAAGAAGAAGTGGATAAATCCAGTAGCTAAATTTGGAAAAAAATCCTCAATAACGGTTTTAGACAGTAAACAACCCTAGCGGCTAAACCGTTCAGCCAATTTTCTTGAAAACAGATATTCCTTAATCGATCTGGCGATGTCGCGGCCCCTTACATTTGAAACCGATATTTAATTTTGGGGGGTACTTTACATGAAGCCCCTGGGACATTTTCAAAATTTTCAAAGAAACGCTCCATCGTTTTTTATTAAATTTTGTTGTGGATAGAGTCAAGACCGTTTAAGAAAACAGCGCAAGCCTCATGTTTATTGAAAACCCTGATTTTTGGAAAGTTGCATAAGTTCAACTTTTTCCGGTGTCTTCCTACAACTGCAATTATAATGATAAAGATTTTTCCCTTCATGGAATCTCTTCCTTAAAGATAGATTTTGAAATACGGTCATCGCTTAATAGTTTTTTTGCGTAATTTTGCGAAATATAAATTTAAATTTAAATTTTGTTTAAACATTTTTTTCTCAAAAACGGCATCAACAATTTTAATTCAATTTTCACCTCGAATAGCTTACAGGTAGTTTAAGAGTGCAGATCTCATGTTTGTTGAAAATTGCAAAAATTAAATTTTTTTTCACCGTCTTCCTACAACTACAATTATGAAGATATTTTTTCTTAGTGAAATGTGTTCATCAAAACAGACATTTAAATAATGCTGAGCATTTCTTTCAAATTTTGTGTCAAACATTGAAATTTTTTAAACAATTTTTCTTATAAAACAGCACAATTTTGTTTGATTAAATTTGGACCTTATATAGCGTTTATGGCGATTAAGAGAATGGTGCAGGTCTCATGTAGGCTAATAAGGTCAATTTTTCGTAAACTGAAAAAAATTCTGCGTCTTCTGAAAAACTGAATTTTGTTTAAACAATTTTTTTCAAAAACGGCATCAACAACTGAATTTTTCTGCGTCTTCTTATAATTTCAATTGTGAAGATACAATTGTATTTCATAATTAAATGTCCTCAAAAAATGATCTTTAAATAGGGTCATATTGAATTTTTCGAAAATATTCGTATTTTTTGTGTAATTTGGCATCATAGTCACACTTTCGAATTTCATGCGCTTCATGAACACAATTTGAGAGGTTTTTGGAAGTTATTTCTATTCTTATAAAAGAAAGTACATTGATGGAAGGTAATAACATTAACTTCGAACTAACAAACTTCTTCTTTACTTCAAGAAATTGTGATCGCTGTTAATGGTATGTTTCATTTGTAAAAGTTTGAAACGACTACTGTTCCTGGCTATCGAAATAAAAGCTGATATGCACCACTGGTGCTTCTTTTGAATTGATTGGGTATGGATTATATTAGCATTATTTCTAATACTTTACATGAAAGAAAAAATAAAAACATTGAGTACCATAAATTTGTACCAACATTTTAACTTTAACTGCGTTGCTTTGGGAAACAAGGCAGCGACGGAAGTAGGGTTTACTCGTATTTCCTGACGCGCAACTTCGTGAAGATCTCAGCATGTTCATTTTCTTCGTGCTCCATGACAATTCGGACACTGTCACTCTTCACATCCGTATAGACTCTAAGCAAAGACAGCTTCGTCTGCACTCTTCCTTAAAAGAAGTAAAAATTTCCGTTGAATATGATGGACGTTTCGATCGAAAAATAGCAGAGGTACCGCCGATGTCATCAAGACGATGTGCGATACTAATCGAAAGTCAAACTTACATGTATTGTGGTAATTGTATGTATTGAAGTAAAAAACTAGAATGGCACAAACTTTCTCGCAGCAATTTTTTCTAATTGCTTTAGTGTGGACTGGCTTCAAGATCTTGCTCCATTCTCTGACCAACTGCCATCTATCGTCACCGAAAGTACAATTTCTTTGCATTTTCTTAACGTTTCGGTTTCTTAATAGAACCGAAGAATTACTTCAAGAATATTAAAGGAAAGTATAAACTCGTACAAAATAGAAATTTTCATTAAAAAATTTGAAGCCATTTTTAAGAAAATAGCGTTTAAGCATTATTGTAAATGCGAAAGCTGAAGCTCTTTTTCATAGGAATCTCTTAAGTTTTCGAAAAACTTCATTTGAAGTCGTTTGAAGCTCTTCCACTCACAAATGCAATAATGTGTTCAAATTGATGGAAATGTGCATATTAACGTCGTAAGACATTAAAAAAAAATACATTTGTGTAATTTTTGAAAAAACAAAATGATACGCCAAAATAAACTTAACGTCGCCTTAAACAGTACAATAAGCACTATCGGAACAAATGAAGAAAAAAATTGGAGCCAATTTTGAGAAAATGGCATTTGAGCGTTTCTAAAAATGCGGAATTTAGAGCTCTTTTTCACAGAAACTGTTATGCTTTTGAGAAAATTTATTTAACATTATTTAAAGCACATGTACTCATAAATATAATACTGTGAAGAAACCGCCTCTAAAGTAAGTATTACTGACGTAAGAGAACTTAAAAAAATTGTGTAAATTTTGAAAAACAACAGAATAGATGGCGTTTATGTCATCGAATAGGGTTCGTTTCACACTAACAGTACCAAAAAATCGGAGCCGTTTTCGAGAAAATCTTATTTTTGTACTTTTGTAAAATTACAAATACTGCACGCAAACTACTAAAATGTACAAAAAAAATTACATGACCTTAATAAAAGTAGTATTTATGGACAGCAGTTTTAATTTGAAGGAAAAAGTCTCTATCTTCAATATTGTAGTTGTAAGAAGTTGCCGAAAAAAATCATACTTTTACAATTTCCGAAACTTCAGAGTTAATCCTGAAAATCGGACCTATGCCACCTTTAGAACAGTATATAACTATTCTTACAGGAAATTTAAAGAAAAAAAAATGGTGCCATTTTTGAGAAAATGTTGAAAATGTCACTAGGGCTTCATATAAAGTCCCCCCTCCAAAAAAAATTAATAAATGTTTTTCAAAATTGCTGAGCTTCGACTCTCGCAAAAACGACTTCAATTTGGAAAAAGTCCTACGCATTGTTTAGGCGCTAGGTTTGATTACGTAGGCTTCCGCGGCCGAAGTAAGTCTCTTGGCTGTCCGGGACAAGCCGCGTCGATTTGCTCAAATCAATTTGAGCAAATCGATGCGGCTTGTCCCGGACAGCCAAGAGACAGGCGCTAGGTTTGTTCACATACACCAGACTATGAACGGATGGACGAACATTTTGCTTTCAGTTGTTTATGGCATCAAAACCCACAAATCAGGGATTCTGGCTACACTACGTGTTAGAAAGATGTTTTCTCTTAATATAGCAACTTGTGTTTTGCACTTTTCGATACCAGAGCCCAGCAATGATTTTTTTCCGTCGAAAATCCGCCGTTTTTCCACGCAGCATTACTTAACTTTCACTATACTACGTATATTATTACTTCGTATATACGTACGTATACGAGAAAGTAAAAACTAATCGAAACTCGGCTATTTTCTCGGTCAGACGTTTGTTCCAACATTTACATCGCTCAGGGACATGCAACCCACAGGAACCCAAATAGGTGTTATGTGGTGCTAGGTACCTTACCCATGTTGATACATGAGGCAGTGTTTTTGATTTGATTTATTTGGTCAAAAAAAAAAAAAAAGTAAAATTGTGTATGACATATGGGGTGGATATGATTATCTGCGCTCCTTTTCTTGAGTACCAGAATCCCATCCCAACATTTTAACGATAATTAGTTGAAAGATTAATGAAAGTTAATAATATTTTTGCACTTTTTTCAATTTTCAATGTTTGAAGTTGGGTTATACGTGAGCACATCAATCTTCAATGTCATCACAATCTTCAAGGAAACTTGTGACACCTTTCATACATACTTTTATTTTAATACTCACCATTATCATGTACTGAGATGAATTATGCTTACTGAATACGATGCTGTATGTGAATTTGTGCTATATGTTGGGGGAAATCTGAAAATAACGAAAAATCCAGATTTTCAAATCAAATTCCCGTTTTTTCCAGGCTTTGTCAAATTCCAGTTTGTTTTCCCGGTTTACAAGGTTTTCAAGATTCGCTGGCCACCCTGGGAAAGTTGAGGGTTTAGGGAGTAGAGACAATCTACAGTCTTTTATGGACCAGAGAAGTTTCCAGGAGAAACAAGGTTTCGGGGAGGTTCATACTTAATATTAGTGATAGTATGATTATTGCATCCTCGTCTTGTACAGTACTCCTTTTTATTATTATTATTATTATTATTATTATTATTATTATTATTATTATTATTGGTAGAACTGATTAGTGCTGTGTACTTGTGTCGGCGTGTGCTCCTGTAATTTTCGAAGTTATCTGATGGTGCAACATCAACAATTAATACAAGGTATGTGGGACTCGATCACATTTAGTGCATAGATACAGCAGAAATAAACGTGGGCTCCGGCGACACACCGCAGATGTAATATCGCGGGGATACGCCACGTCCTTGAGGCAGACCTTGAAGCAGTCCTTCAGACCGCCATTTTGTATTTGTCTTCTCCGTGACGATGCCGGCAACTAGCGGAGAACCCGCGAAGGACGAAGCGCGCGCAGCGCTGTCCAGCGGCCAAGACGGGAACGAAGGCGAGAGCGCACAAGTCGAGGCGCGAAATATGAACCGGAGTGAGGGGGAACGAAACGCGAGAGACTCGTCGCTGCCCTAGCCCACGCTAGAGCAGCGAAGTAAAGAAGAGGAGGCCCTGTTAAATATGCAGAAGCTGGTAAAAATCATGCAGGACGCCGTATCCAAAAACACCGCGATGCTTATTAAAAACGGCCTCCTACAACTGGAAGAAATGCTAGAGAGCACACTAGAGCTGAGAAGCTTGAAGGAAAATACTGAACGTGGTGTCCACGTCTGTACAGAAGACCCTCGTGGCGCTGAAACCGTAGTTGGTCCCCAGATGACCGCTAAAGAAGCCGCAGACGATGTTCCCCAGGAAACTGAGGGACAAGAGAAGGAAGACTGGATTCTGATTCAGAAGAAAAAGAAGAAGACGAAAGGGCCCTCTCAGGGTAACAACGGAATGATGGTGCGCGAAAATAAGACAAAAAACCGCGACCAAACCAGAAGGAAGGGAGGCAAGAACCACCCTGAAGTAGTAATCGTCAAACCGGCTGAGGGAGTGCAATACGCCGAAGTGGTCTCCCAGCTGAAAGAGAAAGTTAACCCGGAGGACACGCAAACCGAGATTCGGGCAATCCGAAAGACCCGGTCGGGCGATGTGGTCATCGAATTGGGCAAAGATGCTCAAAACGGGAAATCTTTTAGGGAAGCGCTGACGGCCGCACTCGGAGAAACTGGATCGGTGAGGAGCGGCGTGCCGCGAATCACCCTCGAAATCCGGGACCTAGACGTCCTCACAACAAAAGAAGAAGTAGAGAACGCAGTAAGACAGGCGATCCCGCAGCTGAAAAGGGAAGCCCTCGTCTCCCTTTCGAAGGCTAACACCAAACAGCAGAAGTACGCTGTTGTGGAACTTGATGAGAGCGATGCCAAAACTCTCCTAAAGGCTGGGAAGATCAAAGTGGGATGGATCATCTGCAGTATACAACAACGGCTGACGGTTACTCGCTGCTATCGATGCCTGGGATATGGCCATTTCGCCCGAGAATGCACGGGGCCCAACAGAGAAGACATCTGCTATAGATGTGGCGAAAAGGGTCACAAAGCAGCAAACTGCAACGCCGCAGCGAAATGCATACTGTGTGCAAGCCAGGCAAACCCAAACCACTCGCATCGCACAGGTTCCGGAGCCTGCGCAGCATTCAGGGACGCCTTAAAGAAGACAAGGGGTGATTCGAGGAATAAATGGTGCGGGTTCTACAGGCGAATTTAAACCGAAGCAAGGCGGCAAATGACCTCCTCCGGCAAATTGCCTTCGAGAAAAAGGTCGACATCGTGCTGATCAGTGAACAGTACAACAACATGGACGAGCGACAATGGACAACCGACACTCTGGGCACCGCAGCAATTTGGAGACCTGAACCCCGCAACACGAACGTGGAAGGGCAGGGAGTCGGAGCAGGCTACGCCTGGATAAGATGCAAAGGTATCACTTTCGTCAGCTGCTACTTCACCCCAAACCAACGCATCAAAGACTTCGAAAAAAATCTTCACCATCTTGAAGATACCTTGCTGACCATGCAAGGCGAAGTCCTCGTCGCCGGAGATTTCAACGGCAAGGCCGTGGAGTGGGGAATGCCCTACACAAACACCAGAGGGAGACTCATCCTCGAAATGGCAGCGCGACTTAACCTAATCGTTCTGAACACGGGCAACAAAGCGACTTTCACGAGACCAGGCTGCACAGGGACCATCCCAGACATCTCACTGGCGACAGAAAAACTGGCCGCAAAAATCAAAGCGGTCTCGCTCGTGGCAAGCAGCACCCGGAAACACCGCACGACATGCAAAACTTGGAACACCGACAAAGTGGACGAGACAACATTTAAAACGGAACTCGACAAGACAAAAGACGCACTAGAAGAAGTGGCTAACCAGACGGACGACAGCAACTTGGACAAGCTAGTGGACAGAACGACCGAGGTGATCATACAAGCGTGTAACGCCTCGATGCCACGCAAAGCAAATCTCCCCAATCGAAGGCCCGTGTATTGGTGGAATGAGGAGATAGCAGACCTGAGGAGGGAATGCCTTCGTATCAAACGCCAAGTCCAGCGCGCCAAGAAGAACGCCAAGGCAAACGAGAAGACCGAGGCATATAAGCAGGCGAAGAAAAAACTAAGACAAGCCATTGCTAAAAGCAAAGCCACAAAATGGGAGGAGCGTGGATAAAGACCCTTGGGGACTAGGATACAAACTAGTCACCAAGAAACTAGAGTGCTGGCCCTTCGCCGGAGACCATGGACACAACCACCATGGACAACATAGTGAACACACTATTCCCAATGCACCCGGCAAAAATAAACAGAGTTTCGCATAAACAAGAGCGATATCCCCCTCTTCTCGAAGGAAGAGCTCCAAACAGCGGCAAGCTCCCTACAAAACAGAAAGGCTCCCGGGCCAGACGGAATACCAGCTGAGGCGCTGAAGATACTGGCAAACTCCCACCCACACCTCTTGCTGAATATGTACAATGCGTGCCTAAGGAGGCAAGTTCTGTTCAAGGTGGAAGAAGGCAAGGCTTGTACTAATCAAGGGTAAAGGACAGGAACACTCTCCACATCCTACAGACCACTGTGTATGCTCGACACAACCGGCAAACTCCTCGAAGCTCCTGAAACCCCGTATCCAGTCGGCAATCGACAAGGCAGGAGGCCTATCAGACACGCAGTATGGCTTCTCAAAAGGAAAATCAACCTTGGACGCCATAAGAAAAATAACAGACGCAGCAGCCAAAACGGAAGAGGGCAACCACTGGTCCAGACCGCTGTGCATGGTCGTCACTCTGGATGTGCGCAATGCATTCAACTCTGTGCGCTGGGACGATATCATGGAGGTTCTGGAAAACTTTGACGTACCGACCTACCTACTACGCATCCTGAGCAGCTACCTGACAGACAGACGTCTAATCTACGACACCGAGGACGGACAGAAGAGCAAGCGACTGACGGCAGGGGCGGCGCAAGGATCCATCCTAGGACCAGACCTCTGGAATGTAAACTATGACGCCATCCTCAAGCTGACAATGCCCGATGGCATCTTCCTTTAGGATACGCGGACGACCTGGCAGCAATCATCACTGCACGCACGCTAGAGGGCCTACAAATAAAACTGAACCAGACGATGAGACGAATACAGATATGGATGACAGACCACAAACTAGAACTGGCCATAAACAAAACGGAGATAACCCTTTTGACAAAACGCCGACTGGACCCCGTGGCAGTATGGAAATACAAGGGCACCGTATCCATGCGGCAAAAGTGTTAAATATCTCGGCTGACACTGGACCGTAAACTCACCTCCTGGGAACACATAAAAACGCATCACAAAAGGCCGCAAAAATTGTAACAGCCCTGGAGAGACTTATGGTCAACACAAAGGCCCAAAGCCCAATAAGCGTCGAACCCTGCTCTCCATAGCACAATCCATCATGCTACGGCGCAGAGATCTGGGCCAATGCGCTGAGGCACGAAAGGTACTCCAAACAACTGACATCCGTGCAGAGAAGAGGAGCCCTGAGAATAACAAGTGCGTATAGAACAGTTTCGGATGCCGCTAGCTTTGTGGTCGCGGGAGTAATCCCAATCGATCTACTGGCACAAGAACGCAAGGATCTATACAACACGAAACCTCTGGCAAACCCGACAGACGCCCGAAGAAAGGCAAGAAACGCACCCTTCGACAGTGGCAGAGAAGATGGGAGAACGAAGACAAAGGCAGGTGGACAGCCAGACTCATTCCCAAAGTTGAGCCCTGGACAACACGAAAACATGGCGAGACAGATTTTCATATCACCCAATTTCTCACGGGACATGGACACTTCCGAGCCTATCTACACCGGACGGCTAAAGTGGACAGACCAGACTGCACGTACTGCGGCCACGCTAAGGACGACGCCAGACACATTCTTCGAATGTGACAGATGCACGTATTAAAGCACGAGGTACAAACAAAGCTGGGAGACATCAATCCAGACAACGTGGTGGACAAGATGTTAAACAGCCGTGAAAATTGGATGACGATCGCAGACTACGTGACACGAATCTTGAGACAGAAGAAAAATGACGAGAAAACAATACACAAAACGGCTAACCGTAGAACAAACTAGACACACCAAACAAAACCGACACAAGACAAAATACGCCTGACAAACTACAAAAGACAGACGAGAAGCCTTTAGGCCAAGAACACGCCCCACTCTGATGAAATGCTGAAGAAGCGATACCGAGTGGACAAGGCCAAGAAGAAACAGGGTTTGTGTTTTTAGTGGGTGCAGAGCCTCACACTACCTAGGAAATGGCCACGGCTCCTAGGTGTCTGGTAGAGATTTTCACACCATCCCCAGGCCCCCAAAAAAAATTATTATTATTATTATTATTATTATTATTAGTAGTAGTAGTAGTAGTAGTAGTAGTAGTAGTAGTAGTAGTAGTAGTAGTAGTAGTAGTAGTAGTAGTAGTAGTAGTAGTAGTAGTATTTTTGTTGTAATTATTGTTATTTATCAACCATCGGGCTGAATTACAGTTCAAATAAACGTAGGTATGTATGTATGTATGTATGAATGAATGTCTTGCTTGTTCTTGACAAAGCAAAAAATGGCAAAGCCATCAACAAAGCAATGCTATCAGAGGCCCTTGTAATGTCGATGCAATGGCAAACAGTGTCACTGAGAATTGATCACTGAGGGACCCTATTTTCTAACTGATGACTGGAGGAATCTTTCGCACGGGCGAGTGCAGAGGAAAATTCATCCATAAAGAATGGTCTATCAAGTGTTGACGTATCACAAAAGAAGTGGAGATGTGTGTGGAAAGGGTGACGAGGTGGTTTATGGTTGATCTGTGCTTCTTGACACTACATTGAATGGGAGTAAGTAGATTTCTGTTCCAGGAGCCAGACCAGATGCATGTTCACCATTCGCTCTAAAAACTTGCAAACAGCTCGTGAGCGAGATTGGGCGGTAGGTAAGATTTTTTTAATGTTCTTTTCTTCTTTGGGAATTGGAATGATAATGGCTTCGGAATGGTAAGGATTCAATCCTAGGAACGGTAAGCTCCATCCAAATCCAGTTGAAGATGCGGAGGAAAGAACGTGCCTTCCATCCGGTAGATAATGCATTTGGTTATGTATGTGGTCTGGGCCTAGAGCAGAATCTTTCGCATGGGCGAGTGCGGAGGAAAATACATCCATAGAGAAAGGGGTGTTATATTCCTCCCGGGGACTCAAAAATCCATTCTACAATTCTCCATTCTTCTCTTCGTTTTCAAAAAGCCAGGAATAGTGTAAGGAACTGAATATTTTCTAGTAGTGAGAGACTAATTCCTCAACAATGTCTTCTGAAGATGTGAGATTTCCATATATCAGAAGTCATGAAACACACGGTGGAAATCCACCAATCTGTCGCGCCTTTCGCCATACTACTTTCGGGGTGGGGGTATGGCAAGAAAGTGAATAAATATACTCTCCAGGAAGCGACCTCACTTTCTTTGTTACTAATCTAGCTCTGGCCCGGGTTCTTTTAATAATTGATCAAATTTGCGGTGATGAGAAATCTAATGAGCCGCGCCAGTAACAGCTCCCGAACACGCACCTCGGTAGTCAAGTCGGCATTCCACCAAGGCGAAGAGGGGGTCGTGGCCGGCCAGCAGACTTCGGAATTGCAACGGAGGCTGCGCGAAGAAAGGCGGCGGAGAAATGTACCACCACGGCACTGATGCCATTTGAACAAAATTATCTGATATTTCTACAGTAACAGTAAGTTTCGTGCAAGAGCGTTGATTTAAAGGCAAAGGATTTAAAGACAGATCGGCGCGATAGATCCGCAGCGGGTGCGGCGCGGAGATAGACGCGACCGCGGATTTCGCGGGACCGTTCACACCGGAGCGTCAATTATGAGTCAGCGTTTGGTGACGGTTAGCAAGGTCGACCCAGAGGGGAGCAAAGGCTCCCGAACACGGGCGGACTTCCACGAAACTCGAGTTGCAGCGGAAGAAACGCGTCCGACTGAGTTACAAATTTTGTCGCCGATTAAACACTGTCAATCCGTTGCCGCGACGCTCGCGTGCCGCGCAGGTCTGAACGTGCTCATAAGGCAACACGTGACGCGAAACTTCCGCTGCGGCCAATCCGCGTAGGCTGCGGAGCTTCCGCGTTGGTCTGTGGGAACCTTAATATGGGAAATAACTCGGAGAACTTTATTCTTTGTTTGCTACTGCAGTGTTGTGAAGTTTTCAGGATAAACCTTTTATCATATGCAATTCCAACGTAATTTATTAGTGAGGTGCCCCATGATACATTCATTCCTGGTGTTGTTAGCTCTGATGGAGTTTGTGATGTACATACATTTTTGCCCCACATTTAATTTCTACTCTTAATCTCTACTCTCCAATTTTCTGTCCCACTTATGTAATCATCATGATGATTTTGGAAGTGAATTTTTTCTATTACGATACCGGAATTAGTAGAAAATAGAGCATTGTCATCGATGATAGAATTATAGTTGACAGAAATAACATGGCCAGAAATATTGAACAATTTTGGGGGGAGTACTGAGCCTTGCAGTACTCTAGGTTGTTAAGTTAATTTAACAATAAATATGCTGTTGGATATGAAACTTTTAATAATTTTACTTTCTCACAACTGCTTACGCACTAGTGAGAAAGTTATGTAATGTTGCGCGAAAAACGGTGAATTTTCAGCAGAAAACCTTTTATTACAGCGCTCTGGTAATGGAAAAGTGGATAAATCCAGTTGCTAAATTTAGAAAAAAATCCTCTAACACGTGGTGTAGACAGAATGTCTTTTGTTGGGCGAAAAATCGATTGACGGCAAAACATCTCTCTGGATTCAACAATTTTGGCGACTAAACCATTCAGCCGATTTTCTCCAAAATTGATATTTCCTCAATCTATCTGGGTGATGTCGCGGTCCCTTCAATTTGAAAATGATATCTTACTTTTGAGGGTTACTTTGCATGAAGCCCCTGGGGCATTTTCACAATTTAAAAAAAAATTGCTCCATCGGTTTTGATTAAATTTTGTTGTTGGATAATGTGAAGGAAGTTTAAGAGAACGGTGCAGGAAAGTAGTTGAAAACTGATTTTTCAACAGTAGCAAAATTTGAAATTTTTTTTCGGAGTCTTCCTACAACTAAAACATTGAAGATAATGTTTTTCCCTTAATGAAATCTGTTCCTTAAAGACTGATTTTGAAATGAGTCAGATTCTGGAGGGTTTTTGGAAATACCTTCTAAAGTCTGGACTCAGCTATACCTGAGTTTTGTTTATCAAAACTGGAAAGTTACTCTTCACTGACTTATGTTGTTTCTGAAATAAACCGTTCAAATAATGTCATGTTCAACTTTTCAATAACATAAGTAGTTTTTATGAAATTTTGGGTCAAACTTAGACAATTCTTATTTTTATTAAACCACGCTGTTCTTAATGAAGGATTACTCCTAAAGCTGCAAAGCTCCTCAAGGGGATTCGAGGCACATTGCATCAATGAAGGCACAACAAATTATAGAACAAAAAATAAACACATGATTGGTTATGTGGCCGCTGGGATTTTAGTGTTCAAGTATTCTATTTTAGTATTAAATGAATTGTTTATTGCTGGCTGTGGTTTAAACATTTCTTCCTAGTTTTCAGCTAAAATTTTGGTTCTAGGCCTATCGGAAAAAGCAATCTTATATAATCAAATATAATCTTAGTCTTATGGGGAGAATATTTATTTTATCTTTAAGGATCTCTAAGGAAAATAAGATTTAGCAATAGTGAGTGCGATGGAGAGGAGGAAGTGAATGTCTATGGTCTAAGTGCCTACCCATGGTACTAGAGCTAAGAAATAGGGAGTTTATATCCACCTCTAAGATAATTCACATTATTGCACTTACAAAGGTTGATGCTTTAAATAATGAAGACGGGAGACATATTTCTCTCGGAATTTGTGAGCACGTTCCTTAGCTGAAGGACTGTCTGGTTGGCTCTGTATGGCCCTCGCTACAAATTTGTCCACCGATTCTTCAAAGCACTGCAACCAATATTCCCTGGAAAACAAAAATCCATTTTTCTTGTGTATTATATATATATATATATATATATATATATATATATATATATATATATATATATATATATATATATATATATATATATATATATATATATATATATATAAGCAAAAATATGAAATGCATGTGTTTCATTTTTTCAAAAGATGTTTTTGAAGACTATTAATTTTCAAGATTTTTGAAGAAATGCTCATATCACTTAAATTAATTCAGTAAAACTTACTCAAAGCGAAATCACAAGGGTTCAATGTTGTTGTTTTTTTTTAAGAGAAGATTCCGCATTATGTAATGTGATACTTCATAATTTCTGTTTGGCTGTACCATGATTTATGTTCACATTAGACAGATTTCTGCATTATACACATTCCACATTGAGCAAGTTTTACTGTATTTTGTAATTGCTTTATGATAAAAATTGAATATTTTGCAACGTTAAAGAACAAAAGATGCTCTTTTATTTAATGTCCTAGTTGAATTCAATAAAATACTTAAAAAGCATTTTTTAATTACTTTATTTAATTTTTTTAAATTTCTTCCTTAATCTGACAATTTTAAACATTTGAAAAAAATACCATTGCATTCACTGAAGTGTTTTACATTTGTTACAAAATGGGACATTGATAGAATTCTAAAAATTAACCACAATAGAAATTTCTATTCGCTGTTCTGCTGCAGTTTCTGTTAGAGCGTCAACTGCAAGCACATTCCAATCAGCAGTACACATTAATTACCATTGATATACGATCACAGAGTAATAAACAGAAATATTCTTTCACATCTTTCAACATTCTCGACCAGTTCTTATGACCATCAATGATTAATTTCAAATTCAAAAGTACCATGCATACTAAATTTAGTATTAAATAAACCAAAAGTCGATGTGATTCAGTTAATTAAACTGACATTTCTTTTGTTTCATTTTAGAGAGAATATCCTTTTAAACTTCTTCAAAAAGAAATAAAACTGTGTATTATCTATGTGCTTTCCACAGGTGTTTTATTTTCATAAAATTGCCGCCAGGTCTCTAAGTTGCCTTCTGTGTTGCTAAAAAATGTAAAAGGTATTGTTCTTCACATTATCAGCCAAATCAAGTAAATTCCTGGGAAAATTAATAGGTTTCTGACAGGGTTGAACACTAGCTTTCATTAATAATATTTTAGTTCTTCCCCACACTCTGTCTTAAGTTCCCATTTTACTTTCTCCCTACTGCTTACGCAGTATAAAGTATTGTAATGCTGTGGAAAAAACAGTGAATTTTCAACAGAAAACCCTTATGCTGTGTCCTGCTGACCAAAAAGAGGATAAATATTGTTCCAATATATATACTAAATTTGCTTTCTCTAACACGCTCTGTAGTTCGAATCCGTGTTTTGTGAGTCCTTGATACCAAAAAATTGATTGACAGTAAAAGTCTGTCTGTGTGTCTGTGGTCAACACTAGCGTTTAAATCATTTAGTGGAATTTCTCCAAAATCCATATTGTTGAATCGATCTGGCTGATGTCACAGTCCTTTGAATTTGAACCGATATTTTAATTTAGGGGTTCTTTTGTATGAAGGCATTTTCAAAATTTTCAAAACCATGGCACTTAATTTTCGATTACTTTTTGTGGTCAAATTGCGTAAAGGATGCTTAAGAGAATGGTGCAGGTCTCATTTCCGTTAAAATATCTGATTTTTCAAACATTGGAAAAGTTTAATTTTTTTCAGCATCTTCCTACAATTAAAATATTATAATGGAATATAATTCTTTATAGCAAAGAAATGTAGCAAAGAACAGTAAAGAAAGTAGTGCTGGTCCCATTTTCGGTTCACTCTTTGCATTTTCGAAAAGGGGATAGAAATTCAAAACGGTAAATTTGAATTTCCCGTGCTTCATTTAAGGCGGTGTGGTAACATTGCAATTTGATTAGCAAGCAGATAAATTTCAGACATAACTGTTATTTATGTAAAAAAGGAAATGATAAATATTGTATGATAATAATCGTAAACATATTATTGGGTGTTAAATTTTTTTTTTTGATATAATTACACTAATCATTGGAAACTTATGTAGTATTTGCCACAAGTTATTTACACATCTGTGAATTACATAAAGTGAAAGGACAAGCTAGAAGTGGATAATATTTAACTGCTGTATCTACAAATTCGTTTATAGATACAATATTGTTATTTGTTCATTTACTATTTCATATTTTAACTATTTCAAAAACAAAATTGGAACTGTTATTGAAGGCGAATTGGCAGCAAAAATGAAATGTTTGAACGCGCTTGATGTTACCAACCTCTTGCAACAATGAGTTTGTTTGATGCGTCATTTTGCAAAGTAGCATCACAGTGGATTCAAAATTCTTCGATTTCATCCCATTGTTGTCAGTCGTGATGATTGAATGATGTAGATAAGGTGTTCAGGAAAGGAAATAGATTGAAGGAAGGTAATAAGTTTAACTTGTAACTAATAAAAACATTTTTTTACTGTACGATGTTTTGATCGCTAATTATGGTATTCAAGTTTACTTCAATGTAATCAAAGCAGGCTTGTGTTAAATTATTCTTGCTTATCTGGATTATGTTCGGCAAATAATGTAACAGGAAAATTTATTCCTGCTTCATTCATAAATGTACTTCATTCATAAAATCACTGCTGCTCCTATCAAAATGTATGAAGATATGCATCACAGGCCCTTTGTTTGAATTGGTTGAAATGAATGTTTTCAAGTAATATCTGATAAGTTAGCAGCACAGAAATTGCAATATTTAAGTATTACATAAGTTTTTTCAATAATGCAAGAAAGTATGTGATGTTGTAGCTCCACTAGTTATAAGATGTGAAGCAAAAAAATCCCATTCATAGGACAATTTTGCTGAATGGTTTAGACACTAGTGTTGACCACAAACAGACAGGCAGACATTTTGCCGTGGTTTAACACCCTAGAACGCTTTGTTCTGAGTTATTTAACTATATAGATTTCAACAATGCTGCTCAAGTGTTGCGGGATGCATTTGCCATTAATATTTAGCTGCTTCCTTTTTTTACAAATCTTTCATATTTTAAACCTGGGAGTGCCTGCAATGTATCTCTCAGATATAGCTGCAACTTTTTGTAAATGCGAATGATCTGAAAGGCCATTTAAAGAAATACATATTTTATATATGTCCCTTAATGCAATTGTTAATGAATCGTATACTGTAGAATTCTTGTCTCAATAGTTATGATGAGAAAGGTAAAAAATTGACAAGTACATGCAAAAATCATTAAACATCATATTATCATATTAAATACAATTTTCCCTCAAATTATTTTGGCATGTTCAAAAAATATATATGTATATTTGACTTTTTCAAAAAATGTTTAGAAAGGCTTTACTTTTTTTCTATTTTGCAAGGTTTCCCATTTTTTCATTTCCCCACAAACGTCTCCTGCACATCATCTTTCTCTTTGGTAAGGAATTGTGACAGTCGATTGTAGATAAGGCAAATTATTACATTTTCTGAATAGACACTTTTCGTAGACACTGTTTAAAGTAATCCCATGATACAACCGCGCAGGCCAGGAGCTCACAGTGTACTGGCGCCATTGCACCCAACGTATATATCAGATACTGCACAGCGCAGCGATCAACTTTGAACATGCTCACGAGAAATGGTTCAGCGAAAGGATACAAATAAAAGACCAGGTGGTCTCAGAAAAGTACAATGAAGGAATACATGAAATATCAAATGACTAATGCGTCACAATAATTCAGGAACATAAAACTGCCATTGCTTGGATCTCACAGATCTATTATGAGCACTTCCGGGTGAAAGTCAAAGTGCAATTTGTCACGTCTCCGTGAAATTCTTTCTTTAGACTTCGTTTATAAAGATTGGTTGTATGTGAGAGCCGCAAAAGTCATCTATGCAAAAGAAAAAATATTGCTGGAAGTGTCGTCCCCTTCACATAAAAAGCAGTTTTTAATACGAGGCTCTAATTCGACTCGGTGCATACACACTTTCCTTGCCTTTCTGGCATTTTTATGCTCCACATTCAGCTGAACCCAATACTTTTTTAAAGACTTCTCTCTGTTTCCTTGATAAAAATGTTCTATATGCGTAGATAGTTACAGCAAAAAATACACGTTTTTCATTCCCAAAAGGTTTCATATGATTGCACAATATCGTTCACAATACGACACACATCACCGGTTTTGCTGAGTGTTCGCACCACTCAGAGCTTATGTTTGGAACTTTGAAGGTGTTACAGATCATGCTGTGGAGGTAGCTGCAGATCACATCATGCCATTTCAGATATTTGGACTTGGCAGTATGTCTTATGCAGGCATAATAGAATGTAAACTTTTCTGTTTTCTTTCAGTTCATGGCTCGAATTTGTTGGTCAGTCCAGCTTATCAGGCCAATGCTCTTCTCAATTACGTGAACAACTGAAGTACATACTGCTAAAGTTTTATTCTTTGAGTTCAGAGCAGACTGCTGAACTACTTTCTCTATTACCCTTCAGATATTTACAATTCTCTCCTTCACTGTGTTGTTCCAAATTGCACATTCTTCCAAGCCTATGTATTTGAAGAATGTAATAATTATAGTATAATATGACATTTTTGAAGAGTGATTTAAAATATTTTAATTAATATTTAATATTCATTTACTACAATAATGCTAACGTTTTTTTAAAATAGAGGTGTTAGCTGCACCGCATCCTGATACAAAATTATCACTGGCCATTCGCTTGCAAGCCTATGGTTGAGGAGAAATATTCGGGCAAGGCTCACCCATGGACAACATTTGTTTAGTTCCTCTAGGAGCGAAAGAACTTGGTCTGTTACTTTTACAAGCAATGTTCCATCGCAGTTCCCATGGAGTTTAGAAGAATCACCAGAGCACTTAAGTCATTCACTTCTACATACATGTCCAAACTGTCTTCTTGGATGTAAAATTTGACAGCTTTTGATATATCATTATCAATTGTCAATATCATTAATGAAAACAGGGGAAAAAATAATCATAATTTAATATAAATCTGAAGCCAGATTATTAAACTAGTTTGAATTATTTTACAAATAAATAAATGGAGACACAAGGGAAAATTAAGTTTATTTTACAAAATCCCATTATTCTATTGTTTCCTATGTACCTGGCTTCGGCATCTTGGGAAAGATCCACTGTGTCTGGGATGTAGCTTGCAGGATCATGGAGCAGAGGGCAGTATGTAAGAGCAGATTCCCATCGATCAATTTCTAGTTGATCAACTGGCACGCCCTGTGGTGAAAGAACCTGTGAAGGCACAGGGCTGCGCAACCCAGAACTGCCAGCATAGTTCTCCAACCAAGAGTACTTGTCTGCATCTAAAATAAAATCAATTACTAGTAAGTGATATATGAAGTTATATTGAAGAGGTAAGTTATTTAATATCTAACTTCTGCAGTATATATGCTACGAAAAAGTACAAAATACAGCTAATTTTAGGAGTCTGTGAAACTGAACATGAGCTAGACAGAATGGATAAAGCTTTATGACATTTTTTATTACAAGACCAAAGCAGTTCAATTGATGACCGCAGACGGTGAAGATTAACTTCAAAGACCAATTTACAACAAATTCATTATGGACAAAGAAGTAACATATGATTCTTTGTTAAGGTATGTTGCTGCTGCCTCAATGAATGCGCACATTTCTCTACTTACGTTTTGGGAAACAAGACAGAGTTTAAAGCTTGAACAGGTTGAACCACAATTTACTCGAAGCTTATCAAAAATTAAAAATGATTCAGCAAAAATTCTTCCAGGTTGTGATTCAATAAGCGTTCAAGGGTGAAACGTTTTGTCCACGACTGCGATGGACATCTTCAGTGGTCTCGGGCAAATTGGAAGTTCTAATACTGTGCTCCCTGATGATTTTACTATGTTGCAGGGATAGCAATGTCATACTAAATTTATGCTAGAAACAAATTTTTCTCTGATGTCATCTATGACCACATGGAGAAAGCTCTGCTCTTGGAGCAGCTACTACAGACTCGCCATGAAATTGCCTCTATGGACTTTTCCTACAGATCTGTAATCGGGGGAAAACTGGAGAGAAAAATAACTTGGTGTCAGTTGCCAGCCAGCCACCATCACAGACACTTCGCCCAACACCCCGCAGACCCTGAAGACGTCAACCGCATTTGTGGATGAAACATTGACCCATCAGCGTCTATTAGATCACAGCCTTCCATCAAGGAAGAAACCTAATAATGTCTCTGGCCGTGAAAGCCTTCCATGCTATATAAAATGATGACTGTCTTCGATCGAATGCAATTTGACAGCAAAAATCTGACAGTCGCTCCATCAGTCACATCAGGACAGGTCAGTCAGTCTGCAGTCAACGCCAGCGCCTAAACCGCTCTGAAGATTTTCTCCAAAATGTATATTCCCCCAAAGAACTCGTGGCCCTCCGAGTTTGAAACAGATACTTTGATTGTATGGGAAACTTTACATGACACCTGAAAAACAAATTCAAAAGTTTCTCAAAAATGTCTCCAAATTTGTTGAATAAATTTTGTTCTCGAATAGGGAAATGTACTCTTCAAAAATGGCGTGGGACTCGTTCTTTATGACATCTCTCATTTTTCAAAACTTGCAACAGTTCAAAATATTTTCAGTGTTTTCCTACAACTACAATATTGAAGATAGATTTTTTTTCTTAATTAAACTTGTACAAAGGCAGATCTCGAAATCATGTTATATAAGGTATTTCGAAAACGAATATTTTCAGGTTATTTTGCGAGAAACAGAAGCAATTTTGAAATAATTATTTTCCCGAAAATGGTTCTAATTTTTTTCTTTATTTTTTCCTCAAATGTGGAAAAGAATGGTAAAAAAGAGTGGTGCTGGTCGTATTTTCGCTAAACTCTAAAGTTTTGCAAATTTCAAAAGTTCAAAATTATTTTGGTACCCTTCAAAAACTACAATATCTATTACATTACTTGTTGCACTACAGAATGGCACAAACTTTCTCGCATTAGTTTGTTTTCCAATTTCTTTGGTATGGGCTAGCTCTTCGGACTTCCCACGTTCTTGCCAACTGCCACCTATAGACACCCAAATTACATTTTCTCCCCTCAAATTTTCTATTCTAATGGTAGAACTGAAATATTACTTTAAGAAGAGTAAACAAGAGTAAAACCTCCTCCTACATGACAATTTTCCTTGACAAATTTGGAGCAGTTTTAAAGAAAATATCATTTAAGCATTACTATAAATGCGATTACTATAAATTGCTCTTTATCACAGCAAACTTTTGAGTTTTCGAAAAACTTCCTCTCACAAATGCAATACTGTATGCAAATCGCCGGAGATGTAAACTGACATTTCAGACATAATATCTGTCACACATAGTTAATGCCTTACTTTAGGTGGCGAGACTCAGGCCATCAGGCCCGCTCTTCCGTCTGACCACAAAAATTTTGCTACACTCCTTTAACCATCTAATCGAGAAAGAAGGTATTAGTCGGGCGATGTATCAGGCGATTTGAATTCAGCTCAGAGGCTTCTTTTACTCTTGTAGTTCTTTTAAGTGGAGTAAATCTACATGGAACAGCCGGCTTTACTTCCCCTCTGAAGAAAGGCATATGAAGATTGTTTTCACGCTTAAAAATCCTTAGCTTTGATTGGGTTTGGACCTGATCAACAGCCCATATAAGATCCCGATACACTGTTATAACACCAAACCTGCATAGTACAGTCGATAATGTTATTTTATTCTACTGAAATGCTTTTGATGTAAATAAATCGTTTCAGTAACATTAGTATTTAATCACTTTTCATTTACAATTATTTAAGAATTTAAAAAAAAAACTACATTAGAGAGACCATTACTAATTTTGGGCAATTTCAGAATATAAAGGAAAATTCGGTTAAATTTTAAAATCATTTTATGATCTTTAAAATTGAACAAAACTATTTTTTCACTAAGAACAACCATTAAAAGTTATTAAGCAAAAAAACAAAAAATGCCGAATCTTTTGTTGTTTTCTTAGCTACGAAAACATTTCCCTAAGTACTTTGAGGTGGTAAGGGTTTTCTTACTATTAACAATATAAACAAAATAAAAAATAAAATCTTCTACCTCACCTTTTGCAATGGCTCCCCATCGACTGCACTAGCACATAAGATGCGCGTTGATTTTATGAGTTTATACTGACTCAAGCACCCCCCTGAACAGAAGCTTTAAGCAATCCGTTGCACCCTCAAGTATTAAGCGCGCTTTGCTGCATATTTTGCCCCTGAGAAAATTGTCTCAGAAGTAAATGAAATTTCTCCCAGTGTTGTAGCGAATGGATGACCAAACTTGAGGGAAAACATTTTAACATTAAGTTACTTGACATCTATGTCCAAACCAGGTCATAGAACAAACCCACACTCGCAAGAAAGTCTTTAATTTATTAAAATGTTAGCAGAGAGCAACATAAAACGTGATTAACAATTACGTGACCATTAGCGTGTGACGTGCAATACTCTGGCAATAGCAAAGCACCGCCAGGTTCACTAGTTGAGAATAAAATTGGTTTTCTTAATGAAATCCATTCATCCAGAATTGATCAAACAAGGACATTTACAATTTTTTTGGAAAATTTGAGTAGTTTTTACGTAACTAGGGTAAAACGGTAATTTCTGAAACATGTTAACTCAGAAACGTCTCGATTTTTTTGTTACAATATTCCTCAACGAACATTAAAGAAAGTGGTGGTGATTCCATTTTCAGCGAACTTAATTTTCGAAAATTGCAAACAACCAAACTATTGGTGTTACAGAATGGCGGTGATCATGAGACTTATTTACTCAGAAGTTTGGAGACAAATTCTCACCTTGCACTCTCCGAACATCACGCCCAAGTACCTCTTAGGTGTAGGTAATGAGTAGAATAGATTTCATTCATTTACGTAGATATATAAAAAGGGTCCAAAAACTTAAACTTTTTTAATTTTCGCATATGTGAGCAGGCGGACGTGGACAGACACAAGTTAAAAACACAACAATTTTTCAGTTTCAAGGGAACCCAACATGCGTTTCTGTTAACACCTTGACATCAATTTTCAGCAGCATTACATATTTTCTCTATACTACATATAGGAGAAAGTTGGCTAACAGAATGACAAACAATATTTTATAAGAAATGTCTATGAAATGAATGAAAGCACTTACCGCATTCTTCCGCCCCCTTGAGGAAGGCCCCAATGGCGCCCAGGTAGCCCTCATGCCGCAGGAACAGTGCCTTCACTTGGCCCCGACTCCAGTAGTTGATGGAGAAGGACACTGTGTGCATGCTCAGCGGGTGGTTCCGCAAGAAATATCCGCCAAAGTAGACTGTGTTCAGTTTGTGCATCATAGCATATAGGCAAGCGATTTGACCTACATCGTTACTTATTGTGAAGAGCAAGCTGCGAGCCACATCTGCTTCTGAGAACTGTGTTGCTGCAAACAACAAGCCCAGTGATTCGTATTATTTGCTTACAAGACAAAAGAAAACACACGAAAACTATTCCAAAACTTCCAATTAAAAGTTTTGACAAAGAAAAATCTTTGTCAAAACTTAAAATAATATTTTACTAGGCGTGGTTTAAAGTAAGTACAAAAATTATTTAACATGAAAGAACATTTTTAAACTACTTTTCTACATTCACAATATGCCCTGTTTTAATTTCCGAAGCGCATTCAGAACTCGCTAAATAACGTGAGTTCGGAAAGAGTTCACGACTTCCAGGAATTGCTAAACCGATTTGGCCAGGCGAGTTCGTCGTGGAAAGAACCGCAAAATATGCAACCGTATTTTGACCACCACTGGCAGTGGGATGACCAGCTAATGAAACTAAGAATAAACTTCTTTCTGAAATTGGCATGACAGCCCACGTATGGGCCATGCCCTACCAGCAGCATCCTGCCCTTGCAGTCATGGATTAAGGGGGTACATGTGGTTAGCATGAAGACATCCCCATGCCTTACTCTAGTCTTTTCAATCTAAGAAGTGAGTTTTCTCATTGTCATACAGCAACATATACTGGGACATTGTAAGGAAAATGCACATTATAATCTTGCCCGACTGGAAATCAAACCTGGGGTCATGTCATGGAAAGCGAGCATGCTGACCAATAAGCTAAACCGCGAGAGCAAGAATAAGCTTAAGGGGACAAAATAATTTTGATCGCTCTAACTGTACTCTGCTTGAAAACAAATGTATGTCCTCTCTTTGCTGTAAGCGAAGTAAAGTGCTGTGATAATTGGGTCAAATCAAAATGATTTTTTTTCAGCATCAAACACTATATGATTCCTTGCACATCAGATTTAAATCTTTCACTAGGAAAATCCCTGGTAAGGGGTTTTGCAGGTTTTTGAAACCTAGCAGCTAAAACAAGGTGGCAGGTGGAAGAACTGGCTGCTGTCAGTAACAATGGGAAGGCACATTATGAATGTAAATATTCTGATATTTAAGCAAATTATCAGCACGTTTGATGTTTTGGACATGTATGACACAACAAGTATTAGTGAAATAAGTGTGTTATAAGTAGGGCCCGGATAATTATGTACTTACATGTTTCCCTAAGTTTACTCTCAAGTCAAATCAACCATATATTTACATTTCATATTGGTTAGTGCCTAAAAATGTTGACTTGTACTACATATATTTACATATTACTGAATATTCCAATTTTGCTGCAATTTTTTGTATATTTCTTCATTTATCCTATAAGATGTTGATAAGAAATCTTCCAGACAAACAATTCAGCATTGTTGAACATTTTTTTCTGCAGCCGAAGAACAGATTACTGTTCAGGAAGAAAGTTAGTGAAAGTGTTATGATCAGCTAGCGATATCCTGTGCCATTTCACATCTTTCAGAAGTCTCCCTGAACCTTCACACAATTTGCCAGACACGAGATCACACATCAATATAGCTCAGGAGGCGCCATTGAAGTTTTTCTTTTCCTGTTTGTCACACTGAGCCTCCTTGATTTGCACTGTTGGTTTTGGACAAGAAAATGACAGAAAATAATTAATGGCAATTTGATTAAAACCTATGGAGCAGTGGTAACAAGGGGTATTTGGCACAGACTAAGTACACTGTAACTTTTCAGAGCACTCTAGTAAAAGCTTTTTGGGTAAGAGCATCATTAAAGCAAGTGGAATTTGTGCGATCTAAGAGTCAATTGGTATATGAACCAGCATTGTTTTTATTCCTTAATCCTTGAGGAGCATTGAACAGTGACATTAAGGATTCAGTTTTTTTAAAATACATATTAATTGACATTTTACATAAAAATGCGATGGGGGAGCATCAATTTTAGTGAAAATCATCTGAGCTGTTTAGGCACTACTGTTGCATACAGAATGATGAACACATGGTTTGCTTTTTGCCCATTTCCCAGTATCAAGGAGCCACAAATGTTAATTCTGATTGCTAACTGTGTTACAGGAAGATTTACCCACTTTTGCTGTTTCAAGGCCCCAGAATTTGAGTTTTTCTGTTGAAAAATTCCAGTTTTTGCCACAGCATTTCAATTCTTTACCTATACCATGTAAGTAGTATGCGAAAAAGATGCTTGAATCATTGTTGTAAGTATGAAAAGACTAAGAACTCGCCTGCAGTCACTTAATTCACAAAATCATGATTAAACAAAATGTTTTCCAAAAAAAAAAAAAACTCTCATATAACACTGCAATAAATTAAATATTCAGTCCGTTAAAAGTCTTCACAGGCATTTTCCCTCCTTCACATGTATCCCTCTTTTCAACAAGTGACTTCGTATGTAATATTCTAAAAATAAGTTCAGTTTTGTCTCCACCGAAAATGTTTCTTGCTTCGTTTTCTTCAATGATTTTTGGAATTTTCACTTTTCATTCTTCTAGTTTTTATATCAACATCTTTCGCCTTACCACAAACTTGATTAAAAACAATATTGTGATGCAATGTTAAACTCTCAAGCCTGCCATTGAATGCTTTAAATTCATTTTTCCTAATTTCTGAGATACTTCACTTGCTTCTGCTTGAATCATTGACCCAGAAATTGGCATCCCATTAGCTCTAGCACATACAAACCATACCACAATGATCATGTTAATTTCCTCAAAGAAAGATGTTTTACTTAGTCACTTTCTCTTTCCAGGAGTTCCTTTTAACCACAACAAAAAAAGGCAACAAAAATGAAATTCAAAATTATCAATCAATTTCTCTGTTGCAAGTTTTTCAAAAACGTTACAGACTTTTTTACTCACGATTTAATTGATTGATTGATTGATTTTTTCATGTTTCCGGGCGCGTCAACTGCTCTGGTCATTAGTCCCGTTCGTGTTGTGCATGTTTTTCTCGGGAGATGACGGTGATCTTCCCCCGCTGGATGGCGAGATCCGGCGCTGACCTACCGTCGGCTAGTGGGGTTTCCCCCTAACCAGAACTCTCCCACCAGCGAGGCACCGCCCCAGACGGGACAAGCTCTAATCTCCCGACCGGTCCCCCGGGATATGTGGTAGTGTAGTGCATGTTAGTGTAAGTGTGTGTGTAAGGGCAGAGAATAGGACAAGGAATGGGAAGGACAGATCGCGCGGTCCGTGGCCCGTTTGATAGGGTACTGCTCCGGCATTCGCCTGGTGTTGATCAGAGAAACCACGGAAAACTACCGATCAGAGCAGCCGGTCGCTAGAATTCTCATCCAGACAGCGAATGAATTCAGCCTAGCTGAAAAGCTAGTGTCGAAAATCCTGCCGCCGTCAGGACTCGAACCTAGGACCTCCCGGTCAGAGGCGCTGCAGTGACGTCAGTTGATGCACTGAGCTACCGCTCCCAGTCTCACGATTGAAAATCATACTCAGTAAACAGGAGGCGTTTTCAGATTACCACAATGGATTTAGAAAATCAAAGTCTACGGAAATAGCCATATTTTCTTCTAGTTTCCTTGTTTCTTTGAGCTAATGCTGAGATGGCCTCTTGATTTGCTTCTGAACATTATTGTAATTTCACTATCTGTGCACATCTTCAAGAGTTCAGTGGAAAATATGGTTACTCAAATTATCATTCTTCTTGATGTTGTGGCAGGAAATCAGTTCCTTCATGTAGGGCATGATGAGGGAGAAGAGCTCAAATCTATAGCCCTTGCAAATAGTTTTTATTCACCGGAACGAATATTTTCTTATCAATTTTTGCCAAAAACACTCATTTCCTTCAGTACTCAGAATAATTCAACTAGTTTAGGGAAGGGATCTATGATTTAAGAAAAAATGCACAGAATTCACTTCTCCCTGTAGGACATCACATAGTTTTTAACTGTTTATGATGTTATATAAATAATTAAATAAAACCCCTCATTCTTGTCTTTTGTCTTTGTTTTTTAAAGTGTCACTTAAGTTTTCCTGATTTTAAATTTCTTTATCAAAACCTTGACAGAAGAGTTTCTGCATTCATGTTCTTCGTTTAGTCTAATTTTCTCACTAGAAGTTAACATTTTCAATTTGCTGCCTAATCATAAAGACTTGATTTTCAACTCTGCAACTTAACGAACCACACAGTAAATGTTTACAACCACTGAACCTAAAGCAGGCATTACAAGAAATGAGGAAGGATCACTCTTTGTGATCTTAATAGCACTGATTTTCACATGGGCTTGTGAAGGTCAGTGCTATTACAAATAAACAGTGGCTTTCCCATGAGCGGCTTGGGAAATACAATGTGAGAAAGAGGACAGCTGAGAAAGCGAATGAATGAGCACAACTGAGAATCTTGGGATTCGATGTCTCATCCCATGCAAGACAATGTTTAATTTAAAAAAAAAATTGTTTTCCATTTATTCAGAATTTTTAATACTGTTATCCTAAAAATTCCTTTCCGTTTTCACGTTCAGCAAGTTTCTGGCTTATCCAGTGTACTTTGAATTGAAAAATGACCCGTTCTGAGATTTTTCCGGTGAAAGCAAGTTTCTGCCTGCGTTTATGTTGGAGCAGCGATAAACGATGAGAGGGTCGAGAGAGTAGGTGTTGCGAAATCGCAGCGCTGCTGTGTTCATGTCGGAGCAGTGCGAAGCAGCGCCACTCCGAATCCACCAGAGACATCTACAGGACATTCGGCGAAACTAACTTGTCAATTCAATACCAACGTTGTGTAAATCACCCGCCATATTTACTTCAATTGGCTTAGGAACTTTGGTTACCGTTTAAGTTGAAGCGCAGTAGGAGTCAATCCTCAACATCATTCCCCTATGCAATGGAAACATTACACCTTAAGTATTTTTCTTGGCTGGATATTGGCATGCTTGGTGAGAGAGATGTGACTTCGCAGTCTGCAACATGCAGCAAGCAGCTGTGTGCAGCCCGCGAGAGAGTTAGTCCTAGAGCGTACGTATTTCGAAGTTTTTATACTGCGAGCGAATTTAATAGTGATTTCTTTTGATTATGTATTGTTATTTCATATTTTTCTTGGCGTTTTCATCGATGCGTCGTCATTTGACGAAAACTCTTCAATGAATGTGATGAGAATTTTAGAAAGTCAGACACGTACTAAAGTGATATCCTGCCTGAAGTTGCGATGATTATAGAGGTAAGCTGCCATGGCTACAATAATGAGTGTTGCACATTAGTGTTTATGGAAAATTAAGTGTCATACATATAAACATATTTACATTGTTAAAGAGAAACATGTATATTTCAGCAGGGTTATAATTATAGTATACCATTTAGTGATTGATTTCATTTGAGGAACTCAATGGCCTTTCCTTTTCTTTACAGAGAGAAGATGCCTAGTCTCTTGAAAGAAATCTGGTTGTATGTGAATGAATGTTTAAGAAAAATTATGGAATTGTGTCTTCTAAGGAGGAAAGGAAATGTGTTGTGTACTATATGCCTATGTGAATCTCACAAACATAACAGTATTTTATGCCAGGTTGTATGAAAAATAAAAACAGTGAAGACAAGTGTGAAATTGTGTGAAGAAAAGTGACTATGTACAGAAAATTTCAAATGTGTGCAGTGCTCTCCCATTCTGCCAATTTCTATTATTCATAGTCTTTCTAATATTTTATTAGTCTGTCAAGTTTCATTTTATAAAACAGTTTTCAGATTGGTAAATTTTCAGTATTTAAAAGGAGATAATAATTAATTTGAAGTAGTATTTTTTTTATTGTTGTTTATTCTGTAATATAAGAAAAATATCTGTTGTGCAATATATATCATGGAGTAAATAAGAAAAATTAAAACATCTTCAAATTCATTGTTATTGTCTTGAAATAAGAAAGGATTCTTCTCATTTTAATATTGTCTAAGACAATAATTTTGCTTTAGTTCTACCAATCTTAATTGAATTCTCAGTATTTGTTTCCTATTGTCTGTAAAGAGCATATATGTGGTGGTTTGTCTGTGTTTAATTTAACTGAATGTAAAGTCTGAAGATTACATGTACAATAAACCATCTAGTGTTAAAAACATTTCCATATGATTAATATTTTAGGTGTCCTCTGTTCATGTTGACTGAACAACATATCACTCTCTCCCAAAATTTTGTAAGTTTTTCATGAAATATTATCCAAGTGTACAAAGGATATCTTCTAAAATGATTGAGTTTTGCAAAGACCAATGTAAATAAATGATTTTGTATTCTGAAGTAAAACTACTCTGAATTCCAAGGAAAATATATTATAAGGAAGTGATAAAGGTAAATGGCATATTTGTTTTATTTAAAATTGTTTCTTAAATCTTAAACTATG
Organism: Teleogryllus oceanicus; assembly: GCA_964035755.1. Classification (NCBI taxonomy): domain Eukaryota; kingdom Metazoa; phylum Arthropoda; class Insecta; order Orthoptera; family Gryllidae; genus Teleogryllus; species Teleogryllus oceanicus. The sequence goes on along the minus strand of CAXIVR010000011.1, from coordinate 34,940,665 downwards.
ACAAACGCTGACGGCTTTGTAGTGTAACATCTCAATATTTTGCCAAATTGTGGCTTGGGACTAGCTGATTTCAATCACTTCAATTTTGAATTAATTTCAAACATTCAATTTTCATCCCTTCGAAATGTTGTTCTAGGAAATGAGATACATGTACTATCAAAAGCAATAATTTAGATAATTCTTTTCAATAAATTTTCTAGTTTAAAAATAAAAAAAATATTCTGTTTCTGGCATTTCATTTTATTCATATTGTTCTTCAGTGATAGTTATTCACTGATAAAACATCCCAATCATTTAATTAAACTAACAAAATTAAAAATAAGTTCATTTGTTTCATTTTAAAATTTCTGTTATAAATTATACTTCCTTGAATTGCACCCACATTGTGTGCCATGGGCAGCAAGCACATAAGAATTAATCATCTCAATCATTCTGGGTCAATATCTCACAACTACAATAAATTCTTTTCTATAGTTTTACAAGGTGTGGATGCAATTTACAAATTCATTAACAGATGAAATGGGTGATTATGGCAAACAAAGTGAACAAAACTTCTGAGGGTTTGCAATACAAAAAAATGATTCAGAATAAAACATCACTGGCAGATGATTATGTCCTTTATCTAAGTTAACAATTAGTTTTGCACAACACAATATAACAATAAAAATGGCAGTTTCCCGTAATTATTTGTATACTTGTCGTTCAGTGAAAAACGAATGTAACCTAACCTCTAAAACTTACGTGTTGTACTCATTTCTGCGGTACACAATTTGTCTAAAACGAAGCTATTGCGGCGATTTGTGTCCCTTTTGTCCCAAAATTGACTCCTAACAATAAAACAAGTGATCAATTTCTCAGCATTCATGTTATTCGACATGCAAAACGCTGAAGTGTGCCAGCTGTGAAGACTCGAAACAGCGCGATACTAGCAGCGAAAACCTACCGAAGGGTTTTCTTCGCTCTTATCGCGGGTCGCAGCGCTGATCCCGTGATCAGCGCGCTGTCAACATGAACACTTCCATCTGTTTACATGTGGACGTTCTCGTTGCTTCGCTCGTAGCGCTGCTCTCATCGTTTGTCGCTGCTCCAACATAAACGCACCCTTAGACATGTTTCATTCTATTTATTATTATAATTACTATTATAATAATGGCGAGTGACCTCTTACTTGGAGCCATGCTGTCAAATGGCATCAATTGAGTAGTAGGCAGTGACGCAATGATTATGAGAATTCTGTCTATTCGCGAGGTATGAGAAAAGGCGTATTTTCACAATGACATATTTTCAGTTAAAATCGAAATCATTGTTTTTTGATTTCCCCTATTTCTCTGGGTATCTAACGAAACCATAGACACCTCACAAATGCCTTGAGGCTGCAGAGTTTTCTTTCAAGTTCTGGGTGCATAAGAAATTAATAATGTAGATCATTAACAAACTGATCGGTTTAGAAAATGAAAGATTAGAATATTCGGTCATAAAGAATTAATACTGCTAAGATTTAGAAAATGATGTATCGTTTTCTAAATTATATATTTGTACCACTTCAAATATCAGAAACTATGTAATAATTAACAAAATGTTGGAAAATTCCTTGACTTGGACGCCGTGTATTCTTCTTTTAACTTATCCATTTACTTATTGAGTACAATAAGTGTAAGGACCACGATATCTAGTGCATGGATGCATGTGAAAGGACATAAAAGGATCCATCTTTTCCATTGACTGGTAATAGTAAATCTCCCATGTCATTTGCACAGAGGATCCATGAGTGCTTCCTTACCTGCGTTAAAATTGCGATCCTTGTGCGAGTGCATCGCCTTGCCAAACGAAGAAGCAATCAGATCCCCAGGCAGGCCCATTGATTTGTAGTCCCCGCCATAAATGTCCTTAACCAACATGTCCACGTTGCGATGGTCCCCTTTCTCAGCTAATTCCAGCAACTCATCAAAACCCTAGCAAACAAAAGTTGTTCATTAAATTAAACTGAACGGAAAAGAAATTTAAAAGCACTACATGCACACACATCAAAACAACTAATTGCTTTGCTAACACAGAATGAAAGTATGATCGATAATATATTTTCATGTGCAATGGGTGAGAATGCATTATTACATATCCAATAATAATTTATTTTTGGAGGAAAATTAAAATTTTTAAACCCAGTGGTGGCTCGTGAATTCTTGAAGATGAGAGTTACAGAGAAAAATGTTACTAGCAACATTCTTATATGCAAAAAATACGTTATTTTTAGTTATTTTCTGTGAAGGTTTCAAACCTTCCAATTGGAATCATCTCCTATTTTCGGTGGTCAAATAAAGTTTTTAAGGTTCTTTTCAGCTGTAACGTTGCACACACGTCAGGATCATCTATTCAGAATGGTCCAAACATGACAATGATGCAGGTGCCGTGGAGATACACGCAATTTTGTATCCGAAAATCCGAATGTCGGACGGACGGACGGACCAAACTAATGTGTCACGCATAACGCAGATTATAATCTTTCAAGCTGAAACTTGGTAAATACGCCAGGCGTAATATCTAGCTGTGCCGTTCCGAGTTCATTACGATACTTTAACTTTAGGTGGTACTTAAGCCTCTGTGACGCTTTCAGAACTTTCTGGAAAATGGCAGCAAATCTTTTTTTCTTTTCACAGTAGAAGGAAGTTAAGTAATGGTATAGCTCATTAAAAACTCTGAAATGTTGAAAATTACAAAAAAATCTTTACATTAACACACTAAGAGTTGTCGTTTAGAAAGAAGTCTGAGCTTTGTACTTGGCCAAATTTTGTGATTTGGGCTTTTAAATTGAGGTGGGGCCACAGACAGCTGGTGCTCGCCTAAGCGCCATGACGTATAGAACGATTTTCCTAAGGATGAGCCAAAGTGACAGCTACTGCTGGCAACATACCTGAAGGTTCTGTGGTCGTTGTGCCCTCGAGCCCATTAGACTCCCTTCCCTTTGTTGGCTAACTTGTAAATGACTTCGACGCTTCCTTTTGTGATGTTCTCGTCCGACGAAAATATAGTGCGCTTTGAGAAATAATTAAAAATAGGAAGTGCAGTGTTATGTGCTCTTCTGTAAAAATTCTTTTTTTCTATTAAGAGTACATTGAATTTACTTTTTATGTGATAAATATTATGTTTATTTTAAAACCGAATGCGTACTGGCTAACATGTTTCCGTCTACCAGTATTGTGCTGTTGTGTGGCCAGCTGTGATTGAGAGATTTCTATTTACATTCGGGGCAGTTTTCTTTCACTGATTGTGAGAGCATGTTAAGAGATTTTCTACATACGTAATTACATTTAAATATTTCTCGGATTCGCGTACGTGGATATATCTAAGCGAAACTCTTAAATTTCTGCATTGGGATGTTTCCACAGGAGCCTAACACTTTACGAAGAGGTGTGGCTGAACATTGTCGCGGCGGAGGGATACTTCTCTGAATTACATGTGATGTTTACTTGTTACGCGAACTGTCACTTTGGCATATCCCTAGGAAAATCCGCCTCACCTCGAAAACAGCATCTCAGCAGTAAAGGCCTATATAACAGCTTGACCTCTGCTTGGTTGGGGAACGAATTCTACTCGTGAGCTCGTCGCCAGTGTGTACGTGGTGGATTCAGTTTGGCCCAAATTGGCCCTGCCGACATCCTTCCACCCCCCCGTGGACTCCTCCCTGTCCATAACTGGCACTGCCGCCCCTCCTCCACCCCGCTTAGTCCTGGGCCCTTCTAGGAGCTCCCCGCTCTCTATCCTCGCACTCCGCTGCTCCCGCCCTCTCGCCCTACACTCCGAGTATCACCGATCCGTCCAATGGCCGCTGCAAAGTCACTCTTCTGGAGAACAGTCCTCGCCAAGACTGGGATATGTGGGCAAATATTATAGCGTTTTCCATTCGTTGCATCCACCCTATACTTCGGTTGTTCTTAACGTGGCGGCTGAAGATAGTATTTCCAAGATGGAATTCGGCACGACTTTTTGAGTCATTTTCAGTTCTGCCGCTAGAGTCCCTTGATCTGCAGCGCTGCTTGATGCGGTCGCGACCATGCGATATCTTGCGGCAGGACCAGGAAAGACGCAAAACGTCGTGCCGAATTCCATCTTGGAGATACTACCCTCAGCCGCCACGTTAGAAAAATCCAAGAACAGTGCAGCGCAGAAAGTCGTCGCTCCGCAACAGTGCTGCCCCACAGACGTGAAGAGCAGCCACGAATGAAACAGATTCCGGAACTGAGTCAGTGCGCGTGCGCTATGCAATGAGTTTATAGATCTACCAAGTTCTTGATCTGCCAATGTCAGAACTCGAAAAATAAGAATTTTGAATGGTGATCGTTGTTATAATTTTTATAATAATTTTATAATTTTCACAGACTTTGCACGAAGTCTTTTGGTAATTCCTCATTCCTTAATTAATAAATTATTAACGTGTGATTTCTTAATTAAAAACTACTGAAAACTTCATACGCCTGCCGAAATTTCATTTATCGAGATTTGCCACTGATCGATTCAGTACATTAGCTTTTGAACCGAAAAGCTTCTGCAGAATTATTTGGTAATTAAAAACTATAAAAAAATAAACATTAAATTCCCCGCTGGCATATGTATACGCGTGCGAAAAACATAGCATATTTCGAATATTTCGAATTTTCACATAGCATATTTCGAATGATTTGTAAGGGCATTAGTCACCACTTTTATTTTTACTGTATTAGCGTTTCGAAATTGAGACGTAACTACACTTCGATTACTAAACAGCATTGGATTTGTTAACATGAAGTTTTTCATGGTTGAATTTGACGAAAACACTAACTGATTTTTCGAATTTCGCGTGTCATAAAAGTTATTTTAAGACATTTCTTATAACATAATATACTCCATGATGGAAATACATGGGTGGGTTCCTCCGGTGCACCGATTGTAGCTGGTTCTACTACCTAGTAGACCTCACCAGGTTGCGTCACGAACCATGTGACCACAGCACGGGCACATTTGAAAAACTAGACCAGACACTGGCCACTATGTTGCGTGGAGAGCGAGAACTGTTGAAAAACATTTTGAATGTGGTACAATGTGACAATTTTTAACGGTAACCAATCAAAACACGAAGTGTTTACAAGATGCAAATATTTAAAAGAAATGCTTCAGAAATTTGTTTCAATGTCTTGCAACGAGGTGATAATTTTGTTATCTGGCTGCATTTAAAAATCCCGCTAATATTGTGACGCTAACTGATGTCTGAAGTCATCATGCGCAAGATGTGTGTATCCGATGCGCGTCAGTCCATCTCGTCCGTCTTGTCAGTCCGTCTCTGTCAGTCTGTCTCTGTCCGTCCGCGAACAATGCTAGCGGCTAAACCGTTCAGCTGATTTTCTCCAAAATTGATGTTCCCCAATCGATCTGGCCGATGTCGCGGACCCTAAAATTTGAAATCTATATTCTAATTTTGGGGAGTACTTTACATGAAGCTCATGAGACATTTTCAAATTTTTCAAAAAATTGGCACCATACTTTTTGATTAAATTTTGTTGTCGGGTAATGTAAACGACATTCAAGAGAATGGTGCAGGTCTTATGTTAAATTAAAACTTAATTTTTCAAAAATTACAAAAGTTCAAAATTTTTTCGGTGTCTTCCTACAACTACAACTGAAGATATATTTTTTCTAAATTAAATCTGTTCCTTAAAGACAAATTTTGAAAAAACGTCACGTACAATTTATCGAAAATTTGAGAAGTTTTCGCGTAATTGTGCGTTAATTATAGGCAATTATTATTTGTACACTTTTTTCTCAAAAACCACATTTTTTACACATTTTCTCAAAAACTGCACAAATTTTTACCTCGGATAGCGTAAAGAACGCTTAAGAGAAATTATGTAGGTCTAATTTTCGTTGAACTCCCTGATTTTCCGTGAGTAAATGTGTTCTTAAAAAACAGTTATTCGAATCAGATCATTCTTAACGCTTCGAAAATATGACTTTTTGTGCAATTTTTAGTGGAAAAGGCAATTTTGAAAATTGTAAACTTTATTGTGTTAGAAACGGCTACAAATACTCTTTTTTCACGTATGTTGCAAAGAAGGTATTGAATGTTGTGCTGAACTTCTTTTTCGGCGCACTCTCTGTATTTTCGAAGATTGAAAAAAAAATCGAAATGGTAAATTCTAATTTCCCGCGCTTCGTTTAAGGCGCGTCACTCTGTAATGTACTAATGTAATTTGAGACGCCCTTGGAGGCAGTTCGATATTCCGAGAATCGCTTATTGTTGGGACATGGTACAATGAATCGTTTTAATTGTCGAATTTATGTTGAATATACGCTTTAAAAGAATAATTTTTCGTATGCAATGTCCTAAGGTGTAATGGAGAGAGAATTTTCATACAAATGCGGGTTTTATTTACGCTTCGTATAGCTTCCAAACTTGGTAATTATCGTCTCCCAAATTATTTCAGTAAGGTGAGTTTTGCGGTTCTCGTACACAATCTTAATAAATGAGGTCTCTATGGAATGCGAATTTCACGGAGACGTGACGAATTACACTTTGACTTTAAAAATATGAAGGATTTGTTGAAAAAATGACCTAAACATTAATGCCCAATGCAACCCGCAGCACTCGGACAGCGTTGTTAAATTCCATATCCCTATACAGTATTTTTTGTAACTGCGAGTGAGAGTGTGTACGTGTGTGCATGCGTGTGCGGATCCGTCACTCGCAATTAGACATGAGGTGGTAAGGTTCACATTGTCAACCTTTGAGAAGAAACCCTGCAAATTTCAAGGAAGACTACAATGTAGTGAAGTACGGCTCGGTGGCTCAGAGCAAAGTCGCTCGCCGTTCACCAAGGAAGGAGGTCTGGGTTCGATTCCCGGACAATCTCATGTGAAATTCGTTCCGACAAAACAAGTTGGCTTCACCGCGGCCAGGCCAACCCCTGTGAAGTATCCCAAACCCTACCCCTTTCCTAAAATCCTTCCTAATTCTGGCCGCTGGGTACTGACGCAGGATCGCGTGTGAGAGACGCGTACGCAGAGATGCTACGTCGCGGTCCTCTGGACAAACGACGAAGACTACAGAAATAATATAAAGTAACGGAGGATTACTCCAAAAATTACGAATAAACGTATAAAGTAATGGAGGATTACTCCAAAAGCGCTCGACACCCAACGAGGGATAACGAGAGGCGTTGTGTCGTGAGAAAAATGCAACAAATGTTACAAAAAGGTAATAGTCTGTTATGTCCTTGTTTCTTCTTGTCACGTATCTAATAGGTGTTCCCCATGTCCCAACAAAATCTCCTATCTCCCATTGCCTCACTGTCAACAGTAGTGAGTTGCATAAATATGAATTGCACCCAAGGGCAGTCGAAGTGCAAAGTGCCGGTCCGCTATAGAACATCGGCTGTTGCTTGCATTCGTAAATTAACAAATCTCTAAAAACCTATAGGTCTTACTGTAGCATGCGTAAGAGATTTTCGTCATTACAACATCCGAAACATGTTGAAGAATTTGTGCAGGCATTACCACTGTATATCAAAAAGATGCACAAGTGAACTGACGAAAAATTAACTTTACTATTTTTTTTTTTATTAATGCAGTGGGATTTTCGCCATAGCACATTATTTATTATTATTATTATTATTAATGCAGTGGGATTTTCGCCATAGCACTTTGCTCCATTCTCACAAAAATAGAAACTATTGAGTAGTTTTTGAGAAATGCCAAAAGAGCTCTGCTTTAATTTCACTCTAGAATTATGATTTATTTCAAAATAGTAGTGCCCGTGTAGAGGCAGATTATTGCGTTTGAGAGAAAATACAACAAACAGTTTAGGAGCTAGTAATTTGTTCAGGTCAAAAATAAAAATACTTTGTGAAGTACTTTTAAACATGAATTTGCCCAAAATAAATTAATTTTTTAAATTTTAAAGAAAATTAATTAATTAATCTTTAAATTAATAAATTAATTTACTCAAATTAAATTATTTGGTAATGAATATTAAATTAAATGAATACATTAGTTTCTTAAGAATCATCACTAGAATGGGCTAACCTGTGCAAAGCAATTTGGCAATCACAAATAAAATGTTCCATTATGGTGGTACTAAAAAAAAGCAAAGGCTTTTAATGTGAAGCACACAGACTTTTTATTTCAATCTTTGACTGAGACGTGAAACTGCCAGACAAGTAGAAGGATTTGGGGACGTGCAAAGGTCCATTGCATATCTACTACACCACAACCTTTGCTATTACCAACGCCATATCACAATTTGAGCTGAGCTACTGGATCAAGATGATGGTTGGAATGATTGAAGTTCCTGCATCGTGATATTTACTTTCTTCGACATGGGAATAGTGCAGCACGAAATCATCGATTAATGAGCCAAAAAGTTTGTCTACGGGTAAGAAAAATTCCTCAATCTTTTCTGTAGAAAAACAGTTCTACAGTTCAGGGCTCATCCATAAATTATGTAACACTTAAGAGGGGAGGGGGTACGAGGGCGCGTTACACAGGGATAAGGGGCGTTAGTTTAGTGTTACGTTACAATGATAAGGTTTCTTATTTTTCAACATTTGCTGAAAGAATTCCTTTCATTCAGTCTTACACTAAAATATTAACAAATTTTTAAAAAATATAAATAAATTAAAAAATTGTGATTTATATGCAATAAACAACATTTATATGCAACAGCAAAATATGCAGATTATATATATCTGTGTGTGGTGTGTGTGTGGTGTGTGTGTGGTGTGTGTGGTGTGTGTGTGGTGTGTGTGTGTGTGTGTGGTGTGTGTGTGTGGGTGTGTGTGTGTGTGTGTGTGTGGTGGTGGTGTGTGTGTGTGGGTGTGTGTGTGTGTGTGGGTGTGTGTGTGTGGTGTGTGTGTGTGGTGTGTGTGTGTGTGGGGTGTGTGTGTGGGGTGTGTGTGTGTGTGGTGTGTGGTGTGTGTGTGTGTGTGTGTGTGTGTGGTGTGTGTGGTGGTGTGTGGTGGTGTGTGGTGGTGTGTGGTGGTGTGTGGTGGTGTGTGGTGGTGTGTGTGTGTGTGTGTGTGTGTAAATATTGTGATATACATGGGATTGTGATATATATGGGGATGTCAATAGACAATCGCGAGGGGGTCGCTATGTGACAAATAAACAACCGACATTAAAGATCATTTTCATTAGGTTGAAATGACGCAGCGGAATAAGCATTGTTTTCACAGATATGGAAATTGGATATGAAATTGGATGAAAAGATATGAAATTTGGATGCTTCTGAGTTTTTAGAAGAACATTCATGTGCTTGAGGAACGCGGCGATGAGCGAGTCAGTTTCTGATATATTTTACCAGGTCGAGGAAAGACTGTAATTGACAGGTGTATAAAATTAACTATCATTTCTTATATTAGGGTACAGTGTTCTTGTAGGAAGTAAATACATGTCTCCACCCGTGACGCAAGTGAGGGAAGTCACGGATTATAATAGTATCGCAGGGAGAATTTAGAACAAGATCATGGACATTAGGCTAGGACTTTATCCAGAAGTAAGATTCTGCTGCATCAACGGAGAAGGTTCTATGGGGTGCCATCGAATGAAACGAACGTGCGAAGACCCATGAATGAATAACAAGGTTATGTAACTATTGTAATGTAGAGAAAACTTATCATGACCAAAGATCAATTCATTTTTGATTATCAATGTAATAATTGTTTAACTTGGAACAGAATCATAGTTGATATTATAATAATTTTGAATTTGTTAAGTTGAAAAGATGCTGATTATCATTGTTCGTTACGTGCACTTCAGCATTTTAATAATATTTTCAGATTCCACACCACTCTGTACGGATGGCAGATTGAATAATGGGTTGCAGATTAAGTAGCAACAATTATGAACTTCGAACTGAGCTAGCTTAACTGAGCTAGCACAACATAATTTTGGAATGAGAGATATTTAAATTACATAGGAATCTTTCGGTTTTCTTTTCCTGGAGCCCAAATCACATTTATCAGTAATAATTATGTTTCAAAATGTCGCTCCAAGTGGGGCTTGTTTTTAAATAGGAAGATGGGGCTTGTTTCAAATTGGCACCAGTGAACGTCGGGCATGTTTAATATATTGGTAATATATGAAATTAAAAATGGAAAATATGCAAAATAGTGTAATGTAATGTGTAAGTGTAAAAATAAATAAATAAGTGGTATTTGAAAAATATATTTACAGCAAAATACGATACAGAAATCATATAAATTGTTACAAGCGACAAAGTAACATTTAGGGCTTAATTTTTAAGAACACTCATTTCTTAGGATAATAATGGGAGATGCAGTTAATGTACATTTCACAAAATAAAAAAATGAAGGTATTGCAACAAAAATGACTCTCTCTCAATCATAACAAAATCTAGAACCCAACAATCAAGTAACTTGAAATTTGAAAATCTTGACTTAATGATTTTCACTTGTGAACGAACAATATTTGGTTAAAAGAGAAACGTTAGTAAATTGAAAAAAATGGGACATATCTCGAACAAAGTCTATTGATCACTTATAAAATTATTGCAATTGCAAACAACAACCTTTTTCTAGTTCTCAACACTCAAACAAACGTCTATTTGGCCTCAAAATTGCTTTAAACCAGCTGAATGCCCACTTCACATCAACAAGTAAATTAAAATATCTCTTATTTGATCAAAGTAGTTGGAATAATACTCAGCTGCCTTCAGCCAAGTACCCCACCTTGTGATGACTGGTTAGGGTGGTAGAGGTAGGTCAGGGTAATTTGTCTTAAAAATATCCACATGAATTTGAGCCTTCAAGAATACTTTCTTAACAGTTGATATCTACTAATCAATACCTAGGAATTGAAATCTCACAGTTTCTGCAACACGAAGAAAAGCGTGAGCAACGCAAGTTAGATGAAGTTTAGGATAAAAAACTTAAATCGCAGCCACATGCTTTTCACATATAAGGAGCACCATCTGACAGAAATAGTCAAACATTTTTGTGCTAAATTCCACTTGGCCAAAAAAACTCATTGATTCATTGAAATACCTCACAATGAGGTGTGAATGTGCTCATTTCACGGATGAGGGGGAATATCCAACTAAAATGTGCAAATATGGACCAAATATGTAAAAAGTGCAATTATGGTGATATATGCGAAAAAATGCAAAATAAAAATTGCTTAAATTGATTCTAAATGCCTCAAAACACATACAATTTGTTGAAACGGGCTCTTTTAGTTAACAAAAAAAGAATACGCAAATGCATATAAATCACAGCCCTAGTTATGACACATAAAATGTTTACAATAATTTAATGGTATATTGACTGAATCTTAGATTACAAAGAAAATATTTTAAACTGATCTATAGCATATTCCAGAATACAATTAAATTGACACAGTGGATTCTCAGCCATGCTGTCCATATGTGTACTAGTCAGAAATTTTCTCACCAATGCTTGCTTCTTTCCTTCCTTCCTTCCTTCCATCCATCCATCCATCCATCCATCCATCCATCCATCCATCAAGTAAAAATTGTCCCCCAATCTTATTGTTAAGTGCAGACAGTATCGCCAATTAATTCTAACTTTAATTATTATTAATTTTAATATATAACACAATAAAATTAATACAAATTTTAATATATAACACAATAAAATTAATACAAATTCTTTGTTATATAATTTATTCTTACTTTTGTAAATGGTGGGAGGATGATTCATAAGCATTACTTAATTATTTAGGGAGGTTCAAACCTGTGTTACAGGTGCATTACAGGGAGGAGAGGGGGTATTCAAAATGTTCCAAATTGTGCATTATGTAATTTATGGACATCCCCTCATAACTTTTGTCATAAATTCATTTCTTTCTTTAAATTTGACTTTCCATTATAGTCCAATGGACATTGAAAGAAATAGCTCTTGTACTAAATAAAATAAAACCTGAAGGCTCCTACAAATCTTACCTTAGCCTTTGTAAGTAGAGTTCCCAAGCCCCAAAATGTTCCTCCTCCAGTAGCTGTTCCACCAATTCTCTCGTAACAATCATCAGACATCACCTGCAACATACATCTTTAAATTCAAAGAGATGCCTTGAAACAGTAAAGGCAAATGTAGTATTTAATTAGGAAAATATTTGAAAAATGCCCCCAAACCCGTTTTGAACAGCATGTGGAACCAAGTAAAAATAAATGACTTTCCTATGAAGAGCACCTTCATGCTCTACGAACACACTATAGACCTCTTTCGGCCTTGTACCTTCACGGTATCCCTTGGTACTTACTCCACAGACCTGAGTGATGGGTCCCTGTTCCTCAATTACAAAGACAGATTCAACATCCAGTTGCCAGTCAGTCCAAGAGATTTTGGAGGGATCATGGTATTCTGTCTCTCTATTTTATATCACAACCTCATGTCTGGTAGCCACCGCTCTTGTTATGGCAATTAGGCAAACATGAGAAATACTTTTGGCATACATTTTCAGTGACCTTCTGGTTGTAGTGTGCCCACAGGTATACGGGTAATGTAGCTATTTGCATTCCTTTTGCAGGTTTTGGAGTACGGGAATGAAGAAGGAGGAACTTAAATCCATCCTTAGGCACTCATTCTTTCTCCTTCATTCGACACATCATATGAACTCACATTTAGGAAAGAAGAATCACCAAAATTGTCATTTTAAGGTACCATAATATTTTTATTACGGTTATATTTTATGACTGAAACAGTTCTGTAAGTTTATTTTAGTGTTTATTATACATTTGTATATATTGTTGCAGCACTCAATAATTTAGTTACAAATTATAAAATTACAATGTGTGTTGCAATAATTTGTTTTGTACATCATAATCTATCCTTTTTTTTAATCTGTGGGATGAAGGACTGGGGTGTAATGCACTACCTATCTGTACCACACTTACAGAGTTTTGTGCCAACTATTATCTTTCTTTAGCAATGAAAAGCTTTAAATATATGATAATTTGTAACTAAATTCCAAGGTCAAAAAATTTACAACAGGTGTTTTTCTGACCTGTTCCTGTGTTCTAAGACAGTCAAAATTATTTTATGTTAACTTATCGTTTCAATTTGGCATCAATAAAATATCAAAAACTGTTTTATAACAGTATAAATTATTTCCATATTTTTAATATTTTTACTATTCTAAATGTTGATGTTAAGTTGACAAAAAAATTAAAAATAAAAAATGTTTTTCGGCTGATGACGGGTGGGGGTGGTAGGAGAGGAGGAAGCTAAAAATTAGACCTTTCAAAAATCTTATTTTTGTATTTTGAGTCATGGTTAAACTACTCATATGCCATTTTATTTTAGAAAACATTTTACTGTCTTATCCAGGAGTATCCTTGAAAAGGAATATCAATTGAATAAATATTCCGTATTTATATTAATATTTATTATATTAAGTATCCTTAAAAAAGATACTTTAAAAAAATTGCTGGTTATATGACAAAAATTTGTGATGTTGACAACCCTTTTAGTGACTCCAGCAAATTAAAAATAAAACATACAAAAATTTATTTTTCAAAAACTAAAGGCTCAATGACCCTCAAACTTTAGAATGGTACATTATGCACGGAGGAGAAATAGTTATGAATGATATGATACCTAGTACAATTTGATTGTTGCATACCCAGAATGATAATTCAACATTTCTTAAAACTTTTTTCATCTTGTTACCATTTAAATATTTAGTAAAACTTACCTTCATTATGCTAACACCAGATCCAATATTTACCAACAAATATGGAAATATATTTGGATCTGCATTTTGGAATTTGTACTCTGGATTGCCATGACGATGATATTCAAATGCTTCATCAGGTATATTCTTGAGCAAAAAATTACAACCTTTTATGAGGCAGCTAATTTCATCTTCTTTATCAACACTGTAAAACCCAACATTACACTGCAGGAAAATATAAATATACATAAACTGTATTTACAAATCAAGAGCAACATAACTTACGAAAGCCCTAATTTTTCATTAAGAAGTTCCGTATATTTATAAGCACCACCTCCAGTAGCTTTGATCACTTTTCCAGTCATATTCTCATGAGTATTCATAAGATTGGCATGAACAAAATCTAAACAATTCTCAATGTACTTAGTTTCAAATTTTATGAAGTGTAACCGGGCTCCTTGAGAAACTTCGTAGTGTTGATGGCTCTATAAACATTAAAGTAACACATCAAAGGCATGTATGAAAGGTTTCTTGTAACAAATGGGTTTCTCTTAAAAATACTTACCTCTTCTGACTGTGACGGACCATATTCCTTATCAACATCGTACAAGGCTCGCCTGTACTGTACAGTAGAATAATAAGCAATTTTTGTGAGAGAGCCACCTGTAAGGTTTAAAAACCATTACAACAGAGCAGAAGAGAAACATATATCATCCGAAATAATTACTAACCAATGTCAATGGCAAATCTTTTGGCATTTTTTAAATTACCAAACACTTCTATAGTGTTCGGTAATTTTATACTTTTGGGGTGACTTTTCTCGTTCATGGTTTCAAGGTAAAAACTGAAGCTAATTTACTCTCGAGGTGATGCGTCTAATTCTGTTACCCTCTCGAGTTCTATTTCAAGCTGTACTTGCATTGCACTCTAAACAAATCAAACAATTACACAACTGGTTTTGTGTTTTTACGCATCGTCATAACTCATTACAAGAGGCACCGCCAGGCGCCAACAGAATCCTATAGCATGCTCGGTAACCTCACCTCCGAGCACGCAAGCAAAATATATGACAACAGTATCTCCAGCTGCTGATTGGCTACGAATGTCGAATTCCGATAGCATAGGAGGGCAAGAAGCATACTTTCTGGCACAGAGAACAGCGAATATCCAACTGCGCGCGTCTTTCGAATCTCGCCCAGCCACAATAATATTGTCGTCCTCAATCTGAAAGTATTCACTTTTCTTTTCTTGTTTTATTTCTAAATATCATATTATTATTTTTAAAGCTTAACCACGTGGAAACAAATCACCAAAAATATTACATAATATTGACGAATAGTAACCAAAAGATTTGATTTATTTTGTCAATGAACAGAACCATGGTGAAAAAAACTACCATGAGAACACCATCATTTCCATCATGAGAACACCATTGTATGTGAATGATAATTACAATCTACGTACGTTGATGAAGATATGAAAATTACATAAACAACAAAAAGAAACAGAATTCTGGTGTTCCACCCGGACCTGAGAAACTAGTGGCGCCACAATAGCTCACTGAATTCAGCTTTCTGTATGATTGGTAACATTTAATAGTAGTTTACGATATAAGTGTCGTAAAGCATCTTATTACAATACGAGATTGGAAGATTGCCAAACGAGGCCGTTAGGCCGAGTTTGGTAACCAATCGAGTATTGTAATAAGATGTTACGACACGTATATCGTACAACGTTTTATCCACTTTGTAAAAATTAGTTAGATTTAATCTAAAAGATCGTCCTACGCGTTCGTTTAGTACTAACGATTTATTTTCTAGAAGTGGCGACACTGTTTCTAACAATGATAACAATTGAAACACATTTGGTGTCAACCTCAAGCTTTGTGTATTCTTTCCACGGTGTAAGAGTATTTTTTTCCAATATGAGTGACAGCAGCTGTGATTCTGACATCGAAATAACAGCAAATGCTGCTCTAGACACGCTATTACCAGAGAAATCACGAAAAAAATATGAGCGTGAATACACTTTATTTAGAGACTGGAGTGCAACCAAACATATTAAAACCATTTCGGAAAAAGTTATGATGGCGTACTTCTCTGGTAAGTCTAAAAAAGAGAAACCCTCAAGTCTATGGTCACATTATTCCATGTTAAAGAGTACAATATTACTTAATGATAATGTGGACATAAGTAAGTTCACACAATTGATAGCTTTCTTAAAAAGAAAGAGCAGAAGGATACATGAGCAAGAAATCTAAAATATTTTCGAAAGATGACATACATAAATTTTTAATAGAGGCAGATAATGAAATTTATTTAATGATGAAGGTGACATTAATAGTTGGCGTTTTTGGAGCTTGCCGTAGAGAGGAATTGAAAAATTTAGAATTAAGTGATATAGAGGATAAGAATACGTATATTATAATTAATATACCAAACACCAAGACATTAATTTCAAGACAATTTGTTATTACTCAAGGAAGTGTCAAAGAATTCAACTGTTTGGAGACTTTTCGTCAATATTTTCGCCTTCGGCCGGAAAATGTCAAGCACGATCGTTTCTTTCTCTCCTACAAGAATGGAAAATGTTCTTCGCAACCAGTTGGGATAAATACTTTGAAACATTCCAAAAGAAATAGCAATGTATCTTGGTTTGAAGAATTCTGAAACTTTTACAGGACATTGCTTTCGTCGATCATCTGCTTCTTTACTCGCCGATGCAGGTGCTGACATGAATGTGTTAAAGAGGCACGGTGGATGGAAGTCAAATTCTGTTGCTGAAGGTTATGTCGAAACATCAGTGCAAAATAAAAAAGAGATAGCTATGAAAATTATGGGGGAAAATATTTCGAATGTGGAATCTACAAATATTTCAAATGCAAATATGAATTGTACAGCTTCAACATCATCGGGAATTACGGTATCAAATTGCAGCAAATTTGTAATTAATGTTTACAACAAATAAGCATAGCTATTATTATAATTTGAACTCTTATTCTGTTAAAAAGTTATGTCAATAAAAATTCTTTGAACAATTGTTGTTATTTTTAATAGTAGGAATCAAGCTAGTCGCGGAATAACCCATTACAAAACGAGTGTCGTAATGAAGTACTTTACCGCACTGGGTGCGGTAAAGAGCTTCATTACGACACTGAACCTAATGTCGTAATGTTTGACTTTACCTAACCAAAGTGGATAAATTATATTAAATTCTGGTTAACTTAGAGTTGAAAGTTCCTCCACTCCGAGAAAAATTATGAACATTTTTGGGACTATGTTTATGAACATTGGTGTGTTTTTTTCAAACGATTAATTAAGTTTAATATATGTAATATTTCCCTCGATGATGATGATAATAATTAATGCAAATTTCTAAATTAAGTATTTAAAATGCAGACAGTTTATAAAAATTTACGGAAGGAGTCAGTTTTAGAATAGGAGCTGGAAATTCATTAGTACTTTTCATAACCAATGAAAGGACACGTGGAATAAAATGATTCATACATTTCATTTTATTATATAGAAGCACCTTCGCATCATCGCTAAAGTCATAATAATATTTACTTCGAACCGTTTTCAAAAAGAAAAGGTAGTAGTGACTTGACATGTGTTGATAAAACAGTGCTCTTTTAATCAAATTTGTCGAAATTCGCAGTCAGAACCTAAATAAACCGAAAGAAAGCAAAGATCATTGTAAATAACAAATGTGATAAGGCACACGCATCTTTGCAACAGCATATTACTGCCAAACACTTACTAATTCTCCATTAAAAGAAATCGCTTACGCGCACAACAGGTTGCCAGTTGCCACCCAACACTCCCGCCAAACGTTGTAACGTCATTCTGGACATCTCTATCATGGAAGAATATACTCCAACTCAGAGAGTATACTAAGCGAAGCGAGAGAACGAACGAGCTCGTGTTGATGTCTGCGAAAGACCGTTGGCTGGTCCCTCCGTCTGACGACAGAACTCGACCTAGGTAGAATAAATGTCGAAAATCCGCCACCCTCGGGACTCGAACCCTAGGACCTCCCGATCAGAAACTCTGCCGTGTAAATAGTTGTTTCCTCTGAGCCAATCTCAGCGGAAAAAATCACAATGAATTTCCTCCAAATACCTGTATGAGTCTACTGAAATACCGGTTTTTCTTATGAAAATACCGGTATAATACCTTTAAATAGAGGTATTTTACCGGATAGACGTCGGATAAAGGTAAAATACCTTAAAAATACCGGTATTTACGTCTTATACGTATTTTTAAAGGTATAATAGAGGTAAAGGTATTTCTATACCGGTATAAATACCTTTACCGCTATTATTTCGGTATTCGGTCCCTGCTTTTCACTACTCACTGCGGCGGCGATGGTGTAGCGGTTAGCGTATCGGACTGCTATACCCAAGTTTGCGGGTTCAAACCCGATCGAAGCCGTGGATTTTTAAGGGCGAAAAAATCCTTCGTACGCCTTCCTTCGGAGGGGAAGTAAAGCCGGCTGTCCCATGTTAGTACATTTACTGCATGTAAAAGATCCTCAAGCCTAAATGACGCGTCTGAGCTAAATTCAAATCGCCTGTTTCGTCGCCCAAGTAATACCTTCTTTCTCCCATAATTGGTGAAAGGAGTGTAACGAAATTTGCGTGGTCAGACGGAAGAGCAGGCCTCATGGCCTGAGTCTCGCCACGTAAAATAAGGCAAGTTCACTACTACACGTTATACTGAAGTCAGCATTACAAACATTGGAATTCTGGGTGTGACGCAAAATTTGATTAAAACCCTACTACGTTCAAAACAAAGAAAGGACCCTTCTTTACATGAAAGGTGGTTTTCCTTTTCTTCAGTGCTTCAACAGAACCTACTAATATCATCTGCATTAGTTCCAAGATTAAATATTTCACCGGAAGTTGAAAAATCTTTTAGAACCATACTGCACAATCTTCTTTGTTCTTCTCAATGTCCCTTTTCTCTGGAGGGAGTGACAATCATGTAATTTTCCTGGCCTTGCTTTTCTACCACAATATTTCCCGGTGAAGCTTTGGTAAATGGGTGATTTTGTTCAGGAAGGCCAACAATTTGAATGCACCATTTGTTAAAGGAATTTGTCCTCTTGATTTTTCCTAACGATCATCTGAGGGTACTTCAGCTACTGAATGATCTGTTTATCCTACATGCATGTAAGAACTCATTGCCTCCAACACCATCTTCAGTGAAAGACCAAACACCAGAAATTCTGAATCATACAGTTACATTAGTTGGTGTGAAGGCCAAAGAAAATGCTTTGTTCAGATATCTTAATACATTCTGAAAAGAAATGGGTTTTCCAGAGCAATTCCAATCTTTGTTAGCCGCATTAAAATATGACTTTAATGAACTAGAGACAGGCAAATCACATGGAGCTTGTGGCTGGTACGTTAAAATAATGACACCATTTGCTTAAGTCAAATTTATCACTCCCAGTTAGAGGTGACTTCCATGATTGTAAATTGATTTCGTCACTACAAGATGTTTTAATGTCTTTACTCTGGAAAATTATATTTTTAAGGTATTTAACAAATCGTTTCAACATTGAGTTTCAGCTATCAAGAGCCTATCAAGAAAACCTGATAGGACGTTTTTTATCCTGTTCTTTATAATAGATATGTTGAGACATGATGGCTGGTGGTATAAATGTTCCCGCAACACTAATCTAGACAATCACTGTGAAGTTATATTCTCATTCTCCTGAAGTAACAGCCTCACCCAGATTAGTCTTTATGTCATTGCTCACGTGTAATGTTTTGTGAACCAGTAGTCTCTCATCAAGGTTCCCTACTTTCTTTAGTTGTAACGATTAATTTCTCAGAGCTTTTGAACAAACAATTCGATGTTTGGTTCGTTGAAAAACCTATTCACCTTAAGTCAAATGCTGGGAAAGGATTTGTACCATTTCACCCAACTGTTTCATCTTCATCCCGTTTTTCTGGATATTTGAGATAGTTTGCTTGAGCGTACTGATAGGTCAATCTTTTTAATTAGCCAATGGTAACTCCAAAATTCCATTGGAATGCCTCGAAAAAATAGTTGAGCACTTTCTGTTTCTGCTTAATAATGAATGCTTCTCAAGTTGTGCTGTTTGCTTCATACATGAAATTATCTGTTTTTGGATGTCCTTTTAAGAGATTCTACGTCTACAACTTCTCACAGATATTGCTTTTGTGTGTGTACTTCATTTACAACTGCCTCGGTTTTTTCCACATCTGGTTTCACTCTCTTCTTTTATCAGGAACTTTTTCCTCCATCTAAAAACAAATAACAAAAAGACAATTAATTCCACATAAAATATTAAGTAACCCAAGGTACAATCAAGCACATATTTATTAAAACAAGTAGTACATAGTTGGAGAAAATTATTTCTTTTAAATGTTTTTTATTATAACAATATATTATGTAAATATTAAAATTCATGCTTACCAGTATCCTCATGTCTTAGATATAACAGTTAAATTTTACTTTCAAGGCACCAAAATACTTTAGGCAAATTCAATGTTTGAGAGAATAACCAACATTGAGATAACCTAGAATATAAACCAGAAAGTTACCAACATCATGTGCAGTTCTAAGAGCTGATTCTAGAGCACTTTCCTTTCGTCACAAGTTGTCCCAAAGTATTTTTCCCTGGCATACGGGTTTTAAATGTCGTGATTTCACTCAAAATTAAGCAAAATTTTTTTTTGAAAAATATAAAAAAAGAACCCAAGTATTCTGAATTGTTGCAATGTCCAAAATTTCAGTTTTCAATGAAAATCATACAATTGCCATTTTTGCATGTTATTGGGTCTATATGAGCAAAAAAATTGAAGCTATTCTTGAGAACCTTTTTTGACTTCCAAAAATTAAAAGATATCAGCACCTTCGGTGGCCAGATTAATTGGAGAATACCCCTTTTACAGAATAACAAGTGACCAATTACACACAACAGAACAGTGCACTAATATTGTCCACAGTTGGACACTTAAAAAAACAAAAATCTTTTGTTAATATTAACTCTATTTCTTACAATTACTATACTACAAATTTTTGTATTTATATATTTCACTAGCCGAGGGGAAAAAGAAAAAGAAAGAAAAACAACAAAATGTTTGTGATGCTTTCACAATCCCAAAACATTTGTTTCCTTATATGACATCTGCAATGCAAAATGGCATAATTGCTGCACAAAGTGAGACAAGGAGGTGCAGTTAAATATAATATACAATTGAAATAAATTAACTGAATTAAAATATTAGAGTGTGATTATCTGTTTAATATAATAAAAGCGACAATTGTGATAAATAAAATTGGCTAGTTCTTATTAAATGTACAATAATGAAAAGCTTGGAAGGAAGTTTTGGACATGACTCGCATTGTGAGGTAAAACAATATGAGAGCATGTACTGGAAAATTGATTCATCCTTGGAGATTGCACTTCACCCTCATCCATGCCCCTGAGCTGCCCTTATTAAATATCAAGAAAGGATCGACTCTTGACAGATATTCTACACTGACATGTGCACAAAAAAAGTAGTTCATATAACCAATGCCACTTGGCTCGATGATGTAAGGCGATGAAACTAATGCATGCAGAGAACTGACTGGTTACAGCAGCAACCCTATAAATTCTAGGTGGCGTGCTCCATCTTCAAATGCAAAATGTGCCTTACTGTCAAGGGATATTAAGTACAGAAATAAGTTTCCATGTTAATTTCAATCAACTATATCATCAATGTCTTTAGTAACTTGACTTGTTGACTTACCTTTGTGGATAGATAGTTCAATCTTCCATGGTTATTAATCTAAATAACAACTGTGAGCCCTGAAGATCCATGCTCAACTAAATGAAGGATTAAAAAGGGTTTGTATTTTATTGTAAATAACTTAGTAAATATAATCAAAGTTTTATTGTCATTTTAAAACAAATTTGTTAATAAGTAATGGTGATGGAAATATTTAAAAATCTTCATTATCCATTTCCCTACACAAGTCAGACACTAGTTCCAGCAATAAGAGAAAGTTCGCATCACAATTGGTCCTCTGGTATCGCTCCACAACTTCTTCAAAGCACAAGGCCAGATGCTTCAGCGTTTCCTACAATTTGAAGAATGTTTTATTTTAAAACAAATTTCAATACTGGTTGATATACTTAAGTTAAGTCTGAAATAATATTCAGTTCAATACAAAAAGGACTATCACAAGAATGAAAGTGAACAGTTTATAATGGATATGGTGGCCATCCATTCCTATCTTTATTTAAAATTTAGAAAATACCAACTCAAACCTCACAGTGGATAATACACAGAACATTCACTGCATTAGCTTCAATTTGCTGCCATCAGCACACTTCTAAGTACATGAAGTTCAATGTAAATTTCATATTACAATTGTTAAAAAGCAATACTTCATTTTATAGAATATCATAGGAGTGTCTCTCCTCTTTTGATACTTCTTTTAATATTATTAAAAAACAATCATGTCAAGTTATATTTGTAAATTGTCTTTGTATATCATTTGTGTGTGAGACACACAATTCTAAAAAGTATTTATGAATTTATGTTATGATTTAGATTTGAATTGGTATAATTTGCAGCATGCTTTATCATATTTGTATTTACTGCATTTACCCGAATATAAGAAGAGTTTTCCCTTTAAAGTATCTCGTTTGAAAATTAGAGTAGACTAAACTTTAGCCTAGTCAGTTGGTAAATTTGTTTTTACACTGCCTTTCCATGTCCAGAAACTAATGCTCAAAAGGCATTAAATATCATGCATATAATCCCAAATTATATTTTTCAAATTTTTTTTTTTTTTTGGCATCAACTGGGGATTTGTCTGGTGTTTGAGACCAATCTTTTTCAATGGACTGGTAAAGAGAAATCTCAAACACATGGCACTGTAGTAAGTGAAAATGCAGTGTTGCCAAACACTATGTTGGATGAGTCCATGCAGAGGGTGGATTCTCAGTTCAGAATGCCTGGCCTCACCATGCCAATGCCCAGTAAGCGTGACTCTGCGATTTGCAAGAGAAGGAAATGAAAAAATTAACATTGATGAAAATTGATCACAATTTACATTCAACTATGAAGGCAGGATAATAAAAAAAATTCTATGTAAAAGATTCCCAAACATTGGTAACTTTGTTCTCTCCCACGGAATAGAAGTACAGATGTATAGATTCACAATTCACACTTCAATCATGTAAATTTAAAAGGTGCAAATTTGAAGTTAATGGGTGTTAAATAATCTAAGGCCAAGAACATGCACATCAGGAAGAAAATCTGGCAACCGAGAAGAGCATTTGCTTAGGTGGCATTAAAGAACTAAGAATGTAAATTCAAAACGCAAAACTTTCAGGGAAAGGAGAGCTAAAAAGTCAGAGGGCAACCTAGTATGGGAGAAGAAATCAGAAAGAAATAATGATACATGTGAAGATGGTATTGATAAAAACGATGATTTTAAGGAACAGGAAAATAGTAATAGCTCAGGTAAAATGTTTGAACATTCTCAAGGTAATTGTCTAGTCATTTAAACAAGTAGCAATTTTATTTTGATTCAATAGTAAGAATTACTTAAAAATTCAAAAAATTCATGGGGGGGGCTTTTTAAAATCAGGGGGCTGCCTTGTAGTCGGGTAAATACAGTATATTTATTTAATTATGCATTTATTTAAACATGCATTGTACTATTATTATTTTTGTATGACACAAAATGTACTACAGTTGAGTGCGAACAATAAGAGGTAACTGCTTTTTCCATTGTAACAATAGAAAAATAAATTTGTTACCATTGTTTGTAAGAAAAGAACCATTCCCGTATTTGCATTTACATGAAGGGAAGAGAAAATGATTAAAACGTTTGCATATGGGACGCAGCAAACAAAAATGGAACGAATAGAACATTGATTTTTGTTTTCAAAGTGAGCAATTATATATTTTTTCATAAGCATCATAATGCCTTTCTAATAACTATAACAATAAAGAAAGAATAGTTCTGTAGAATATTTGGTTTTTATTGAACCAATTTACTTACTGGAGACCATTCATGTCGAAATATTGCAACACATTGAGATTCAAACTCATTAGGTGGTACAATGTTGTTTATTAGAATAAAATATAAAAAACGTGCAGCAGCTGACCACACATTCTTGCCATTTTCAGACTTATTCAAAATCATAATATTGCGGGGACAGATCAAATGATGAAAACAATGTGATGTTACAACTTCCTTTGTCATCCAAATGCTCAGAAACTTCTCAAGAATAGTTTCCTTTATTAATTCAGGATGATGAGCAACTAAAAAACAAACAAACACGTTAGAAAACTCACGAAATTCTGACTAAAATGCATATAAAGAAACAAAAATGCTTGGGTAAGGATTCCAATTAATTTCCATTGCACATATGTCATAAGGTAATTGTTGATATAGGTTATCATAGGGAAGATTGAATCCAAGTTGTTCCCCAGTTGTTGTGAAGATCTTTAATATGAATTATTAATTGATGTAAGTGAAGATTTAATTTTTTCTTTCATTTATTTATTTATTTTAATTTTTTTAATTTAAACATTAAAATAAACAAGTGTTTTTATTTAAAAAAGAGTTTGGATCAACAATTTATCTAGTTAATTGATCCAATGGAATTATTTCATCATCACATATATGTGAGCACATACATCTTTGGATCAGGACACTTCAGATTATCCGGCTCTGTAATGCTCTCCCCTCCCCGACATACTCTGTGTGAGTTTGGGACCCATTCCCTCATTGGTTTAGCCCATTGGGCCATCTCTGTCTTTCTTTTCGTGATTATGGTGAGCTGTCTAAGTACTCCATGGAGTCATCTCAGCTAAACTTGCCAGTATCAGGATCTGGAGGGGAAGGATCCAGGCTTTGGGTGATGCACAAAACAATATGAAACTGGAATGGCACAATCATAGTATACACACCTCACATGCGTCTCCTTTGCTTTCTGGACAAACCAGGAATTAAATATTGTTGGAAAGGTAGGAATCTGAAGGATAGGAAAGCGAATCATAAAATAATACACAGGGAAACTACCACGCTTACGCAGGACTCAAGCCTGCGGGCTGCACTCATGCCTTAGCGACCTTGGCCACCAGTCTGATCCATCACCACTTGTATTTTTACAGTAAATAGAAGATGGATATAAAAATTTTAAATTAACAGACTTTGCTACATGAATCAATTTGATCAACATTTCTTTTATTTAAAAAGCTGAATGAAGTAAAATTATACATCAAAGTTTTCTGAATACAACCAGTTATTTCAATTTCTTGTATACATAGAAGAGAGAAAGTTATGTAATTGGGCAAAAAATCATTCATGAGATTTTCACAGAAATACATTTGAGAGTTCCAGATAAAAAGTGATTATTTTACACAAATTTCTCTCCCCTATATGAACAACATCAGTTTCTAAATAGTTCTAAATTTCCAATATGGGTTTGCTGCAAATGCTCTACCCGAGTTTAAGGCACAGTGATTTGAAAGGAATTTTTAATTGTGGTTTGTTTTTAAATGTTTTACTTTATATAAAGTTCATTCTATATTTACAAAATTTTCAAGCACTCAAATTTATTTTAAAAATTTCTTTCACGAGGGCAAAATGCACTCAAGAACTTCAGATATTATTTCCAAAATTTCAAAAGCTAATAATGTTCATTCTGAATCGTCATTGCTTGAGCTAGAGATTTTGTTTATGATGTATCAATTCTGCAATATTATGATGTTCTGGAAAGATTTTACGAAGGAGCAGTAGTTGTTGCACGTTTAAAACAAATTGTGACAATTCTCAAAAAAACTTTAACTAATATTTTCACAAAAACCAAACTGTAAATTTTCTCTAAAAACATTTTATTGATACAGTCCAGTACACATAGATCATTCGATGTAGGTGCAATTTTCCATGATATTTATAATTTTTTAAAATTTTAAACAATACAAATTATGATTTTTTTCAATTTTTCTGTATTATTCACTGTCAATATTATGGATGTATTTATGATTTCATACATTTATGAACTCATGTCATAAGCAAACGTTAATTAGCAGTATTTCACAGAAAATCCTGCCACCGTCGGGACTTGAACCCGAGGACCTCATGGACAGAGGCTTAAGTACAAAAAGGAATGTATTAACATAGACTTCAAAATGAAAAAAAATATTGAGAAATATCAATTTGGAAAACTTTCTCATCAACTTTTATCTCTTGACATTCACACAGTGGTGATCATTTGTATGGTGCCAAGTAAAACTTTTTGTTTATCATTCTCTACACCTGAAATGAATGTGGATTGTCCATGTTGGTTGGGAACAAGTGAAATTTCACTTGAAAGTAAGGAGTATTTTTATTTATGACCCAAGAAAAAGTGTACAAGGAGGCGAGATTAATTTATTTCGTTACTTTAGAATGTACCTCCAAATTTTACACAAAAAACATACTAAATATGGTGTTATGACAAGTGCTTTTTTGTTGTTAGTTAGCTTATCTTATTCAAATATTCTGTACATCAGTAAATCACATACATACCTAGTGCATAAGCCAAATCAACTGAGAGTGAACCTAGAACACGCTCTGCTGAAGGAATTAAGTCTCTTCGAGACACAAGTGTGTCCAAAATACAATGCAGAGTAGACAATATATCATCATCCTGTACTTTTGACTCCCCCATTACAACACAAATCATGTTCTAAAATAAAAAATGAAATTATATTCCATAATTGCACAACTTAAACATTCCACACATTCACAAATAAGATAAGCATGTACCCTGATGATTATAATTGACTCTGCTGGTGATAAAGCATCTTTTTCTGATAGCTTTCTCCATCCATGAAGAAGCACATGTGAGGATTTTAATGGTTTCACTGAATTGCGATTCACTTTGTCCATTTCGGATGACAAGTGCTTGGTAAAGAGAGCTAGAAGTAAAGAAAGCCAAATTAACTTGAATACTCAAAGAGCAACAAAACACAGGTGCCAATGAACATCTTTCTTAAACAATTTCAAGCACAACTATTTTCTTAAATATTTAATTCTTAACTTCAATTAATTACCTGGGGTAATATGAGAATTAATCCAAATGTTAACTCTCTCCAAGCTCAAACGGACGGCTATCTGCACACAAATTTGAGTTATTTCTTGTGGAACATCTTCAGCCAACAGTAAAGGCATTATGCTACAACTTTTATCGAAACATAATTTTGGAATAATATTCTGACAGTACTTTTTGAGTTCAAGTGCCAACAATGACGTTTCCAAAGGTAATTTTGCCGATAGAAGGTCCTACAAGCAAGAAAGATAGAAAAAAATAAATTTTTAAATTCTAACACCAATGATCAAACAAAAGAAGTACATTTTTCTTTAATATTTCTTACGTTATTATCTGAATCTTCAAGCACTTTTAGTGCTTTCTGCTTCACTTCAGTTAGTGGTTGGCTACAAATGTATTTCACACAACTTGATGCAATTCTTTCAGACACAAATTCTATAGTTTTACGAATAGATGATGGTTGGCCCTCCAGAAAGTTTTCTTCAAGCTGAAGCTGTGAAGACCGTGAACAGTTAATTTAGAAAGAACTTAATCATGTAACAAAGAGGATTGCAATGTATATTATGGAATTATTATAATTCTAAAAACTAACCAACATGAATTCTGAAACTTAAGCAATGAACCAAAATGTAGCATAATTCAAAAAAACAACTACCTAAAAAAGTGCATTTAGGGAATTTAAACAAAATATTTACGGTGAAGGTCAATTGGGAAATTTGTAATGGAAGAGAACACTCACAATTTAAATAAAAACATGATATGCAGCAGTTTACATGCTCTGGCTAGAGAAACTAGTGGTGTTATAAAACGGTACAGACATTCTCTTTCCTGCTCAACTCTCTAGAGTCTGAGCTAGCTTTTTTGATTTGCCCCATCCTCATCTCAAGTGCTATTTATCGGTGCCTACAACACCTACTAGGGCCTCATGTTCTTACCACTCCCTCTGGTGACATTTCTAGTGAAGAGCACCTTTGCCCTACCCGAACATCGTACAGGCCAGTTTCGATCCTGTATTTTTACTTATTTGCTGATCCCATCTCAATGCTTGTACTATTGTTCTGGATTAAGAAATCTAGTTCAATTGCACACAGCTGCCAAACATGTCAAGAGATAATGGAAGAATCGTACAATGGAATTATGGAAAGTTGTAGATGTAATATAAGAGGAACTTGAAATGCCCCAAGTCACAAATACAACTTAAAACATTCATATGTCACCTTGGGCCACAGCCTTACCATGTACTTAAGTTCAGCTGCCCCAAGACCCTCATGAGGCCAAACCTTACTGTTACATCTTTGCAACATAGTAATGCGATACAACATAACTAAAACAGATCTTTTTATACATATCCAGCCTTTAACGTGCTTTGTAGGATTGAATGTATGTATCTGAATAACTTTGACACCTTTTGTTTCTATGTGAACAATGCAAAAAATATTGAAGAACACACAGCACTTACCAATTCACAGAATGGTTTAGTTTTCTTTCATATATTTGTACTGAGGAAAAAGTGTTTTACCCAAAAAACATACTTTTTTCACTTTTTCTCAATTGTTTGTCCCCTAATAGTAGGATGGAAATATGACTTTAAGGAACATTAGAAGAATAAAACCTGGTCCTATATGAAAATTTTCACTGCAAAATTTCAAGCAATTTTGGGGAAAATGTCATTTGAGCATTTCCAAAAAATGCAATTTTGAGCTCATTTTTACCAAAAAATTTTGATGTTTTGAAAAACATCATCAGAAATCATTTGAAGCACTCGTATTAAAGAAAAAGTTCTGAGACTTATTTGAGAAAATCCCTTTTTTAATATTGCCTGCATTTCACTCAAAATTTGTGTAAAAACTACTAATATTTTCAAGACAATGAACTTGACATTAAATAAAGAACAAACTGTGGATAATGTCATTCAGAGAAAATATTTCTTTCTTCATTAACAGTTGTATGATGGGATTCAAAAAATTTTAAACTTATTGCAATTTTCAAAATTTTCATTGAAAGTGAAAATTGGACCTATACAATCTTTATAAAAGTATTTCACTCTATTCTCACAGAGACTGTCAGAATCATCTGTCACCACTTAAACTGAAAGGTGATTGTAAAGGTTCCTAGAGCTGCAAGGAAATAATTTGAGCGTGGATTGGATGGTGGTCTAGGAGGCTTCTGCCAATAAATCTCATACTTTCTGATGATCTTGAAGATCATCATTTCATTCTAAACTTGCTGAGTTTTGTAAGACTACCATGAAGCCATGTAGTACCACGTTACTACTACGTAAGGAACCTACGTACTACGTAAGGAAATGCCGACTCTCATATGCTGCATGGCAATGAAAGGTTACAGTACCTGGCTAAATTATAATAACTACTTCTCAATTTCAGTTCTTTTCAACTTGTGATTTTCAATTGTTTTGAGACATGATGTGTCTATGGATCCCCCCCCCCCCCATATTACTAGTCACACTTCCATTCGTTTGTTGCACCTATTGATGTGTGTTTTGAGACTATTTGTCTCTGAATAATTACTAACAAACAATGTGAAGGTACAAAAATATTGTTCCTTTTTGCAGTTTGTTGCATTGTGTCACATTAACTTATTATAGAGTTCTCTCTTTCTTTCAGTTACTCTCATTTATCATTTTTATGCAGTCAAGAACACACAGATACTGTTCTTAGTCTTTTCAATGTATTTTTTGAGATTTTACGAGAGTAATCTATGGGTTGCATTGAGTTTAGACAATCTTTCAAATCAGAGATAACTAGAATAATAAAAATAATTAGTAACAAAATTATATCAGAGACTGTTAGTAGACACATTAGTATTTCATTTGTTAAAGGAATGTGACAAAGAGTTACTAAAACATATTCCTAATTCCAAGTACAAATGAGAAAAGAGAAAAGGGTTTTTGAGTGATTATAATAATGTGACCAGGTATTGTAGTAACCTGTAGTTTACATGGAAGTTCTCAAATTGTCATTTCACTAGATGCATATTCATAGATGATGCAAGGAATCATTTCTCTAGAAGTGAGAATAGTTACTCAACTTTGAATTTTTCTGAAAACCTATGGTACAGAGTGAGAGTACTTTTCAAAATAAGACTAAAATGTGCAAAAGGCCTCAATGTGTAGATTACAGCAAAAGAAACATAACTTGTTTTCCCCTCTTGGGAACATGAAAAAAACAAGTTTCAACAAAACATTGTTTCCAAGTTAAGGAGAACGAGATGTGTTATATTGCGAGTTGCATGTCTGCTTACTGCTTTCCTCACATCATAATCTGTGTACATCATAATCTGTGTACTTTCTACTGTGTTCATATTAAATCTTTTTGACTCATCCCTACAAGGAGGGAACTTTACTAATCAGCTGTAGCACACTCAGGGGTTTTAGAGTTGATTGTGCCTCTTAAATAATAGAAAACATTTAATTTCATTCTTCTTTTTCATGTTACATATAGAGCGGATTTTTGGCTAATACTAGTTTGGGATGTCTGGAATGAATTAATCAAATTTACATTATTCTTATGGAAAATATTGCTTCAGTTTTTGACAGATGTTTTAAAATGGATTAATTATGAAAACAAAGTTTATGTATTATATTATTAAATCACTGAAAAACCATTGTATTCCTAGTTATCAGTATTTCATGAGGATATTTAATCTTTCGATGGAAATTTCGTTAATCAGTGGAACCTATGTTGTTAATCTGAGCATTTGTTTGAGTGATGTAGCCAGAAAAAACTCATAACTTGTGTACACTTACTTCTGAGAGTAGATTGTTCATAACTATTGACACTATTGTCTATTAAACTCGTTTGAAAGGCTAGAGCTGAACACACTCCCCTAAGTGTTATGTTGATGATATTTCGAGATGATTGACGTGGACATTGTTTGCTTGCTTGCTTGCTTTCTTGCTCAAACCCTCTCTGAGCCTTTCATATGGAAATACTTTCTGACAGGAGTATGCCTATTTACCAACTTATACACAAATGGCTGAGTGGTTGCATAACCAGAAGAGAGAAACAAATTTTGTGTTAGCCTGTTGCGAGTCAAAAGCGCATTGGTTATAAACTTGGTGTTTATTTATAAAATCATATAGGGCTAATTGAACTTTATGTAACAATTAATTTCATGATCGCAACAACACCATTGTGAATTCTGTTATGACTAGTGATGGTCCATATTCACTAGTGGACATGTTCAATATTTTTGGGGGGGGCACTCTTCACTGATTGTGTTAGTAGTGGAATACACTCGCAATACAGGCCACACCTACCCCAAACATCCATTTTGAGTCCTCTACAGTCAAATGTCTTTTTTCTTCAAATCTTCCCATATAGTCGGTTCTTCCAGACCCCCCCCCACACACACACACACACAACACTACGCTGCACCACCTTGTCCCTGGGAGAAGGTATACCACAGTTTGTGAAACCTTGATGTAGATGTATCAGGGAAGAATGTATAATTAGAGCAAAACTTTTTGCTTCAGATACCAGGCGTTCAAGATATATACTGATAAGATTCTGGGAGGTGTATTTCCAGTGTGTTTTCATTATTTCTGTAATATGTATAAATGCATACAAATTTAGCTCCAGTAAACAAGTAAGCTGCCTGGGTATTGTATATGCCACTGTGATCTTACCTCTAAATTGCGAGAAGATGATGGTAATGTCTGCTCACCAGCTACAAGGACAGGTGTTATATGCCGAGGTGGCATAACATTACGTCCACTATTAGAATCTGACATTAGAAGCCATTTTATTGCTTCAAGATTTGGACACAGAATCATTAAAGTATCCCATTCAATGAAATCTAGTTCATCAATACAAGCAACGATGCTACGAGAATTTTCAGAATTTACAGCCAATTCACCTGCAAGAAAATAAAACAAGCAACAATAAATTAACACTGAATGTGTCTGTATATCTAAAACTAAGGAAAAACTGCTGAAAAGTGTACTTAAGAAAAAATAAATACAGAATACCACCTCTGAAGATATAAACTAATATACATGCTTGGCTTAGTATGTCACAAAAGAATGGAGAGTGACATTTTAAAGATCTAAAAATTGCATTCATCAAATAGATTCATGTTAGAAGAATTAACTGACTCAAAATGGGTGATATCAACTCACAAAAAGTCAGAGTTAACAAGCTTGGTCAAAGGCATCACCCTACATGAACCCAAGATGGAGGCTGGTGGCAAGAGAACAATAAAGACAAAGAGCTTACTTGAAAAAAAAAAAAAACAATTATCATTATCAGGTGATTGATTTGGTGCTGGAAGCTCTCATCTCGACAGACCCTGGGAGTTTTCACCTCCAGGGATGGTACCTATGGTTTTGACTCATTGGCCAGCGACCCCTGATTCGTGAAATTCAGAAGGCATTACATTTCATTCTGGACAGTTTCCACTCGACTATCTTCACAGGCACCCTAGTATTCATAAGGGGACTAACGTAGGCATTGGGAATGCCAAGTGCAAATGATCCACACCTCATGGTGCACACTTGGGGGCAGAGCCATGAGCAATGGGGACATTCAGAAAGGATCCGTTGTGCGCAGAATTCGCATCTAATCTCACAGAGCACAGTCACAGTTGCACTGCATCCAGCGTGTTGTGGTGAACGTAGTTGAATATTCAGCAGAAAGGTATTAAGTGAAGCTGAATTCTGTTTGTGCAGTGAATAAGTGTTTGAGCCAAATTTACCTTCTTTTGAGGAGTAATATTTTTCAACAAATTATAGTTCAATGTATTATTTAAAATGGAGATTTTGTAATAAACCAATGACATTTAGTAAATGTACCTAAATGTTGGTAGCTTCTCACCACCACAATACCAATGTTATTACAGTTATCAGGAAGGAGATATTAAGAGTTAACCAACTGTTCAGACTGTTTGTTGAAGACTTGATGAATAACATATGAACCACATAATTTCAAAACAATGCGCAACCCATTTTAACAACCATTAGAATTAATTCAGGTTAGAAATGAAAAGAAAATTGAAAACAGATATGTTTTCTTTAAGAAAAACAAAGAAAGATGAATTAAACACATAACCTTTGTCTGAACTACAAAATTACTCAGAATGAAATGAATACAGTTACTGCATTCTATCAATTTACAAAGGTTTTTGAAAACATATTAATTCTTTTTGACAATAACAAACTATTTTTTAAATATTAGGACCAATCATTAGAAAATTTAATCTTTCACCTCTATTTCATTTCCCCTTCTTCATCTTTATAATGACTCTAATTGATGGTTAACGCTCATGTGGCCCAATTGCACTTCACTAGGGAGTATTCATTATGAGAGTGTAGGCTTCTGTGGGCGGAGAGTCAGTATGTACTTAGCTGTCCAGGAGACGATGTGTGGAAGGCACAGGTGCCGACGTTTCAGCTGCTGTTCTGCGACCTTCCTCATAGTGTAATGCAAATGAGGCATTACCCCTGAGGAAGGCTGCAGAATGGCGGCCGAAACATCAGCACCTGTGCCTTGGACGCAGCCTCTCGAGTATTCATTATGCTTTTGTATGTGTATATTCTGTTCCCATAGTTAAGTTTTTTACCTTAATTTTGCAGGACTCTACAGAGTTAACAGAGAAGTTTTTTATATTAAGATTGGTTTGTATGTTTAGAATAAGAGGTGAGCTTTCATCCTGAATTGGGTATAGTTTTAGTTATTTTCGTAGTTGTTATGTTCTTCATTCCTTTAACAAATAACAATATTAAAGTAAATGTCAGTTTTGGGTTCTTTATTCATTAACTTATTTTGTAAATTGTAGCACCTGATTAGGGAGATAGTCCAGTCTCCTAAATGTCGTGAAATTTATGACATTTACAATTTTTTTCATTTCAATAAAATTATTAAATAAATTTTGATACATGTAATTATGGCTGACTAAAATTTAAAAAAGGGTCTGAAAAAAAAATATAAATTATAGTAAGGGACAACTATATCAGATCTTGTATCTTATTAGCATAACCTTTGACTTGTATTTATTGTTCTACTAACTAATCCATTTGCTAATTTTCTTTTTCTTGGTCTCGTACCAACTCCTCCAGAATTGGGCCTGTAGGAAAGTATTTTTGCTCCTCCAAAATAATACTTTTATCAACATTTACTAATTCAAGCTTAGTCTAAAAATTGTCCATGAAATATTCTAAAAATGTTCCTAAAACAGTGAATTCTGCAAATGCAATGTATTTATATGATTCTTCTACAACATAAAAAGGAAGCATCTTCTCTGATCAAGTAATAAAAACATTAATTTCTCTTCCAGTACATTAACATTTACTTGAATTAAAAATATTTTAAATATAAAAGTTATACAAGTCAAATTGTTTACAGCATTAATGAAACCATCTACCAAGGACTTATCATAGATGATATTTCCTGTACAGAATATATTTTGAATGTAATTGCAAATTCACAGGGTGGTTAAGATCAAGTGTAGAAAGTATATTATATGGGATTTTGAGGACTCCTTCAAATATTTTGACGCCATCACTTGAAGACAGTTTAATAATAGTTGATGTAATCACAATCATGGTTTTCATACAGTTGTTTTCCAAAGGTAGAATTTAAAATCTTTCTCCTTCACATCTGTTTAAAGAAAACTTGAAATTTCGGAATCAAATTTCCTTACCTTCATAAAATAACAAAATTGCACTGGAAACTCAAAACTCCCAACAACCTTCATTCCTCTATTCTAACAACCTCTGTCAATACACAAGAAAAGTGACATAACTCAAAAAATGTAATTTTGCAGAATGGGTTTATTCCGAGCAGATCCACTTATTTCATGGTAAAAGTGTTCTATATGATGTCCTATGATCTATCATTATGAAATTTACACTAAAATTTATTATTTTCTAAGCTTATTTCTTCACTTAACTCAAAATGACAATTTTTGATACAAGTCTTTTCTTGTCAGTGTATATTTGCATACTTACAAGACTGGCTTTCCTTAATCCACCATGTATAAAAAATGTCTTCTGGTAATTGAGGCCGTTCAAACAGCCAACCCAAACACACCTTCAGCATGAAAGATCCATAAGGAGAATAATAAGAAATAGAAGGGAGTGTTCGGTATATTGAACAGAGAAGAGAAATTACTTCTCTATAATATGGCAAATTGTATGAAACATTATCCACCATGGACAGAAACTGTACTGCCCATGGTACTGTCAATGTAAGTTTCTTGCTTTGTACAGCTTCTTGTATGTAGGAAAGAACATCTACAGGTGTTCTCAACTGAAATCAAAAACGAAGTTCAATCACATAAAAGAAGAATACTTGTTTTGTTTTCATATTACTAATTTCTGGATAATGGTCAGGAGAGGAGGAATATTTGTCGACTACAAAGACTTTCTTCTTTTCTACTAGTTTAATTGACAAAATTTTCAATACAATCTCATTCAGCACATTCTTGGAAACACACAGCACATTCTCTTTTATTTGCAGAAGAAATCCCTTCACCAGAGCAGCACAGGCATAATAAGGAGGGGGGAAAAAAAAGTGAGAAGCGAGGACAAAAAGGCCAACTAAAAGAGAATATTGTGAAGGATTGTGTAATATGTCCCCAAACCTATCTTATTTCTTAGGGTTTGGTTATCATTTTCAAAAGTAGAGTCCTTGCTGACAGCTTCACAATCTTAGGCCTTTTTCTACTATCAATTGACAATTTTCTCCTTTCAACTAAAAATGTATCCATTTTAGACTTTTCAGCATTCTGTTCTCTAACTTGCTAATAACTACAAGCACACAAGATCATGAGCATACCCATTTTTGGTCACAACCATGATTTTTCTGCAGAAACAAAACACACAGGCACTCTGAATACTGTGTGAATTCTCAACAATGAAATCTCAATGCTTTAAATGCAGCAAGCACCTTGATCCATGATGTTGATTGTCTTAAGGACAGGCACAAACCTGCTGATGATCATTTTGAAGAAAACTGCCCAGATTGAATGGACTGTACATATAAAACTTTTGAAATTGTTTAAGTTCTGTAGTGTCGGGCATGCTTTTCTAGCATGTGTCATGTTTTCCTCCTTAATCATCATTATTCTCACTAACAACATAAAGAAACAAGGCAACACAATGCCATTTGCAGACATAGCAGTGTCTGTAGTGGTATGGGTGACTTCAATTGTTTACCTGGAAGCCAAATTTTCTCCAAAACAACTTTTTTCTGAAAAAATGAATCTGAAATTTAACATAAAATCTGTAGCATTTTTGTTGCAGAAGCTTCACAACCTCCTGTGTATCCTAAACTACTTGATTTACCTTTAAAGCTTGTTTTCCCAATGTTTAATTTACTGTTCAGTTACTGGGGTTTAAAGTTATTTATTTAATTATTATTGTTCAGATCATTAGAGGTCTGGCCCCTCTCCAGTTTTATTGGGGGGCAGCAGTGGTAAAACAAAAAACTTACAAAATCATATAACAGACACTGTTCTCAAATTCTATACTATGATCAGAAATACCTTTCTCCTTACCTTAAGTCTTACTGAACTCTGCTTTTCGACTAAGGATGAGGACATTTTACTTTTTGATCGATATGGAAGAAAGAGTACAAATCCAAGAAATTTAGCCAGTAATTGCAAATTGTTCACACATGTTACAAATGCTTGCTTAGTATCTTTGTCAACCACTGGGCCTGTAATAACAATACATTTTCTTTAAAATATACTCAGTTGTACACAAAAACAAAATTTTTTTCACTTTTGCTCTACATTAAATGATTAGAGGGTGTTAAAGGGAAACTGAGAGCCCAAGACACTCCTTATACTAAACTACAGTATAAAGTCACATGCAATCTATTGAAGCCTTTTCAAAATCAAGATACATAATATCAATAGGGATTCTATTGGGGGTCATCCATAAATTACATAACGCTAAGGGGTGAGACTGAGTTACAGTGTTACATAGGTGATAGTTTAGTGTTAAGTAATGCTGATACAGTGAAACTTTGATTTTACGTTCCTGATTTTATGTTTTCCAGAAATATACGTCATAAATTAGTAGACCCAGCAAAACCTTCATATCAGTGATGTATAATTTTCCTCGATTTTGTGTCAAACTTGTGAAGTCATACTATATATGTACCCTGATATTAAGATTTTTGCACAAATGGTGCAGGTTTCATTTTCGTTGAAAACTCTGATATTTTGAAAATTGCCAATGTTCAAACTTTTTCGGTGTCGTCTTACAACTACAATTACGAAGATGGAGATTTTTTACGTTAATAACATCTGTTCCTTAAAAACAGGTTTTGAAATAAGGTCATGCATTTTTTAAAAATTTTTTTTAATTTTAAAAGTTTCTATTAATTTCTTTTCAACTGAAGTTTTAATGTATTATTTATTAATTTTAGAATTCCAACGTATTTTAGAACAAAATCTGTGCAAAAAAATAATTTCCTTGATTTTACACTTTTTCTGACCAGTCCCTAGTGGCGTAAAACAGGTGCTTCACTGAATTTACTTATTTGTTTCAACATTTGCTGAAATAATTCCTTTTTTAATCTTACACTAAAACATTTACTAATTTTATAAATAAATTAAAAAATTATTATGTATATAAAATGTGACAATAAATTGCATTTTTTAGCAATTGAATAATGATTAAATCGGTTTCATAATAAAGAAAATGTTCACTGATCTATAGTATATTCTACAAGTTGTCAGAAATTTCCACGACTATGCATCCTTCATTCACTAAAAAATTGTTCCCAATCATATTGTTAAAAGCAGTCAGCATTGCTAAGTAATTTTGACTTTAATTCTCATACATTTTAATACATAACACAAATAAAATTAATACAAAAGGTTTTTACTGTGATATTCATGAATTTATCAATAAACAAACTTAAGTCTAAGGCAGAAATGTTACATACAGTGGTAGAAGATAGCTTCAATAAGGGAAAAATTTAAACAACCGAGTTAACATATTTACATATTAATAGGAAATATATATTCAATTACAACTTAATCAAAAAAATACATCATAACAGCATAATAAACAAAGATTAATTTGTAGAGTACCAAAAACAATTTTACAAAAGAATGTTGTATGTTTGAAAGTACAGTATGTTTTAAAACCTTAGTGAACCCATTCAGACTCAGGTCTACTATGTCAATGCTATAATGGTTGACAAGTTTTTATAATTTATTTATTACAGGACTCTCGTCCAATACGTATATAAGGTTTGTACCAAACTGAAATTTTAACACCTGAATATAATATAAACAGAAGACAAACATTGAAATAAAAATGAGATTATGCACACAGATTTAACTGAAGACTAGCAATTTTTTCTTTGCTTCCCTGACAAATTTTGAGGTAATCGTTTCCCATATATTGATATAGTTATCGTTTGCTAATTTACACATTTCAGTTAAGTGGATTGTTAAGAGTATAGACTGCATTATATAAAAGTTGTGAAAATGAATCTTTTCTTCTTGTTACTGTAGGAACTTGAACCCTCAATTGTTCTAACGTGGGCACTCAATTTCATTGTTCATTAATTTGTACAGTTAAATCACATCTTTATATTCCCTAAAGGAGGAGAGTGAAGAGATATTTAAGTAAGTTGATATTGCACGAGTCATGATCAATAAACGGATCTGGTAAATTAAGGCAAGTTTCCACAATTCTAAAAAACTTATGTTGGGCGGTTTCTAATTTTCTTAAAAAAATTAGGACCAAACTATGAATAAATAAGAATGAGCTTAACTAACATTTTATATAAAGTTTTCAATGTGCGAATATTATTGAACACATTACACATACTCCTAATAAACCCAAGTAGTAGTTGTTGCTTCATTAATTGATTAATCAATAAGATGCACAAAAGATATCTTGGAATCAAAATTAACATCTAAATCACGAATAACAATTACTTTTTCACAGAAAGTTTTGTTAACTGAGTACACAAGTAAGAAAGGAACAAGCACGAGAAAGTGATAAATTTAATTTGCTAAGGTTTAAAATGAGATCATTGTCTTCAAACCATTTAACTAAACTACTAACAGCAATTTGTAGTAAGAGTAAATCAGCGTAATATTTAATTTCTCTAAACATTTTGCAGTCATCTGCATAAAGCAAGAATTCAAGATCTTTGAAACACAATGCTAGATCATTATGCTTGAAAATTATGAAAAGAAGTGGACCCAGATGGGAACCTTGAGGTACTCCAGATAATAATATTCCTATATTTCACAAATTGAGTTCTATTAGTAAGATAAATAGAAAAGTATTTTAATAAAGAACTGGAAAAGCTGAAAGCTTTCAATTTTGCAAAAGTAAAGAATAATTCACTGAGTAAAATGCCTCACTAAAATCTGTAAATACGGTCAACCTAACATTTACTTTCCATGCTATTTTGGATATATTGATTGTAATAGATCATTGGATGGAATATTCTTTTTACTCATAAAACTAAATTGTTGATTAAGAAAATGAGAAATTTTGGGTTTGTTTATCCGTATTTATGGGGTCAAACAGCTTCGGTATTACACTTAAAATTGAGATTGGGGTGTAGTTTGTGATGTTTTTACTTCCTAATTTAAGAATAGGCAATATGAAGGAGGATTCCCATTCCATGGAGAATGATCCTTCAGCTAATGACCTTTCGAAAAGAATCTTTAAAATTTGGGGAAAAAAGAAACCAGATTTCTTGATAAAATTAGCTGGTATTCCATCTGGACCTTCACTGCTGTAAATGTCAAATTTATTTATTTTTGTGACAGTGTCTGAAATTGAGATGATAACTGTAGTTATGTTAAATGGAGTTTGATCATGTAAATGAAGGAACAAATTGCTATTGGGAGGCCTATAAAAGATAGAAAAATGTTCAGTAAAGGCCTTAACAATCGACTTCATATCCTTGAGTAATTTAGCATTCAGATACATTATTTTCGGCAAGCCTTCGGTATTCTTTTTTGGGTTGATGTACTTCCAGAAATTTCTACTGTTTAACAATATAAAGTTTTGTAGATTAGTGTTATAATTTATGAAGCCTCTTTTAGCTAGGAGCTTACATTGCTAATTTATTTTGATATAACTTATTTTTTTCTTCTTGCAGATCGGGAGATGAAACATTGTGGCTTAATTTCTTCTTCAGTTTGCTTATTACCAAGATATCCCTTCTCTTGAACTGATTTTATAATTTCCTGCTGCATAGATTGTGGAACCACCAACACTTCATGACCATCAAGAAATTTGAACAGCGAGTCTCGCAGCAGAAAATCTTCAGAAGACATCTGCTTCAAAATGTTCTTGATTGCAACTAAGTCCTTCATACTTGCCTTGAGCTTTTTTATTTTAGCATTCACACTGTCAACAAATCCAATGAATAGTAAGGTGCATCTACAATCCTCATCTTTGTTCTTGCATGGTGCTCAATAGTATAAATATATTCCAGCATTGCTAATTCCCACCTAGCAGCCCTATGTGTCAAATCCTTTTTTTGCATTGTTTACTGGAATGTAGCACCATCAGTTAGAACCTTGAACTCAATGCCCAGAAGATACACCCTGAATTTTTCTAATGCTTGAACAGCTAAAATCTCCAGCTCATATCTACTATATTTTTCTTCTAATGGTGTTGTCTTCTTCTGCACATACATCACTGAGTGAAGATTGCCATCCTCCGGTAGTCCTGCATAAGAACAGCTCCATACCCATACTTGCTGGCGTCCATGTTAAGCTCGGTCTTATATTTTGGACTGTATATGACTAATATTGGACTCGTCGATAAACTGTGCTTTAATTTGTTAAAAGCTTATCTTTCTTAATCACAAAACTTGAATTCATAGCTGGTTCGGAGCATGTCACTCAATGGCTTTGCAATAGAGATATAGACTTGGATTAATTTTTTGAAGATTTGCTTAAGGGAAATTTTGAACAGCTGAAATTTTTCTGGCGATGGTTGAATTGTTCCATTCTGAATTCTGTAGCCTAGAAAGTGAATTACTAGTTTTAAGAACTCATGTTTATTAAAACTAATCTCTCCAATCTATAGTCCATAACAGTATACAAATCTCGGATAAGCTTTTGCAGAGCCTCCTCGTTGTCCTCTGCTGGAATGATGATGTCATCCATGTCAATAAAAAGCAAAACTTTCCTGCTAAGTGTCCAAAACACTGAATTAATAAATCTTTGGAAGACATAAGATGAAGTTAGTCCAACAGGTACCTTCATGAATGTTCTCAATAAGAGGAAGTGGATAACAATCTTTGATTATCATATTATTTATTTTTCAACAGTCTGTGCAAACTCTAAGATAACATTTCTTTTTCTTTATAACCACTACCTGACTTGCGTACTCTGATGAACTTGATTCAACAATTTCCTCCTCAAGCTATGTTTGAACTTGTTGGTTGACAACTTCTTTCTTTCTTTCTTTCTTTCTTTTTTTCCTCCTTTCCTTCTTTCTTTCTTGGTGCCAACCTCCTTGGTCTGCTGTAAATTAGATCTTCTTTCTTCACAATTATTTTCATCTTCACATCAGTCAATTTGGTCTTTTCTGGAACCTTTTATAACGTAACTTTAGTAATAATAATAAAGTTAATTGAAATAGTTATAGTAGTTCATTATTTGTTGTTGTTGTTAAGTGTCCCTTTAGTATTTCTTGTTTTAAATTAATTATATTATATTTATTATTATTTTTTCTGAATTCATTTTCATTATAACCGAAAAATAATGGATAGCCCAACAACATCTGGGTCTATACTTAATATTGAAACTGAA
The DNA here is from genome assembly GCA_964035755.1 of Teleogryllus oceanicus. NCBI lineage: Eukaryota > Metazoa > Arthropoda > Insecta > Orthoptera > Gryllidae > Teleogryllus > Teleogryllus oceanicus. The sequence continues at coordinate 34,899,139 of CAXIVR010000011.1, read as the reverse complement.
GATAACACGTATTCAAAGACTGTCTCTGGTAACAATGGATGTTATTGAAGACTTACTTACACTAATGATGATTTTCATTATTTTTTTTTTTACTTACTTTTAAAAGCTAATGAATAATTGAACAGGTAAATTAAATGGATGCATTTGCATTGATATTGACATAACTGGACTGTTAGGAACAATTCATTAGATCACTTAAAAACGACCATGTATATCACATTAATTAACTTCAAGAATTGTGGTATTTATTTGCGTTCAATAAAACTCATTACTACCACTTCAAAACGTGAAGGAACTGTTGACACACATCTCAAAAGCATTAATAACAAGTATGACCGCAGATAACTTTTGAGGTTGTATTTTTCATTTGCACTTGACACTTTTTAACACATCTTAAGCTCGCAATAGCTGATAATGATAATTCTTAATTAACTTAATAATTATTCACAGAGTTAATATTCGTTTATAGATGAACATCTCTTTTTAATTCTACCGAAAAACGAAACGTGTATTATTGAACAGTGGACAAGACTCGAGACCGTGCAAGGATTGTAAATGAGACAACAAATAAAACAAAAGCGAGAGACTTGATCAGAGTTATAGTTTCATAAGTTGGCTATTCCGACAGGAAATCTTTCAAGCTGCCATATTGCGAATTTAGTGCGGCCTAATACACGGCCTGGAGTCTACCCTATCAAATCAGCCACGGACTGCGCGCGATCTGTCCTTCCTCTTCCTTGTCCTATCCTCTCCCCTTACACACTCACTTACACTAACATGCACTACACTACCACATATTCCGGAAGACCGGTCGGGAGCTTAGAGATTGTCCCGACCGGGGCGGTGCCCTGCTGGTGGGAGAGTCTTGGTTAGGGGGATGCCCCACTAACCGACAGTAGGTTGGCGCCGGATCTCGCCATCCAGCAGGGGAAGATCACCGCCATCTCACGAAAAAAAAAAAACATGCACTACACTAACGGGACTAATGACCAAAGCAGTTGACGTGCCTGGAAACACGAAAAAATCAATCAATCTTATAGCTCAACAACTTATTAATAAATAAATTTTTTGTATTCATCAGATGTTCACATTATTTTGTCCCATCCCTGTAGATTCAGTGCTAATTTTAGAGCATACCCTACAAAATCACAAAAAATAATTTAATTTGGTTTGCTTCACAACTTTTGGGGGAAAAAATGAAACATTCATAATTTATGTGCAGCAGCCATTTAGTTTTGTAATGGACACAAATTTGGTCGTTTGGAACAACATGCATGATTTTCTGAAACTATTTGTCCTAAACGATTAAAACAAAAACTGTATTATGGCCAATATCTTAATCTTGAAATATAACCTTTATATTTGTTTATTACTTCAACTCATATGAGAAAATTTAAATGGGAGTTAAACCTTGAAATCAATGAAATATTATCTTTTTTGCACAAGTCTGCCCTGTGTAACTCATCTCAACACTTGTACCCTCGTACCTCATACTGCTCAGTGTAAACTTGAAATATTCTTGATAACTTTTTCAAAATTTGTTTATGCTAATTGTTTATGCGCACTTAAATTTGTTGCTACCATGTTAATAACTTCCCTTTCCAGGGTACATTCCCATACAAACATTTTTTCCACTCAGATATAATATTTTCACAGATAGTATCATTATGCATAACTCTAAGAAGAGAAGGGGGAGGGAGAGAATATCACTGGAGCAACTTACTTTCATTTAATGGCCAAATATTTAATGTGCCTCACCTTCCTCCACATCCGATGCTGAGAATTCAGAGGCATTCAAGAGCTCAATTTCATGCCACAGGCTGTCTATGAGATGAGTGTTAAAGTTTGCATGATTGCCATGAACAACAAAGTCTTTATAAAATTCCTGTTGCCCAGGAAACTCTGAGATAGCACCCAAGTTTGAAGTCTTCACAGGAGTCACTAATCGTTCATACAGTCTAGAATATTTATCAGGATTGCCTTCTTTCAAACATTTAAGAACTTCAGACAAAGCACCATTTGATTCTTCTTCCTAAAATAAGAAAAATATTCAAGTATTAAAAAATATTCAAACATTAGAGTGATGAAGAATCACGAACAGAATTCCAATATTCTTATCAGTTTCCAAAATTTTTAATAAGACTGTGCAAAGAGGCATTGTATAAACAACCAAAATTGTTAAAATCTTTATAAAGTTTTTCATTTATTAGATTTGCATCTATCATCATGAAATGGTTATGTCAAATCTTGACCATACAGCAGCATTCTACACTATATCTTCAAAAGCAGTTAATTCAGTAAACTTTTGGTACAATATCAATCACAATCATAAGTTCAAATCACTAGCATTCCTACTTGCAGTAAGATATATTTGTGAAATAGTGTTTCCTAATAAAGGTAATTTTTATTTGTTTACATTATTCTGAATGTTCTACTAATTACTGTTCTATTTTTTTCTTTCGATAGTCATTCACATTTTATGAAAGGTCAACCATATTACATTTAAAATTTTATTATTAAAAATATAACAATCTTTACATATGTTTTGGGTGAAGTTTTCAACCCATCATCAGGTTTTCAAAATAAATTTTAAAACTTTTACAATTACCAGTTCACCGGAAATAAGACTAGCACCAACTTTTTTTACTGTCCTTTGATGCATACGAAGAGAAAATTTAAAGAAGAAAATTTGGGTCTGGTTTTGAGAATCAATTGTTAAAAAAAAGTTTTAAATTGCCTATAACTATTTCAAATCTGTCTTTAAAGAACAGATTCCATCTGGAAAAAAAGAATGGTGTCACTACACACACATGGAAAGAATGAATTATTCAGAATGGTATGTCACTACATTCTAATAAATGTTTGCTATTACTTTTTCTCTAGAAAGTGTGACATGAATTGTTATCCATAGACTTGATTTGCAAAATCTATTGGTTGTTGATTGCATAAGGAATCTGGGTGAAATTTTTTATAATAAATTAAATTTCAACATGCATATAAACCATATTGTAAATAAGGCTCTGAGCGCTTTGCCGATAGTGAACATTTGACATTACAATTTCAAACAGTTCATGCAGAAAAATCATTATTTAACAGTTTGGTTACACCAATTTTGGAATAAGTCTCAGTTGTTTGGTCACCAAATTTGGAAAAGTCAATTGATCTTGAAAGTGTCTAACACAAGCCGCCTCATTACTTGGCTTTATGTAATGAAGCCCCTATTCACAGATTCTGTCATGATTATTCAAATTATTATAAATTTAATAAGATCCCTCTTCTTGTGGATAGGAGAACTACCTGTGATCTAGTATTTTTATGTAAAATCCATTCATGTGATATCGATTGTACTGATATTTTGTCCAAAACTGGTCTTTCAGTACCTCCAAGGACTTCTAAGACACAACCCTACATTACCTACCCTACAAACCAATTACTTTAATGATTGCTTAATGACTATCGCAAACACATACTGTTCCACTAGAGATTACTTCAAGGTTTCTTTTTCATGTCTTTTTTTGCACACTTAAAACTATATTTTTTTTGCGATTTTGTGATTGATAAACTTTTGAAATTTTGTGATTGTGATTACTGCATCGAAGGGAATATTCTGTGCATAAATAAATAATTAAAATGTGGATGAAAAATTTGAAATTATACAATTGAATAGCTGTCCAGTGTTTTATTTGGTTGATGTTTTGCCCAGTTTGATTGTCTCATACTGCTTTTTGTACATTCAATATTTCGCCAATTTCATTCAGCAGCTGTGCAAACTGCAGAAAGAGATGTCATCAGTCAGGTAAGTGGATCGTTACTATGTCATCCAAATGCATAAGGTATGATAAATTTCATAAACACGGGCTGGGTTGTTTCAATTCCACTCACAAGGAAGGCGGACCCTAGAGTAACCCTGAATAATGTCATGATCAATCTCTTTAAATTTTGTAAAATTAACATTGCAGATCATCTTACAAAGAAAAAGAATTCCCAAATTAAAAAAAAAAAAACAATGAATTACATATTCTGCACACTGCATTGTTACATAGGAGAATGAAAATGTTCAAATATTTTTCACACAGAGTTAGACAACTTTAATACTATTCATGCTGAACATGCAATATTTGAATTTACAACTTACAATCGCTGCATTACTGGACTTCCAATAGGAGCCAAGAAGTTGGGTTCTAAAAAGACGAGCAAAGTGAATAAAATTTGCTGGTTCATCATTCATACATAGGAGATTCCGCACACGTGTTCCAAGAGCAACTCCAAAAGACCACCCAGGTGAACTGTGATTCTCCTCCCATATGCCTATTATTTCATAAAATGCATCTCGCTGTTTCCGAAATGTAACAAATGTTCTATCACTTGGAAAATTGTCACGATTATCAGTGTCAGACTGAAAACATACACTAGTGTGGAAGGCAGAGGAACCAATGAATCTTCTACTATCATTTCGATGTTGGTGTAAATCACTTAAATACTGCCACAAGTCAGGTACAAATAGTGAAATACGTTTATTATTTAACAGCTGTTTCAAAGAAGCTTTGTCAAGAGTACTTAAAAAGAATCTCTGATCATTCAATACAGTAGTTGCAAAAAAAACACATTCATGTACAGATATGAAGTATCCTAAAGATGAGGATTCTTTTAACTCAGAGCAACTCACATCCTCCTGAACATTTAAAAGAGAAAATATGAAATGGATTTCTGTTACAATATTACAAATCAAATTAGTATCTAACAAAAGGTTGTACATTTTTGCAAGCATACACAATTCTTTTTTGAACTTCACAGTGTCTGGGGAGGGATCTACTATCATTGTTGACTGTGAATTTGTTGTTGTCACAACACTGTTCCAAACATTTTGTTGCAACTTCTGCTTTTCAAGGCGCAATAAATCACGAAAGTCTGTTTCAGGACTTTCTTTTCTTCCTTTAATTGTGACATCTTCCCTAAATGGTGTACTTGGCTCCACAGGCCTCACAACTTCACCAAAATTAGGAGCTGAAACAATGAACAGAGGAATGAGAATGTTAATGAGGAATAGAAAACAAAGTGTAAATTTCTCTTCAGTAATTTCTTCATTTTAAGGGTCATTGCACAATTAAAAAATTTAATTCCCCAATTTTTTTATAAAAGATACAACTTTATTTGAGACCATTTTTATAAGCAAAATTTGCTCTATTCCAGAAATAATAGAGAAAAAAAATTGGGTCCATTTTTGAAAAAATAATTTTTCAAAAATTATCATTATTTCAAGCCAAATTACATGAAAACTATCCAGATTTTTGAAAATTTTTAGATATCTTATAAAAAGATTCAACTTTGCAGAACAGATTTCATTAAGAAAAAAGTCAAACTTAAATATTGTAGTTGTACGAAGATACCAAAACATGTGAACTTTTGTGAAAATCCTGCTTAAAATTTACCTGCTAGCTTTGTTGACAGATGACAGGGAAGTTTTGTCCTAAACCAATTTTTCGGTATCAGGACCCACAAAATGTGGATTCTCATATGAGAAAGTAATTAACTACACATGGTAACAAGGTTTATGCACTTCACCTGTATGAGGACCCTTCAATATGAATATTTCTGTAGAAAATTGCTCTTTTTTGCCACAATACGTTCTACATAGTATGTGAGAAAGAAATAGATCTGTAATTTCTAAGTTTTAGAGCAAAATTATCAGCAATATCGCAAAATTAACAGCTTAAGTGTCTCAGGACATTAATTGATGTCACTGCAGTGCTTCTGACTGGGAGGTCGTAGGGTTAGAGTCCCAATGGTGACAGGATTTTTTACACTAGCTATATAGCTGGGTCAAATTCAACAGCTCACAGGAGGAGAATTTTAGCAGCCTGCTTCTCTGATCAACACCAGGCGAATGCTGGAGCAATACCATACAAAATGGTCAAGGACCATGTGTCCTTCCTCTTTGTTGTTCTCTCCTCACCTCTTACTTTCATACAATTACATGCTGAACACTGTCACAAGTTATGAGCTTAGAGCCTGGTTGGGGAGGTACTATACTGGTGGGAGAACTATACCCGTATGGGGAAAACCCAATATCCTGAGCAAGATCTCTGATCCCATTAATGTTGTGAAATGTTGTTGGGTTTTGTTTACTTGAAATAGATGTTAGGACTGCAGCTGAATCTAAGGCTAATGACAATGAAGCTTTGAATCTTTGATGAAAGATATTGATGCTGGGGATACCTCACTTAGGACTCATTATAGGATTGGAAAATTTGTCAACTCACTGAAGTCTAGACAATTAAAATGTCTTTACCTGCCGGGAGGATGTACCAGTGTTTCTGAAGAAATTTTAGAGCTGTTGAAAGGATTCAATGAAGTTTCCAGCATGGTGATTTAAAATGCTACCAAGTAGCTTCAATGTAGTAAAACAAGCTGCCACAGCAAGAACAGCTACAATAGTCCAATAAATAAATGACCTGCTAAAGATTGTGTGAATTAATGTGCCAATACCGCTGTGAAATCATGATTTGAATTGTGCAGAATGCACATTATACACATATAGACATCAAGTTTTTTAATTGATGTGATTGTGAATTGAAATGTATGTATTAATATCCATTAATACTTGTACACTATGAGGATTGGGGCAGAAGTCATCACTATTTTTTTTAAACAAAATGTTATCAGATCAAACAATTTTATTTTTCAAATGAAAGAAATGCTGTACTAATTTGTGTTCACAACAGAAGTCTCTGTGAGTGTCTCTATTAGCATAGAGAGCAATATGAGAGGACAAAGATGAGGAAGGAATGATTGATTGTGATGGTCAGTGGCCCATTACTTTAGCATTAGTATAGTACTTTAGCATTCGGCTGCTAGCATACTTAGTACTTAGCATTCGGCATTCAAAGCAGCCACAAAAAATACCAGTATGTTTAGCGTGTCCCAAGACATCTTCTCCAGACAGCAGCTAAATTCAAGCTAGTTACATAATAGTCGAAGTCTTTCTACATAGTGTCGAAAATCTGCCACAGTGAGGACTTGACCCCAGGACCCCTCCGAGTCCCTTGCAGAGACAATGGAAATGCTGACTCAGAGCTAATTCAGCAGGTAAATTTGATGCATTAACATATTTACTACCTATGCAATTTTATGTGAATATGTTCAATTAGTACCCATTTGAATGCCACATAATCATAAGCATACGTATTAAAATATTTAAAAAAGCACAAGACAAGTATTTATTATATACCTCTATTTTGATCCAAAGACTTTCCTTTCTCAAAAGAATCAGCAAGTCTTGTTGGTTTGATTCTACGTCTCCGAGATGAATTTGGCTTTGCTGGAGATCCCACAGCTGGGAAAGAGTGTTCTGCAATGCTGAAGGATGTATTACTTGGAGAGCTTGTTGTTCTTTCAAGAGATAATCTCTTACCAGAACTACTTCTAGAATCTCTGCGAATCAGCCTGTGGTTGGGAGAATCAATTTCACTCACACGCCCAGAATATTTCTCTTTTGTAGCTGAATATAATTCAGCTGCTATTGGTGATAAATGACAACTATTTAAAAATGTGGACTCCATATTCTTTTCAGTCTTATGCGTTACAGAATGAACCATATTTGCTTTAATTTTGTTTGCATTATTTAGATGGTCAGTATCCGGTTTGGCTGTTCCATTCAAAAGACTATAACATTTTACAAAATGTTTATTACCATCCACAGATTTATTGAAAACAGAGTTATCTTCTTTAGTTTTAATATTATTTAAGAGAGAACTTTTATTTAAACTTCCACATCCAGGAGAAATGTTGATGGACTGCTTTGAGGAATTGTTAAAATGTTCACTGGGTAGTCTAGCCATACATTCACTCCTTCCATTGTACACCACTTTTTTTTTAGCATCAAGAGCTGGAAAACTAGTGTTTTTCTTGACAGAGTAATTAACCTCAGATGCTTTTTGTAGAATACTGTCAAAAAAATGATAAAACAAAAAAATATAAATAAAAATATAACTCCCTTTAAGGAAAACAGATTAAAAAATAAAAAAAAAGAAAACCAAAAAAGGTTAAAAAAAAAAAAATTGGTTTAAATTTTCAGAATTAAAAATATAAAATTATATTTAAAAATTAACAACAATGTAATATTAAATTATAGACAGGAATAAAACCAATTCACAACTAATAGTTCTCAAATCTAAGAGAAACTATTACACTACAACATATAATTTATGGTATTATTTGAAAAGATTACATAATTTTGCAATACTAGCTGAATAAGTGCAAAAATTTCACTTTTGACCTCTATTGCACCTTTATGTGGACAACTTCAGGTAACTTCAATTGGGGTTTGCCCCACTGTCTCAAGAAGTCACTGTGGCAAGTTTGTAAAATAAACAAATATTGAACCAATCTGATATTAGAACTTGGCAACATTATCGTTACATCACAGGGTCTTTCAACATTTCAAATGTCCAGATATATCCATTAAAAAAACCTGATCTTTAGTTAGTGAAACTTCGAAATGTTGCTGTGCAAATAATTCAGTGTTTAATGCAGGGCTTCAGTTCAGACACATAAACCAGTGTGGGTCAAATTACTAAAAAAATATATTCAAGAATAGCGAGATACATGGGGATGATACAAAACAGGCCATCAAATTGATTTTGCTTTGTCATGGTATTAGGATGTATATTAGCTTACCTGATAAATTAAAGAAAGTTGAAAATTTAAAAAGGTTTATGATGGAGATAAAAGAGTGGAAATTGAAAAAAAGGTGGTGTTTAATAGAAAAGAATAATGTTCAAAAATGTTTTTGTTTATATAATTTGTTGTGTAAATAAGGAGTGTAAAATATAACCTTGAGGCTATGCTTGTAATACATAAACACAACAAACATTGCATCACAAAATTTTTTCTAGTAACAAAAAGTAGTATATTGCACGAATTGATTCATTTATGTAAACCTTTGTTGCACAGGGTTGACAAAGCCCTCTTGTAGCAGATAATAAGGGCTTCCAATGTAAACATTGCACAGGGAACCACGCTGTTCTGTTTCAACACTAACTCGGTGTGGTTCGACATGTAAGTAAAGTGTTCCAAGAGTATGCATCTCTGAGGTTTTGTTCGTAAATATGGAGACAAGTTTTTCAGCACTGGCATAGAAATAGAAGTTTTACGTTCTTTGTGTTTTTTAGTCATGTGCAAACATTTTAAAATGAAGTGCTGGTTAGTTCCAAAGACTGCTTAAGTTACTCACTATTTGTTCTGGAGTGAATTATGTTTTTATGTTAGATAAAAATCCAAAAGAAATTTTTGAAATATGTTGATATTTAGATCATTAAAATCTAGGCCCCATCAATCAGAAAATATCCGTTTTAGGGAAAATCCTGTGTAAGGTTTAGACACTAATGTTCACACACAGCCAGAAGAAAGGAAAAGTACACTTGCACAAAATTTAAAAATTTCAATTATAACCACATAATGGCAATTCATTAATGTAAAAATCAAATGACAACAAAATTGTATTCTTCATCACAAAGGAATGTGATCTTCAGTTTTATAAAGTAATCTTCATTGTTTGTAAATTACGCTGTCAGTTTTTCCTGACTCCATTGTTCAGCTCACTAATATCCACAATCAACTAAAAAATTTTTGTAAATTTACAAAACTACATAATGTTCAAGTATTAAGATTAATAGGATATTATCTGATGAAAAGTGATACCAAAGGTATACAGCTCATTCATGTTCACACTCAACATTCAGCACATCAATGTTTATCTATAACTTTTCCAAATGCCTAGGACTTTTTCCAATTCTGACACACTGCTTATCTAATTATCAGTATAAACTAGAGGAAAACACACCATGTCCAAGAATTACTCCCAAGTATTAGACCTACATACTAATTTCACATGTATCAATTTCAAAAACCTACAATGAAAACAGGCTAGTAAATTACTTCATTAATGTTATTCATTTATTAAAATTTCAGTAACAAAAATGTCATAAAACCGGACTTCATCTCGAAGAAGATTTACAAAATATATTACAAAGTCTCCCTGATTACAGTCAACTCTAAAATGGATTTCTTGGGTCTGAAACATAAAACATTAATATCCATTACATTTGTTCTCCGTACACAATTGGAGAAATAACAAGCAAATAAAGATGAAAGCAACATAAAGCTTTTAACGAAAATAATTAAGTTTAATGTACATAAACTTATTATTATCAGACCAATATATTACATGTAGTAAGTACATGATTAATACTAATACAAACAATTTAAGAACTGATTCCAACTTGAAAAATGTCATGATCAGAAACAAAACAAGAATCAAAAGATGTACACAACATTTAAAGGCAATGCCACTTATCAAATCAAACTGAAATAAACACAAAAGTGACCACCTCTTCTTGTTTTGGTGTCAGCCAGTAAACGAAGTCTTGCCAGGAAATAATTCCAGAAATAACCTCGTTTAAAAGTTTATTCGCCATAATTCAAAAAATCACTTCATGTTTCTAATTCCCTGATAAATACCCAGAACTGTCAATAGCCTCAAAGATATATATACACGCAAATTTTCGAATCCATGTCATGCCTGATGCCTACAATTTCGCCAACATACGTCACACCAGATCAGCACTCAAGCACAGCACGCGCCACAAAATCATACACTCTGCACAAAACTACACGGTATATCATGGAACTCGTACATCAAACTTCCGACCAAAGAATTCTAGGTCTCGATGGAGAATCGCTTTCTCGTTGGAGTTGGAGTTGGATTAGTATACTCTCTGCGTGCGCTGACCTTGGACCTCACGTCCAGGCGCAGAGCTTGGCGATGATACAGTGATACGTGATACAGTGTTGAAAATTTATCGAATTTCTCCGTAAAAATCTTATCCTGTTTAGTAACTATAAAAAATGGAGAAACGTGTCTTCTTATCCATAAATGAGTCTTCCCACGCATACCAAACTTCCGTCTTGCACGACTGTTTCTCACTAAATACGATTATTTGCTTAAATTTGATCGTATCACTAACATTCCCAAAACTAATTTTTTCAGTTGGCCCAGTTTCCCCAATTAAAAAAAATTAAAAATTGACATTGAACGCTAATAGACATTAACTATTTTACGGAAAAATTTTTATTTATTATTTAAGAAATTTCATTAAGAAAAAATATTAATAGTACTATATAACATTAATTAATTTTAATAAATATTTTAAAATATTCATACTAATTAAATTTTAAATTTTTTAAATTTAAAATTTAAATTAAATGTTAATTTTAATTAAAAAATAAAAATGTTAATATTCATAAACTCTTTTATATAAATTAACAATGTTAGTATATATTTCTTATTGTTAAGGGAGAAACAGTCTTCTCGAAGTGGGCTCCTCGAGATGCATTTTACAATGTAAGCTACCTGCGTAGAAGGGAACCCTTGCCCACATGCGATGTTAATAGCTAATAATATTTTGCAGTTAATGTCAAAATATATTAAACCCTAAATATAAACTAGGAAAATAACATTTTATTTTAGCTCTATTTATTAATGTATAATTAAGATTTAATTGTGAAATGAAGTAAATGGAAATAATTTTGTAACAATAACAAAACTGGGCCTGAAAGCCTGAGCGTTCGTGATTATCTCAAGGTGTCAAAGTATCTCAGTTCGCCGAAGGAGGGGTCGGGAGGGAAGAAACGGCCCTATGCCTACGGCACGGCGCATACGTTGACAGCCTCTCCATGTGCGAAATACAAAGACAGGCTTAGGTCATCTCTCAGGTCAGATGGGAGATAACTCGATGAAGGTCACTAAGATAAGGTTCTCTTCAATTGAATCAATTCTTATTTCATATTTCAACTTTTCCGAAGTTTAAATTGTGGAAGGTTTTCAATACATACAACGTATGCAAAACGTAAACGCCCCAACACAAAACATTTACAATAATAAGAATAGAATTTAATACAGTTGATTATATATATATATATATATATATATATATATATATATATATATATATATATATATCAGAGAGTAATTTCTCAAAGAAGGAATAGAATCTATATACATTAAAAATAAATCAATGATGTTTTTGAACAGACAAAACAAAAGGAAATGTATGTACAAAATATGAATATTTTTCGAGATGGTTGAGCACCCAGTGCTGGACCACTTAAAATGGATTGACCCACCCATTATTTTGTATTACCAATAATGAATGTCAGTACAATTGGCTGCTCTTCTCTTACGATGATTCTACCAATATCTAAAATCGTAGAATTCATTTTTTGTGTTGCTTTTCCTACAAATTAATTTTAAAATAAACAATGAATAATAGATTATAATTGTATTCTGGGCGAATCTCTATGGAGCAGGCCTGCACAGCATTTTGCACTTTCAGACCTTGGGAGCCGCGCGCGAACTATTCGAGTGCTTTTTTACTTTCTCGCGCTTACTAACGCGAGAGAAAGTATTGTAATAGTGCGCCGGAAAACGACGAATTTTCGGCAAAAACTTATTGCCGGGCCCTGGTAACGAAAAATTGGATGAATACAGTTACTAAATAAAGAAAAAAATCCTATTACACGTGGTGTAACCAGAATCCATGTTTTGTGTGTCCTTCATACTGAAAAATCGATTGACGGCAAAACGTCTGTGCATAACGCTAACGCATAAACCGTCCAGCCGATTTTCTCCAAAATTGATATTCTACTATCATTCTAGCTGATGTCGCAAACCCTGGAATTTGAAACCGATATTTTAATTTTCGGGGAGGTGGTACTTTACATAAAGCCCCTCGGACATTAAAAAAATGCTCCAAATTTTTTTATTAAATTTTGTTGAATTTTATTTATTTTACGCCCAAAACAATTAGACTGTGTGTGACATGCTTTAGGGAAAAGCGAATTCTGTGCACGTTTTCAAAATTCTGTGATCCCATTCCTAAGCCATATACTGATTGAATTTTGAATACAGAAAGAAAATGAGTTTTTTTTAAGGATTGTTGACAAATGTATTCGCTGCGATGTAATAAAATATATTTTCAAGGACAATTCAGCAATAAATTTGGACTCTTATCCCCCATCATGTTCTTCGCCAAGGAATAATACTTTCTGTCGCGACAACATGGAGCACGATAATTTGAATAACTATATTTCCCACTGAATTCAAGAAGACGTGCACAGATAATGAAGTTACATTTATGTCCCAAGTCTATCAAACACGACTTGAGGCACTGCGATTTTGAAACACTTTCTTCAAAATTTGGGGGTACTTTCCATGAAGCCCCCGGACATTTTCCAAATTTTCTCAAGAACCGTTTCAAATGTTTTCTTTAAATTTCTTGTAAAATTAGAGTAAAATACACTTTTAAAGATGGTATATGTTCGATTTACACGGACTCTTGAATTACACTTTAACTCTGAATTTTCGAAAATTGCCAAATTTTGAATTTTTTCGGCTTCTTCCTACAACTACAAAATTGAAGATAGAGATGTTTCCTTCAAATGAAATTTGTAGTCTATAATTAGTTCTTTCATTACGGTCAAGTACATTTTTTTGAAAATTTTAGTCGCTTTTGCGCAATATTGCGTGCAATATCTGCAATTTAAAAAAATTACAAAACAAGTTTTTTTACAAACGGTCGCAATTTTTTTCTTCAAACTTTTGATAGGGATAGTATTTTTTATTTTATTTTATTTTACGTCAAAAAAACAGTTAAAAACTGCGTATGACGTGCTATGGGGAAAAGTGAATTGTGTGCACATTTTCAAAATTCTGTGATCCCTACACTAAGTCATATACTACTTAAATTTTGAATTTTTGAAAGGGAGAAAAAAAAACAAAAACTCCCATGTAGTAAAATCTATTTTCAAAAATAAATAAGCAATAAATTTTGAATTTTGAAAAAAATAGTACTAAATGCACTATATAAGATGATATAACCGCCGTATTACTCTATTCTTTTGTTTTTTCAAAAATTACAAAACTAATTTTTTGACATGTTTCGCGTTGTTAATATTTACGTTAGTGGCAATTTGTTCACATTATAGTATTTATGAGTTCATATGCTTTAAATAATGTCATATAAAGTTTCTCGAAACTCGACAGTTTGTTTTGTTTTCAAAACTTAAACACATTTTTTTCATTTTTTAAATTTCTCTCTCGCCGTTAATATGCACATTTCCAGCGATTTGTGAACTATTGCATCTGATAGTTAAAGTGCCTCAAATGTCTTTAAATGAAGTTTTTCGAAAACTCGAAAATTCTCTGTGAAGAGGAGCTTCAAATTTCGCATCTTCAGTTACGCTGAAACGTCATTTTCTTAAAAAACGACTCCAAAGTTTTCAATGAAATTTGCTATTAATGATAATGTTTTACTCTTCTTTAATATTATTAAAGTAATATTTCGGTTCTACTTTCACGAAACAAAAAAAAAATTGAGAAAATGACAGACAAATGTACTTTGGTGTCGACAGGTGGTAGGTAGTAAAAGGATTGGGCAAGATCGTGAAGCCAGTCCACACCAAGGATATTAGAAAACTTCACTAGGAGAAAGTCTGTGCCATTCTGTAGACCCACTAGTTTCATATTTTTCTCAGAACCAAATTCAAACGAAAAAAAAAAAATTCACTGTCCTAGAACCCTAAAACAGGCTCCAAAAAATCTCAAAAGTTCCTCTCAAAACACAAATCGTGATTTTTTCGGAAAAAAAACGGAGAATTTTCAGCAGAAAAACACTTGTTGTCGAGCTCTGATATCGAAAATGTGGATAAATCCAGTTGTTAAATTTAGGGGGGAAACCTCTAATACGCGTATAGCCAAAATCCATGTTGTGGATCCTTGAAACCGAAAAGTCGATTGACGGCAAAACGTCCTTCAGTCTGGTGTATGTGAACAACACTAGCGCCTAAACCACGAGTTGGACTTTTCCCAAATTGAAGAAACACCTGCCGATCTGGCCTTAGTCGAAGTTTTAGGATTTTGAAAAATTTCATTTATTTTGGGGGTACTTTACATGAAGCCCCAGGGACATTTTCAAAATTTTCTCAAAAATGTCAACATTTTTTTCTTTAAATTTCTAGTGAAATACGATTATAAAGGTGGCATAGGTCCGATTTTTACTGTTAACACTGAATTTTCAATAATTGCAAAAGTTTTTTTAACCACTTCTTACAACTACATAATTAACGATACACTTCAAATGAAATTTGTTGTCTTTAATCAGTTCTTTCATTAAGGTCAAGAACACTTTTTTGAAAATACTAGTAGTTTTCGCACAATACTGCGTGCAATATCTGAATTAAAAGAAAAAAAACGATTTTTTTAAAAAGCTTCCAATGTTTTCTTTAAACTTTTGTTAGGGATAATGTTACATGTACTCTATAACATGAAATAAATACCATTTTTCTCTATTTTTTTCAAAAAATAAAAAAAATACTTGTCTCTCACTCGATAATATATACATTAACGGCAATTTATTCACATTATTGCTTTTAGGAATAAATGCGCTTTAAATGACCCAAATAAATTTAAAAAAATTTTTAAAATTCTGCATTTTTAGAATCGTTCAAATGCCATTTTCTCAAAAACGGCTACTATTTTTTTCTTCAAACTTGTCGTACGGATAGTGCTAATTGTACGGTTTAAGATGACATAAAAGTAATTTTGGTATATTATTTTGTTTTTCAAAAAATTTCACAAATGTAATTTTTTTAATATCACTCACGCCTTTAATATGAATATTTCCAGCGATTTGTATACACTATTGCACGTGTGAGTGGAAGAGCTACAAATGACTTCCAATGACTTTTTCAAAAATCCAAAAGATTTCTGTGAACAAGTTTCAAATTTCGCATTTGCAGTAACACTTAAACTCCATTTTCCTAAAATCGGCTCCAACTTTTAATAAAAATTTCCTTATAGGACGAGATTTTACTTTGCTTTAATATTCTTAAAGTAATATTTCGGTTCTACCATTAAGAAACACAAAATTGAGAAAATTTTGAAAAAAATTAACTTTGGGCCGCTGGCAACAGGATAGTGCAAGATTGTTAAGCTCGCCGAGATCAAAGAAATTAGAAAACAAACTAGTATTAGAAAGTTTGTGCCACTCCGTAGCACCGGTACTTTCAATTGCTGATCTGTAGTTTAAAAAAATAAAAATGTTTACTGTTTCCCCGTGTTTAAATCACATTGACTTGAAATACACTTTGAAAATGACTGCAAGAGTTCTGTGCATTTATTTTAGTATTTATTATAAATTTGTAATGAAAATTGTTCAGTTGTCCAAAAAATGAAACTGTTTTGTTACAATTATGGAACCGACATTATGATTAAAACAGAATTCGCGTTTATAATAACAGAAAAGTGAAATTATAATAATAACATTGAGTATAAAAAATATTCAGTTGCGATAACAGGATCAAATTTTTCTCAGTATACACTTGCCATCAAACAAATATCGTGCATTAGTTACATTATAATGGAAAAACATACAATATAAGAAACCGTCTTACACAACATCATTCGTATATTTTCACTTTCTCATTTTTTCAAAAATTTTAAACGCTCAGTTTTTGGTCTCTGAACACTGCATTTTCCACACTAGAACTGTCGGATCACAGAAAAGTTAGTCGGTGCCTTTTTCGAATCCGTACGTTTCGAAGCGTAGACAAATTTCTTCTTCTTCTTTTTTTTTATTACATTTATTTATAGTCGCATCAACTGCGAGGTTATTAGCGACTATTCAGTAAGTTACAATAAGGGTTTTTTATAGCATGGTTACATACTTTACATTTTTTACATTTTTGATCAGTGAATTACATTACAATTTACATTGCACCAGTGGTTGGAAATATTTCACATGTTATGGTAATACACACAATACATACACTTAAAAAAACAGTATTACAGTTCGTGAGAGACATTAATTGATTTACAAAATTTTATAAGTTTTTCTTGTTGGATGCTTGAATGAAGTAAAGCATCAACATTAAAGTTCTGTAAGATTGATTGGCGGGATTGGTTGTACTTAGGACATTCCTGAAAAATGTGTAATATTGTTATTTGTACATTACATATATTGCAAATTGGGGGAGTATTCTTGTTTACTAGGTAGATGTGAGTAAGCTTCGTATGTTCTGATCTAATTCTGGTGATTGTAACTTGATATTTACGGCATTTTTTTTTTTGAAGTTTGTAGGTTGTAGAAGTTTTCTATCTTCCTATGAAAACTGCTAGCCTTACAATTCTTCCACTGTTGGCTCCATTTGGTTTTCATTTTTCTATGCAAGTATTTCCAGATATCACTTGTCGTATATGCTATATTATGTACATATTTCACTGACCGGAGGTCGACTAGTGATGTTGGAAAATGACTTCCTGGTGCAGTCAGTGGTATATCTTCTTATTTGAAGATCCGTTAAAGGAAATCATTTTTCTACATGGACAACGCCTGAAGTTTTCAGTCTGCCGACTACGCTTCCGTAGATTACGAAGAATGCTGGAAACAACACATGATTTTTATTGCACCGCGGACCCACGAAACATTTCGTGAGAGGCACCTATTTTTCGACATTTGAAATATTTAATAACGCTGCGAAATTTGTTATGGAAAGAATTTATTTAATCCTAATATACGTTAATTCGAGTGTATGACTCGTGATTTTAGGCATGAAACTGTTAATTTTCAAAGTAAATTACGTTTGAGGGCAATCTAATTGAAAGATGATCATATACGGGATATTCACAGTAGCGCTGAGCATTGTCTTTTTTTTTTACATTTGTTGCGTCAACTCACGATGCAACGCGTCTCCTAACCCCTTCTTGGGTGTTGAGCGCTATTGGAGTAATCCTCCGTTACTTTCTACGTATAATTTGGAGTAATCCTCCGTTACTGTAGATATTTACTATAAATGTTTCTGTCCGTCATGTCTCGTCGTAGTCTGTTGTCAACAGGACCGCCAGGTAGCATCTCCGCGTACGCGCCTCCTGCTACGCGCTCCTGCGTCACTACCCAGCGGCCAGATTTGGGAAGGAATAAGGGTAGAGGCAGGGTGTAGGACACTTCACACGGGTTGGACTAGCCCTTGTGAAGCAGCCAAACTCGTTTTGTAGGAACAAATTTCACATGAGATTCGACGGGAATCGAACCCGGATCTCCTCGGTGAAAAGCGAGCGACTTTGCTCTGCGCCACGAGAAGGCCGTGTGTTTTACAGTATAGAACTGAAGTTCATCAATTTATTAATGTATCGAATTAGCACAGCGTAATAAAATTATTGTTAGCTTAATTATCATTAAATTTCTTCTGAAAATACAGAAAAAAGTAAATCGTTTATGATTAAAAAATTGAAGATCCAAATGAAATGTTTTTAAAAAACTTGTCCCAACATTGGGGGGGGGCAGTAGCCCCCCCTGAATCCCGCCCTTGAATATATTGTTTCCCGCCAACTTCGGAATTCAAATCAAAATATTACACAATGGCAAGAAAAACTGCGTTAAAGCAAACTTGAAAACTAAACTAATTCGCAATCAAACACCGGGATGAGTCTACCATGAAGACATGACTGCCTACTATAGCCATTTGGAAATGGTATAACTTTATCAAAATAACAATACTATATAATTTGTATGAAAGAGAATTATAAACAAATAAAACCTCTAAACATTCTTCGCATTTTTTGAAGTTTGCAAATATTGTGTGGTATTTCATTGTCTTTAAGAAAATTAACACTTGCCACTATTCGGCTCTAAGAGCATGAATCGGTACGTACAAATTGAAGAAAATGTTCTACAGGTTTTGAATTTTGAATCACACAGTAAAAGTTAACTGATCGACATGAGATATGTCCGGAGTAAAATCAAGGATGTGTATATCAACGCAATCTATAAATAAATAAAAGGTAATGTGTGTCGCACATAGACGCAAAAACTACTCGAACAATTTCGCTGAAATTTTCACACTTTGTTCTTATTAGTAATGGAAGTGTTTAAAAAGTGGTTTGAATTAAATCGGACATGTGGGAGCGTTGTTGATGGCGACTCAAGCGCCCCTGAACTCTATGCAACCAGTCGCACGGTCGAATAAGCGCGTCTTAACTGCCTAGAAGAATCCTGCCCCGGCGATTGTGAAATATCGGCCGGAATTGTTACTTGAATCTCGAAAAAGTAAATCAAATTTCTCCGAGTTAGTGCCGTAGCAAACACATGCCCAAATTTGAGGGAGAACGTTTTAACAATAGAATACTTGACAACCATGTCCAAAACAGTACATAGAACAAACCTATACTTGCGAGGAAGTATATCAAGTATTAGAATTCTTGCACAGCGTAGCGTAAAATATGGTTAACAGTTACGTAATCAGTATGTTCGATGTGTAATACACTGCAATAGAAAAACCTTGCCGGGACCGCTAGTATAATAATTTTGGGGACTGTTTTCAGTTCGTCGATAATTTTACCTGTTTTCCCATAATTAAAATGAGTTCATTACGATATGGCTATTCCTCAGCAGAAGAAAAACCTGTAGTCACTCGAAAATAATCGGCATGGGAAGAAGTACAAATATTTTTAAGGCGATAATATGAGCAAAGATCGATTCACTTTTTCATTCATTTGAAGTTGGCGAACAAAAACTGATTTTGTCACATGTCTGATTTTATCTTTTCCGTGATAATTTTTGTATGCTTTCGCTGCATGAGAGAAATTATTTTTGAAAAACTCAGACCCTTTCAGAATCGAAAGTTAATATCTTCCTTCGAAAAATGTATACTCCACATTCCAACGTCATTTGATGCAATACGTAGAGATGAACTTGAAGATTTTAACTATTTTTTATTATCTAAAATATATATTTTTTTTAAAGCAAAAGTTTGGGTATTTTAGCGGAGACTGGGGAATGCGCTGAGCGATGTTCATTTATCTCTGCAGTGATGTAGTGTAGGGTGGTGAACATGACCGTGCTAGTGCTTTCAAAAATTGGAATTAGCGAGGGCCAGAAGCCCGACCTCACCGTGACTTGGATGCCCTTTTCCAAATATAGATAAATAAAAATTTAAAATAAATGAATAAATAAATAGATTGAAAGAATGGCACAGTTTTATTATGTTATTTAATAATTAATTTAACATTTTAATACATGTTTAAATACAAAAAATTGTATCCTATTATATTGCACATATTATTAAAATAACAACCAAATTTTTAGTTATTTTAGTAAGTTGTAAATAAAATGAAAAAGAGTTTTTCTAAAACCTTTTATCGACTGCAAATTAAAATTTGCTGAGTTAATTTTATAATAAAAAACTAAACGTTTTTCCAGTCCATTTTGTTTGTTATTAATTAGAAATATTAAAATAATTATCACATTTCATATATGATCTTACCATCAAGGTATTTTGTAAAATTTCAATGATGATTGAATGATGAAATTTCAATATTGATGATTCTTTAAATGATCGTGAATTTTTAAATTTAATTTTTAGTTGATTCTAAATCGTCGCATAATACATCTAAATCAATGACTGAAAATTGCAAAAGTTAAAAATGATGCAGAAAAGTATGTGTAGTTGTAGCGCCATTATATTTAAATGTATTATTAGTTTTTGCGTAATCTGGAGTAAATTTGCGATAATCTTCCACAAATGGTTTTCTTAAGTACAGGTCAAAATATTTTCTTCGAACTTTTTGAAAGGATAGACCACTATAAAATGAATTTTGAAATACAAGTTTCAAGAGATGTCTGAGAAGTAATATACATGCTGTAATATTATTTATCCACTTTGGTTAGGTAAAGTCAAACATTACGACATTAGGTTCAGTGTCGTAATGAAGCTCTTTACCGCACCCAGTGCGGTAAAGTACTTCATTACGACACTCGTTTTGTAATGGGTTATTCCGCGACTAGCTTGATTCCTACTATTAAAAATAACAACAATTGTTCAAAGAATTTTTATTGACATAACTTTTTAACAGAATAAGAGTTCAAATTATAATAATAGCTATGCTTATTTGTTGTAAACATTAATTACAAATTTGCTGCAATTTGATACCGTAATTCCCGATGATGTTGAAGCTGTACAATTCATATTTGCATTTGAAATATTTGTAGATTCCACATTCGAAATATTTTCCCCCATAATTTTCATAGCTATCTCTTTTTTATTTTGCACTGATGTTTCGACATAACCTTCAGCAACAGAATTTGACTTCCATCCACCGTGCCTCTTTAACACATTCATGTCAGCACCTGCATCGGCGAGTAAAGAAGCAGATGATCGACGAAAGCAATGTCCTGTAAAAGTTTCAGAATTCTTCAAACCAAGATACATTGCTATTTTTTGGAATGTTTCCAAAAGTATTTATCCCAACTGGTTGCGAAGAACATTTTCCATTCTTGTAGGAGAGAAAGAAACGATCGTGCTTGACATTTTCCGGCCGAAGGCGAAAATATTGACGAAAGTCTCCAAACAGTTGAATTCTTTGACACTTCCTTGAGTAATAACAAATTGTCTTGAAATTAATGTCTTGGTGTTTGGTATATTAATTATAATATACGTATTCTTATCCTCTATATCACTTAATTCTAAATTTTCAATTCCTCTCTACGGCAAGCTCCAAAACGCCAACTATTAATGTCACCTTCATCATTAAATAAATTTCATTATCTGCCTCTATTAAAAATTTATGTATGTCATCTTCGAAAATATTTTAGATTTCTTGCTCATGTATCCTTCGCTCTTTCTTTTAAGAAAGCTATCAATTGTGTGAACTTACTTATGTCCACATTATCATTAAGTAATATTGTACTCTTTAACATGGAATAATGTGACCATAGACTTGGGGGTTTCTCTTTTAGACTTACCAGAGAAGTACGCCATCATAACTTTTTCCGAAATGGTTTTAATATGTTTGGTTGCACTCCAGTCTCTAAATAAAGTGTATTCACGCTCATATTTTTTTCGTGATTTCTCTGGTAATAGCGTGTCTAGAGCAGCATTTGCTGTTATTTCGATGTCAGAATCACAGCTGCTGTCACTCATATTGGAAAAAAATACTCTTACACCGTGGAAAGAATACACAAAGCTTGAGGTTGACACCAAATGTGTTTCAATTGTTATCATTGTTAGAAACAGTGTCGCCACTTCTAGAAAATAAATCGTTAGTACTAAACGAACGCGTAGGACGATCTTTTAGATTAAATCTAACTAATTTTTACAAAGTGGATAAAACGTTGTACGATATACGTGTCGTAACATCTTATTACAATACTCGATTGGTTACCAAACTCGGCCTAACGGCCTCGTTTGGCAATCTTCCAATCTCGTATTGTAATAAGATGCTTTACGACACTTATATCGTAAACTACTATTAATTAATTATTTCAATGTATTAATTGAAAACTAAAAATATTAAAGACAATTTCCCTATGGCATGTTACTTGCCCCATGATTCCGCAATGTTGAGCAAAAACAGCATTTCGTTATCCTAAACCGTTTAAAAGTTATGGGAGTGGTCCATAGTTTTTGGGACACTAAATTTCCTTCACCGTGGCCACTCTCGTTCAGCCTTTCTCGCTTACGAGAACAAGAGAGAATATGTGACAAATGACAGCTTTTACTACACTGCGTAAACAGTAGCGACAAAGTAAAACGTTGAACGTTTGCAATTGTTTAAGTTCATTTAAATCACATTTTGTCGTACTACAATATGGACGGATCAACGAATCTCTTGGCAAATTCCCCCAAAAAATGAAAAAGAAAGGAAACGAAGTTGACAGGAATGAAATGGAACGTAAAACGCTGTGGTTCAAGAAACCTTAAAAAGGATTAATAAAAAAAAAAAAAAAAAAACCGAATGCAGGAAAGAATGTTAATAGGATGAATCTGTTGACCTATTCTCTAAGAAAATGTTTTGAAAAAGAGTCTTGACACTGAAATAATCTCGTAGTAACTACGAGTATTTATTCTTAATATCAGAATAACCTTCCGGGTGGGCGCGCATTTGAAACTCACAAAAGTGGGCGCGTACGAGCACTGCATGTTGACTCGGGAAAACAGTCTTTTGCACCATCTAAATTTCTATTATTTAATTGAAGAAGGAAGAATAAAACTCAGAACTATTCATCAATACATTCTTAATGTTAATACATTTTACAAATCACAGAAACGTTGCTAGTTTTAGGTATAGAATAACAAATAACACTTTGTTTCAGGAAACCTTATTAAACAAAACATAACAAAGAAAATAAAATAAAATTTACAAACATTTTTTTATTAAATAGACAAATTAAATAAATTAACCAATTTACTGTCCTTAACTTTTAGAAAAGCATCAATTGGTTTTAATCAATCCGTTTCCAGTGACTCAAGTATATGCCTGATTTCCTCTTCTGCTTCTGCCCTTCAGCAAAGAGAAACATATGACTACAAGTAATAGGAAAAAATCAACAAAAAACAACTTTGAACATCTTCGAATTTGCTTACAGCAGTGGCGGGCATTCCAGTTACGCTAGGTATGCTGCGCTTGCCCTGGAGAAAAGACACTGAAATGTAATTGTTATATTTTGAAATCACCACTTGCGCCATAGAGAACTAAGCTTCGTTTTTAAAATTCTGCTAAGTAAAGGTACATTGGCTCGCGTCGGCGCATGAGCATACACCGCTGTTGCGAACGAAGTCAGAAAGCGGTTGCAAGAGACGGAGGTAATAGGCGCCGCAACCTGGCCCGAACTGAGCATGACGTTGTTCTCCGTCTAAATACATTAGGCAATTCGCGCATGCGCTCTTGACTTTCTGGAAGCTCCATTTGGTTGTATGGAGCACGCTGGTAAGCGCCGCCACTCGGGCCCACTGACTCGGCGCGCCGCGCAGGTCACTGTTTTGAGCTTGAACATGTGTTCGCTTGCGTACGAAACGTCACACTGGAATAAGCGGTGCCTGTCACGTAATGCCACGGTCTTTTTCTTGTGGATTTATTTGATCTACATGTTATCCATACTGTGCATATCATTTCTGAGTGTCTGTTATTTTTGTATGTATTTTTGAATAAGTGCACATATGCTCTGTTATTTTTTATTGTTTTTGAGAGACTCTGCAAATTGTTATAGCGTTCTTGATTCCTCATATTTCAAACATGGGATTGTATTTTTGTGCTACATAACGGTAAGATACTGTGCTATGGCAGAAAATAATTTATAATTGAGGATATTAAAAGAAGTTCAGTTGTACTATTGTGGAGAAAAGTGAATTATTCGTATAGGGAGGCCTGTTCCAGAACATGTCTTCAGGTGTTTGCGCAAAGGAAAGGGAAGGGAGCATTTCCGCTTCTTTAACACTTCAAAATATGAAAACACCAGTTGGTTAATAGGAAACTAAAAACTAGAAATTAGTTTGCTGGGCCATGATCAGTGTTTTCCCATGTTTGAAATATGAGGAATCAAGAACGCTATAACAGAGTGTACAGTCTCTCAAAAACAATATAAAATAACAGAGTCATATATGTGCACTTATTTAGGTGGCGAGTTTTGAAGTGTCAGCATTGAAACTTAAATTGATCTATCAGATGTAACGCATCATAATTACACAGAACGAATAGAGTCATATTAAAATGCCTGATTGTCGCGACAATTTGTTTTTTCAATGCAGGAATTGCCTTTCGGAAGGCATTGTAAAAAAGAGTTGGTTAGCAAAGGCTACGTTGATCGAACTTCTAAATTTGTTGAGTTACGACCTTACAACAATACTTCAAATTTGCCAAAACATTGAAAGGCACTTCTAACAGAATTAAAAATAATTTAATTTTTGCATTTAGTAATTTCTTGTGTAAATTTATTAAAGAAAACATTTCCATGGCCCAGCATGTTGCAATGGTCTTAAATGAAATATAGATCTTCTTTCTTTCTTTCTAGGGTTTTTATCCAGCCGACAGCCGGTTATCCTTCACGTCCCGATGGGACGCATATTCGACTAGACACCAACACACTTGCGGGCTCCTCTGATCTGGGGTCAGCAGAACGCGAGACCCTCCGCGACAACACATACATACAAAGACAAGGGACAAACAATCATGCCCAAGGTGGGACTCGAACCCGCGCCCCTTCGGACCGAAGCGCTGAATAATAGTAGTAGTAGAAATGACTTTTTTAACATAATGATTTAATTTAAAACGTAGAGAACTGAATATATTTTCGTTTTGTCTTCCAAATCAGGGTCCAAATCGCACTCTTGCAATTTACAGAGCTTACTCAGTCAAATTGGTCACCGCACGCCCTTGGCTTACAGGGATCGCAAATTCATGTAACCGAACAATCTGAATAAGTAAAATGTTCGTTTGGAATACTAACAATACTTACATGAGCGGGCGCGGTAGGGCACGGAATGCTGCAGTCAGAGCGTTTTATCTTCAAATCTTCTTTACGACTGATAAGGAGAATGCAAAGGAATGGAAATTCCCGCGTTTCGTTTAGAACGTGGCCAACCTGACGTCAAATATCCGTACCGGGAGCGGTAGCTCAGTACATCAACTGATGTCATTGCAGCGCCTCTGACCGGGAGGTCCTAGGTTCGAGTCCTGACGTTGGCAGGATTTTCGACACTAGCTTTTCAGATAGGTCGAATTCAGTTGCTGTCTGGAGGAGAATTCTAGCGGCCGGTTGCTCTGATCGGTAGGTTTCCGTGGTTTCTCCAATCAACACCAGGCGAATGCCGGAGCAGTACCCTACCAAACGGGCCACGGACCGCGCGCGATCCGTCCTCTTCCTTGTCCTATCCCCTCCCCTTACAGACACACTAACATGCACTACACTACCACGTATTCCGGGAAACCGGTCGGGAGCTTAGAGCTGGTTCCGGCTGGGGCGGAACCCCGCTGGTGGGAGAGTCCTGGTTAGGGGAAATCTCGCTAGCCAACGGTAGGCCTGCGACGGATCTCGCCATCCAGCGGGGGAAGATCACCGCCATTTCACGAGGAAAAAGCATGCACTACACTACAAGAGAATCACTAACCAACCAAATATCCGTACTCCCTTTCAGAACTTTGAAAGCACAAACCACGGAATGCTGCCCCGCGCCCGTCGTCCGGTTAATATTGTAGTGTTTTACAGTAAAATCTGTCTAAGCCGGAATCGATCGGGAAAAAAATTCGGTTTAGGGAATTTACGTTTTAAGAAGGGTTGTCCATTTTACGATACTTGTTATATTGATATTTCCGTTCTGAAACTAGTAAACTAATGGCTTTTAAAGAGGTAAAGTATAGTAATCTAATTGTATTTATTAGTTTGCAGCTTATATCTATTAACGGAAATACACTCCACACTCAACTCTACTCGCAATTAACCAATAACATTTAAATACTAATTAGAATCATATTTCTTTTATTTTTTAAATAAATACGTACCTTAAATTAAATAATTTAATACACGTAAATTAAAAAGATAATTTAGGAAACATTTTTGACACATAATCTGATTTCTCATCTATTTATTTATTCTCATATTTGCCATGCATTTGATACGCATTCGTGACATGGCTACTATTCGCTATACCCTTTATACTCTGTACACTCTCAAAGCCGACCTTCTGAAAGCCTTCACACACGTAAACAATAATTTAGATGAACATATCCGAAGGCTCGAAGAGGTCGTTCAAAACTCAGACGGTTGGACAACAATAGGCAACACCGCAGAAACTTTCAACCGTCTATCCGCGAAAGCAAAAACACAATCATCACAACCAATCATGGCTCAAAACAGATTTGCTGTGTTAGATTATGACAATGATATTGCATGCCTTCCCAATTCTCACTACCCCCTCCCATCATCGACACGTCCACCCACAAACCGACGGAAACAGGCTAGCTAGCGCAAAGACACGTAGAGTTGCGCAACCTGGCCCACAAGTAAACAAGGACATTCCTACTGAGCCCATCAAAAACGTACTACTTTTAGCCGATAGCCATGGGCGACAAATCTCCTCCCTGCTCAGTGGGAAACTCCCATCCAATTTCTCTGTCATGTGTGTGTTTAAACCTAACGGGAGGTTTGCCGACGTGATCAGTGAATTGGACACCCACACAAAAACTCTCACCAAATGGGATACAGTCATCATCATAGGAGGGCAGAATGACAACAATTTGGGTGGTCACTTTACACCTGAGCAACATGTTGACAAACTACAACGTGCCGCCCAAAACACGAACATTGTAATCTCGACTCTGCCCTTCTGGTACAACAAACCTACACTGTGCAAAGAAATTAGACACGCAAACAACAAATTAAAACTGCATCTGAGAGGCACACATGTTAAATTATTTGAGCTTAACTTTCTCTCAAAAAAACACTTCACCCGGCATGGTCTTCACTTGAACCTTGAAAACATGCTCTCGGTAGCGAACTTGCAAAACACATCCTTACACCTCAGCAGTATCCTACCCAAGATTCATCCCCACCTACATCTAGTTCTCTTCCATCCTCCGGAATCCCTTTGGACCCAATTACCTTATCCCTGAACCTAATCCTTGTACTACCTCTCCCATTATTCATTCCCCTACATCTGTAACCCCTCCTTCCTCACCTCCTAACACTGCTGGGACACGATACTTCCTTCGACCACGCACTCGAGGTAAAAATGAGATAAATAAATAGCAACTACAGTCAGATGCCGCAGAAAAGCATCCGTGTAGGTACATGCAAAAGATTCAAATAATGCATCATAATGTGCAATCTCTTTCAAATAAAATTGAATTTATCGAGGCAGCATTAGAGTGTGATCTCAGTCAAATAGATGTTCTTTGCTTTACAGAACATTGGTTATCTCGTAATGGTCTAAACACACACCAAATTCCTAGTTTTTACCTTGCAGGATCTTATTGTAGAGCAAGGGAATCAAATAAAGGCCCTGCTTACGGAGGTTCGTGTATTTACGTAAGAAATAATATTGATTCTACCTTCTTGTCAGAATTCAATTTATATGCAGTTGAAAAAGTTTTTGAAATAAGGCACCTATTGGATTATTCTTTTAATTTAGATATTACAGTGAATGTACCTACACGGAATACTCTTAAAAAAAGATCAAATTATAATTAACAAAACCACAACTAGATATGAAATAATAACGAATAACTAGGTTTGCACAAATTATTACAATTACTAATAACATGAATACTGACACAATAAATAAAACACGCATGTGCAGAGCATTTACTACAGTTAACATAAAGTTATTTACGGACTTCTTGCTGAAAGAATCATGGGAGGCAGTTTATAACGCTATTGACACAAATGAAAAATATAATTTATTTTTCTCAAAGCTTTCATTTCTCTTTATCGCATGCTTTCCTATTATAAAAAGAGAAAATTAAACATTTAACGAAAAAGTAATACTTGGATCACACAAGGAATTAGAACATCGTGTAAAAATAAACGTACTCTCTTCTTTATTTCTAAACATAATAATGTCACCCGGTTTCCACGTCTACTTCCGAGAATATAAAAGAATATTAAGGAATATAATAGTTCAGGCAAAAATAATGAAAAATAATGAAGATATTTTGAACGCTAAAAACAAAACTAAAGCAATGTGGAATATCGTTAAAAATTCGACCACGTCATCACGACATTTTGTAGAAAATGTTGTTTTAAAGGACAATGAAAGAGAAACAAGTAATCCAGAAAAAGTTGCGAATCTCTTCAACCAACACTTTTATAGAATTGCGGTTGATCTCTCGAAGGGACTAAAACCACAATATTCAACATCATATGCTTCCCAAAAAAACTTCGGCACGATGTTTATTTATGAAACTTCTTCTAACGAAATCCTCAGAATAGTCAGTAAATTAAAAAATAAATATTCATCAGGTTTAGATGAATTTCCGGATTGTTTATTAACAACGTGTGCACCTGCCATTATACACCCATTAACTCACATTTTCAATGCTTCCTTGTGCACAGGAATATTTCCAGATATTTTCAAAACAGCAAAAATTAAGTCACTTTTTAAAAAAGGGAACAAAAATGAAATTCAAAATTACAACACAGTTTCAGGAAATCAAAATCTACGGAAACTGCCATTTTTTCTTTCCTTAAAGATGTTGCTTCATCAATGGACAGAAATGAAGAACCCATTGGGATATTTTTAGATATTTCGAAAGCTTTTGACGTTATTAACCATAACATCTTGCTCTCAAGATTACCTTCTTATGGAATTCGTGGTATTGCCTTACATTGGATAACCTCGTACCTTAAACATCGATCTCATCGAGTAGAAATACCGTACTGGCACGAAAGTACATTATTTACTTCCAATTATCCAACTATCCAATTCTTTGCCAATTGAGCATGGGGTCCCACAAGGTTCGATCTTAGGTCCTATCCTCTTTCTGTTGTACGTAAACGATATGCCCTCATCTATTAAAAATGGAAGAACAGTTCTGTTTGCCGATGACACGAATGTTCTTTGCAAAAAAGAAACAATAAATAGTACAATTTCAGAAGTTTCAAATTGGTTTTGTAATAACAAATTAATAGTAAACGAAGGAAAAAACTCTCAATGCAATTTTGCGTTTCAAATCGTCAGTCGTATGCTCCATTGAAAATTAACAATATGCAATTAGCTGATGTTAAGGTAACAGAATTTCTAGGTCTTTCAATTCAATCAAACCTAAAATGGAATGTACATATAACAGAATTAAACACTAAATTAAGCTCATTATGTTATGCATTCAGAATTCTTTCTAATTCTGTCAGCCTTCATGCAGCTCGTTGCGTGTATTTTGCAAATGTACATTCCCGCCTGAGATATGGCATAATATTCTGGGGAAGCTCATCCTTTAGTTCCCAGACATTTAGATTGCAAAAGAAAATTATCCGAATAATGAAAAAATCCCACCCACGTGATCCCTGCAAGCCTCTTTTCATTGAGCTGGGAATCTTACCATTGCCTTGTCTATTTATTTACGAGTCTGTAGTACTTGTCAAAACTGGCTTACTTAACGGTGGGAACTTATTTTCATGTAATACGGATATTTATAGTTACAACACTCGACGTAGAAATCATGTTCAGTAAGTGTCAGTATCAACAGCTCACTACAAGAAATCCACATACAATACATGTACGTTACTTTACAATGCATTGCCAGATGAAATTAAACAATTAAAATTGGTACACAAATTTCTGTTAAAAGTAAAATCTTTTCTGCTGCAAAACTGTTTCTATACAATTAGAGACTATACTGTAATATATCCTCTCCTCCTATTTCTATATAATCCCTGCCCACACGTTGGGCGCCCAATGTAATATTTCCTCCTCTTCCCTTCTCCCTTCCTGTAATATCCTCTTATTCTCCCTCTGCTACCACGACGCCTCACGTCGCGGCGTCAATGTAATATTATATATTATATATATATATATATATATATATATATATATATATAATCCCGCTTTTAATTATTCTCTTATAAAATCTCACGCCCACTATCTTGCCCTGCCCTAGCCCTAAATTATAATTGGGTGCCACATTATCAATTGCCCGTACCTCTGCTAGCTCGTCCTATTATCTGTTCCTCCGGCGTCTCTGCTTTACAATCCACCTCTCTGGTACCACGACGCCTCACGTCGCTGGTGCCAATGTAATATTATATATTATATATATAATCCCGCTTTTAATTATTCTCTTATAAAATCTCACGCCCACTATCTTGCCCTGCCCTAGCCCTAAATTATAATTGGGTGCCACATTATCAATTGCCCGTACCTCTGCTAGCTCGTCCTATTATCTGTTCCTTACCGTGTCGTAGTTCGCGCGCTCACTCCATACGGAGTTGAGTAGGGTCCGCTTTGTTCGTGCCTGGTCAACATTCATACCATTACAAAAATAAAAACATGGAATCACGGCAATTATGAGCCATTGGGATGCTCATGCATTTAATTTTGGGACTTTCCTTAGCTGATATCCCTTTCGTGAACACCATCTGCCCCTCCAACTTACAAAACATAACAACACAAATATATATAAACACCCAGGAAGAAAAACATATAAACATACACACTGAAAATACAATACAATGAAAACAAATCTCATCCATCCATCAGAATGCGCATTCTGTCGTGACCTTATTTATTATCCTTAGCCTAATAGCATAACTTGGTCTTCGACAGAACTTCTTTTGAATGGAGCGTAAACAAACCAAAAAAAAAATACAGTTTTGCACAATTCGTGCCACTTCCCTTTCTACAGCGATGTCACCTTCCATCAGCGCCGTCGCTGGTAGTTGTCACGTGCATTATTCACGCACGCGATTCCCCGTTCAGCTGCCACCAGATCCGCTACGGTTCACTTCTCCGTTTAAGACATGCCAATGCATCCACGACTATTGTTTTTCCTTTGTCTTAATCGCGTCTTCCCTGAACGTTATTTCTATATGTCGCGATATCCCTATATATCTTTCGCGACGCTTCTATTTTCTGACACCTAATTTACGTAAGTATTTCCTATGCAGATTTTTTTTTCGTGAATTTCTCAATGAATTTAACTAAATTTTCGATGCACTCGGTTTAAACAATTGTTCCTATGTAACCAAAATAGCTTATTAACGTTTGGCGCGACACTTCCGCGAAATTTCTCAAAAACTCAACACAACATAAAAACTGTGTGATCGTCCTTAGATCGAACTCATTCTGTCTGTAACCCAGTTCACATTGTTGGTCCCTACAATCCAAGTGACTGTCTTTTTCCAAACATATGCCCATCACCATAATAAATGTTCAAAACTCTTACATTTTTGCTGTTTTCGGGCATTTTGCGTCTTAATAAATTCCCTGCACCGTAACTAATTTTGCCTGCTCTAAATATTTTTCCCTATAATTCCGTATGTTTGGCCAAAATCCACCCAGGCATTCACTGGATATTCAACAAAATTCTTCTTGTTATATATTTCCAGGAGTACAACAATGAGTTCCGTCTTCCGTCTTCGTCATGTTATGCATGCAATTTATACCATTTATAATATTTACGGAACCCGTGGCTCGAATAACGTGGTTTTTGCTTTAAAATGTTTCTAAATTTAAGTTCTGTTCATCGTTCATCACGCCTATTTCCGCCCCTTATGCTTTCTTGTATCACGCTTTTAATTATGGTTACGCGGCGCTGTTGTCTATTGTTTCTTTCATTTCTTTTAATTTCTCCTTGCTCACATAAAAGTTCCATGCCTTCTTGCGGGCTCGGCCCCACAGATCATTACAATACTGATCGTCAAAAAGAAAAATAATGTTTACTTTAACAAAAACAAGATATAGTATAATGAATTAGTCTACATTTGCATTATGTAATT
This sequence comes from Teleogryllus oceanicus, assembly GCA_964035755.1. Classification (NCBI taxonomy): domain Eukaryota; kingdom Metazoa; phylum Arthropoda; class Insecta; order Orthoptera; family Gryllidae; genus Teleogryllus; species Teleogryllus oceanicus. The sequence continues at coordinate 34,866,824 of CAXIVR010000011.1, read as the reverse complement.
TAAAAAAAGACTCAATATGCCTGTAACAAATAATGTATTTCCGGGTCAATGACCCCCATCTCGATCGGGTTTTTGTCCAGATCCATTGGGCAAATGCTGAGATGGCCCCTTGATTTGCTTCTGGACGTAAATGTAGCTTCACTATGCGCACGTTTTGTTGAACTTTCCTTTTGCTTGTAGTGGTAGTAGAGCTTAGGGCGAGTTTCTATTTTGTTAACAATACAGGGAAATCAAATCTGTTTGTTCCTTTACTGTTAAAAATAAGTTTTCTGTAATTTTGCAACGAAAATATCTATTTTTTGAAATGTTAATCCCTCGCTTTTTTAAATTTATTATTATTATTATTATTATTATTATTATTATTATTATTATTATTATTATTACTATGATTTTTCATCTTTCAACTATTAATAGTTAAATTGTTGGGAAGGGATTCTGAAACTCAAGAAAGCGTGGGCAGATAATTTTCTCCCCCATACGTCACATACGGTTTTTGACTGTTTTTTACTAAATAAATAAACAAAATGTAATGAAGTAAAGTAAAAATTACATGATTTTATTATGATTATTGAAAAAGATTTACATATAAATATTTATAAAATCAATCACCAATAAATGAGTATTAAACATTCTTCAATGACAGCTTCTGAGTTTATCTTCCTTCCATAAGTTTGAGATTTTCATCTAATATTAGAGTTTTATGATTTCGCATTGTTAAACTGTGAAACTCATAAAAATACACACCTCACTGCTTAATGGCTGCAATTGGGCTGCTTGCTGACTCAATGCACAACGCGACACAGCCCAGAGTACCATGATTTTCTGATACTCTCTCATGGCCTTGAGCTTTGGCCAAGGGGTTACGCTTTTCAAGGAGGGACAGGGAGAGGCGCGAATTGAAGCCATGATCATACACCTCCCCCTGCTCAAAGAGTTGGGGGGGAGGGGGAATACCTTTGCTGCATGCGCCTTCAGAGACAAGTTACCCCAAGGTCGAATTCTACGCTGCCAGCTGAAGCCCCTCTCCTTCACAGTACGGTTGCCACGACACGGAGATTATATTGTTTTGAGCATTTGGGAGCCATGTGAAATGTTCCTAAAATAGTTCTGTACCAAAAAAACTTGCCATAATAGTGTACATTGATATTTATAATGAATTTTATTATTGACTATTAGTATTCTATTAGTATAGTATATATATTAATAAATAAATAAATAAATAAATAAATAAATAAAATAGTATTACTGTTAGTATAGTATTTCAATTTTTTTTATCTAAGAAATTTTTTTCTGCAAATATGTTCAAAGGAAAGTTCTTTCTGGAATGTATTTAGAGCTTCACAAACATACCATTTTAAGAACATCTTTTGGTGTGCTGAATCAGAATTTGCTAGTATGTGTCATGAAAGAGATTTATAAAGAGCATGTAAATGTTGAGCTGTGGCCAACATGTCTTTTTCATATTCCTTTGTAATATAATTAAAGTATTTAAATTCTTTTGTAATATTTTTGAAGTCTAAAGAGTTTTCTTGTTCATAAGAATTACTAGGTAGACTTGTTTACAAAATTTTTATCATGAAAACAAAAGACTGACATTATTTAAATGACATTGTCTACCAACCATTGTAACCAAAAATTGTAAGTTTTACTATGTAAATGGCCGCACCTACTGTCGGCAACTGTAATAGATAAAGCCTGTTATACAGTTTCAAAATAAATTTTAAAAAATTCTCTACATACATTTCTCAAAACGTAAGCAGTTGGAAGTATTTGAATGTCTTGATAGAATTTTTTTCTGCAAATATTGGTAATATCAAATCCCATTCTCACTAAAAGAGGTTGATACTATGAATTGAGTGTTTTTGAACTATCGTTTAATCATGTATGCAGGAATACAAAAAAGGGAACACAAGATTTATTGTAATTTTAGGAATGGTAATTATGAATTCTGTCTAGATGCAGAATGAAAATCAAAGTCGTAATTTTAATGCGTTGGGTATTATTTATTTTGTTTGTTTTCATTTAGAGTGGAAACTCACATACAAATGGACATGGGTATTCGCAACCCAGGTCATTTAATAAAGCCGCACGATCTATTGAACCGCAATCTTCATCTCGGTAGTTATCAGGTTGATTTTTCTGCCAAGTGTAGTAACCAGTCTTTGACAAAGGTTGACCTGTGGAATAAAATAAACATTTGAAAATGTATATTCAGACACATTTTTAAAACTATATGCAAAACCATTTTCAATTTAATTATCGTTTGCAATATTATTACGTTTGTGATTGTACTCACCAAATACAGTAACATATTTTCCTTCTTTATACCAGTCATGGAATCCCACCAATATCCAATTTCCAATCTGAGCATCGCGATTGAAGAGCCTTCTCATTAGATTAGCTTCCTCCTGAAAGTATGAAATAATTTCATTTAAAGTTGTGTAATGAATCACTAGATGGCATTTAAAGTTTTTTAATTGTAAGAAAACGAAAAATGAAGTATTTGCGAGAAACACATGATTTTTATGTGGTATGATTGAGTAAAAAACCAAGTGTGAAATATTTCTACTCGTTAGACCTTTTTGGGCTTTACTACACAGGTCGGGAGATCAGCCAAGATCTCAGATTTGTTACGGGTGGGGCTGTGTCTAGCTGGGGAAAAACATAGCAAACCGACGTGTAGGTCAGCGCAAGATTTCACGTTCCAGCGGGTGGGGGAGACACAGCTACCTTCAGGGATTCATGCGTTACTCTTACGGTACTAATGACCTTGGTAGTTGCCGCCCCCAGAAATCAATACTTATTCGTTCACTCGGCCTCATTGGCTTGTCCGTATGTGAACACATTTATTCTCTATTTTGGTTCTTACTTGTTTTTCGTTTTTGCCTGAAACGCGGATTTCTCGAAATTACAGCAAAGAGATATTAGTGCAATACAGAAAACCCTCGTTAGCACGAACTCGATTAACACGAAATTCATAACCGGGAGCTGTAGCTCATTGCATCAACTGATGTCACTATAGCACCGCTGACCGGGAGGTCCTAGGTTCGAATCCTGACGGCGGCAGGATTTTCGACACTAGCTTTTCAGCTAGGTCGAATTCAGTCGCTGTCTGGAGGAGAATTCTAGCGGCCGGCTGCTCTGATCGGTAGTTTTCCGTGGCTTCTCCGATCAACACCAGGCGAATGCCGGAGCAGTACCTTATCAAACGGGCCACGGACCGCGAGCGATCTGTCCTTCCCATTCCTTGTCCTATCCTCTCCCCTCACACACACTTACACTAACATGCACTACACTACCACATATCCGGGAGACCGGTCGGGAGGTTACAGCTTGTCCCGGCTGGGGCGGTGCCCCGCTGGTGGGAGAGTCCTGGTTAGGGGGAAACCCCACTTGGCGACGATAGGTCGGCGACGGATCTCGCCATCCAGCGGGGAAGATCATCGCCATCTCCCGAGAAAAAAACATGCACTACCCTAACGGGACTAATGGCCAGAGCAGTTGACGCGCCCGGAAACATGAAAAAATCAATCAAACAAAATTCGTCGTTAAACGAAACTAGACGTGCTACAGAATGGCACAGACTTTCTCGTATCAAAATTTTCTATTTTCCTTGGTGTGGCCTGGCTTTAAGCATCTGCTCCATTCTCTGGCCAGCTGTCATTCATTGTCGCCTAAAGTACATTTTTTTTTTACATTTTCTCAATTTCTTGCTTTCCTAGTTGTACAACCGCATTATTACTTCAAGAATATTAAAGAAGAGTAGAAACTCGTCCTAAATAGAAGTTTTCATTGAGAAATTCGTGGCCGTTTTTGAGAAAATGACGATTAAGCTTTACTATAAATGCGGAATTTGAAGCACATTTTCTCGGAAATCTATTGATTTTTCGAAAAAGTTAATTTGAAGCACTTCTACTCACAAGTGTAATAATGCACAGAAATTGATGGAAATGCCAATATTAAAAGCGTGAGACTATTTAAAAAAGAGATTTGTGTAATTTTTCCAAAAATAGAATACCCCAAAATGAACTTTACGTCATATAAAACGGTGCAATTAGCACTATCGATTAAAAAATCGAAGAAAAAATTTGGAGCCATTTTTGAGAAAATGGAGTTGTTGTGGTTCTGAAAATCCGGAATTTTGAGCTCATTTTAATAGAAAACTGTTGTGTCTGTGAGAAACTTAATTTGACATTATTTAAAGCGAATCTGCTCATCAATACAACGACATAAAGAAATCGCTTCTAATGTAAACATCGACGTGAGTGACAGGTAAAAATTACATTTTTGCAATGTTTTAAAAAAAACAACAAAAAAAACAAAAAAACAAAAAACAAATAGAGCAATATGGCGTTTATGTCAGGGGATAGAGTGCTTTTGGTACTAACTTTCAAAAATGTAAAGAAAAAAATTGGCGCCGTTTTTGAGAAAATTTTGAAAGTGTCCGAAGGGCTTCATGTAAAGTACCCCCAAATATTAAAGAATGTGTTTCAAAATCTCAAAGCTTCGACTAGATCCAGATAGCCAGAGCATTCTTCAGTTTGGAATAGATTATATACATGGTCTAGGCGCTAGAAGTGTTCACAGACGGAGGGACAGACGGACGGACAGACTGACGGTTAGACAAACCGACGAACAGATGTTTTGAAAAAAAGACTTTTTCGGTATCAGGGGACCCTAAAACGTGTATTTCCGTTAAAATCTCGAAATCAATTTTCCGTAGCATTACATAACTTTATTCTACATATTTTACTCCGTATATAGACTCCATGTATACGAGGAAGTAACTAGAGGTGCTACGGAAAGGCACGGACTTTTTCGTACAAATTCTTTCTAATTCCAATTTCCTTGTGGCGTGGCTGTAAGGTCTTGCAACATCCTCTGACCAGATACCATCTATCGCCCAGAGTACATTGTTTTGACAATTTCTCAACTTTTTGCTTTCCAAGTAGTACAACTGAATCATTACTTCGAGAATATTAATAAAGAGTAAAAACTCGTCCTAAATAGAATTTTTCATTGAAAAATTCGTAGTAGTTTTTTAAGAAAATGGTGATTAAGAATTACTGTAAATGTCTAATTTAAGCTCTTTTTGACAGGAATCTATTGAGTTTTCGAAAAACTTCATTTGAAATCATTTCAAGCACCTCCACACACAAACGAAATAATGCTTAACTCATAAATGTAATAACCGATGTAAACCAAGGTCCATATTAAAGGTATGAGAGGTATTTAAAGGAAATTACATTTGTGTAATTTTTGATAAAACATATGAATACACTAAAATGAACTTTGCGTCATAATAAACAGCGCAATTAGAACGATATATTGGACAAATTTGCAGAAACAATTTGGAGCCATTTTTTAAAGAATGGCGTTTGTTTCTGAAAAGCGGAAATTGGTGCTCATTTTTACAGAAAACTGTTGAGTTTTTGAGATACTTTATTTGACATTATTTAATGCATATGTCCTCAAAAATATAATAATGTGAAGAAATCGCCTTTAATGTAAATTTTACACGTCAAAAACATTTCATGTGAAATTTTTGAAAAACAAAAGAATACAGCAATATGGAGTTTATGTTAGGGTTCGTTTGGCACTAATCTTACCAAAAATGTAAAGAAAAAATTTGGATCTTTTTTTGAGAAAATCTTGTTTTTGTTATTTTTGAAAAATGCAAATATTACACACACTGTTGCACGAAAACGACTAAAATTTCCAAAAAGATCTGCATGACCTAATTGATAGAACTATTTATGCACAACAAGTTTCATTTGAAGGAAAAATCTATGTCTTCAATTTTGTTATTGCAGTAAGTCACCGGAAAAAATGCATATTTTTGCAAATTTTGAAAATTGAGAGGTAAACGTGAAATTCTATCCTATGCCACCAAGTGTATTTTGCTCTTATTTTACAAGAAATTTACAGACAAAATTTGGAGCCATTTTTGAGAAAATTTTGAAAATGTCCGGAGGACGTCATGTACAATACCTCCAAATTTTAAAGAATGTTTTTCAAAATTTCAAAGCTTCAACTAGAGCCAGATCGACACAGAATTCTTCAATTAGGAAAATATCGTACTTGTGGTTTAGGCACTAGTAGTGTTCACAGACGGACGGACGTTTTGCTTTCAATTGGTTTTTCGGCATTAAGGACCCACATAACGGAGATTCTGGCTACACCACGTGTTAAAGGACTTTTTTCTCTTAATTTAACAACTGGTTTTCTGTACTTTTTCGCCACCAGAGCCCGGCAATGAATTTTTTTTCCGGCGAAAATCCGCCGTTTCTTCGCGCAGCATTACATAACTTTCTTTATACTACGTATATTTCTCCGCATATACGTATGTATACGAGAAAGTAACTAGAGGTGCTTCAGAATGGCACAGAATTTCTCGAATTGTGGGAATTCTGATTGGATGTTGTTGACGTTCTTATAAGAAGAAATAAAAGAAGTCATCTTCGTCAACATATCAGCTTTATTATGATAGCCGGCTTTCGACGGCTTTGCCGTCATCGTCAGTCTATAGAATACAGAAAGATACAAAAAAAAAAAATTATAAATAAATACACAATAAGATAGAAAAAAATTAATTAAATTACAATTGACGGATAACTCTAAAATATTTAGTTACAGATAGATAAAATTTCAAAACGGTAAGGGGGGATGCAACGGGAGGAGTAGTAGCATTAAAAAAAATACAGAAAGACACATTGTATGATTGCAAAAGTTAAGGAACATATAGCAGATAAAATTATAAAAATTAATTGTGGCGGGGGGGGCGGAGAGGAATTAATACTTATACAAGCAGTTCAAATTTCAGATTATAAATATTTGTGAAGAAATGTACATTCTCATATTCAAAAGAAAAACAAAATTTATATACATATATATATATATATATATATATATATATATATATATATATACACACACACACATACATATACATATATAAGAAATGGGGAATAGTAATAATAATTCATATCAATGTTCTTACAAAGATGGGGAAATAATTGAATAGCAAGTTGAGCCGTTTTTTGCTTACCTCGCTGCTGTCGGCAAAAGTCGAACGACTGTGCCCAGAGAGAACGTGACACGGGGTTTTTATTGCTTTCCGGAGGTCCGCGGAGTGGGTGGTCGGAGGAGGTTTGTTTAGTGTTCTCTTGAAAATGTCTTAGGAGGCGGGGGAGTCAGTTAGGGACGTCGGGGTGTGTAAAATTATTAGCAGAGGGGACAGAGGGAAATTAGTTTGTTCATTGAGAAGGGCCTCAGATTTCTGTTTGGCTTGAAATATATGAAAGATTTCTAAAGCACTTCTGTTCCAGAATTTATTTTCTATTTCAAGAATTTTGATGTCTGAGTCTGGGTGGAAAGTATGGCCTGCGTTTATAAGATGTGTAGCAAAGTGTGATTTGTTTGTGTTGTGCTTCCATGCATGTAAATGTTCTTTAATTCTGGTATTAAAGCTTCTACCAGTTTGTCCGATGTATTTAGCCTCGCAATTGTGGCAGTGTAGTTCATAAACTCCTGATTTCGCCATGAGTGGGGTGGTGTTGCGAGGTGAAAGTAGCTGTTTGAGGATTTGTGTGGTAAAGGAAACGTGAAAATTGTATTTGTGAAGAATATGGGCTACCTTCTGCGATATTTTTCCAAAGAACGGAATATAAATAAATTTTGATGGTTTCTGGGTGAATGGGGTGAGGCTTGTATACGTTTTTAGTTTCTTCTTATTTAATTTGCGGCGTAATATGTTGTCAACGAGAGTGGTACTGTATCCATTGGCGGTAGCTATGTATTTAATGGTGCGTGTTTCTCTTTTAAAATTGTCTTGTAATAAGGGAAGGCTAACAAGTCTGTGAATCATGGCATGGAAAGCTGCGTGTTTGTGAGCAGATGGATGTTGGGATGTGTTATGGATTACAGCGTCTGTGTGTGTGGGTTTTCTAAAAACATTGAAGATGTGTTTATTGTCCAACCTAGAGATGGTTAGGTCTAAGAAATTAATTGATTGGTTTTCATTTTCTAGTTCTTTAGTGAATTTGGTGTGACAGTGGTGATCCCATCGGAAGACCAGAATTTTGTTTGTAGAAAGAGTTATTAAACATAAAGTAGTTAGTGTCCATGCAGAGTGAGATCAGATTGTACAGTTCTGTTCGTATTGGTACGGGGCATGTAGCTTTGTCCAGGATATTTTGTAAAATTAATTTACAGTCTTGGGTCGGGGTGCTAGGGAATAAATTTGTAACGTTCCACTGTCACCACTACTTGCAGACATGTTCATGGACAATTTTGAAACACTCTTGTTTGAGACACAACATCCCCTTCTTCAAAATTTAACGTACTGGTACCGCTACGTCGATGACATTTTAGCTCTATGGACAGGTACAACAAGACAACTCGACATCTTCCTCGAGTGCCTTAACTCCAGACACCCATCCATAAAATTCACTAAAGAACTAGAAAATGAAAACCAATCAATTAATTTCTTAGGCCTAACCATCTCTAGGTTGGACAATAAACACATCTTCAATGTTTTTAGAAAACCCACACACACAGACACTGTAATCCATAACACATCCCAACATCCATCTGCTCACAAACATGCAGCTTTCCATGCCATGATTCACAGACTTGTTAGCCTTCCCTTATCACAAGACAATTTTAAAAGAGAAACACGCACCATTAAATACATAGCTACCGCCAATGGATACAGTACCACTCTCGTTGACAACATATTACGCCGCAAATTAAATAAGAAGAAACTAAAAACGTATACAAGCCTCACCCCATTCACCCAGAAACCATCAAAATTTATTTATATTCCGTTCTTTGGAAAAATATCGCAGAAGGTAGCCCATATTCTTCACAAATACAATTTTCACGTTTCCTTTACCACACACAAATCCCTCAAACAGCTACTTTCACCTCGCAACACCACCCCACTCATGGCGAAATCAGGAGTTTATGAACTACACTGCCACAATTGCGAGGCTAAATACATCGGACAAACTGGTAGAAGCTTTAATACCAGAATTAAAGAACATTTACATGCATGGAAGCACAACACAAACAAATCACACTTTGCTACACATCTTATAAACGCAGGCCATACTTTCCACCCAGACTCAGACATCAAAATTCTTGAAATAGAAAATAAATTCTGGAACAGAAGTGCTTTAGAAATCTTTCATATATTTCGCCAAACAGAAATCTGAGGCCCTTCTCAATGAACAAACTAATTTCCCTCTGTCCCCTCTGCTAATAATTTTACACACCCCGACGTCCCTAACTGACTCCCCCGCCTCCTAAGACATTTTCAAGAGAACACTAAACAAACCTCCTCCGACCCACCCACCCCCGCCGGACCTCCGGAAAGCAATAAAAACCCCGTGTCACGTTCTCTCTGGACACAGTCGTTCGACTTTTACCGACAGCAGCGAGGTAAGCAAAAAACGGCTCAACTTGCTATTCAATTATTTCCCCATCTTTGTAAGAACATTGATATGAATTATTATTACTATTCCCCATTTCTTATATATGTATATGTATGTGTGTGTGTATATATATATATATATATATATATATATATATATATATATATATATATGTATATAAATTTTGTTTTTCTTTTGAATATGAGAATGTACATTTCTTCACAAATATTTATAATCTGAAATGCTACTACTCCTCCCGTTGCATCCCCCCTTACCGTTTTGAAATTTTATCTATCTGTAACTAAATATTTTAGAGTTATCCATCAATTGTAATTTAATTAATTTTTTTCTATCTTATTGTGTATTTATTTATAATTTTTTTTTTTGTATCTTTCTGTATTCTTAAACCAAAGCCGGCTATCTTAATAAAGCTGATATGTTGACGAAGATGACTTCTTTTATTTCTTCTTATACAGAATTTCTCGTAGTAAAGTTTTCTAATTTCATTTTTGTGGATTGGTACTGTACAGTCTTGCCCCTTCTTCTTGCCTGCTGCCATCTATCGCCACCCAAATTACATTTTTTTAAAAAAAATTTTCTCAACTTGTCAATTTCCAAGTAGGAGAACCCAAATATTAATTTAAGAATATTAAAGAATGCTAAAACCTCATCTTAAATAACAATTTTCATTGAAAAATTTGGAGCCGTTTTTAAGAAAATGGCGTTAAGCGTTACTGTAAATGTGAAATTTGAAGCTCTTTTTCCTAGTAATCTATTGAGGTTTCTAATTATATCTGAAATCTTAAAGGTAGGCCTACATGATTAGCAATACACTCATTACAGATTTACATAACCATTTTACAAGAAAGTCCGCTAGTTTTATTGATTTCTCTGCTAGCTATCAAGGTTAAATTATCAATAAACACCATAATTTGCATTATTTTAATTGTAATTAATATGACATATTGTACGTACGTGTTGTCATAACAATACACTCGGAATTATTTCGTTCCAATCTATAGATATCACTAAATTTGAAATTGCCGCCATGTTCCCGAAGGGTCTCCGTTGTGCCTCCGTTCACATTGCCACCGCATTTTCCGTTTTCAATTGATACAGTTGCACCGGTTACACCGAGTGATTCGGTCCGTCGTCCATGAAGTACCTGGATATTACGTCTGCTCCGTGCGCTAGTGAATAGTGAATAGGTTTCGAAAAGCTTCATTTGAAGTCATTTGAAGCACATCCACTCACAAATGCAATAATATGTACAAATCCATTGAAATATGGGTATTAACTTCTTGAGAGTTACGTCATACTAAACAATTATTTACAATTACAAATACTTTACGTCATATTAAACAATGCCATTACCACTATCCCTTGCAGAAATTTGAAGAAAAAGATTGGTGCCATTTTTGAGAAAGTGTTTTTTAAAAGGGGGTTTTTTTTTAAAAAAAAGTTGTGTTTTTATGAACTTTATTTGACATTATTTAAAGAGCATTTTCTCGTAAATATAATACTGTGAAGAAATCGCCTCTAAAGTAAGTATTACCGTGAGTGACAAGTTAAAAAATTAAATTTTTGTAATTTTTGAAAAAACAAAAGAACAGAGCAATATTGCGTTTATGTTATCGTACAGAGTTTGTTTGGCAGTAACCGTACCAAAAAATTAAAGAAAAGTTTGGAGCAGTTTTTGAGAAAATCTTGATTTTGTAATTTTTTAAAATTGTAAATATTGCACGTACTATTGCACGCAAACTACTAACTTTTTAAAAAAATGAGTTGACCATTATGAAAGAACTATTAATGGACAATAAATTTCATTTGAAGGGGAAAATCTCTGTCTTCAATTTTGTAGTTGTTAGGAAGTCTCCGAAAAAAATTCAAATTTTGGTAATTTTCGAAAATTCAGAGTTAACCGCAAAAATCATACGTACGTCATGTTTGTAAGTGTATTTTACTCTATACTTACAAGAAATTTAAAGAAAAAATTTGAAGCAGTATTTGAGAAAATTTTGAAAATGTTCCTAGGGTATCATGTAAGAACTCCCAAATTTTAAAGAATGTTTTTGAAAATCTCAAAACTTCAACTGGAGCCAGATGGACATAGTTTACTTCAATTTGGAAAAGATTGTACGTGTGGTTTAGGCGCTAGTACTGTTCACAGACGGACGGGTGGACAGACAGACTGAGAGACAGACGGGCGGACGTTTTGGGGAGAAAAAAAAAATCCCGGTATCAGGGGACCCTAAAACGTGTTTTTATGTTGAAATCACGAAATCAATTTTCCGCAGCATTATATAACTAATAAATACAACGTATATTACTCTGTATATACGTATGTTTACGAGAAAGTAAACTAGAGGTGATACAGAATGGCACAGACTTTCTCGTAGTATAGTTTTCTAATTCCCTTGGTGTTGTCTAGCTTTAAGGTCATGCTCCATCCTCTGGCCAGCTGCCTTCTATTGCCGCCTAAAGTACTTTTTATTTTTACATTTTCTGAACATTTGCTTTCCTTGTAGTACAACCGAAATATTATTTCAAGTATATTAAAGAAGAGTAAAAACTCGTCCTAAATAGAAGTTTTCAATGAAAAATTTGTAGTCGTTTTTAAGAAAATGTAATACTGATTAAGCAATACTGTAAATGTGAAATTTAAGCTCTTTTTGACAGGAATCTATTGAATTTTCGAAAACGTTAATTTGAAGCAATTTGAAGTACTTCCACGCACAAATGTAATAATGCATACAAATCGATGGAAATGTCCATATTAACGGCATGAGATGTTTCAAAAAAATTACATTTGTGTAATTTTTGAAAAAACAAATGAATACACCAAAATGAACTTTGCGTCCTGAAACAGTGCAACTAGCACTATCTATTCGAAAATTGTTAAGAAAAAATTTGAGCCATTTTTGAGAAAATGGCGATTGAGCGTTTCTGAAAATGTGGAACTTTGTGCTCATTTTTACAGAAAATTGTTGAGTTTTCGAGAAACTTTAATTAACATTATATAAAGCACATGTGCTCATAAATATAATGTGAACAAATTAATGTAAATTTTACAGACGTGATAGACACGTCAAAAAAATTAATTTTTCAAATATGCAAATTGTAATAATACATACAAATCGATGAAAAATGTCCATATTGACGGATTGAGAAGTATTTCAAAACAATTACATTTGTGTAATTTTTGAAAAACAAAGGAATACAACAAATTGAACTTTACATCATATTAAACAACGCAAATAGCACTATTAGAAAAAATTGAAGAACAAATTTGCATATATTTATGAGAAAATGGCGTTTGAGCGTTTCTGAAAATGCGGAATATTGAGCTCATATGTCCAGAAAACGGTTGGATTTTCGAGAAACTTTGTTAGACATTATTTAAAGCTCATGTACTCATAAATATAATGATGTGAAGAAATATCCTTTAATGTAAATATTATCGACGGGAGAGACAAATGAACAAAATTTCATATTTAAAATTTTTGAAAAAACAAAAGAATAGAGCAATATGGTGTTTATGTCATGGTATAGAGTTTGCTTGGCACTCACCCTACCAAAAATTTAAAGAAAAAACTTGTATCTGTTTTTGAGAATTTTTTTGTGATGTTTTATAATTGCTAATATTTCTTACACTGTTGCACGAAAATTACTAAAATTTCCGAAACAATGTTCATGACCTTATTGAAAGGACTATTTATGCACATCAAATTTCATTTGAAGGAAATATCTCTTTTTTCAATTTTAGAGTTCTAGGAAGACGCCGAAAAACATTCACTTTTGCAATATTGGAAAATTCAGAGTTAACGGTGAAAATCGGGCCTATGCCACCTTTATAAATGTATTTTACTCTATTCTTACAAGAAATTGAAAGAAAAAAATGATGATCAGTTTTTGAGAAAATTTTGAAATTGTCCGGGGGCTTTGTGTAAAGGGCGTGCCAAATTTGTAATTTTAAAAAATAACAAAAGCAAGATTATCTCATAAACGGCTCCAATTTTTTTCTTTAAATGTTTAGTAGGGTTACTGCCAAAAAAAAAAAACCCTATCCGATGACATTAACGCCATATTACTCTATTCATTTGTTATTTCAAAAATTACAAAATTGTAATTATTTTGACTTCTCTCTCACGTTGGTACACTAGAGGCGAATTCTTCATTTTATTAGATTTATGAGTACATGTGCGTTAAATAATGTCAAATAAAGTTTCTCGAAAACTCTACAGGTTTCTGTCAAAATGATAATTAAATTCCGCATTCTCAGAAAGACTCACACGCCATTTTCTCAAAAGTAGCTCCAAATGTTTTCTTCAATTTTTTTCCAGTGAATAGTGCTAATTGCACTGTTTAATTTGACGCAAAGTTCATTTTGAGATATACTTTTGTTTTTTCAAAAATTACAAAAATATAATTTTTTTGAAATATCTCTAACATCATTAATGTGCACATTTCCATCGATTTGCATGCATTATTGCATTTGTTAGTAGAAGTACTTCAAATTAAGTTTTTCGAAAACTCAATAGATTCCTGTGAAAAAGCTTCAAATTTGCAATTACAGTAATGCTTAATATGTATTTTCTTAAAAACGGTTTCAAATTTTTCAATGAAAATTGTTATTTAGGATGAGGTTTTAGCATTCTTTAACATTTTTCAAATTTAATTTAGATTCTACTGTTTGGAAACCGAAAAGTTGCGAAAATTTCAAGAAAATTGTTTTGGGGCTGCAATAGATGGAAGCAGGCAAGAAGGAGAGACAAGACTACAGTACCAGTCCACACGAAGGAAATTAGAAAACTTTACTTTACGAGAAAGTCTGTGCCATTCTGTATCACCTCTAGTTTTTTATCCGGGTTCAAAATATATATAAGCTGAACAATTTAAAGAACTATTTTAAAAGTTAAAAGTGATGGTGATTTTGAGTTATTTCCTGAGCAAAATTGTACTCTTCAGTAATGAGCCAGTAATGAGTTTTTTCACACGAAAAATAGAAATAAAATAGACTAATTAAATTAATATAAAGTTTGGAGTACATTGTTTTCCATCTTTGAGAGTATTGTGTGTTCATTTTGTCATTGTGTCCAGTTGGCGGACAGTCAACTGGAAATATAGATAACATATAACATACAACTAGAAGATTGAGATGTTATATGGTGCGCATGGTACGTTATTGACACTCATGGTGAGAGAATTTTAAAAACGACCAGATCAGTACTCCATTAACCCCAACATTGTTATCATTATCACAATTACGACAAATTTAAAACGAACTTTAATATTTTTTTTAGTATACCCACCAAATTATTGTACATGGAAGCTGTTACGAATTAAGCCGCCATTTTTGTCACATGTGGCGTCTCCTAGGCTTTACACAATTTCGAAAGTATTTTCATATTTACTCATATGAATTTTAAAAACTTAGAACACGAAACAAATGCCAGTTCTTTCCCACCAGACCGACACGCTTCAATGACACATTACTAGCGGACGGTTTGGAATTACCCTGGAATTATCTAGAAATTGAGTCCAATTCCCATCCTCGCATGCACTACAACGACCATAGCAGTTGGCGCGCCCGGAATCGTTATTCGTTCAGTAAAACCCGAAAGTCGAGCTAAAAGTTGTGTTTATTTATTTATTTATTTATTTATTTATTTATTTATTTATTTATTTTACGTAAAAAACAGTTAAAAACTGCGTATGACGTGCTATGGGGAAAAGTGAATTGTGTGCACATTTTCAAAATTCTGTGATCCCTATACTAAGTCATATACTACTTAAATTTTGAATTTTTTGAAAGGGAGAAAAGAAACAAAAACTCCCATGTAATAAAATCTATTTTCAAGGATAAACAAGCAATACATTTTGAATTTTGAAAGGGAGAAAAAAAACTCCCATGTAATAAAATCTATTTTCAAGGATAAATAAGCAATACATTTTGGCTCTTATTACTTCCTGCCGCGACAACATGGAAACGATAATTTGAATAATTGTATTTCCCACTGAATTCTAGAAGACGTGCACAGAAAATGAAGTTACATTTATGTCCAGAAGCAAAACAAGGGGCCATCTCAGCAATTGCTCATTGGATCAGGGAAACTGGACGAAAATCTGATCGAGATGGGGGTCATTGACCCGGAATCTGTAGTACAATAGTTGTTACAGGTTGTTTATACTCATTTATACAGTCCAAATGGTAAATAATGCTTTATGTATCATTCTTAAAATTAATGTTACTTTTCTTGTGATGCTCAGTATAGTCTCTAATTGTAATTGTGTCACCTGGGAGTTGATGACGACGAGGTGCGCGCCTTCGCGCTCGCACGTGTCTTTGGCTGCCAACCAGTGTCGAGGAACCGTGTGCAGGCGGTAGTATCCGAGCCCTGGGAAGTGCTCGTAGCCGGGGGGAATAGGCCGCTTGCAGGCGGGGCAGACCGGGCATGTAGCGCAAGGAGAGGGACACGCCTGGGGGCCTGGGCACTGCGGAACAGCGGGGCACGGAGAAGGGCATGCCAGCGGAGGCGGGCATTTAGGACACAGAGGACATCGAGCCGTGCATACCAGAGCAGGCCGGGACGGGTCTGGATCCGGGGAAGGAACTGTAGAGTTCGTGCTTTCGTAGTTTGAGTGGTGGCTGCAATTTTCGTGAAGCCCTGCAAATCAGTATTATTTGAAATGCAATAGAACATTTTTTATTAAATGAATTCTTTTTCTATAAAACGAGCACATTCTGCTGAAATTTATTTTCATTGCTGATCTCAGCACTCCAGGTTTAGATGAGCGTGTTCAAATTCGAACTGTGAACATCAGGGGCCTGAGGCGAAAGACCCTTGGGAACCCCTATTTCAAATAAATGAAAATCGTCCCCACCTCCCAAATAAATAAATAGAATTCATTTCTCCTCTCAACAAAAACAACTTATAGTGGTTAATTTGAATTAGACGTAAATACATTTTTATTTGTTTTGAATGAAAAAGCATTCGGGGCCCGTATAAAGTCCCCAAAAGTCGCCCAAACTGCTCCCAATTATGTACACCCCTGATGAACATGCCAGGCTGAGATTCCGTAAATCAAGAAAAAGTGTGCAACTAGCGCATGAAACGAGCAATAAATTACACAAAACCTAATGATTTTCTAGTGTAATAATTGTAAAAACGGCTTTGTAAAACATTGTTACAATATATCACCTTTTCATAAATTCTTGTAGTGATTCTTGTATATATTCTTGAACGTGATAGATGAATGATTCGTGGAGGACTGAGGAGCTGGGAGCAATAACAGTATTAGACGTTTAACGCTGATATTACGGGATCTACTTTTACAAAGATTTGAGACATGTTTTATGACGAAAATAAATAAAGTTTTGTTGAGACGTTAGTTGTGAGACTGAACTTTAGTGACGTTTGCCACCAAATTTGGCTGAAGCGTCACTAAAGTTCTGAGAGCGCAACGCAGTTTTGGAATCAAAAGAACTGATTAAAAGGCTGTTTATTGCATGCCAAACTGTCAGAGAAGATTGTAAATATTGCGTTATATGCTAACGAGACGCGTATTAAAAATTAAAGCAAGGGTTTGTAATGAAGAAAAGAATTATAATTCGTGGAAAATGCCTGTTGCTTAAGAGAAAGGAAATCGTGGGGAAATCAATATTAATTCTTATATCGGAAAGTCAACAGTCACCAGCTAGATGTATCTTTGAAGAAGGCATGTGTTTTATATTTCAGTAAATATCTCAAACCTGTAAATGCAGAGTGGTTTCAACAGATTTTGAATTGTATAGAAAATATATTTATGACTTTTCTGATAAACGTCTGTCGCATAATTCTGAGAAAAAGGTGAATCACAATCAGAAATTTACGTGTGAGAGAGCGTGTTTTAATGTAATCCAATTTTCAAATACACACGAAAATTGACGGAAAATTAAGCTGCCTCGAGCTATGTGAGAGGTGTCATTGGTTTCAGTAGATACCCAGGAAGACTGCAAAAATGCAGAAACCATGAACCCTAAATTTCTCATACCCTATGTTACGACTATATTCTCAAATACTCAGAGGACACTAATTTTTATATTTCTGAAGACACTAACGTGAATTTTTAAACTTATTACTTGAAAATATGTGAAAATAAAAATACTAGAGAAACATGCTTTCTATGATTTAATAATGTTAATTGCGAATATGAACATTCTTAATAATCCTCTTTTTATAGAAATAACAATGTCAAAACACTATAAGTGCGCATAACCTCGATAACGATTCGTCCTATGACTTTAAAACCAGGTTTCTATGTCCTTTGGGGAAATATTAGCTTTGTAGGGGCAAGTGAGTTTTGTGAGAATAAGAGTTTAGGGGAACAGATGGAGACATGTGGGGGAAAGAGTTTGGTGGGTACGTTATTATCAGTTTTGTATATCTCGATGGCGAAATGTTGGACTTCAGGGTGTGCCAGCGCTGTTCGCAGGGAAAAGAAAAACTTTCTTCGGGTTTCTCTCCGAGCCGGGACGGTGAGTGAAATATTTTGAGTAGAGATAATGAGTTACAGTAGTTGAATGGGTAATAAATTACTGCCTGTTGTATTTGATTGTTTTATTGAATACTTTAAATAATTGCATTTGTCAGCCACTCTGCCCAACTGAAAACGTAATTAATTTGTTATTATGTGAAATGTGTTTACTTCGTAACTTGGTTCATTTCCATCCATTTCCATCCATAATTGTGTCATTTTATATATCATTTCGTACGTTTCAGACAGCTTTAGAGCTTTACAAGTCATTGTTTTATGAAAGTAATACGCAATAGCGTAACACGCAATAAGCAATAGTGATCGAATAATTTGAGGGTTTTGTTTCTGTATCACAAGTTTTAAATTTATGTTTTCATTACAGGTGCCGTAAGTGGCTGAAGATTAGAATCTGGACAGCTGGGGAAGTCAGGGAAGAAGAGATCTGTATTGCATAAATATATCCTTGAATAAGTTAGTTTTGAGGAATACCAGTAATTTAAAAATGAAAAGGACAAGCAATAGTGTTTTCTAGTGTTTTTCAATAAATGGGTTTTTCATTTTTACAAAAATTGTCACACACGTTTTGCAGCGAATGTGTATTCCTTTATGAATTTGTTCCTTGTTGAATTTAAGCTTTCAAATCTTGCCTATTTATTACCCCAATTTTTAAAAAAAAAACATGGTTAAACTTACAAAAATTTCAAAATTTACGTTTATTTACGTAAAAAACAGTTAAAAATTGTGTCACGTGCTACGGGAGAAGTTAATTTTGAGCACGTTTTCATAATCCTCGATACCTGTGAAATTTGAATTAACAAGAAATGAGCGTAATTCGTATTGGGAATATTCGCATAGTATTCAAATTTTTGTGTAGTATTCGAATTCAAACTAAACTGCAGCTTTTGAAGGGTATAAAGACTCAGAAGATCCCATTGACATGTTGATGGATGAACAAATATATTGTAGTGGAATCTCTGCCTGTACAATCTAGTGTTATGAATGCCTGTTCATTTGTAATAATTTTTAATGGTGGTGTCAAAATAATGGACTGTATGCAATTCAATAATGACAAATTTTAAAATCACCATTTAATCAGGCTTAATAAAATGCACAATTATGAAATCTATACGAATTCCATATGTACTTATTTTATTAATAAGTTAGGTAAATGTAATGTCTGAATAAAATGTCGTTTTTTAACTATTGAACATGACTGAAAAAAGTGCAGATAGATTGTATTTATTTACAAGTAAATTTTCATGAACGTTATGTTTGATTCCATAACCAGTTGACAGAGATATCTGGATATCGGAAAGTCCTGGACTAGGATCTAGGTGGGACCAATACATGCACTTGGTGAAAAATCCATTTTTAGTAGTCTCGCAATCATGACAAAAATTGTGTCTAAAAACAAACCACATCTGATCAAAAGTGCAAATCATTACATTATTCATTCTATTGTTCTTCATTCATGCTATGATAGAGGGAAAATAGGAAGAAAGAGAGAGTGGGATAAAGAAGGGAGAGAGAGAGAGAGGGGGGGAGAGAGAACGGACATTTACCGGGTTCTGCTAGTATTATATATTCCTTCATGTCTGTAGTTCGTTTACTAATGAAAATAAGTATTACTCGGGTATTACAGAGAGCAAAAAGTTGTAGTTTTGAAATGTTTCTAACCACGCTTTGTTGGTCCAATTCTTCATTACTCAACTATGTGTAGTAAAAGTATGAGTAGGTATTCTGAAGCTCAAGAAAACCGGGCGTCGCATACAGTTTTAAACTTTTTGAAGAAATAAATTAAATCAAGGGTGGAATGTTGGCACGGGTAGGGTTAGTTATTTTTGACGTTTTATTTTTTGACTTTTACAGTTTATAAAAATCAAATTTTATTACTCACAAAAGCAGAAGTTCCCATTAACGCGGTAATTGCTTCTAGTTCCTCAATTCATGTAATAATACAAAAGCTTTGGTCAACAAAAATTACAGCTAGTATCCTCCTTATCCCTTACCTGCATTCTGTGTAAACTGTAAGACGAGAGGCATCGAGGTAGTGCTTTCCTCGGTTACACTCTCCGTTTGAAGTTGCATCTGTAAAAAAAAGGTTTCACGGTTTTCGAAAGTGGAATGTTTAGTAGCATGAAGGTGTCTCAATTCGTAATTTATTAACGAATGAAATTTCTTGATGCTTTGGTGTTTTAGAACCCTGTCGAGCCCCAGTTAACATAGTTTCATACTGAATTAATTTCATAATTTTTTTAGAGCAAATATATGCTAAAAAGTGAGATATCGTATTAATAGATTTTTAATCATTCTTACGTTTTAATATTAACATCCACGAATAAAATTCAAACATGAAATTGAAATTTAAAAGCTGGAGAGTTGCTTAAGCTTGATTATTCTTCATAAATATTGTTGCAAGCAAGATATAAGCAAATGTATTTAGGTACTCTCTCTACATCAAATTACTCTGCTTTTCGTGTGATAATTTTTCATGTAATCATGTAAAAACTTAACGTGATTGAAAAATACATTAATTTATTATCAATACGATAATAGTCGTTATAACAAATGATAGAAAAATATGATTAGTAATGTATTACAATCCCATTTTTAAGAGTTCTTGACTAAATATATTGATTTATTTATTTTAATTTATTAGTGCATATTCTTAAGATAATTTTTAAGAGAAGTGAAAAATAGTGTTTGTTAGTTGACGCAAACGCGACGTAGAAGCGGGAGAAATGTGAGAAAAAATATGCACAGACAAGCCAGGCTTCTATTCTACAATGCACACTCCCATAAAATTCGTTACTGTTATATTTGAGCACTAATTATTTTGTCTCTTACCTCTTCTCCTGAGTCCGCTGCAACGGCAACACATATCGTCACCACCAGAAATTTACAAATAATCTGCATAGTGAGGAGAGACATTGAAGACTCCGTGTTTTCGAGAAAACTCAGCAGTATCAATTCACTCCAAGTTGGCGCAGCTCGCTTTTATTAGCTCTGTCGCACTCCCATCCCCCCCTCCGCCGCATCGAGCATCTAGCCGGTGACCAGGGTGAATGTTCGCCGCCATTTGCATGGGTCGTTCAAGCTCTAGGCTCACGCACAGATGCGACGACCGGTCAAGGGCATGAGACATTCGCAACGTAAACCATGTTCGAATGATCGCAAAGAACTTATGTACTACATCGCTTAACGCCAAACTCGCTCTGGACATTAAGTGGCGGGTATACATTCATAAACACTTACCTGCAGAGGCTTTCAGAAACCCAGCTTGGGCTGGTTACAAATGAGCTACTCAATTTCATAGGAGTGGGAGATGTACAAAGATTTTTCTTTTGTCTTTGAGCAAGACTAATTTACCTACTTCCGAAGTAACACAATGCCGGCAATTGTAGTAAATGCTCCTTTTCGGTTATATAAATATTTTAAATAACACGTGGACGACAGGTTTTCTTGTATTTCCTCTCTTTTTAAATGCAATAAATCGTACTTAATATTTTAAATAACTCAAATTCTTCTTCTTAGAAAACCTTATTAAAAATATTATATTGCCAGGAAATTTTACTGTGCTTGCCATTTTGACCAGCAGCACGGACATCAAGTTGCAAATATTGCAAAGAGACAACTCGGCCGAAGGCCACTGTTCAAACACGAAAATAACGAACGATTAAAAAATGGACACACGTAGGTGCAGTAACTTCGGTCTCGATGTTGCGAAATTCTATTGAGTTCTATTTAATACACTATGTAAGATTATTTACTAAGTAACACATGAAATGATGTAGTCAGTATAGAGTGAAATGTATATTAAACAACTATCGTTGGTTCCGGGGAAAAAGTGGTCTTTTAAAGAGGTAGTCGCTTAATGGAGGAATGTAGGTTTTTTTGTTTTTTTTGTTTTTTTTTTCTTTCCCAAAAAATGGTATATTATGACTAGTCGTTGTTAAGGAAAGTACCAATTTTCACCTAATGAACTTATTTGATGATACATGATTGATTTATTGAGTTGTGATTCTGCGCGCGTCAACTTCTAAGGTCATTACTCCCGTAAGTGTAGTGCATGCTTTTCATCGGAAGGTGGCGGTGATCTTCGCTCACTGGATGGCGAGATCTGATGCCGACCTACCATCGACTAGCGGGGTATTCCCTAACCAGGTATCTCCCACCAGCGGGGCACCGACCCAGCCAGGACAAGTTCTAAGTCCCCGACGGGTCTCCCGGCATGTCTAGTAGTGTAGTGCATGTTAGTGTAAGTGTATGTGTAAGGGGGTGAGGATAGGACAAGGAAGAGGAAGGAAAGATCGCGCACGGTCCGTGGCCCATTTATTAAGGTATTGCTCCGACATTCGCCTGGTGTTGATCGGAGAAACCATGGGAAACTACCGATCAGTGCAGCCGGCCGCCAGAATTCTCCTCCAGGTAGCAACCCGATATACATGTATGCGCTTGCAATACGAAAAACACAACATTATGGCAATGTTTTCGATGAAAAGTACTGGAATCACTTCAAAAGTATGATCTCAAATATCGGCCGTAAAATCCGGTTTTAAGGTCCTTTTCAGCTCTTCCTTCGTACGCACGTTACGATTGTAATCTATTAGCACTGTTATAAAGATCGTAGTAAAGTATAGTAGTACATGTAGAGAGGAGATAATATAAGTTGGTACCCGAAAATCGATTTGTATAAATGAATGGATGAATGGAAGGTCGTGTCTCACAAAACTCTGTTGGATTAGAAGATTTCGAGTTGAGGCTTGGTAAGTACGCCAGGAGTAAGATCTAGTTGTGTCGTTCCGAGGATTACTAAGAGGTTTTTTTTGGGGGGGGGTATGTTACAAGATGCCCCTATGACAATTTCAACATTTTCTGGGAAATTACTGAAACTTTCAAATGTTCTACTCATATAGAAAAAGTGAATTTATAAGAATGGTATAGTTCCGATTTTCATTAAAACATTTAGAAAATTGAAAATATCTTTGTATATAAAACATAAACGGTTTTTGTTTAGAAAGAAGTTTGAGCTTTCCACTCCACCAAATTTTGGGAATTTTGCTTTAATGAAGGTAGTGAGCTCCAGATGTTTTTTCGCTTACTTACTTCACTCATTAAATCGTAATAAAAACATAAAATTAATAGAATAAACGGTAATATGCCGTCTTTTATTCATTAGTTTATTTAGTGAGTTGTAATCGGGCTGTTGAAAGGATTCGACATTTCCTCATTGAGAAATCATCTCAGTGTCAGGTTGTTTTGAGAGAAATAAATGTAGCGAGTTTTCCTAAGTTGAAGAGTATTTTTAAATACAAAGATTTGTGGGTTAATGTAAACTCAATTTATAGCATTCTTCTGACACATGGATCCATTCGCACAAAATATTCATTGGCTATAATATTCTGCAGTGGACTACTTTTTGTAGGTGAGGTTGACAGCGGAATTAATTTGTCTAATTTCCCTTCAATATACAGGAATACATTTTGGTATTAAATAGTTTAAGTAAACAACTGAAGTGTATTCGGATAAATAAATTTATCCCTGGATTTTTTTCAAAGAAATATAGTAGAAAGTAATATAGGTTCAAAGGGCCTACCAGCTTGTGCCTTGTCTGTGGAGAAATCGCAATGACACCTTTTGTTCCACCTTCCTCCAAGACAGACTACGTGCTATGAATTGTAAATAGCCTGTGCTGTATTTGTAAGCTTTGCTTTTACTAAAGATATCATTGTAAACGATATTATTGTTTGATATTTCTGTTTTAAAACAAAATTTAATGTTTCATTTATCACTGCGTTGCGTGAAATTTGATTTACTCTATTCAATAAGATTATACTTTATAGTTGTTATTGGGCTAATGTGAAAACAATCAGTGTCAATTATTATAGTACCGCTGTGAACAGCTGAATGTTTTTTGATAGGGTATCAGAATTTCTTGTTGCAAAACCATTTTTATTATAAGTTATCTCACGAGAAGTGCTATGCTAGCCAGTAAATTCACGACTCGCGTAGCGAGGAGTAAATTTGCCGGCTAGTTCAGCACTTCGATTGATATTTAGTGTGACTATTTCACGAATTAAGACATTACATGATTCGAAAGGATAATTTAAATCACAGGAATGACGAAAAAGAGAAATATTACTCATAAGGAATAACTAAAAAAAATTTCGATTTTATGTAATAAAACTTTCAAAAAACAATTATAACAAAGCTACTTACAAGTAACATTTATTAAAACACAATAATTAAAATTTTAGGAAGCTGAGTTTTCCGTGTCTTGCTATTACGTGAAACTGTTAGGAATGGAAGATATACAAGCTGTATTTGCAGCAGGATTCATCAATTTCGAATGGGTGGGCACATGTGTACTCATTAATGTATTTTTCTGAATAATTGTGGTTGTAACTTCTACTAGTTTTGATAGCATTTCTTTGTACTCTTCATCATCTAATCTTCCATATAATTCCAAAATATGTTATTGTAGTTTTTGCTGTCCATTTGTATTATTTTTCTTTACAAAATTCTTAAAATTCCTTCTACACACTTTCTCTGTTTCTTTTGTTGTTTTTCGTCACTGAATAAATAAATATTAAAATATTTATTTATTTAGTCTAAACGTCAAAAAGTGTATGTGACGTATGGGGGGGAGAAAATCATCTGCGCACGCTTTCTTGAGATTTACAACAATTAAAATATTAATTGTTGAAAGATGAAAAAATAATAGTAATAATAATAACAACATCAATAGTAATAATAATAATAATAATAATAATAATAATAATAATAATAATAATAATAATAATAATAATAATAATAAAATTGAAAAAGCGAGAGATTAACATGTCAAAAACTAGATATTTTCGTTGCCGAATTATAGAAAAATTATTTGTAACGGTAAACGAACGAACAGATTTGATTTTTTGTATTGCTAACGAAATAGAAACTCACCCTAAGCTCTGCTACCACTACAAGCAAAAGCTCACCAAAACGTGCGCATAGCGAAGCTACATTTACGTCCAGAAGCAAATCAAGGGGCCATCTCAGCACTTGCTCAATGGATCAGGGAAACTGGACAAAAACCCGAACGAGATAGGGGTCATTGACCCGGAAGCTAAAGTACATTAATTGTTACATGTTAGCGAGCATTTACTAAGAGCATTTACTAATGTTACATAAAATTATTTACGGACTACTTGCTGAAGGAACCATGGGAGGCAGTTTATTACGCTATTGACAAAATAAAAAATATAATTTATCTTTCATTTCACTTTAACGCGTGCATTCCTATTAAAAAGAGAAAATTAAACATTTCACGAAAAATTAATACTTGGATCACACAAGGAATTAGACAAATTAAATGAAAACAAACGTATACTCTATTTCTAAACATCATAACGTATCACCCGGTTTCATGCTACTTTCGAGAATATAAAAAATTTAAAAAAAAATAAAAAAAAAATTTTGTAGAAAAAAAAAAGCAATGTGGAAAAAAAACATTCGTAGAGAATGTTGTTTTAAAGGATAATGAAAGAGAAACAAGTAATCCAGAAAAAGTTGCGAATATCTTCAACCAAATTTTTCTAGAATTGCGGTTGATCTCACGAAGGGACTAAAACCACAAAATTCAACACCATGTGCTTCTCAAAAAAGTTTCAGCACGATGTTTATTTCCGAAACTTCTTCCAACAAAATCCTCAGAATAGTTAGAAAACTAAAAAATAAATATTCTTCTGGTTTAGATGAATTTCCGGATTGTTTATTAAAAAGCGTGTGCACCTGCCATTATACACGCATTAACTCGCATTTTCAATGCTTCCTTGTGCACAGGAATATTTCCAGCTATTTTCAAAACAGCAAAAATTAATCACTTTTAAAATTCAAAAAAAAAAAAGGAAATTTTCAGAAAAATCAAGCGTTTTCAGACTCACAACACGGTTTCAGAAAATCAAAATCTACGCAAACTGCCATTTTTTCTTTCCTTAAAGATGTTGCTTCATCAATGTACCAAAATGAAGAATCTATCGGGATATTTTTAGATCTTTCGAAAGCTTTTGACGTTATTAACAATAACATCTTGCTCTCAAAATTACTTTATGGAATTTGTGTTATTGCCCTAGATTGGATAACCTCGTACCTTAAACATCGATCTAAAAGTGTAGAAATACCGTGCTGGCACGAAAGCACATTATTTACTTATCTCTCCAATTCTTTGCCAATTGAACATGGGGTCCCACAAAGTTCGATCTTAGGTCCTATCCTCTTTCTGTTGTATGTAAACTATATGCCCTCATCTATAAAAAATGGAAGAACAGTTCTATTTGCCGTTAGAAAACATAGAACGGAACGCAACCACTCTATTGGTTTCGATAAAATCAAAATTTTACATCACGAAATGATAACTTTTAAAAGACAAATTGCAGAAACGATATATTATGTTAAATGATTCTATGAACACTAAAAACGACATATTGAATCTACATCAAATTTATAAATCATTAATAATAACCAGATATTCATAATTGCTTTTTGCCGCTGTTCACTCATAATTTTGCACATCCATTCCTTGATGTATTTCATTTGTGCTGCATACATATGAATGTTTTAGCCACCAAATTAGACGCCACCTTCGGCATATTATAGAAATACTTTACATGAAAATGTTGTTAAATGTTAATATATCTCTAATATGTATGTTTAATGTATTCCTTTGTTTTGTATACTACTCAAAAATGTTATGTTTATTGCCAACCGATTGTCGAATGCTTTACTTATCAAATGCTTTTGAAAAGGCACATGCTAAATGTGTGAAACGTAAAGCAATAGATAAATGTATATATCTTATATGAATTATACATCATAATTCCTGATTTCTGTATTGATTGATCCTATTTGGTCCAATAGTTTAAAAAAGATCCATCTTTCTACTATATAAAACAAAAATATAAAAAAATATTTATGAAGAGCGTTTCTAATATTATTTCTGTAGATTGTAGGAAAAATTCTTCTCCGCGGTGTTTTGATGAGCTGAATCGATTGTTTGCCCATTTCATTTTGGTAATTATAATGCCATTTCCTGTCTCAGCAAAGGTATATCTGACAAAATTCTCTTGGAGTACATGAAAAGTATTATTTTACACATGAATACTTCCTTTACAAGAGTTGGGAGCCAAAGGCCCATTCCGAGACCGAGAACTGTTTTAACCACCTTATTCTAGGTCTACCCTCATCTATGTATCGCAACTCGTTTGGAACTGTCTCTCAAAGTTAAACTACGTAAAGTTCTTAAAAAAATCATTTGGGAAGCCTCTTAGCTTCTGACGTCAGTTTTCTCCGTGGCCACGTCTCACTCGTACAGTAGAGCTTGAACTACCGTGAAATCTCATTAATACACAACAATACATTACATTTGCTTTTGATAATAGGAAATCTTTTAAAAAATGCTGCATCAAAAATTCATTTTCACTAACTGTATTTAATTAGATCCATAAAACTCATTTACTACAGTTGAAATATATTACAGGCACTCACTTTCATTTTGGGACTAAGAAATAATACACATTGGAATCTAGAAAAAAAGTAAACAGGTTTGGAATGAATGATATAGAATGGTTCATGTAGTTGGTAGTTTTTAGCCTGCATGTAGAATCCAGTTTCCAATTTTTACTATTTACACTCTCTGCGGAATATAAGTTGAAAGTATGATTTGGTCGTATAATTCTAATATAGAATATAACGTTATTGTACGGCAGAAAACAAAATTCATCGTTTCAAGTTTTTCATCACACACAACACAATTATCCGTGCAGTTCAATCGCGTACATTTTCCCTGAGTCAATCAAATCAAGACCTATCTGACAATACGATTTCAACTCTGCGACAGATCTTGCTAGAATAAAAAAATCAACAACTCGATCTCTTCAATCTGGAATCCTACAGAAGGTTCAGAGTTGATAATTAGAATAACATGCAGAGACATTTCTGCAAATGTCTCAAAGCTCCAAGTTATATCCGATTTTCTGGAAATGTATTTGTAACCACTTATGATGTCCGCCTTGATAGCCAAGGAATGTAACCTCCGCGATTATAAGGCATATAAGAAATCGCTTTTTTAAGACTTTATCTCATATACTTTAATAATATTTCAATTCCATAGATCTTTCCCGATTTAATCAGATCAACTCAAGTCTGGTTAGAATTATAGGCACAAGCTATGCAACGGAGTACAACATCGCCTGATATTAGGCAGAATTTAAATCACTCTTTTTAAAGTTTATCTCACATATTCTAATAGTAGTTCAATCCCGTAGACCTTTCCTGAGTTAATCAGATCCAGACATGTCTGGCCAGATTCAGTTTCCAACTTCACATTAGCTCCCGCTTCAATAAGCAACTTGGCGCACTCAATGTTCCCAGACTCCAGCGCCACATGTAATGGCGTTCCCTTCTTCTTACTCCGACTGTCCACAACCGCCCCACGGAACAGCAGCATCCTCAAACACGTGGACAGGCCTCTACTCGCCGCGATGTGCAGCGGAGACAGCCCCTGCACCGTCTGCAGGTTCACGTCGGCTCCGTTGTCCAGCAGAAAGGCCACGCACGACACGGCGTGGTTGGCCAGCGCGACGTGCAAGGCGGAGGCCCCGTCCGCACTCTGCGCGTCCAAGCGCGCCCCCTTGGCGCTCAAGAGCTGCGCGCACCTGAGGTGGCCGCCCTGGCACGCGCGGTGCAGCGGGGTGTAGCCGCCGGCGTTGTGCACGTGGACGGGCGCGCCGCGCTCCAGCAGCATCTGGAGGCAGGCGGCGGAGCCGTTCTGCGCGGCGATGTGCAAGGCGGAGGAGCCGTTGGAGGTGGCGAGGGCGACGTCGGCGCCGCTGTGGAGCAGCGCGCGCGTGCACAGCTGGTGGGCGAGGCACTCGGCGTGGCCGCCCTGGGGCGCCGACGTGCGCCGGCGTGTACCCCCTCGCCGCGCGCGCACCGCGCTGCCAACACAGCAGGACAAGAGCATTCCCATTGGCCCGAGAGGGCGACATCTCAAAATCAAATTTAGCACATTTTGAAAAACTCTTATTTAGTGAACAAAAAACAATAATTAAAATTAAAGAAACGATATATATATATATATATATATATATATATATATATATATATATATATATATATATTGTGTGTGTGTGTGTGTGTGTGTGTGTGTGTGTGTGTGTGTGTGTCGAATCCTGAACATTATTATAAGTATTTCGCACTTTATGGAAGCTACCTGTTCCGTTGTCATTTATTTTAAGCGTTCCCGAAATCCCAATAGTATGAAATTCCGTCCTTAATAATTGTTCTGTAAGACAATTACAGCAAACCACTAGCTTCTGGATCATTAACACACTCAATTTTCACAAAAACTTGAGAGAAGCACTGTTCACCGCAATATTTTACGGTGCCTACCGACCGTCAAGACGCGCATCCTCTCCTCACCCCGCCCTTGAAACACAAGGAGCCCTATGTTATGATGCTTGAAACATCTCACTTTATCGCACTGCATAGTGCTAAGCTCTCGGTATAAAAACAGAGTTGTTTTTTTCGCATCAGTTTTAAAGCTTTCAAAACCTCAATAACTTTTTAAAGAATTACCAAGCTTACAAAATATTTATTATACACTTCGAATTACTAGGTATACCGGCGGAATACGCAGTGTATCGGAGAATTCGCCACATACACACACACACACACAACCATTTACCGACGCTGGTGGATAATATGTGTATAATACGTTCCAACTTCCAGTATAATTTAGTAATATAACAAATCGCCAAATACAAATTGCAAGTAGATGCTACAGGATAGTTCAACAATTCCCCATGCGCGCACGAGAGCAAGGATTAATAGTAGTAAGCAATGAGTGGTTTACTGCTACTCGAGGTGTCTACTTGACCAAAATGACTGTTTCTACTGGCTCATTAGCTCAGACTCATTTGCTGACTGCAGCGACTCTCATCGGAAGTCCTAGGGTTCGAGTCCCAACTGTGGTGAATCTTCGGCATTAGCTACATAGATACATCGAATTCCGCCGATATCCAGAGAAGAATTTTAGCGACTGGCTGCTCTGGTCGGTAGTTTTCCGTGGTTTGTCGTGTAGTACATGCAAGTGTAAATGTGTGTGTGTGTGTGTGTGTGTGTGTGTGTGTGTGTGTGTGTGTGTGTGTGTGTGTCTGTGTGCTGTGCTGTGGTGTGTCTGTGTGTGTCTGTGTGTGTCTGTGTGTGTCTATGTGTGTCTGTGTGTGTCTGTGTGTGGTGCTGTGTGCGTGCGCGGTGGTGCGAGTGTGCGTGCGCGTGCGTGTACGTGCGTGTGCGTGCGTGCGTGCCGCGTGCGCTGTGCGTGGTGCGTGGGTTCGTGCGCGCGTGTGCGTGCGTGCGCGTGTGCGTGCGTGCGCGGCGTGGCGTGCGTGCGGTGGTGTCTGCGGTGTGTGGTGGGGTGCGTGTGCGTGTGTGTGTGTGTGTGTAAGGGGAAAGTGTACAAGGAAGAACACGGAAATACCTTGCTCGGCTTTGCAGCTAGTGACAAAAATTCACCTTCGAACCTCAAATCATAGGTCCTCCGTATCAGAGTCGATGCAGAGTCAGAATCAATGTTGACTCTGAGCTAAACTCAGCTGTTTTGAGCCGGTTGGGACGATGCCCCGCTGGGAGGAGATAGCACTTGGAGTAGGAAATTTCCCGGTAGCCGACATTGAGGCTGGCGCCAAATGTCACCATCGAGTGAGCGAGGAACACCGTCACTCCCTAGATAAAACATTCACTACACTAACGGAACTGCTGACTACAGCAGATGACTTGGACTGAAGCAGCAACCAATTAATGACTATTTTTTCCCAACATGAGTATTAAAACGAATTATTTTCACGGAACAAACGCATATCAGGAGTCGTTGCATCACTATTGTTCTGGTATCACTGATCACATGTTTTGGTATCACTGACAATCGTGAGATAGCGAAATGGATATTGTGATAAGTTCATATTGGGAAATTTGATATCCCTATATTTCAACTTCCGATTGCTCAATAAGTTTCATGCAAGACTCCTACAGGTTGCATAGTAAGACAACTAGAGAATTTTCAGAATTCTTTTTAGTGATGTCGGAATAAACAAATCACTCGTGAAAATTATCTGTGACTTCTAACTGCACGCACTAAATATGTACTTTTGGGCATCACCGTTTGAGGCACCCAAGCTCATCTTGCTTGCGGCTCTGTTTCGCAGAGCGATGCGATTTTTCAGTGATGTTCTACTATGTAACTGTAAGGTGGCAGTTACGGAGGAGCGGATGTTGGCCGAATTTTCGGCCGGCTAAAGTCAATCGAAAGAGACCTCTGACAGCCTATGTTTTCGGAAGCCGTCGATAGAGGTCTTTCGGGTTCTCTCTAGCCATTTCCGTTTATCAGCAAGTGTTGGATCGAACCCAGCACATCATCCGCTCCTGTGACTGTCGACCTAAAGCCTATCGCCGCATCGTGCTAAAACGACCCATATGGGTGAGCTATACTTGGGGTTTTCTAACGTGTCGGCTGAGGGTAGTATCTCCAAGATGGAATTCGGCACGACTTTTTGAGTCATTCCAGTCCTGCCGCTAGAGTCGCTTGATCTGCAGCACTGCTTGATGCAGTCGCGATCATGCGACATCTTACGGCAGGACCAAGAAAGACGCAAAAAGTCGTGCCGAATTCCATCTTGAAGATACTACCCTCAGCCGCCCCGTTAGAAAAACCCATGTATAATGCATATCGTATTCAACTTTAGCCAATGAGCTTCAGGCACTAGTTTGCGTCACCAATATTAGCGGAAATTTTAAATGCAGCCTGATACATGAAGCTTATCTTTTAACTATTGCAACTTGTACACCTTCATTGTGTTACTTTTGGTTGGTCACTGTTGAAAATTGTCACTTTATGCCACTTTCAATGTGTGTCTCCACATTTCCCGCTTATCATGCAACATGGCGGCCAACAAATGTTCAGAAATAATAAGTAGAATGTCAAATTTAAATGTAAAAAAATCAACAAAATGCCAAAATTATTTATTGGTTATATTTTAAAAACAATTTTTGTATTAGCTAGTTCAGCTTTTAAAACTACAATGACTGTATTTCAATTACAAATATAGATGTCAAATCGTAAATTTGTTTTAAAGGAAAGTAGTACATGTAATATTCAAATTACATAATAGGTCACTTTATGTTTGTAAATAATATGGTATAACTAATTATTTTAAGTCAATATAGATTTTAGTTTAAAATAGCTTCAAAATATGACAATGCAGAACACATCCTCAATGTGGAAGGGAAACCTTTGCGTAAGTTTCAATTAAAAAAACAAAAAAACTTTAAGAGTTAAATCTAAAAGTTGAAATTTTTACTGAAGTTTGGTGTCACAGTGATTTAGCAAGAGTACAATTTTCAGATTTTTATCTGGTCCCCCAACAGAGATATTACAGTTGAAAATTGGGGGGAAATCCAAAATTCCAATTTTTAAGAGGCTGTAATTTTCAAGTGGTACATTATTTACCAATGATATTTTACCCAAAGTAACTATACTGTTAAGTGTAGAGGTACAGAGGAAATTGAGGCTGTGATTCTGTTCCGTCTTTGAGAAATTACTCTCTAGAAATCAAATTTCGTTCTTTGCGTTCCATGGATTTGGTTGCAAGTGTTTCCTAAATAAAAAGATAGAAGGTAGATCAAGAATATTTCGATTGGCAGTGGACCGGAGTGTGCTGAATCCAAGGCCTTTTATTGTAGAACAACCCGGAGCTGAGTAATTTAGAAGAGAGTGGATGTCTTCAAGGGCAAAAAGTGGTGCGCGGCATGAGACAAAAATGGCTCCCATTTGTAAACCAGAAACAATACAAAAAATTAAAGATGTTTTTGAAGAGCCAAAACATGAGGACATGTATGTACAAAATATGAATTTTTTTTCGAGATTGTCAAGCGGCCAATTTATAAAATTTTGGGACGACTTAAAATGGATTTTCTCCTTGTGAAAATAGGTTTTGCTATTTTATGATATTTTCAATCTAATTTCAGTTAAACCATTTGGGACAAGAAAATTGAAAAAAGTGGGGAAAAGAGTACATGTTTCTTGTTAAAACATAATTACACGAGTGTAAATATTACAGGAAAAAAAAGTTAACCGTGGCGATAATTGAGAATATTTGTCATTATTTTTTCAACATTTTCTGTTAATTATTTAATTTTAAGAAATTAACAAAATAATGTTGTCAACTTGTTTTGTTTCGTGTAAAAGATGTATAAATAATATTAAGTGCAGGAAAGATATATGTTAATTTTTCTGTTTTTCAATTACTTTTTTGTATTTTTGCATTTTATCTTATTGTCTACAGCTCATGATATGGTCTTAAATTGATAACTGCTGCCTACAATTAGTCTAAAAAAAGTCAATTAATAACAGTATGGTTAATACTATAAAATCTGTCTAAACCGGTATTGTTTGGGTCCAACATTTTGTTCCTTCTCGTACAGGTTCCTCGTTTATTCGCGTTTGCAATAAAGATTGTCAATTCAGAAAACACGATCGTTCAAAGATGGAATATGTTGAGTAGTTTATCTCGCCTAAAAACTACATTTCAAAGAAATGAAGTGGTCTTGGGAGAGACAAAGAAAATGGCATAAGAAACGGCATAAAAAGATTTAAATGCCTGTAACAAGTAATGTACTTCAGCTTCCGGGACAATGACTTCCATCTCGATCGTTTTTTTTTTTTTGTTTTTTTTCAGTTTCCCTGATGCATTGAGCAAATGCTGAGATGGCCCCTTGATTTGCTTCTGGACGTAAATTTAGCTTCACTATGCGCACGCACGCTTTTTGAACATTCCTTTTGCTTGTAGTGGTAGTAGAGCTTAGGGTGAGTCTATTTTGTTAACAATACAGAAAAATCAAATCTGTTCGATCGTTTACCGTTACAAATAAGTTTTCTATAATTCGGCAACGAAAATATCTAGTTTTTGAAATGTTAATTGCTCGCTTTTTTGAATTATTATTATTATTATTATTATTATTATTATTATTATTATTATTATTACTATAATTTTTTCATCTTTGAACTATTAATAGTTAAATTGTTGGGAAGGGATTCTGAAAGTGAAGAAAGCGTGCGCAGATGATTTTCTCCCCCATACGTCACATACAGTTTTTGACTGTTTTTGACTAAATAAAAAAAGTGCCCGTGTTGTGGTCACGTGGTTCGTGACGCAAACTGGTGCTCCGCAGAACGAGCACCAGCAGCACCATAGGTGCGCTGGAGTAGCCTGCTCATCTCTTTCGACCTTAGCACCTGTGGCGTCCGGTGGGTTGCAAATTAAGAGGGGCGGTATATAAGCCCGAACTATCACATGCATTTTACCGCTTGAAAATATTTCTTGAACGAGGAAAACTTGAGCACGTAGTGTACAACCGATTTGCGTGCATCGGGATGTTAATCCTTGTCTAAGACAACATTTACGTTAATTACGAAATATACAATTGTGCTCAAGCAAAGGTAAGCAGTTTTTTTAAAATATTTCCCTCAAAGAAAGGAGTAATTTGTGAAATTAAATGGTAAATGCCGGTATTCTTAGCCAAGTAATAGATGCGGCCTCCCTAATAGCAGCACGCTGCCGCTATCCAATACCTCGTATCCCCACTCTTCCTCAAGATTCCATTGCCTCGAATACACCTGCTACGGACGGACTCACGATAGTCTTGATACAATTGTGACGTACTAGGATGAAAAAACACAGACGACTGCTCTGATTGATATATATAATATATTTACAGTATATTTACAGTTAATGTATATAACTGTACAAAACCCCTTCCTGCTTTGAAAAAAAAAAGGCCCGTAACTACACCAGTTACATGGCCTGTCGCCAAACCGATCTTCGACCCGAAGATCACGTGCAATGAATGCACTGGAGATACCTCTCGTCTTTCGACACCCAGCGTATCCCACGAGGCGCCTGTCGGTGCGGCCTTATATATCCGTTGGGCTCGCCCCCACCCTACAAGCAGCGGGCGTCATACGGCTCGCTGGCCAGCCCTTCCAGGGCTGCAACCGACATCTCTTAGCCTCGCATCCGCGCGCGTCCCTTTCAGGGAATTTCCAGCCTGGATTCCTACGGGTTTTCCAGCCGGCGCGGCGAGGCGCCGTCGCCTTTCACACCCCCACTTAGCATCCGGCTTAGAGCGGGTTTCCCCGAAGCGTCCCGGCGCGTCCCGGCGCGGCCCGGCGCGGCCCGACGCCGCGGCGC
This sequence comes from Teleogryllus oceanicus, assembly GCA_964035755.1. Taxonomy (NCBI): domain Eukaryota; kingdom Metazoa; phylum Arthropoda; class Insecta; order Orthoptera; family Gryllidae; genus Teleogryllus; species Teleogryllus oceanicus. The sequence goes on along the minus strand of CAXIVR010000011.1, from coordinate 34,831,582 downwards.
CGAACCACGCGACGCTACACAATCCATTCAAAAACATTTGATCTATTGTTTAAGCGGACATATAAAACTAAATTCGTCCTAAAAAAACGTTGGTGGTATGCACAAATTAAACGAGTCGATTTATTGAAAGTTTAATACTTCCTGAAAATTTTCCCTAGGTTGGTTTTTCTGGGGAGGGCGCCGCCCTATACTTGGGTTTTTGAAACGTGGCGTCTGGGGAGTCTCGATTGTATCGCCAAGTGTTGCATGATCGCAAGCGTATCAATCAGTGATGCAGATCAAGTGACATTGCCGAGAAAGACGCGAAAAGACCTTCCATATTCCATCGTGAAGACAAGATCCCTAGGTGTCACGCTACGAAAACCCAAGTATGGCCTTAAGGACCAGCCGCCACCGCTTAGGGGCCGTCCATAAATAATGTGAGGCGATTTTTCGACTTCCCCTCCCCCTTGATGAGATGTCGTGACATTTGGCTCGACCCCATCCCCCTTCTAATCTCACGTGAGATTTTTCAAAATGCGCATTTTTAATGTAAATACGTTAATGAGTGATTGATTGAATTGGGATTTATTATCTTAAAATGTTTGCTTAAATATATTTATTTAAGACTAGATATGACTGAGTATTTGCAAAATAGAGTGCCTGCATTACAATGAATATTATTACACTTCTAAAAGCGAGCGGTAATTTTTCTTTAACATTTCTGTAAAAACGCAGGCAATGAGATTTATCACATTCATGATAAAAAGTTTGGTAATTTTTCTTAGATTCTATTTTCTCAGTATAATATGCTATTTATTGTAGCATTCACATAACCGCGATAAAAATATTGTGCAAGATTTAGGCATATTTTAGTGTAGAAACGTATTTTACTTAAATTGTCTCAGTTTTCTCGCAATTTAGCCCCGTTTTAGCGAAAATAATATGTGATATTTGACGAGATGCCCACTCTCACCCCCGTCCGACTAGGTGAGATTCGCTTGACCTACCCTCTCTGATTTTGTCGAACCTCATCGTCATATCATAACAGAACCATTCCTCACAATAGGAAGCGCCACCCGCTTGACATATTCACCCTACTCCACCTTCTCCCACAATATAGCTACGTAGACCATACGACCAAGCATCTGGACAACCAGCACTTACATTCACGACTTTTCAAAACTTCTGAAATGGCATACCTCTCTACTAAACGACGTGAGTTCCATAAAACCCAGAAATGTCCCGTTTTCCCAACAATCTCCATACACCATATACAGTTTTACCAATACCTTAACAAAACAACCAATCGCGACGCAGTACCCTCAATAAAATAACCCATCTAAAACCCCTTTAAAGAAATAACCCGTCGGACATGTTCCCAGCCCTAAAACTTCACCTGCATTAAAATAACCTGTGATCCCCTCCTACACCTTAATTAAGATACATATCTCATCCCACAATACCCTCCCTTTAACAAAATAACCTCTCTAAATCCTAGACCTAATAAATTAACCCATCTTTTCATGTCCAAAACATCACCCATCCATTCACGCTTCCCATACGCCATTCTCTCCTTACACCAGTTCATCTGGGGGATGGAGAGTTAAGATAGATTGTTTTTGCACCATGTTTAAAATCACACACATGCTGATGAGTACAATCTCTGTACAGGCAGCACGACCAAACACACACATACGCTTGACCTACCCTTCCCCCTAAATATCTCACGGATGGCCCCTTCCACTCACCATGGCAGCGTGTCGACGCGTCCAGTGGCCGCGTGGGCCGCGATGTACAGCGGCTGTACGCCCAGGCGAGACCTGCTCAACAGCAGGTTGCCATTCACTATACTTGGGGTTTTCTAAGATGGAATTCGGCACGACTTTTTGAATCATTCTCGGCCTCGCCGCAAGATGTCGCATGATCGCGACCGCATCAAGCAGTGCTGCAGATCAAGCGACTAGCGGCAGGACTGTGAATGACTCAAAAAGTCCTGCCGAACTCCATCTTGGAGATACTTACTACAGCCGCTACGGTAGAAAAACCCGAGTATAGTTCGTTGGTTCGTTGATTATGATTTCGGACGCGTCAACTGCTAAGGTCATTAGTCCCGTAAGTGTAGTGTATGCTTTATCATAGGAGGTGGCAGTAATCATTCCCCACTGGGTGGTGAGATCCGGTGCTGACCAACCGTCGGCTACAAGGATTTTTTTCAACCAGGTATCTCCCACCAGCGGTCCCAGCCAGAACAAGCTCTAAGCTCCCGACTGGCCTTCCGGCATGTGTGTGAAAGTGTATTGCATGTAATTGTAAGTGTGTTTGTAACGGAAGAGGATAAGACAATGAAGTGGAAGGAAATATCGCGCGCTATCTGAGGCCCGTTCGTTACCTAGTGTCGAAAATCTTGCCATCGTCGGAATTCGAACCCTACGATCTCCCGGTCAGAGGGTGACAACAGATGACCCCCGGAGCCACCTAAAGCATTTTTGAAGTGATATTTCTTTTTCGTGGGAAGTTCGACATTTAGATATCATGATCGAAGGAGCGAAACGAAAAGTGCAGTGTTTATGTTGTGGCTAAACTAAGCATTGAGGCCAAAATATATTTATGACCTATTGTATTGGCCTTGATGAAATCTAAACAATGATGAAAACTGCAACTGGAAACGTTGCATAGGAGCCAAAAAATTAAATAGTGAACGTTCACTTGTTTGCTCTGGCGTGATCATCGTTGCGAAGTCGCTTTAGACATTTCTTTTTTCTGTACCACTGTATTAATAATACCGACAACATTAATTCAGCACTCAAGGGAAGGTCGTGAAAGGAATATTGCAAACAACAAAATTATTATTTTCTCTCTCAGTAAATTCCCTATTCTCGTACCTTTGAAGTTCTACTTCTTCCCGCTTAGAATTAGGTCACTCACCCACTCCTACATAATTTTATATAATAATTCTTTATGGATTTGCTTGTTTTTAGACATTCAGATTAATTGAATGTCGTTGGTGTAATTTAAGATTCAAATGATAATGTAGCCATGCAAAAATAGTACGAAAATTAGAATCATAAGGTGTCAGTAAGTACACTTGATAATTCGTTCCGGAAATTTCTGGTATAGATATAAAAAATGGATTTCCGTCGATCTGAGGACGTGTAACGATAGATTCTAACGCTAGAAATCCCAAAACATTGCAGGGTAGAATTATTTTCTACATGTCGTTACGTCAGAAGCTTTGTATTAATTCTAATTGTGCGAACGAACTTGGTCTGCCATCCTTATAGAGGCATGTTCCAAGTCTGGCAAGAAGGGAAATGTTACGTAAAAGTAATTTTAAGTAAGTGATTTAGATAGTGTTTGACCAATGGCAAACTATTGAAGTGTGCGATAAACAAAGGCAGCAAAACATTGTCGTGTCACTGATCCGACGACTCAGGTGCTCGATTTACGTCGAAAAGTCAGAAATACCGGGATGGCGTGTCAGGGAAGAGGACTAGGAAGATCATTACAATGGAAAGCATTCCCCCTTTCGTTAATCTTCCCTCTCTTAAAGCTAAACGAAGTCGGCCCAGTGGCCGAGATCGCTAAGGCACTAGTGTCGTAGTGATCTCGGACCGAGGAGTCCCGCCTCGGCCATGGTTGTATTTGTGTTCGTCCTTTCACCTCTTATCACCATTTCGTTTTATCTTCATAATTTCCACAATGTTAACTCCAATAGTGGTCGCTAATGACCTAGATGTTGATGCGACCTTAAATTATATATAGGAGAGAGAGAGAGAGAGAGAGAGAGAGAGAGAGAGAGAGAGAAAGAAAGAGAAAGAGAAAGAAAGAGAAAGAGAAGAAAGAGAAAGAAAGAGAAGAAAGAAGAGAAAGAAAGAGAAAGAAAAAAGAAAGAGAAGAGACAGAGACAGAGAAAGAGAAAGAGACGGGAAAAGAAAAAAGAGAGAAGAGAAGAAGAGAAGAGAGAGAAGAGAGAGAAGAGAAAAAAGAAGAAGAGAGAGAAAGAAAGAAGAGAGAAAGAGAAGAAGAGAAAGAAAGAGAAGAAGAGAAAGAAGAAAGAAGAAAAGAGAAAGAGAAGAAGAGAGACAGAAAGAGAAGAGAGACAGAGAGAGAAGAAGAAGAGAGAGAAAGAGAAAGAAAGAGAAAGAAGAAAGAAAGAGAAAGAGAAAGAAAGAGAAAGAGAGAGAAAGAGACAGAGACAGAAAGAGAGACAGAGAAAGAGACAGAGAGAAAAGAAAGAGAAAGAAAGAAAGAGAAAGAAGACAAGAGAAAAGAGAAAGAAAAGAAAGAAGAGAAAGAAAGAGAAGAGAAGAAAGAAGAAAGAAAGAAGAAGAAGAAAGAAAAGAAGAAGAGAAAGAGAGAAGAGAAGAGAGAGAAGAGACAGAGAGAGACAGAGAGAGAGAGAAAGAGAGAGAGAGAGAGAGAGAGAGAGAGAGAGAGAGAGAGAGAGAGAGACGAAAAACACGTCGTGGACCTGCCTCCGATATGCCGCACACAATGCAACCTTGTTTTGGTTGTGGAATCAGGTCAATGTCTCTCTCTCTCTGTCTCTCTCTCTCTCTCTCTGTCTCTCTCTGTCTCTCTCTGTCTCTCTCTGTCTCTCCCCTGCTCTCTCTCTCTCTGTCTCTCTCTGCTCTCTCTGTCTCTCTGCTCTGTCTCTCTCTCTCTCTCTCTGTCTCTCTCTTCTCTCTCTCTGTCTCTCTCTCTCTTCTCTCATATATATATAATTTAAGGTCGCATCATTCCGGTTGTGGAATCAGTTTGCCTCTAGGAGGCCAATATTGGGTGTTGTGAAATGGATAGAACACAGCCCGGTTCAAATTCAGGGAAACACTTTAGTGACTCTGGTAAATATACTCATGTATTCTGAATCTTTTCTAGAGACGAACACACACACTTGAATACAAAACAAAATGGCAATTCTATTTACACTTAAATTTGAACAATAATTTCGTGTTCTTTACTTGATCATCACTATAGTCAATTAATTAAAGAATTTGAACAAGTTAATTGTTCATGCAAGTCTTACAACTTCTGTACTCAAACGCTTCCTTTCAGTTTACTCTTGCCCACGAATGTGGCTCGAATATAATTTTATCGAAATGTTCGACATGAACTTTCTAGACACACATTTTGAATTACATTTTTCTTTTGAATTATATCTTCCTTTTGTGAATCTACATTCACGAAAGCTCTACAGCAGTGCCTTTTCTCGCGTACAGTTCTTGAGAAAAATGTCTCGGGAGCAGTTTCTTCCCCGCCTCCTTCGCTTCCGCACGTTCAGATTTTACTAGTAGCGCGTTCTCTCTTCAAATCTGTCTTTCTCGGAGATTTACAGGCAACTCTCCGACCTTCATCACTCGGAAGATTTCCAATCCTTATCTTCCCACTATCCCATTGGCTCGTTCCGCTCGCCGTGGCTGCGGCTGACGTCGGGCGATGGCGTGGTTATCGCGCCACGTTTGAAATGGCGGACACCCGCGATGGTTTTCGGGCGTTCGTGCATGGGGTTCCGGTTCGTTGCCGGGGCGCATATTAGAGCTCGTCCTCAATATATATATATATATATATATATATATATATATATATATATATATATATATATGCCCGTAGATTACAAGAGATTACACCATACCATCGGATCACTAAAATTGTGCTTATTTGTTCATTCTATTTATATTCTAATTGTAAAAAGGGAATTCATAAAGGTTAGATATTTCAGTGACTTTGTAAATAATATTAAAATTTGTTTATATGATAGAAATGTCTGTAGAAGACGACTCACTTGGCGTTAACATCGCATCCACTTGCCAACAGCAAACGAACGCAGTCTGCGTTGCCAACTTTTACGGCAGCATGCAACGGTGTAGCTCCCTAAAATGCAGAAATGTTATATAATTATCCAAAGATGTAAAACAGCTATTCTCAAACGTGTCGACTTTGATCTAGGGTTTAGAGCTTTAATCTCGGTTTAGGCACTGATGTTTCCATCCCGCGTTTGTGTTTGATGTAATGAAACCACTACCTATTAATTACCTAAACAAGGTGTGTATAAGTACAGCCCTGAAGAGGACCGCGCTATGTCGGTCGAAACGTCGGCACCCTAGCCTTCGACGCGGCGTCACCCGGACACCCCAGATCATGACTGGCCGCGGAAGCCTACTATATCAAGGTGTGTATAATTCTTTATCTCTAAAGTAGACGTTCAATATTTAATAGAAAATTAATGGGAAGACGCGAAATGCCGAAACTTTTCGTCTTGTTAGTGTTGTTACTCAACAACTACTAACATTTTTGAAAAGTGCATGTCATGTTTTAATGATCAACAATTGAATAACTGTTTACAGAAAAAAACAAGCAACAATAACCAATATGGTGGAAAAACGGCTCGAAAAGTTGTGATATATCTTTAAATTTAGAGCAGCAAGCATGCACACTAAAAATTAAAATGTGTGAGATGTGGCTGTAGAAAAATGACAAAAGTTCTACATATTCCATTTACGGAAGATAGAAAACCTCAAAAACATTGTTTCATGTCGTTCAGTTTTAAGTCTCGAAGACTAATAAACTAAACTAAAGAAGGTTTACACGTTACGGAACAAACTAATCACTCTAATTGTGAACCCAGATTCCAACAACTTTATGAGAATTTAATTTAAATATTATTTAATTTACCAAGATCTGTACACGTAAGCTGAAGGGAAACTGCAAAGTCTACAGTGTATCTTACATTAAAAACGTAAGGCACCACATAATTATAGCCACTAGATTTTTTGTGAAGAGACACATGTGTCAGAAACTAGAGGAAAAGTGAAAAAAAGAAAAAACAACAAAGAAGATAACAATGAAAAGTGAAATGACAAAACAAGTAGTCTGAAAAAGTTTGCGATTGGCGAAGGCAGACTGATCAATGAAAAACGATCATCTTCGCTCATGCAGTACAGTGTGAATAAATTCTAAGAATGCTCATAGGAAAGTTTTCTTTCCTAAATTCCAGACTTGAATATTTCAAAGATTGCAGGTGCTAAAGCTACGTCACTCATCCTGTGTACACACACACACATACAGGATGAGTGACGCTACTTTAGCACCTCTTGCAGTCTTTGAACGGTTGAAGTTATTGCAATGTGTTTTCACAGAAGTGCATGAGGGAATGGGGTCAGTTTATACGTATATTCATTTCCTTTCATCACTTGTATTTTACAAGATATGAAGGTAACTTTGTTTTTATCAAATAGAACTTAACATAGACTAAAAGTCTATCATGACGAGCGTAGAAAGACAAATCCAATAATATACATATTGCCATACGTTAGATAGCCATTTTTTGAGTAAGTTTGATTCTTTGCGACTCGTGTTTAACGGACATTCTAACACCCCGAGCGTGCGTTAGCAGGGAGAATGTTGCATTATCTTGACTAGTGGGCTGTTGCAGTCAAAATATCTGTTAAATACGAGTCGCAAAAAAATCAAAATTACTCAAAAAAATATTTATCTAACATGACAATATGTACTCAATATTTTTAAAACTATAATTCTTTATCATTACCTGTGCGTCGGTGGCGGCGGCGGAGGCGCCGTGCTGCAGCAGGAGCGCCCCTGGCGGCGGCGGCGTGCAGCGCCTCGAGCAGAGCGGCGCGCCTCCCGCTTCGCCGCGCCCGCGCCCTCGCACTCGCCCTCGCCCTCGCATTGGGGCATTTGCATTCTCTTGCATTTGCACTCAGTGCTGGAACTGAGTGATGGGCTTCTCGATTCTTTCCTGCCTTTCACTCGGCCTCGAGTGACCTCGTGGTTCTGACCCGAAATTCAAATATCTACATTTACCTATTCTGTATTTCCGACAGACGGTGATATGTTCCAACGCGATAGGCTCTGAATGCGAGGAATTTCTGATCTACCATTCGACGTATGAGGAAAATAACCTTCTGAGACGACGTGCTCTGTTAGCATCATATCCATTGCCTTTACCTAACTTCCAGGATATGATTTCTAGACAGTAGATTATAAATTATTATTATATCATAATATAACAATTAGTAATGACGTACGAGTTTGTAATTAACTGTTATAATGACGTGTGTGTCAAACAAATATTATTATTATATATTATTATTATTATTATTATCATGAAATATAATACAATATGTAAAATAGAAAGGTAGCATACAAATTTATGTCACATTGCTTGTATTTTGTACTCATAGTCATATACCAATCCAAGACCGTAGGCAACAGATACGTAAGCACATTCTATTGGCCCAATAACTGAGCAGGGTCTCCTGTGAACAAGTGGAACTGGATCGATTCCTCCGTTCCATTTACGTTTCATTCATGGTTTATCCATGTTTCATTACGTGGTTCATCCATTCATGCTCTGAAAGCATGAATTCTCTACCACTCATGCATGTAAACCAGTACTTTCGTTTACTGTCTCTTGACTAGAAAGTGGCCTTTAGCAGTATGCTTACAGGAAAGGAGCACTTTTCGGGAGCGTACCGCAAAGGAATGTGAAAAAAGGTATGGCTTTATAAAACAGCTACATCAACAAAACACTGAAGTGATATGAATAAATATGCTGCTTTACATTATGATTATACTAAGGAATATTCTGAAACAAAACTAGAATTCATTAAATAGTTATTTTCATAATAAGTGCGTGAAATTTTTTGCACAGTTGGGGATTTTTATTGTGATCGATAGGTTGAGGTTAAAAATCATCAATACAGGTAAAACAATCATTTCGCTCAAAAAATAACCAAATATTTCTATAAAATTTTAAAATAATGGTTATCGAAACAAAGCACTATCTTCCTTTTCCATCTTAGTGTGAAATAATTATTTTCATTTTAAGTGCGCGAAGTTGGTGATTTTTTGATAGTCTAAGTAAAAAACAATTGCATTACAAATCATGCAATTATTTCAATCGCGGCTTCTATCGTCAACTCGCCCAGAAACATTTCATTTGTATTCTGAAAATCACTTTTTGCACTATTTAAGTGAATTTTATAAAGTTTATCCAGCATATTTCGATTATCACATTTACTAAGGGCGATACTCGTATAATATATTATATAAGCGATATATTAAGTACAATATGCGCTATATCATTATTTACATACAGTGAAATAAAACAAAAACTAAACACTGAAAGTCATACAGGCTTAATGTGAACGTTTAGCCAGTTGCAGATTTGATAAGTCTCGTGTCGCCTGATCAGCTGCGCAGGCTCGATTAAGTGTACGGGCCCTGAGGATCTGCTTACAGAGAGCTAGCCACGGCGAGTCTGAGCAGCACGGAAGAGCAGAATAGCTTGACTGACGAGGCATCAGGATCGTATAGTTACGTTACGCGATCTGCAGTGCTCCGTTAATTCTTTTGGATTATTGTATACTAGACTACGAACTGGTACACCTTCTCGTGATAGGGCGGACAGCTAAGGTCTTGGCACTTTCTTTTCTGGCAAGTGGTGTACGTAAGTGGTGTACATCGTTTATCGTAAAATTTGTATTATAGCTCTTGTTTGTAAAGCTAAAAACGCACAATAAACTGTTATTTGCGAAATGCTACCTGCGTGCGTCGGAGGGCAGCGAGCATGGGTCGCAGGGAGTCGGCGTCGCCGCGCGCCGCCGCCAGCGCGAGGGGGGCGTGGCCGTCGGCCGAGGGCAGCGCCGGGTTTTTTCACCTTTCCCGCGCAGTGCCCTGGCGAGGCAGGGAATTATTCAAATAGGGACTACATTTACGCTCCAACCTTCGGCTTGGAGCTAGGGAGGCGGTAACAAAAGATATTAAATCTAATTCTTAAATACTTAAAACTAAACAGTGCTCTTTGGGTCTTTTTTTATTTACAAATTGGTAGAAAATTTAAAAGTTCTTGTATTGTCAAGTTCTTCTTTTGTATTTGTCATTACACACTCATTCATGCTTATTATATATACAAACTCATACCTCGCCATTCACTCCCCACTTCACTACTAACACTACATCTACGTACTACTAGCATCGCATTTTTTCGCCACGAGCCGACTTACTCAGGCGTCCGTGGGCTGCATCCTCGAACCGCGGCCAGCCCGGCAGGCGCGTTCCGCGCCTCCCACGCGGTTTCCGGCTTAGCGCCGGGTCGGCGCCGCGCGCCGCCAGCTCCTCCACGCAGGGGGCGTGGCCCGCCTGCGCCGCCAGGTGCAGAGCGCCCAGCCCTCAGGAGGTCCGCCTCCGCGCCGTGCGCCAGCAGCACCACCGCGGTGCCTCACGCACACACATTCAGCCTTTATTAACGGCTGATGAAGTGATCAGATGTTAAGTTTCGTCAATCGGCATGACGTCACTTCAGTGACGTCACCGTGATGACGTTTTACCTCTCGATTGGATGACACCGTAACAGCTGATCAAGTGTCATCGGGAAGGTAAAAAAAACAAAAAACAAGTATAGTGCATTTCACGTCGGACTCGGCCATCAGGCCCGTCTTCCTACACAAATTCGTTCCTCACTATCAGCGGAGAAGAGGATTATCTTGGCGATAAACAGGCGTTGTTAACACAGAGACTACCTTAGCAGGAGCTTGCATCTCAAATCTACTAAATGACAGCCGTACTTCCCATCGAAGAAGCGATGAAATTTGCAAATGACGCTTGAGAGTTTGAATTCGCAAACTGGTTCAAAGCAATAGTCCAGAAATATAAGAGAAAGTTTGGTTGTTTGATATTGTTCTCTACACTTTGGGTCTGAACATAAATCAGGTTTACAAACGGGAAGCGCGAAATTGAAAATGCTTAAAAATCACGCCCTTTTCAGTTTTTTAAAATAACTGAAAAGTCATCCATTTTTAGTAATAAATGGCCGTATATAAAACAAAAAATATAAAATTAATTACATTTAATGTCATTAAAAATTTTCTCCAATTAAGAGTTTAGCCGTGAGAGCAGCGCGAAATTGGGTGATTTATATCACCCACGTGAAAACACGGGAATTATCCCACTTCTCTCAACACAACTTAAAAAGTTTTCAATTTTTCGAAATGAAAGAGGATAAAATTGCTGACATTTTATGTTTAAAACGTTTTCTTCTAGTTTCAATGGTATATCTAACAGTTTGCAAAATGTGCGTGGGTTTTACTGTGAAAACGGCACTCCACTCAACCTCCCTCACTCACTAACACCTCTGTGTAATTTATAGCGAACATAATTTATTGTAATACAAAGTGTGTACCCGTTATGTTTATTTTTTGAAAAATATGTGGGAAAATGGAAAATATATATAAAAAATTCGAAGTTAGAGTTTAAAATTCTTATATACGACTACAACGTGCATTTTCAAGTTTTCAAACAGAAAATGTTGTCAATAAGCTCTAAAAATAGACTTATAGCGGCGGAAGGAACGTTCTACTTCTACAGAAGTTATTGGAGCATATTTGAACGATGATATCTCTACTGAATTCAGTTCTACTTCCAGTATTGTGGTGGCTTTAGTAGGAACGAATCCGGACCTCAGCGGCGGAAGGCGTATGCGGTACACTTTAAGTCACGAGCCTATGATAATGATGATGATGATGATTGATGACATTAATGTTTCCGAATCAATCTGGCTAATGTCATGCCCCCTTCAATTTGAAATCGATATTTTAAATTAGGAGAGTACTTTACAAGGATCCTCTGGGACATTGTCCAACTTTTCAAAAAAACGGTTCCATCGTTTTTTATTAAATTTTGTTGTTGGATAATGTAAAGGACGTTCAAGAGAATGGTGCAGGTCTCATGTTCGTGAAACCTGATTCCCAAATATAAACAGATATAAACTACAATATATATATATATATATATATATATATATTATATATAGAACATCCCAAAATAATTTGTGGAAATTGTACTTAACATTATTTAATAGGGTAATAAGATATTTACAGATTTTTGCGTGAACTTTGTCAATTGTTTTCTTTCTCACCCTAAGAATTCAGAAAATAATTCTGCATTATAAGATTAATTAACTATAGCATTGTGGGACATGTACAAATTGAATAAAATATGTATTTCAGTAACTGGACCTTCAGATCATTCCCGATCCCGACGATACTTTTTTCAAGCTGTCTAGTGTTGGAATTTGTGGCACTGAGTCGATATACTATTATTTTCCAGAAAGGGATTAATTTCCACGGCGTTGTATTTCCTACGTTCACTATAGCCAAGGTTCACTATCACCGAATCTTCTTATGCTTATTTGAAATGTAAATGAAACGGGACCAGTGACTTACGTTCGCCATAACCGAAGGGTCTCTATAGCCGAGTTCCCTGTCACCGGAGTCGACTATACCATTAAAAGGCGTAATGGCGACGCACCTTGAGCGCTTTTTTTCCCCTCGCCAGTAGCCCTGGCGAGGCGGGAATTTATTCGAATTCGGGATTACATTTACGCTCCAACCTTTCGGTTTATGGAGCTAGGGAGGGCGGTAACTTAAACAAACTAATTATATCTAATCTTAAACTACTTAAAACTAAACAGTGCCTCTTTGGGCTCTTTGTTTTATTTACATAATTAGAAAGAAAAATTTAAAAAGTTCTTTTGATTGTTCGTTCATGTTCTTTTGTTTTTTGTTCATTCACACGCTCATTCATGCTTATTATATATATACAAACTCATACACTCGCACATTCATACCTCACTTCACTCACTAGCACTACACTATTTACACTAGCACACGCATTTTTCGCCACGGCGCCGACTTCACTCAGGCGTCCGTGGCGCCGTGACGTCCTCGAAACCGGGCGGCCCAGGCCCGGCGGGGCGCGTTTCCGCGCCTCCCACGCGGTTTCCGGCTTCCTTGAGCGCGGCCACGTGCAGCAGCGCCGTCCACGCGCCCCCGCCCACGCGCGCGCACAGCTCCTGCCACACACACCATTCGCTAGTGGAGAGTACGAATTCTGCGGCCGCGTCTACCTCGGATCTTTCCGCGCCGGTCTGTGGGAGCCTTAAAATTAGTACATTCGTTCAAGAATAAATATGTATACAAACAAATCCATTTCATGAGACTGGCCACTCATGCACCCTGGTTTATCTCAAACGTTCAACTCCACAAAGAATCTAATTTACTGCCTATAATTCACCATATTTGCGCTCTCATCTAACATGTTGCCTAACAATGTCTAGTCAACTATACGCAGACATGCCAACAGCACCTCTCCGCCACGGCTCATGGAACGCGCGAAGTGCAATTGCCAAAGCCCAGCAATTGGAATGTTTTATATCTGATTTTCAGTTAGATATCTTGGCTTTACAAGAAACGTGGCTTAGTGATGAACACGAATTCGAACTCCGGAGATTCGCTGTTTATCGCCGAGACCGCGTAGGCAGGCCAGGTGGCGGCGTAGCGCTTGCACTGCACCGCGAACTGCCGCAGCTCGAAGCCGAACCCCGGCTATTGCTCTGGCGTCTTACAGGCGGTCGGGGCGTACGTCTGGGTAGGAAACGGTCGACTTTTAGTCGTTTCCGTTTACTGCCCAGACCAAACCTTAGATCCGGGTGGAATTGATGCGCTTCTCGCATTAAATTCCAAAGTCATCCTTCTGGGTGACTTTAACGCCAAAGACATAGAACCTGGGGCAGCCTCGGAGCGAACAGGAACGGCAACAAAATTGCCAATCTTGTAGCGACCAGGCGGGGTGAAGAGATCTGCGCACTGAATAGCCCTACGCATTTCCCGGACGCTCGTAACAGAAATCCGGGTGTTATTGATTTTATGATCGTGAAAGGCGTTGAGTGTGTGGTTCCCCGCTCAATTGCCGCACTGGATTCCGATCATAATCAGTAACATGTGTTGTGGCGTCTCTTTAGCGAAACGCCAAGTTAAATTTCAAACTTCGCATGACACGAACTGGGCAGCTCAGCTGAATTCTCAGCTTGAGCAGAAACCAGTAAATACGAAAGACGAAATCGACGAAGCAGTGACTCACCTCACTGCAACGTTGAATTCGGCTTTGAAGCAAAACACCGTTGTCACGCGAGTAGAGAATTCTCGCCCTGAGCTCTCAGACGAGCAAAGAAGGATCTTAAGGGAACTGCACAGAACTGTCAAAGTTCATCGCCGTTACGGCGATCCCGTTGACGGAGAGCGGCAGTTTAAGGAGATAATTTCGCTCATCTCTACGGGAGGAGAAAACTGCTCAATGGTCTGAAACAATTTCGAAATGCAACCTGCACGAGAAGCACATTTGGGATCTTTCTCGTGCGCTGGGCCGCAAACCGGCAGTAAATAGCCCGATCCAGAGCAACGCCGGGACAGCGTTCCACCACCTCAGCCCGTTTACGCGTGGGACGACGCAACAAAAAGCGAAATCTTCGCGAATTCGCTCGAGTTGCAGTTCCGCGGGTTTGAAACGGGCACCGCTACGCCACCATTGGCTACCGCCGTCATTTTTTTTTTTTTTTTTTCTCCTCACCAGTAACCCTGGTGAGGCGGGAATTTATTCATAGACTGGATACAGAAATATAACTCCAGCATTTCTGCTTATGGAGTTTCGGGGAGGGCATTAACTTAAATAAACTAACTATTCTAAAAACTAAAACTATGTACAAAGCCTCTTTGGGCGATTGAAGTTTTAATAATAAATTAGTAAAGGATTTTTATCAAGTTCATTTTAGATATAGTTCATTTCTTCGGTTTTTCATTTTATTTCATTCACTCACTCATTTATTCTTAAACTATATATACAACACATTCACTCACGCATTCATACCACACGACACTACACTTCACTGTACACTATATACACTTTATTTACGCCACGGCGCCGACTTTACTCAGGCGTCCGTGGCGCCGCGACGTCTTCGGGCCCTGGCGGATCAGTCCCGGCTGGGCGCGGTTCCGCGCCTCCCACGCTGATTCCGGCGTTGGTGAGCGGCGACCGCCTCCACGCACTATCTGCCCACCATGGCTACCGCCGTCACAGGTGGTCGGCCAGTGGCGCGGGCGGCAAGCTGCAACGCCATTGGTCCGCTGTTCCCTCTCTCCTCGGCGCGCCGAATGACGGAAACGGAGCTCCTCGCAGCACTGAAAAGTGTTAGTGTGCGGAAAGCAGCGGGCCGAGATTAAACATTTCTGGTTATCAGATTTTGTCTACAACGCTCGTTCCTATCATTTATTCCTAATTCTACCAATGTTGACAATGGAGTGGGGGTAGGTATTCGGGCTCAAGAAAACCTGCGCGTAAATTAGCAGGAATTTGTTCATGTTATATCATGAAATGAATAACGAACATAATAAAGAATAAAGAACAAAAACAAGAAGAGAAAAATAGGGAAAATTTTGTATTCAAAGAAAATGTTTAGATTTAACTTTTAATCATAAAGAACAAAAACAAAAAAAAATAAGGTTAATCTTTAACCACCCTACTGAAAGTAGGGGGCCCTTGCCCTTTATGGGATGTTAGACAGAATATTACTTACTTATGTTATGAGATGCTCTTTGATACTCGTCTTTGATACTCAAACACCATTGACTGATTGAATTGATTGAGTGATTCCGGGCGCGTCAGGTCAGCTGCTAAGGTCATTAGTCCCGGAAGTGTAGCGCATATTTTACCGCGGGATGTGGTGGTACACATTCTCCATTGAATGGTGAGATCCGGCGCCGACCTACCGTCGGCTAGCGGGGATTTACTCAACCAAGTATCTCGCACCAGCGTGGCACCGCCCCACCCGGGAAAAGCTCTGAGTCCCCGACTAGTCTTCCAATTCGTGCGGTAGTGTAATGCATGTAAGTGTAAGGGTGAGGATGGGGCGAGAAAGAGAAAGGAACGATCGCGCACGGTCCGTGATCCGTTTGTTCGGGTAATGCTCCGGCATTCACCTGGTGTTGATCGGATAAACCACGGAAAACTATCGGTCAGAGCAGTCAGCCGCTAGAATTCTCTTTGAGACAGCGGCTAAATTCGACCTAGCTGACAAGCTAGGAATTCGAACCTAGGACTTCTCGGTCAGATGCCCGACAGTGACATCAGTTCATGCACTGAGCCACCTTCTCCAGTTGTGAGATACCGTATCTTTCGTTGTCGTCACTATCGGCCGTGATGGCTCAATGCCTCCACCACTGCCTCCACAGCATTGTTAACCGGGGGTCTTAGGGTTCGCATCCTAATGGTGGTGGATTTCGACACTAGCTACATAGTAGGGTCAAATTCAATTACTTCAAAGAGACAGTGGATTGTGTGGAGGAGAATTCTAGCGGCCGGCTGCTCTGATCTACCGATTTACCTTAGTTTTACGTGGTTCCTCCATTGAATACCTGGTGCATACTGAAGCAGCGCCCTATCAAACCGGCGACGGACCGCGTGCGATTCCTTTTCTCTTTTATCCCCTCTCACACATATTTGCGTGTACTACAGTATCACACACGTCGGGAAAGAAGGCCGAGTGCCTTAGAAATTGTCTCGGATGGGACAGTGCTTAACCGGGGGAGATACTCGGAGGGGGAAATGCAAGTATTTGGATCGGCGTCGGATCCCACGTCCAGCGAGGGAGCAACTCTCACCTCGAGGCTTGGAAGCGCGGGACTAATGGAGTCAGTGTTTCATACGTCCGAATCAACAAATACTAACTCAAAGAAATACGTTGATGTACCGAATGTTAATTTTCTTTTCGTCTTCCGATAGTGCTTCCGCCCAACTCGGACTTTCGATAGGACACCGTGCATTTGAAGTTACAATAAAACTACAATTGGTGAGAAGAGAACTTTACAGCTCCAAGTGGCATTCTCATCGTTTAGAGAAAACGAGGGAAACGCGTATGTGTGTGTGTGTGTGTGTATTTTGTTATTTAAGGTCGCATCAACATCTAGGTCATCAGCGACTACTATTGAAGTTAACGTTATGGTAACTGTGAAGATGAAACGATATGATGATAAGGGGTGAAAGGACGCACACAAATACAACCGTGCCCGACTCGAACCCGTGATCCTTCGGTCCGAGATCGCTAAGACACTACGTTTGTGTCTGATATAAGGGAACTGGAGAAGGGAAGTGGGAGATTGAGAGGTTCCTACAGAAGATGATGGGTTTTGCGCTTGGATTTCTTTGGCATTAACATTTATAGTTTCTCCCGTGTATCCATGCAAATTGCTCAAAAAAAGACAAAATGTACCTTGGATTAGTATGGTTCTACTGTATCCAATCATTCTAATACCAATTATCCGACCTCTCATTTATTCGAACCCATGGGGGAGGGGTATTTCTTAAAAGTCCTTTTTTATGTAAATCTTACAGTTTTCTACCTGTGATGCCTTTTAAACTTGTTTTCATTAAGAAGGGACGTTTTTATTATGTATGACGTCTTTTATTCTTAATTCTGAGCTTTATGAAATAATGCGAATTTCTGCATATTTGAACTGGTCTCCGTTTAGTTCAGTTAATTTGGAGATCTATTTCGCCTAACACTCGCGTACTCGCTGTGCCACCACAATCTTTTGAGCTCATTCGTAGGAGAATTAACCACTTGGGGATGAGAGACCAGAAAATCGCCCAGTTTAAGGATGGGAATAAGATGATGTAGGGAATGTAAAACAGCGCGCAGTTCGGGGCGCATTCTGTAAGCTACTGCTTCGGCATTGCCTGGAATCGAGCGGAAGAAATCACAGCGACGATCACAGTTCTAGAACACACTCTTGAATACACAACCTCTGAAACCCTCAACCAGATAATGGACTCCGCTACTTAGCTCCAATCGGAACATGTGCGTTCGAGCCGGTTGCTCTGATTAGTATAGTTTTCCATGGTTTCTCCGATAAATACAACAAAAATGCCGGAGCAGTACCTTAATGAACAGGCTACGGGCTCATCTGTCCTTCCGTATCCTTTTCCTACGCTTTTCCCTTACGTACACTCTTACATGCCCTGTATTATCATTCAAGTCAGGACATTGCACCCTACTATCCAAGTCAAGAAAGCAGTCGGGAGAAAGCAGAGCTAGAACTATACCCTTCAGAGGGAGATATTAAAGGTGGGAATTCTGAAATGTGCGTTAATGTCAGATCTCATGTTCCAGTGAGAATGAAATATCGTCACTTCGATGGATTAACGTGAATGACACTTACGGGACTAATGACAGCAGTTGATGTGCCCAGAAACTTTAAACGCATACTCACTCACTGGACAATCCTGTACAAGGTTTCACTTGCGAATTCGGAACTAAATTACACTAATGCAAACGCTAAATTTTAT
Source organism: Teleogryllus oceanicus (assembly GCA_964035755.1). Lineage (NCBI taxonomy): Eukaryota > Metazoa > Arthropoda > Insecta > Orthoptera > Gryllidae > Teleogryllus > Teleogryllus oceanicus. The sequence continues at coordinate 34,813,402 of CAXIVR010000011.1, read as the reverse complement.
ATTACCCTTAATTCCTTCATAAACGTGTCTGGAATGTTTAAATTTCTCCTTTACCTTTATTTCCTTACCTATATATCTCCTTTACCTGTCCTTTTTCTGAATTAATTTACTTCAATAAATAAAATATTACGAAAAATGAACTTTTAATACTTTTTTTGCAGTACCTTAATTGTGGTGATGAAGCCATATTGTGCTTTATTTTCTACCGGCGAAGGAACGAGTAATCGTAAGAATAGAAACGATTCCACGAATGTTTCCATGAAGTCGTCAAAGATACTTTGTAGTTCATTGCAAATTGTTTCAAATTAAATTTAATGTAATCTACCGGACAACTTGTGTACATAAACGCCCATAGTGGTGTCAAATTCCCATGCTTCGATGGTAATGGGCCCCTCCGAAGGAGCGAAAGCGATCTCAGTTGCTTAGAATGTAACATATTCCGTTCGTACTGACCAACTCCTTGCAACCCGTTGCCCGCCTCACTGTTTAGCGAGATAATCATCCAATATTTGCGAATTTTTACTCCTACTACTAGGGAGTTAAATTAATTATGAATATTGAAATACTTTTGTGACAATTGAGTTAGAATCGGACCATAAGAAATGCCAAGAGTTCGTCAGTAAGTAGCAATCTACACCATGGTGGATGACTACCAACATCGAGATGTTTTTTCCTTTTTTTAGTAACCACACATCGATTTTTCGAAATAATAAGGAAAAGGCATTTTCTTTCCTTCTCTATATTTGTATGAAGGATGTTTTTTGTGTATTAGAACATTTAAAATAGCCTACGATCTATTGCAATATTTGTCTTTCGGGTTTTCAGTATTATGCTGCACAATTACATGACACTCATCAATTTCAAATATGGAATCCATATATCTCCATCGCGGTACCATTAATGTATGATATATATTAAACGAAAATGGTCGTGTTGCGACGTAGTGGAGGTTTACTTAAGAATTTTTTAAAAATTCGAATGTAAATGATAAGTTAATTTTTTTCTTGTGAAAATGTTAAATTAAATGATAATGCCATAAACATATTTAAGTTGGTGAACGTATTATCTTCGCAAAGAAGAAAATGTGCACGAGAGATGGTAGTCCTTTCCTTTGGAGAGCTGTAAATGATAAGAATTTCATATCTATTTGAGTACGCGCCTGTCGACCTTGTCAAGGGAGCACTGTCCCACATTCACTCGAGACTACGTGAGCGATAAGTGAGAGTACTTTAGCGTCGGAAGAAACTACAAATATCCACCCCGGATAGAGCCTGTTTTCCCATACTTTCAACCTGGAAATAGTATGTAGTCATGTTTGAAGGTGTACATGAAAGTGGGCAAATGACTATCAGAATTTCCTTGAGACTAAAATACTGTTTTAAATATTGATGGAAAAAAATTTAAATTTAAAGTGGAAGAAGTTCTAATTTTTAATTCATGTATTAAAAGTGATGACACTCCCGTGAAATTATTTAATTATTTTCTTTTACAAAATTTCATTTTGTAAATTAAAATTTAGTATACTAATATATAGCATTCTGAAGAATTTTTTTGCTGTATAATTTAAAATTTATTGAAGTTGAATGTTAAGTATCAAATATTTCTTTAAAAATAAATCAATAAATTAATATTTAAAGTCTAAAATTAAAAACAATCGGAGATGTTCCAAATTCTAGCCTCGTACAGATGGGGTCGACGGTATGAAATGCCAGTGAGGAATGGTTTTTGCAATATCTAAATCCACAAAAAAAAAAAAAAAAAAAAAAAAAAAAAAACTTTTCTATCAGAACACAAAATAAAAAGAGGTAACGTAAACTTTGCCGAATACTTCATGGGGAAACGAGTGAATTTCACCCTCTTTAGCCGCTGAACTCGAAGCGGTCGGTGGCTCAGCAATTGCGCCGGCCGCTGAAGCTATTGGCCCTCCCTAAGGCAACCCACATGTTCTGTCGATGGTTTCTTGAGCTTTTTCGCTGGCAAAAACTGGTTTAAGGGATGAAGCTCTTTTCTACTTCTCCTGACACTTCTTGCTTTCGTTCTTGGGTCACATTATTTGATTTATCGGACGCCCAAACTGAAATTCGAGAACTGTATCCGACTCCATCGCTTGTTGACGTAGGTACACAAACATGCAATCTGCACAAGAAGTAGTCGAGGATAGTCTATTTTTCAGAATATTTTAACTTCGCGGCGTCGTTTTTCGCGATTTTCTGCAAAAGTTGTAACTTAGTTAAACAAGAACTTGAAAAACAAATAATGACGTCTGCCCTGACCTCTAACGTTTCACAATACTTTGTTATACTGCGTAATCCATTCAAGAAAACTCGTGAAAGATTTTTGGGCCATAAATGAGATCGGGGAGATCGTACCGTATCGAATCTAGTAGGTTCTTAACCTACGAATTCCACCATTTCGTGAAGCGCGGAAACGCCTTCAGGCTACATAAAACCAACGTTAGCAATTATGTTCCATTCTGTACATAACACTTTATTCTATATTTACCACACTTGTATCATTGAACAATTTGACATGCTATTAGAAGATGAAAGTTACCGGATGGCGGGAGAAGTCTAAGAGAAGAGAGGAATGGAGGCAGATCGTGAGGATAGCCCTGGCCCAATCGGGCTGTTGGAATAAGAATAACTTCTGTTCCACTTTTTGGCGACTCATATTATTGGTACTACCGCTCAAATACATAAGGCTTCGAGTAGAGTCAAATTGGAAGAATAATACATATTTTAGTACGAGAGGTTATGTACAGGTTAAGTTTCAAGTAATCTTCACAAGTAGATAAAACATACAAGAGGTATCCTTTGATTATTTTGAGATAATCAATTCCACCCACTTTCCTTACAACGGACATTTTTATTTTTTTCTCATTGGATTATAAACTCGGTACGTTTTTCTACTAAATTAGTTGAATTGTCAGGCAATCTGAAACGATTCAATTAGATAAAATACAATGAGATAAAACAAATTAAGCTTTTTTTAAGAATTAAAATTGTATCAGAGTTTCAAGAACTTCTCAATGATTGAATATACTTTTTAAATTAAAATTTGATTCAAAGTTAAAAATTTGAGATAAATACAAGAAAATGCATTAATACGTATAAAACATTCGATTGACTGTTAAATAAAATGTTTGATTAGATTCTTATTTCCTTCTTTCGGCTTTTTTTCTTGCTTTTAAGTCCTAGTTCCCTCCTCTTTTATATCTTGGATCTTTATGAACTTCCTTTTCTTTTCTGTTTTAACGTATTCCCGTTCTTTTTTACCTTTTTGTCCCTCTTCATTAACTTAAACAACGTCATAGCCCTTCATTTGGCTTTCTAACTTCGACAGAGGGAGTCGACATGTTGACATTGCTCTCATGAGACTACACATTTACATATTACACATTACTACACATATGTAACATCTATGATTTCTTTTTGAAATATTTTAATGTTTATCTTATAGTATATATTTTTACTTTTTTCAGAGATAAGACTTGAGCTTCATACATTACACACATATTAATGCGTTTTATTGTATTTACCTTGATTTTTTAAAATGTCTAAACTTTTTTTAATTGTAAATTTTGGTTTAAATTTTTTTTTAAATTAAAAAAAATATTAATTGTATCATTTCAGACTATCTGATGAAGCGACTTTAATACGAAACGTTTCTTTTTAATACGATGAGATAAATAACATTTTCCATACCTTATAATAAAACTTCTAATTTCTATGAATGAAGTTCAACTTTTGTATAATCGGCTATATTGCGAGTAGAATATTTTAGCAGCTCTCTCCTGCAGAGATGTGCTTCAATATAGCACTTTCGACTACCTCGCTCCTGCTAAGCTCACTAAGCGACTACTAACCTTTATGCAACCAATGTTGTCCTCCTGCACAGCCATCGAGAGAGGTGTCCAACCCTCGTTGCTCCTAGCTTCGATTTCTGCTCCAGCCACCAGCAGCACTCTGAAGAATTTGACAAAATATTTTAAAATTTTGATTGAATGAAATTGAAAAGCAGGACAATCTATATAAAATTGAGCAACATTCAAATTAACAACTCGATCCAAAATGCGCGAATGTCTTGCTAGATTAAATAAAATTGTAATGAAATACATACAAATAATGTACATATTTAAAAGGAGTTAATGTTGGGTTTTCAAGAAAATTGTATTTTCAATTAACCCTAATGATTTCGTAAGCAAAATGTATTTTTTATGCGTCCAATGAGATGCTCTTTATTATCTTTTAAAGAGAATGTAAAGTAAATGTTGAAAAGTCGAAGGATCGCGGTGATGCACTTGCAGGAATTATTTCTCTACTGTCTGTCTGTCTGCAGTTGGCACGACAGCCCGCATACGGACCATGGCCTACCAGCAGCGTCCCGGCCTCGCGGCCATGGGTTAAGGGGGTGCGTGGGGTTAGCATAAAAACATCTCCACGCCGTATGCTGGTCTTCTCAACCTGAGAAGTGAATTTTCTCGTCGTCACACAGCAACGTATACTGGGACATTGCAAGGAAAACCCACATTCTAATCTTGCCCGGCCGGGAATCGAACCGCGAAGGCCGCTCTTTTATCTACCCAAGGAAAACTCAGTAATACCGATATTTATTTTCCGGATGATGACGAATGTGTAGGAAAGATTAAGTTTATTGATCCTCTGAAAACCGGAGCAATTTTCGAAGTAGTTAAAATATTTTCGATTAAATTAACTTATCTTCATATGAGAACAAAATCCTTCATCCATCAATGTCAAAGAAGGGAAAACGTGTAGACAAGGAAAAGTTGCAAGGAAATTGCTTAAACAAAAACAATCTGTGGCAAAAATGAAATGTTATATAGGCGTATAAGCACTTTTTGCTTGTTTATGTTTTCTGAATACCACAAAATAATTATTTGGAGATATTTTTCTAGGAATATTGATGGTGACACCATGATTTCAATTATGATGTTGTCGAACGCTAAATAATTTGTTCCATAATTTTGTGTCTCTTGAAGCGAAAACTAGTAAGTGGTTACCTATCATAGAAATCAAAAGCAGGTACACAAAAAATACTAGAAAATTCATGTTCGTAAATCGGATCATCTCGTGTTATTTCGAAGTTAATTTCGAAAACGAATTCAGGATTTTTCAAACTGTTGGAAAACCCAAGGTCTAAAAATTTTGAAAAGCTATGTTATACGTGACATCCGAGTAGCTAATGTAATCCAAGTAGCTACATATTTCTTCCAAAATTTGTGAACATTATTGTAAAATATATTGTTTACTTTATAGTTTTATTAGTTTCTGTATTTTTTTGATATGTTAAGCGGAACCAAGAAGGACCGCGAAGCATAAAAATCACACGTCAACAATGGAGCATAGTTGTTATGAAATTGCACTCACAACACTTTCTTATTCAAATGAATGTTCTTACAATAGTTTCCAAGTAAATTGTTGAAGGATTTAATGAGAGGCAACAATGAAAGAAGATAGCGCAGACTTGCGCAGTTTGAGACGTAGCACAAACTTTCGTGGAAATATGAGAGAACTAGGTCAAAAAGAACATCGCAAGGAATGGCTAATGATATAAGTTGGCAAATTATTTACAACGTGCAATAACCATAATGTGAAGATACAGAGTACGAATGAGAAGTGGATGTGGAGATCATTAATGTCTTATGTTACGTACGCACAGATTTACGACTTCAAACAAGCAGTCTTACAGTAGGTACGGAAATAAATATTTGCCGGTAACAGTGTTTAAAATTTGTAACAACTTGGAAAGCGTATACGGTATTCAAGGTTGGTGTACTACGATTTCAATGCTGTTATTATTCTCAGACACTGAACAAATGTACAAATCTTAATGACCCATTTAACTATATTGTGTTTCCATTTGAACGCACTAGTTGCAAGATCGCAGCGCCAAATCACGCAAAAAGTTTTTGAAATTTCTTTGAATGTTATGGTGGGATCCGAAAGCAAATTCTCATTTCCCCACCAGGAGCGTCGAATGACACCTCATATGTCACGATTGGTGCACGGGAAGTGGTCTAATCATGAGTGACGGATCCGTGCGCGCGCACACACACGCGCACACACACAAACACACACGCACACACACGCATACTCGCAGTTACTCAAATACTGTATATTATCTGTACGTAATCCAATGTGCGTTATAACGACAATCCAATGTGCGTTAATAATATTATTTAAATTAATTTTTTTCAATAAACACAAAATAAGTAAGAAAAATATAATAACATTCAATAAACACAAAATTAATAGTAAATAAAAAATCTAAGAGATAGTTGAGTCTGGTGGAGTTATATTTGTTAATATGGAGATCCAATTTCGTCAGGTTGGAAGACAAGTGTCATCCAGGAGACCAGATAGCCGTTGAATTCGTAAATAGAGTGAATTAGATAAATTTCCTTTATGAACTATTTTTGTATATTTCGCCCTCTCTCTCTTTTCAACCTTTCTCTCTTTTTCTTCATCGTCCTCTTTCTTACCTCTTTTTCTCCCTCTTTATCTTTTCATCTCATTTCCCCCTTTCCTTCCCCTTTCCTTTCCTATTCCTTTATCCCATTTTCTCTTTGTTTCTCATTCTCTCTAGCCCTTCTTCCCCTATCTTCTCTTCTTCTCTCCCCATCTCCTCTCACGCCCTCATTGTCCTCTCCTACTTTCCCTTCCCCTGTCTGTGCGTGGTGCCAGGCAAGAAGAATCAATGCAAACCATATAAAACATTAGTTAGAATTAAGAAAAAATAACAATATTTCTAGTGTGTTAAGTATGCCAAAGTGCTACGACAAAATTATTAAATTAGATTTAAGCTAGAATTGAGTTAGCTTAGTTATTATTAGCTTTACCTTTCCTCTTAGCCGCTTAAGCCGCAGGGCAGCGCGTTGATTCCCAAAGTAAAATAAATTCCTGCCTTTCGGGTTACTGTGAAGGAAACCTAAACTGGTCCAGGCAGCGTAGCTGACGCAGGCGCGTGCGCGCAGCGCGCCGGCGCCCACCGCCCCGCCCGCCCGCCCCGCCCCGCCCCGCCCGCCCCGCCCGCCGCCACCAGCAGCCGCACGCACTCCACGCGCCCGTACAGCGCCGCCAGGTGCAGCGCAGTGAAGCCCCGCTCGTCGGTTGCTGAGGAGACAAGCCCATTATTGTTCCAATAATATCGTACTTTCCAAAACTAAATAAAAAAAAGACTTAAGGAATGAAAAAGGTGTTGAAATTCGAAACACTGTATCGGAAAAGAATGCACTTGCGAAACACGCGAAAGATCAAACACAATTGATAGAGAGGAGAAAAGTGGTGGAAAAGTATTTGGAATATGTGGGACAAACTAAGAAAAACTGAAAGATAGAATTAATGAGCATAGAAGAAACATTTTAGAAGAACCCAATAGGTTAGATACAAAGCATCAAATAGAATTCATTGACACAGATTCTGCAGTAAAGAGAAGATACAAAGATTGAATAAAAATGGAAAGATTACAGTTTAAAATTCGGCAGACCATGAATACAATGACAGAATTAAATATTTACAAACATATGAAATATAATTAAAGAATTGCAAGAGAAACAAAATCAGAATCAAATTCAGCTTTCATTGTAGAATAGAATTTCTTCCTCCCCCTTGTACAGCTCGCTGCTCGAAGTCACTTCCAACCTGCTTCCCAAACATGCGAGTGTTCGTGACCAATGGATGAGCTCTAATTTTTTAAAATTTGGTAATTTAAAAGTGAATCTTCTCTAGAAATAGCTCTCTAAATTTCAGAAACATTTTTAAAATGTTTTGAAAACTTTTAGGCATTTAAAAAATATATAAACTTCCCCGGCTTGTCACTACAAATGAGATAATGAGATATCTTCTGTTGGACCTTAAAATCATATTTTATGAAGAAAACAGTAAGTTTGTGTTTATACGTTATTTATATAGAAATCAACTAAGATAATGTTAAACATTTTGGAAATAAGATGATTTTTAATATATCATTAGATCTGAAGATGGAACTGAACAAACTTAAACGTAAGATTTAATTTGAATTGTTATAAAATAAAAATAAATGAGACAAAAAAATGGAGTGCTGTCTAGAAATTTCCAAGGGGGTTCGTAAGTGAAATACTACTAGAAGACTACACGTGTATTTAGTCGTAGAGCTGGGACACACTCTCCTAGGAGACGGACGGATGGATGGATGAATGATGATCAAGAGTTGTAAGAGTCTAAATCTAGTTCGCGTGCTTACAAGAGGTCTGCGGCTCTAAAGAAGGAACTCACTGGATGAATCGTTCACCCGTTTAGCTCTGTGGTTAGAGCTTGCACTGCTGACCTGATAGATAAAATAAGCTTGGCCACCCGTTCTCATGAGCCCACCCAAAAAGAAAACCCGCTGCAAAGCAAAACATTTGGTCAGAAGGATAGCTAAAGCGTGTACAGCCTTCTTTTAAAGTCAGAGAGTCTAATTATTTCTAAAAAGAGCTGAGGTAAGGGGAATGTTAAATTGAGGATTATCTGCAGGAATCCCTTGAAGGCAGACGACTAATGCTTTTTTAACACGCCGTACGCCAAATACGGTTGTTCGTGCTAGTTCTCCTTGTACGAAACGGCTATTTTTCCATTCTAACTAATAGTGTGCCGAACATTACGAGTGCGCGAATCATTGCGTAGGGAAGAAACCTTATTACGTTTCGCAATTGTTATTGGTCTTCAAGACATCTTTGTGTTTTATTTACATCTTTGTGTTATAGCGGTACGATATTTACTCCGATTCATTTGCTTCTGTAAAAGTAATTTCACAAGTGAGTTCTGAAAGCCTTTTCCACACGGCGTTTTAAAAAATAGTTTTTTGTATACCACCATTATAAACGACCCTTTTCGATACCCCGAATCGTGCATAATCCAGTATTTTATCGCACGCTACATGACGTCATCGCCATTATTAAACGCGACATGACGTCATCACACATTCAGCCAATAGTAGCGAGAGAATCGTGGGGCGGTAGAAGAAGACGGAACAGCCGACCACCGTTTTCTCGCACGGATGTCAACAATGCCATCTTGAATTTGATTTCCAGAGGGCGTTGGATGTCAAGCATCCGAGACGTCAGAAGAAAGTTGTTTTGCGAAATTAAGTTTGATTCTCTTGTAAATTTATAATGCTGTTATACAAAAAAATAGCGTATGCAACTCGTTTATAATGTTGCTTTATTGCATTCGTACAAATTTGAAAACTCGCTCCTAACGTCGCTCGGTTTCAAAACATGTACTCATGCAATAAAGCTTAACATTATAAACTAATTGCATAATCTACTATTACACAACACGTGCGCGAGGTGATTCACGCACTTCTAACGTAAGTTACTATTGGTATTGCCCCGAGCGATGCGGACTGTAAAATGCGCTACTTCGCCTCGCTCCCTTTGCCTCCTGCAACTCTGCTACTCTGAGAGCTATGAATGGAAGAGGTTATAAGTATGAGATTAAAAACTGGAAAGCGTTAGGACTTCTATATTCTTTAGTGTTACGTTTCAAGCCTTGAAATGTCGTTTTTCGAACAAACGATATCGCGTTCTTATTAATGTTAAGAAAATACAGAGAAGTTTTTGGATTAAAGAAAGAATTGAGTTGTCATTAGATATTTCAGATTGACGCGGTGTTAATAACTTTAATCAGAAATGACTGGCGGAAAATTTCACGGTGTTCTGTTATATCATACACAAGAAGCCTCATGATATATCACAAGGATATTGCAGTATCGTTTCTATATGTATAAATCATTGCCATAGGATTACTGTATTATCAAACTGAGGAAGGTCACCAGAAGTGTCAAATCTCAAATGAAGGCATACGAAGCGCATTATCATTTGGAGAGTAGTAGGAAACCAAAAGGCGGTAGGAAACAGCGGAATATTTTCTGATGCACGATTCCTCTAGCTAATATTAATTGTAGAAGAACACAAAGAGAAAGCTTCTAAATAACTGCACAATCATATAATATATTAGAATTGACTACCTAAATATATTTAAATATCACTAAGACATTTGAAGATACAATTCGTGAGGAGGCAAAGCGCAGAATTGTTCTTGTACAAGAATTGTTCTTGTTCGTATTCATTTTCTTCAGCATGCATTAGTGATCCCACCCTTTCCACGTGAATTACTCCATTATATACTATTAGCTCCGATGATATTAGTTCCGAGGAGTAAAGATTGTTCAAAGTATTCTTATAGCGTAGCAGGGACCCAGATTTAAATCTTCCCGATATTTACTTAGCGCTTAGAGTCCTTCCGGCGTGTAGTTTTGATACGCTGTTATATTCTATGAACTAATAACCATAAAGAAAGTGTAAAGAACGGCGTAGACTTATAAGTTGTGTGAAATATATTATGGTCGTGCGGATTAGCTTCTCTCGGGAGTCTCAAAAACAAATTAGCTTTTTAAGAAGAAGATTTAGAGTGCACTTAATGGGACCGAACGAGCCTTCTCATTCATTATAGCCATATCCCACATCTCTGGCCCGCTGCTCTGATCGGTAGTTTTTCGTAGATTCTCCGATCAACACCATGCATGAATGCAGGAGCAGTATCCTAACAAATGGCCAACGGACTGCGCACGATCTTTCCTTCCTCTTCCTCGACTTATCCTCATTTCTTAACCTTAACACCTTAACTACCACGCACTAGTCTACCACAGGAGCCAGTCGGGAGCTTGAGCTTGTCCGGCTGGGCGGTGCCTCGATGGTGGGAGTTACCTGGTTGGGGAAAACCCCGCTAGTCAACGGTAGATCGGGCGGGATCTCGGCATTCAGATGGGGAAGACCACCTCCTCCTCCCGACGGGGAAAAGTACAGTACACCTATGGGACTAATGATCTTAGCCGCGCATCACTAACAATCAATCAAACCTCTCTGCAGCTCGAGTCGCCCTTCCGGTGTGTTATGCCTCATTCACAATGCAAACTTAAACGTAACGTAAGCCGTAAACGTATGCAGTAAACTTTTCACGTAAAACGGCATTCCGCCAATGAGCAAACGTAGCTAGAACGCGGTTTTGCCTGAACCAATCAGAATTCAACATATTGATCGATGCGTTTCTAGCTTTTCGACTCTCTATCGATTTCACCTTGCATTTGCAGCAGCTGTTGCGCCTCTACCTATTGAGGTTATATGCAGCAGTGAGCTTTAAATTGTGTACCGCAAATATATTTAACGCACGTTCAGATTTTGTCATGAAGAAATTTTAGGGTGCAGCTTTGCTTTCAAGCTTCAGTAGCATTAATTTTAGGGTCGCTTTATTTAAAAGAAGAAGGAGCGCTTTATTTGCCATTTCAACCAACACTGCAAGTCGTACCAAAACTTCTTTGCTCTACCTTTCAACTATCACACCAATACACACGCATAAACAAGAATAGATCTGAGTCGACCTTCCTTCTCGCGGATTTTGTTGTGCATTTGTTTTTTCATGCTGCTCTCTGATTGGTCATCGGTAGAATTTCGACGTAAACTTAAACGTAGAAGCTTGGAGCTTGCGAGCTCTTAAGTTTACGTCTCACGTCTACGTTTACGTCAAGGCATTGTGAATGATCTCGCTTTATAACCCATTTCTAGGTTTTGCGGCTACGTTACGGTTACGTTTAAGTTTGCATTGTGAATGAGGTCTTACCTGCGGCGTCAGCGCCGGCGTCCAGGAGCGCTCGCATGGCGGCCTCGACGCCGCCCGCCGCCAGGTCAATCATGATCACAGAACGGATATATATGGACTAAAAATATAATTATTTTATGTCAAAAACAATTAAAAACTGTGTGGGACGTGCTATGAGGAGAAATGAATTCTGTGCAAGTTTTCAAAAATTCTGTGATCCCTACCGTAAGTCATATACTTATTGAATTTTGAATACAGAAACAAAATTTTTGCAAGAATTGTTAACATAAATATTTGCTCCAATGTAATAAAATCTATTTTCAAGAGTAAATCAACAATTAATTTGGGCTCTTATCCCTCATCATGTCCTTCGTCAAGGAATAATACTTCCTGCAGACATCATGGAGAACGATAATTTGATATAACTATATTTCCTACTGAATTCTAGAAGTGCACAGATAATGAAGTTACATTTATATCTATAATGTGACATACCAGATTGTCACACAATATTTTGATGGGAATTGGGGACAAGAATTTATTAAATTCTTCATAAAAAGTGTAAATGTTGTGGGCATAGGCATGCAGGCAGGGCGTTCCTTAGCAACCGGGGAAGCGAAAGTAAATAAACATAGCGCGGCAAGTAACGGACAGAAGATTGTGATATAAGGGCATGTAGGATTGGTGGTAAACTAGTAATGGGGTATGAAGTAGAAGGAAACTGGAGATTGTTTTGTAAAACAAGAGACAAGAAGGTATGAAAGTTATGGAGGGTGGAACATCGTAATATTTGAGAAGAACTTTAGACCGCATACCGTGCACATTGTACTCCAGAGGTCATTGTAAATGATAGATGCGGGACTTGGTGGAATTTTGTCGGAAATAATTGAGCAGTGAGAACTTATATTTTGTGTGCTTAATTCTGTTTGGAACTTTGAATAATTCTGGCACCGGGAGTAGTAAGTGAAACAATAAGTTGAGGAGGACATTGATCCGGCAGCGGACTGAGAAGAGAGAAGAGAGAATATTAGACGGAGCGGTGGATTCTTCCTGGCCTGATCGTCCAAGAGCGTATGGATATATAAATAGAAAGAATAATAGCGTTATTTAAATCGGTCATGACTAGGCTGACATTGCATGTTCAAAAGAATTAATCGTGAAATAAACTTATAACGTTCTAATTCTAAAAAAGAAAAGCTGATTATCATTTCTTTGGCATCTTGTGCAATCCACAGTTTAATAATTTCTTTCCAGAGACAAATTTCAGATTAATCGCTTCTTCCGTATGGAGTGCGGATCGAATGATCGTTTGCTAGGAAGAAAGTAAGTACCGGCGACGATTATTTTCGTAAAAACCCAACAGAGGATAATTATTTCCCTTTAGATGTGTTTGCGGGAAATTTAAAATCGCAACCCTTTCCTGGCGCCCAAAAATGATATAAATTCGGAAACCGGTTGCATAAATAATTTAAAAGAAACGGAGAGCGTTTCAATATAATGTTTATCAGTTTTAATTTCTTTTATTATCAGTAATTTTATGTGCAATATTATTTAAAATAAATTTGATCGTAATATCTCTTTGATCCTATTTGACTAGGGCAATGGAAGTGGTAGAGGGAACATTTGACTGACGTTAAGATCAGAGCTCAAGTTATTGTGTGTTATGTGTTGCTGCTGTGTGTTTGTCCTTTAGAACCGGCCAATTATTTCGTTTCAAATGTCTAGTGAATCAGAGGAGGAGTTGGCACCTCCAGAAATTAGAGAAAAAGCAAAAATGGTGACCTCAGAATTATTGCAGCAACTTTTGTATTCTCTCGCAGGCCAACTGGTAAACCAAAGCCACCTGCGGCAGGTAGGGTAGCTGTCCGCTAGGAGGCCTTGGCTGAATCCTAGACTCCAGGCCGTGTATCAGGCCGCACTAAATTCGCAATATGGCAGCTTGAAAGATTTCCTGTCGGAATAGCAACTTATGAAACTATAACTCTGATCAAGTCTCTCGCTTTTGTTTTATTTGTTGTCTCATTCACAATCCTCGCGCGGTCTCGAGTCTTGCCCAGTGTTCAATAATACATGTTTCGTTTTTCGGTAGAATTAAAAAGAGATGTTCATCTATAAACGAATATTAACTCTGTGAATAATTATTAAGTTAATTAAGAATTATCATTATCAACTATTGCGAGCCTGAGAAGTGTTAAAAAGTGTCAAGTGCAAATGAAAAATACAACCTCAAAGTTATCTGCGGTCATACTTCTATGTTATTAATGCTTTTGAGATGTGTGTCAACAGTTCCTTCACGTTTTGAAGTGGTAGTAATAAGTTTTATTGAACGCAAATAAATACCACAATTATTGAAGTTAATTAACGTGATATACATGGTAGTTTTTAAGTGATCTAATGAAATGTTCCTAACAGTCCAGTTATGTCAATATCAATGCAAATACATCCATTTAATTTATCTGTTCAATTATTCATTAGCTTTTAAAAGTAAGTTAAAAAAAATAATGAAAAACATCATTAGTGTAAGTAAGTTTTCAATAACTTATCCATTGTTACCAGAGACAGTCTTTGAAAACGTGTTCATCTTCAAAGGTTCAGTATTAAGTATAGACCCAGATGTTGTTAGGCTTACCATTATTTTCCAGTTATAATTAAAATGAATTCAGAAAAATAATAAATATAATGTAATTAATTTAAAACAAGAAATACTAAAGGGACACTTAACAACAAATAATGAACTACTATAACTATTTCAATTAACTTTATTATTATTACTAAAGAAAACAATTGGAAAATAATAAATAAAACTCAAAAACGCCTAGTACTACTAAATAAATAAATTGAAGGATAAAACGCAAAGAACGAAGAGCACCAAAACGCAAAATGCAAATCTTTAGCAACACTCGTAAACTAACACAATTTCACTTGGATGGCTTTGAATGTTGGCGGTATCTACGGAAGTAGTCATTGTTTCATTGCAAACTTAAATTTTTAAAAATGTCCCTACCGCTTGAAGGTAATATATTCAGGGTATTTGTGTGACGGTTGGCAACAACTTTAGCCAACATAAAACGAATCGAAACTACCCTAAATCGAGTATAAATGTATGTTCTCATCCGACAGTGACATTTTTCAAAAGTTGTCCCGTTAGTTCGGCTTTTTAGCTGGCCAGCAGTCTACATGTCAACTGCCACGAAATGTTTCAATGTAAAAGTTTAGCTTATAAAAATCATAGAAAAAGTACCGTATGAAACTCGATGTAATGGGTATTAATACACTCGTGTGTAGTTGACGATAAGTAATATCACGCTCGTGTATTAATAGCCATCAATACATCATCGTTTCATAATGTACTAATTGTTATCATCTTCTTATTATCTTCGTCTTTAAATTTTGAAATGTAACTTGTATTTTGACAGTGGCTAATTGTGCTACTTTTGACATTTCACACTAGGTTAATAGAGAGATTATTAAAACTGGACCAAGTCAGAATTCTGATTGATTGTAACTGACAATGAGGAGCTGCATAAGTTGAATTCGATGTCCAAGTCTGTGACGTCATGTGATTTTCGGGTGGCAGCCTCAGAGGGAAGAAGAAGGTGTAATGTGGATACTGAAACGAAGTGCGTTTCCCACAGACCGTCGATGTCTGTCAGAAAGAAGTCGGATTCTAGTATGAAGCAATTTTTAATACAATGATTTACAAGTGAGGAATGTTCGCAACGGCGGCGTCTTTTTTAAAGGTTACGCCATTACATCGGCTCATTCCTGAAACGCACCTAAGCACTTACACCTAGAGTGGTTTTCCATTTTCTCCAGGGGGAGTTATCTCCGATTAAGGGGAGAAGGACATGAAGAAATCGGGAAAAAATTGATTTTTCATAATTTCCGCCATTTTATTCTATGACTTTTCCTGAACATGCTGATATATAGTTTATGAATGTTTTACTACGTTTTAGTCTCTAAAAAATAATATTTAATGAAGCTATGCAGTAGCCAAGTGTAGCGTCACGTTGGCGGCCGCGGGTGGGAGGAGCGGAAGTATCGCATACCTGCGGGCTGAATAGCCTTGGCGCCCCGGCGTTGGGATATATTTAGACCAAGTGGACGCCAGCTTGACCTGGAAGGTCACGTGGTAGACGCGAGCCTCCCTCCTACACCAAGGACGGTCACGTGACGGCTACACTCTAGGTATCAAATCGAGCCGACGAACTCACACGGGGTTTTGTTCTGGAAACCTCGCGCGATGCGCAAAACTTTACGCCCAGGCTGGAGCGTGTCGTGCCTCTTGCACGGGTGATGAGGTCACGGTAGTGGCGCGGGAGTAGCGTCAGAGGAGGCGGGGCCTCCCTAGCTATGTGGGGTATCCACAGGGAAATACTCGAAAGTGTGTAGTTTCGAAGCAGAATTTAGTTATTGTACATACGTGTAAATAAACTTTTACATACTTGTAAATGTCTGTGTGTTTTTCTCCATGACGTCACACAGGGCATTTATAGAGTGGGCGTAACCCTTGGAGGAATGTAGAATGGGAGAACAATACTATTTTTTTTTTTAGAAATTTGGAAAGTTCGACATTATTGATTGCAGTTCATGGCTGCACTGTTAACGTCTAGTGTGTTCCCTTTGTTTATTCTAAATAAAACGCTTATTGTGAATAAAAAAAAGAATATAGAAGTAATTGTATTGAACACGAATAGAAGTAAAGTATGTGTTGTGTAAATAATACCGAATTGCAATAATGAAATAATAGGGAATATCTATTGAAAGAAATACAAAATTTATCCTCCAACGCAATGCCAAACAACTTGCAAGCAAGTGCAAAAAATAAATAAATGATCTTCTAAAACAGAAACGGAAGAAGAATCAGGAAGCTAAAAGGAAAGGAAACAATTAGGAAAGGAAACAAAATTTACTCAAATTGTTTTTTAACTTTAGGAATATTTATCTCCGGGAAAAATAGTAGTACATATTTATTTTTTTTTGTATCACTATCTACATTGTTTATAAAGTCATAATCAGCAAGAACATCACCAATAAGGTTAGTCATTTCAATGTAAAAAATATTTTAACTAAAAAATGTGTAATTTTTTTAAAAAATTAATAAAAATTCCTGTTCAAAAACGAATGATAGTATATCATATTTTTGAGTAGATGTATGTTTATAGATTTAAATTTAATTTAAATGTTAAATATTTAAAAAATCAACCGAGTAAGTAAAATAGGTTCTGAGATATGTGTACCTAAAATCCTAAATTAACATAGGCAAAATAGGGATGCCCTTCTCCCCTTAAGGAGTAAGTATTGGTTACTTCGCGCCCTCCCTAATAAAGTAACTACACCTAACCAAGTAGCAATTCAAATTTACATTGAGTTACCAAAAGGCTTAATCTCGCCGAGATCGAGATCGCCGAGAAATTGCAAGTGACGCCTAAAGAATTGTTAAATGTATCAATCCGCTCGATTTTCACACACGAAAAATCAGCACTATTTGGCCGGGATCGAACCGCAAATTTGGCTTCCCTAAGACAACCAGAGACCACCTCAAAAACGTTGGTCACCATTGAACAATTTTTTAAAGTACAAAAGCCCAAAGAACAAGCAAATAAAAATGACCAACTCGATATAACGGATTCTGTGATTGCACTCATTAATAAAAGACAGAATAGTATCATAGCAGAATAGCAAATGTGAGATAATAAGAGCATTTATTTCAGAAAATAAATCTTAAATTGCCAAATTTTGTTGCAAATCTGAGAGAACAATTGTCTGAGTTGCGCATGTATTCATTTTTAAGAAGATGAATATATATCAATTAGGTTTATAGAAATGCAGATGGATTCAAAAAAGTGAAACAATGGAAGCTACTGCAATACTAATATCATGTAGGGGCAGATCACTGACAAAGGAAGACAAATGTGTCAACTTGAATTGTTTTCTATGAATCACTCACACTGTAATCTTATGTGAATAACGGTGCTGTTAATCATGTGACTATTGACAGACATTACCTTCATATTTGAATGGTTACTAAACATTATCTTATATTGTGATTATATCATCCATATCTATTGACGTCAATGAATCCAATGAAACTGAATGAGTTTTAAATAACGCTAATAAATTTGGTTGGAGAATTGGAACAAAAAAAGATACTGCACATAAAACACCTTATTTTGAATTGTATGAATATAATAAAAACCTTAAATACAAATACAACTTAACATAATTTACAACAGTTCTCGTCTTTGTAAAAATATTAATACTTCTAAAGTTGACTTCAAAATCTAAGAACAATTAATGCCCATGATAATCATCCTAAGTCCTGATTCAAGAATATTAAAATCCAGTTATGGTTCAAACAAGAAAGAATACTACTAAGTTGTGTTTTTTCACTTGCTCATGTTTAAGTAACTGGAATAAATATTTTAATGTGACAGAAACGTGGAACATGATGTTGGTATGGAACGAAATATCACAGTTATTAAAAAGACGTTAAAAACATTTTTTGTTGTAAAGACAATATTATTTGCGTCAGAGTCCCTTGTCTTACTCAGTTATGATTTTTTTAACATCCAGCGAAAGCTATTTTTGTAGGGAGTAAAAGAGATGAAGAAGACATGTGATAGTATATGTGTACATCTGAAGCTTCGTTGTCAGGGAAATCCTCTTTTCGATCCCAGGCGGGGGCAGGTTTTAGAGACTCGTCCAGTACCTAGGTTCAGAGCCCTATTGCTGTCTATATGAATTCTAGATGCATGTTCTCTAATAGGTCACTTCCGTTGTTTACCTAATTTTAGGCGCATGCCATAATGATACCTTAAACAAATCCATCCTGCCTACATTCTCATATTTCACGTCCGCCGATAGGCTAATCCCTATCTCCGGTCTCCCTCCACCGTAATTTAGAGCAATACTTTCATGCAAGTACACTGATGTTAGGATGAAAATATTTCGGAGAGCCATTTAAACGAAAGATCACATATAAGCGAAATTGCCATTTATCATGTGTTATTTCACATTTCCGTACATCAGGTCGAAGTAATCAGTCGATTCCGGAGTTTAGTCCGAGGGGTACTTTCATTAAAACTCACACTTTCAACCTTCAACTTTCAACTTTCAACAAGTAAGTGTATAATTTTTACATTTGCTTAATAATATAGTTTGTCATATTTTATCAACACTAGCATACCCGTGCGAGAACTCACGCGATAAACCCCACCATCTTCCCTTTCCTTCCATTTCCACATTAAGAAGGAAACTTGTTAACGAAACGGGTTTATTTTTTAAAAAAATGGTTCCAATGTCTTAAAGAAAAATAAAAACAATGCAATGGATATTTGAAACAAATTTTCGTAGAGGTTTTTAGAATTTTAAAATTACAACACTTCCATAAAAACAACAATTGAAGTTCTAATTATGCAATCTTCCTTTACAATTTTTCGCTTCCCTTGATAGTCACAAAAATTGTAGAAAAGCTTTCTACTCTTGAGAAATCCACGTAAAGTTGTCTATGTTAAAATACAGGATATGACAATACAACCTTACTCTTTGCAATATTATTTAACTTTATTATCGAACAGAGAGGTTCACACCCGTGCAATCCAATGCGAAGAATTTTTGACACAGTTGCAGATTCTGCATGTCTCTGAACAGATGGGCTAGTATCGAAAAGCGTCGGACTGGCAAAAATGCAATAGATTGTCTAAGAAGATTGCATCCTGTTAATTACGGCGTGAGGAACGTTTCTTTGAGACCTTTGGACTCAAAGTTTCAGATTTTAAGGCCTAGAACGGTTTGCTTAGGAGTTAGTTATTTTACTATAGAGATTTTAATGCTGCCCGAGTTTGCGGGTTGCATTTGACATGGCTATTCAGATAAGCTTTTTTCACTAAATCCTTCATATTTTTAAAGTCAAAGTGCAATTCGTCACGTCTCCGTGAAATTCTCTCTCTTTAGAGACCTCATTTAAAAAGATTGGTTGCGCACGAGAGACGCAAGTCATCTATACTACTGAAATAATGTAGGAGACGATTATTAAGAACGTATGTGTTATCCACTCTATACGTTCCCCAGCCGTATTTGCCACTTCCTTGTTTACAAAACAAAAGGCTTTTATGATTTGTTGGCAAATTTCTGATAAATACATTTCTTTCGTGTACTTGTGTTTTTCGTTAAAAAGATATTTTCGGCTACTTCTGAACCATACAATACGATACAAATACTGCCCGCTCTAAGTGGTTAAGCGGGTATCACGTGATTTGAAGTATTTTTTTCCACTGCACTGGGATTCGTAAAGAAAACGGCAAATCGATGAGTTTGATAAAATTCGAAAACGGCGGAAATGTTTGTACAACAGGGGCGTGCGTTGCTGCACTAGAAATATGACAGTCCTCAGCTGTGAGAAGGGAACGGGCGCATCGTAATGCTCGAGTATAAGGCACCCAAAGGGAACATAGCATAGACAGATATCAGTAGAAGAATATAGAATCCGGATTGCAAAAGCAGGGTGGGCCATCGTTTAAAATACGATGTCCGGAATGCAAAGAACTCAGAATCGTAAAACGTATTCAACAGATCTACAAAATCTATGTATTAATATAAAATAAAAAAGTTTCCACAAATAATTTTATGAGTAATAGTATTATTATTTTTATTATTATTACTATTTTAATTATTAATACAGTTATTATGATTGCTTATGTATTGTTCCTAATAAGGTTATGTCACATTCCTTAACCTTACTTTCTGTCTTATCTTGAAGTGTTCTGTGCAACAGAGTTTGATTTTTTTCTTTCAAATTATTTGAAAGGCATTAAATGAAGGCGAGGGGAGTGATGTGTTATTTAATTCTCTCAAATGAGTATTAAATATGTCAAATAAAAAATTAGGACAAAATGACTATTCAGAAATAATTATATATTAATTAGGACTAATCTATCAACTTTTAATGTTTGCCACCACGTAACGTGCACCAGGAAAGTCTCTCTTCACACATTCGAACTAGCAACTCCTATTACAAATTGCATTTATGTTCGTAGCAAGCAGATCAGTGGAAAACAAGTGAAGGTGACAACACTTCCAGCATTCTTTATGGTTGTGGTGAGTACATAATTTACGTTTTCATTTGTTGCAAGTTGTAATTCGTACAACCAACATAATTTATCTCGCTAACTCTCTCACCAGCTTCTGGTGTCACTGCGGAGAGACATTCCTGGCGCACTATATTAGTTCAAAGGCAACTTTAATAGACCTATCTCTTCATGGGTATCTATCTATCTACCTTTCTACCTATTTATACTTGTTGTTTTTTTTTTACGTGGCGTCTCAAAGTCACGTGCGAAAGAGTGCAAGGGAAAGCAGACTTCAATAGGGAGTTGTAAAAAGCAGCTCCCCATTGGAGTCTGCCGTTCTACTCCCTCTTTCGCGCGTGACCTTGAGACGCCATATGAAGAAAACCCAAGTAGAATTACTTATCTACTTACCTCCCTATCTATCGATCTATCTATCTGTCGACCTACCTATTTATCTAACTACCCATATACCCTTTACCTACATATCTACGCATCTACCTATCTTTCTAATTTCCTATACACATTTCCCGATCGATCTACCTGCCTACCTACCTACGTATTTAATTACCTTCCTACCTACCTTCTTATATTATTACCTATCTACCTGCCCATTCCTCGTTTGTTGCCTCACCTTGCGCGTCGCGCGCGTGCGGGTCGGCGCCGCGCGCCAGCAGCAGGCGCACGCAGGGCAGGCTGCCGCGGGCGGCGGCGGCGGCGAGCGGCGCGGCGCCGGCGGCGAGCGCGCGTGCAGCGGCGCGCCGGCGTCGAGCAGGCGGCGCGCGCACGCGGCGTGGCCCTCGGCCGCCGCCGCCCCAGCGCCGCCCCCAGCGCCGCCTCGGCGCCGCCTCGGGCGCGCGGCCCGGCGCCGCCAGCGCGTTCGCCTCCAGCAGCGCGCCCAGCCACGCCGCGTCGCCCGCGCTCGCCGCCTCCACCAGCGCCTCCTCCAGCGCCTCCGCCTCCATCGCCCGCTGCAACGGGCAACGCCAGCGCGCGCAATAATTGCTGGGGAGCAGATAGTGCGTGGGAGGCGGTCGCCGCTCACCGACGCCGGATTCAGCGTGGGAGGGGCGGAATCGCGCCCAGCCGGATCTGAACCGCCAGGACCTGAAGACGTCGCGGCGCCACAGACGCCTGAGTAAAGTCGGCGCCGTGGCGTAAATCTTAGTGTATATAGTGTAAATAGTGTAGTGAAGTGTTGTGCCGTGTGGTATGAATGAGTGTGTGAATGTGTTTGTACGTATAGATTAAGAATGAATGAGTGAGTGAATGTAATAAATCTAAAAAAAAAACAAAAAACAAGAAGACAGAACATTCAACCACAAGAACTTTATTTGCCAATTCAAATCCCTGTAAATAAAAACTTAAATAGCCCAAAGAGGCTGTTGTGTTAGTTTTTAAGTTTAGATATAAGTTAGTTTCTTTAAGATATAGCCCTCCCCTGCGCTCCAAAAGCTGAAAAGCTGGAGCTTATGTATCCGTACAAGTAAATAAATTCCCGCCTCCCAAGGGTATTGGCGAGGGGAAAATGAAAAAAAAAAAAAGCTATTACGGAGCGGATTTATATGCCCTAAAAATCTTTATATTTTATTTATTTATATTCTATATATATCCAATAAGTATTTTATTTTATTTAATAAACAAATAACCCAAACCCTACCGGGATATCCATTAGAGAGATTTTGTGGGTCGACATCCATACGGAATCACGGCGACGAAACTTTACGTAAGGAATTATATATTTAATAAATAACTGAATTTTAGGGATTCTTGCAACCTTTACGAAATCATACAGATTCGTTCTTTATAAAAACATTTATAATTTGGCTTTTCCTTCCTGGCTTACAAAAGCAAACAAAACAATACATTTCACACAAAACAAAAACAATTATCTTTCCAGTCAGCTTTTACCATTTATACTGTATTTACACTCTCTCTCTCCTCCCTCCTCCCCTCTCTCTCTATTTCCCTCTCTTTAATTTCCCCATTCGTACATGGCCATGTTACCTTACTATTTTTACCTTCTTCTAAACTTATGTCTAATAACAAGACTTGGTCTTCCTACACTCTGTAATTATTGTTTTTTATTTCCCACTTCGCTGTTTGTTCATCCCTCAGCTTGTACGAAGGTATTCTGCCGCTCTCTCTGGGTCCTCAGCGATGTCCTTCCACGCGTCGTAATCGTCTCGTTTAGTACAAGTTTGTGTCCCTTAATTCTCTGAATTTTTATATTTGCCATTCATTCTTTCCGCTACTAACACTTACACACATACTATCTCCGCACATATTTTTATTCTTAACACTCGCGTCAGCTCGCTATCAAATTCTAGACTTATTGTGGCTACCGCGTTCTAACCATCCGCCCTCGATCACGTTTCGAGCGATTTTGCCCCAGCAGTTCGTAATCCGCGCCGCTAACTTGCCTTTTTCGATGCGCTGCATTTGCCTCAAAATCGTTCCTTCTTCGTAAATCTTGCGTTTCTCCCCTCCTTGTTTAATGTCTACGTTTCTTCGATTGAATAATCTCCTATCTGCATGTCACACTCCATGACATACGGTCTCACTGTAATTTTCTAATTTTAATTATATTCAGGGAAATTCCTCACGTGTCCATAATCGATTCATTACTAACAAATCACACTATTTCCCCCTAACTATATATTATTAACCACTCCCATTAAATTATCGTTGTTTAAATATTGAATACTCGGATAATGTTGATCTCTATTTTTATCGTCGAAACATATTTTGATAACACTTCTTTTTAATTACAATGTGTTATGCCCCTCAAATGGCTAATCATAAAAGTGGAAAATCTTTCCAGATCGAAGAAAATTAATGTTTACTTTAAAATTGTAGGAGACGGAAATATTGAACGCAATACATTAAAGTAGAATTAACTTCACGCATGCTTTAAAAAATCAACTTCGGTCTTCCGCTTGTTAGTTTAAGTTATCACTCCAGCAGTAAAACATTCATTAACTCACAGTTATTTGGTCTACATTCTGCGCATCACGAACGACGTTTTCATTGGTAAGAAATAAGATAATATACCTGGTAAACCTATCATGTGACCTATTACATTGCACGATCCATTCCAAGGTTGTTAAATCAAATTAAGGGCAAAATTAATTGTAAGAATCACCTACTAGGTAGGATTACTTAATACACGATTTTGTATGGTCAAACCTACTAGTATGGTCTCGACATTAACTCCTAAGGCTTTTACTTATGACAATTATCACACTTCAATGCTTTTAAACTATGACATTAACAACTGTGACAAACAAGACATTAACTCCTAAGGCTTTTACTTATGACAATTATCACACTTCAATGCTTTTAGGAAAAACGGCCAACGTATCGCATGATTTAATTTTGAACAGCTGGCTATCGGTTTATTCAACAATAATTTATATTATACATTATTTAAAATTATCATCTTCTTTGTAACGCAGATATGTTGATGGGAATTCATCCCTATACAGAATTTGGGCAACTCCGAATGTGCGGATGTTTGGATGTGCTGTTCCGTCACTCACTAGACCACTTCCCGTGCACCAATCGAGACATATGAGGTGTCATTTTAAACGTCTCAGTCTCCTGATGACGAACTGATAATGTGTTTTCGGATCAGGCCAGAAGATTCAATGAAATTTCCATAATCATGAGACCGTATGTCATGGAGTGTGACATGCAGAGTGTGACATGCGCGATTTGGCGCTGCGATCGCAGTGAGTATGCCGGAAATTAAACTAACGCAACCTAAATAGATCTATGTAGGTGGCATTGACTAAACACCTGTACCTAAAGGCATTTTTTGCTCAATAAGCCATACTTTTCTTTCACGACATTGGCAACACTGATGTTGACAACTTTAAGTGAACAAGTGAATTGGGTGGCATATTTCATTTTAATTTTTATTCGTAGGCATAATACCATATTTTAAAAAGTAAATTTGCAAAACCCTACGAATAGTATTGCCTTGGAACGTATTAAATTTGAAGGATTTCAAATGGATCCAGAGAAAACAAAGCTTGAATAAAGTTAAAGAATGAATGAATGAACGTTCTTACGTTCGACTTCTCACTTTTACGTTCCTAAGTGTACTAATACCGATTTTCAAATGAATGTGACCCACAACTTATTTTTTTTAAATTAACCTTATTCACATACATAAACATACCTTATTCACATAACCACACAAAACAGTCGCCTTTTAATGTTTATATAAATTCGCTTACAAAACGATTAATAGAGCAATTGCAAATGTGGAAGTGAACACAAATCAGATTGAGTTTGTGAAGTTTTAATCTCTTCAAAAATTAGGGGAGAAAATATGGAAGTGTTAAGCAAATCGGAGGAAAGATCAAACGTATTTATAGAAGATTTGGCGACAGAATTTTCGGAACTAATTGAGAATGATCTTATATTAGGATTAGAGGATAACCCAGAAGAACAGCTTACAGGTGATCTTTGCGGATTATTGTGCATATTAGCAAAAATAGTAAAAATATGTAGCTGTATTAATCTCTAACTATTCGCATCATCAATCAATACCTTCAAGTATTTTTACAATAATTATAATTTTGAAATCGCAATGCTACCAGTTCATATCCCGTATGGAGGTAATATACAAGGCCATTAGATGTTGGGAATTTTTGAAGGGGAAGTATAACATTATCAGCTACTACGATTCATTGGTAAGTACAACGGAAGACACAGTAAGAACCTATTTAAACAAACCTGCGCATGAAAGAAATGAAATATGAAAGAAGTTTTCTACACATGAAAATATTTTAGAACAGTTTACAGAGCCGGTGACATCAGGCTAGTTATTAATAAGTTACTGCTTTATAAATAAATAAACGTTTTTTAAATCTATTTTTTTTTAGTTTCTAATGTATTCGAAGAAAGCAGCGTGCGTACAGATTCAAATCCTTTTTATTGCATTTCTATTTGCATAACAATAACATACAAATGTTATAGTAGTTGCATAGGGAAGCATCCATATTAATATTTTACATAAAAATAATTTTATAATAACCATAATAATAATTTAAGGTTTTCTTAGGACTGAACTGAGAATCAAAATTAATATTTTATTTCAAGTCACGTGAACTGAGGTAACATTTTAATGTAATTGAACCAAATAAGCTTTTTACAAAATGAGAGTATTTTGTGGGTCCAGGACAAACAATACAACGATGTACAAAGCATAATACGTAGACCTCTCTCCCTCAGTGCATTTATTTTCCTTTATCACGCGATACCTCAATTCGTTATCGGATGTCGGCATCAGTCGAGACTCAAAAAGTAGTGAGCAGATAAATGACTTAGACAATACATTAGCTATTACAATATATAGCGATAACCTTTTTTGTTTTTTAATTTATTACTTTTCATTCAACACTTTCCTCTTTCGAGGGCCTGAAGGTACGATAATTCTTAGACACACACAGTTATGGGTCACATAAATAATTTTCATTTCATGCAGGGGACTCGGTGAACAACGACCAAATTTTGGAGAGTTAATGAAGGACTATAATAGAATCGTCTAATAATTAGATAGATGTAAAATTTGGAAAACAGACGCTGAAGATCGAGGTTTTTGCTGATATATCAGAAAATTTTCTCACGTGTTAATTTTCTTGACATTGTAATTTATTGGCGAGTATCTTATTGAGTTTAGGACAAAGATGAATACCATTTTTTTAACAATAGGCGAAGTTTCTGCTCTTGTTATGCCTTCCTCGGGGATATCACAAACAAACACTCAAAGCTATCGATGCAAACGTTATGTATAAAATTGGCGATAATTGCAAATTGAATAATGTTCTCTCCTACTTAGCTCACTTCAACAGTTAGTGAATGGAAGGTTATGGAGAAGTTCGCTAAATAACCTTCCCAACAAATTCTACGTTCACTGGACTATTTACGATTATTGGGATACGAATATTGGAAATCTCAAATGTATGTATTTATCTCTTGATGGCAACGATAATTTGAGAGTATGTTGTCAAAAACTTAAAACTTCACGTCTCTCACAATCTGTTCTGTAAAAGGGAAACTCGAATAAAAAATATAAATTATCAAGGTTTTTTTCACTCAAACTAGAATTTTTTTTATCACTGAGACATGTATTATTAATGTGGAGATGGAGGTATTACTTTAATGTATCATACATTAAAGTTACATTAAAATACGTCCACACTTCTTTCTTCATGTATTTCAAAATATCACTCTTCTTGATCGAATGAAATAATATGCACTCATTAGAAGTCACGTTAATAAATGCATGAAACATCCTACGTTGCAATACTACGCTGTGCCGCGTAAGAAACCAGAATCGCTGATACCTCATGTTTTCGTGATTGTGATGTCATTGTTTTGGACGTCTGAGCCAGCTGGGTGACTGAATAGGTTCTCTGAGGCCGAGATAAAAGTGGTCTTACACACATAGGTTGGTACTCGTAATCCTAGTGGAAACATGAAGCGATATACGTCATTGTATTTCCTGAGTACTATTGTAACTTAAAAAATATTTTAAAAAACGACTTTGAAGATTTTAAGATGAATCGGTCCCTAGAATATATTTTTATACGGAATAAGTTTTTACTTCTGATTATACCAATTGTCGCTTGATGGCAGATGTATAGCTATTTCATGGATGATAGAGATAGCAATTTATTTTTAAAGACAAGGAACTACAAAAATCAGAAGTGGACAACCACATTGATCAAGGAGATCGAACCGTGGCTGAAAAAGGCTGCAAGGAAGTGAGCTTCTATGACCCAACTACTGTCGGGACATAGGTGCTTCGGTCCTTCATACAGGATTGGGGTCTGGCCAAGCAGATTGCCAATACTGTGGACATAAGAGACGACGCTCACCATACATTCTTTGGATGTGACAGGTGTAGGAAAAGCGTACCAGACTGGAGACAGAATAGGCCCAATACAGCCCCACAAATTTGATTGCTTTCATGCTAAAATCGAGCAGTCATGGACAGCCGTGGCAATGTATGCGGGAGTCCTACCAAAAGAAGAAAGAAAGCGACATATAATGACCGCATAACTGGGGCGCGCGGCATTGATAAGAGAAACAAAAACGAAGAACTAATAAATAGACAACGAAGAACAAGGCTTCAAAGAGAGCCAAATTGGGCCTCCGCCCTGAAAAAATACTGAATTTCGTACCAGGACGGAAACTAGAGAGGATTACGAGGTTCGTGATTTTTAATGGGTGCTAGGCTCACACTACCCAAGAGCACCAGCTCTTCGGGTGTCTGAGATTTTCCACAGTATCCTCTCAAAAAAAAACTACTACTACTACTACTGCTACTGCTACTGCTGCTGCTACTGCTACTGCTACTGCTACTGCTACTGCTACTGCTACTGCTACTGCTGCTACTGCTACTGCTACTGCTGCACTACTGCTACTGCTACTGCTACTGCTACTGCTACTGCTACTGCTGCTACTGCTGCTGCTAGCTGCTGCTGCTGCTCCTGCTGCTGCTGCTGCTCCTGCTGCTGCTGCTGCTGCTGCTGTAACAGCAACTGCTGCTGCTGCTGCTGCTGCAGCTGCCAACAACGCTGCCAACTGCTGCCAACATAGCTGTGCTGCATGTGCTGCTGCTGCTGCTGCTGCTGCTGCTGCTGCCTTTGCTGCTCTGCTGCTGCTGCTGCTGCTGCTGCTGCTGCTTGCTGCTGGCTGTGCTGCTGCTGCTGCTGGCTGCTGCTGCTGTGCTGCTGCTGCTGTAACACTTGCTGCTTAACAGCAGCTGCTTTCTGCTGATGCTGCTGATGCTGCTGATGCTGCTGCTGCTGCTGCTGCTGCTGCTGCTGCTACTACTGCTACTACTACTACTACTACTACTACTAAACAACAACAACAACAACATGCGATCAGAAGATATTTTCCAGACAACTCAAGTTCAAGAATGTTGCCCGGAAACAGTTCTTAAAAGCTCCGAAATGGAAGAATATTGGAATAATATATGGAGCATTCCCAAGACCCATGATGATGGAGCTTATTGGATAGCAGAAGAGGAAGAGAAGTGTTGTGGTATACCACAAATGTGCTCGCCTAATACTACACGGAAAGATATCTTCAAAGATTCAATCAGGAAGGTACAGAATTAGAAAGCACCGGGTACCTGATCGAATAAGCTTTTTTGGTGGAAGTGTTTCCCATGTACTCCGCTGTCTTAGCCAGGTGGTTTCAAGCCCTCATTCGACGATCAGAGAAGTATCATTCCGGCGTCTTTTACTGGAGGTGTTACGTTTATGATAAGCAGATCTCACAATGCATGAAACAGGTAACCATCGACCCATCACTTGTCTCCCCAGTTTATAGGAATTTTGCGTTTATTTCTAGCTAGTATGCTGAATAACCATCTGAGAAAGCCAACAATCTTTACGGCACCAGAGCAAATGGATTTGTAGAAAGGGTGCTCAATGTTGCAAAGAATTGACCATTGGCCGATGATGTTGCGTCAATCAAACAACGCCATAACATTTCTGTTGGATGGATCGACTATACTCAATACCTCATTCTTGGCTTTTGTATGTCCATCTCTACAAAGTTAAAAGTCTCCTTTTCTGGAGGCAGCTATACCACCAAGGAACTGACGATTAAATGAGGAATTATCCAGGGAGATAGTTTAAGTCCCTTATGGTTCTCCCCTAGCTCTAAACCCTCTCCAGCGAATATTAGGAATTCCGGTGGGATAGCAAATCTACAAATATCCCATAATCTCATTAATCCATCCAGTTCTACATGGACGTTCTCGGATTATACATAAGGCCAAACCAGCTTTTCTTGCTGCTTGAACTTGTAAAGACCTTCAGCGACTATTTGTATGGAGTTTGGCATTGATAAATGCGCTGCAGTGCACATGAAAAGGGGAAAAATTCTTGATCCGGACAAACTCATCCTGATGTGTGGCACCAATATCTGAGAACTTGGGCAGAAGAATGCATATAAATGTTAGGCGTGCATTAACTTTTGAGCACAAGTGAAACAAAGATGAGGCGTGTTATTCAAAATAAGTCTTGCAAGAGTCATAAAAATTTGTAAAACTCTTTTAAATGGAAAAGAACTATATGTCAGCTATCAACACTTGAGGCGGTACTGAAACATCTGTATTTGGTGTTCTTCACTGGACAACTGCACTGCAGGACCTTAATCCGAAAAGTTAGGACCACTCTTGCAAATACCGCATGCACCATAACAGTTCGGTAGCGAATTCTATCTCGGAAAAAGAAGGAGGTAGAGAGTCTTTTGGATTTTGAGTGTTTGCGCGAAGCAAATCAACGTCTTCTATAAATACTTCCTTCGAAAACGACGATTTATTGCATGAAACAATTTGTATACGGACAAGAATATTACTTCATTCAACCTCAGTAAACGAGCTCCCTGAGAGTCTGTGTATCCTGCAGAAGATAGGCCGAAGCGTTTACATGGCGGGTTTCCTGCCCAGGCTTCGGGAGTGCTGCCAGACATTGCATCGTCAGTCTCTGGCTAACAAATCTGGCCTCTTTTGCAGGACAGAGCTGCGTCATTTCTATTCGGGACGAAGTAACCTCCACTCACGCAATTACGAGGTTTGTGGTGGGGATAACCAGGTGTGAAGACCACTGCCAGCTTTGCTGTCAAGCGGCGAAACCCTCCAACACATAATGGACGAATTGTTCTGCATTGTGGCACGAACAGAATATCTGAGTCTGAGCTGACGTTGACATTACAAAGTGATGACGCTGATGATGGCGCTGACGTGATGTGATGACGTTACTGCGGTTGTCCAGCAGGCCCTAACAAAGTCAGAGATGATAGAAGAGGTCCATACTACAAGTTCCAGCCGGATTTAGTTTGCGGAACGAAATGGTGACTCGTGTGAAATGTTGCCATTACCACTGATCTGGGTCAAACCAACATAATATGGGTCAGAGCATGTTTTTTGATGGAAAGGTATTATAGTTGACATAGCTATCCTCTAGACCAAAGAAATATAGCCGCTTCCATTGCCGGAAAAGCGAAAATATCAAAGACAACGGCTATTGAACTGAGGCATGCTGGCGGTTGGTATCTGTTAAGTAATTCTTGTGGTTATCTCTGCAAAATGGACTGGTCTCTGAAGAATAACTTCATCGTCTGCAGAGCTTGTGTAACAACTGGCACATAATTTAGCTACAATGCTGTTTCCTGAATTGCTGCACGCATCATTGAGGAAGTTTTTTGATATAACATCACCTGACTTCACGTCAAATTACTGAAACCGCCTGAGTTTTGCAAATTGAAGCGGGCACCTTAGTTCTCTAAAAGGTCGGTGTGGTTTGCTATGGCACTTGCTGGGCAGGAGACTTAAAAGGAAATATAAATAATAATAATAATAATAATAATAATAATAATAATAATAATAATAATAATAATAATATGTATAATACATGTAATAATAATAATAATGCACCACCTTCAGGAAAACAACGGAATATATGCTGATTAAGTTCTCCCGAAAACTCTATTAGATTTCCTAACTTCCATCTATGGAAGAACAGGACCACAGAAGATGTGAAGGGCGGTAAAAATATGGTGCTAAGCCCCAGTCTCTGGAGACAGAAATGGTGGAGCTCGTGTGAAATGTTGCCATTGCACTGATCGCAGGGTCAGAAGCCAACATAATATGGGTCGACATGTTTTGAGCCATTCAATGAACTCTCCCGCATTTTCGAAAATTTTAAAAATAACATTTCAAGGCTTCTGGGTAAAGTTGAAACTGCGTTTTGATAACATAGAGAATGGGGTTAAGAGCGGTAATCAGGCGTGAGTTCGACACGCGGTACAGAAAAATTCTTGGTTGAAAGCTTACTTTGCAGGTTTATGTAGTGGTGTAACATAATTGGAGCAGTTAAATTATGCTGTTGCCAACATCACTACTTTGAATTTACTATCACTGGCTTCGGGTTGAGGATGATGGCGTCTGATGCCCCCATAGGTCCCCTGCTTTTAATCTAATACAACTAGGAACTGGGAGGTCATGTAGACTTTTGTGCTTTCCGTCAAAAAGCACAAGGATTGACATGACCTTTTTAAAATGCGATATTTTCCCTAAATCAGATCATCAAACAAATATCGTTTTTATATTTGCCTGAAAATTGATTATTTGTGTACTTATGCCTATAGTAAATTTTGGAATGTACACGTTCTTCGTAAAATATGATCAATTGTTGTTCCGAATATACTTAATATAAAAATTCCTGGTTTGTTCATTTAATACTTTGAAATATGCATTTTATTCCAATGCAAATATTTTTCCAAGAAGTAAAATAGTAAACCCTTGTTAACACGACTTCCAATGGATAGAAATAATCGGTGTTCTTATTAAAAATATTATGTTATCCGATTTATATATATCCTCTGATATGGCATTGCGTGAGAGCAGTGGCTTAGTGGTTGGAACAAATATTTATTGCACTGCCTTATCACTACCTTTGATAACTTTCTCTCCTTTGCTCAAGGACCAGGCAACTTAAGGTTTGCCATGCTAAAAACTGAATGTTTATAGGAAATGCCACCATTAATGGAAACA
Organism: Teleogryllus oceanicus; assembly: GCA_964035755.1. Lineage (NCBI taxonomy): Eukaryota > Metazoa > Arthropoda > Insecta > Orthoptera > Gryllidae > Teleogryllus > Teleogryllus oceanicus. The sequence continues at coordinate 34,781,108 of CAXIVR010000011.1, read as the reverse complement.
TTAAAAAAATACATAACAAGTTGAGTATATACATATAATTAAACATTACTCAAGAACTACAGAAGAACTTGATCATTAAACACTCTCTTAAAGAAAGGGAAAGAAAGGGTAACATATCCTGAATCTAAATGGTTTACAATTAATTGGTTATAGATGCTTGATGACCTGTTTAAGAAAAAATACATACAATTGACTTGCATACACAATGTAGATCAAGAGTTGGATTATTTTAGATCTTTCAAAAACTTTTGACAATCATTTGTGCATTTTACTTCCATTACTGTACAAATATTGGAATGCTTGGTGACACCCCTAGGTGGTTTTGTTCGTGTGGAGAAAGGTGGAATGGAAATACCTTACTGGAATTATGGACGTATATGTAGCTACAAATCTTTTTGATTTGCTGCATTAAGAGATTCTCAGGGATCGATTTTATTCCTTTCAATCCCGAATTTGTAAGAAAATCTTTAACGTGTAAATGAGGAATTTACTAGTGACTTGATTTAGAGGAATCATTAAGTTGCAATTTGTGATTCATGTCAGAAGAAGTTATTTATACTCCATATTCAATTGCACAATACAATTTTGAAAAAAAAGAAAATAAATATTTGCCTATCGTTGTTGCATTAACAGTCCCACTTTTTGCAGATCTGCCTTTGCGACGTCTGGCATTGGATGCGTTGGCATCATGCCATCGCATGAGATCATGCGATAACGTGGAGGAACGGTAAGAGACTTGTCACTGGAGCCAATCCACAGCTAGGTCTTGATCCAATTACACAACCGAAGAAACTATTTGATTGGGCGGCAAGAAGTATATCTATTTCGTTTATTTTTTGTTAAGTAGATTTACACAGTCATCACAGTGAACATTTTAAATATAGACATCAGAATTTAAAGCTAATAAATGGAACTTTAAAAATACATTATTTCACTCCTTTTTGGGTCGCTTTTAGCAACGTGGTCATAAAGCGACCATTGTGAAATTTTAACTGTAGGGAGAATTGTACAAACAGCATGTAAGTGCAACACGAACACACAAGCATCCATGCCCTGCGGTATTCGAACCCGCGACCTTTCGAGCCGAGGTCAGCTACAGCCCTTCACAGCCTTAGGGACCTCGGCTTTGATTATCCATGCACCGGCTCTTTATTCACGCCTTTGTGAGCTACCGGTGAGCACGCCCGCTGAGAGTTACAGGTGGCGTGTCGCACACTAACTATTACCTTTCTTTCCCTACAGACGGTCGTAATTGCTATGTTTAAAGTGAGGTGCGAGGACAAGAAAATTTTGAAAATATGAGTCAAGAAACATGTCTAATATCCATTACATTTAATAACCAAATATAATCTTGTGGTGGCACCACCTCACAAAAGTACTTAGAATTACCGCCAAGGAACTGCCGGCTGGTAACCTGAAAGCAACATAATGCAACAATCTACAACACTGGTTCGTAAAATATTCATACTCAAAGTTACTGAAACTGAAGTTACTACACTTCGATTTTTGTAGGTTGTCAGCTGAACTCAAGAATCGGTATACACGGTACAGTTTTCATGTAGATTGGACGTACAGAAAATGTGCGGTCCAGACTGCACGTTTTCAATATGAACATGTTCATAATTTTTCATGCAGAAAGCTTACAGTTTGACTCAAGCGCCTCTAGCGGCAGAATCATTCACTAACGGTAATCGGCCATTTCGATTTTGTGGTTAGGTGTGTCGAAAATTTTGATTGCATGGCAGTGATATTGTGACATATATATTGTCGCATGCTAATCGTGAATTTCGGCTTAAAAATAACACTTTATTAACAAAAAAGACAGCTGATTTGCCATGGTACCGAAGTGCAACATAAACAATGTCATTATTTCAAAAGCGGACGATAAGTAGCATCCGTGGTTTCGCCTACGAAGAAAGATAAACAAACTTATAAGATCTTAGTTACATGAATGAAAATTCCATTCTAATATACTTGAGAATTCTCATGGAATACGAAAAGTGAGTTATTGGCCAAAAATAATTACGTAGATGACGCCGCGAGGGTAGATCGCATGGTACATTTTAAACCAGACAACACTTCTTCAACATGTCAACTTTCTTCATCTTTTACTCAAAAGATGAAGAAAGTTGACATGTTGAAGAAGGATACAAAAATATTCATTCGAGCTTTCGACACGATAGCGATCGAATCAGGGTGCTAGATACGTAGCAGTTTATTTGAACATAAAAAAATTACGTGAGTTCGGACGTAGTGATGTGTCGTTAGTATTCAAAAGATAAAACTCAGGAATTGTTTTATACGAAGTGAACAGCGAATGCCAAAAGTGGGACTTAAAAATTTTATTAAGCGGACAATGATAATCGAACTTAAGTCTCCGATGATAAGACCCGAGTCCGATGTATACGAATTTTTTCATGGACGTAATTATAACGAGTGAACCTATATGCTAATATTTAACAGCGCCTTAAGATTTTGTAGAAGATGAGCTTAATAAGAAGTATGAGAACTTCGGCGATTCGAGCAGGGGGATTCGAGGCAGTTCGAGCAGGGGATGGAAAGCCAATGGATCAACGAAGGTGTACATAGTGGTTTTGAGAAGAAACGACAAGATACGGTTTTGGTCGGTAGCAAGAAGAAGATTGGACGAAGCTTGGTACTGGAGTCTACGGGAACATCGCTACCAAGACAGCACTTAAAAGTCGCATGGATAACATGTTCTATATGGCGCTAGTAAAAGGTTATGACTAAAAATAATATTATTATTATTTATGAAGTTACTAAGATTTTATAAATAAATTTGTTATTTTATATTGATGAAAGCTGATTTGCGTAATGTGCAATCCCAGTAGGATATTTAAATTTTGCATTTCCAGATTCCACGCTTCTTCCGTATGGAGGGCAGAATTAAGTAAATCGTAAGTATTCGATTATTTCGGTAGACCGCCGACTGAGTCAGCAACGGGTTATAATTAAATATAATTTGGGAGCGCTCATTCTGTAACCGTTTTCTGGCGCCCATATATTTATTCGAAATTCGGAAGCAGGTTACAGGAATTTGAGGGCAGCAAGACGGGTGCATGGTTGGGGTATATTTCAATATATTGTGATAAACTGTTTTTTCCCAACTCCTGCCTTCGTATTTTTATTCTCTATGCTCTTCGTGGTTAATTAATACTGAATAGAGATCAGAGCCAGAACGCACGCACAGAAATACCACCACTGAGAGTAGTCGGACGGCGCAATTGAGTTGTTTCTCATTACACACCTAGCGGTGGCTTGTGGCGATTCGTGCAGAAAACGTTCAGACCGTGTATGCGCGACTTTTTGACTTTTATACTTATCGTTTGGGATCTTGAAGTTTCTGTACAGAAACTGTATGAGAATCTGCACGAAAACCGTACCATGTATAGCAGGCTCAATGGGTTCATATTTTTTTTATATTTTTAGCTCATCGCGTTTACAAAAATATTCAATTTTTAAAATGTTACTTTTAAATTGAAAAAGTAGGAAAATAAATATTGGAAAATCTAAACAAATAAACATGTTTGTAAGTTTCGAATGAAATTTGAAGGAAGTTTCTATAATTAATGTATTCAAGTATGTGATACATTAAAGTTAGTGATGCGCGTCATTTTTTCAACATGCAATATACCCAAAAATCATAGTTAAAAAATGAAAATACATTTGTTAACATATTTGAACCATATAATAAATAGAAAATAATGAAACATGTGAAGGTCAAATTTTGTTTTTGTACTGCCATTTGACGTGGAATGACTCAAATGTGCATGCGCATACTATGCCACAAGATGTTGAAATATGCGTATAAATGTTTAAAACATGCAGAGTTTGGTTACATAATCATGTATGACCTTCACAGACGCGCGTAGCCTAAAACAAAAGGGAGTTCTACATTTCTGGCCACCTCTGGACCCTCTTTTCCATCAAACTTTTTTATTTACGCATGGCATACTTTACTACGGAATTAAATAAAACGACTGAGGTTACCCTCGTCACTAGCAGGAAAAAGAGAGAAACCATCACTCTCAAAGTCGGAGACCACCGTATTGCATTACTGCCGTCGATCAAATAAACTTGGGTCTCATGATTGACGCCGTCTGACATTTGCTGACCAAGTACACTTCAGTAATAAAGCTGCGGTAATTAATGCGACACTGTCGGGACTAATGCCCAACATATGGCCCTGTCGGAAAACGAGCTTCTGACCCAGCGGTTGAGAGGTCCGTCTTGCTCTATAAGGGCCCCAGTATGGGCCAACTCCGTAAAATAGTTACATCGAGGATGACGTCAGTGTACAGGTTATCAGCATTGCGGGTAGCTTTGTGCATTCCCGCACTGTGTCAAACGATGCAGTGTGCGTCATCGCGGGGATGCCCCCTCCTAATATCTTGGCGCCAGGAGAGACGGAGCGATTCCACAAAGAACCCAGACTGCTCTGACAGCACTGCTCGAATGGCAGGATCGATGGGACAGTCCATTAAAGGAAGATCGACGTACCGCATGATTCCCTCCATTGCACCGTAAACACGCCGAAGTAAATTTTTTCTTGACTCACCTATTGTCTGTCAGAAACCAACTGGGATACGGTGAGCGCATATGCGCAGACCATAATAGCTGAGATAAGGAGAATAGAAACGGAAAGAAGTGAAGTCGACTGCACCTCCTTTGATCCTTCCTACGTTTTGGCGAAGAGAAGTGGCGTGTGACTAAGCCACTCTAATCCACTCCCCGTGATGTAATGCCTAACGGCGGTTCCGCGGGGAGGATGGAGGAGAAGGGAGATTGGTTTTAGTGAGTAAAAATCTCACACTAGCATGTGGTACGGGTCACATGGTGTCTTTGGAAGATTTTCACCTACCCTCGAAAAAAAGACACAGACAGTCACAGTCACAGACAGTCACAGTCACAGACAGTCACAGTCACAGACAGTCACAGTCACAGACAGTCACAGACAGTCACAGACAGTCACAGACAGTCACAGACAGTCACAGACAGTCACAGACAGTCACAGACAGTCACAGACAGTCACAGACAGTCACAGTCACAGACAGTCACAGACAGTCACAGCTAGTCACAGACAGCCACAGACAGCCACAGACAGACAGCCACAGACAGACAGCCACAGACAGCCACAGACAGCCACAGACAGCCACAGACAGCCATAGACAGCCACAGATAATCACTGACAATCACAATCACAGTCACAGAAAATCACAGTCACAGACAATCACAGACAGACACAAAGGTCACAGATAGACACAAACGTCACAGAGAGACACAAAAGTCACAGAGAGACACAAAAGTCACAGAGAGATACAAAAGTCTCAGAGAGAAAAAGTTGAGTTCTGGGTGTCGACTATGCATCTATGGGTATTCTTACCTAGTTTTTCGTAAAACATATCCGCCGGGGGTCCCTTAGTTCGTAGATTGCGGTTCGCATTTCATCTGACCAAACTGGTTGATCGGTTCCTCTATGAGATCTTCCATTACAGGATCTTGAGTGGAAAACATCCTACAAAGGCATTCCACGGCGGGTGAAAATGTAGAGAATACCCCAGCTTCACTCCAATCTTCCTCTAAACTCTGAGTATGTTCCTTTTCACGAAACGAGACACCTCTGCTTCCCGAAGTCTGCAACGCTTCCTGGGAACATACGGCGTTGTTCCCATTACATCCACTCTGCCTGCTTGACAATTGGGACCCTTAGATATGTATACGAAATATTTCGCCTTCAATAGGTCCGTGATGATTCAGATGTGGCTTCTGATGATTCAGATGTGACTTCTCTTTGCCGAACATTGTGTAGTTGGGGCGTTGGGTATGTCATATGGAACTCCTGGCACTTGGTCATGTAATATTGGTTGGGTAGGTCATATCGGAGTAACAATTTTTTTATTAATTTGTTGCGTCTACATATTGACGCAACGCGTCTCAAGCCCATAGAGGCATTGAGCGCGCTTTTCGCTGAGAGTAATCTCCACATTACCTTTGTAAGTCACGTTACGTCAGGTCGTAGTCACATGTCCAGAGGACCGCAAGGTAGTATCTCCGCGTACGCGCCTCTTGCTACGCGCCCCTGCGTCACTATCCAGCGGCCAGAATTGGGAAGGAGTAAGGATAGGGGTAGGGTTTAGGACACTAGTAGGGGATCCTGGATCAGGAAGGTAGCGGGTCCTGGATCAGGAAGTGACGTCACAGCTGATAAGACTTATCTTCTGTGACGTCATTTCCCGATCGGTTTGCCGATCTGGAGCGGTGCTGACGTCAGCGTCGTACGTCACGGGCGGTGCTGAGGTGAGCGCCCATCACGGACCAGATGTGACGCGTCTTCGTTGCCCCCTGACGTGTCTCGGCGATGACGTGACAGGGAGCGTGGGACGTCACGGTGGTGTGGGGTGGGGGCTTTGGTGCGGTGCGCGCGCTCTGGTGGCGAAGTGTGTAAGTGTGTGTGACGTGGAGTGGTGGTGGTGTTTCAAAAATGCTTACCGTCCGAGGCGGATTCGAACCAGGCCGAGTCCCGTTTCCTGTGAGGAAGGAAAGGGGGGTTGGCGAGCGCTTTGGCACTGAGCTACGGCGGCATCCGCGGTGGAGTGGTGTTGTGAGAGGTACTGATAGTACGCGGCGCGGCGGTGTGGCGGCGGCGGAGAGGCCGGCGGGCGGGCGGATGTGGATGTGGTCTGGATAGCGCGCGGAGCGCGCGCCCAACCGCAACCGCATCCGGATATTGTCTGTGCGTGGAGGCGGCTCGCGCGCGCTCTCTCTCTGTGAGCGTCGGTGTGGAATTATTTAAAGAGAGAGAGACTGGCGCTGGCGGCGCGCTCTGTGAGCGTCGGCTGGAAGGATAGAGGCGCGCGCGCGTATTTTGAACGCAATTTTTTTGAAAAGACCTATTTCATAACAGAAAATGAATTATTGTTGATAGTTTGAAAAAAAGGAAACCCTACATGAGAAAAACAAATGAAAAACAACACAAATTGAATGAATGATTTTTTTATTATAATCAATTAATCAATACAAAAATCGATATAGAAAATTGACATTCATGTTTGTTTGCTGTCTAGATATTTAGCGATTTGCACGTTTTCCTCATCACATATCGCACTTTGTTGCACCGTCTTCCTTTTTGATGGGCGACGCCATATTGACGAGACGTTTTTTCATCACGTTGGCGTTTCCCAGTTTGCTGCATCGGAGTTTTGGAAAAATTTCTAGTTGCGTCTTGATGATTTTGATGTTGCGGTCGACGTACGCTTTGTTGGCGACATCTTTTTCGTCTTGAGGAGAAGCCGTATTCGAAATGCGGTAATGATCGGCGTTGAAGGAGGCATCGTTGACGTTCCATTGGCGGAGACATCTGGATTGAGTGTTTGTCACGAGTTGTCATGCGGTCTTTAGCGGTTGAATATGTTCCGTGATCGCGCAATCGGCATCTCGTGCTGCAATTTGACGAGCGTGTTCCAGTCGTTCGTTCACGTACTCTTTGGTGGCAACGTACGCTGGTATATGACAAGTTTCTATTTCATCACCCTCCTCTTCATCGTGCGAATTCTCTTCGTCATCGTACACACCATCGTCCTCCTCCTCTACCGAGTCGTAGAAGACCATTGTGTTTGCTTGACTATCGCTCATGATGAACTGACGAGCGTCATGTTTCGTCGCGTCTTTTTACACACATCCAAAAAAAGGGTGCCGCAGGCAATGGTGGCGGTGGATGAGATAAGCTTATCAGGTGTGACGTCACACGCATTGAATGTTCGCCATGAACTCTCTTCTTTCGTTCTTCCATTCCCTCTTCCTCTTCTTCTTCGTCTCATCACTCGCTTCATCTTCGTGAGGTGTGACGCATTCCCTCTTCTTCGTCTCATTTTCGTGAAGTGGTGGTGATGATGCGATGTTTGGAGACGGAAGAGCTTGAACGTCTTTCCAGATGAAACTCATGCGTTTCCGCAGTTGCTTTTTCTGACACGGTTTTGAATTTTTTTGATGAATCTGGCAGGCGGTCCATGACCTTAAGAACTTCAGTATGCACAAAAACGGACAGGTCATATAAGGTTTTTTCTTTTTCATTATTAAAACGATAGGTTTGCTCTTCACGAAGCCGTTTTGCGATGTGAGCGACGTTCCACACAGTTCAGGAGATTCCCACAGAGATTCTATAAGGTTCCCCACAGAAGATTCTATAAGGGTTTCTATAAGGTCATATAAGGTTTTTTCTTTTTCATTATTAAAACGATAGGTTTGCTCTTCACGAAGCCGTTTTGCGATGTAGGCGACGTTCCACACGGATTCGGAGATTCCCCAGAGATTCTATACAATTCATGACACACACACACATTTTTACACAGCCGTAAGGATAATCCTAAGACAAAACACACAATCCCGTTTCAACGTCGGCTGTCCTTTGTTTTCTTGCCAGTAATGCTGCGTGCAGAGATCGTCGAGTTGACGCGAAGGACACTCCGTCCTCGACGGGGCGTTGGCGTTGTCCTGCGCGTAGTGTTGATTGCAAGACTGTCGGAGATAGATGCAAACGCGACAGTCCCGCTTCGACGGCGGGACTGCTGTCAACGTGCGTGCGTCCGCGATTCCAATGTTCTTTACACGAACGAAGTTCTTGAACACACGGTAGTTTTCGGGTGTCTTCAGATAGTTTTTCGAAAACGCGCTCGACCTCGTGAGGCCTTAGCCAATGACACAAAAATTCGATCGGCAATTGGTTCAATGTTTCCGAGTCGGGACGTGTAAGCTTGCCATCGGCTAATCGTAACCTTCTGAAAGCGTGGTTGATCTTTTCGCGTGTTTCTTGTCTGACCTGTTGAAGGGAGTAATCCAATACCGCTGTGACGGAGCGGATGAACCGATGATCGGATGCAAACGACGGAGCACTCTGCATCGTAATGAGCGAAGGGACGGAGAGCTCCATTATAATGGTTTTACATAGTCCCCCCTTTCAGCTCCCTGCACTTCATGACGCAGCAAGTCCGGTCGATTGTCGCACATCCATTCGTACAAGGCGATGACGTGTTGTCCTGCTAAACTGACGTCATCGCAAGCGTAGAGTTCGCGATACACACGTGAGCACTCGTTTAGCGGAGGACACCCGAACGACTCCAGATCGAATATGGTTTTTCTGTTATATACTTTTGAAACCATTCTTTCTTCTGTCCTCCCTTGACGTATACAGTTGTCACACCTTCTAAAGTTTTCCTAATCACCAAACGTCCTGTCGCCGGTAATCGTGATTGCCGCTACTCCACAACGGTGTGGCGTGATGACGCACGATCCACCACGCCGATTCTTGTCGGCGTCGTTCAAAGTACGGAAAGGACTCGGCGGACGAAAGATGAATTTCCGAACGACCTCTCCCCCACCCCGCTTGTCGAAATCGCCTTTGTCGAGGATGACGGTCAACACTTTGATAACCAATTGGGCGCTTATCCAAAAACCTTGAAGATCAACGACAGCTGTGAACCCATGACCGTTGTCCCTTTTCCCTTTCCCCCTTTCCCCCTTTTCCCCCTTTTCCCTTTTCCCTTTTCCCTTTTCCCTTTTCCCTTTTCCCTTTTCCCTTTTCCCTTTTCCCTTTTCCCTTTTCCCTTTTCCCTTTTCCCTTTTCCCTTTTCCCTTTTCCCTTTCCCCTTTTCCCTTTTCCCTTTTCCCCTTTCCTTTTCCTTTTTCCCTTTTTCCTTTTCCCACTCCTTTTCCCCATTCCCAACTTCCCTTTTCACCTTTTCCTTTTTGTTCCCCCAGCCTTCCCTTTCCCCTTTTCCTTTCCCCGATTCCCCAACACTCTGTACTTCCACACTTTTCCTTTTCCCCATTCCCCCACACTCCTTTCCCCTTTTCCACTTCACCCCAGTTCCCCATACTCCTTTTCCCCTTACTCCTTTTCCCCATTCCCCAACTTTCCTTTTCCTTTTCATGCATACCATTCCCCATTTTTCCTTTTCCCCCTTTTTCATACTCCACCATTTTTAACACTCATGCTCACAACCTTCCTTTCCCCATTCCCCCTTTTCCTTTTCCCCTTTTCCTTTTCCCCATCCCCCCTTTCCCTTTTCCCCCTTTTCCTTTTCCCTCCCCCTTTTCCTTTCCTTTTCCCCCTTCCCCCTTTTCCTTTCCCCTTTTCCTTCACTCCCCCCCCCCTTTTCCTTTTCCCCCTTCCTTTCCCCCATTCCCCCCCTTTTCCTTTTCCCCCTTTTCCCTTTTCCCCCTTTCCCAACACTCCTTTTCCCTTCCCCCCCTTTTCCACTACACCTTTTTCCTTTTCCCCCATTCCCCCTTTTCCCTTTCCCCTTTACCTTTCCCCATTTCCCCATTTTCCTTTCCCCTTTTTCCTTTTTGTTCCCCCTTTTCACATTCCCCCATTCCCCCATTCCCCTTTCCCCATTCCCCATTCCCCCATTCCCCATTCCCCATTCCCCATTCCCCCCATTCCCACATTCCCCAGCTCCCCCCCCATTCCCCTTTCTGTTCACTGAGCTCCCCATTCCCCCATTCCCCATTCCCCCATTCCCCATTTCCCCATTCTTCCATTCCCCCCATCCCCCATCCCCCATCTCCCATTCCCCATTCCCCATTCCCCAATCCCCCATTCCTCATTCCCCATTCCCCCATTCCCCAATCCCCCATTCCCCATTCCCCCATCCCCCCATCCCCCATTCCATTTCCCCCCCATTCCCCCATTTGTTCCCCCAGTTCCATTCCCAGTCCCCCATTCCCCCATTCCCCATTCCCCAATTCCCCATTCCCCGTTCCCCCCATTCCCCCGTTCCCCCGATTCCCCCCCGTTCCCCCAATTCCCCCGTTTCCCCATTCCCCCATTCCCCATTCCCCCATTCCCCACCACATATACCCCTTTCCCCTTTCCCTACCCCTTTCCCCCTTTCCCCCACCCCTTTCCACCTTTCCCCCTTTCCCCTTTCCCCTTCCCCCCTTTCCCCCCGCCCCCCCTCCCCCCCTCCCCCCCTTTCCCCCTTTCCCCCCCTTTCCCCCTTTCCCCTTTCCCCTTTCCCCCTTTCCCCTTTCCCCCCCTTTCCCCCCCTTTCCCCCGCCTCCTCCCAGCCTCTGGCACCCCAGCCTCCCCAGCCTGCAGCACCCCAGCACCCCAGCACGCTCACAGCCTGCCCTCCCCAGCCTCACCCCCTTCCCTCCCCAGCACCCCCTTTCCCCACCTTTCCCCAGCCTCCCCCCTTTCCCAGCCTCCCCAACCCTAACCTCCACCCCAGCACCACAGCACTTCCCAGCTACCGCACTCCCCCCCAGCCTCCCCCCAGCACCCAGCACCCCCTTTCCCCTTTCCCCAACCTCCCCAGCCACTCCCCCAACCCCACAACACACCCCTTTCCCCCAGCCTCCCCCAGCCTCCCCCCACTTTCCCCCCCCCTTCCCCAGCCTGCCCACTCCCCACTGCAACTCTTTGCCCTCCCCAGCACCACCTTTCTACAGCCTCTGCACCCAGCTCCCCAGCCTCACATGACACCCCACCACTACTCCCCCAGCACTCCCCTTTCCCCAGCTCCCCCCAGCACTCACCTTTCCCCAGCCTGCCCCAGCTGCAGCCTCCCCCCAGCCTGCCATTTCCCCCAACTCACCCCCCTTTCCCCATTTCCCCCACCCAACCTGCTCCCCCACTCCCCTTTCCCCCCTTTCCCCCAACTGCCCCCTTTCCCCAGCTGCAGCTCCCCACTCCCGCTCCCCCCTCCCCCCACTCCCCAGCCTCCCCAGCACTCCCCCAACTCCCCAGCCTCCCACTCCCCCAGCTCCCCAGCACCACCCCCTTTCCCCACCCTGCCTCCCCAGCACCTGCCTCCCCCAGCTCCCCAGCCTCTGTTCCCCCTTCCCCCCTTCCCCCTTTCCCCCTTTCCCCCCCTTTCCCCCCACGCATTTGCATAACGCTCTTCTTTCTGGTGAAAGAGAGAAGCCATGTTTCTTCATCGTGGTCATTGATGCGGATTTTTCACAACGTCGACGGTCGTTGTTGATTTCGTAACGAATTTCGCTAAAAAGCCGAGCGAAACCGTCGTTCACAAAGTTGCAGTTAGTGCGCTCTGCGGTGTCCTTCTTGACCGCAGATCCCGCAATGACGAGCGAACTCTCGCAAGGTAAGAGAACGGCGTCCTTGTTCATGATAGTATTGCGAATTTCATCGTTATTGCCAAACGATTTAATGTACGGAAAATGTTCGTGAACAGCTTCGTTGACGATGTGGTTTTTTATATTCTCCTTGCGGAGAATGTCGATTCTAAATTCTGTTGAAGTATCATGATGATTGGTCTTCATTTTCTTCGACGACATTTTTCGTTTTTCGTCTTCTTTAGAAAGATACTGTACGCTCGCAAGGTTTGTCGACTGGACAGTGTTAAGGTGGTGAGCGGACAAAGCACTCTGCCTCGGTCGCGACACGACCTGCATTTTATAGTGCTTTTTTTCTCGATGTTCTTTTTGAAAGCGACATTTTAGGTGCTTCTGGGGCGTACGAGAAAGGTGCACGTCAACGGTGTTTCCAGTACAACGGAATCGGTTGACCGCGTTCTCTAATCGAATCGCTATCTCGTCGATCGCGTGACGCGGTGAAAGATTCTTTCGGCCGGCCTTTCTTCGATGACGGCTGCTGGTAAATCGTTCACGTGAAACTGATGTGCTATGAAAAACGCGCGCTACTGAAAACGTGCGCTATTCGATTGTTTATATACCCGCTTTCGATGACATTACACGTCACGAACACTTCAAAATCTTTTACGATCGTCGGCGAAGCATCGGCCGTCACGAACACCCCGAAAGGTGTGGGTGACACGGTCTTTGGAATCGAGAAAGTTGATAAGTCGGCGTGCTCGAAACGTAGCGTGAATGACGTGTTGACGCGCACTTTGTTTGTTTGCGAGTCCGCCACTAAATCGAAAAAGTGCTTCTTCGCAGCAAAGTCCTCGGGAAACTGTTTGCGTAAAAAGTTCGATAGATGTTCATGGATGTCTTCTAAGGTATACGTACCGGAGGGACGGTCAGCACATAGCTTGTCGGAGATCCCCCTCCACCCCCTCGACAACTTCGTAGTGGAGTTGGTTGTGACCGTCCTTCACGTTGCGAATGGTGTGAACGGTGCTGAGATGTACTAACGCGAGCTCGTACACGTCGTTCGACAGGTCGACACCCGGCGCAAACTTCAGCGAGATCTCCGGCCCCTTCCCGATGATTGTGTACGTGCGCATGTGCGATCGTCGCAATCAGAAATGACAACGTCCGCTGTTTAATCTTCCTTTTCTTCTTCATCTTCCATTCGTGAAAGAAATTGCAGACATAACTTGCGCAATTCTCGCGTTTGTATTTTAGATTCGACGCGTGTTTGTACGTCACGTGGTGCCCGCGCGCGTATCAGAAAGAAATTCTGGAGGGCGGAAGTCCGAACGAATCGAAATAACGCATCGTTCGACCTCATTTCGCGTACGCATTGAAATGAGCCACCGTCGCCGCTGGCGTCGTGAGGATTGACGACGCGCGCTCACGCTCCGCCCTCGGTCTTTTGGGCAGCGTATCCCGCGTAAACACGCCGCGAAAATAAGGAATGTTCAAGAAATTCTTCTTCGCAAAACGTGTCATTTCCTCGTGCGTGAGCGTTCGACACGGTACTCCGCTCAATAGTTTTTTTTCGGGACGTCGTCCTCCTCCTCCCCCTCCTCCCCTTCGTTCGAAGCATTTTCGCGGCCCTTATCAACACGCCCGATTCTTTTTTGCTCTCTTCCATGACCTTATTGACGCATCATTTCTGCTAATTTCAGAAATGACGCATCATTTCTGCTAACTCTTGGGTTTTGTTTTTTCGCGTTTTTCCTGGCGTTCACGATAGCCAGAGCGCCGCCTGCGCAGACCCGAGCGCGCCCAGGCCGCCAGAATGGCCGGAAGGGGAGGGCGGGCGAAACCCGCCTCTTTTGCTCTTCTTTCCACGCCTTCCTTTTCCTCCCTCATGCACCCCCTCCGGTTTCCTCCTCCTATTCCTACAGGGCCCACCGAGGCACCGGCACTCGCAATATACCGCGACCCATCGCGGAGGAGGCGATCACGGCACCCGCCGGCAGATCGTCGGTGTAACGTCAGCCTCTCTCCTCCTCCTCCTTTGTCTGCTTTGTCTCTCTCTTCTTGCCGTCCGTAACTCCCAGTCGGATTGACGAGTGCCGTCTCTCGTCGTTGTCGTTGTACACAAAGTGCGAACCATGACTGTACTAATCCGCGAGAACACAAGGTGTCAATATATATATATATATATATATATATATATATATATATATATATATATACACACACACACACACACACACACACACAAGGAGGTTCCCTTTTAAATACCATGGGAAATAAAATTTTTTAGGATCTTCTCTTGTCAACCATCACCATATCAAAATTCAACTTTTTTCCAAACCGCTCATTTGCTTTTCGGTTTGTGTTTTGAATTTGTTATTGTTACCATCATCCGTTCGATGTGGTCTGAGTCAACACCAATCTGATACCTTTGTTTCGAGAACGGTTTTCAAAATTTCCGCTTTCGCCGCTATCTTTCGTAGACAATACCATTTTTCTGTCCATCTCTCTTTCGAGATTAAATAATTGGTTTTTAATTTTTGTCTATATCTTTTCGAGATTAGATAAATCGTTTTTAAATAGTTCTTTATGCACGTGAATCCTCCGCGTGCATTTCGCATCCATAGCGATGCCATCAGTACCGAATTTAATCCACCGCGTCCGGAGTCCGCTCATGCGAAAGCCTACTTTGCAATAAGCTCTCCGTGAAAAATTGAAGTACCGGACGAACCAGCGTGCGGTAAAACATCCAAGCCGGGCAATTTTCTTTTTCGTGCGCGCTCGCGGCCCGGTGTAATTCGCGCTCTTCACAGAAGACTACCAAGATCGTTCGTGTGTAGGGAAACGACTCGCCCCATCGAAACCCGCCTTTCGGAGTTCGTTGTAATACTTTCTCAACGTGCGCGGCGCGCTCTTCCGCGTGACTTTTCGCTGGCGGTAAAAGCGTCAAAAGTCCCGACTTGATTTACTCTCCGTGCGCGTTCGCGGTTGTTTGCAATTCGCTTCTCACAAAATCCTTCAAAGATCGTTCGTGTGTATCGAAACGAGTTGACACGTCTTTTCCGATTTCCATTTCTTTTTTATTTCATCGTGTAGTCTTTCACAGATCTATCGAAATCATCACGACGAACGAATCGATGATCATTCTCGTTCTCCACCATGCGTCGTCGTCGCTTCAACGCGTCGCTCCGGCGCTCTAGCGTGCTGTAACCGAATGTATCCATCGTGACGACTGTATTAACACTTTTGTTGTATTCACGCGCTGTTTTATAATCATCTTTTGTTTTAACACCACACGCGCGCGCTCTCTCATAACAAAACCATTGAACTTCACTTGAGAGTGCTGTCCTCTAGTAGCGAAAACTGAAAGTAAAGTTAATCTCGTGAATTGCGCAATTCATGCGTGCTCGCTCGCTCGCGCTGCGCTAATGATCACAACAGGATGTTGCGGTATAGAGTCTCTCTCGCACTCGGCGCTGGGTCGACAACAGGATGTGGGGACGTTGCGGTTGATATCACTCACGCGCGAGCGCTTTTGCAGTCTACTTTTTGTCTTTCATAAAGTGAGACGTGTTTCGAATAGAAATGGCCGCGGAAAATGTGTTTTATTTTCATAGATACGCTGATGTGCATAACGCTAGGTTTTTACCCGTCGACTTCTACGCTCGCAGCGTTATTCATTACGCTGCGGCGTTTAACGACGTAGAAGGCGTGATCTTTTGCCTCACCCGCGGCGACTACGTGGGTAGGCGTGACAATTATCAAAGAACAGCATTACACTACGCGTATAGGTCACGCGCGAGTGTCGCTTTCAATTTTCTGCTTTATATCGGAGCCGATCCGAATAGTGTTGATGTGCTCGACCGCAGGCCGGAGGAACTATTCTTCCTTACCAACGTGTGGTGCAATTGCGCTCCAAGGTGCGAGGTTTGCGATCACGTGGTGAGGCATTGCGCGGTGGACGTCCCGTTAGATGTCTACTCTCGAAGAGTCGCAAGACTTCTGGAGGTGGACATCCTCGGGGCGCCGTGCCAACACCAACCGCCGCCGCCGCTGCCGCCGCCCCACGCGTCGCAACCGGAGGTCAACGCACCGATGCCGCTGCCGCCGGTGGCATCACCACCACCACCACCGCCGGCGGCGGACGTCAACGAGCTTATGCCGCCGCCGCCCCGTTGTAGTAGCACCGCTACTACTACGGTGGCATCACCACCACCGCCGGCGGCGCCGCTTATCCGGTTGCGACAGCCAATCATTCGACGGCGGTTTGATGATGATGAAGAGGAATATTGAAAGTAAATTTTTTTTATTCATTGACTGTGTTCTTATTCTAATCTGTGTCTCATAATTATAGATTGTGCTTTTCTATGATAATTTCACGCCTATCCACTTTCTCGATGCGACCGTAGAAGTCGGCGGGAAAAAACCTAGCGTTATGCACATCAGTGTATATTGAAATAAAGAACAAATTTTTTTTAAATGCACTGTTTTTATTTCTTTTCCTATTACAACCTTGTAGGGTTTCATTTCTTTTTGTGTTTTTATTTGATATTTTTTAGTTTTATTAAAAAATATACATTGAATGTAGGGTTTCCTTTCTTTAAAAAATATACAGTGAATGTAGGGTTTCCTTTCTTTTTGTGATGGATGGGGAACGGTTGATGAATAGGTTTGGAATAAAACAATAAATGCAATTTCTTTCAATAGTTTTGTTTATTTGAAAATTAAAATTTTAAATATTTTTTCCATACTCCAATATCGTCTTCCAGACGTTCTTCATTTTCAAATGTTCGTATGGGTATAACAGCAATACGTAGGCCTTATTTCCAGGATTCGTTCCAAAATATATTATGTGAGGCCTCGATTGCATAAAGCGATCTGGAGACATTTCATCGATCGAGGGAGTAAATCTATAAATCAAAATAAATTATTAAAATATTTATAATTAAAATTAAAACAAGGATTACAAGTAAGAAAATTATAATACTAATATCGGTAAAAACGTGCTAAATTTGTCGTTTAAAACGACAGCGTAATTCTCGGTGTTAAATCGCTCCGAAGAAAATTTTTTGACACTTGTAATCTCATATGCAATCCCCTTTGGGAAGTCCTCCCAATGTTTGGAGATCTTTGAGCCTTCTGCTCTTTGCACAATCGCACTCCAAATGTCACTAAAACAAAAAATTCAATCAATTCAATTTTTTAAAATCATACTTCAAAAATTCGCCAAAAAATATGTAATTCATTCTACTTACGTCTCTTCGGGAGGAGAATAAACAAAAACAGAACGCTTTCGGATCTTCAACTAGACGCGGCGCCGTGGCTTCGTTCACACATCACATATTGCCGTTGACGAGGATGATGAATGTTCGCCGCTGTTGAATTGCGTTGTTGTCAACGCTAAACGATACGTCGAAAACGCATCATCCTCATCATCGTCATATATTCCCGTTAAATCGATTGATGCCTCATCGGCACCAATCATCCTTCTCTCCAAAAGCTTAATTATGCATGACACAGCAACAGTATGACCAAGAATGACATTTTTCATGCTGAGAACAGCACATTTATATACGGTGTGACTGCGGAGGAGACGTTGTGGATTAGATTGTCATTTCCTTCCGGTTGTGAAAAGAACCACGTGTTTCTAGAATTTTATCGACGAGTGATATCATCTTTCTCGAAAATGGTGAAAAAAAACACTTTTTTCAATTGTACTGTTTTCCATCTTCGTGGGTACACCTCCAGCAACGTTGTGTGGAGAGGGATATCCGTCGAGTGGCAAGCGAAAATTTTTTAAAACAGCATAATTGAAATAAGTATTTTTTATTCACTTTCTGAGGAGATTTCGTCACTTTCGAGAAACATAATATCATCTAACTCTCCTAGAAATTCTAAAAACACGTCGTGCTCTGCCTCTTCGTCGTCGTCGTTGTCGTCGTCGTAGCCGTCGTTGATTTCGCCCTCCTCATGGTTCATTGCATCGCGTCGTGCCCTTTCGTATAATCTCCATAATATTTGAAAAACTCAAAAATCCTCCACCGCTTCTCTCATGGGCCGCCAATAGGAAGCACTTCTCCTGAAAACGATTAAGCGGTGTAAAAAAATTTCGCTCGCCACTCGACGGATATCCTCTCCGCGACTGCTGCTGGAAGCGGGTCCATTAAGACGCTTCGACACAACGGGCACGTATTGTGAGTTTGCAACCATCGATCGATACATTCTTTATCGAACAAATTATTGCAAACCACCGTGCGTGCTCGTTGCGCATGCAATGGTTCGAGGCAGATGCTGCATGAGGAGGAGGAAGATGAGTCGCTGGCGTCATTGTCTTCCTGGCTCACAATGGTGTAGAGCGGTGGCGGCACCTCGCTTGATACATCGGAAGACATCTTCTATAATTGTTTTACCACCTTATCGACTGAGGATGAGAACTATTTTCAAAGGGGGTATTTGAATTGCTTTTATATTCGTTGTGTCTGCGGTTTAGGGTTTTCCTTCACCTTATTGGTAATGATGTCATTCGTTCCGCGATAGTCTAGATCTTTCGACGTTCGTGCAACTTTGTTCTGCATCTTGTGGTAAATTCCCTGGGTTTTCCCAGCTCATTGCACAACTTCACGAACGCTTCCGACGGGTTCCGAGCCGGCTTCCTGTGTGGTAATGATGTCATGCGTTCCCGCGATAGTCTAAACCTTTCGACGTTCATCTGCGGTTGTGCTTCCTGTGGGGAAATTCCCTGATTGTCAACCTGCGGTTGTGCGTCCTGTGCGGTAATGATGTCATTTGCGATAGTTTGTCTGCCGTTCATCTGCGGATGTGCTTCCTGTGGTGTGAGTAAGCGGTGAGTCTTGCGCAATATTGCGATAGCTTGAAACAATATAAAACATCGAGATTGGAGAGCTCGTTGTTAGTCGTACGTTGAAAATGATACCGAACTGTGTTGACGTTTAGGTATACTTTTTTTCGCGACGGTCTTCTTATTAATTATTTACTCGGTAGTGGTGACGATTTTATTGGTTGACGCTAAGCAACGGTGTGCGTGTTAGTTCATTGACGGGTTTGTATTGTTTCATGATTCGTTTTTTGTTTGTTCCGTATGGAGACATCTTTGACCTTTTTATGTTGTTTTTTCTTAGGAAGACGTGTGACGTGTGATCGATAAAAAACGATGACTTCTGTTATTGCAAACGCTCTCCAATGGACGGACGTCGTGGAATCTTTAAACGGTCGTGTATTTCGCGGTGTCGTTTTGAATCCTCCTCCCCCACACGACATTGCGGATCCGGTCGAGTTTCTCAACCGATGTCGTGTTCCGTTCCATCTTAAAATGTTTGAAGCGCTCAACAACAACACTTTCGTTCGACCTTGTTTGATAATTTTTGTACAACTCGAGTGTCAGTTTTTGATTGAAAGAGAGAACGTCGAGACGCACGAAATCGTGGGGATGCTGCAGTCCATCTTTCTTTCGGAACGGACTGTGGTGATGACATTTGTGATGACTGCGGTGATGACACCCGAGGTGATGACATTTCGGAATTTTTCCTTTCTCGTATCGCGCAACCTATCGATTCCAAATTCGACGAGTGTTCCGAGAGAAATTCCGGAAAATCGTTGGCCTCTGTCGTCGCTCTTCATGTTTCGGCTCACTTGTTCGAACCTATCGCTTATTCTGCCTTTTCTTTTCTTCCTCTTCCGGCATCCATCGCGAGTCGTCATGCCGTGATGAACGTGCAAAATCGAGACGAGAAATGTTTCTTGTGGTCGCTGGCGTCAGCTCTCTATCACAAACGTCAGCCGCCACACACCAAAATTACGAATTCAAATCGTACCGGTACGTACGAAACCGTTTTCCGCGATTTAGAAAACAGTCTCGATTTGCGCGGCATCCTGGCCTTCCGTTCACGAGATAAAACGTTTCAGTGACAAATTTCACTTTTTTCGTTAAACGTGTTCGTTGAGTTGATTCGACCGACCATTCTTGGAAAATCGTGGTCACTGTATGCACTTTTGGGAACGAAGAAGGGAACCATTTCAATTTCTTGTTGATTCATGGCGATGATGACGGGCGGTCCCTGTACGTTTGGATTAAGAATTTAGGCAAACTGGTTCAGTCGCAGCCTCCGGCTCACAAGGGTAAAATTTTCGTTTGCGACAGATGTTTAAACGTTTTCACTCATAAGCAGAAACTCGAGGCTCCCACGTCGACTGTCGATCCGTGGGGTATCCCGCACGTTTGATCCTTCCGTCGGAACGAACGAGGAGGAGCGCCTTTATGCGATTTCGACATTTCGAAAGACAGCAACGATGCCCGATTGCGGTTTACGTTGACTTTGAAGCGCTCACGCTCCCTGTGAGCCGTCGTCGAGCGGATTCTTCCTTCAGGCCTACCAAATTCACCAACCCTTTTCGTCTGCGCTTCAAGTGGTGTGCTCGTTTGATGAGTCGCGGAATCAGCTGGTCATTTTTCACGGTTCCGACATCGAGATAGAATTATTAACGTTCTTAGAAGGTCTCGCGTATGATTACGAACACCTTTTGGATCATCCGCTCACTCTTATGATGACGTCTGATGACGAACTCCGCTCTCAAAATTCCGAGTTTTGTCACATTTGTAAAAGACCTTTTCGTCCAAATTCCGTCGGCGTCAGGGACCATGATCATTTTAAGGGTGTCTTTCGCGGCGCGGCTCATCAATCGTGTAACGTCAACTTTCCCGCGCCCACTCGCATCCCCGTCGTCATGCACAACGGGAGCGGTTACGATTGGCATTTTCTCCTTCAAGCCTGGGGCGAAAAAGAAAATCGTTCGAAAAACGAAGGGTTGCGCGTGGTTCCACACAATCACGAGAGATTCGTCGCGATTTCCCAGAAAATCGGGAAAGTGGAACTGCGGTTTTTGGACTCTTTGAAATTTTTAGGGTGATCGCTCGACTCTTTAAGTCGATCGCTCGATTGGGCCGATTTGAAATTCATCCGTGCGGCTTTTCATGACGATCGTCTTTTCGCCTTGGCCAGAAGGAAGGGGGTGTTTCCCTACGATTTTGTCAACGACGTGTCCAAATTGGGCGAAACGAGGTTACCGCCGCCCGAGGCCTTTTTCAGTCGCCTCACAGACATCCGTTTCGGACTCGGAGTACACGCACGCGCAGGCCGTGTGGAGCGCGTTCTCCGTTCAAAATTTAGGCGAGTACGCCGATTTGTATTTGAAAATCGACATCCTGCTAGAAACAGACTTTTAGAAAATTTAGAAATTTGTGTTTGGAGGTGTACGGGCTGGATCCTCTGTTTTACTACACCGCTCCCGGGCTTTCGTGGGACGCCATGTTGAAAACCACCGGCGTTCGACTAGAGCTACTCACGGACATTGATATGGTTCTTTTTTTCGAGCGGAGAATCCGGGGAGGACTCGTACAAGTGATCGGTCGGCACGCCGAGGGCAATCACCCCTTTGTGGGTAATCGCTCCCGGTTAAGGGATAAGTTATCTTATCTCGCCTATGTCGACGCGAACAATCTGTACGGTTTTACGATGTCACATCCGCTTCCAGTGGGCGACTTCCGCTGGATGTCGGAAATCGACATCGAGCGGTTGGCATCGCAGAGACGACCGGGGTACGTTTTGGAGGTCGATCTCCCGAATATCCCGACGAATCACGATCGGCAGGCGATTGCGTACTGCCCGAAGCCCGCGTCGCCCCAGCTCGAAAGCAAATGATCAAGTTGCTGGTGACGCTTCTACCATCGTTGCGTCGTTTACGTTCGGAAATTTACTTCAGGCCCTCGAGTTGGGAGTACAGCGCTCACCAAAATTCATCGCGTTCTCTCTTTTTCACAGCGACTTCGCTTGCGTACGCGGACCTCAACAGCTCGCGTCGATGGCGCACGTCCTCCGACTTTGAGGAATAAATTTTATAAACTCATGAATGATTTTGTTACCGTCGATGGGGACGTGCGCAATCGCCATTTGCCATTATCGTGAATCGGTGGGAGGAAATTATTGGGGCGAGACACGCCTCATCGCTGATCAGCGTGATCCTTCGTGCGTTGTCATCACGTGAACGGCGATCTCACTGACGATCGAGTTGAGGAAAACGAATGTGAAGGTCGCGAAGCCCATTTATTTGGGGCTTTGTATTTTGGAAATTTCAAAGCATTGGATGTATGATTTTTACTATAGTTATTTTCAAAAAAATCTTCGCGAACTTCAACTTCTCTACATGGATACCGATTCATTCATTCTCTATACTTCCACGAGCGTGTACGCTGAGATAAATCGGCATCCATTCTGGTTCGATACTTCCTGTTTCGCACCGATAACAATTTGCGACACCTCGCAATAAGAAAGTATTGAGATGTTTAAGGACGAATGCAGAGCGATCCTTTAGGCTACGTGAGTTTTACGTAAGAAGCGTATTGCGTTTCAAAAATGTACTCAATCGAAACCTGATCTCAGGCGTGTTCTTCTGCTCGGGCGAGGAGTACAACGCGTTCGGTCGTAAACGTTACCATTTCAAAATTATTTGGACTGTTTGTTTTCGAAACGAAAGTAGAATCGACAAACAATGTGCCATTCGGTCAAATCTCACATCTATTATTCATTGTTCAAAACAAGCGTTCGTTGTCTGTTTCCGACGACAAGCGTATTGAATCGATAGAATTTACGAGTCTACCATGGTCATTTCGCATCCTGTCTACGCGTCCGTCCATTCTTCTTCATCAGCGTGCATGCTCGTCCCTGCAGGCGGGGTTCAGTAGATTAGTATTTTTCATTTTAAGCTTGTTTAACTTTTTATTTTATGTATTGCTAGTAGTATTATTTTCATTTAAGTTTTTTTATTTATTTATTTTATGCTTAGACACTTTTTCAATGTAGGAGTAGGTAGTTTTTATTTTATGATTTGTTACTTTTCAAGTAGTGTTGATAGTAGTAGAGCGTTTGCAATTACTTTGAATACGGGAGGACGAGGAGTCGACACGTCATTCGTCCATCGACAATCGGTTTGGAACGACCTGGAGTAGAAGAAGCGGACGATGGATGGAAAAAGCGGATGATAGAGAACTGGGCCAGTCTCCGCACCGCCGCCGCTGATCTCGGTATCATCGCTCACAATTGCAGTCTTCAGCAAACCTACTACCAATCGATCGTCGACGTCGCCCTTGACGTGACGCGTACTGCCCGACGATGTCATGAGGAAGGGTAAGCGGATGACGGAAACGAGGAAGAGAAGATAAAAGCTCTTCACGATCTCGCAATTGGATGTCACGATAAAGTGTTGTGGATCATGATGGTTCTCGGTGAAGTGACATCCTGCCCGTGCTGCGAGTGTCTGGATGACGATTTATTTGTGCGCTATTGCGCCATCCAGGAAGCACTGAACGCCCCCTGCGTCTCCTTCGTCATAGGGGACCCGCTTTCATTTCCTATCGACGGCGATAATCAAGCACCCCACCCCTCTTACGAGGCGGTGGAGCTCGATAAAACAGTACTGTTCAACTGCAACAATTTATTCTCACTGTGCACGCTGAAGTGTTAGCTGTCATCGAAGCTCTCGGTCACCTCCTTCGAGATCCGTACGGTCAAGCACTACGACGGCGAGTCTCCTACGTCCGTCAACTCATCCAGTCTCCTCGCCCACCGTTCGAAAATAGTCCGCCGACGTACTCTCCTCCTCCGTCTCCAGCTGACAGTGCTGTGTGCTGATGGCTGAGTTGGCGTCTTCTTCATCTTCTTCTTCTCTTCGCATCGATGTGTCGCCGCCGCCCTACACCATAGTGAGCAACGAAGACGATGATGACACCGACGCCGACGACTCCTGTAGCATCTGTTTCGAACAATTGCAGACGCTACGGGCACGCACGGTGGGTTGCAACCATTTGTTCGATGTAACATGTATCGATCGATGGTTGGAAAAGTATAATACGTGTCCGATGTGTCGAAACGTCTTGCTGCAAAAAGAAACGAAAGAAGAGAAAGTGCGCCCGCCTTTAACGACGATTCAACGTCGTGTGGAGGAGGATATCCGTCGAGTTGCGCGTGTAATTTATCTAAATCAATTGCGTTGTTTAAGAAGACGTACCTCCTTTTGGCATCCCATGGTAGAAGCTGGGAACGATTTCGAACTATTTAGAACACTGGTGAGTTCGTATGTATGATGAATGATGAGTATTCGCATGTAGGATGAAAACGACTACGACGAAGAGTTAGAGGATCTCATCTTTCACTTGTAATGTTTTTTTCATTTATTTTCCTGTCACCGTTTGTATGGATTGATTGATTATAATAAAAATCATTCATTCAATTTGTATTGTTTTTCATTTCTTCTCCTGCCACCACCTTGTAGGGTTTCCTTTTTTTCAAACTATCAACAATAATTCATTTTCTGTTATGAAATAGGTCTTTTCAAAAAATTGCGTTCAAAATACGCGCCTCTATCCTTCCAGCCGACGCTCACAGAGCGCGCCGCCAGCGTCTCTCTCTCTCTCTAAATAATTCCACACCGACGCTCACAGAGAGAGAGCGCGCGCGATCCGCCTCCACGCACAGACAATATCCGGATACGGTTGCGGTTGGGCGCGCGCTCCGCGCGCTATCCAGACCACATCCACATCCGCCCGCCCGCCGGCCTCGCCGCCACCGCCACAGCGCCGCGCGCGCGTACTATCAGTACCTCTCACCACACCACTCCACCGCGGATGCCGCCGTAGCTCAGTGCCAAAGCGCTCGCCAACCCTCCCTCTCAGGAAACGGGACTCGGCCTGGTTCGAATCCGCCTCGGACGGTAAGCATTTTTTAAACACCACCACCACGCCACGTCACACCTGCCCCACACGCTAACCACCAAGGCGCACCCCACCGGCCCCCCACACCACCGTGACGTCCCGCTCCTGTCCACGTCATCGCCGAGACACGTCAGGGGGCAACGAAGACGCGTCACATCTGGTCCGTGACGGGCGCTCACCTCAGCACCGCCCGTGACGTACGACGCTGACGTCAGCACCGCTCCAGGACGTGCGTGTCCTGGATCAGGAAATGACGTCACAGGAGATAAGTCTTATCAGCTGTGACGTCACTTCCTGATCCAGGACCCGCATATATCCCCTACTGACACTTCACAGGGGGTTGGAAAGCAGCCAAACTCGGTTTGTTAGAACAAATTTCACGCGAAAGTTAGGCAGAAATCGAACCCGGATCTCAGTGGTGAAAGACAAGCGACTTCGCTATGTGCCACGAGCGAAGCAAGCAGCAGTCAGAGCGAATTACACAGGCAACTATGTTTGAGGGGGTTGGATAGCGGCTGGCTGTTTCAAATAGGTAAACGGTTGGGTAGTACGATTAATTCCCTCTCCTCCAATGCTACCCCAGAGAGAGAGCGGTGACCAAACTTTCATATTGTCGACAATGTCTCTTTTCCCTAGACACATGAACCGGTCTCCACCTTCCAGATACCATTTCTTAGTGGATTGCATGCATCCGGGCAACCTGCTAATACAAGCCTACTGTCAATAGGAGTAGCATCTGAGAAAATACCACTATCTCTCACTGTAGTAGACCTTGTTGCGTGGATAGATCATCTCCGCTCTGTCAGATCTTGTAAATTCTTGGACCTCTTCCTGACTACGCTGACACCTTGAGCAACTGGTCGTGCGGTTGCCATTTCGACCTCCTGATTGAAATGACTGCTGCATATCAAAAAACATAACCGGTCGTTTGAATGGCATGTTTCAAGCGAGCTAGACAGCACATCTGCATTTCCGTTCCAGGGTTTCCGGTTTACAAAAGCATAAACGAGAGCGTCCATAACAGAAACCATAGCAACGTTACCAGGCGACAGGTTATCAGCATATTTCTGCTTGAATACAACAGGGATTTGTGATCTCGAAAACTCCTCTCAGAGACGCCAATATGTATGACATATGTATGGAATTCGGTAGCATCGAACACAAAGGTCAGTGTCTCCTTGACTTTTTGTATACCTCTTTCAGACACACCGACCTTGACTCAAATGCAATGCGTCTTGATTTGAATACTGCTGTCCACTATGAATACTGTGACGCCGAGCCCAGGTGTGGGCTGTCGCCACTGATGGTATGGGAGGCCGCGCGCCTGCAGGTCGCAGTTCGTGGTAAGGGACCCCCGCAGGCGGCAGTATCGGCCGTAGCGGAGGGGCAGGGAAAGGAGGGGAATGAAGTAGGGTTGGGGTCGACGAGACGTGTGCCGTGGTCTGTTGGAGGTGAACAGTCGTCAAAGTCGGGAGTCTGGGGTAGTGCTGTGTTGGTCATATATGGGGTGTAGCCCGCCACCACAAAACATGAGAGGAGGTAAAATGGAAAATTAATGTATTTGAATTCGTTGTGGAACAATTTAATGCACGAGAGAGGTGATGGTGTTCGAGGTGCGTTGAAAGTTGAAGAAATTGCGTTGATTGACGTGCAAAGGATTGGACTGTGTGAGTGTGAGTTGAAGGATCAATCTCTCCTTAGAATTGAGGTCACGGTACTCCAATTTGGAATCGTGAAGTATTGTAGGTGCAGTCCTGGCATTTGAAGTGGCAAGTGACTTTTCTGACTGTTCTTTTGCCGAATGTATAATATTCCTTTAAATACAAGGTGTACTGTTGCATTATTTTAAGTTGAGGACTTAAGAGACTGAAAAATTAATTTGTGCATATTATTGCATCAATTTTCAATCACTATTAGCAGATGTGAATTGTGAACCGATCGTTTATTAATAGGAAAGAAACGAAAAGAACGGTGAACTCCAATTTCATTAACTGGTACTGCTGACAATCATGTACTCTCCATTTTGTAACTTATATTGCAATTTATTACTATAAGGAGATATTGTCCAAGATTACAAATTTAATTTCTGTCAAGTTGAGGGTGAGATTCTACGGTTTCTCTAGGGTAGTGCAATATTTTATTGAAGATTGTCTAATATCACAGATTGTGATATTAGACACAGATTGTGATCACAGTGAAAAAAATAGCTGAATGGAAGAAGAACAGTTACACAGCTATTTCTACTGCCACAACGTTTAGAAAAAACCGAGAACGGTCCACGAATTCTGTTACAGGAGGTACCGCAAAATATCTTGCAAACCTTGAAGTACGACCCTTCGCCGGCGGACGCCACGTCCCCGCGCGCGCACCCCGTTACGTCACAAGGAGCTGGCACCCGAACAGGGACCCGAAGGGTGTTCTAGGAGTACCCATGGGGAAGTTCTTATTTAGGCACTTGTTATTTCTAGCACTCTGAGCACTGCATCCCACGCCTCTACGAATGGAAAACCGAAGCGAGTTACAATATGATGTATTAGAATAAGCATTTATTTTTCAGTGGTTTGTAAATTTTGTGCGCGGTTTGAACGTCATCATGACGGAAAAACACTCTGGCATGACCTATGGGGATATGAGTCAGAGATTGGCGATGGTGTGAGCGAAAACCCGACAGTGGACAGTCTGGTCGCGATGGTAGAAGGGGTGACTTTGAACGACTCTGACAATGTCGGCCTAGAGACAGCCGAGGGCAAAGAAACTATGTCGACGGGGGCGGTGGCTAAGAAAAGAAAACAGACGAAGGAAGTTACGGGAGATAGATTAGGAGAGAGGGTCGATTTATTTAATTTGATGCGAGAGGTGATGGAAGGATTCGCGCGGACGGCCGAAGAGAAAAATAAAATTATGTTCGGTGAAATTAAGCAGGTGTTAAATGATCAGATAGAGAAACAGAGTAGGGAGATTAATGAAGAAGTCAGCAGGATCAACGGTCGGATTGATTCCCTTGCAAGTCAAATTGTTGCGCAGAACCAATCGATCGCTGACAGGTTCGCCATGCAGGTTAAGAAAATTGAAGAGAAGATGCGTCAAATGGGGGAAGACATGAATAAGAGCTTGCAGGGCCAGTACAATGCGGAAATTAGACGGCAAGACGCAAAAATTGAGGCGGTCGCAAATTCGGTAGGAGGCTGGATATCTGAGTGCCAGGACAAATTGGTCACCGGACTTGAGAGGTCGACAAATTACGCGAACGTGGGTGCCACAAACTCTGTTAAATTATTCTGTTCCAAAACAGTTCTTCCAGAAATTGCATTGTCGACTTGGCAGTATGTGATGACGCTCCATCTAGCTAAAACCAAAAATGTATCACATCCTTTTCAAGATGGGATGCAAGATTTCTCAGTATATTCTGATCCGTATCTGCCGTTACTGTTCTTTTGATAAACAACAGACCAATTAATCTGCGTCGATACTCCAATCTTACCATACTCCAATCTTTTTAATGCATTGATCTCTCTACTGTTTCCCATGGTCTGTCGGTATCCCGACTTTGTTTTGCTGGTGAACATATCCCTCCAGGTGAAGTCAAACATCGTTAAAACACTTTATCAAGTGCCCCAAGACCTTCGTTTACACAATTCGCTATAGAATTGCAGTAATTTAAACAGTGCTTTAAAAGGGGCTGCTTGATATCTGGAAGAATGGCCTGAGTGACCTTTTCGGCAATCCTCGAGATTAGTCGAGACTTGTGGCTGTCTCTCTCGCGCCAACACACGCCTTCACAACGCCTTCTCGCACGACCGACGCTATACCTTATATGGCAATGGAAACTGTGACACACGGCATTGACCCACGAGATATGTCATTTTCAAGAGGGTGACCAACACAAAACACGGAAGGCTCTGTTCGGGATAAATTATAAGAGGAAGGGGAGCTTCCACCTCATTCTCCGAGAGTCCAGGGTTCGCAGAAAGTCGTAGCTCTGAGTTGGCGACAGTAGTTTTCTGTCAAAGAGTAGAATACAAATATTTGCCTCATAACACACCAGAATGACATTTCCGTGACCAACGTAATAAGATGATTCGGAGTGGACCGCTGATTACCGAACCCGATTACGGCCAGCAGATTTCTGCATTCGAAGGTCCAAAGCAAACGCTGACGCGTTCGAGCATTTTACAGATACAGCTGGTAAGATATGTATGTCGGTAGCTCGATGGTGGATTGATGTGTTCATTCTTTTAAAGCTTGGATGACGACGGCTTCTTGCCATAGAGCAGGAAGGTGTGCACATCCCAGATACGATTATAAAGTCAGAGGTGAAATTGCATGGCGATTTCAGGAAGATTTAATATATGTTGTGAATTCGTTCAGGACTTGGGGATGTTCTTTTCGCAAGAGCGAGGTCAGAGCACATCTCAGTCATGGAGAATATGGTACTATTGCACTCGTCAGTAGCTATTCCCGAAAAATCTAATGCACGGTTATTCATTCTTTCTTAAACCAAAATAAAGTATAGAGCTTAAATTGCCGATTTCAACCGTTTCTTGTAGAGAGACGCGGATTCTCTTATACTGGCATATCGAGTTAACATCTTTCTATTCTTTAGCAGAACTGGCACTGTGTTTGGAGATTATTCATTAATTTCCCTCCATACCAAACGTAAAGGTGCATGGCAAATGAGACGGAAGCTCTTCTTGCCTTCGCTCTGCATGTTTTGTATTTAATTCGATTTCCCATAGTGGGTGAATTGAGTCGTGTTGGCTCTTTTTAACGTGCACTGAGTGCCTGTGAACAGTTCAGATTCCACCACAGGACGAAGGGCTGTAGCGATTTTCAAGTTGATTTTGAATCTGCAGCTAGGAGCGTGGAAGCGGTTAGGAATAGCGCTATTGAGATGGGCGACCATATGTTCCACATCGCTTAAATCACCTCAGAGCATAACATTAGCTTGAAATATGGAACAGGCAGAGCTTTGTATGATCCATTGAGAATTCGAACAAACCATCGACCTAGTCGATTAATGTAGACGATAGTTGAAGTTGGTCGATTTCATAAAGTTGTCTAATATTTATTTATTTATTTATTTGATTAATTAATTAATGAGTAATTATTACAGAAAAAATTATATACCTTAATGCTATGTAGCTAAGAGGCAAAGACCTTTCATGAATTAATACCACCATTCTACCGCGTTCTAACCTTTCAAATTCTGTTATTCACCCGAAATGGTCTCTCCATCGCATCAAAGTCACAGAAAAGAGACCATAATACACGACTAAAGAAAAAAACCTGAAGGGGAAAATCTGCCGTCAGAAGATGAGTACATGCTAATATATCCGACATTTTTAAACTATTTATTTCCTGGCGTGGACGTCACGCATTCTCCTTCCAGTGTTTGGCCTCCTCAGCACCTGAAAACAAACAGCGCCACAGAAGATCGGCCGCAACAACGCCTCTGCCCTTACACTTCCTTTTCCCTTCTTTTTCTTTCCTATTGTTCCTATTTTGGAAGAAGTAATTTCCCATTCCCATCCATTTTCCTCTCCATGTTTCGGTCACACAGCAAATTTAAAGGATGTGGACCCAGTCTTCCCTATCACCGCAAACCACACAGATGCCATTACCACTCGAGTCCTTTAATCTACGTTGCATCCACCCCTGACCCTGAACCAAGCGTATCCCCCTCTTGCGTCCTTTCGAAATGTGTGTACGTAACTTTCGCAACCCCATAACGGATTCGCGTGAATTTGTGCCACTAGCGAACGTTTTTCGGCTGTTGCTGCCAAAATCTCTTGCCTTTTAATAACCGCAAGTCTATCGGAAATTAGCCATTCTATCTCACATGTTCTCCTATTTCCCACCATCTCCGGAGAAACGACCTGCACGTTCCAGTAACAGTTGGTCAGTAGCGTTGGTCAGTAGCGTTGGTCGCTTCCCTGTAACTGCACTCTAAAGCGCCTACGTATAAGCCTATGTAAGTGTGTCAGCCTGCTCACCTGCTAATTTAATCCAAAGTTTAATTGGTTTCATTTGAAAATCTTTTCAAATTCCTACACTACCGACCTCTCTTAAGACGTCCGGCATTTGCTGCGAATCTAGGGCGAGTGGTAAATAATCTGTTTCGACGCTTTCTAGTCGATCGGCGGCGCTAGCCGAATGCGTTTACTACGCTCCGTGAAGTCACGAAGGTTAAGCGCATTCGAGACTCGCTGGTTCGTGGTCGGGTGACCGGCCAGGAACCCCGGGATCTAACGTCGTCGAGCCCCTGGCCGAAGGGATAAAAGGCACTGACTGACTGCGACGTGACGAGACTTGACTTGGTAATTAACGGAGGATTACTCCAAAATAATGCGCTCAACACCCCATAAGGGGCTTGGAGACGCGTTGCGTCAAGATGTGGACGCAACAAATTTAAAAAAAAAAAAAAAAAAAAAAAGATCTATCCTATCCATTCCCCACATACGTACCCTATAATTCATAGCTGGGAGAACTAGCGATTTAAACATTGTATTGGACACTTTTGAAGGCAATTCCGGAACCCTGCGCACTGCGGAAACATTTCTTTGAGCGCAATTCTTCCTTTACTGTTTGCCGCCTCTATGTGATAATTCCATCCCCCATTCATGGAAAATTTTGTACCAAGATATGTAAACGTTTTGACATGGTCTATGCCCCCCTGAGCGTAATACTTTTCTCTTTGTTACCCCAGATAAACCCACTCTTTAAGACAACTGCATTCATTTTTTGAATATTTACTTTTAGTCCCCCATGTCTCACTATACCTTTCTAGGATATTTAAACTTTTCTGTAAGCCCTTAATAATCTCCGAACATAAAACAAAATAATAAGCATATAGTAGTCTGGGAATATTCAGGCCATCAATTTCCGGCGCAGCTGTATCCGCTTCCTGTACCCACGCCAATAAATCGTTTTTAAACAAGATAAACAATAGCGGTGAGAGAGGACAACTCTGTCTTAAAGGATAAGAGGCTTGGCAAAATTACCTGCGTCTATTGTAAACAGTTTATTGAAGGCATACTCGCATAACGGACCAGAAGTTTTCATTCGTCCTGTCAGGAGCAAAAACTAAGTTCCAGAAGGTGAACATTTGGTCTGTCTTTCCGTCTTTCTTTCTTTTTTTCTTTCGTTTCCGTCAGTTTCCCGAAGAACGAGTGTCCACCCAGGCTGAAGTTTCCTCCGAAGCAGAGTCCTCCTGGGCACTAATCTAGAGGAAAATATCGGTCAGGTGGAAGCGAGTCCGGATGGGTACCCAACTGACATCAACCCTCATGCTGGACTAAGTGGAAGGGAAAGCTTGAATGATCTTCAACAGATCAATAACTTTTTTGCTCTGCTTATATTTAGTTGAAATATTTTACCGCCTTGCCGGGGCAATGTGTCATCAGGAAAATGTGTAGAACTCACTAGGGGGTCAGATGGTCACGCTTGGCAGGTCGCTGTTGTTTAACAGCCTTTCTCCACGACACTGGAGAAAGACCGAAAGAGATCTGTAGGTTTTTTTGCCAAGTACCAACATTTGGCCTTGGGAAAGAACACCTCGGTGACTCGAATCTTCTGAATCTTTCTCTTCTTTCGAAAGGTAGAGCACGTGTTGGGAGTGGACCACATGGTCTCCTTCACAGGTCTCCTTCACAGGTCTCCTTCACAGTTCTCCCAGTGCGGTGATATAGTAGAGATTTGTTACGTACACTGATTTGTCGTGCGTTGTGCTTAATAGGCTTTCTGCCTTGCACTTGTGGTAGGTATGGTACAATCTTTGGCATCTAAAACAGTACGAAGGGTTTAGCACCTACTGCCGCACGTGAAGATTGTAAGAACCACAAAAGATTCTTTCTAGAAGGAATGGGATATTGAACTTTACAACCGGAGGAGTGGGGATCTTCCTCCCCATGTTCCTTCCACTTGATTCTGTTCACCGTAGTGACCTTATGACTCTTAAAGGAGACAAGAATCCTCCTCACTTTGATTAGAAGTCATGGTTGACCTCTCCCTTGCGCTGGTTAAAGCTAGGAAGAGTGGTTACATTTACCTGGAGGCCAGCAATCTTTCTTGATTGATCAGTGATTCCGGGTGCGTCAAAGGATGTCATTAGTCCTGTTAGTGTAGTGTATGCTGTTTTGGCGGGAGGCGGGAGTGAACTTCCCTAGCTGAATGGCGAGATTCGGCACCGACCAACCCGTAAGTTCAGGGAATTTGCCACAACCGTGTCCACCAGTGGGGCATCGCCCCCAGCCAAGGCAAGCTCTAAGCTCCTGACTGGTCTCCCAGCATGTGTGGTAGTGTAATTCCCGTGTGTGTGTAAGTAAGGGGTGAAGATAAGATAACGAAGAAGAAGGAAAGGCCGCGCGCGGTCCGTGGCCCGTTTGTGACGGTACTGCCCGTTTGTACCTAGGATTGATCGGAGAAACCACGGAAAACTTCCGATCAGTGCAGCCGGCCTCTAGAATTCTCCTCCACACAGCGGATGAATTCAATCTAGCTACTGTCACTAGTGTCGAAAATCCTGACACCGTTGGCACTCGAACCCTAGAACCTCCCTGTATGACTCGCTGCTGTGACATCAATTGATGCCCTTAGCCAGCTAAGCCGGTCTATTTAATATGTATGAGTTAGAATAGACATCCCCGAGCTGAAGAAACCGTGCACATATTGCACTTTTCCCCCATAGTAGGTCACTCAGTTTTTAACCGTTTTTCGGTGTTAAATAAATTTAAAAAATGGACGGGCGAACTTGCGGTGAGAAGCTGAGGGAGCGGAGCTTGGCGGAGAAGGCGGGCAAAACGGGCAGAAGCTTCGACGCAATACTAACGTCTAGCATACCCACTACTAATTATAAATTGTTTCTTGGTATGAAGTCAATAATGTAAGTATTGTACTAAAATGCATTGGCGATATTGGGTGAACAAATTAATAAAATTCACTCAGCAGTCACAACAACTCTGTTTACTTACACATAATTAAAAATACACGGTAAAAGAAGAGAAGCGTTACAGGACCATTAGAAATCATATATTGATTTATTAATTGAAACACCGAAATAATTGAAACACCAAGATAATTGAAACACCTCGCTCTCTTCATACCATTACAACATCCAAATTAATCCATATGGGATTTGATGTGGAACTTATTTTCCAACTGACATATAGCCAAAGACATTTTTCGTCTAGGACCAAGACACCTGTAAATAATAATATTCGATTTGTTAATCGAATTGGTTTCGACAAGATAGACAAATAAAAATTCAGATAAAATTAAATAATGACCAAAAACTAAAATCTGATAACATAATGATAAAATTATGTCGTGACTAGCTTTGGAGAGTTTCTGGAACGTTAACTAGGCGGAATTGTTTTTTTAGACATTAATACATAAACAAAAATAGAACATAAACAAAACAATAAAAAGAAAGAAAACAAATATATTAGTCAATAAAAACCCTGTGGAACTTCACATATACTGAAATTGTCTTGCAGAGACAACACGCTTGAAAGAATCTTTTAGTTTCATGTTCAAAAGTAAAGGTTCAAAAATTTGTATTTTGTAATTGTTCACTTTTCTTTCTGGCAAAATACAAAGAAACATGAGAGGACGAAACCAAGCTTCTCGATACCAATGTAATCACTTCAATTTTCTTTGATTTCTCTCTTATATATACGAAAAGATAATAAAGTAAAATAATTGGTCCCATTTTCATTGAACCCAGTGAGTTTTCGAAAATTGCAAAAAACAATTTCATAGCTAAAGAACAGTATTGATAGAGATTGTTTCATAAATCAAATCTGTTCTAAAAAACTCAGGTAATAATAAAATAAAGTATAATATAATATAATAAATAAGGTAATAATGAACAATTTTTTGAAACAATGAGTTGTTTGCGAATTATTTATTCTTGAAGTTAATGATATTTGTACAAAAATCTCAAAGAGAGTTCAATTTTATTCCTCGGATAGAACAAGTCGCTTAAAAATGCTGCCCATGGTCAATTGCTTAGTCTAGGTAAATTTTTTCTATTTCAGGTAAATTTCTACAGAACGCTGAAAAATTGTTCAGTTCACAATTTTGTTGAAATCCAAATATTTTCAAAAACTGCAAAAATTAAAATTTCTTTTGGCGTCTTCCTACAAGTACAATATTGTTCAGAGTTTTTTTTCCTTATTGATATTTGTTCTTTTAAGCTAGGTCATTAAATAGGTCGTGAACAATTTTATGAAAATACGAGTCATTTTTACGTAGTTGCGTAAAATATAGGCAATTTTAAAATTATTCTCGCAAACTCTGCTTCAATTTTTTTCTTTTTCTGCAATAGAGCAGTGTACATTAATAAAAACGGCGCAGGTTCCACTTATGGTGATCTCTTTCTAAGTTTGAAAACTGCAAAATTTTAAACATTTTCCCCCGTCTTTCTATACCTACAATATTGAAGATAGAGTTTTTTCGTAAAGAATCAATGTTTAATTAATAAATCTTTTTATTACTAGATCTTGTAATAATGCTTATAAAAATTGAAAATGGAAATGTTCACCATTTTTTTAAAGCAGGAAAAATTATGTTCAACTGAGAGTGTAGTAGTGTACGAGTAAGATGAATGGCGTGCAAAATCTAATAACATGAGTTCAAATCTCTATGTGGATAACTACAACACACATTTTCTCTCACTAGTGGTAACATCTACGCAATATTATAATACTATTTAACTCTGCACAATTTTTGGCCGTAAATGGGATCTGCACAATTTTTAAGCGACATTTACCCTATTTGACGAAAAAAGTGATGAAAAAATGTAGAGCTTTTTTGAGGCTCTGAGGATTTTAAAACAAATTGTGTTAACTTCAATAAAAAATTAGACGAGAAAACTACTTTTATGACCTTATTTCAACATAATTTTTACAACAGATTTTAAGAAAAAACTTTCATCCATATTCCACTTTTCCAGTGCTAATTTATAAAATTTTGAGAAACACAAAGAGCTCGTAAAAAATGGTACCAGCATTTTTTACCGTTCATTGCTACACGCAAGGCAACATTTCAAAGAAAAAAAGTTTTGAGAAAATATTTGTTGAAATTTGCCTACATTTCACGCATACGAAAATAAATACGAAAAAAAATACTATCATTTTCGAAAAACTGTACAGGCCTATTTTAAGATGTCTTTGAAGAACATATCTTAAGACGAAGAAAAATCTGCCTTCAATGGATAGTTCTAGAAAGAAACTGAAAAAATTTGGACTTCTCCAATTTTCGAAAATTCAGAGTTTTCAACGAAAATAAGACTTGTTCCATTTTTAAAGCGTGTTTTGCGTTACGACACAATATAACAGAGTTGTATGCATTTATAGGTATGTGGCTTTTTCCCCCTTTTAGTCAATCCCATCTGCACAGATGTTTGGCTGGTTACGTTCTGACAGCTAAGGATGTTTCATGTACCTACCGAATATCTGAGCATGCAGGCTTTCCTGTACAGGAGTCTAGGGAGGAAACGACAAAACTTTGAAAATAAGCTCTGAAGTCAATTTTAAGCATATTCTGACTAAAAATCTCCTCCGATATGTCGAATCGCTGAGTCGCAATAAGCACTCAAAAGTTGATTTGAAAAAAGGCTTTCTATGCATTTTAGGAACATAAACACTCCAGAAACATGTAAATTGTTTATTATTTAGAAAAGAAATTAATATATTTGGTCACAAAGAAAAATTAACACAAAATAATCACCCAATATACACAATTCTATTGCTTTTTTATTTCAATGTTAATTTTTCTATCCAAACAAATATATTTTCGGTTATCAAGCAGACAATGTTCTTATTAGACATCGGATGTTAAGGCACTAAAAAATCGTCTTTTAGGCGCCTAAAAAGGCACTGTCATAAGTTACACACACAATAAAATGGAAAAATTATCATTTTTGTCTATATTATTTTGCAAACTTAAATGTACAAAACCAGTTCGTATATTTTAATGTAAAACTAGATTTAATATTTATAACTCTTCTACATTTTATTCTTAATAGTTTCCATTAACAAGTAATATTTATATGTTACCAGTAACTTTTCAAGGATAACAATTTCAAATTTGCGACGACTGGGAGACAAAATCAGTTTGAATGCGGAGAAGGATATCTGTAGGATGTGACTGGCATATATTTTAGCAGTCCAACACTAGCAACACTGAAACCTTCTGGAAATTTATATTTATTTCTATTTAAAATTTCGGTTCCCTCGGTGTATTGTCAATCATACATGTTCTCAGATCATGGCTGGTGTTAATGAAATAGGGAAATGGAAAAAAATCAGTTGGTATACTTTCAGGAATTCTCTCCTAATTTTAAATTTCAAGACGTGAATTGAAGGTTTTGTAATGAATGGTCACGTTCGACCATCGCCGATTTTCCGATGTCTTAGTATTGTATATAAATATAATAAATAAAATGCAAAAAAAGTCCTAAAAGGTTTTTATGCAAAAAATAGGAATTTATGCTAAAATAAGCAAAAATAAGCATTATTAAACTTCATCATATGTCATCATTTTTCGTGAATCGTGTACATATATTATCAGCCTTTAAATAAGTTCTCTAGAATAAATAGGCATTTCCTTAAACAACCGATGTCTGGTTCTTATATTATTCATGGACGAAACTAACTTTATTTCGCGAAAACAAGGACGATATAAGAAAAGAACTCTCTGCACTTGCCAAATATATTAACTGATGAAGCAAGAACAAATATATCTCAAATAGAATTTCGGCTCCGCGAAGTCAGAAAAAGTATAAATAACAGTATCAATACAATAAATGTCAATACCTGTTCTAAGTTCATTGCTCATATTCAAAGATTCATACCAGATGCTTTAAATTTAATTGATGAAGCCTAACATTAATTTTAAATTATTTGATGATTTGGTGATATTTAATGTATTATTTACCATTTGGACTCTATAATTCTAAACAATCTGTAACAAGTATTGTATCGCAGCTTCTGGGTCAATGAACCCATATCGATCAGGTTTTTCGTCCCAGTTTCCTGATTCTTTGAGCAAATGCTAGAATGTTTTGCTTCTGGACATAAATGTAACTTCATTATTTGTGCACGTCTTCTAGAATTCAATGGGAAATATAGTTATTCAAATTACCGTTCTCCATGTTGTCGCGGCAGGAAGTATTCTTCCTTGACGAAGGACATGATGAGTGGGAGTCCAAATTTATAGCTGATTTACCCTTGAAAATCGATTTTATTATATCGAAGCGAATACTTTGTTAACAATCCTTGCAAAAAACTCTCATTTCTTTCTGTATTCAAAATTCAAGTAGTATATGGCTTAGTGTAGGGATCATAGAATTATGAAAACGTGCACAGAATTCACTTCTCTCCCCGTAGCACGGCACACTTTTTTTACTTTTGACATAAAAATAAAAAACAAAAACTAAAACAAAAAATTGATGCGATCGTGTAATTAATTTAATCTATGTTGTTATTTTTCTGTTTCTTTCGGTTCAATAAAATGTATTCTTAATTCACATCACTTTGTTTTTATTTAATTTCATTTTTTTCTTCTTTTTAATGCCGTGGATCTGAATATGAAAGAGTTAAATGACACGTGTTTGATCTCAATATAAATATATTTGGACTCAGTTTGAACGAGCTTGTTCCGAATCTGAAAGTGTGTATTCCCAATTTGAACGTGCTTGTTCTCAACTTGAAAGTCTCATTTTGAAGTTGAAAAGGAATTTGAAGGGAGTTTAATTAGCGAGATAACAAATGTTCTGCATAGCAAAAACTTCTATTTGACATTGATCACATTGTTATATTGGCTCAAATTCAATAGTTCGAATGCTTTATATGAATTATCTCTTTGGGTTATCACGCCACTATTATAGCTAACCTTGTTTCGTAACGAGGAACACAATAACATGTTTAAAAAAACGAAAGACGAAATCTTATGCAATGAAAAGCCTGATAAACGTGATCTCTGCAATATATCAGTTGACAGCTACGATCTACATAGTTGATGTATTCAAGCATATTCTCGACGTACAATGGGGAATTTTGTTCATTTGGGCGGCCAAATATCAATTTTACAAATTTAACTCTAGCC
This sequence comes from Teleogryllus oceanicus, assembly GCA_964035755.1. Taxonomy (NCBI): domain Eukaryota; kingdom Metazoa; phylum Arthropoda; class Insecta; order Orthoptera; family Gryllidae; genus Teleogryllus; species Teleogryllus oceanicus. The sequence continues at coordinate 34,742,122 of CAXIVR010000011.1, read as the reverse complement.
TAAAATACCACGCCACAAAACTAAAAAGTTGTGAACAAGACGTTTCACCAACTTATCGCTCGTGCAATCCTGAGAACGAGAGATCTATCGGAACTTGATATACTCTTGAAGTGCACGTGGTCGTTCTTGACTCTCCCGTGCAGACTTCTTTCACCAAGTGAATTGGATGTATTCGGTTCAGTTTGATTTCAGTTATAGAGATTGATGAATGTGTGTACAATGTGTGAATTTTCATACAAATTTTAAATATTATAGCAGCTGAAATAGTGCTTTTATCAGATCTTCTATTTCATTATTTTTTTAAGTAATAATTTTAATGATGCGAGGTATTTTAGTATACATGAATATTCTCGGTAACAATTTTTGGAGCAATGAATCATAAGTGTTCTGCTTTACACTTTCGTAAAAATTAATTGCGGATTCGATCAGTTTTGTGTGATATATTTTCGAAAATGTATGCAAGAAGTAAATACATTTATTCCTTAATTTGCTCCAGAATTTGATGAGAATCTTACGGTATCAACGTAATGACTAGGAAAGTTGCTGAACACGACGCAGCAATAAAAGTTACTAAATATTAATGACAAATTGTAATTTGTAGAATATTATTTATTCCAACTATTTATTCCGATGAACAAGAAAAATAATGATTAAAATCTCACATTTTGTCTGAATTAAACGAAGGTAGACCGTAATCCTAAGAGAGAACATTTTTTGTTGAAAAAAATTAGTTGGATTAGTTGGATCATCCAAGAATTCCGAAAGTAATTAAGCGGCCAAGAGGGCCAAAGAAGAGATTTCACGGTTTGAGCAGTGAGAGAAAGAAGAGAAAAACAGAACAGTTACGATCTACTCCAGATTCGGAAGTTCTGACTTCTGATACAAGCGTGGCATTACGAGCCACAAAAAAGAGGATCGCTCCTAAATACTCAAGGAAATCACAATTTCTCCTTAGAAAGAAAGAAAAAAGAAATATGAGAGAGCAAATTCTCTTAGTATAGAATAGTATATTAAAACACAATTAAAGACACTTATATTGGCACTGACAAAGTGGACGGCACTGGCAGTATTTATTGAAGCCGATCTCTCCAGGAGAGAAGACGAAATAATTAGAAGTACTAATGGAAAATCATATACTTGTTATAATGTACTTCCAAAAGACAAAATAGATTGTTACCCGGATAAAGAATCATATAATGTTACTGATAATTGTGATCAATCAATTAATCAAAGTTGGTTTCCATTATATTGTTACACGATTGTTGAAGAATTTAGAAGAAACTAAATTTAAATTGCTTTGGTTTATTTTGTCAAAAAATGTTAAAAACTATAGTTTTCGTATACGTTTCACGTATACGTGACGTATGGGGAAGATGTATAAACTGCGCACATTTTCGTGAGTTCTGAGTTTCGTGAGTTTCGTCTTCCTTACATTTTAACTATCAGTGGTTGAATGATGAATAAAAGAACCTATGAATCGAGGTTAGTAACTGATAATAGACGTTTTCTCTCCCAAGTTATAGAAAACGTATTTGTATCCATAAACTCACTACAGATTTGAGTTTTTAGTATTTCTAACAAAATAGGAACGCAAAACAATGGACTATCTCAGCATTCGCTTAATGGATCTGCGAAACTGGACAAATACTCGATCGAGATAGGGGGTCATTGACCCAGAAGGTGAAGTACACGTAAGACAAGAAGAAAATGAAAAGGACTTTGTGTACCTTATTTCAGGTACATAAAGTTTTTTTAATTAAATAACACAAATGTAAACAAAAGCATAGATCATTCTTAAAATAAAGATTTTTTTCTTTTTGATTGTCAGTATAGTGTCTAATTGAATAGAAACAGTTATGCAGCAGAAAAGATTTTACTTTGAACAAAGTGAATCGATTTTAAGTATTTAATGTTCTTTGACAATGTGTTGTAAAAAAGTACATGTTTATATGTGGATTTCTTGTAATGAACTGTTGAAGCTGACACCTGATAAATGTGATTTCTACGTGTTATAATTATAAATATTAGTATTTCATGAAGATATATTCCCACTGTTAAACAAGTCAGTTTTGAAAAAAATAACCAAGCGAAAATACCGCTTACACTAAGTGAAAATGAAAGTAACTCATCATGAATGATAGTGATTTCTATACACTTTTTTTTTCAGAATTCTTGTACCACTCAGACTAACTTGGTGCACAAATAAGTTTTTCTGGTAAAATCCGAACGCCTTCTTCCCCAATTGTCGCCCTTCGGAATACGATTCAGCGTCCAAACAGATCACCCGTATATGCATTGCTCATATTGTGACTTTTTTTCTATCACTTAAAAACAAGCGTGTATGTACAAGCTTCATGTGAATTAAATAAAAAACCCTCACGTGCAACGTAATATTTTCAACGACGTTAAAGATTTCCTGTATTGTACTCGCTTGGATGGAAGAGATTGACTTTAACATGATCGACAGAAATTTCTGATATCTATCATTTCGTCTCAACATTCTACAATCTATACGCTAATAACCCAATTTGCACAATACTCACTTCTCCCAAAACTCTCAAATCGTTTTCTGTCAGCATTAAAAATTGTTGAATTCCAATATTGCGGTCATTAAAAATTCTATAATATTTTTCGATATCTAAAAACCTGAATAAAGAACGTAGATCAGGTAGGCAATCTGTAAAATATAAGAAAATATTTTCATATTACATTCAATTTGTAAAAGATAATTCTATAACAAAATTGCAAGGTAGTTAATTGGTTTAAATTCTATGTGAAGCTAGTTCAGGGTAGAACAAAATAATAGGCGATTTTAATCATCTCTCCCACGATTATTAAATATAAAGAAGTACTTCGAAACTGGGTACTTTTAAACTGCTGTCCAGGACAACAAACATCGTTGAAGCCGTGGACTCAGAACATACATTAACATTCTGTGTTTAATCGTAAAAAAAATTGCCGAACTCCGTTATCTACGCACAAGGTACATTTAGAAAGTAAGTTTCCCTAAGTCTTAAACCGAAAGAAGACAATTTCATAAGAAAGTTGTAACAATCACAGGCTACGTTTGCACTGTTTTATCCACATAATCATCACTCGAAGCCTCCGTATTGAAGAAATCACATGTTAAGATTTTTTAAAAAAACTTCTTGATATTAGTACTCGTATCACTATCAACTTTTCAGTGCTGTACCCTTTCCTCCTACGTGAATTTGAACCACTGGTTTGGATTCTGGACCACTCATTTTTATAGTTTTCAGATTCACTCCATTTTCATAGTTTTCAGATTCAGTAAGATGATTCTCTACAATGTCTAAGAAATTCTCTCAATGTCTAAAGAAATTCCCGGGTATTACCAGTGAAATTCACAGTTTATTGTACACCATTGTGTGCATTTTGAAATTTATAATATTACTGTTTATTTAGCTTTAAGTGTGCCTTAAAAAGTATGGTCGTATTGTAGGAACCACTCATTATTGTCTGTTTGGCGGGCTTACAAATTTCACAAGACCTTTCACTTTTGCTCCTAACTCATCAATTATAGTGAAATATGTTCCATATAGAATTGCACATTTTGATGATTTATCAATTTCCACTCTCATATCCTAGGGTTAGCTCTTTACGGCGCAAGTATAAGTGCGCACAATCCCCTTCCAGACAGGTGGTGATGCATAATGTGTCAATATAGTAGAGAGTTTATGCTCGCCGTAGCGGACAGAACTATCGATCTTGTGCGCATGCGCAGATGTACTTAAGTGATGCGAAATTTGAACTGCGCATAGGGTGTTGCCTAATAGGGAGTTTGTGCACTCTCGAACGTTAAAGCACTATCGATCTTCTGCGCCTGCGCAATTTAAGTTTCTCCTTAGCTTAGCAGGTAGCAATTGGCAGCAATCTCGATCTTCTCTGATCTCTCCACACATGCACGAAAGTGAGCGAAACTTGAACTGCGCATGCGCAGAAGCTCGATAGTGCTTTCGATTGCTTTAACGTTTGAGTTTGCACAAATTTCCTATAATAACGTCTGGTGAAGTGCTCTTCAAAACCCGTTAATCGGTATCTTGAAGTACCTCCGCAATTAAACTTTCTTCGACTAACCAAAATTTTGAGTTATCAGATCGTTATTTTAAATACTGCTGCAGGGAATGAAAAATTGTTGCGAAATATTAAAAATTCCTGTTATCGACGGTTGTGTTTTCCAGATTTTACTGTATATTTAAATGCAAATTTTCAACGGCGGATCGATAAAATATATTTTTGTATTTTGCAAATGCAAAATATTATTATAAAGTATTTTTGACGCAAATACAAAATACATGTTCAAATATGAATTTCTCGAACAAAATACAAATTAGAAAAGTATAGAAAATACGTATTTTCATGTATTCATGTATGTGTGTATGTATGTATGTGCATGCATGTATATGTGTGTGTATGCATGTATATGTGTGTGTATGCATGTATATGTGTGTGTATGCATGTATATGTGTGTGTATGCATGTATATGTGTGTGTATGCATCTATGTGTGTGTATGCATCTACGTGTGTGTATGCATCTACGTGTGTGTATGCATCTACGTGTGTATGTATGTGTGTATGTATGTATGTATGTGCATGCATGTATATGTGTGTATGCATGTATGTGTGTGTATATGCATGTATGTGTGTATATGCATGTATGTGTGTATATGCATGTATGTGTGTATATGCATGTATGTGTGTGTATATGCATGTATGTGTGTATATGCATGTATGTGTGTATATGCATGTATGTGTGTATATGCATGTATGTGTGTGTATATGCATGTATGTGTGTGTATATGCATGTATGTGTGTATATGCATGTATGTGTGTATGTGCATGTATGTGTGTATATGCATGTATGTGTATATTGTAACGTATTGTACGCTCCACTCACAATGGCGCGGCGCCAAAGGATTAGACGCCAGGGGCCAGGTAGGATGTGAGAACAATGCGGTATTGGGAGAATTCCGAGAGCTAGGGAAAGGGATGCCCAAAATGCGGGACAACGCATTTGCCGCGATATACAGTAATTCTGAAAATCAGGGCAATGGATGCTCAAAATGCTTGGCAACGCGACTAGCGCGGGCCGTGTGAAAAACCCAGTGACGTTTTAGATCACGTGGGTGGGAGCTATATAAGAGCGAACGCAGAGCGCGGGGGTGGGTTGTCGAGCTGGGTGGAACCCTCGTGCGAACACTTTACCGGCTTTCCCCGCGCCCAGGGCGGTGCGGAGCCGAGCGAGGCTCATGCGGCCAACCCATGTGTTGGGACGCCGGTGTGGATATGTCCACGGTGACCTAAGTCGCTGGAACCACGTGCTGTGTGCATAAGGTTCGCTGAGGAGTGGCGTGGGCCACAGGACAGATTACGACACTAAGCTCCTGCGATCAGAGATAAACGATGCAAGGCTAGGTAACTTAATGTCTTATTGTACATGACTGTGAATAAACCTGTACATATTTATCATTGAAGCTCGTGTCTGTGTTATTGTGTATTCCCACGACGTCACAATAAGCATGTAATGTGTGCCATATGTGTATATGCATGTATGTTTTTATGCATGTATGTGTGTGTATGCATGTATGTGTGTGTATGCATGTATGTGTGTATGCATGTATGTGTGTATGCATGTATGTGTGTATGCATGTATGTGTGTATGCATGTTTTTTTACGACGGTAGGTGGAAATCTTCAAAAGACACCATGTGGCCCGTACCACATGGTAGTATGAGAGTTTTACTCGCTAAAACCACCTCCCTAGGCTTCTTAACCCCCACGGAACATCCGTTAGGCATTACTTCTCGGGGGTGGATTAAGTGACTTAGTCGCAGAAAGCCACTTCTCTTCGCCAAATCCGTAGGAAGGATCAAAGAAGTCGTTCCCTTCTTTCCTTTCTATTCTCCTGAGCTCAACTTTTATGGTCTGCGCATATGCGCTCACCGCATCCCAGTTGGTTTCGGAGGCGAGCATGCTTTGGGTGTCAGCAGGTCGTCCCAGGTATGCTCATAACGTGCCGTCGCTGAAGATGGGATCGCGGGCACTGGAAAGAACACATGCTCCGGCGTCTTCAGCAGCAGGCTCATAGTGGGCAGAATGGGATATCCTCAGCTTGAACCTGTGGAGATCTGCCAGAAGCATCATGTCCAGACAACAATGAATCAAGGCATTTACTTTAACCGTGTTTACGGTTGATCCACGGTGCAATGGAGGAATCATGCGGTACGACCATCTTCCTTCAATGGACTTGTCCACATCGACCTTGCCATTCGAGCTGTAACTATTTGTCGACGTGGGTTGGCCCCATACTGGGCTCCACTAAACAGACGGACCTCACAACCAAGACCAAGCTTCCGTTTCTCCTGACAGAGGGCCATATGTTGGGCGTGTAGTCTCGACAGTGCTGCATTAATTACCGCGGCTTATTGCTGGTGTACTTCAGGTGGTCGGCAAATGTCAGACAGGCGTCAATCTGTGGAGACCGTCATTTTGTTCGACTGGCTGATGCAATACGGTGGTCTTCGGCTTTGAGTGATTGTTTCTCTCTTTTTCCTGCTAGTATTTAGGATAACCTCAAGTACGTGCTTAGCTAACTGCAGCCTGAGGACTTCAACCACTGACCCAACAATAGCGATCGTTTCGTTGCAAATATACACAATTTCCTCAATGTACTTCGCAACGGCGACGATAGCAATGTCGTCCGCGAAACCAATAATACTGGTGCCTTCTGGTAGGGGAAGCCGAAGGACCTCGTCATACATAATGGTAACATTCCATAATGGTGGACCCAATACCGACCCTTGCGGGACACCAGCGGTGATATTATTTACCTTCGGCCCATTATTTGTATTGTAAATCCAGGGCTCTGTTCTTTCAGATACTCGGCCGCAATCTTCCTCAATGCGATTTGGAACCGTCTGCGGAGAGCATTGAATATTACTCCACCTGTCGGTCGAGTTGAATGCATTTTTAATATCGCATACTGACACCACATTTTTGTTTTGGGCCTCTCTTCACCTATTTCCTCAATTGCTTGTCCGGGCGGTGTGTAATAAAGCTGGGCACGTCAACAGTCGAGCTTGGGCTCTTCCCGAAACCTGCTGATTTTCAGGTACCTCACTCCTCCACTGCTCTCAGTCTGGTACTAATTCTCTCCAGAACCTTGCCAGCTGTGTAAGCATACACAATGACCAGTGATGATGGATCTTCAGATTTATTCCCCTTAGGGGAGGAGCACCAGTTGTACTTTTCCCATCTTTCTGGGTACCTTCCCTCAAGCAAGAATAATAAAGATCCACAAAAGATGTCGAATAATGCGTGCGTCTTAAAGTCCGTAAATACGGTATTTCGCAGATAGCTTCGTGTGATTAATGCTGAAACGTTAGTTGTTTGCAGATTTATTAGAAGACGGTGGACGGCAACAATGTATGATATTGTATATTGTACTAAAGACATGAATGACGGCTGACTAATCATATCAGTTGAGCAACTTCAAGAATTGTGAATTGAAGAGAATTGAGGTATACATTTAATCATCTGGAAACGCTGCCTGCATGTCGAGTGAGAAAGGTGTTGATATTACTGTATAATGAACTTCTCGTTTTCATGTTGCGTTCGAACGTTAATTTTAGTACGAACTGATTCCTTGCAATTTCACGACAGTGTTCGTAATTATCGCAATGCCACTAAGAGGACAACGATTTCCTTTCTACTTCGTAGGATGAACCTGTCATTTTGACGGGCACGAGGTTTTTTTAGCGTAATCACAATACTATCGTTTGGATTTTAACTGCAACTTCTGTATTTTTAAAGAATCTTATTGTTGAGATGAGATTTTTATACATAAATGACAATGGATGCCTAAATCATTAGATAGCATTAATATTTAACATAAAAAAGGTTTTCATTTTTATCTTGTGAATTTCTTGAATCTCAGTAAATTTTAATTAAATAAAACCCTCCAGAAGCTTCAATGCACAAGTATAAAAGATGTTTCCAGCACATGATAACTTATTTGTTGCAGTGCATGCAATGTTCCTGTACTTGTTCGTGCCTTTATATCTTCTTATCAGGCAGGTCTGGCTATATCGGTATTCAATATCGGTACTCCCAAGAGTGCTCGGGGGAGAATTTGCTTTCTTTTTTATACGTAAACAGATAATTTTGTTACGTAAGCCAATTCTGATAATTTGAAGATATATCGGCGAGATATTTTCTCTCCCGTTACCTCCCTGTATAAAATATATTTATTGATGGCCATCCAGGACATGGAAAAATATGTGCCACAATCTACACCCAAACTTTACAGAATACAAGCACGCCATGAAAAATGAAATGTTTCGTTGACATACTTGGTCAAATCACTGTCTAATAACTGGATGGAATATGGTACGACATTTCGCGTCTTTTTCGGTCGTGCCGCTAGAGTCGCTTGATCTGCTTGATACGGTCGCGATCATGCGGCATCTTGCGGCCGGACCGAGAAAGACGCCAAAAGTCGTGCCATATTCCATCGTGAAGATATTACACTCAGATACCACGTTAGAAAAACCCAAGTGTACAATCAATTATCAGGACAAATACGTGAGCCCGTCATATTTGCTGTGCGTCCTATGTGACAATTTCTTAGTGGTTGGCTTAAAGGAAATTCGCAACATATGACATTTGCAATACCCATGGTTTGGAGGGAACCAAAGGATCACTCCACGGACTGTTATTTCTGTATTACCATAGCCCATGGAGGTTCTTTTCTCTATGGTATTATCTAAGTATTACCTAGATATTACCTAAGTTGATGGAATCACAAGCAAAACCAAGACCATTCAATATCACTATCTCCCTTCAGCCATCAGGCGAATGTATGTGGCGATTTGAAAGTAATAACATTTTTGTTAGATCTCCATCAAAGATATATTAATTTTTGCTATTTCCTATGCGATTGGGATAGCAGTCACCGCAAAAGTAATTTTGTAAAGAAGCACTGGCCTCAACGACAGGTAATACCTGAAAAAATGTAACTTCGCAAACACTTGTAAATATTTTAGACATATCTTCCTTACATATCAAACTCGAATTTAATAATAATAATAATAATAATAATAATAATAATAATAATAATAATAATAATAATAATAATATTTATTGAGTCACAAATACAATTTCAATCGTGTATGACGAGTCAGATATGGCGGAGTGAAGTTACATTTACTGTCCAGAAATCAAAACAATGGGGACCATCTCAGCATTTGCTCAAAGGATCAAGGGAAACTGGACAAAAAACCCTGATCAAGTTGATCATTGATCTTACAAAATAATAATAATAATAATAATAATAATAATAGTAACAGTAATAGTAATAATTATAATAGTAATATCAATTATAATAGTAACAATATTCCATCGTCCATGTACCATGTAACATGTCCATGTTAAAGAAAAATGTGTGAAGGCGATGGATAAAGGGGGCTAGGTTTCCTGTATTTAAGGAACAATTTCCCGAGGATCAGTGAGGCGAAAATAAAGGGTATATTTGTAGGATCACAAATAAAAGAGCTTATGATGAATGATGACTTTGACGCAATTTTGAATATTGTTGGAAAGGTTGCATGGATGTCGCTTCAAAATGTCAAACTAAACTCCTAGGTAACAACGAAGAACTAGTGTCTGAACTCCTTTAAGATTATAAAGCTTTAGGATGTAACATGGCCCTTAAAATACATCTTCTGGATTCACACAGACTTTTTTCCTGAAAATCTTGGCTTGTGAGACGAACACGCTGTGTGATTCTATCAATGAAAAAAACGTTATCAGAGAAAATGGAATCGAAATATGCTTGCTGACTTGCTGGACATTAAAAAAGGACGTTCCTCAAGCAAAATACAGTAAACAATCTTCAAAACTACATTTTGATTCAGATTATTATGAGGTAAATAAAACCAATTCCTTTAAAACAGTATGGAAGTTTTTAATAGCCTATTACGAAGAATCCTTGCCCGTTGCAAATAAATGCTTTGAAAATTTGAAATCAGAGCACTATACTCCATAATAAATAGCCATTCGATTTCGTGTAACCGACAAAAAGTTAAATTTTGTCGACCAACGTTATCGATACGACCATGAATATACGGACGTGTTCTTTGCTTTTTTTTGGGGGGGGGGGGAGGTTCGACAAATTTTAAGAGAAATGCGAGTAACACGACTTAATGGCAAGATGAGAATTTTAAGTTATTCACTTAGTATTATTAAAGTGTTTTGAATGTTCACAGCATTGGCGTTACCAAAGAGTATACCGGGCGTTACGACCTATTGTGCTTTGCTATGATGTATTTAATCTTAATATTGAAGAATCCAAGTCCAAAAGAAAATTGTATTACTGAACTTTTCTTGTTTTTCGTAATGTACCAAAACATCTTTCAGACTACTACCGTGCAATGGATAGTGTCATCTTGCAATAATTTTGTAATTACCTTTTAGTAGAACACTGAAAAACCGTTACGGTATTCAGACGTGCGAGCACTCTCAGACGTAACTAATGTGTTCAACTCTTGCAAATTTCCATCAAATATTACACAAGCCTCTCTGCTTAGCAAGCAGATGGATTTAAAACAACAGTTAATTTTGTATTGAAGGAAATGACACATCACTCAAATGTACACGTAAAATTAATATAATTTGCTTAAACTTAGTGACTTTTATTCAATGAGAGTGGTACTAATCTACTAAACGCTAAATACTTTTATAGCATTTCCCACCAAATTTTAACATGTACTTGAATCTTCATATGGTGGAAGGACAAGCTATAAGTGAGAGATTTTTAATTGCCATGTCAACAAATATGGTAATTCGTTCTGTCATTATGGGAAAATATCTTCATTTTTTTATATGGGACATATTTCATATTTTAATGGTGGGACATGCATTTTTATTAAAGATAAAATTAGTTTTGCACCCTACACCAATCACACTCACCTCATAAAAGAAAAAGACTTTGAAATATCTATCACAGACTTAACTGGAGTAAAAACATGGGTTCTATGCACGTATCGCAGCCCAACTGGAAATCTGAAAATCTTCTTAAAAAACCTACAAATGATTCAAACAAAACTTAAAGGACGCAGACAGTATAAAATTATTCTTTGCGGTGACTTCAACATAAATTGCCTCACTCAATCCAGTAACGAAAATCTATTTAAAGACTTACTAAAATCATACAATCTACAAACAACCATAAATACACCAACTAGAGTATCCAAAAATAGTAGCACTGCAATAGATCAAATAATAATAGATGCAAATAATAATAGTTTTTCTGTTGCTACATTTATTACCGGCTTCAGTGACCACACTGCCCAGATTCTAACACTTCAAATAGAAACAAAAATCACAGAACAGACAACTTACCAAAACTGAAACTATTCCCAAGGAAACATAATAAAATTCCAAAACTTACTCAGATTACAAGATTGGACTGAAGTATTTAAGACAAATGACACAAACGATAAGTTTAACTCATTCATAAATATATACTTAAGACATTTTAATGACCGTTTCCTCAAAAACTCAGAAAGATTCAAAATAATAAAAACAAAACGTGGATTACTAAAGGCATCAAAGTGTCTTGTGAAAGAAAACGCAACATGTATAAAATACTAACACTGAACAAATGTAACCCCAGCTTCATTTCATACTACAAAACATACAATTCAATCCTAAAAAAGTAATCAAACAAGCAAAATTATGACAAATGACAAGTACATTGCAAATGCACGTAACAAAACAAAAGCTATGTGGGACATTATTAAAAGACAACAGCACCAACTAACAATAACAGAAAAATATAGAGCTCACTTCAAAACCAAACTTTACAAGACCCACAAGAAATTGCTAACATATTCAATGAACACTTTTCACAAATTGGTAAAAATTAGTATCTCAACATTCCCTAAACAATAACACACACAGACAAACACTAATGTTTCACAATTGCAAATTCCATATATTTATATGAAACCACCCTCTGAAATTTTTAAAATCATTGGACAAATGGAGAATAAATTCTCAGCAGGCCTGGACAACATTCAGATTTTCTTATCAAACACAGTCCCCATATATAGTACAACCGCTGTCTCATATTTGCAATCACTCTCTAAAACAGGCATATTCCCAAATGTATTCAAAATGGCAAAAGTTAAACCATTGTTTAAAAGGGCAATAGTTATGATCCCATGAACTACAGACCTATCTCCCTGCTATCAGGATTTTCAAAAATTCTGGAAAAGCTTTTCAATGATAGACTCAAACACTTTCTCAATGCAAATAATATCCTTACAACACACAATGGTTTCAGGGGTAATAGATCCACAGGACAGCCATTTTCTCCTTTTTTAAAAGACATACTTATTGCACTAAATCAGAAGGAAATTCCCATTGGCCTTTTCCTAGATTTGTCAAAAGCTTTTGACATTATTGATCATCACATACTTCTAACAAAACTAGAAATGCTAGGATCCGAGGCATTGCAGGCCAGTGGATTAAATCATATTTATCAAACCGTAGCCAAGTAGTTACCCTCCAGCACACTAAAGATAACAAAATCTCCCCGTACTACTCCAACCCTCAGATGATAAATTGTGAGTCCCGAGATCCATCCTAGGGCCAATATTATTCCTTATATACATAAATGACATGCCTTTGGCTTTAAAAATAACAAAACAATTTTGTTTGCAGATGACACAAACATAATCATAAAGCAAAAACGCAACAATTATTAGAAAAGAAACTCAAGAAACATTGCATGCATTAGTAAAATGGTTTCAAGACAACAAACTTATCATAAACACCAGCAAAACAGTCTCTCAAATTTCATGAATCGATCCAAAGAAAAACTCTCCAACATTTGCTCATAAATAATAATCTTGTAAAAATATCACAGGAAACTACCTTACTTGGTCTAACAATCCAAGAAAACCTAAAATGGAATGCTCACATTTCAAATCTTAATAAGAAGCTCACCAAATCTTGTTATGCCCTATACACCCTCAGGTCAAGCTCCAACATTGAGACTCTTAGGACAATGTATTATGCAAATGTGCACTCACACTTGAAATATGGATTAATATTTTGGGAAATGCCCTGAAAGCACTCATACATTTATTATCCAAAAGAATACTGAACAATGACCAGCACTCATAAGCTGGAGTCTTGCAAACCCTTGTTCAAAAATTAGAGTTCTTCCACTACCGTGCATGGACATATTTGAAATAGTTGTCGTCACAATGAAGATTCTCATGGAAAACAAAGACACTTTCACTCGAAATTCTGATGTAAAAACTATAACACTCGACAAAAGGATAACCTACATGTTCCCCAATCTGAAACTACACTTTATCAAAAAAGTACCGCAATAGAGGGCATTACACTTTACAACAAATTGAGCCATGATATTAAAGATATTAATACAATACATAGATTTAAAAGTAAATTGAAAGCTTTCCTGCTTAACAACATGTTCTACAGTGTGAAGGAATACACAAATCACATCACTACCTCCCTTAAAAAACAAAAATAAAAATTCTAATCCCATTGATTCTCTGTTTCATGTTGACTGTTCAAGTTGAAGCAGAAAAAAGAACTGGCATATCCCATCCTGCCTGTGTTAATTGCAGTTGGACTGATGTAGAAGGAGAATGCCAAACCCAAATTTGTTAATAATTAATATCGTTAAATCATTTCTGAATGAATAGTATTTTATTATTAGTATTGTTACTATTATAATTGATATTACTATTATAATTATTACTATTACTGTTACTATTATTATTATTATTATTATTATTATTATTATTATTATTATTATTATTATTATTATTATTATTATTAATTCGTACTAAGTTGGAACAGTTTCTGAAGCAGTTGGCAACAAAAATGAAAGGTTTTAGCGGGCGTTGTTACTCAGCAACATCTCTGACCCACATTTTCTGTGTCAATGACATTTTCTACAAAGTAGACTTGTGACCTGTAATAATGATTAGCGGGATTTAAAAGTCGATGTTATTTTCAGAGATATTTAGATAATTGTTATTAATTTTATGTTGTAGAAAGTATTGGAAATGTAATATTATATGAATGTAATAGTGATTAGCGGGATTATACGACGTTTGCAGTAACTTTATTTAGTTAATAAAGAGTTCCAAATGTATATTTGGTAAGTTCAGTTACCATTAAATTAATAATTAGTAGCTAATTGTTTTAATAGTTGTATTTAATGATTGCAAAGTACCTGCATTTAGGTGAAGTTATTTCAAGCCCATTGTATTGACTAAAATATATTTTGTTCGCTATTTCTTTATATTGTTACTCAATGTAAACAGTTACATCCAAATTTAAAGTTTTTAGGGTGATATTGGAGAAGAGGAATCAGTATGCTCATTATGCTGAGAAAATAATTTTGGGTTATTGGAAAAAAGATTAAAAAATGTTCCTTGAGTACTACCAGAATTATTAATTAACCTACAAGACAGTGAGGAGGAAGATGAAATACAAGAAATGGATAGTCCCTCATAGCGATTCAGCTTTGTGACATTCAGTTTTAACACACACTTTTGGTTATTATATATTGAAGTTGAACTTAATCAATTTTCATATCTAAGGTCATGTTTTATTTGTTTAAATTTAATCTTTCATATGATATTGTATTTCAGAAATATGTTTTATAATCTTCATTTATATTTTTATTGCTGTGGGCACATGGCCAGAAAAAAAGAATATAAAAGCATTATCATCACTCGGTGATGAGTATGACATGCATTATAATTGTCATTATGATTGTGATCATTATCATCATCATCATCAATTACACCAGCTTTTTCTGGTTTAGGTTGGAGCACATCTTATATAATTTAAACAATGTTTTCTTATTACTATTGTGTCTATAATGTGTATATATTATTGACTGAATAAATTGAATAAAAGTAGTGAATATCTTTTCTTATTCATTTCTTAAGATTTCAGGCTTCAAAGAAATTATTTTATTTTTTAAAGGTGGTTGCAGTTTTTCTAATGCACATGAAACGATTGAATTTGCAATTAATTTAATTATTTTATCCATATTAATGTGTTACATAAATCATTTTTTTATTAAAAATAATTATTATGATTCGTTGCAAGACAATTTGGGGTTTGCATTACAGCGATACCAGATTTGATACAGTTGACTATTACTGATAAATTACAGATGAAGGTTATTCAAAACTATAATACTTTCCAATCTTCCTATATTTAAAGTAATCGTAAACTGTTTATCAGCGGTAACTTTTAAATAGAAATTTAGATAAATTTAAAGTTTTTATGGTATGTATTTCTTAAGTTGATACTTCACACAGGATTGATTGGATACTAAAATGGAATTATTTTTGCATTTATAGTTCTTAAGGGCATTTAAAAAAATTCTTGCAACCAATGATAGTACCTAAAAATGAAAAATATTCAGTTTTACTAAATGTTGTACTATTAAATGTAAAATCGAAAAACATCAAACCTGGATTCACTGTAATGTAAATTACCCCAGTAGGTCTTCCAATTATTCATAATACATCAAAGGTTTTGAGGATTTTTTACTACAAAATAATTATATGTTATGTGTTAATATCTATATTTTTTACGAATTGATTACTTATGAAGAATAATGTATTATTCCCTAAGCTCCAAATGTAAGAAAATGAAAAAAGTGAAAAAATTAATTATCAATCTGCCAGTGCAATTCATTCCGAGTATCTGCCCCCTTTGAATATTGTGAGTTGGGTTGAAACCCTTCGGTTCTGAAATTGGTGGTACTGGTAGATAGCCATCAACACCACCATCTTGAGCATTTTTAGTGTGGCCTGTTAGGCTTCCCCAACAGTACATTCTGCAGAACAAAAGAATATATACATCATAATTGCCCATCTACATCAACATAAACTACTAAACTTTGCGTATTCTGTTCCTTGTTTGAAACACCAAAATTATTGTTTGGCATAAGGGCAACCCAGCTCAGCCGTCAAGTTCATAAGACTTTTTCCTCCCCTTGTCTTTTCTCTCTTCTTGTTGTTTTTCATTTTAGTCTCCTTACACTATAAAATTAACTTGAATTTGCAATTAACTTGCTTGCATTTTCTTTACCAATTACGTAAATATTTTCTGTATAATTAGTACCAAATTTCAATTTAATTTTAATTTGTTATTGTATTTAGTTTTTAGAAATACCTGTATTGTACTACATGGTATGATTATGTATTTATCCTGACTTGTAATTCATGCTTATTCTTTATGTGACAAATATATTATTATTATAATATGTTTTGGCATAAGAGTCCCATGAAAAATACTTCATATTTTTGCATGATGTGCAATGTTTTTGTTGGCAATTAATATTTCTATCATTCTTAAAATAAATTTGGGTTAAGAGGAAGAATTGTTAAGATCCAGCATTGTAGGCTTTTACAGTCGGAGTCAATATAAGAGACGTTTTCCGGGCTGAAAGGCTGTGATCCAGTTGGAATTGAAGGGTCAAACATTTCGTCAACAGCTATGGTGAACATCTTCAGTGGCGGCAGGGTCGCAGGTACAGTATCCATACGGCATGCTGGATACTGTACCACCGCAGCGGCTGGCTGTCAACTGGCTGAAGATGTCCTCTGTAGTCGTGTGAGAAATGTTTGGCCCTTCAATGCCCACTAGACCATGGCATAACAGCCTGGAAAATTTCTCTTATGTTAAGCAATAATTTAGTAATTAGTAAATTAAGTTCATTAATCATTTTGTTTGACTTAGAATCATTTCCTCAAGTTTTGTGAATATTCAATTTTGTGTTATTTTGAACTTCTATAGGAGAAATAAACTTTATTATTGAAGGGACAGAATAATTTCAAGATGAGATAAAAGACTCAATTTCTGAATTGAATTTTTTTTTTTTTTGGTTGTTCTGCAATTAAATTTGATTTTGAAAATTATTGTAGGCAGATGTAGAACCGTTGTTTAATGTTGAAATAGGGGATTAAGATTTTGTTAATTTTTTAATTGTTGACCATTGTGGTCTGCTATTGGGATGTAGTTGTGCAAAATAATTGTGAAATTTGTCTCAGACATAATGGTCTGTACTGAATTTGATAGTTTAGTTTATGATAACTGGTTAATTTTTTCTTTTAATGTCAGGATGACAAGTTTGTTGAAATGTCTTAGGTTATCTCTCTCTCTCTTAAGAAATTGAGTTTGAATGTATGGTTTAATGTGTGCACTGGAATATTTATATGCATCTAGAAGCGTTTTAATGAATTTTTCTGCTTCTTCATCAATTAGTTTTGTATATGTAAGTTTTTTGGGAAGTTAAAATTTGAATTTATTTATAAATGACATTTCATTTTATAAAAATTGTGTAAAGGAATAATTAAATTTGTGATTGTGTGATTAGAGTAATAGGTTGGTTTGAAGGGACATGTATGTCTAAATTATTTTGAATTATATATTTCGGTGAATACTTTGAGGATTTGATGATTTGTATCCTTAATCTTTAATAATGAATGATTTATCTCCTCTTCCTCAAGATCGAGTTGTAACTTACCTGGTACATCAACAGAATTACAACCAGGTATCTCTAGCAATCTCAAATTTACAATCTGATGTTCCTGTTCAACCATCTATACCTCAAGGTTAAAGAGACTCAAGAAAAAGAGAAGGTTCTTCTTTACTTCATCAATAATGTAAAAGATCTACCTTCCTTTTTAATTTAAACATGACTACAATTGGAATTCCACTACACAACAAATGGGGATCACTTGGAGATCTACAAACCTTCAGGAAGATCTTCCAACAGTTTCCACTCCTCTAATAATTGTTTTGAACATTTTATAACTTAATAATAAACTCAAGATTTAAAAACACAGTGTTCAAAATTATTTTACAACTAAAACTATTCAGAATAAAGTAAAAGTTATCTTGAAGAGATTTGAAGATTTTAGGAAATATTCCATTTTTAAGTGAAATTTTAATGTTTTTCTGTAAATGTTTGTAAATTTTATTGATGTAGGTAGATGTTACTGATTCTTATTATTACTTTATCGTGTA
This sequence comes from Teleogryllus oceanicus, assembly GCA_964035755.1. NCBI lineage: Eukaryota > Metazoa > Arthropoda > Insecta > Orthoptera > Gryllidae > Teleogryllus > Teleogryllus oceanicus. Next base: position 34,724,003 of record CAXIVR010000011.1, on the reverse strand, counting down.
TGTACGTATATACCACCGCAGATCCAGGTGGGCATGCCTCCCACCTCATAAAGTCCTAGTTATTGTTTGAGAAAATTGATTTAAATATTAATTTTGTGATCTAGTTGTTAATTAAATGATCGCTGATCCGTCCCTGGTATGTAATATACATCGAAAGTTATGTAATGCTGGCAAAAGCTGTGATTTTTCAACATAAAAGTCATTGTAGGGCCCTGACACAGAAAAAAATAGATATATCCGTTTTAATATGTAGTAAATTATTCCCTCTAACACGTTGTGTGGTCAGATTTTAGAAATTGTGGATCCTTGATACGGAATTTTTCCAAAATGTCAATCCACCCGTCTGCCCGTCCGTCTGTGAACACCACTAGAACCTAAACCATGTGTACGATTTCTTCCAAAAGGGATATTCCCTGGTTGCTCTGGCTCCACTCAAAGCTTTGCAATTTTGAAAGACATTCTTTAAAATTTTGGAGTACTTTACATGACATTCCAGGGACATTTTCAAAATGTTCGAGGTGTATACGCTACGTGAAGACGTGGTAGAATCTGTTTGCGCGCTTGTTAGTAATCCCAGGGTGGGAAGTGCGCGTCGCGACAGATCATTTCAACTTTAGGTGTGAAAATTATCATTGACACCGTGTGTGGTGACCTTTAACCTTAATTTTCAAGAAACGTTGGCGATCGCCGTCGTGAAACACTTCGATGAGAATATTCCATGCTGTAGTGATTGTTTACTGGTCGTAGATATTGCCAGTTCGAACGAGGCTGCTGAACTACAGTCCCGGACAACAATTTGTGACTAATTTTGTACCGATGGGAAAGTTGTATGGTGCAAGTGTGTATCACTTGCGCCTCTCCAAATTTCCGAAATTTAGAACGTTTGGAATGTTTTTAAAATTTGTATAGGAATTTTTTTATAAAAGAAAATTCGTATTATGTAAATGTGTTTAATCATAAACACATTATATTAAGTATTTTAATATTACATATTATATCCGATTTTACGTATTTATTACATATTCTTACTGTTTTCATTACAAATTTATGCACATATTTTGATGTTTCATTCTACAAATTTTTCCTATCTCTAGTCATAAATGCCATTTTGCTCTTTTCTTTTGTTTTTTTAAAAATTACAATTTTTTTTTTTTTACTTGCCTCTCACGTAGTTAATCTTTACATCAGTGACAATTTGTTTACATTATTGCATTTTACAAGTGCTTTAAACAATGTCCTATAAAGTTTCCAAAAAAACTTATTTATTTATTTAGTCAAAACTGTATGTGACGTATGGGGAGAAAATCATCTGCAGCTTTCTGAGTCTCAGAATCCCTTCCAACAATTTAACTATTAATAGTTGAAAGATGAAAATCATAGTAATAATAATAATAAATTTAAAAAAGTGAGGGATTAACATTTCAAAAACTAGATATTTTCGTTGCAAAATTACAGAAAACTTATTTTTAACAGTAAAGGAACAAACAGATTTGATTTTTCTATATTGTTAACAAAATAGAAACTCATCCTAAGCTCTACTACCACTACAGGCAAAGGAAGTTCAACAAAACGTCGATAGTGAAGCTACATTTACGCTCCAGAAGCAAAGCAAGGCCATCTCAGCATTTGCTCAATGGATCAGGGAAACTGGACAAAACCCGACGAGATGGGGGTCATTGACCCGGAAGTACATTATTTGTTTTATTCAATTCAAACTCAAAGTTTTTTGTGAAAACTAGCTCAAAATTCCACATTTTCAGAATTGCTTAAACACCATTTTCACAAAAAGGGCCTCCAAACTTTTTGTAAGAGTGCTAATTGAACTGTTTAAGATTACATAAAATTCATTTTGATGTGTTCTTTTGTTTTTTCAAAAAATACACAATGGATTTTTTTAAAAAAATTCTTATAATGTTTTAAATAAGTTTTCTAACACAAAAATTCCATTTCGCATTTACACCAGAGCTTAAACATCTCTTTCTTATAAACATCTCCAAATTTTTAAACGAAAATTTCCTTATAGGACAAGGTTTTACTCAAAGTAAATTAGAAAACTTTAATATAAGAGAGTCTGTGTCATGCTGTAAAACCAATAGTTTTGAATACTGTTATGTGAATCAGTTTCTTGGTAAATTTTTCGGCTGGATAATTTAGAGTTCCACTGGTATCAGGAGTTTCCACTAAGTTCATTGTATTAATTTTGATAATGTACATTTTTCCTTACTATCTTCTGTTTCCTTTTAAGAACATTATTGGTTGTATGTCACTATTTGCTCAAATATTTTTCTAGCAAATCTTTTTTGTCTTGTAACAAATAACATGTCTACTGAATTTATTGTGAACATGACATTAGATTCTGCACCAAGTTTTCTTTGTTGCAGTGTGTAACAGAATATTTTTCATTTTCTAAAAATGTATTTATTAATGTATAAATTAATCTATATTGTGAAATTGCATCTAGAAATTGTCCCTCAATTGTCAGCCTGATTGGATATGCTATCAATACATGTCAAATTTACAAGTAGTACATAATTCATAGGATCAGCCAAATTTCTGGAGGCTTATTTTTAATTAAATTTTTTATGAAATCTAATTTAGATTAGTTAATTTTTTTATTCAATTTATTTTATATACGTGGTAGCATGCTTATTTCCGTTTTCCCTAGTTTTTTCTCGATCACTTAAGGTAAATGCCAGGATGAAATGTGTTTGTAAGCTTGTGGACTATTGATGTTCAAGAAATTTTAATGACTGCTTCTTGCAATTTGTCGTTAAAATCATGCCTAGCCATGACTTTTGTTTCTCCTATACTGAACCTTCAAATTAAGTGAATTCATACATCCACTTTACTCATTTTCACTAAATTTCAAACATTTGTCCTTTCAATATTCAATGGCTGTGTTTTGATCATAGTTGTGTATTGATGTTATATGTATAAAATCAGTATGATATGGATATATCTACTTCAATAAAGAATAATTTTATTTTTACTACATCGTGTATTGCTTGAAAATTAAAATTATTTTGAGACCTGCATTTCATTTCATTTTATTTGTAAATCCTCTATTAAAGCATATATATTAGTTTTATTACAAAAAAAATTTTTTTTTTTATTTTCATATGTAAATATTAAATTAATATCCCTGTGTTTTATATAACAAAACAACAAATAAAAGTGTTTTCAGCAAATCTGTATATTTGAAGAACACTACATACATTTAAACATACCACAAGGGTATCCCCAATGCACTTTCATGTTTCATTTCAATAACATTAGTGATACAGAAACATTGCTATGTTGAAACTGTTATGGGAGGACCTTTTGAGGAAACACCTGTACACATCTTGTTTTTGTGATCTTTCAGTATTCTTCTCAGTTGCTTTGATAAAGCATCAAATTTTCTTTTGTTGTCGAACTGGCATGTATCTTTGATGATTTTATGGATGCAGTGCCCTTGTGCCAGATTTTGTCTTATTTTTCCAATTTTCAATGACCTGTTTCCTATAGAGATTGCATCCGAAGTCACATTTTGTATTTCTGTAAATCAGATAAGAGTTGCATTATGCCTTAAATATTATAGGAGTATAGCCCCAGAACAAGCGAATTCTAGGAGTTATAGAAACTCTACCTAAATATAACAAGGACTACTGTGTAGTAGCAGGAGAATTAAATATGAGAGTTGACTATGTGCCCATACTGAATATAACAGATTGTTTTGGAAAAACATGTATTAATAATAATGGTGAGAAATTAAGAGAATGTATCTCTTTAAACTGTTTAAAATAAGAAACATCTTTAGAAAAAAATGATGTCCTAAATATACTGGGCAGCAAGAGGTTGTAGATCCCTAATTGACATCATTTTTATTACAAACCATGTAGAGTAATGAAAACATACGTGTATAGAGGATGCCATCTACATATGGATCATTTCCTACAAGTTGGATACAGACCTGAGCTGGATGGAAGAGGAGAGTAAAGAAGAAAGAGAAAGATCAAAATGAAGAGGAAATGTACATTATCTATCTTTTTCAAGAAGATGTAAAGAATCTTATATCAACAACGACTAACCCAGAAACTTTAATAAATACCCATAGAAATATTCATAAATAGTGGATGGAGTAATATTTGAGAATACCATAAAAGAAACAGCCTATGAAGTGCTGGGTGTAAGGAAAAGAAATTATTGCAAGAGAGATCTAAAAATATGGAACAATGAGATACAAGAAGCAATATGGCTAAAACTAAAATCTTACAGTCAATTTTTACAAAAGAAATCATAGGAGACAAAGAAACAATATCAAATCACCAGAAACAGAACAAAAACAATCATCAAGAGGTGCACATAAATTCTGCGATAACTTTACTAACAGAATGACATCCATAGGAAAAAACATCTTAACAGAATTGAGATAAATGTAGCACAATTAAATATAGGAAAATTGGATCAATCCCTAAAAACAATTATGGTGCAACCCTGAAGCAAAAGATACTTTAGATGCAAAACCTGAGGAGATAACAGTGAATCCCATAGAATTTAAGAAATTAGAACAAGCTGTGAAAAAAAATGAAAAGGAGAAAAGCAACAGGATCAGATGAGATAGAAATGAATTACTAAAATATGGAAGACTATTTCTACACTTTAGATTACTTTGTGTGATTAAATGTGTTGGAAAACATGCTAGATCCCAGAAGACAGCCAAAGCTGTCTCTATTTTTGAGAAAGGATAATGATATGACATCCAAAACTAGGATGGATTACTTTAGTCAATGCAGCATATAAATTGTACAGTGGAATAATAAATTAAAGACTCCAAAATATCTCAGAATGCATACTATTAGAAGGATAAGCAGGTTTCTGCAAAGGAAGATCCTGCACTAACAATGTTTTCTTTTTAAAATACAAAAACAAAGAGAATATAACTTGGAAACACTCCTAGCTTTCACAGACTTTGAAAAGGCCTTCGGCAAAAAAAAACAGAAATGTTATGGAAAATAATGGAACAAAGTGGCTATTCAAGGCACTTGATTAGTGTGATTTGAAGTCTATATACAAATACAATAGATAGAATGAATTAACACTAGAAATTCAAATAAACCAAAGAATGTGGCCTTTCTCCCACCCTATTCAATATACATGTAGATAACACGACTACAGAGATTTTTCTACTCAAGAAAAACAAGTGTATCAACCCTAACTCTTATGTGCTGATTTCAGATCTGAAATTCATTTTTTTTCTATCACATCACAATTTTAAGACAATATATTTTTTATTTGTTTATTTGCATTGACAAATGATAATGAGATAAAATATTAAAGATATTGTCTTTTTGATGATTTTGTTAGACAGTTGTTTTAACAGTTTTCAGTGAGAACTCTTTCTTCCCATTGTTGATTTTTCACTGTAGCGTGTGCATTTATGTGATTTCAAGAAATAACATTTCTAGAAGTGACATTTTGAATGCCTCTATGTCCCTTGTAAAATTGAATTGTATGTAAAAAGTAAATTAACTAATTTACATCTTATTCTAAAGATTTAACACACCTATATGCATTAAGAAAAAATGACTAAATGAAATTTGAAGCTTATTGCTTTTGATTTTCTTTTGTCCATTTGGAGACGTTGGGGTAAACAACATGAAGCACAAGACTAGTTGCCATCAAATGTGGATTCATGAAAACCCTTGTAAAAGAATTAAAATGATGCCTTTTTTTTTAGATTTTTAAAAGAAGTTTGGGAGAATGAAAAGATGAAAAATTAAAGGTAGGAATTTTTTGGGAGCCAGAAATATGACAGTTGATATGTCACAACATACAGAACAAAACTTAATCCTTTAGAACTTAAAAGCTTGGACATATTTGTACTTGTGACAACCAACTTTTTGAGAAACTATCGAGCAGATTAGATATTATGCAGAACTAGTACATAACATTATTAGACTATATCAGAATATAGGTCGTCACATGTCTTTAAAATTAGATTTTCTACATTCACATCTTGCATTTTTTCCGTCAAATCTCCACACTGTCAGTGGTGAGCATGGTGTGAGGTTCCACCAGGATATATAAACACTGGAAATCTGATACTAAGGACATTAAGGTGCTAGCATGATATATTTCTGCTGTTTCTTCAAAGATAACTGCAAGACAATACAAACAAAAAATCAAATATCTCAAGAGGTTTCAAAAGAGTTTAAGTGCTGTATATATTGTACATAAATGGATGATCATTTTTAAAGCTTTGAAAATATAAATTAACATAAAAATTTGTAAAAAAATCAACCAAGTTTAATTTATTTTTGGCCTTACTCTACTGGGATAGTACACTGAATAAGAATTAGACTCCCTTTCACAAACCTATAATTAAAAAGTGTGACATGGTAGAATAAATTTAACTTCAGATATAGAATCAGAGCATTGATTTCAGTTATCAGTGAATTTCCTCAGTAACAGGCAAAAAGTTTTCTATAGACCAGTGCAATCCACTCTTGAGAATGGAAAAATGAAATATGTTCTGGTCTACATTTAGAAGCTCAAACCAATATTAATTAAATTCTATATGCAGATGACCAGGTCATCATACAAAAATACCAAGAACTAACTACAAATAGCTGTTTACAGATTAAATAATCTAGGTCTGAAATATAACATGAAAATATGGTCAAACCTGTATAAAGCGTAATTGTATGAGTCCAACATTTTCTTCCAGCTTATTCAGGTTTGTAGTAAAACTGTCAATTCAGAAAATGCAATCATTCCACGATGGAATAGGTTGTATGAGAAGTTTTCTCACTACATTTCAAAGAAATGAAGACATCCCAGGAGAGAAAGAAAATGACACAAAATGCAACACAAAATCTAATGAAACAAAGAACTCCACAAAAGGAAAAGAAATATTTTCTTCAATATTTGTAGGAACAGATGAATTCATCTGCTGATTTAGGCTTTGGTTATTCACCTAAGTCCTAGTGGCAGCCACCTCGAGCACTCATGCTTGTTTCAGCCACTCATACTTGAGTTTTCCCAACTATAAATTTTGCTATCCCAACCTTGACAGAAGTGTTGCTTTGTTTGTGTCTTTAAGTCTGATTTTCTCACCAAGAGTTTTGATTTTCAGTTTGCGCCTGACATCATAAACACTTCATTAACACTATACCTACAATGTTGAACTGAACAACAGTGAATGTTTAAAACCAATGAACCCAAAGCATGCATTACAAGAACTGTGGAAGGATCACTCTTCCGTTCTCTCTTCACACGAGCTTGTGAATGTCTGCGGTATTACAAATGAACAGTGGCTTTTGCACAAGTAGCGGTAAATTACGACATTCGGACAAGGGTAGCTGAGAAAGCGAATGGATGAGCAGAGCTGTGAGTGTCTTTTGGTACAATGTCGCCACACTTACAAGTGAATGTTTAATTTTAAAACATTCTTTTTTAACGTCTTATCCAGAATTTTAATACCTTTGTACTAAAAATTTCTTTCTGCTTCCGCATTAGGCAGGTTTCACCCTTATTCAGTGTACTTTGAATAATAGCTGCCTAGAATAAGTTTCTCATTTTAATTATCTAGGATACAATAAATCCTATGAAGAAGAACTAGAGGTGCTACAGAATGGCACAGACTTTCTCGTACCAAATTTTTCTAATTTCCTTGGTGGGGCCTGGTTTTAAGGTCTTGCAAAATTCTCTGGCCAGCTGCCATCTATCGTCACCCAAAGTACATTTTTTTGACAAGTTTCTCAACTTCTTGCTTTCCTAGTAGTTCAACCGAATTATTTCTTCAAGAATATTAAAGAAGAGTAAAAACTCATCCTAAATAGAAGTTTTCATTGAGAAATTCATAGCCATTTTTGAGAAAATGGTGATTAAGCTTTACTGTAAATGCGAAATTTGAAGCTCTTTTTCTCGGAAATCTATTGAGTTTTAAAAAGTTTAATTGAAGAAAATCCAAAATATCTTTACATCATATTAAACAGTGCAATTAACACTATCCATTAGAAAAAATTGAAGAAAAAATTTTGAGCCAGTTTTGAAAAAATAGAGTTTATGTGGTTCTAAAAATGTGGAATTCTCTTTTTACAGTATACTCTTGAGTTTTTGAGCAACTTTATTTGACATTAATTAAAGCAAATGTATTCATAAATTGTATCACATGAAGAAATTGCCCCTAACTTAAATATTATCGACGTGAGAGACTGGTCAAAAAAATTACATTTTTGTAAAAACAAAAGAATAGAGCAATATAGCATTTATGTCATCGGATAAGGTGCATTTGGTACTAACTCTTCCAAAAATTTAAAGAAAATATTTGGAGCTGTTTTTGAGAAACTCTTGTTTTTGTATATTTTACACTATTGCACGGAAACTACTAAGATAATTGAAAAAAGTGTACATGACCCTTATGATACAACTATAATAATGGACAAAAAATTTCGTTTGAAGCAAAAATTCTATCTTCAATTTTATAGTTGTAGGAAGACGCCGAAAAATATTCAAACTTGCAATTTTCGAAACTTCTAGAGTTAACCGTGGCAATCGGACCTATGCCATCTTTATAAGCGTATTTTATTCTTTTCTACTCAGAACTTAAAAAAAAAAATTGGAGCTGTTTTTGAGAAAATTTTGAAAATTTCCAGGGGATTTCATATAAAGTACCCCCAAATATTAAAGAATGTTTTTTCAAAATATCAATTCTTCAACTAGAGCTAGATCGACAGGGCTTTCTTCAATTTGGAAAAGATTGTTGACGTGGTTTAGGCGCTAGCTGTGTTCACAGACGAATGGACGGACGGATGGGCAGACAGACAAACAGACGGACGGATGTTTTTAAAAATATAAACAATGCTTTATCAGTATCGGGACCCCAATACGTGTATTTCCATTAAAATCTCAAAATCGATTTTCTACAGCATTACATGACTTTCTCTATACTATGTAAATTACTCCGTATATACGTATGTATATGAGAAAGTAAAAAGATGTAATAAATAAGATTGATCACTATAAGAGGATTTGTGGTACAATTAAATAACCCTTAAAGCCAACGTAATGTGAGAATTCTCGCAAGTTTTATAAGTAACCCAACCCTATTGTACGGTTCTGAATGCTGGGTGACAAAGAAAAAGGATCTACGAAATATAGAAACTGTAGAGATGAAATTCCTTAGATCCATAACAGGATACACTCAAGAAGATAGAGTATGAAATGAAGACATCAGAATAGATCTGTAAATGCAGACATAACTGAAAAACTTTTAAATACAAAAGAGAGTGGAAAGAACTCTTTACCATGTGTCTCAGGATAGACTGGCCTTGAATTACCAACCTCAAGGAAAAGTAATGTGGGAAGGCCACATAAGAGATCATGAAGCCACAACAGGCTGTTTTGTCTAATAGTGGAAAGTCAGAAGAAGAAAAAGAAGAATTTTAATATTCTAGAACCTATAATCCTAGATAGGGAGCTTAGGAAATATTTCCATCTCATTTCAGAACCCACTCAAATTAAAACACATGAAATTACTTATACAAATTTAGAATCAAATCTTTTCACATCGTGTATGATAATGATATTTAAAATAAAAAATAGGAATAACCGTCCTGACTTGGAATTAATTGAATTCTTCTTTACATATTTTTCCCCCTTTTCCTTATTTTCTTTTCTTTTTTTCTTTCATTTATTAACTTACTCCAGTCTTTTCTTCATTGGCTTTCTGATGCTCCAGTTCTAGACAATGTACTCACCAAATGGGAGATTTTAGAGTGCTTCTTCTTTATCCTACATGTGGTTATTGACATTGATTATAAATTTGTCTATATACACTTTTTGGTGTTAATTTTTTGTCAATTAGCTGGTGAGTTTCTCTGTCCTTTTCCATATTTGCATTTAATACATAAACTTTTTTTTTTACTTTATTTCACTTTTATGCAGTTTTTATTGTATTATTGTAATACAATAGAGTTTTTAATTTTGTTTTTCTTTCATGTTTGAATCATTCTTTTTCAATATACAATCTGAAAATGTGAATGAATAATTTCATGAAACATTGTTTTAACTATGCCAATTCAATTCAATGAATAAAGAATGTTTTTTCCAATCAATTTTGAATTGTTTTTAATTTGTTGTCGGTAAAAATTGAAAGGATACTTCAACATATGCTTTTACATTATTTTATTAGTAATTTTATCAAATCCAGATGCTTTATGAATGATATCTTATAATTCTTCGGAAGAAATAAATTTTATTGTGAAAGGATCAGTGTAATTAAGGGATGAAATAAATGATTCTACAGAATAATTAAAATTATTGTTTATTATACTTAGAGTAACGGGGTCTTGAAAATGATCAGCAAATAAATTTGCTTTTTGTTCATGAGTAATGCAGAATGTAATCATGATTTAGGATAGGAATTGGAGAAAAATATTTTGTCAATTTTTTAATAGTAGATCATTGTAGCCTATAGTAGGGTGTATTTGCTCTATATAGTTTTGAAAGTTTTCAAATTTATATTTGTGAATTTTCATTTTAATTGTACAAGATAATTTATTAATTTTCCTTTTAAAGTCAAGACGAGTTTGTTGCCAGAATCATCTAAGATTATATTTTGATTTGATAAGATATAATGTATTTGAATGGAGAGATTGAGAGCATATATAAGGTTTAAATGAGGAGAAGATTGAAGAAATGCTGTTTGCATAATATTTGTAAATTTATTTAATTCAGTATCAATTTTATCAGTAGAAATTATGATATTTGGAAGTTGAAAATGAAGTGAAAAATTAACGGTAATAATCCCAGTTTGTATATTTATTATAAATAGAATAAGATTCATTCAATAAGAAATTTAAACTAATATTAACTGGAAGATGATCTCAATAAAATTCAGGAAATGGTGATTGATAAAACTGAAAAAAAAAAAAATTTTTTTTTTGTTTTTAGCTAAAATTTCAGGAATATATTATTATGACTAGGGCTGGTTCAAATGGGGGCACAAATATCTACATTATTATTCGTGATACATAGTTGTAATCTGGAGGATTTGTTTTTGACAAACCCAAGAAATTTTTTAAACACCCATAACAATAGTATGAATTTTAAAATGTATTATAAAATTTGAGTAGAAAATGTTTTATTAGGTTTGTCACCAAATATTTAAATAATTAGTGTTATTTATTATTAATTTTATAGCATTACATTCTAATATGTCTGAAGAAGGAAAAAATGTTTTTGGTAAAATACATGAATTCTATTTGTAATTGCCACCCACCAGAACCTTGATTGGAAATTCTATAATTTCTGTATATTTTATAATACTTTAATCAAAAAAATTTACGAAGAATTAGATGAGTCTCTCAAACACAAGCTTTATCAGTATTATGTGAATGAGAAGTGTTGAAAAATATTTGTTTGACTTTTAATACCATTGGAGTTCCAATTTAGAAGACTTATAAAATTTAGATTTGTAAACAAAAAAATATTCATTGAGAAATGAGAGAAGAAAATTTTGTAGCAAAGACAATTTCTGGAATAATTGAAGAAAACATTTTTTGAATTATAGTTGAAATTAGTGTTGAAAAATTTGCGTTTGGAGTATTTCATTTTAATATATGAGAATAAGAATTTTATTATTATTAGAAGTTTGATGTTGAGAGAGAGTTTCACGGGAAGATTGTTTTTGAGAACTGAGATTAGAATAATTATTTATGACATCAGGAAGATTAGGGAAATTGTGAGATTTTAAATTTGGAGAAAAATTATATGTAAGTTTTTGTGTTAAGAAAATTTTGTAAATTGAGAGTTGATTGAATTTTTCAGTTCTTTGTAAACTTTGCATCCTCAATAATTACACAGACCTGCAATGAAAAAACTTTTTTGAAAATTTCAACTGTCCCTCATGTATTTTTGTACGCTGAAATCGAAAATGTAACTAGAAATACTCCATCACGCACAGTTTTTTCACAAATTGATGTTAATTGTGGGAATGAGTATGCTTCAATACCTGTGGGGCATTCAGTTCACGTGAAAGAAACTTACGAAAATCTTGAACTGATCCTTACTAAAGTATAGTACGACAACCAAGGCTGGGTGATAAGTGAAGACCTGAAGATTATGTGCATGCTTCTGAAGACAGTCTGAATATAAATGATTTCTTCTTTCATTTGTGAATGGGACAATGGGAGAGTTCACCACTAGGGCGAATCACAATGGCCCCCAAGAACTTCTTAGGAATTAGGAACATTTTTAGGAAAGGGCATGTTGATACAAAGAAAATACAACTACTATCTTTGCATATAAAATTAGGACTCATGAAACAGTTCACTAAAGCTTTGGCAAAAAATGTAAGGTGCTTTAAATATCTCTGTGATAAGTTCTCACACCTCTCAGAAGCCATGATAAAGGAAGGGATTTTTGATGTACCAGACATAAACAGACTTATGTTAGATTCATTTACCACCACAATCACAAATATTGAAAAAAGACCTTGGATTTCTGTTGAAAGAGAAGTTCAAAACTTCCTAGGAAACAAGAAAGTCCTGGATTTTGCAATCATTTTTTTAAATATGGTGAAGAACTTGAAAGATTTATGATGTTAGATGAGCTTGAAGGTTCATTTTTCTGGTTGTACATTTGTATTTCTTTCCTGAAAATCATGGTGTTAGAAGCAAGGAGAACATTTCCACCAAGATATTAAGGAGAATGAAAAGAGATATCAGGAACAATAGAATATAATCATGATGGGTGTCTACTGTTGGGTGCTCTACCAAAACAAGCTATGGAGCATACTTACGGGGAAGAGCAATATGCACAGCTTCACATGGAAAAGGAAAAGGAATTTCAAGACATTTAAATACTTTTATAAATAAAATTATTAAATAGTTTGTATAATAAAAATTGTGTGTAATGTTTGCCAGAAAACATGTTTTATTTTTTCAATACCCTTAATAAATATGATAATGTAACGTCGATTGGCTAAAAAGCTTCTAAGTGTGTTGTGAAAAAATGGTGCATAATGGAATAAAACTGAGCTCAGATATGAAATGAGCACCCCAAAAAGGTATATATTTTGTATAAATTTTTAAACAAGTTTTTATGACATTTAAATTTGCAAGCCTGTGTTAGCTCAATGAGGACTACGTCAATTGATGCAAGTAGGAATAGTACTTTGAGGGTGATTGCAAAGTGAATGGTAATGGTGATTTTTTGTACATATGATGCCTCGAGGAGATAAACAACAGTTAGCTTGAGTATAATTTTATCTCTGGCATCTTTTACAATGAATTGGAGAATTAGTACAATTTTTTGGTTGAACTTAAATGTAACTTACACGTTTTGAGATATTAGGTGTATAATATGCAATGCCTATAAATGTCTGAGTAATATGTACCAATTTGTCTAATAAAAAAATTCTTTGTGTAAATGCTTTTATCTTTCTGTACATAGGTAGCTCTTAATGTTTTGAATTGGTTATACTGGATGTTCCTAGGCAACATCGTTCGTACGGCCCAGTCAAATTACACCAAAACCTAATGATCAAAAGAAAAAATCCCTGAGTTTTGAAACTTGGCATATTTGTTAGCTGGTATCTACTATATAATACACTAAAAATCATGAAGGTGGGGCGTGTTTGAAAATGCTTTTGCAACGTTTTTTTTAATTTAATTTTTTGCATATATCTCCATAACTATCAATTATACCGAAACTCACATACTACACAAAATTAAAGCAGACAAAATTTCCTACAAAAATGATCCTATAAGGCTTTGTGGTAAAATTAACTGTTTTAGTTATTTTTTTATCAATAATAAGTAATTGCATATTTTGCGCAAAAAATTAACATTATTCATCTTTACAAATCTTATTTTGTACATCGACTTTCGAGTATCTGAGCTCATTGGGTACGAAAACTGATAATTCATAGTTTATTTGATAGGGATCGAGTACAAATATTTGGTAAAGGATTGTGTACACTGACAACATACAAATTAAATAAAAAACTACAAATGGAATAACAACGTTTATCGTCTACATTGAGGGTCAACAAAACCGGGAGTGCTTGCAATAGAACTGTGAGATCCAAGTTTGGGCAATTTTAGGTTCCTGAATTACTGCATTAGTCTGGTGTTTCAGGTATTCGTTCATTTTACTTTTCTGAGACGCCTGGCCTTCTATTTTTATCCTTTCGCTGAATCATTTCCCGTGAGCGTGTTGACACTTCTATACGCTTCTATCGCTGCGCGATGTCTGTCATATAAATGCTGAGATGGCCCCTTGTTTTGCTTCTGGACATAAATGTAACTTCATTTTCTGTGCACATCTTCTAGAATTCAGTGGGAAATACAATAATTTAAATTATCGTTTCCATGTTGTCGCGGCAGGAAGTAAGAGCCAAAATTTATTGCTTATTTATCTTTGAAAATAAATTTTATTACATGGGAGTTTTTTTGTTTTTTTTTTCTCCCTTTCAAAATTTATTGCTTATTTATCCTTGAAAATAGATTTTATTACATGGGAGTTTTTTGTTTTTTCTCTTCAAAATTCAAAATTTATTGCTTGTTTATCCTTGAAAATAGATTTTATTACATGGGAGTTTTTTGTTTTTTTTCTCCCTTTCAAAAATTCAAAATTTAAGTAGTATATGTCTTAGTGTATAAATTTGAATTTCCCGCCTTCCGCTTACTAGGAGAGAGCATTGAAGGAGAGAACTACTAGGAGAGAACATTACTAGAGAGATGCTTCTATAAGAAGCAAAACCGTTAGACCTTAGCTGCATATGTCCCGTCAAGTTCGGCGCGGACCAACCAGGAGTATAGAATGTCTTAGCGATCACGGATAAATCGACATCTGGCATTCAGGACTGAAAAAAATACTTAAATGTTTCGTTTAGGTTGTTTACATCTATTGAAGAAATAAAATTCGCAAATTATATTACACAATGTCAAGCAACAATGAAAAAGTCCTGAGATCCCCAATTGGGGATCGTGGCAGTTAATGGGTTAATTGTCGAATCTGTGTTGATATTAGCTTTATAAGAATTAGTTTTCCACGTAAAGTTCTACGATTAGTAGTAACGAATTTGACAAAATAATGATATCCGGAATGTGTTAATAGGACAGAAATTGCGTTATAAATTTACTACCTAACCGTTACTAAGGTCGAGAAAGTACATGCTATTTCAGAACTACTTGTTTCATTAATAGCTGTATTAGAGCTGTGGATGGAGAGCAATAAGGAGATCCGCTTTGCAAAAGGTGAGATAAAATATTTTATTTTGTTTATGTAAGTAATTAATAAGAAAACTAAGTTTTCTTCGTCGAAATACTTCGGGAAAAGGTTTGGTAGGTCCCCCCAAAAAACTCGAAATTTTCGGGTATTTTTTGTTTTTTGCGCAATACATTTTTAATGTTTGATCTTAGTGCAAACGTTAAGTACTGTTTATTACGTCATAAAATTCTCTACAAGTTTTCTTCATAAAATACTTTTCTTAATCTCTTAAGTAAGCTTCATCGTTTTAAAACTTCAATACATTTTCCTTTCAATTTCAAAGTTGCGCCAAATGACTAATGATCTCCCCAATGTGGTATTTTGAGGTTCTTAAGGTCATTATCAAGAAAAAGATTTCATAAATATGTTTTTTAATACCTTTGTGCACTGTTAGTACTGCAGGTTTAATATCCTTATGTTAGGAATGTTTTTAATACTTAGGTTAAACTCACTATTGAGATTTCTGATAAGGACGACAATAGGCCTATATGCTCTGCCAACTAACACGTAATACTCATGTGCAACATGATGCTTCAAGAAGAAAAAGAAATAATAATAAAATAAAACAACAACCGTCATTAGTGATAAATATATCTATGCGTTTACTTTCTCAAATATGTCCTACGAATACACGGAGAAATATACGTAGAGTAGAGAAAGTAATGTAATATTGCTGATAACAGAGATTTCAACGGAAATGCACGTTTCAAGGTTCCCTGATACCAAAAGGTGGTGTTTTTAAAACGGCCGTTCGCCAGCTCGCCAGTTTGTCCGTAAACAATCCTAGCGCCTAAATTAATTGTAGGATTTTTTACGAAATGAGTATTCCCCGACAGGTCAGACTTCATTCAAAACGCCGCGATTTTGAAAACCATCCATTAATTTTTGGAGGTACTTGCCCCTGTAACATTTAAAAATTTTCTAAAAAATAGCTCCAAATTTTTCTTTAAATTTCTGATAAGAATAGTTAATTACACTTATAAAGATGGAATAGGTCCGATTTTTACTGTTAATTCTGAATTTTCGAAAATTGCAAAAGCTTGAAATTTGTTCGGGGTTCCTACAACTACAAAGTTGAGGATAGAGATTTTTCCTTCAATTCAGCTATATTTTCTTTTCTTAAAGATGTCGCCTCATCATTAGATCAAAACGAGGCACCTATTGGATTATTTTTAGATCTTTCAAAAGCTTTTGACGTCATTGATCATGACATTTTACTTTCCAAATTACCTTCATATGGAATTCGTGGTATTGCTCTAGATTGGTTATGTTCGTACCTTAAACAACGATCTCAGAGAGTTGAAATACCTTACTGGAATGATGGAACATTACGTACGCACCTTTCCGACTCTTTGCCCGTTGCATGTGGAGTTCCTCAAGGATCGATTTTAGGCCCTACTCTGTTCCTACTTTACGTAAACGATATGCCCTCGACGATTCAAAACGGAAGAACGGTTCTCTTTGCAGATGATACGAACATCCTTTGCAATAAAAACCGTAAATAGTACAATATCAGATGTTTCAAGTTGGTTCCGAAATAACAAATTAATAGTAAACGAAAAGAAAACGGTTTTAATGCAGTTTTCCATTTCAAATAAACAATTCTGTGCTCCATTGAAAATGAACAGTGTACCATTGACTGATGTTAAGGCAACAAAATTTTTAGGTCTCTAATTCAGTCAAACCTTAAATGGAACGTCCATTTAAATGAATTGAACACAAAATTAAGTTCATTATGCTACGCGTTCAGAATTCTTGCAAATTCAGTCAGCCTTCATATTGGGCGTTGTGTACTTTTCGCGAATGTTCATTCCCGCCTGAGATATGGCATAATATTCTGGGGAAACATCTTATAGCTCCCAGACTTTTAGATTACAAAAACGAATTGTACGAATAATAACCAAATCCCACCCACGTGATTCATGTAAGCCTCTCTTCATTAATCTAGAATTCTACCATTACCGTGTCTTTTATTTACGAATCAGTGGTTTTTGTAAAAAATGACTTGCTCAAGGGCGGGAATATTTTTTCAGAAAATGCAGAAGTCTATTACTATAACACTCGACGTAGAAATCATATTCATCAGGGGACAGTATCAACAGCTCATTACAAAAAATTCACATACAATACATGTACATTATTTTACAACACTTTGCCAAATGACATTAAACGATTAAATCAATAGAAAAGTTTAAATCCCAAGTGAAATCGTTTCTGCTGCATAACTGTTTCTATACAATTAGAGACTATACTGAGCATAACAAGAAAAGTAACATTAATTTTAACAATGATACATAATGCATTATTTACCATTTGGACTGTATAAATGAGTATAAACAACCTGTAACAACTATTGTACTACAGCTTCCGGGTCAATGACCCCATCTCGATCAGGTTTTTCGTCCAGTTTCCTGATCCATTGAGCAAATGCTGAGATGGCCCCTTGTTTTGCTTCTGGACATAAATGTAACTTCATTTTCTGTGCACGTCTTCTAGAATTCAGTGGAAATACAATTATTCAAATTATCGTTTCCATGTTGTCACGGCAGGAAGTAATAAGAGCCAAAATTTATTGCTTATTTATCTTTGACAATAGATTTTATTATATGGGAGTTTTTTGTTTTTTCTCCCTTTCAAAATTCAAAATTTATTGCTTATTTATCCTTGAAAATAGATTTTATTACATGGGAGTTTTTTTGTTTTTTTTCTCCCTTTCAAAATTTCAAAATTCAAAATTTATTTCTTGTTTATCCTTGAACATAGATTTTATTGCATGGGAGTTTTTTTCCCTTTCAAAAATTCAAAATTTAAGTAGTATATGAGTAAGTGTAGAGATCACAGAATTTTGAAAATGTGCACACAATTCACTTTTCCCATAGCACGTCATACGCAGTTTTTAACTGTTTTTCTGACGTAAAATAAATAAATAAATTGAAATTTGTTCTTCAAAATAAGTTATTTTCTTAAGGTCACGCACATTTTTTGAAAATGTTAGTAGAAGTCGCGTCATATTTCAGGCAATATGCGCAATATTAAAAAATATCAAAAACAAAAATGTCTCAAAACCGGCTCCAAATTTTTGCTTTAAACATTTGGTATGGATACTGCTTAATGTGCTCTATAAGATAACATTTACAAAAATTTAATTTTTTTGGCTTGTCAGTCTTGTCGTTAACATTTACATTAGCGTCGATTGTTCACATTATTGTATTTACATGAGAGTACATGTGTTTTTCGAAAGTTTCTCGAAAACTCAACAGTTTTCTGAGAAATTTAGCTGAACATTTCGCATTTTCAGTAACGCTCAAACGCCATTTTCTCAAAAATAGCTTCAATTTTTTTTCTCGACTTTTTCAAAGGATAGTGCTAATTGCACTAAGGTGACATAAAGTTTTTTTGGGTGTATTCTTTTGATTTTTCGAAAATTACACAAAGGTACATTTTTTAAATTTCTCTCACGGCTTAAATTTGCACATTTCCAGCAATTTGTAAACACTGTTACATTCTGTGTTTTACATTACTGTTACATTATGATTTTTTTCAAAACTCAAACATTTTCTGGGAAAATCAGCTTCAAATTTTGCATTTACAGTAACACTTAAACGCCATTTTCTGAAAAACGGCTCAAACTTTTTTAACTAAAATTTATATATAAGATGACGTTTTACGCTTCTTTAATATTCTTAAAATTTCTACCATTAAAAAACAAAAATGTACAAAAAAATGTACTTTGGGCGGCGACAAATCGCACCTGGCAAGATTATGTGGCAAATCCGAACACTACGCCCAGACCAAAGAAAAGTGTAAACTAATCGAAAAAGTCTTTGCCATCTGTAGCACCATTGATTACTTTCTCGTATACGTAAGTACGTTTATACAGAGTAAATATACTTAGTATAGAAAAAGTTATGTAATGCTGCGGAAAATCGATTTCGAGATTTCAGCGGAAATACAGGTTTTGGAGACCCTTGATGCCGAAAAAGTGTCTTTTTTCAAAATGTCCATCCCTCTGCCTGTCCGTCCGTCAGTACGTCTGGGAATACCTCTACATAAAGCCTAAAACATACTCGTATGTAGCCTAAAACATATGTAGGATATCTTCCTAAATGGATACTTCCCCGTCGATCTGGTTCGACTGAAAGCTTTGCGACTTCAAAAAACATTCCTTAAATTTGGGGGTACATTAAATGAAACCCTAGGGATATTTTCAAAATTTTCTAAAAAATGTCTCCAATTTTTTCTTTATTTTTTTTAATAATAAAGGAAAATGCAATTATAAAATAACATGGGTGCGTTTTACCCTGTTAACTCTAAATTTTCAAAAATTTCAAAAGTTGGAAATTTTTTGGCTTATTCCTACTTTCCTTCACGTATTTTGTTTTTCCGTAATTAGTTCGTTGATTAAGATCATGTACATTTTTTGAAAATTTTACTAGTGTTCGCACAATATTGTGTGCAATATGTGCAATATTAAAAAATGACAAAAACGGCTCTATTTTTTGAAAATTTTGGTAGGGATAGTGCTAAATGTTCTCTATAAGATGACATAAACGCCATTTTACTCTTTTCGTTTACTTTTTCAAAAATTACAAAGATGTAATATTTTTGTCTTGTGTCTCACGTCGTTAATATTGACATTAGCAGCTATTTGTTCACATTGTTGAATTTATGAGCACATGTGCTTTAAATAATGTTGTATAAAGTTTCTCGAAATATCAACATTTTCTGTGAAAATGAGTTCAAAATTCTGCAGTTTCAGAAACGCTCAAACATCATTTTTTCAAAAATCGGCCCAAATTTTCTCATTGAACGTTTTGTACGGATAGTGATATGACTCTCTAAGGTGCCACAAATGTCATTATTAACTGAATTCTTTTGTTTTGTTCAATGTTACGCAAATATAATTGGTTTGAAATATCTCTCACGCCGTTACTATGGACATTTCCAGCGATTTGTATACATAGCTGCATTTGTGAGTGGAAGTGCTTTAAAAGACTGTTTAATTGTGCGACATTGCCCCAAGGATCTTACTCCTAGGGATTGACTTAAAAGGATTATTCCCAGATTAAACTAGTGGTGCTAAAACAGCAAGTACTATCTCGTCATTAATAATGGAAATTAAATACTTTCAAGCGAAAGTTAGTTTCAAGCAATAGATTTTGTATTCAAAATTTTAAATGAAAATATATTTCTGGCATTGATTTCGGTATATAAGGTACGCAGTGTATTCACAAATATATGGGATGAGTTTTTTAGCCTTACAATATTCTTTGTAAGCAGTATTTGAGAAAGTAAAATATTTAAAAGTTAGTAAATAATACGATACTAATAGCGCTGACAAATCAAATAGATCGAAAAGTATATAATAGTAATTATTAAACGCTATCGTTTTGTAATATTCTACAAATATATAAAAGTGTTAGTTTACATTACCGCGAGCGAAAGGCAACCGTCATTATGCCTTCTGTTATCAGTGGGGCGTAACAACAATTGGTTACAACCAACAATGACCGCTCATCTATTAGTTTTCACATTTAACACAACTAAAGGGCGGAATTTAAAGTGAAATAACATAAATACAATAAATAATAATGAAATGGAATATGAAATAAATTCTAACTTACGTAGCATCCAACTGCGTAAATTGGGAGCTGGCGACTGAAGGCTAGCAATCTTTATTTCATATTTGCTTCAAAAAGGTTTTAAATAATTTCTAAATGATTAATTTGTAAACGTATAACAAAAGCTCCAATGTAAGAAATGAACAAACGAATATGAAATAATATACACATTCTAACTTACGTAACAACTGACTGCCTCAAATACATCTAAACTTACGATCACGAAGCGTAGGATTTTCAGAGCGGGCGACTAAGTTTGACGCCCAATTATTAAAAAAATACTCATATGTTCGAAAAATTCAACATGATCTTATTTGAAGATCTGTTTTTGATGAATACATTTCATAAAGAAAGAAAATTCTAGCTTCGTAATTGAAGATGTAGAAAAACGCCGAGAGAAAGAAAGAAAGAAAGAGAGAGATTTTCAAAATTTTCTCAAACACGGCTCCAATTTTTTTCTTCCAAACTTTTTGTAGGGATGCTGCTAAATATACTCTATAAGATGATAATCGCCATGTTGATCTATTTTTTATTTTTTTAATGATAAAGATGTAATTATTTTGACTTGTCTCACGTCGTTAATATTTACATTAGCGGCAATTCCACATTATTTAATTTATAAATAAATATGCTTCAATTGGTATCTCATAAGGTTTCTCGAAAACTCAAAAGTACTTTGTGAAAAGGAACTCAGCTCTTCTTCAGAAATACTCAAGCACCATTATCTCGCAAACGACTCCAATTTTTTGTACTGATAGTGCTAAATGCACTATTTAATATTACTGCTGTGAAGAGGATGGGGCAACCCCGAAAAGCTAGCTCAGAGCAAAGACATTAGAAAACAAGGTCGAAGAAGTCTGTGCCATTCTGTTGAACCCATATTTCCTTAATTAAAGCCTTTGAACAAAATCAGATCTGCAATAAAAGTCATGTTCGCGGTATTTTTCCACAGTATGAATATTTTCGCGTAATTTTGTGTGAAACGTAAAGAAAAGGAATAGATTTAAGGAAGTTAATAGATTTAGCGTCACAATTAATTAATACACTTCTTTTACATGAAGTTTCGATGGCTGACATGGTATTCAGAAATGATCTCATTTCGATGAAATCAAAGTTTGTGTAAATTTATTCTTACTTTTCTGTATAATGTGCCGCAAATGTGACTATCAAATTTATTCAAGTTTGTTAATTTGTAAAAGTAAGAAATGACCACTGTTGCCGACTACCGATATAAACGCGGATATGCGCCACAGGCGCTTCATTTGTATTGGACTTTTTCAAGTTATAGCTTAGTTGTTAGTAGGGCAGACATTACATTATTTTAATATTACGCAACTATTAGCAATAATGTAAGGAAGTATGTTGTTGAGCACCTATTGTTGATTGTTTCTTCAGCGCACGGGGCGACTGAATAAGGCCGTTTGACCACTGGCCCCTGAGTATAGGCAACCCGTCGTAGAGGAGCGTGTGGCAAATTGCGGAATCGGACATGTATCTGTCTTTACGCTAAGTGCAATCGATAAGTACATTTTATCTTGCAAAAGGTGAGGTAGAAGACTTTTTAATATTATTTTTATTGGTATTTGTAACAAAACTAATTTTTCCTCCTCGAATTACTTCGCGAAAGGTTTTGAAGAACAGATAAGCAGGAAATTTTTCGACATTTTTTGCGTTTTGGGCAATACGTTTTTAATGTTTGATCGTACTGCAAAAATAGTTATGTACAATTATGCAGGTCATGAAATTCCCCACAAACTTTTTTGTTAAGTTATTTTCTTAATCAAATAGTAGGAGAACTACATCGTTTTAAAATTTTCCTTTTGATTCTGAAGTAGCCTCCAATGACTAATGCACTCTCTGATGTATTTTTGAGTTTCTAAAGTCATAATAAATAACCGGAATTGGTATTGTTAATGGTTATGTAAAATTATAATATGACAATTTCTGTCTTACATTTCAACTACCATTTGAAAAATTCTTAAACAAACGAAGAGTAAAAATACATATATTTTTAATTCAAATGCTTAAACGAAAAGTTTTGCCGTTGAATTCAGTGTTTTCAGTTCTACATAAATGAACCAACTCTGCAGGATGCGTATTTTAGCCGGAAATAAATATTATTAGTTTATATTAACGCGAACGAAAGACAGCCGTCAGTATCGCCTTCTGTTATCAGTGCGGCGTTACAACAATTGTGTTACAACAAGCAGCAATGAATGCTAATTTACAATATTAATGATATAAATCTTTTGTTGAATGAATTCTGTTCAAAAAATCAGTTTTAAACGATGAATCGAATTTCCTGCAGTTCTTTCCCATGAATCTTTTAGCAATTATCTGCATGGTTACCAGACATACGATTATTATCGTACATTTTTAAATTGAATCAAAATTTAAATAAATATATTTTTAAAATTTTTAAAAAAATTTTTTGTAACCAAATTTAATGCTGAACTTTATGATAGTAATTTTTTGGATCATAAATTTATATTCTGTGAAATTAATTTCAGTTAGTTCATGAAAAAGTTTAGAAAACAATAGTTTAATATTTGGAATAGATAGCTGAAGTAACAAACAATTAATTTCACCTAATTTTCCTTATTATTTGGATCATTGCTTGGAATCGCTTTCAAATCTATATTTAATTTTTTGTTTTTATTACAGAATTTCGGAAATGTACTTCACTAGCTGTGTGCGTTTTTTATTTCTTTTTTAAGATTTTTCGGATATTCGAAGAATCGTTTTTCATTTTTTGCGGCAGTAAGTCGATTTTTTTTTCGTAAATCACTACCTCTGACGCTGATTTGTCTCTGCAAATAGCTTTTATTATATGGGAGTGAATATTTTCGTAGCAATTCTTGCCAAAAACGCTTGTTGCTACATGTATTCATGATTCAACTTAATATGTAGTATATGGGATAGAGCATACACCCCAGAGCTCAAGAAAGCACGCGCATATTGTACATCTCCCAATAGTACGTCACACAGTGTTTAAATTGTTGTTGACGTTAAATAAATAAAAGAGTACTTTTATGTATACTTCCCCACTAAATTGAGATTCAGTAAGTTAACGCTTGTTTCAGAAATTCATGTTATTTAAAAGTGTAATATTTTGGTGTATGAATAAGAACAAAGCTTTTGTCGATTGTTTCATTTTAATTATTGGTGTAATTGTAGTGTTACCAAACGTTCGCTTCGTAACTATCCACAGCTGGGTGAAATTTTACCCAAAACTGGTGAATTGCATTGAATGTGAAACTGATAGCAAAACCCTCACACAATACAAACTATCCAAAAGTGCATTGATTACCCCTAGAACAATGAAGATGGTTAAAGTTGGAAAGGCAAGTAAAAATCTTAAATTGCACACGCCGAAAGTCACATTTTCTAAAAAATTCAACTGAGTCCATTAATTTTACCGACGAATATATGTAAGAATTTTTAAGTATTTTGTTTACAATTACCTATTAATTATTGTTTTAAGACATTTTAGAGCATTTCAATTCATCATAGTTCCATGTGTCTCTCACCATTTACCGCAATTTTTTTGCTAGACTCTTTCAGGATTTATCACGTTGCAGTGCAAAAACGAAACATTTTTGACAATATTATTTTCTGAGAATAATTTCACATTGTTGGGTGGTGTGTCTGGATATATGGACAAGAGTTTTGCATTCTCGAAATTGTGTTAATATACACAATCACAGCTGCTCATATCATCCACCTTTAAAGGAATTAATTTTTCGCGCTTAATGCAGTACGGTTTTACAATGGCTGAGATGTGTTAAAATGGATTGAAATCGCAGAATTATAATTTTACGCAACAGTTTCTGGCGTGAGAAAGTACGTGCTGTTGTAGCGCTACTAGTTTGCATTGTTTTGAGGTCCCTTTACTTTCTAAGCAGAGATATGAAAAAGAAAGAAATATTTGTTATGTGTAGAGTCTTAAGAAAATGAGACCGCAACTGTATGCGTAGGGACAGGAGTATTGGGATGTTTTATCCGTAGGAGTATCGCATACGCACATAAGGTATTGTGGTGGATGATATGAGCAGCTGTGAATGTGTAAGTGGACGTTCACGTTTACTTGTGCACAGGACATTTTCTCACCCAGCCGTTAAGATCTGAAACTAAAGGGGATTAAGAGATCTTTTCAATGCATTTTCACGCAGAAAACACCAATAGTGAGCATAGTTCAGTACGCGGTCAGTGGCGACCTCCTCCGCATTAGTGATGATGCAAGGAGCAGGCAGAGCAGATGCGAGACGAGACTCCGACGCGGAAGCTCGGGCGCTGAAAAATAAGTGGAAGAAGAAAAGTCGATGGCGGCGGCGGCGGCGGCTGCTGCTGCTTGGAATGTGGGGCGGTGGGGGCCGTGGGGGCGGGGGATCGGCGGGGCGGGCCGGACGGTGCTGCCGCCGCGCGCCGCCCGCCGCCGCGCCCAGAGCGCGGTGGCGTCGCGGGCGACGGCGCCCCGCGCACCGCAGCGCCCCAGTCGCCAGCTGCCCCCAGTAGCCAAGATGGCGGCCGCACCGTGCGCGAAGAGGCCGGCTGCTCCGTTCCGCGGCGTCGCGTAGCCTCCGGCGTCGCCTCCTGCTGCGCGCCGGCCCTGCGCCCGGCCCTCGCCCGCCTCGCCCGCGCCGCCCGCAGCGCCCGCCCCGGCGCCCGCCCAGCGCCCCGCGCAGCGCCCCGGCCGCCGGCCCCGGCCCCAGCCACCGCCAGCCGCAGCCCCAGGCCGCAGCCCGGCCGCAGCGCGCCGCCCGGCCGCCCGGCCGCCCCCGGCGCAGCTCCAGCCCCGGCACCAGGCGCAGCCTCCGAGCATGGGCGCGGAGCAGCGGCGCCCGCCCCAGCGCAGCCCGGCCCCCGCGCCCGCGCCCCGCCCCGCCCCCGCCCCCGCCGACCGCCCACACAGTGCGTGAGTGCCGTGCCGTGCCGTGCCGTGCCGTGCCGTGCCAGTGTCGAGTGTGCGAGTGCAGTGCCGTCGAGCCGAGCCGAGAGGCCCAACGCACGCGCGCCCATGTAAGAAGGGAGCGGAGCGCCGCTGCCGAACAGAGCCCATGCCCTGCACGGGGCCAGCATGGTAACGGCTTCTCCCTGCGGCGTACATCCACCGCATGAACTACTGGTCGCTGGTCGCCGAGTCGCTCTAGTGCCGCTGTCGCAGCCTCTGCCGCCGCCGCCGCCGCCAGCGCCCCCCCGCCCACTCGCCGCCGCTGCGCTCATCGCCATCGCCGCCGCCGCCGCCTCGTGCGCCCTCGCGGCCTCCGCTTCCGCCTCCGCCTCCGCTCCCGCGCGGGCCCCAGCCGCCCGCGCCCGCCACGCCCCGCCCGCGCCCGCGCCGGCCACCGCCGCCGCCGCCGCACCGGGACGCCGGAAGTACCCCGTCCGGCCTCGCTCCCGGACCGTCCCCGCCCTCCTCGCCTCGCCAGCGGCGCCGGCGCCAGCCCCGCCGCCCGCCGCCCGTCGCCCCGCCGCGCCCGCCCTCGCCGCCGCCGCCGCAGCCGCAGCCGCAGCTACCGCCGTCAGCCAGGAACACGTCGCTAGCCACAGCAGGAGCAGCCGCCTGCCTCCGGCGCAATGCTCCTCTCACAGCAACGACGACGACTCTTAGCTCCTCTTTCTGTTGAACTTCTCATCGCCACCATCGCGAGCGTCGCGCGCCTGCCCGGCGCCCGGCGAGGACGACGAGCGCCGCAGCGCGCGGGGACCCCTGTGACTCGGGCGCCCGTCCCGCCCCGCCGCTCCGCGCCCGGACAATGCCCTGGCCTGCCTGGCCCCGCGCGCCTCCTCGACCTCCGACGCCCGCCGGCGGCCTCGCGGCCCGCGCCCTCTCGCTCCAGCGCCCGCGCCCGCGCCGGCGCCCGCGCCCGCGCCGCCCCGCGCTCGCGCCCGCGCCCGCGCCCCGCCAGCGCCTCGCGCCCGCTCCCATCCACTCGCCCACGCTCGCGCCCGCGCCCGCGCCGCGCCCGCGCTCCCGCCCCGCGCCCCGCTCTCTCCGTGCTCCTGCTCGCTGTCTTGATGGCCCCCGCCGCCCCCGGCGTCGGCCTCGGCCGGCGGGCCCGGCGCGCGCGGCCACCACCGGCGCGGGCCGCCCGGCGCCGCCTCGGCCCGGGCCCGGCCCGGCCCGGCCCCGCCGCCGACGCAGCCGCCGACGCGGCCGCCGGCCTCGCCTTCGTCAACCCCTGGCTGTCGGCGTGCGACGTGGCGGCGCCGCTGAGCGCCCTGACCTGCGCGGCTCGTGCAACGTCAGCCGGATGCCGTCGTGGCCGGGCCCGCACCCCACCCGCCCCGCACCCGCGCCCGCACCCGCACCCCGCCCGCACCCGCCCGCGGCCTCCGCCCCGCCCCCGCCCCGCCCTCCGACGACGCCGGCGCGACGGCGTGTGAGCGCGCGTGCGCCGCCCAGTGCGACGCCAGCGACAGCGGCGGCGGCGCCCACCGCACGAACTCCAATCACAATAAGATGAACACTAACTCCACGACTACTTCTGCTCCTCCAAATACAAGTACTCAGTGCCTTTGCTTCCTGGACGAGGCGCAGGCGGCGCGCGCGTGCGAGGCGGCGGGCGGCGCGGCGCGGCTGCGCGCTGCGCCACCTGCGCCTGCGCCACTGCTGCGCCTGGCGCGCGCCCCCCGCCCCCCGCCGCGGCGGCGAGCGCTGGCGCGCTACGACTGCGAGCAGCGCTACTCGGTGCGCTTCGGCTGCGCGCACTGCCGGGTGAGCCCCGAGGCCCACACTTGCAAACGCCCCCGCGCACGATGCCTTCCTGCGGTGCGCACGTGTTCGCCGAACGGGAACAGCGCGTAAAAATTGACGCCCCACACCACGCGCTAGCTCTACTCTTTCTCTCGTTTTTCCCGCACACATCAAAGGAATTTGCGGCGTTCAGTTATCATCGCTCCGCGATCGTGGTGGCATAACCTCTCGAAGGTCCACTTCCGCGCGCAAAAAAAAAAGAAAAGAAAAGAAAAGAAATGCGCAGTGTTCGTCTTTGTGCACCGTCCCCTGATGAGAAAGAGTCGCAGCTGAAGAGAAATAATACAACAACAAAAAATTACCGCAACGCTAATTCACACTGACTGCTTAGCGACGCGACACACACACACACACACGGAGTACGGGCGTTCGACGCGCGGTACAAAATTTTCGTGTCGGCAGCTTATGTTATGCGCTAGAAATATTTTCGGCGAACAGTGCGCAACGCAAGGGTTTGCAAGTGTGGACGTGGCTTTTCTTTGCGCCCCTGTGCTCTGTTTTGCGTGTGCGTAAAATGTGTCTTGCATAAATTTAGCGTCAGCTAAAATGAGCGTTTTCGAATGTGCGACAAATACCCACTACCATTTTCATTATCATGGCTCCTGTCAGTGATCGATAAAATCCTCAATGCAGACAATTTCTCTGCGAGGTAGAACGTCCCTAAAAGCAATAAAGTATTTTTGGTTTTTAGTAGTGCATCATGAAGTACACAGCTTACTAGCACACGCATGAAACCAAAAAGCGAGTACCTATCAAATGACACGGTACAGCAGTCACACTCAGTTACCCAACCTTTTTTTTACAGTTATATGTCTTTCTAAACTACAATAATTAAACTTACATTTCAATCTAGCTTTGCTAGGAAGAAGAAGATTACTGGAAGCAGTCTTTTTCTGCTGAGCGACAACTCTAACAAACGGTATCTTAGCCTCAGAATCTAATACGTTCCAATATTACGAAAACATGTGATTATTAATAATATTTAAAAGGTCTTCCTGTTTTGCCTATGGAAATAATAATGTTAACCGCTCACGAAACACACATTGAGAACTCACTTTTTAAGCTACCCTACGAATTTGCTATCGTATTTGGGTAAACGCTGCCCCGCCAACACTCAACAGACTCGATGTTTTAAAACAAATTTCAAGTTTTTCGATTGTCAATTTGTCAGTAACCAAAGCATACTTTACGACTTTTCCATGAAACCCACGGCTACTCACTTTACAAAATGAACTCACACATTTGTTGAAAAATCTTTCCCCAGTTATGTGCTTCTAATACATTGATCTTGATATCCAAACTCTTACTTGCATATGCAATCACTTGTTCCACATATTCCTGAACTGCATAAACCTCATGAACCTTTTCTCTAAATTACTTCCCTACAGCCACTACGTATTCTATAATTCCAGTCTAGAACTGTATTACCAATCTCTCTCGTAGGGAGGAGCTCACTAGCTACTCCTCTTAAAAACAAAATACCAATATAAATTACTCGGATCTGGAGCCATATGCCGGAACGTTGTATCGTCTTTCTTTTCTTTAATATAAAACAAGCTCGCAAGTGCTTTGTCCAATGCACCGTGATGCTGACTGTGCCAATGAACACAATTAGCAAAAATTAATTTAAAAAAATCTTTGATGAACGACTCTCATACCTTTTTCTAAATTAATTATGCATTTTTTTATACATACTGTTGTTTCTACATACTAAACGTTATTTATTATCTTTTAACTCGATTTTTCCCTTGTCTTACGTGTAGAGAATTTCTGCTCTTTCTATCTTAATAAGGGTACACTTACATGTACTTTGCCTCTTATATTCGTACTCATAAGTTTCATGTGAGAATTCATTGGATACTACAAAATAAGATGTTCCCAGTTATATATTTCTAGTTTTTATTGGATTAATTGAATGTATTGCTATTCTGCAATGGTTTACTCATCAATTAATTACATTAGTAACATTCGGGCAATTGGATGCTGAGACTTTAGGCATTGTTTGCGTTAGTGCCCTACATAAAGTTATTAATTAAGATTCAATTAAAAATTTGTCTGGACATAAACGAATTAACGATCTAGAAGTACTAGTGGATGTCCATATATGAAAATATATCCAAAGTTATTTAAATTCACGAGAATTTCTAAGCATTTCGAAAAGAAGCTATTATCCATTTTGAGAATGTGAAAGGGGACCGCCCATCTCACACTCAAGGAGAGATTTTGTCGGTGGGTGTTGCACTAATCCATACATTTATGAATAACTGTCAATAAATGTGAAATTACTCTTTTATTCACAAATCTTGAAAATAGCACAACACATTTTCGGTGATTTGGAGTAAACATTAGAGTTACAAGAATTTTCACACGTTTCCGATATAACAATACTAATTTGAATGAGTTTTAAAACTTTCATTTGCTGAACGTTATTCAAATATTAGAAAAGAAAGTACTCAATTTATATTGACAGTAGTTTTTTACCTTCATTAAATGGTAAAGACAATTCGTAGGTATAGTTATTTTTACCATAAACCGGTGATGCTCTTCATCATTCCATATTATCTTTCATTTTCTCTCTTGTATACCTTAACAAGATTTGTAACTTACATTTTCTTTCAATTTCATAAGAAATATTAACCCACTACAACAGTAACAGCATATATTTGTAAAGTATGTGTAGTATGTGGAGCATTTTCAGTGTATCCTTTGCCATTCAGCTGAAATGTTCAAACTCCATTACAGAAGAGCTTCTTTCTTTTCAAATTGCATTACAGAATGGCTTCTTTCTTTAAGATTTTCTATAAAATGTGAATTTTGTTTTGTACAAAATTTATGTTAGTAAATGTTAAATAAATGAAATAATATTTGTGTTAGGAAGCATTAACTACTGATCTCTTAATGCTTTTACTTTCTCGCCTTATGTAAGAAGAGAACGTAATCGTGCCCCGGAAATCTGTCGGTTTGTCTACAGAAAATTATTATTTCTGGGCCCCCTGGTAAGGGAAAAGTGGATAAATCGTGTTTCTACATGTAGAAAATTACTTCTTCTATCACGTTGTTTAGTCAGAATCCATGATTTGTGGGTCCTGGATACCGAAAAATCGATTTACGGCAAAACGTTTTTGGGCGTTCGTCTCTATGGCCAATACTAGTGAATAAACCGTTTAGCCGATTTTCTTAAAAATTGATTTCCCTCGATCCATTGAAATGAACTCGAAGCCTTTTGAGTTTGAAACAGATATTTTAATTTTGGAGGGTACCTTTACATGACGCGTTAACATTTTTAAAGTTTTCTCAAAAATAGCTCTGCATATTTTGATTAAACGTTGTCTTCGGATAGCGTAAAGGGCGCTTAAGCGAATGTTGCAGGTATAATTTTCATTGAAATCCCTACTTTTTAAAAAAGTTATATTTTTTCAGCGTCTTCCAACTACTACAATATTAAAGATAGAGATTTGTTTTAATGAAATTTTAAAGACATCTTAAAATAAGGTCAGGTTCCTTTTTTTTTGAAAATATGAGAAATTTTCGCGTAATTTTGCGTGAAATATGGGCAATTTTTTAACAATTTTCGTCTAGAAACTCGCAACAAATTTTTTCTTAAAATTTTGTCCACATACGACGGTGAACATGGTGGCGCCGAACTCTATATTTTTGTAAATTGCTAAATTATAACATTTAAAAATTACAAATTTCAGAATAGATATTGTTGCTTTAAACGAAATCTGTTATAAAAAAAGATCCATTTGAAAGTTATTCTACAATTTTTTTTAAAAAATAGTTGTTTTCGCGTAATTTGTGTTTGAATTAATGCAATTTATAAAACATGTTTCCTCAAAAACCGCTCCAATTTTTTTCCTTCAAATATTTTCCACGTATATAACGAGGTATGCTTAAAAGAATGGCACAGGTCATTTTCGTTGAACTCTCCAAGTTGTAGCAAATTTGCAAATTTTGAAATAATGCGAGAAAGTGTATGCTGTTGTAGTGCCACCACTAATTTATATTTCTCGCCATATTTTTAGGAATTGAAAACTATTTGACTCATTGACGTTGGGCGGTGAAGTCCAATTTAGAGCCATTTTTGAGAAAAATTTAGAAAAGTCCCAGAGGCTTCATATTGAGTACCCCAAAATTTAAAGAACGTTTTTCAAAATATAGAAGATTTCAGTCGGGACAGATCGATGGGAAATATCCTACGAATGATTTGGACGCTAATGTTGTTCATAGACGTTCGGACTGACAGGCGGCAGGACGTTTAAGAAAAATCACTTTTTTGGTATCCGGGGGCCCTAAAATGTGTATTTCTGTTGAAATCTCAAAATCGATTTTCAAGTGCATTACCTACTTTCCTTTACACTGCTTAGATAGTACGTACACGAGAATTTAAAATGCAGTGCATCACAAAAAATCATTGAATTATTTTTGTAAAGGAATACATATTTCAAACGATTGTTGGTCATTTCGTTGCTACATCACTAATCTTCACATTTACACTCGATCTTCGAACTCAAAAAACAAAAACAACAAAACCTCTCCATTTTCGCATTGCTAACTATAACCTCACACTCCCATTTTCTTGCTCGTGCTGGACCAGGACCTTAAATCTGGACACAACCAAACGACGTAAGGAACCAACCATAGCAGATAAGCCGACATTCTATCAATTATAGAATTTTATGAAAATGAGGGTTTATACTACAAAACCGGTTAATAGTAATAATAATAATAATAATAATAATAATAATAATAATAATAATAATAAAAAAAAACACTTTTTCCTGAGACAAGAGGAAAAAATACGACAGGTCCTTTTAAACTCCACCGACATATTAATGAAATTAACTGTTAATGAGGACCGTGGCTTCACTCCGTTGAACCTCCATGAACGAAATTATGATTTAAACATCTCTACCCCCAGTCGATCTTTAATGAATGGAAACAACAAGAAATACATGGAAGGTACCCAAAACTCTTGTTTCGAGATGATGTAGACAGACGTTCCTCGGTGGAGTGGCTTTTGGAGAAACAAATATATCCTCAGACCGAGGGTTTTATAATATCAATTCAAGACAGAGTTATCAAGACCAGAAATTATCGAAAGTATTGTTTAAAAGAAGATGTGGTGGATAAATGTAGGAAGTGTGGAGCTGTAGGAGGAACTATAGAACACATCACAGCTGCATGCTCTTCCCTCTCAGACAGTGCTTACTTAGGAAGGCATAATCAAGTTGCGAAAATCGTGCACAGGGCAATTGCAATAGAGCATGAATTATTGGATGAATCGACACCGCCATTCTATAAGTACACCCCTCCTCCAGTGCTGTACACCCCTCCACAGTTCACCCCTCCTCAGTTCTTCTTCTGTGACCGAACCTGTCCCCAAAACAACTCCGGGGAAGGTGGGCATTTCTACCAGCAAAAATAGCTGAGAAAACGTAGGATGATGATGATGATGTTCATGATGATGATAATAATAATAATAATAATAATAATAATAATAAATGGTAAGACATCAGGGGCCCACTATCTTTCATTTAAAACAAAAATCACAAAATGTGCTTGAGCAGAAAACTCAAATTTATAACTCTCTAACCAAAAAAATAATATATATTTTTTTTAATATACAGATTACACAACGTAATATTATAATATGAGAGTTTGGGAATACACAATATTTCAGTGCAAAGTGATTATTTTGACCAACTCTAATAATTATTCCTGGGGGCAATCAGGATTGCTGTCACCGAATGAGCAATAATTATTGCCACTACAGAGTCCCTGATCGGGAGGTCCTAGGTTCGAATCCTGACGTTGATGGATTTTCGACACCAAGATCGCTGTGACGAATTCACGTGCTAACTGGAAGGAAATTCCAGCAGTCGTTTGCTCTGATCGGTAGTTTTCCGTGATTTTTCCATCAATACCAGGTGAATACCAGAGAAGTTCCTTAACAAAAGGGGCCATGTCCCCGCTCATTTTTTCCTTCCTCATCCGTGTCTCCTCCCCATCCCTTCACACAGGCGTGCGCGCACACATACTTACACCTATTAAATTACTACACATTTCGAGAGACTAATCTTATGCATACATTCAATACACTACCACCCGTGGCGGGAGATCGGTCGAGAGCTTAGAGCTTGTCCCGGTTGCGACGGTGTCTCGCTTTTGGGAGATACCTGGTTGGGGAAAACCCCGTTAGCCGACGGTAGGTCGGCGCCGAATTTCGCAATCGCAGCGAAGGAAGGCCGCCACCTCCAGAACAAAAGCACGCACTACACTTACGGGACTAATGACCATAGTTGTTGACGTGCACGGAATCACTAACTAACAATGGGAGCAATGCATCAACTGATGTCACTGCAGTGCCTCTGACCGAGAGGTCAGTTAGTTCGAGTCCTGACAGTGGCAAGATTTTCAACACTAGCTAGTTAGCTAGGTCAAATTCAGTCGTCTGGAAGAGAATACTAGACTCTCTAAATCTATAGTCGGTAGTTTACCATGGTTTCTCCGATCAACACCAAACGAATGCCAGAGCATTACCCTAACAAACGAGCCACGGCAGCGCGCAATCTTTCCTTTCTCTTGCTTATCCTATCCTCACCCCTTACACACATTTACACTAACATTCACTAAACTACCACATATGCCAGGAGACCGGTCGGGGACTAGAACTTGTCTTATGTGTTATCTTATGTCGGTAGTATATTTCGCATTTGTGGGCATTTTGTTTCCAACAAGAGCCATTTCTCTGCTCTGAGCCTCCCGGTGCCCCTGGCTGTGAGTGTTACGCACGTGCTAGCGAATACTATGAGGTAGAGTCAAAAAGGCCCCGGAATTGTTCAAATGTTTTTATTTATTTAAGACACAGTAAATTAAATTCATGTACCTTCAAAATACTCCCCTCCTCCATTTACACACTTTCCCCAAAGTTTGTGTAACTATTGGAAAGAGTTATGAAAGCAATTTCTCGGTAGCTCTATAAACCGCCTGGTCAAATTTTCCATCATCACTTCAGAATTAGCGAATCATTTTCATTTTTAAGTTAGATAATAGGTAGAAAGCGGCCGTTGCAAGGTTGGGTGAGTAGGGAGAAGTTCAAGAGTGGTAATGTTATGTTTAGTGAGGTAATTTTTTACCAGAAATTACCTATGAGCTGGGGCATTGCCAAGGAGTAGGACTGAATCTATTCCTTGCAATTTTTCTGGACGTTTCTTCATGATTGCATCTTGTAGGTGACGAAGAATTTCCATGTAGAAGTTCTTTGTTGACAGTTTGACCATCTGAAATGGACATTTCGTCAATGGTCATTCTTCTGTTCGCACGGATAATGTGACGAACGTGCTCGATGTTTTCGTTTGTGACGAAAGTGGACGGGTGGCCGCTGCGCGGGTTATCTTCAGCACTAGCGCGACCGTCACAGAAACGCTTATGCTACACGCACACATTGCAGCCTCCGGGTCAATGACCTCCATCTCGATCAGGTTTTTTGTCCAGTTTCCCTGATCCATTGAGCAAATGCTGAGATGGCCCCTTGTTTTGCTTCTGGACATAAATGTAACTTCATTTTCTGTGCACGTCTTCTAGAATTCAGTGGGAAATACAATTATTCAAATTATCGTTTCCATGTTGTCGCGGCAGGAAGTAATAAGAGCCAAAATTTATTGCTTATTTATCTTTGAAAATAGATTTTATTACTTGGGAGTTTTTTTTCTTTTTTCTTTTTTCTTTTTTTCCAAAATTTAAGTAGTATATGACGTAGTGTGGGAATCACAGAATTTTGAAAATGTGCACACAATTCACTTTTCCCCGTAGCACGTCATACGCAGTTTTTAACTGTTTTTTTTTGACGTAAAATAAATAAATAAATACACTTGCGACTTTTTCATCGCATCTTTCCCGAAGGCCATCCCAACATCTCAGGAGTTTCAGATGGTGAGTTGTTTAACAGAACACAAAAATTGATGTTCCCATGCTGCTCGATAGCCATCATTTTAAAATGCGACAAACCCCAAAATTGCCTGTTACCAGTGTATGCGCAGCACAGCTCACTAACAAGTCGACACACGCATCCGAGCAGCATGTGTCTCCAGCGTCAAAAATTGCAATCCCTGAATGACGTTCGTTTGGTTTAACTGTAGGCAGCAATTCCGCGAACTTTTTGACTCGCCTTCGTATACAGACAATACAGGACACTTTGAACCTTTCTCATACTATTAAGGGAAGACAACTGCGCACAAGCAAGCCTGGTCACGTAACATGGAAAATTGGCCACACATTCAAATTTCAATGCATAAACAGGACCTTTTTGAGTTATGTGGTTTCTAATAAACTTATTATTTACATTATTTTTATCATGATTTATTTTTTTACATTTATATATTAAATGTTATATTTTTATAATATAA
This sequence comes from Teleogryllus oceanicus, assembly GCA_964035755.1. NCBI lineage: Eukaryota > Metazoa > Arthropoda > Insecta > Orthoptera > Gryllidae > Teleogryllus > Teleogryllus oceanicus. Next base: position 34,687,956 of record CAXIVR010000011.1, on the reverse strand, counting down.
AAGTAAATGAACTAAACCACAAGCAGGTTTGAAAATTTAATATCTGCATTTAATTGGAAAATGCTTAGTATTTACATAATAAAGCACTTACCACACGAAGTCTGTAAGAACTTATAGATTTCGTGACTTACAACTTCTCATCACCAGGCAATCGACAAAATTATTCTTCTAAAATTCATAATTTGTTCAGTCAAACACATTATGGAATCACAAAAAATGTTGTATGCACAAAAAATTGTGCTCGATGTTATAAGGTTTTACATGAAACAATCAATACAAACAGTGCAGCTGAAAGCTGTCGTTATTAATGGGTTCAGCAAATGAACACGCATTGCCAAAGAGGATGTTGTGTCAGAAGAAGCCCTATTACAGTTTGGAGAATTATTGTCATCATTGTTCCCAAGGAATGAAAAGTATAAAGACCATCCTATGGGTTCATATTATAATTTGTATTGTCAAACATGATCTGACATAAAGTTTCATTATTTGGTTATGGTTTTCACTGAATGTAAGACTTTCAAGTAATTAAGTTTCAACGTTCGATGAAGCAAATCCAATAGCAGTCAAGGTGTTGATCCAAATTTCTTTTATTATTATGCGCTAATCCCTGTCAAAATGGAAGAGAAAAATGACTTTGGTCTTACTGCCGATATGACGGCATGTAATAACGATATGCATTTTTTCTTCCATTAATCAGTTGCACTGTTCTTGAGTTTTAAAATCACAGACTCTAACAATAATTGTAATTAAGTTGGTAAGACCGATTCAACTTTATGTAAGAAATGGTCTGCTGGTTCCTTTGTTGATTCACCTGTCAACGGATTTCCACAATTATGTCTCATGCTGTTTTAATAACTGAGGCCTTTAACAGTGGCATTATATTTTTTTTATTTTGATACTAGTTGCCATTTAATATTTTGTATCCAGCATTTCGAGAACAGATGCTGTTTGCTGTCTTTGTTGACAATACATCTTCTCCAAACTTTTAAGAGGTGTGATTCCACTGTTTATCGAGTCGGTACTTTTCCTGTATTTGGTTCCTGAAATCATCAAGATTAAAATGGCATTCATCAGAGTTGTCTTCAATGTTCATGAGTATACTTTGCACGACGGTATTATCTGAGGGACATTATCGTCTGTGTGCCGTTATCGTCTGGGTCTGATCAACGTCTTTGTCTTAGCGAAATCCCTTTGCTTCACCACTTCTTGAGGTCGTATACTATTTCTTTGGGTAGGCAAAGTGGTATCACGCTTCTTCTGCAACCAAATCCTCCTTACCAATGCGTGTTATTTGATGACCCCATTCGTTTTTACGGGTTTCATATGCATTTATTATTGATGGTTTCAAGTAAGACTTCATAACCTTGTGCACAAAAATTCTTTGTGCACATGGCAGTCTTTTTTGTAATTTAGTCGTCCACAGAGAAAACAATGGGTTTTGAAATCGAAATATTATGTGATTTAAATTCTGTTCACATATCTAGCTGAGATAGCTTCTTTTCCGTTCGAATTGCTGCAGAAAACATTTTGGATCAATATAATTCATATGACACATTTTATATAGAATATCTGGGAAGGAAACGTCAAAACTTCGAAAATATTCTCTTAAGACAATTTTAAGCTCATTTTGTCTAATAAATTAATTGGATATTTTGAATGGCTGAGTCATAATAAATACTCAAAATTTGGTTTGAAAAAATGCTTTTTAGGCAAAAATTTACTTTGCAGAAAAGTATAAACACTCTAAAAGCGTGTATATTGCTTATAATTTACAAAAGAGTTTAATATATTTGTTCAGAAAGAAAAATTAACTCAGACATAAAAACACACCCAATTTTCATAATTTGACTTCTTTTCTTATTTCTCGGTTATTTTTTTTCTGAACAAATATTTTAATTTCTTTTGTAAATAATAAATAATTTACATGTTTTTGGAGTGTTTCTATGCTTCTTCAATGCAAATTTTAGCCTAGAAAGCAATTTTTCAAACCAACTTTTGAGTGCTTATTGCGGTTTAGTCATGCGGAATATCCAAGTAGTTTATTTGACAAAATATGCTTAACATTGTCTTAAGAGTTTATTGCCGAAGTTTCGACGTTTCCTGCTAGAACAGCTGTATATGGAGGCAATATGTGTTTTTAGGAGCAATGTAGGAGAATCATGGCCTGCCTGACATCTTCACAATTACAATTGTAATACATTTTAAAGAAATTCTTATTAATAATATTTTACAAACAAATCTCCTTTTAGTTCAAATATGGACGAGTATCTGAAACACTGAATAGTTACTAAATAGTTATAGTACTAAATAATTTATTAGAACGTTGACAGATTACAAACTCAATGAAATGCTACAGAAAAGTGCATGTATTATCCCTTTAAACAAATATACTGACATTCATGCGAGTAGATTTTGTTTTTGAAAATTCTTGTACTCTATATGTGTTGTGCATTTGTCATAGTTTGCACTACGATTATTAAATTAGGCAATTTGACAAAATTGTTTACAGATGTGGAGCCTCTACCTGGATGTGTTTAAATGTCAATATCAGATAAATATCGCACAGATTTTCTGAATGTGGCACACTCACTGAACACAATTTTCGCAGTACTGTCGAGTGCTCTTGTTTCATTGACATCCCGCGTTGCCCTTTGGGGACTCCGCTGAACCCTCGGCGTTTCCGGCGCTTATCGCTCTTAGAACAGTCATATTTTGCTATAATTCTATAACTGAGGCCGCCTACGAAAGGTACTGAAAAGTCCGTACCAAAAGTTTACCAACTCTCGCTGTAAACAGCGAATGAATACGACGGGATTACAATAATAATCCACGCAACCACTGAAGAGTTAATCATAAAACTCGCCATTGGAGTAATTTACCACTAAATTTGGTTATTCATTGTTGGAGCAGAGTCAGCCTTGTCGCATATGAACATCTCTTAAAAAGTAATAATAATCTCCTATTTCGTCCTGTTCTTCTATAGACGGAAGTTAGGTGACCCAATTGGGTTTTCGTGGGAGGATTTTACCCAGGGTACTTCCCCGTTGCTTTCTCTGAAGATATTATTATTATTATTATTATTATTATTATTATTATTATTATTATTATTATTATTATTATTATTAATGCATTATAAGATGATAGAATGATGATAGGTGAGGGGAGGTGCAGGTGGGAGGTGATCGTGTCCTTTTGAAACCACCCCAGCATTTGACTTATTACGGAGGGAAACCACGAAAAACCTCGGTCAGAATGGCCGACCGAGTGATCGAACCCGGACTTCGCGACTGCAAAGTCATCGCGCTCGGCACTGAGTCACTTCGCTCAGTAGTTATAATAATAACTACTACAAATACTTCAATTTATTGTATTGAAATACTTCTGATTGAAGTAAATCGTCAAAGTTGAGAAAACGTTTAGACCTGCCAGTCTTGTCAAAAATTTTAAATTTTAGTTTAACCTTCGTAAGTATTAAAAACATTAGTGTTTAATCGCTTTTTATATTCCACTAGCGGAACCCGGCAGACGTTCTGCGCTTTATCTCCCTCTTCTCCTTTCCTTTCCCTTTCTCTCTCGTCTGTTTCTCTCCGTCTCTCCCTCTCTCTGCGTCTCTCCCTCTCTCTCTTCACTCCCTCTCTCTCTGTCCCTGTTTCAGTCCATCTGCCCCTGTTTTTGTGACTTTATCTATGTGTCTTTCTCTGTTCCTCTCATTCACATTTAGTTGCAGATTTTGCACGTCTCTCAGCATGTGAGGTAATATTAAGATGAGCCGAACCACCAAAAATGTAATAGAATGTTCAAGAATATCTCGTCCTCTAGATTACGGTGTGAGAAACGTTTATTTGAGGCCTTTGGCATCAAAATTTTAGTTTTTAATGCCCTAAAACGCTTCGTCTAGTAGTTATTTAACGATAGAGATTAAAAAAGACTACCGAGTTTTGCGGATTGCATTTGACACGAATATTTAGTTTTGTTCTACAGCGTCATCTAGTGAAATTACAACAAAATTAACATCACATAAACCTTTTAGGCGAAAAATCATGTAGATTTGCGAAAAATCATGTAGATTCATGGAGATTGGTCGCGGTGTCGGAGTTAACCGCTCTTATCATCCACCTTACTCTTACCAACATCCATATGTGTGTGGGTACATATATATATATATATATATATATATATATATATATATATATATATATATATAAGATCTTAGAGTGTGTCAAAATACTATATTAGAGAGACCATCAGTAGTTTGAGGCAATACCAGAATAAAAAGAAACATTAAGTGAAATTAAAAGCATCGTTGCTATCTTACCATTTGATTACGTAAACTATTTATGGACAACCTTGTGGAGAATTTTATGTTCTTTAAAATTTTACATGACCATTTTTGTAGCAATATCAACGATAAAAATTTATTTCGCAAAAAGAACAGGAAAATTTCGTGGTAAGCAAATCTTTTCCTTAAGTGTTTCGAGGTGAAAAACTTTGGGTTTTCTTACTTCTCACCAATATAAACAACATAAAAAATAAAATATTCTACCTCATCTTTTAGAAGGTAAAATGAATTATTGATAATTCTAAATTACGCTTTGAGTAATTGTTGATCCAAATTGTCACTGGACGTTTCCAGAATGTATCTGTTTACAGCTGCCCATAACAGCGATAGTGGTAGCGACGGTGATGGTAACAAGCAAGGCACGGTACGGTGGACAGAGCCGGGACTATGTGGGGTAGAAGAGGACGTGGGTGGTGGGGAAGAGAAGTACGGATGAGGATGGAGCTGGTCAGGACGAGGTTACGTTGTTGCTAGAATTCATCTGTTTCCCTGCCGAATGTACAATTGTGACGAATCCGGAAAATGCCAGCTAATTCAGTTAGTTTCTAGAATATGTATGAAAAGAGTAAATGGAAAAATACTCTTCTGTCGTCGTTAAATACTCATGGTTTTCTACAAGAAGCCTGTCTCACTAGCGTTGCATAGAACCTAATGTAGCGCGTGATTGCGGGGTGCTACCTAGCTAGGTCAAATTTAGCTGCTGTGCGGAGGAGAATTCTAGCGACTGGCTGCTCTGATCGGTAGTTTTCCGTGCTTTCTCCGATCGACACCAGGCGAATACCGGAGCAGTACCCTAACAATCGGGCCACGGACGGGGCGCGATTTTTCTTTCTCCTTCCTTGCCCTGTCCTCATCCCCTTGCTTACATACACTTACATGCTCTGCACTACCACTATGCCAGGAGACCAGTCGAAAGATTAGAGATTGTTCCAGATGGGGCGGTGCCCCGTTGTTGGGAGATATCTGCCTGGATAAAACCCCGAGGTCGGCACCGAATCTCACCATCCAGCGGAGGAAGATCACCGCCACCTCCCGAAGATAACACATTCACTACACTTATGAGATTAATGACCTTAGCAGTTGTCGCGTCCGGAATCACCAAACAATGGAGCGGTGCGTGGGGACGCGTGGGTGCCTTCACCGCCACCTCCCGTGGAAAACACATTCACTACACTTATGGGATTAATGACCTTAGCAGTTGTCGCGTCCGGAATCACCAAACAATGGAGCGGTGCGTGGGGACGCGTGGGTGCCTATAGAAGCGCCGGAGGTACACGAGCAGGACCGGAAGAGACTCCTTGAGAAACATTCGCCTGAGATCAGTATGCGGGTGAAATACAAAGCGTTTGTTTTTTTGTACTGACCAGAGCATTGGACGATGGTGATTATATAAATCAGTGTTCGGGGATACTTGCGCAGACTTTGTTATGAGCTGAGTGCGATATGAATTTGTTCGCTATCGTCATCCCCACCAGTAGTTGTAATCATGCTGTCAACCTACGCGGAAGAAATATGAAACAGGAATGGTTAGGGCCCATATCTCATATTCGCATACGCTTTATCCCCGCCACATTGTAATGCCAAATTACTTTCAAAGGCAAGTTTTCTCGATTCTCTCGCCCGGATCCAAGTCACGACGAGGCTCGGGCCTTCGGCCCTCGCGGTCACTACAAACAACCTTGAGTTTATCCACCGCATAATCATAAATTCACTTTTATAAGAAAGCACTTAAATGGTAAAGTTCACTACCATGCATTACGTCACTGCGATAACAGACAAACAAGCATCGCACAGCGCATAATCCAGTCTTCGCTCATATATCCCAGTTTTCTTTTCATATCCAAGAGTTGTTGAATCGCAGACTAGTGCAATGTCTCAAAATATATTGAGTAGTTGTATTCGATAATAGTAATTATCCTTTCACAATATGCGTTGAAAGAGATCTTATCTGAGGTATACAAGGTGTATACAGGTGTATTTCACATTTTATTAGTTTATCACTGCATTTTATTATTTTTCTTAGTTTACAACAAAGGAGTAGCGTGCCTATCTATTATTATGTGAAGATAGTTTATAACAAGACGTTTTGTCTAATTTTTTGATTGATTGATTGGTTAGTAATTTCGGGCGCGTAAACTGCTAAAGTCAGTAGTTCCGTAAGTGCAGAGCATGTTCTTTCCAATCTGGTATCTCCTACCAGCGGGGCTCCTCTCCAGGCGGGACAAATTCTAAGCTTCCGACCGGTCTCCCGGAATGTGTTTGTAATACATGTGAGAAAGTGTGTGTGAGGGGTGAGGATAGGATAAGGAAGAGGAAGAAAAGATCGCGCACAGCCCATGGCCTGTTTGTTAGGGTAATGCTCCGACATTCACCTGGTGTTGATCGGAGTAACAACGGATCAGAGCAACTGGCCGCTAGAATTCTCCTCCAGACAGCGACTGAATTCGACATAGCTACGTAGCTAATGTCGAAAATACTGACGCAGTAGGGACTTGTACGTAGGACCTCCAGGTGCGATGCACTGCAGTGACATCAGTTGAAGCAATGAGCCACCTCTCTCAGTACGCTTTCTGTGATAGTCAAGAATTTTATGAAGCATTTTGTAAATTCCAAAGAACGCATACGCATCACACTCGCCTAACCACACTGAGTAGCCCTCTTGCTTCTCTACAGAGCGCCTGCGCGTTAGCGTCCAACAGACAAGATCCAACGGTCTTTACCTTTAACTGTCATCGGGAGCAAAGAGTCTATCTAAAAGATCACATTCAGTCATAAAAAGACTAGCCTTATTTGTCCATCTTCCGGTAGCGCCATCTCTTTCTGGATTGAACCATACTGGTCCTTTTATTTGCTAATCACATGATAGAAATAGGGAAGTTAGAATAGAACTTTATATGGAATTTTCAAAATTCATTCTTATTTTGGATCTTTATTATTTCATGAATTAATAAGTTTGAGTTACTTCGATTGAAACTTGTCATTTTAACATCATTCTACTTCACTTTTTATAACACAGTCATTCTATATTTTTATTAGAAACCACAAAACGATTTATTGGAATAGATGTAGTTGAAGAAAACCCTTAAATTGATACAATTAGTTTTATTGAGTATGATTAAAGTTTTATAATTTCAATGATATAAACAAATTAAACATTACTTCAACCAATGAACATTTTCTAATGGAAAAGTGAAATAAAATACTAATTCCTAACACGAATTCTACGTACTTCATTTCACATAATAACATTAAATTATTTCTAACGTAAATAAATTTGCTAATATAAATAAATTAGCACAATTTAAATATTTTCACAGTTTGGCGGTCAATTTAAAAAAACTTACATCAGGGAAAAATAAAACGATTATTTTTTCACAAACTTGAGACATACCTAAAGAACTAACTTTATCCATTATAAATAATTTTCCTCTCAATAAAACTCTCCATACCAGATTTGTCATCCAACACGAAAAAGGATGATAGATCATGTAGGTAATACTATTGAAATATGATTTTGTGGCAAATAGAAAATTAATACCGCACTCATGTAAAACTATTAACTCCTTTTTGTTTAAGAATATTTTTTATTATTTATTTAGCCCATTTTACGAAGAAAGTGAACTACATTCGGATATAAAACTGATATGTACGAGTAATATAGCTGTATAATGTAATAATTGAAATCATTACGTAAATGAAACTTACAAAATAATTGATGGTAATATTTGATTTTTGGATAACGGGAAATAAATCCAAATTTTTTTTAGAATTTAACAATAAAAATGTGATAGTATGACTGTGACTCGTAACTGAACATAAGCAAATTTATTGAAAAATATTTTCTAAATCCTTAACATCTCTGCCTAATCAACAGTAATTTGCTTTTCATTTGACACATACAAATTACAGGATAAAAAACTTTTTTTCAATATTACGGCAGTTTGCATTAAATTATTTAGTAGAATTAGAATATTTGGCATGTAAAAACAAATTAATTAACTTCTTTCTGTAGAGCTTCACAAGTTTTTATTTATAAACATATGATATGGTAAACAGTCAACACATGATTTTGCAAGAGCATTGCCTAACTGAATTTCTTAATATTTTCTTCAAGGCTCATTAGCATCTAACTACTTCACTTATTGACAATTCAAACTAAAAATTGTAACCTGTAACTATAGGCTTGAATTTTTGTTACACTAGTACAGGCATGCGGTCAGAGAGACTTTGCTGTATATCAATTCATTCTTTTCAAAAACAAAATAATTAAATATTGTAGAAAGGAATATTTGAATTAGATAAGTTATTTCTTTATTAAATTTAATAGAAAAATATTTTATAATAGTGTTTTGCATGACAAAATGGCTCAAATTTAAACAATTTCAGTTTCAGCTTTGTTACAATACATTATCGTACTCTTCTCTCAATACTAACTAAAGTATTGACTTAAAACGCAAATATTTATTGTTTTTATGAACTTAAATGGACAAAAACGTCGAAAAATAAGGTAAAATGAAAAAATATGTTTGTAGAAAATGTGGAAATGTGGGCGTGTAACATAGGGCTAATTGAGACCACTAACACAGGTAGGCTGTCCACGAGACCGCTCCAAAAGTTCAGAGTGTCACGAACCTTTCCAGTTGAATCCTAACAGGAAACTGATATTCGTGGCTGTTAAGGAGCGATGATAAATGAAGGTAGCGAGAAATACAGTTTCGACACACAACGGGAAATTATTAAAATGTAATCTTCAAAATTCGTTGCGGTCTCCCTAACCATATGCCTGTAGTTACGAGTTAATAATTATTTTAAATCTCTCTATATAGTAAATCACTTTATACTAATTGCGCTCTCCAATCATGCTGTCACGGCTCATTTGAAAATTGTACCAAATATATAATCGTATATAATATTTACCACTTGTATTCACTTTTTGATGCACATCAACTCATGTAAAAATTGCCAAAACCATAAAACAAGTACATGACATCGTTTACAGCGGTCACTGCGTAGAGCCTCGTCAACAATCGATTCCATGAAAGTTCTCGCAATAACTGAATGTATAATATGTACACTTCTTTCAATAGGAAAACGTTCCTTAAATATACACAATTCGTTTCCCAGTGTGTATTCACCCATGTAAATTTTGCGACACCAGGGTACTCAATTTGTTTCAGCCATTCTCTACACCTAAGATATGAGTATACACAAATTAAAGACATAAAATAAAAATATGATAAAAATATGTTATTAATCCATCGACATTACCCTGTCGATTCACCCGCTGTCCGGAGGAGAATTCTAACGGTCGGCCACTCTGATCGGTAGTTTTCAGTGATTATTCCGATCAACGCCAGGTGAATGCCGGAGCAGAACCTTAACAAACGGGTAACAGACCGCGCGCGATCTTTCCTTCCTCTTCCTTGTCCTATCCTCTCCCCTTACACACGCACTCCACGTGCGGAAGTAATGATCTTAGCAGTTGACGCGACCAGAATCTCTCTCTCTCTCTCTCTCTCTCTCTCTCTCTCTCTCTATATATATATATATATATATATATATATATATATAATTCCATATGAAAAACGTCAAGTTACCTCAATATCTCGTAAAATACAAGTGATAATATAAAAGTGAATATATGTATAAATTAGCCCCAGTCCCTCATGCACTTCCGTGAAAACTGCATTGCAATAACTTCAACCGTTCAAAACTGTAGGAGGTGCTAAAGTTGCGTTACGCACCTGTACAATAGGCACATGGTCTATGAACGATCCCTGTGTCTAATTACCTTGTGGATGCCTGATACAGAAAAAAATGAATAAAGATTGTTCCATTATGTAGTAAATTACTTCGTCCATCACGTTGTGTTGTCAAATTTCACTCCGTTATACAGTAAAATTGCTTTACGACAATGCGTCCTCCACTGTCCGCCCGTTCGTCTGTCCGTCCGTATGTCTGGTCCGTCTAACGCCTAAAATTTTCGTAGGATTTATCACACAATGATATTTCACGGTCGATTTTACTTCAGAAATTATAATTAAATTTCTAAAATAAATAATACTTTCCATAACAAGATCCCATAACAAGATTTAATAAACAAGATTTCCTCAAGCACGGACCTAAACTTTTTCTTCACATTTTTTGTAGCAATAATGATAAATACTCTGTATAAAATGACAGAAACGCCGTTTTGTTGTATTCTTTTTTTAATGACACAAATGTCAATTTTTGATACCTCTCTCACGTCGTTAATAGTTACATTCTGGGCAAATTGTATCCATTATTGCACATTTGAGTACCAGTGTTTTCAACAATGTCTTATAAAGCTTCTCAAAAAACCTAGTTTTCTGTGAAAATGAACTCAAATTGCCGTATTTCCAGAAACGCGTAAAAGACATTAAAAAAAGGCTTCCAATTCTTCAAAGACATTGAGCCAGTATGACCTATATTGTGATGAAAAAATATTGCTTCTCATCATATAGTTCACTATCAATTCTTGTTAAATTGAACAAATAATGGAAACTTTGTGACCGATGATCTTCGTGTTAGTTTCTTTGGTGGCGGCAAGCAACCCGCCTGTTCGCGGTGCATAGCGGGTTGCTTTCATTTCACAGAGGACAACATTATGACTGTGGAAGGTCTTCAATGCATTCTCGTTGTTCACCAAATGAAAGACGCGTGTTAATGGCCAACAATATGTTGACATCATTCCTATTAATCACCGACGCACGGTATTTTTGGTATGCAATCCTGGCGGTGGCGCAGCAAACTATTTGCCATGACGTAATATTTTTTAAACTAAAATTTTAAATAAAGTAAAAGGAAAGATCGCACTTGGAGATAAAGATGCTTATCTGCAGCAGAGTACTTATCTACTCACTTTTATCGACGCTTTGACGTATTACCTTTCTGTCGTAGTTAAAGAGTATCTTTCTCCACTTGTATAATACATTACTATTTCACCGTTTTCTAAATGTAATATTGCACAAAAAAGGTTTAAGTTTAAATTTTTTCTATTGGCATTCATAAAGGTATTTACTGAATATTTGAATTGATGGATTTAGCACAATTTTATTTTACCAGTACATCAATACTAAACTTATTTTGACAATTATTATGTAATAATAACAGGAGGGAACAGAGGGAACAGAAAATATTAATTATGTCTCTTCTTGCCGGATTCCCAATTTCTGAAGTTTTATTTTCACCATTCAGGGTTACAACCAATTAGATTTATCAGATCCATACTTCCTTAAATTACGGGGATGAGAAATGCTTGGCATTCTGAAAACTAAAACCCAAAACTATAATTCATTTTCTTCGTGTATTCAATTTTTTTCTCACCAAAATGTTGGAAATGACCTACACTTAATTCGCCGTAAGTTATCCTAATTTGCGATAGTTCAATAGTGTTGTGTAAAACGTGATCTCTTTGAAGACGTTTTATAAGGAACAAGAAATGTGTTAAAAATCAAGTTTACTTTTATTGATGATGCCATTTATATTAGACTTATTTCCAGCGTTACAGCAAGTGCGACGATGTCGTTTTTATGATTACTCACTTCTTTCTAATACAAATGATCTCATAATAAAGAAATTGTTCATAACGCTTTTTACGGGGAACTACTAAATTACTCATAACGGGTTGACGTATGAACATATCACTAACATGGGTTTCTGACTGCCGGACTTCTTCTCTGTTGCATTAGGGAGAGAAGAGACCATAAATAATTCACACTTCTTTCACCCTTCGACAAAAATAAGGAATTTCCAATATGTCATTTTTGTTAAATGCCTGACCAATGAGAATGGAGTTGCCAGAGAGCCTCTAGACTTTGCCAGTTGAGCTGAGAGCGCGCCTTTCCATTTTATTGAATAGAATATTCATTACCTTACCTAGGAGAACATGTACGTATTTCAAGCGGTACTTTTCGATAAAATAGTTATTAAAAATATACAAAAGAAATAATCACACATTACAATATCTATACATCTATTTACCACTGTTTTACAAAATTAATGTTCTAATCCTATCCTGCTAAAGCTCACCTATTAATATAATAATCATAATATAAAACCGTTAATATTAATGTTAGCATATTCTTAAAAATTACAATTTATTTAATTTGCTTTAAAATTTTTGACATTCTGAAGTAAATTCTCCACCACAGATTCAGGTATTTTGTTCCAATTTCGCATTATTCTGTTCACAAATTAGAATTTCCCTACATCTGTTCTCTGTTTTCTTTGCCGAATTTTCGAACCACGATCCTTCCGCGCGATGTATGACAGCTTTGATAATATTGCTTGCACTTCTTCCCACGAATGATTACCTCTTATTGATTTGAATAATGCACAAAGTTGTGATTTCATGCTGCCTTTTTACAAAGGTTCCCCCGATATAATTCAGAATTAAGTCGTCCTCTCCTAACAAATTTTGCAGCACGACAAATTTAAGTCATATATTAATCAGGGGGTCTCGGACACTTGCAAAGTTTTTATGTCTTTGTTTGGGTGAGAAAGGAGTTTAGGAGTGGTATTAACGTAACATTTCCGAACTCTTAGTGACAGTTCCAACATTCAATGCCTATCGGTTGTTTACAAAAAAATTCGAAATCGCAATCATAGGTAGGCTTTGTGAAAAATCCAGCGTTGTCTTACACACAGGACTGCTCATAAACATGTTAGTTTATTCAGTGTCTACGGATGTAGTGAACAGTTGTACTTTGAAAATAGAAAAATGTTGAATTACTGCTTTAAAAAATGGGATTTGACCATCTGTGTCCTGACAAAAGGACTGGAAGTACATAAAAATGTACAAAATATTTAATAATAATTAATAAGCTCTTTCCGCACTTCAAAAACTGAAAATAATTTAATGCAAACATCCAGAAAATTACTGTTATTATACTTCTAAATACATATATCCTTAGTTCATAAACATTGAACATTTTCCTTCAATTATAATGCAATTTATTGTAGGGTCAGGGATTGATGCCCTTTATTGGTATTCTTCGAGTTCCGGAATGCCTTCGTTATGTCACTTTTAAGACGCTTGAAGATGTCGCTTCCAGCTCGTAAAGTCCACTGGCAGAATGGTCAGCATTAATGATTTTCCAATATATCATTCCAACATCAAGAAGTACAGAAATATAAACGTTGAAGAAGGAATGATCTATTAAAATTGTCCAATAAATATAGAGGATAGACAAAATAATTGGAATATATATATATATATATATATATATATATATATATATATATATATTAATGAGGTGTTGGACCACCACTTTCCTTTAATATAGGTTTATTTCGTCTTGGTGTGGGTTCGTTTAAACACTGTACGAACTGAAGTGGATCTTTGTAGAATTTTCCGACATTATCACATATCACGCACAACAAAGTAAAAAGAGGAAATCTGATATTTATATTAGACTTAAAATGGACCATAGTTGCTCGATACTGATAATAGAGATGTAATGATAATGTAGATTATTGTTTTCGCAATGGTAGATGAAGTTCATAGTCGTGCTCTTCAAACTATGTCTGAAGCTGTATAAATTGAGATATTTGACATTTTGAAATATTCTGTTCTTGAATGGGAACACAATCCGTACCATAGAATTCACCTTATTCTCTACAATATTGGAAGTAATGTGCTCTGGGCCACTAGAATACCATGATATTCCAAACAAACTTGGACATTTACTTCTTTAGGTGTTCTTCACACACAAACGTGTTGAAGACAATATGAAAGATGACAACAGACCATATCACTTCCAATCGTATACTGTTCATAATATTTCTAAACATTTTAAAAATTTGAAGCAAACATTTTTTTTAAATATTTCCAAGATATTTACAGTGTTCAAACGAAAAACCTCCCCGTCCTCTGCGATATCCATTCCCCATCGGCTGTGACCGGGAGCGGTAGCTCAGTGCATCAACTGATGTCACTGCAGCGCCTCTGACCGGGAGGTCCTAGGTTACACTCCCCACGGCGGCAGGATTTGCGACACAAGCTTTGCAGCTAGGTCGAATTCAGTCGCTGCCTGGAGGAGAATTCTAGCGGCCGGCTGTTCTGAGCGGTAGTTTTCCGTGGTTTCTCCGATCAACACCAGGCGAATGCCGGAGCAGTACCCTACCGAACGGGCCATGCGCGATCTTTCCTTCCTCTTCCTTGTCCTATCTTCTCCCCTTACACACACACACTTACACTAACATGCACTACACTACCACATATTCCGGGAGACCGGTCGGGAGCTTAGAGCTTGTCCCGGCTAGGGCGGTGCCCCGCTAGTGGGAGAGTTCTGGTTAGGGGGAAACCTCACTAGCCGACGGTAGGTCGGCGCCGGATCTCGCCATCCAGCGGGGGAAGACCACCGCCATCTCCCGAGAAAAAACATGCACTACACTAACGGGACTAATGACCAAAGCAGTTGACGCGCCCGGAAACACGAAAAAACCAAACCAAGCCAACTCATCGGCTGTGCCCGGCCCCGGCCCGTGCCCAGCCCTGTAGACAGACCGAACCGCGAGAGGAGCTCAACGGATGTCACTGCTGTGCTTCTGACCGGGATGTCCTGCGGTTCTTCTCCCGAAGGTGGTAGGATTTTTAACATTCGCTACACAGTGGGGTCGATTTCAGTCGCTGTCTGAAAGAGAATTCCAGCTGCCGGCTGCTCTGATCTGTAGTTTTCCGTGGTTTCTCCGATCAATACCAAGAGAATGCCGGAGCATTACCCTAACAAAAGGACCACGGATCTCGCGCGATATTTCTTTCCTCTTCCTTGAATTATCCTCACCCCTTACTTACACACACTCTTACATTCACTATACTACCATTCATGCCGGGAGACCGGTTGGGAGCTTAGAGCTTGTCCCAGCTAGGGTGGTTTTCCGCTGGACCTCCAGGTCAAAGGCATCAATTGTTTCCCTGAGTTACCTCAATAGCTAAGCAAAAAGTTCCAAATAAAATTACATATTTTTATACTTATGCATTTTTATAAATAAGCAATTTGTGTAAAAGTTATAATTATAAAGCTAAAAATTGGTTCTTAAATGACATCTCAAAGAAAATTATTTCAATGTTTGGCCAATATAACATGAAAAGTAAAATAATTGCACTACATATGGGGAAAAAATTAATTGATTCTATTAAAAACAAAACAATATTCTACAAGCAAATTGGGAAGAACGAAGACGAAATTATTATACATTACCCATGAGAATATTCTTATCATATATCAACAATATCTTGTAAAATAGGTAACAACTACTTTAAATTCATTAACGAAAAGATGTATTGAGTAATAAATTTAATTTTTATTACTCACGATTACTTTTGTTAAGCTATTATTCACATGTTCAATTACCATTCATGCAGAATTTATTGTTTTATTGTGGTTCAAATTCGTTTTTTTTATAATATAAACTAGTGATGCTAAAACTTTACGTACTTTCTCGCTCTTAGTAACAATTTCGTAATATTATTGTAACGCATTTTCTGTCAATATTAACACTTCTCAGTCATCATTTGTAAAAATCATTACAAATCGTAGAAAATTAGGTGAGAAACGAATTTTTGTAAACGTTGTATATCAACACAAATTCAGCAATTACACTGCGTTTATGCAACTATAACATATGCCAACAAGAATTTGCAGAGTACCAACGCGCCGTATTCTTGTGGGGCGTGCGATGCTGTCAAATTCCAATGTGGAATCACTTGAGTCTAGCAAAGGGAAATAGCGAGGGAAATTCGAATGAGTCTAGCGAGGGAAATTCGAATTTGCAAATTCCAAAATTTCAAAACTACTTATATTTAAAGATTTTTTTGTCGACAATGTGCATAATCTTCGTTGAACTAATATTTTTGAACGGGTTTAATTTAACAAAGAAAATATCTGTCATCAACATTGTACTTTTGCAATGTTAATTTCATTTTCTTTCTCTTACTTCGTAAGAAGAGAAAGTATTCTAATCGTGTACTGAAAAACGTCGAACGTTTGATTATTATTATTATTTACTATTTACTTTACTTATTTGATTATATTATTATTATTATTATTATTATTATTATTATTATTATTATTATTGATAATTTGATAAATCACTCCCTCTAATACTTTGTGAACTCAGAATCTATGTTTTGTGGGTACTTGATACCAAAAAATGGATTTACTGATCGTCTGTCTGCCTGTCCGTTCGCCCGACCGTCCGTCTCTCTATCCGCCAGTCCGTCTGTTCATTTGTCCACCTGTCTGTCTGGAACTCCGTCGGTCTGTCCTTCTGCCTGTTCGTCTGACCGTATATCTGTCTGCTCGTCTGTCTGTACGTCTGTCTGCCCGTCTATTTGTCCGTCTGTCCGTGTCGCTCCATTTCTCTGACCATCTCTGTCCGACAGGGTATTTCATTTCACTTCATTTTGATGAAGTGATCATTAAAATTGTATTTTAGCAATGTTATTTTTTTGTAATTGAAAGCAATTTTCGAAAATACAGAGAGTTCGCCGAAAATAGGATCAACGGCACTTTCTTTGTCATTCTTTACTACATATGTGAAAAATTAAAGAAAAATGAAGCCGTTTTGACATAATAATGCAAACGGCATATTATTCAAGCAAAATTTCATTAAGATAAACATTTATATCTTCAGTGTTGTAGATAGACATCGAAAAACAATTAACCTTTTGCAATTTTCGAAAATTCAGGGAGTGCAATAAAAATGTGACCTGCTCCATTTTTTATTCCAATTTTTCTCTATCAGATACAAACATTTAAAAAAATATGGAGCGAATTTTTAGATAATTTTGAAAATTTTCAGATTCCGTGTAAAGTACTCTCAAAACTCAAAATATCTGTTTCAAAGTCAGATTTCAGATTCATGAGATCGTTCAGATCGTTCGGGGATAATCAATTTTCGAGAAAATCGTCGGAACGGTTTAGGCACCAGTCTTGATCGCACATGAACGGAGAGACAGATGAACAAACAAGATAGACAGATGTTTTACCGTCAATCAATTTTTCAGTATCACGAACCCCAAAACATGGATTCTGACTAAACATTGGTTTAGAGGAAGAAATTTACTACATGTAGGAACAAGAATTATCCTCATTTTTGTTATCAGGTCACGGTAATAGTTTTTCTGACGAAAAATTGTCATCCTTTTCTTGAAAAATAACAATGCTTTCTCTACACTACATAACCAGTTGGCGAGAATGGAAGAATTTGAAGCCGTTATTGAAAAAAAATGTTTAAAAATGCCAATAATTTCACGCAAAAATTACTAATATTTTCGAAATATTTTACATGAATTTATTTCAATATCAGACTTTATAGAACAGATTTTATTAGGTAAATAGAGGTGCTTCATGACATACTTTCTCGCATTATTTGTAACGGTTCGGCAATAGTATGTTATTACATGAACCTGCAAAAATGTTTCTAACCAGCAAATATTTTTATCTGCACCGAACTCATCTCCATGCAATTAACTCGTCATGCGCCTTGGCCGGACATGAAGCAGTCACTCTGCCGTACGTATTTGGGCCGAAGCTTAAAATATCTAATTCCCTCCCATTATTTTCAACATGCAAATTTCGTAAGGTTCAGAAAGATTTATCCACTTTTACTTTCTTGCGTACTGCTTGCATGAACGATTCTAGTACTGCTGAAAAGAACGATGATTTATCCTCAGAAAAACTCTTTCGCCGGTCCCGTAACGAAAAATGGATAAATCTTTTTCCTATATTGGAAAATTACTTCCTCTAACACGTGTGTTCAGAACCCATTTTTTGGGCCCTTGATACCGAAAAATCGAATGACGTCACAACGGTTTCGTGTCCGTCTCTCTCTGTCTGAGGTCAACGCTAGCACCTAAAGCATTCAACCGACTTTTGTCAAAACTGGTATGTGTTTCTCGTTGTTTATCGCACCTCTGTGCTTGCACCTTTATTCTGTGTGTGAATCCCGTTCCAAAATTAAACACTGCTTTCTCACAGTTTCCTGCCTCTGAGGCTAAGAGATTACGGGACGAGTATGATATTGATGTAATACACGAGGGACTCCCACGCCACAAGTATAAGTGAAAACATTCATGCCGTACATGAATTTTTAAAAACGCAACCTTAGTATCCACTTACTTAGGCTCTCTCACTCCAAGCAACCGTTTCAAGAGTAGACCTTGGAATTTTAGGCCCAAAAAAGTGATGATTTTGGCACCTAAAAAATAAGCGATAAAATTGTAAAATTATGCACCTAAAACATGTAACAAAATTGTGAAATTAGGCTCTATTAGGCTTAAAAAGTGATGTTTTAGGCATTTAAAAAAAAATGATTTAAAAGTAATTTGACACGAACAGGTATGTTTTAGCAGCTATTCATTGCAAAACGATTAAATTAGGCACTTTTATTATTCAGAAAAGTCAAGTCTTTTTCTCACATTAATGAGTGTGACGACAAGCATATGATTTTATTCATTTACTTAATTAAATAGCATAGTATAACCCCACACACACACACGCACACACACACACACACACACACACACACGCACACGCACACGCACACACACACGCACACGCACACGCACACACACACACACACACACACACACACACACACAGAAGATAACTCGAAATGACTCTTTATACTTTCTTGGAGTTCAAGTCTTGGGTTTATTTTGTAATATTTGCCTTTCCGATAGTAGACTTTTGCTTGACCTGTGTCTTTTCTGGCCTGAATCACAAAGACGACGCGTCGCGGCGATAAGTCTCAACCTGTCAGCTGCGTAGCTGCAAAAGGAATGGGCGCAATTGCCTAAGAAGAGCGTACTGATCGCAGACGAGCGTGGAACGTCCTATTTCTATTGACATGCAGAGCTCCTGTCTTCGGTGCGAAGTCCATTGCGTATTCGTCGATCAGGGAATATTAGCGGTTCGGAAAATTTGGGAAAGTATGTTCGTTTTGGTGTAACAAATTCAAAAACTTAAAAAATGTAAATATGATAATCCTTCAAAATTATTTGTTTTCCGCAGTTTTAGACAAAAAAAATCTTAATAGGCATGAACCTGCAGTTCGTTTACCGTTGCAAATAAGTTTTCTATTACTCGGAAACGAAAATATTTGGTTTTTGAAATGTTAATCTGTCGCTTTTTTAAATTTATTATTATTATTATTATTATTATTATTATTATTATTATTATTATGAATATTACTTTTTTATCTTTCAACAATTAATAGTTAAAGTATTGGGAAGGGATTCTGAAATTCAAGGAAGCGTGCGCAGATGATTTTCTCCTCCATTCGGCACATACAGTTTTTTACGATTTTTGATTAAATAAATATCTAAACCACCCTTTTAGGACGTTTTAGGCACTATTAATGCTCTCAGTAGACCTATTTTTTCATGATTCATAAACATTTGAAATTATTTACCACAACCTACTATAGACATTTGTACTAAAATCCAAGGTCTTCTCATGAGGTCGAATCACTTGGCCGTACAAATTATAAACGTGCATCGGCATTCTAACAAAAGAATAACTGATAATTTTAATAATGTAGCTAAACCTAACATTTTTATGCTTCTGGGGTCTTTGGTGTACTTGGTAAAGTTGAAACCATCAGAATAACTTTCGAAATTGTATCCATAGTAACAATGCAATCAAAGTTACTTAGGATCCAAATATTTGAATATCGCAGCGGATAAAACAAAAACGTTCGATATCCAAGGGCTTCAAATTTTGAAGAGCAAACAAAGAGGTTATAAGGCCCGGAAATCCGTCTTTTTTTCTTAACGTAAACAGTTGAATGACACTACAGACATTACAGAGAGCATGCACAACGAAGTATTATTGTATTTGGGAAATTGTATTTATGTCTTAAGAACAGTTTGCCTCATTTAACTCAAAATCGAAAAAAATGTGACATCGAGCTTTTTGTTTGCTCCGGTACTCAACAATATTCTCGAAATTTAATACATGTTGTAAAACATATTTATAGTACGTTTCAGTTAAAACAATGGTTTAGCTTACTTTAATTTCATAGGAATTGGTTTTTACAAAACAAATGCTAGCATATTCCACATTTTCTCATTGTTCGGTTCCTGAATTGTAGAAATAAAACATTAGCTCAAGAATATTATTATTTTTGAAAAAGTTAAAGAATACATCAAATTGTAGTGTATGTCACGTTATTCATTGCATTTAGCACAAACTTACAAAATGTTTAAAGGAAAAAATAAGGGTCTTTTTGAGAAAATCATATTTTTTAAATTGCAGATATTTCATTCAACTTTACACGAAAACTATTAATATTTTCAAAGTAACTTCTTAACATTAATTGAACTACTAAATGAAGAGAAAAATTTTCATTTGAAGGAAAAATGTTATTTTTAAGTTATGTACTTAGAGGATGTCTTTTTTCAATTTCAAAATATTGCAGTTTTCGAAACTTCAGAATCAACCGTGAATATCGAAGCTGAGCCACCTTTCAAATCTATTTCCCTGCAATATTACAAAAAATAAAGAAAAAAAACAGGAGGCATTTTTGAAAATGTTTCAGGAACTTCATGGAAAGGCCCCCCCAAATTATATGAATTAGTATAGAATTCGCAGAGCCCTGAACACAAACACGTGCATTTACTACTCTACCACACATGTCGGGAGCGTATACCTTGCCTCGACTGGGGCGGTGCCCCAATGGGGAGGTACCTTGAAGGAGGAAATCTTTGGCATGTCGACCTGTAAGTTGGAGCGGGATCTCACCGCCACTTACCGGAATAAAAAAGAATACACTAACGGGACTCATGAGTCCAGTGAATGAATCAATGAGTGAGGCGTCTGTGGCGTCTCCCGGCCGTTGCCACTGCGGCCCGCGAGCCAGGCAATTTCCGGCAGGGGCGGGGCAGGGAGGGGCGGGGCGGGCAGGGCGGGGCGGAACGAGGGTCGATCGATGCGGCGGCGGCGGCTCGGCGCGCCTGCTCGGGCGACCCCCCCTGCCCCCCCCCCGGCAGAGGCCGATCGACAGACGCCTCCCCGTCGCCCCCGCCCGGCTTCTCTCCGCTCTTCCGCCCTTCGCCCCGTCTCTGCTTCTCCGCTCTTCATGCTAAGAAAACCGCCTCGTCCATCCCGTGCATTACTGGAGTCATCGCGGGAAACAACTTCTGAATCTGTGACCGATGGAATTATAAATTATAAAGAAAATTTGCCAGAACAAAATTTGCAATTGTTACTTTCTCGCTTACTGCGTACCCACTTCACAGAAAGTTTTGTTATGCTTCGGGGAAACAACGGCGAATTTTGGACGGAAAATTTCTTATTGCCGGGCCTTGGTAACAAAAAATGGGATAAATCTTGTCCATATATATATATATATATATATATATATATATATATATATATATATATATATATATATATTGTAAATTCCTAGAACATTCTGTATAGTATAAATTCACTTTGGTGGGTTCTTGATACCGAAAAATCGATTAACGACAAGAATTCTGACTGGACGTCTGTCTGTCTGTCCGTTTGACTGTGGTCAACGATAACGCCAAAACCGTTCAGACGATATCAACCACGAGTAATATTCCAGGAATGATCTGATTGGTGTGGCGGCCTCTTCAATTTGAAACCAATATTTTGATTCTTGGAGCACTTTACATGAAGCTTGAACTCTGAGCCTGAACTTACAAAATTTTCTCCAAAACGGCTCCCATTTGTTTCCTTACATTTTTTTTCCTTTGATAGAGAAAAAATATGCTTACAGAACTGATGTAGGTTGCATTTCGTTGCACTCCATAAAGTTTTGGAAATGGCAATAATGTAATTTTTTGGGTGTCTCCCTTCAACTATAATAATGAAGATATTTTTATGTCCTGAATGACAACTCATCAAAAAAGATCTTGAAATAAGAAAATGCTTAATTTTTTAAAATTCGAGTAGCTTAGGAGTAATTTTGCGTGAAACAGGCATTTTTTAAAACTTTAAGCAACCGTTTTTTTAAAAAACAACCTCAAATCGTTCCTTTCATTTTTTCTGTAGTAGTAGTAGTAGTAGTAATAGCAGCGTATGTACTAAATAAGGGTAAAGAATGTGGTGTTAGACCCACTTTAGGTGAACGCTCTGCATTTTGAAAAATTGAAAAAAATTAAAATTGTAAATTCCAATTTCCCGCGCTCCGTTTTACAAGCT
Organism: Teleogryllus oceanicus; assembly: GCA_964035755.1. NCBI lineage: Eukaryota > Metazoa > Arthropoda > Insecta > Orthoptera > Gryllidae > Teleogryllus > Teleogryllus oceanicus. The sequence continues at coordinate 34,665,417 of CAXIVR010000011.1, read as the reverse complement.
GTAAGTTCCCAAAATGGAAACAAAACGGTTTGAAATTTTTCTCATTGTTGCCGGTCGCTGAAGGTAATAGTTTTTATTTAGAACTAACAAATGAATTTCTTTGACGTTAAGAAATTGTGATCGCTGATTATTCTATTCAACTAGTGGTGCTACAGAATGGTGCAGGCTTCCTCGAACTTATTTTCCTTAAATCTGTGTGGGCAATCTTTCCGGATTTATCCGAATATTTCCGGATTTGTCCTTATCTCAGCTACCATCTATTGGCACCTATAGTTCATTGTTTCAATATTTTGTCCTCTAATGGTAAAATTGAAATATGACTTTCAGAATGACTTATTGAAGAGTAAAACCTGGTCCTGAATGCACATTTTTCTTGAAAAATTTGGTGGGGAATTTTAGAAAATGTTTGTTTTTCTGAAAATGCGCATTTTGAAATTCATTTTTACCCAACTTTTTCGTTTTAGAGAAACATTATCAGAAATTATTTGAAAGAATTGTACTCACAAATCCGGTAATGTATAAGAAATGCCCGAAATGTAAATAATAACGAGATATTTTTAAAAAGTGTTAATTTTAAAGAAACAAAAGGATACAGCAAAATGTCATTAATGTCATATTTTATAGTGAATTAAACACAATGTACATAAAAACAATAAAGAAAACTTTGGAGCCGTTTTGTGAAAATTGCGTTTGAACGTTTTTGAAAATGTGAAATTTCGAACTCTTTTTCACAGAAAACTTTGAGTTTTTCTGGATTTTCATCCGACATCATTATTAATGCCATTGTACTCACAAATGCAATCACCGGTAATGTAAAGACGTGAGAAAGATTTCAAAAAATTAAAATTGTGAATTTTGAAAAACAAAGGAATGCAGAGAAATATCGTTTATGTTATTTTATAGAGTGCATTTTTATAGAATTGCGGTATTATAGAGTGCATTTAGCGCTGTCCCTACAGAAAGTTTAAATAAATTTGAGGTCCTTTTTGAGAAAATTTTGTTTTCAATATTTCTTTAATATTGTCCATATTTCACTCGCAATTGCTTGAAAACAACTAAAGTGATAAAAAAAGGTACATGAGAATGAAAAAACTAATCGTTGAGAACAAATTTCATTTGAAGAAAAATTAGTATCATCTTTTGTATATGAAACCGCCAAAATAATATTCAAACTTCTGTAATATCCGAAAATTGAGAGTTGACAGTGAAAATAGAACCTATGTCATCTTTATAAGTGTATTTTACTCTATTGTGAGTGTTACTCAGTGTATCAGTGTATCAGTTAGTATCACGGTAGCTGAGTGTATCATTTGATGTCACTACAGCGTCTCTGACCGGTAGGTCCTAGGTTCGAGTCCTGACGACGGCAGGATTTTCGACACTAGTTTTTCACCTAGTCGCTGGAGTCGTTCTAGTCGCTGTTTGGAGGAGAATTCTGGCGGTCGGCTGCTCCGATCGGTAGTTTTCCATGGTTTCTCCGATCAACACCAGGCGAATGCTGGAGCAGTACCCCAACAAACGGGCCACGGACTGCGCGCGATATTTCCTTCCTCTTCCTTGTCCCACTCCCCCTCACACACATACACTAACATGCACTACACTGCCACATAATCCGGGAGACCGGTCGGAAGCTTAGAGTTGGCTGGGGCGGTGCCCCGCTGGTGGGAGAGTCCTGGTTAGGGGGAAACTCCGCTAGCCGACGGTAGGTAGGTGCCGGATCTTGCCATCCGGCGGGGGAAGATCACCGCCATCTCCAGATGAAAAACATGTTCTACACTTACGGAACGAATGACCAATGATGTTGACGCGCCCGGAATCACTAACAAACAAAACAAAACCAACTATTGTGAGTGTTTTATTTTCAAATAAATCAGGTCACACAAAACAATTTATTCTGTAATATAACTACATACTAGTCAGAATAGCTCGGGTGTCGTTTACGGGAAATATGCGGCGTGGGTGCCGAAAGGCCGTAGTAGCGACTTACAACCGTAGTGTGGCTTAACTAACTCGAGCCTAAAGGAGTGGATGGCTGGCCTCGCGGAGCGAGCAGCCGAATCCAGATATGTTACTGAGAGACGTGCCGTGTTGTGGCACAACATTGGTAGAAAATATCTAAGGGGCTTCAGTAAGGGTCCATTGTCCAAAATACCTCAACCAGTTACACATTCGTGATACAATACCAGTAGAAACTGTTCAAGTGGCGTCAGCAAGAGTCCAAAATACCTCAATCAAAACCCAATAGCAAAATCGTGATGCAAAACCAGTAGAAAATGTCCAAGAGGCGTCAGCAAGAGTCTATTGCCCAAAACTACAGAATAAAGTAAACAGTTGTAATCCTTTAACCAAGAATCAGTAGCAAAATCTGAGCTTGTTTTAATAACAAAGGAAAAACATATTAGAGACCGAATGACTGGACTGCAAACGCGCTAAAGACTACTGATTGCGGTGGGCCTCTTCTCGCTGTCGACCACCGAAGAAGACGTGAGCCAATCCTCGTCCAGCTAAACTTTCCGGGTCGACAAAGTCGCCCTTGTCGCACTTTGGGGACAAGTGCGCACTACTAAGCGCGCCCCATTTAAATCACAGAGTGGGATACAACGGTGAGAAAAAAAGCAAAGAAAAAAGTTGGAGCCATTTTGGGCAAAATTTTGAAATTGTCCCAGGGGCTTCGTCAAAAGTACCCTACAAATTTAAAGTAAACCCACAGTCATCGCAGAGATTTGAATGGGGCCAGATAGACCGAAGAATATTAATTTTGGGAAATAAATGTTACGCATATTTCAGACGCTAGTGTTGATGACTGATCGACGGGCAGAGAACACTTCCACAAAAATGAAATAGTACAATATAAAAATGAAAAATCCGAAATTGCCAACGTTTTAAAATGAGAAGTGTAATAATGCAACGCAAAAAATATTTGTATTAGAGTACTTGAAAATAGAAATAGTAAATATGATAAGCAGGTGATGAAAAAGCAGCAATGGCTTTGAAATATTTGGGAAGTATTAAAAAGCAGATAGTCGTGGAATAAATGCAATTGGAACCATGAGTGTTGTTGCAATAAAGAACATTTCACAAGAAATCTATAGAAGTTAACGGTTAAAGTTATTAACCGTTAAAACCCGGATGAACTACTCAGTCAATCGCAGCAAGTAAGGTGTCATTTGAAAGATGAAAGTTCCCGATGCGTGCACATTTTTGTGGATGTTAGTTGAATGTGGTCTCGTCGGTGCTGTAAACGGTTTTAAAAGTATTTTCATGTGTTAAAATTTCTTTCATACTTTCTTTCATGCCTAGCTTTGTTCAAATATGTTCCTGCAGCATCAGGCATTGGACTTATCAATGAATCGTAGTAGCTGTTAATGTTATACTTCCGTTCTAAATTGCCAACACCCAATAGCCTCCATACGGGATATGAATTCGTAATATTGCAATTTCAAAATTATAATGGCCGCAAAAGTACTTAGAGGTATGAATAATGCGGGTAGTTAGAATTTAGCACAGCTATATTTTTAGTTTTTTTTTTTCTAATATGAACATAAATGATCACCTGTAAGCTGTTATTCTGCGTTATTCTCTTCGCCTATTTTACGATCATTCTCAACTAGTTCGGAAAATTCATGAAAATCGATCTTTGCATCGGAATCTTGAAAATCGATCGTTGCACTTTTAAGAAATGTATTCTCTAGTATTATACTTACATTTATGGTTTTCTTCTTCTTTACTACATATTCTTCAAATTCAATGTTTCAAGGCAATTTGCAAATTTATTATCAAAAAAATTACTATGAAAGACTCATTTTGTTTTGCTGGTTTGTAAACAATCAGCGTGCCAACCTCATGGAAGAGTATTATGGTGCCATCAATTGAAAATGATCACGGGGTACTGGGGTTTAATCAAAGCCACCTACATAGTGTTGGTTGTATGGTATTGGTTTAATTCTTAATCTACCCAATAAGATTGCAGCGCTAAAACACGCAAAAGCGCGCTTTTGGAAATTTCTTTGAATGTTCTGCCCGGTTCTGAAAACAAATTATTAGTTCCCCATCAGGAGGCCGAGACTCGTGGAATGACATTTCTTATGTCTCGATTGGTGCACAGGACGTGGTCTAGCTGTAAGTGACGGAACCGCCCATACGAACATCCGAAGCGATGCGAACATCACGCACGACCTGGCGGTAAGGCGGGTGGTATCTGGGTCAGGCAAGGCAGGAGAGGGTAGGGTTGCCAGACTTCGCAATTTTCGCATTTTCTTCCGCCTATTTAACGTCCACAATCCACAATCCGCACCGATGGCCACAAATTCAGCAATTTTTCTTAGAGATTAGAAATCACCCATTTATGCCTCAGATATATTTTAGAATTTTTTCGTCTTTTATGTTCTTATTTAGAATGAAAGAAACGAAAATAATATACAGCATTGGCTAATGAAATCGTCAAGGTAGTTCAAATTCAACTGTCATACTTCATACTCATTTCGGTTTTGCTGTGTTCTTGCGAAACATTTCGCGTTTGTACAGTCCCGATTCCTCATTCCCTCATTCAACATCTGGCAACACTGGCAGAGCGTGAGGGCGTTGGCAGGGAACAGGATGGGTTTCGTAGGCCAAAGCAGGCTAGGGCAGGGCAGGACAAAGCAGATAAGGGCACAGCAGAGCAGGCCACTCCAGGCCAGACTAAGAAGAGAATACACTATACACAGAATGCATTCTTTTTCCTGTCTGAATAGATGAATCAGATAAAATACATATCATGTTCTATGGCTCCACAGCCCGCTATGGGCCTTGGCAGACCAGCGGTGACCCAGACTCTCGACCATGGGATGTTCATGTGATTAGCACGAAGACATCCATTTACCGTACACCTGGTTGTCAACCAACTAGGGTCCACCCCCTAACTTCTAAACGGTTCAAGACATCGAAACACAGTTTTCGCTGAACAATGAGGAATCATGCGGCAATTAACGTGCCGTAGAGAAATTGTCTATAATATTTTTAGTGTTCGAGAAATTTAATCTTCTCTGATTTTTTAAATATAACTATATATTTTTCTTAATATTGTAGAAAATGTCTCTACTGCATGGTACGGCATGGCAATTATAGAAAAAAATATTATAGACTAGACACTCTGTATAATGGTCTTTACAACCTTAGAGTATGCTTTCTCATCGTCACACAGCAACAGATACTGGGACATTTGTAAAGAAAGCGCACGGGTATAATTTATCTCTGCCAGGAATCGAATCCGGGTTGCGCTGTGGAAAACGAGGACGCTAACCAACGACCCACCGATGGAGGCAAATAAATATCCAGACAAGTAAAATTATTACAAGGAAATATTATTTTCGACAAAAAATGTCTATAGTTTAAATATATTAGAAGCGCAAATTTTATGTATGCATCTCGTGTTTTCTCTGTAAGTAAAGGGCAATATTTGAATTCTCGCGCTTCCTTGCCACCCAAATGAATTTCTCGGGGTTCAGTTTGGGAGTATATTTCGCTACCGGCCGCTATGGGGTGATAGGTTCCAGGATAGACATCGACAGATGAAAATAAAACAATTACATTCAATAAGTTTCTACCCGGACCAAGAAAACGCTCATCAATGGAAAAACCTTCTGAGTAGTACATAGCCTTATCATTAATTGATGCAATGCTGTGAGTTTGCAGTCAACATCTCCTTCAGTTCGGTAGACAGGTATTTGAGTTGAATGCTGAGCATGAAATTTCAAGATGTATAGCTTCATCACAATGAGAAGAAATAAAAGAGGTCGTCTTCGTCAACATATTATATAATGTATTAACGTCAACATATAATATGTTGACGAAAATGACCTCTTTTATTTCTTCTTATAAGAACGTCAACGCCGACCTGGATGGCCGAGGTGGCTAAGAGCGAGTACCGACTCAGCACTTCGGTCCGAAGGGTCGCGGGTTCGAGTCCCGCCTTGGGCATGGTTGTTTGTCCCTTGTCTTTGTATGTATGTGTTGTCGCAGAGGGCCTCGCGTTCTGCTGACCCCAGATCAGAGGAGCCCGCAAGTTTGTTGGTGTCTAGTGTATGGTCGAATATGCGTCCCATCGGGACGCAAAGGGTAACCGGCTGTCGGCTGGATAAAAACCCTAGAAAGAAAGAAGAAGAAGAAGAAGAAAAGAACGTCAACAACACCAAATCAGAATTCATCACAATAACGCACCTGTGCCTGCAGCTGAGATTGCAAGTAACGTTCTGAAGGACTATGACTTCAAGGAGTTAGAACATTCACATTACATTTCTGATTAAGGACCCAGCGACGATTACCACTTATCAAAACTTAAGAAAGACCTTCTGAAAGAAAATTTTCAGACAAGTGTGAGGGAAAGAAGCAGTTTTTGACCATTTTACGGAGTATTTTTACAAGGGCCGAGAAAAGTTAACATGCAGATGTGAAAAATGGATGGAATGTGTACGGTGATCACGTTGAAAGGTGGGGTAATTATTTTCTTTAAAACATAAATTAGTGAAGCCGGAAACGTATGGATCCTAACTCGTATATTACATAAAATTACAAATATAAAACTACAGTAAACCCTCATCAATACGAATTGCAAGGGACCAAAATAATCGGAGTTCGTGTTATAAAATTTCGTGTTATCAGTGTATTATCAATGTCCGTATTAGAGTAATCGCTTGCCGAGACCGAAGTTTCGCTCGGGTTGCGGCAAAATTCGTGTTAAGAGAGTTCGTGCTAACGAGTGTATTTATATTAAATCACTGTCGTGCACTCGGAATTAGCAGTTCCCATACCAAATTAACTTAAGCCTCTGCTGGCGCCCCCTTCCCGAAAGGCTACTACAAAAGCACCCCAAATTATTTAACATTAACGACAGACGAAGACAGATTCAAACAACTTTTCGAATCAATCGTGCTTTAGAAAGCCACAATTTTTTTATTGAGGCGATAATCGAAACGCTTAGTGAATAATTATTGGAAATACCTTTGAATACGGTAAACCCTCTGATTTGAATCAACCATTTTACATTGTTTTGCTATATTTATGTTATTGCCCAGCAGAATACCGTCACAATCAAAGAATCTTTGCCAACATCTCCACTACCGACAGTGCACCGTCTACCTTCCAATACGCTTTTATACTGTATCGTAACGCGATGAAAAAATTTGTGAGGCAGGGAAAGTGTAGGCAAATGCTGGTTTAGAGTCTCCCCCCCCATATTGGGAAAACTCAGGAAATTTTTAAATTTCTATACATTTTCATACTAATGAAAATTTAAATATATACTACGATTCTCGCATACTACTTACGTAGTATAGTGAAAATTGTTATGCTGTGTATAAATGACAGTTTTTGACAGAAAAACCCATATCGTAGAGCCCTAATACCGAAAAATGGCTAATCTTCTTATCGATCTGTAGTAAATTATTTGCTCTTTGCTTGCGGACTCAGAATTCACGTTTTGTCGGTCCTTGATAAAGAAATTTCGATGACGGCAAAATGAATTCTGTTCAGCATTTTGCCCGTGTGCAACGCTAGAGCCTAAATCTTTCAATTTTCACCACATTTTATAGTCCGTCTTCGATCTGGCCGACCTCGACGCGCTACGAATTCGAAAAGGAAAATTTTAATTTGTGTTTTAAAAAGTTCTTTAAATGAAACCTTATAAACATTTTCTAAATTTTCTTAAAAATGTCTTCAATTTTTTTTACTTCTTCGCCCTTAATTAGTGAGAAATGACCCCTACCCTTTTTAGTTTATATATTGATATTGCCAAAAAGGATTGGCGGAGAGCTTTGTCAAAAGAAACCATTGTAGTTAGTGAAACAGGTTTGAGAACAATTTTATTTGCTGACGACCACTAATTTTGGAAAACTATCCTCACCCTTACTTACACACCTACTTACACTTCCATACACCTCCCACTTACACCACACCCTTACTTACACTTACATGCACTATACTAACACATACAGCGAGAGACCGTTCGGAAGCTTAGGGCTTGTCCCGGCTGGGGCGGTACCCCACTGGTGGGAGAGTCCTGGTAGGGAAAATCCTCGCAAGCTGACGTAGGTCGGCGCCACTTCTCACCAGCTGGCGGGCAAAGATCACCGCCATCTCACACAATAAAACCACCGTTGTGAAGCTAATGACACTAGAAGTTGATGCGCCCGGAATCATCAGTCTTTTCCCTACAGGAATCTAATGCTTGTTTGAATGGCGGGGACGCGCTGCTTCGAGTCACGCATAGTTAGACCTATTGCGCTTGTTCCGTTGATCCACACCGTACATCGCAACCTGAGAACTTCTATTTTTTCGCCTTAAATGTTTCGCGAGGAGTGGAGATCATTTCCATATACATCAGGAGCACATTTACTGCATTTTGCGTCCATGGTTTCTTATAAATTGTCGTAAATCGTCACCCGTCCTTCGATATAAAGAACACTGCGTTGAGGACGCCATCACGTTCATAGTTTTCATCAAGTTTCCTTGGCCTTTGATCTGTCCCCTTGTAGAGTGAGCTACCACTTTTTTGCTTTTGGACATACATATAACTTGTCTGTGCGCACGTTGTGTTGAGGTATTTTTACTACTTACAAGAGTAGTAGGGTAGAGACGAATAGTGATTTGTTGAGCAATAGTATAAAATCAAAACCGTTCAGCAATACTATAAAATCAAATACGGATGTAGATGGTTTGCAGGTGCAAATACGTTTTCTACGAGTATTAATCGGGAACAAATATTTCTAGTTCTCAGTGTTGCAAAACTCGTTTTTGGTACCTTTATTCATCAGCTTGAGCAAAGAGAATATCTGCCAGAAAGTTGATTCAAGACGAACAGAAATCTAAGAATAGTGAATTCTAAAGCAGACATGTCTAATGCACCTTAGTGTTACAATCAAAAACACTTCGAGAAAAGTAGATTTCGAAGGAAATGACAATTAATTAGTGCTAATGGAAAATGATTCTTGAATGATTGACCCGGGAAGGTCCGCAGTAAGTTGTCTCACGCCAGTGCCAGAAATGTACCTCTCAGATATGGCTGCAACTTTTTGTGAATGCGAATTATCCGCAGGTCCATTTACTGAAATATATATTTTATTCAGTTTGCAGATGTCCCACAATGCAATTGTTAATTAATCTTATAATGCAGAATTCTTGTCTGATTATTTATGGTAAGAAAGGTAAAAAGTGACAAAGTACACGGAAAAATCATTAAACATTTTATTATCGTATTAAATAATATTAAATAAAATTTCTACAAATTATTTTGGGATGTTCTAAACAAATATTAATTTTACTTTTTCACAAAAATATTTAAAAAATCCTTTTTCTATATTTTGCATGATTATCATTTTTTTCATTTCCATACAGACGTCTCCTGCACATCTTCTTTCTCTTTGGTAAGAAATTGTGATAGTTGATTTATATGAGGCAAATTATTACATTTTTCTGAACGAGCACTTGCCATAGACACGGCTAAACATAATGCCATTATACCCACCGCTCAGGTCAGGAGCTCACAATGTACTGGTGCCATTGCATCCAACGTATATGACAGTTATCGTTCAAGTTTCAACATGCTCAAGGGAAATGATTTAGAAAAAGGCTAAAAATAAACGGCCAGGCGATCTCAGAAATGTGAAATGGAGGAATACAAGAAATATTAGACGACTGATACATCGCATTAATTCAGGAATATTAGATTTGCTTGGATCTCACATATCTATTGGGAGCACTCCTGGGTTAATTGATTTACGTTTTCGGGCACGTCAACTTATATGGTTCCGATAGTGCGGTTAATGTTTTTCGTTCGAGATGGCGCAGTTTCTCCCCTGCTGCTGCTTGAGATTCGTTGCAGAATTGCACGAAGGATAGGGGGTTTTGCAGATATTGTCCCCTCTCAGAGGGTCATAGCTCCAGTCGGAACAATCGCAAAATTCCCGACTGGTCTACCAACGTGAGTATTAGTGTAGTGCATGTAAGTGTAACTGTTTGTGAGCATTGGGTAGATTTGTACAAATGGGAGAAAATGGAAGAGAAAGACCGCGCGCGGTCTATCACCCAATTCTTAGGGTACTGCTCCGGCACTCGCCTGTTATTGATCGAAGGAACCACGAAAAACTAGTCATCTGAGCAACCTCCCACTGGAATTCTACTTCAGACGGCAGCTTAATTCGACATAGCAATATCAAAAACCTTTCTCCGTCGGGACTCGAACCCTCGAACCTGCCTCTCAGATTCACTGCAGAGAAATTGCCATCCACGTGATCCCTGCAAGCCTCTTTTCATTGAGCTTGGAATCTTACCACTGCCTTGCCTGTTTATTTACAAATCTGCAGTATTTGTCAAAACTGACTTACTTAACGGTGGGAACATATTTTCATGTAATACTGATATTTGTGGTTACAACACTCGACGTAGAAATCATATATATCAAGTGTCAGAATCAACAGCTCACTACAAGAAATCCACATACAATAAATGTACGTAACTTTACAACGCATTGCCAGATGAAATTAAACAATTAAAATTGGTACACAAACTTTAGTTAAAAGTAAAATCTTTTCTGCTGCAAAACTGTTTCTATACAATTAGAGACTCTACTGATCATCATGAAAAAGATAAATAATGTTTACTTTAACAAAACCAAGATATAGTATAATGATTTAGTTTACATTTGCATTGTATAAAAAAAGACTTAAATGACTGTAACAAGTAATGTAATTCAGCTTCCGGGTCAATGACCCCCATCTCGATCGTGTTTTTGTCCAGTTTTCCTGATCCAAATGCTGATATGGCCCCTTGATTTGCTTCTGGACGTAAACGTAGCTTCACTATGCGCACGTTTTGTTGAACTTTCCTTTTGCTTGTAGTGGTAGTTGAGCTTAGGGTGAGTTTCTGTTTTTTTTATAATACAGAAAAATGAAATCTTTCTTTCGTTTACCGTTACAAATAAGTTTTCTATAATTTGGCAACGAAAATATCTAGTTTTTGAAATATTAATCTCGCGCTTTTTGATTATTATTATTATTATTATTATTATTATTTCATCATTCAACTATTAATAGGTAATTTGTTGGGAAGGGATTTTGAAACTCAAGGAAGCGTGCGCAGATACTTTTCTTCCCCATATGTCACATACAGTTTTTGACTAAATAAATAAATACCAACAATGCTGTCTCTGAGCTAAATCAACTGGTTTCGTGTATGCTCACACAAACAAACAAAATCGTTATGAGTTACGTATATTTCCAATTTAAAACTTTTTCTGAAAATTTCGCCAAATTTCTATCACAATTAATAATATTCCTTTTGCAATCCATTTTCAATTAGACAAATACAATCTACATCGAAATCAACTCAAAAGTCGATAATCGAGGCAATTTTTGACCTTCTATAATCTTCTCTCTTCATATCATTTCTAATTTCTTCTCGTACTAGCACTATTAATATTACGCCATGATGCTGGGCTTGGCTTATCAAGGTACAATCAATCTATTATAAAACTACAATCTCAATAAATCAATAAAATAAATATTGTTCATTATCCGCTGCCAAGGGCCTAATTCGCCAAAGGCAATGTAAACCTTCAATAAAAAGGTTACAAAATCGCACTTTAAGTTATAAAACCAAGGGAAGAAAATACCGATACCTAAAACGTTGATTATTATCATCTCAGAACAAAAATCAATCGGACCACCAACCGCGCGCTATCTCTCCTTCCTCTTCCTTGTCCTATCCTCACACCTTTCACGCATACTTACATGCTTACTTATTCACATTATACATGCTCACCTTTCACGCATACTTATTCTACCACACATACCGGGAGACCGGTCGGGAGCTCAGAGCTTGTCTCGACTGGGGCGGTGCCCCGCTGGTGGGAGGTAACTGGTTGGGAAAAGCTCCGCTGGCACAGTGTAGGTCGGTTACGGGACTAAAGAGCCTAGCCACTGACGCGCGAAAAATTTAACCAATCAATCCAAATCAGCGTTCGTACGCGGAGATCCATTGTTAAAGCTATCTGGTAGCATCTGTTTGTTACTTTTATCTCCACGAACCAAATCCATCAAATCTATCACTTTGATTAATAGTTTGTAATGAATTAAATCCCTATCTGCCTGGATTATTTTAACAAAAACATTGCAACATTTTATAATAAAAAAATTCTCAAAATTTTAAAATGAAAATGGTGACACTTTTTAGAAAACAACATGAAGTTTTAATTTCATTTCTGCAATATTTTAATATAAAAGTTTCAACTATCTTCAGCTTCGTACAGGCACGGGCTCGCTAGGCTGATGAGAGTTAAGCAAGAAAACGGGGAAGAGAAGAAATGAAAATAAATACATATTTGTAATCTGGAAACCATCCTAAGTAAAACGGAATTCTTTCGCCTTTATGTTTTATTATTGACTAACACGTGGCCAAGAGATTTTAAGTTCTGCTGGAAACTTCATCGATGCATATTACCAGCTCCTTTTTTCTCATAACGATCAAATTCTTCGAGAACTTTCTGTTTGCACATTAAAAACTTAGATAACTAAATTATCTTCAAATTTCTACTCTAACCAACCTTTATGTCTTGTAACTAAAACACCTTTGCACTTGTAAACACATGCGCGTTTAAATATTGGCAATTTATTTGATTGATTGATGTTTCGGGGCGTGACATCTACTATGTTCATTAGTCCCGTAAGTGTAGTCCAGATTTTTTGGCGGGAGGTGGCTGTGATATTCCCCCGCACGATGACGATATCCGGCGCCGAACTAAACGTCGGTTAGCGGAGTTTTTCCCCATCCGGTTCCCCGGATCTTCCACCGCCCCAGAAGCTCCCGACTGTTCGCCCGATACGTGTGGTAGTGTAGTGCATGTAGTTTGGTTTGGTTTGGTTTTCTCGTGTTTCCGGGCACTCAACTGCTTTGGTCATTAGTCCCGTTAGTGTAGTGCGTGTTTCTTCTCGGAAGATGGCGGTGGTCTTCCTCCGCTGGATGGCGAGATCCGGCGCCGACCTACCGTCAGCTAGTGGGGTTTCCCCCTAACCAGGACTCTCCCGCCAGCGGAGCACCGCCCCAGCCGGGACAAGCTCTAAGCTCCCGACCGGTCTTCGGAATATGTGGTAGTGTAGTGCATGTTAGGTGTGTGTGTGTGTGTGTAAGGGGAGAGGATAGGACAGATCGCGCGCGGTCCGTGGCCCGTTTCGTAGGGTACTGCTCCGGCATTCGCCTGGTGTTGATCGGAGAAACCACGGAAAACTACCGATCAGAGCAGCCGGCCGATAGAATTCTCCTCCAGACAGCGACTGAATTCGACCTATCTGAAATGCTAGTGTCGAAAATCCTGCCGCGGACAGGACTCGTACCTAGGACCTCCCGGTCAGAGGCGCTGCAGTGACATCAGTTGATGCACTGAGCTACCGCTTCCGGTGTAGTGCATGTAAGTGTAAGAGTGTGTAAGTAGTGAGAATAGAAGAAGAGGACTTAAGGATCGCGCGCAGTCAGTCGCTCGTTTTTTAGGGTTCTGCTGCGGCATTCGCCTGATTTTGATCTGAGAAACAACGGATCATTTCGGATCAGGGAAGCGGGCCGCTAGAATTCTCCTCTAGACATGGCTGAACGTGACCTAGCTATCTAGCTAGTGACAAAACTCCTGCCACCATCGGCACTCGAAACCTAGGACTGCTCGGCCAGGCTCTGCAAAGAAATCAATTGATGCCCTGAACCACCAAAGCCGTTCTGGCACCTGAGATTTTACATGGATGTCGCGCCAGCCTCCATTTTCTTTGTGAATTTCGTCCGCGCTGGGCAGGTGGCTTTTCCACACCGAGCAACATCGCTCCTTTTATACGATTTAGCACGTGCGATGAAAAGAACATCAAGTGATTGAATGATAAGTACTAAGCTAAGTGTGATGCTAATGATAAGCTAATGCTAATGATAAGCAGTGTTGCCCCACACTGCCTGGCATATGTCATTATTTGCACGACTGATGAAGGGTCTCATAAACACTCGTATACTAATTCCATTCCGTGAGAATACCAATCGGAGAATATCATTTCCTGGAGAATATCAATCGGATGGGTGGGGGATGATTCAACGCTTGACTCCACAATTCGAGTTTATTGCGAACTCGTAGGAAGAGAATTTTATATATTTAAGAACCAATGATACAATTATTTAGAATTACAGTGAATTTTCTGCTAGCTTGGCTTAAAATATTTTCCGTTTTTGCAAGTATAACGAAGGTAAAAATATTTTGAACATTTTCAGTCATCGCTGTACTTTCCGCAAAGGCAAAGGTGGCCACGTCCTTATTTGAGCAACATTTACAATGATCCTCCGATTACATATCTTAGACTGATGCTTACGAAAGTTGCACGAAACGATGTTTGCGTGATTCCACGAAGCCATTAAATGAGGCGACAATTTCGAATTTTCTATAAATACAATGAGCGGCGATAGTGCCTTTTTAGTAGCTACTTTTAGACTGTTATTTATGGATACAAAATATTATAATAATGAAATTTCTAAAATATGGACATATCTTCTCATCTAAACAAAAATTTACGGATAAAACTACGACGACGCAGGTATTACTTGGCATCAGCCAAAGTCGTGTCTTCATCACGACCATTTCCACAGCCATATCCGAATCTTATCGCAGAAAGTTGTGTAGCATTCATCGCTGACAAGTTGCATTAGAATTGATTCTATTGGGGCCAGGTCTACCGGCGGCACACCATGGTTAATGCGTGGCTAAGTAAATGTCCAATGGCAAATACTCGCAGCAGACCAGAGGACATTAAGTTCCATAGTGCCACAACGAATGATGAGAAGGCGAGATACCGCTCAGAGGCGCTTATTCCGATACATTTTGGCCTCTTCTAAGTTCAAGTCTTGCAAGGAACTACTTAGGTGATTGTGTCTATTTATAAAGTATTTTTTGATCACCCTCTGTATGATCCTGATCTCGCACCTAGGGACTATTTACTATTTTTGTATGTAAAACAGTGGCCTACTGTGCAACTATTTCAAAATGTCGATAAACTCAAGATGGGCGTTACCTACTGGTTCAATTCTCAGACCACAGACTTCTATGCATAGGGGTTGAAGAAGCTGGCCCACGCGTTACAAAACGTCCATAGACGTGAACGGCCATTATGTAGAAAAATAAAGTCGAAATATAGTAAAATATGTCAATAAAAACCTTTTCTCATGACCTTATTTGTTATGCCCAAACGAACCTTAGTTTCGGGATACGCCTTATACTTCGATGGTTATCATTTTCCTCGCACAGGTTGTTTGGATAACCTCCAGGGGCGGCCAGTATCACCCTCGATTGATTCTCATCTGAGACATCCAAGCGTGGGGTTTAGGTGTTTACATACTAACGCGTAGCCTGTGAGCCTCGACATGCCAGCCGGTACTTGGCCGGTGAAGGGAGTATAGCCGCTGTGCCCCGTTGGACTGTACGGAACGCCATCAACACACTGACGTCAGCCCCTCAGAGTCACCAGCGGAGGGCAGGTCATAAGGAATTTGCACCGTCCAAATATTACGCGCACATTGCTATACCTCATGCTCCTATTCCACCAAACGGGCCAGGATCAATGGGAGGTGATGGGTTGAGTGACGCTTGGTGGATGGACGGCCACTAAACCACAACACTCGGCAAACAACTATAACGGGGCACCAAACCGCGACCCGCCCATCGAGCGTCACTGCGCTTGTACCTTAATCGGCTAACGTGGCACATGGCATCAATTGGTGTCATTGCAGTGCCTCTGACTGGGAGGATCTAAGGTGTTGCTGCCGACGGTGGCAGGGTTTTCGACACTAGCTAGCTAGATAGCTGGGGCAAATTCAGACACTCTCTGCAGGATATTTTTAGCAACTGGCTTCTCTGATCGGTAGTTTTCAGTGGATTCTCCGATCAACACCAGGCGAATTCAGGAACAGTACCCTAACAAACGCGACACGAACCGCGCGTGAGCTTTACTTCCTCTCCCTTCCACACACACTCACATGCACAGCACCACCATACAGGTCGGCAGCGTAGAGCCTGACCCTGCTGCGGCGGTGCTCGAATGGTGGGAGATACCTGGTTGGGAAAAATGTCCGCAAGCCGACGTAGGTATGCGCTGGATCTCGCCAGTCAGCGGAGGAAGATCACTACCACCCCGCGATAAAATCATTCACTACTCTTCCGATAATAACGATCTTAGCCTACGTTCTAGGTCGTAGGTTCGAGTTCCGACAGTGGCAAGACTTTCGACACTAGCGTATCAGTTAGGTCGAATTCAGTCGTCTAGAATATAAAATTTTTTCGGTCGGCTGCTCTGATGGGAGGTCCTAGTTTCGAGTCCTGACGGCCGCAGGATTTTCGAAACTAGCTTTTCAGCTAGGTCGAATTCAGTCGCTGCCTGGAGGAGAATTCTAGCGGCCGGCTGCTCTGATCGGTAGTTTTCCGTGGTTTATCCGATCAATACCAGGTGAATGCCGGAGCAGTACCATAACAAACGGGCCACGGACGCGTGCTATCTTTCCTTCCTCTTCCTTCTCCTATCCTCACCCCTTTTACACAGTTACACTAACATGCACTACATTGCCACATATGCCGGGAGATCCGTCGGTAGTTTAGAGCTTATCCCGGCTGGGACGGTGCCCCACCGGTGGGACACACCGGGTTGAGGGAAAGCCCGCTAGCCGACAGTAGGTCGGCGCCGGGGTTCGGCCGTGTTCGACACGAACATTTGCCGTTTCTTATTGCCGGGCCGTGGTACTGAAAAAGTGAAACTGATATTTCCACATTAATTTAAATGAGCTGAAAATTCTCAAACAAATTCTTACTTTTAAAGTATATTTTGATTTTGGGGAATACTTTATGTGAAGCCTCGAAAAACCTTTTCAAAGTTTGCTAAAAAATTGCTCCAAAAGTTAGGAATAAACTTTGTTCTCAGACAGCTTAAAGAAGACTTAAGAGAACTGCGCAGGTGTCACTTTCGTTGAAAACCCTGATTTTTCGAAAATTGAAAAAGTTCACATTTTTTCGGCGTCATTTTATAATTACAATATTGAAGATGTAGGATTTTTTAAACAATTTTTATAAAAACTATTCATTTTCGAAAATTGCAAAAAGTTAACTTTGCAAAAGTATAATATTGAAAACATACTTTTGTCTTAATGCAATCTGTTCTAAAATCTCAGATTTTTAAAAATGCATGCACATTTTTTTGAAAATACGAGCAGTTTACACTTAATTTCTAACAAGCTAATGCAAGTTTTAAAAAAACGAATTTTCTTAAAAATCGCTCAAAATTTTTTCTTTAATTTTTTTACTAATACGACAAGTGTTGCTTAAAATAATGCTAGTTTCATTTTAGTTGAATATCTGATTTGAAAAATATCAAATTTTGAAATACTGCGAGAAAATATGTGCTGTTGTAGTGCCACGTTCAATTGTGGCAATAACTGTTTAAGTGCAAAAACATGATCGAATGTCATAAACTTTTAAAAACCAATTTAATTCACATAATAAAATAATTATCAGGTGTTGGAATCAACCATCAATCATTAAGGGGTAGTATTACTTGAAAATGTTCTTCGGATTTAATAAATAGTTTAAAACAACGATAAGAGTTTACTGACGCGTTCTTTATCACATCCTCCTTCAGTAGGTACTAAAATTCATTCAATCTGATATATTTTAGAATAAATATTAAAGATGAATATATTATTATTCCTCTAATTCACGACTAAAGATGTTATGAGTCAATTGATTATAAAGCCTACTGCAGGTTGCAACCAGCTGCCTAAGTTCTAGAGACTATCGGTTCATCTACAACACAGCGCAAAATGTAGGCTGTTCACAATAAAGTAATGTCTTACACTTCCCGGTCTTTTGAATGATCTGGAAGTTTAGCCAAGTTCTTACACAAATTTTGCCGAACAAATCCCAGCGCTTCGATAACTAGCTGGATGACTTGTGCCTTTACACACCACATTCGTCTGATCTCGATTTACAAACTCTCGTTAAATACAAGAGTTTCAACCAGACGTTTCTGTGCTTCCTTGGTTATGACGTTTCGATTACACGGCACAAAAACATCAAGTACACACAATTTTTTATCCAAGTCCTAGATGACAATATCCCTTTTGTTTGCCCCTCTAATGCGATGTTTGAATTTGTTGCTCGTACAAAATTGTACACAGTTCAACAGACGTTACAAGTTTTGGTGAGTGATCGAGCATGCATTGGAAACTGAGGACGATACAGATCTTCCATTGGAGATAACTACACGTCCTGTTATGTCTTTTTAAGTATTTGGTCTTTGCTAGAATTGGTCAAGCCTCAGCTTGACGATATGATCAACTGGTTCTTCTTGTCCCTGGAAAATGCAACATTTATCATCGTGGGAAATTTTGAGAATCTCTTTATCATAATGTATTCTCAACGTCTGACCTTGGGCAGCTGTTACAACTGCTTCTGATTCTGACTTCATTCTTCCCTTTTTATGGCAGATAAATGATTGATCTTTATTGATCTGCACCTTGTCCATTGCTTTTAGATACTGTTCATGAAGTGGTTTGTCTCTCCACGATTTCTTTAACATTTTTTGTGCCTCACATTTCATGTTAAGTCGCATCAGACGTTCAGTGTGTGTGTTATTCTGCGTGTCTTGCATAGTTTTCTTCGCAATGATTCTTGCTACACTTCCAATGCCTGTTTCCCATTATCCGGTCGGATTTAATGACCAGCGTCATTAGTGGGTCATCTTGATGACTGACTAAATACTTTACCATCCCGATTATTGCATTGTGCTAGGAGGCTTTCATTTGTCTGAGGCCTCTTCCTTCTTCCCTACATCAATGTACAGAGTGGGCGGCATTTTCGGGTTCTGAATGAATTGAGTGCTCAGTCTACTAGTCCGAAACCGTATTCAGCTGCAGGCACCTCCAAACTACCTATTGCAGATGTTTTATTTTTGGAGTTCAGAGCGGACTGCAGGACAAGTCCCACTCTTCTGTGATACTCCCTACGAATTTTATTTTCACTCTGTCGTTCGAGATGTTCTCACATTCTTCAATGTCCAGATATTTGTGTGTTTTATCTGGCTTAAAATCTTGAATCAGTGTGCATATCAACTTCAATGTTCTCTGACGCTTTCACATTGCCTCTCTTTAAATCGATTTTTGCGCTCTTGCCAAGACCAAACTTCATGTAGATGTCATTGCTAAAATCACTGACGACAGCCAGCATTTGGGAGAGAATGATTTCATTCTTAGCGAACAACCTAACTTCATTATTATTATTATTATTATTATTATTATTATTATTATTATTATTATTATTATTATTATTATTATTGGGAACAAATTCCCTTAAATACGCAGATGAAATCTCTTGAGCTTGGTGATTACCTCTTGGAAACTTTTCTCTTATTTCGCCTGTGAATTCATTTTATCTCACCTCTCCATTCTAAGCCCGTAAAATCTAGTTTTTCGGGTCTCGTAAGAAACACAAATTGTGATTTTTGAACCGTAATCTACAAATTGCAACCATTTGGTTTTCTTTTACCCTTTATAAGGAAATGTCTCTTCTTGCAAGACACGGTTAACACAGAATCCTCCCAAACATGAGCTATCGCTGGATTGCAAAGTACCTGTCCCAGAGAACGCAAGCAAAGATACTTGTTTGATTTATTATTGTCTCATATTCTTGTCTCAAGTAAACCTTTTCTCAAGTAAAGTTTGTCTCTTATTATTATTGTCTCAAGTAAAACTTTACGAAACTGAGATCAGTGTGGTAACTTATTCGAACGCGAGAAGTGTTGTAATAATCCAAAGCCTCTTAATCATCGCAATCAATATCAGTCTGTTCGCAGCTACTTGGCTGTCCGGGATGATCTATGTCCTAGGCACAAGCCCCTCAGACTGGGCAAAATGTCCTCATTCGATAGTTTTTAGCCGTAATTCTAGTAAGATGTCTTCCGATGATTATGGCATAAATAACTATTAATTCGGATACCTTTCATCCAAGAATGAAATCACTTAAGAATATTTAGTAGGCTTGTCCTTGAGGAAGCTTGGTCCGGGAAGGAATAATGGTGATTACTTCATTTAATTTAGCTGTCTAGTCAGAAATCAAGTATTTTATGCGTTATCGTGACTGTTATAGAAGCAGATCGGGGTAGTAGCGCAGATGGATGTTGCATTTGTTCTTATCTGTTGTAGTTTCTTAGAATTGGTTTTAAAATGTTTGCTTACTTGCTGAAAGTTGACAGTCACCAATTAGAGCTTTTTAATTATGGAACTGCAGAAAAGAGTAACGGATACGTTTACAAGGACGTATTTTTATGAAGATGATAATTTTGTGTCACTACGATGAGGAAGACACAGAATAAATGTTTCAACAAATGCTGGCAGGTCTTTCTTTGGCGCAGAGAGATTTCGTAAAACCCCAAAGCATGATGGGTTGCCTACCTATCAGAAGAAAAGTCACTGATGATTCCGGGCGTGTCAACGAATAAGGTCATTAGTCTCTTAGGTGTAGTGCATGTTTTTTTCTCGGGAGTTCGCGGTGATCTTCCCCCGCCGGATGGCGAGATTCGGCGCCGACCTACCGTCGGATAGGGGGTTTTCCTTAACGAGGTATCTCCCACAAGTGGGGACCACCCCAGCTAGAGTAAGCTCTAAGCTTCCGACCTGTCACCCGGCATGTGTGGTAGGATCCTGCATGTATGTAAGGAGTAGAGTTAGACAAGGAATGAGAGGAAAAGATTGCGTGCGGTCCGTGGTACGTTTGTTAGGGTACTGCTTCAGCATTCGCATGGTTTTGATCACAGAAAACTACTGATCAGAGAAACCGGCCGTCAGAATTCTCCTCCATTTAGCGAGAGAACTTGACCTACCTAGTGTTAAAAATCCTGACATCGTCGGTATTCGAACCAAGACTGTGACATGAGAATCTTCGTCATACGAAATCTCCCACATTTTCTTTGGGAAAAAATTACCTTGAACCCCCTGCATACCTTCTATTCTTTTATCATTCATTATGATAACATTCATTATTGTGTATAATACAATTACAAATAGTACATCGTTATCATTAGAAACAACTGCTCCAAGGAGTATCAATTCTTGTGTTGAAGCAAATGACGTTGGTTGGGTGCCACGTAAATGGAGGTTGCTCTGTTAAAAAGACATCCTTTTTTTTCAGATAATTGCGTTGTTTATTATAGAAAAAGCATGTATATACTTACATAACCCCATAATTCTGAATATGAATTGAATTTATCATCTAAAATTTCAATAGAATATTTCCACCATTCATAACTTATTTGGTATTGCCCTTATAACTCTGTCGACGTATGTGTGTCAATTAAAGAAATACAGAAGGTGATGTAATACCCGGCCAAGTTGTAATGAGTTGATATGCGAATTGCCTTGTATTCATTTTTTATACTCCCATTGTATAATGCTGTTATTTGATGGCTGCAACCAGTTGCATAATGATACTCATTTTGATACAGATTTCATTATAATGAATATTCTTGACCAATCACAGAGTAGTTTACAAACCATGTATTGACAATTAATGATTGAAAATTGTTTGAGTAAATATTTCGTTCGAGTGTGTAAATTAAAATATAATCGGATATTATATTATGCTTGTCATTTTTAATTTCTTTTATTATCAGTAATTTTTCGTGTAATATTGTTTAAAATAAATTGCATGGAAATTTCACTTTGATCCTGTTTGACTAGCGCAGTACCCTCTCGCCATCTGCGGCAGCATACGAGGATAGGGTTAGGGAGCTGTCCGCTACGTGGCCTTGGCTGAATTCTGCATAATTGAAATGATTCAAGGCGTTGTCATTGCCAACAATACTGTTTATTTCAATAAGAGCAGCTTTCGATGGCAACAACAACGCCTTGAATAATTTCAATTATGTAGAAGTCAACGACATTTCACCGCCAAACCAATGAATTCTGCATGTCAACCGCCACAAACAATTCAATGTAAAAGTTTAACTTATAAAAGTCGTAGAAAAAGTACCGTATGAAACGCGATGTATGGGTATTAATAACCATCATTATATCATCGTTTCATAATGTACTACTATCTAATCAAAAACTATCGGGCATTTCGTTACTTTATTTCACAATTAAAATTACTCATAAAATGCATGTAAATGTAGCCATCAGTGAATTGTTGTGTGACTAATGAAATATTGCTTATAACTTCACAAGAAGACAGTAAATTAATTTATTTTAAAAAAACACAAGTTGTATGCAGCTGTAAAAGTGCTGCAAAACAAAACCACACAAAATTGATTTTCCGAAACTAGGACCCTCAATAACAACGAATAAACTACTCTCGCATAATACAACAATAAATCATACATTTTTAACAAAAACAGTCAGTCTTCACGAATACTCCTTCAACATGGTATTTTTATTTAATCGGTAATTATTAGTAGTTTTCTTAATTCAACAATTTTCTGATACAGCATACATAGTCACTTTACAGAATTGTTTGATAATACAACGCATACAGTGATATACACACAAAATAAGGAGGGGGATGACCCCCCTGGGCTTCTCAACGGGAAATCAGGTTGGGCTGCTTGGGAGTTATTGCGGTTGATTGTGAAATGGGTGGGATAACGGGGCTTATGATGTGGGGAAAGCATAGGAGTTACGGAGGACGGGATTTATCTTTGGGGAATCTGGACGGGAAGCGGTTTAGATAAGGATGAGTGTTTTTTCCTAGTGAGAATTATTATTGGTGTAAATTACAAAACCTGTTGCAATGTGGCTAGGCCGAACGCCGTTATCCCAGTACAAACCCTACATCATAAAGTATCGTAACCTTTCAAGTTTTGGTACTCCCTCACATATCTCTTGAACGCATCTAAGCTGTAAAAAAGACACCATTTGGTATGGATAAGGAACAAATCGCCTGAAGTGGGAAAAACCTGCCGCTGACGTCGGAAGACGAGTACGTACGTGCGAGTACGTGCTACCAAGCAAGTTCGAATATTTTTTTTTTTATTTCTTGGCGGTGACGACAAGTGGACCAGTCTTTTACTTTTTCGGCACCTGAAACGAAACAGCGCTGCGGAAGATCGTCTTCATTCTCACTTCTGTTCATACGTCTCGAACACTCATTTCCATTCCATTTACCTCTAATTAACACTTTTACACCCTTCCCCCACTCCTATTTATTATTAGTGTACACAGATACTTACTTGTACATTGATTCAATTATTATTAATGTGCACTGTTTACTTATTTATTCATTGATTTACTAATTATTTGTTAATTTATGTAATTATAAACGTACTAACTTTATTACTGGTTAATTTGGGTCGCGAAACCCCTCCGAAAATCTACAAATAATTTTAATATTTTATTGTGGTTTTGTGCGCTGATACTCTCAGTTGACCATTGAGAATTTTACAAAACAATTTGCTTAGCCCTGGCAAAATACTATTGTCACGATAATTGTCTGGGTAATTCATATCACCATTTTTCTTTGAAACCGGTTGTAGGACAGCTTCCAAATTCCTGGATACGATCCGAAATCAACAAATCTCTTAACCAAATTTGGAATGCTCTCTGAATCCATTTTCCATTTCAAAATAAAAGTCGGTATTTCGTCCGCGCCACCGTCTTTCCTACTATTCATGGCTCGAATATCCCTAATCACTTTATTTCACGATGTTTGTTCGACACATTCAGAAACGTTTCATTGAAAATATTTTCTCCTATTTCAATGTCTAATATTGCGAGAGTTTTGAAAAAACAGTACCCACGCTTTGATGTAATTTCATAACGTATATTTATTTTTCTACGTAATGATCTGATAACTTTCCAAAATGATTACTCTGGTCGTCCCTGCCCATCGCTTCTATTGTTGCCATCTCAATCTGTTGCCAAGATTTGTGGCATTCTTAGCCGTAGATTCATACTGCCTACATGATAATTTTTTTTCGCTTCAACAATTCCCTAGCTTCTACTTTTTAGCGACATTATTTCTTCATGCCTGCGTTGCGGCACGCCTCGCTAAACCACCCATGGGTCAGTACAAACCTCTTCTCCCCCACCTCCGCATGGACTTCTGCACGCGTTACACACGCTGTGCTAAAAGTATTCTTTTCTCCCGTGGTGTCAGCCCATCTCGCGCACTAACATTGTATAGTATACATACAATACAGTAGGAAAATTTCTTTACGCATAAAGAATATGAAAAACTAGCGGAACCCGACAGACGTTTTGTCCGTCTCCCTCATTCTCCTTCCCTCTCCCTTTCTTTCTCCGTCTCTCTTCGTCTATTATTCTCTCTCCGTCTCTTTCTCTAGGTCTCTCTCTCTCTCTCTCTCTCTCCGACCTCTCTCTTCGTCTCTCTCTTTGTCTCTCTCCGTTTCTCTCTGTCCTTGTCTCAGTCTAACTCCGTCTGAGTGTGTGTGTGTGTGTCTCTCTCTCTCTCTCTTTGTGTTCCTCTCATTCACATTTAGTGGCACATTCTGCACGTCTCTGAGCAGGTGGAGTAATATCGAGAAGTGCCGGACATGCAAACATGTAATAGAATGTTCAAGAAGGTCTCATCCTGTGAACTATGGTGTGAGACACGTTTCTTTGATGCCTGTGGCCTCAAAAAACGTTTGTTTTGACTTAGTTAATGATATAGATTCCAAAACTCTGCATAGTGTTGCGGGTTGCATTTTACATGAATATTTAGTTTTGCTCTACATCGCCTTCAAGTGAAGTTACAACAAATTAACCGCACGTCCCACGGTGGTCGGAGTTAACCGCTCTTATATATACCAACATACATACACACCCTCACACACTCACACCCCCACACACAGTTATATATATATATATATATATATATATATATATTGTTTATTCGAAAACGCAGTACGTGAATAGCAATCATTTAATGGTAGGCGGTCTCTGACTTGG
Organism: Teleogryllus oceanicus; assembly: GCA_964035755.1. Taxonomy (NCBI): domain Eukaryota; kingdom Metazoa; phylum Arthropoda; class Insecta; order Orthoptera; family Gryllidae; genus Teleogryllus; species Teleogryllus oceanicus. The sequence continues at coordinate 34,640,445 of CAXIVR010000011.1, read as the reverse complement.
AAACTTGGTTTGGCGTGAAGGCAGCTGCGTCGTAACCAATGACTTTTTGAGTACAATAATTCACGTAGTTCGTCCCATATGAGAACAAGTGGAATAACAATCAAATATTTACATTTTCTCATCAAAATATAATCTATTTCTTTGTTTTTGGATTATTCTCGTGTGCGTGGGTATCCACAAAAAAACATTGAAACCTCTCAAAATGGTGCAGAAAGCAGTTTTCTTTCAATTCTGATCACGTTGGGAGTAAACCATAAATAGAACTAAATAGCAGAAAGTCATTTTTATTTGATTTAGTGATTTATTTCATTTAATTTAGTTCTGAAATGTAAAAAAAAATTAAATTTATTGTGTATTCATGTAAATGTGTGTATTCAAACGTCTTGCGCTTTATTTGCTGAGGAATTTTACATGTGACTGCTTAAATAACAATACGCCAAAAGTTGCGATTTTGTGCATTATAAAGTAATAATACGAGGACGTACGCGGTATTTAAGAGGCGCTAGTTTTATTTCAAAATTTCAATTGCTCTACCGGTTACGTGAAAATGTTTTGTGGCATAAAGAAATGTTTTTTCATCAGCTCGAAGCTCTATTGATAATCAACGATCTTGCGACTTAGTATTAGCGTTTCGTGAGTCTTGCCTTCATCTGCCATAAAATTTTCTCTTAGCAGGATTCTAGCTCTGAAATAAATACTGGACAAAATTGACAATTACAGGTATTTACATCATAATTGTTAAGAACCGAACGAAGTACCTCAGGGCGCAGCGTGCTCACTTCTCATTCGGGAGGTCCGGGTTCAATTCCCGTTCCGGCCATTCTGATCGGGAGTTTTCGTGGTTTCTTTCGATCATCCAGGCTAATGCTGGGACGGTTCTTGTCTCCAGCCCCCGACCGCAAAACCGCTATCGCTAG